>JAKWJA010002491.1:52990240-54305240 GCA_027704765.1 Solanum habrochaites
CTTTCTAAAGTTCTACTCCCATTTGTACGGATGATCTCTCCCATTGTTTCTTGAGATTTCCATAATTTCATACATGTTAAGTGTAGTTTTATAAATTCATGTATGATTCTCGAATTTCTTACTTGTGATGTTACTTGGTGCAATTCTCTGTGAACAAAGGACAGAGTGGAAAAGAAGAAACTATAATTGAAATTTTGGGTTAAGAAAAGAACTTCCTTGAGGAATTTGATTTGTTTTGTAGTTAGCTTTTCTGCTTCCTTCATTGTTTTCCAACTTATTTATTTGTTAAATAAGATACGATGTATTCTCTTGAAAATCTGGTCAGTAGCGTAACTGCTAACTACCGAAATAAAAAGAAAGTGCTGAATTTGATGCAAGGTGTTGATGAAATAACCAATGAAAGATAAAAAGACCTCATCAAATTAACTACCTTGTTCCTCTTGTATCACACCCAAGCTTTTAAACGAATATGGTGACGAGCATGATATAATCTAGAATAAAAACAAGAAATTGAAGAAGACATGCAGATGAGTCATCCTTTTATATCTGTTTTTATATTGCCAAGATTCTTTATTTTTCTTCCTCATCTTTTGTGGTTTGGTGTGGATAAGTTTCTATCTCAAAAAACTCTTGTTGGAATACTTTTATGAATTTCGTTTTGCCTTATTCACATTAAATGAAGCTCATTGAATCGATACACCAGATTTTTCTTTGTCCTATGCGGATAGAGTGACAACATGTTCAATGGATAGTGTATGTTTTGATTCGAGAATGTGACTGTTATGATGTAGGGACAACGACAATTTCTATTGTACTACAAAACTGAAAGGTAATATTTGAGCAAATGTAGGTTTACAATGGATAGAGGAAGATGGTGATGACTTGACATTTTTGCCTTATCTAGAATGAAATAATTATGTGCTGAAGTAAGCAACATAAAGGTTAGAGTCATATATTCAATGTTCTTATTCTTAAATGTGGGGTTTATTTGCCCTAAATTTCTTACCATTAATAGTTTTCCTTGTAGGAAAAAGGTTGAATTGACTAATCATTTCTTGTAGGAAAAGGTTTAGGGACTCTATAAATAGAGACTGTGTCATTCTAATTAATCAGCATTCACAATGTAGTCTTAAGGGCTTTGAGAGTTTGGTTCTGGGGAGAATTTGTGGGTCACAAGCTTGATACATTATCACTTTGTTTGACCTCCATGTATTCCGAGTGGAAGTGGTTGAGGTTGTTTCCCTTGTATTTTGTACTCATATTTATAGGGATTGCTCATCCTCCTTTGGGAAGTAGGTCGATTGACCGAACAGTTTAAATCTTGTGTCTTTGGTTATTTCTGTTGTCTTCTGTACTGTATGTTCTTTCAAGGTTGCTTTGTAGCTTCCGACGTGTACACCTGCTTATTGTTTGTCCTAAAAGTGGTACAAGACAGATTAATGTGGAGTCAGGATATGGTTCGCTAATCGATGATGAACAGGTTAGAAAGGAGGTGTTATCTTGACGGGGTGTAGTTTCTAGCCGCAACTTTTTGACAGTAACGAAGATTTGTTGGAAAATGGTTTCAGAGACGGCGCTATGTGGTGAGAAATAAATTTTTCAAGAGATGATGGAGAGGAGAAGCAAGTTGTTGAAGATTACGTGAAGAAGTGGACAAATTTATTTTGTAAGGAAATTCAGGCCAAGGGGGAAGTTGTTCTGGTGTTATTGCCCTAAATTTCTTACCATAAATAGGTTTTCCTTGTAGGAAAGGGTTTTGATTGACTAATCTTTTCTTGTAGGAAAAGGTTTAGGACTCTATAAATAGAGACTCTGTTCCTTCTAACTAATCAAGCATCACAATGTATCTTAAGGCGCTTTGAGAGTTTTGGGTAGGGAGGGAGAATTTATGGGTGACAAGTTTGATATGTTATCACTTGTGTGAACCTCCCATGTATTCCGTGTGAATGGTAGAGGTTGTTTCCATCTGTATTTTGTACTATCATTTTATAGTGGATTGCTCATATCTTTGTGGAGTAGGTCGATGAACCGAACCACGTTAAATTTTTTGTGTCTTGGGTATAGTTCGTTGTCTTCACTTACTCGTGGTCTTTCGAGGGTGTGCTTTGCTAGTTTTCGACATTTACACCTTGCTTAGTTTCGGTCCTACATTAAACGAGATATGAATCACTTTATCTCCCAATGCCATGGGCTTATCGTCGTTTTCTGACTTTATAGGTAATTACTTAAAAGAGTCTTAAATCTAAAACAATAAGAATATCTATCTATCCTCCAACATTAACAAAAGACCTCTCTAAAAGCACTAATAAGAGATCCTACACTTCAACTGCTAATCACTCACTCTTACGAAAATCTCTCGCAAGTGCCATGATTTTACCTCCCCTGCTTTTTGGTTTCTCTAGACCTTCCTTACTCCTACCAGTCAAGTGGTAAAATTTTACCCTACCTAATTTTCTAACAACTGCTGAACTACTGACGGATACTTTCACTAATTGCAGATCTCTTTGGCCAAATTGTCGTCACGGAATTGTGTATCAAGGGGTGTGTGATGCGCACACATTTTTTACTGCTATTTATTGTAGATTTGATTATTGATATCAATAAATTTAGGGTGGAGGACAGTTATTATTGGTCTTGTTTGAGATTCCGTAAGATATACAAGTGGTATGATCTTGGGAACATGACAATTATCATGATTTAATATGATATGTTTAATCAACGGTTGTCGGACGCTATTAATTTCGCTATCGGGGTTCACTGTTGGCCTCTCACAGTTAGTCGCGTTGGTTCAAAAGCCCCATTAGTGCTCATATGAGGTAATAATGAGTGAAAGGATCATAGACATATGGTTAGATGAGAATGGGCTTAAAAGAACTGTCCATCAGTACTATAAAAAATGTCAATAGTTTCTAAAACATATTTAATAGGGAAACTTTATTTACGAAGTGATTCTTGAATTTTTTCGCTCGTAAATACAAAAAATGAGACTTTTGTATGTGATGATCTCGACCGAAAAGGACCGACTCAGCATCAGCATGGCGAGTATTGCAATTAGGCTTGGGAGCAATTCTTGATCCCCCAATTACTGTTTTTTTATTACGTCGAGTTCTCAAAGTCTCTCCTGACTCATACATACCTTTCAATTGATAAGGGTTCTATAACATGAGGGGGGAGGAGGGGGGCGGGGTCAGGGTGCTAATGTGATTTCGTCCAGAGTATACATATCAAAATATGTTTAAATATCAAGGTTTATGCAATTTTCCTTAGATGGCATTTTCTTGAAGAAAGAAATTTCAAAATTATCCCGAACTAAGATATCTCGTTGACCAACGGAGCCAAGTGGCCGCGGGGTCATTAGTGGAAAAATTACATTTATTATAATAGTAAAAATAATTTTATGTGTGAGTAAGATTGTTGAATCTACCTTTGACCTTTTTGTGCAGTTTACATTGTTAAGTTATACCGAAAAGGGCCTAAAAACTAGCCCGAAGTAATGAAAATGGGTACACAATTACCATCCATCTACGATTGGCCCCCAAATTACCCTTCACATCGCCCCCTTTGGCGTCCAAAATTTACCCCGTTTTAACAGACAAAAATTACAAATAATTAATAATAATTTTCTATGACGGACACTCAACCATGGTTGTAATTTAATTATTTAAATAATAGTACAGGATGACAGACACGAAGCTAGAGTAATAGCTGAGTAGCGTGGGTGTCCAGAACAAGGTCCGCTGATGTTTGCACTATACATGTCATCATAATGCTTCATATGAAATTTATACATGTGATATTATGTTATGCAAATTGAGAGAATCAGGAGTTAAAGACATGTAGGTGACTTGAACTTATGCAGTCAAGTAAATTTCTGGATTGTTTTCTTCCGAGCTATTAACGACGACCCACCTGGCGTAGAAAACCCGATTTCTACCACAATGATGGCATGATTCTGTTAAACCTGTCTAAGGTCCCTAAGACATCCCATCGCACCATGCACAACAAGCAGATAAATTTACCCAGAGTTAATTCCGTAGTTAGTATAATATCGGTGAGATCTTTTCATAATGTAAAGAGATTTTTCTTTTTCTGTGATAAAACAAAAGATTTTATCAAGAAATGAGAACAAGGAAGATTATTATGTTTTTCCCGTGTATTGAAGATACAAATCTAATGTTCAAACACGTCTTCGTCTCGAAGACCAACAAACATCGTGACTGAAGCTCGTGGCAAACTTTGGAATTACACAAATATAATCTGAAGTTCAACATATTCATTATCTATTTGAAGTAGGAAATTTAGTTGCTATATGGTGTAGTATTCTCTCCAATGTATTTTGCATCACTTCTTTGAACTCATCAACAAAAACTTGGAAATTAAGCAACACAAATAAACTAAATGACTAGATAAAATTTATCAAGGGCAATATAAACAATAGTATAAGTTGTCAAGATGGCTACGGATTCGATACAAGTGTAAAATTATTGTTGGAGTAAGTGCAGAGGTAAATGTCTTTGATGTCTCAACCGTACGTTGTTAAATTTACAAGTGACTTACATAAGGTGTATTGTACGCATTAATGTAATTTCAAATCTACATTCAAAATTACTCAAATTAAAGTAGAGTGCAAAAAAATAGAAGAAGATCTGCAATCTGCAATCTCAAATGTTGTATGCCATTTTTGAGACTAAATCAAGTAGAGTACAGAATGTTCATATAGTCACTGACAGCATTGTTTTCATTTTAAGATTGAGACGTCTAAATATGAATACAAATTTGAAATTAGAGTTATCTTCGTAATCTTGAATGATATTGGAATATTTGTTTTCCATATCTAACTGCGCATATGAAAAATTAAATGCTATATCATAGAAGATTATAAAAATCTCATGTTAGTAAAATAGTTTTGTTAAAGGAAAATCATATTTGAACATTTTTAAGTCACAAAGAATAGATTTAGCTTTTAAGAAGTTAAAATCAAGTTACATCTTAATCTATTATTTTGTTTTTTTCTTTTTTCTTTCTTTTTTTTTTTTTTTTTTTTCGGCACTTAAAAAACTTTGAGAATACTAATATAAGGAATGTAACTAGGTTATAGAAATAGTAACTCTATGTTTAAGAAAATATGTTATTGTATAAATACCAAATTTATTGTTATTAACGATCAAATAACTAATATTTTTTATTTCTGAAATAGTGAAAATGTGTTATGAGGGGAAGGCTTAATTACAAAATTCAAATATATTGATTCAATTTATGAAAGTAAAAAAGACGTGTATATATATATATATATATATACAAGTAAGTAATAGAATAAAGGAATATAATGGTAGAGAATGTAACTCAACATTAAGTAAATAAGAAAAACTTTTATGATTTGTTGTGAAGTAGTTTAAATTAATATAGTAGTTTTATTTATGATCTGAAGTGTGTTAAGAATCTGTGTAAAATCTGAGTCATCCAAATATATTGAGAGCCATGTAAAAGACCAATAAGAACATAAAACAAATGAACTTTAATGGATTGAATCTACATAATTTTTCAGTCATTAAAGAAAAACTGATGAGGCAAATCGGATTAAGATTCAGACCCCGTTAAGTAAAAAAAATGAGAATAAATGTTATTAGATTAGTTAGTTTGTCTTCATGGCTATTGCCAATCTAGTTTGATATGATTGTATAAATGTAAGTGCAACTATTGGGCCGTGCTTAGCACGGGTAAAAACAATATCTAGTAATTATAGAATAGCCAACACGCTGGACGACCACTGGTAATAAGTAAAATATTACTTCATTTGTCAGGGTCAAATATAATGTTTTTTAAGCAAATCAAATAAACTATCTTTTCTATTTCAGATACATTTTGTCGTTTTGTGTATGTAAAATATAAGGTAGACACTCTCTGCTAACTCTAGAACATCCATTTCGTGTTTTACTTGTGTAGAAAGACAAAGGTAAAAATGTAAATATCGACTAAACAAATACACTCTCTGCAATTACTCTAGAGCCTCCTTCTTCTTTATAAATATTCCACATCCCACTGCAGGAAGGAGAAATGGGTGCGAACCTTGTTGGCAATATAGTATTTCCTTAAATTTTATCTTCATCTTCATTTTTAGGTATGTTTTTCCTCCCAAATGGATGAGTCTTTAAACATCTCATTCACCTTCCTGTTTTAGTACCAGTTTTAAACAAATATTTACAAAAAACTTCTGTTCAAGCTGGTGTTTCGTTTCAGTCTTAACTTTTATATCGATTTTGCCAAATCAGTGCTCGATTCAGCTCAGGGGGTGTTTCTGTTTTTTGATTATTTGATATGCGTATTGTTGATTTTAATTTTGATTACTTTTGAGTTTTATTTTGTGCGTATGAGCAAATGTTTGTTTTCCTCCTTTTTTAAATTATTGTCACTACTTGAGAATCTTTATGCAATGTTTTACTGTTTACTCCCATTTTGCAGGTAAGGTTTGGATGATGTAGTGTGATATA
This sequence comes from Solanum habrochaites, assembly GCA_027704765.1. Classification (NCBI taxonomy): domain Eukaryota; kingdom Viridiplantae; phylum Streptophyta; class Magnoliopsida; order Solanales; family Solanaceae; genus Solanum; species Solanum habrochaites. Next base: position 52,996,729 of record JAKWJA010002491.1, read on the forward strand.
TTGAGATCAATCGGTTGATTACATTATAAAGGTAATATGGCGTATCTTTTTTTATTGAGATATTCCATGCTTTCAGTTTTTGTCGTGACTTTTAATTTTCTTTGTTCATTCAGCGGAGATCACTTGATTACCTAATCGTGTTTCTAGAATATCAAAGATGCCTGGTGGTAGATGTTGGATTGCACAACATTTAATTGGCGTAGAATCATAGAAGTAATAGATAAATAGATGCTTGTGTTGCCTTCTTTCATTTACGCTCATGATTTTTAAATGCGGTCATGCGAATCACTTAAAAATAACGATTTCGCTTCAGCATCTTCGATATCAAATCATATCTTAGAATCAAGATACAAGTATATTTCATTGAGGTATGTCACATCTGATGCTTACTTGGATCAGGTGCAAGGCCCCGAGAAATGGTATCATATAATTTCAACGGAGTGTTAAATATATTATTTCTTATACTTTTATTATTACTAGGCTACATCGACTGTCTTTTCATTTTTCTTCTCTTAAGTTATGTTTTGGAACATTGTAAAATGTTTGATACCTCACTAATGAATATCTTTTTTCTTTTAATTGGTAAGTAATTTCAATGCATTTGATAAAGAATTTTTTTTTTAAAAAAAAAAGATTCAGTTAAGAGTTTTGTATAATGTAGATCTTTATATGGGATAGTCTTATTCATGCTATGAGCTTACTTCATTATTCTAGAATAATTTTGAGTTTATGTTGTCTTTTCTATCTGTACCTTTTTTTTTGTTTGTAATTCGTAAGCCCCTTAAGAGAAATGATGTTGAGAACAACGGTAGAAATCTATAATTATATCTATTGAATCTTACATCAAATTTAATTTTATTATTTGAAAATACTTAAGTCAAATAGACATTATCTCTAAATTATTTGTATTAAAATAGAGATTCAGGTAACTTATTTGTTGACTTTTGAGTTGAGTTAATGGTGAAAATGATATTTAGAATGTGAAAATAGATATAATAATTTGTTGAATGTGGTATATTGGTATTACCTTTATGTGTATAATAGAAATAAATGTTTGTGTTTCAGTTTCTGACTGAACTTGACTATATGAGTTGCGATTTTAGTCATTTCCTAAGTTAATTTTGAGTTGTTCAAGTAGTGTTTCTCTTGTCTTTTCTTAGACTAGCGCCTCTTCTATAAAAAGTTTAGCTACATCTATGTATCTGTATTCTTGCTAGCTTGATTATTTCCGTATGTATATATTGTAATATTTTAACACAATCATTTTATTGAAGTTACGTTATTTGCCTGATTACAATATTGTTTGTTTTTCTTTGTGATCTTATATGGCTAAATGTTGTATTCTACCGGATTTCATTTTCGTTAAGCTTTTTGTTGGACAACGTACATGTGTGACAACTGAATGTGTTAATGTTTTGTGATATATTATTATTGTTAGTTAGAATTTGATGGATATTTACGTGAGGTTAGACTTTAATAATTCTTTAGGTGGACACTCTATTTTTACCATACCTCATTCATCTAATATCACACTAAATAAGCGCTTTTGTTGATGCCTTCAGGTAAGGCGGTCAACTCGGTTTATAACGATAGATTCTTGATATTAATATACAGAGTAAATCTTGAACCTATATTAAATATCATTTCACTCTAATTAAATAAGTAGCCTTTTGTTCTCAAGTAGCGGCAATTATGTTAATATTCCATTGGTGATATGTTATTGAAAAATAACACGGGCTTAATATGAGCTTATAAATTAATTCAGATAAAGGAGATAATAGTGTGAAGGATTTCCGGCAGGATGAACGTCACCAACTCATTTTATGCACACTAGTGATTCTGCTCCTGCACAGGTTAATAGTAGACTGCAGTCAATCTTACGGCTACTTACTCGTCATCCTTGTGTCCTCCAGGCGTTTAGGTTGTATTTTCCCGACATACACCACATGATTCCCACCAATGCCTCATGTCCTTCACTTCCCCCTTGTCATCGATCCACATCTTATACAGCTTCACACAGTACCCACCGCAACCCATGACTTGATAATATATGAGTTATGCTTGACACCCCAACTAACTGCCATTATTTCTTTTTCTTCTATGATCCACCAATATAATTATGCAGGGATTGCTGAAACAAAAAAATATGTTAAGAAATTTGAGTTGAATATCTTGTATTATATGAAGATCAAATAACTACCGGAAGAGCCAATGAAGTTACAATTATGTAACAAAAAAATATGTTAAGAAGTTTCAGTGGAAGCTTGTGATTTTTTTTCTTTAACTTCTTATTTTACAATTTATTGTTGCTTCAGCAAATAGTAAATTATATACCAATAGAACTAATTAGTCTCAAGCTTTTTTTATACTTGCTCATATTTTTTTAGTTTTATTCAAAAATGAAGTGTATAAGTTGTTTGAAAAGCGGTTGATTGATGAAGAAGAAAAATTAGGAGAATTGAAGCTTGAAGGAGATGTTATCAAAACACATTGCCAAAATAGAAATGTTGGGCGTGCGATCGCACAGGTAACCGTATCTAGTATATAGAAGAAGTTAAAAGGTTCACATGTCAGCATCCACCAATATTCAAGAATTTTAATTTTTCAAAAAAGCATTTTTTAAATATGCTCTAAAAATACAATTTAAAAAATAGAAATTTTAATACAACTATTTTAAATAGAAAAAAAAATTGTTTAAAAAAGCTGTAACGGCAAAAAATGGATGATTATCAAAAGCTTCTAATTTCAATTTTAAAGAAAAAAAATGAAATCAAACTATTTTTTTAATAAAAACAATAATGACTATTACGAAAAAAAGATGAAAGATCTTTAAATGCTTCAAATTTCAATTTTTAAGGTTAAAAAATGAAAATTGAAAATTGAATTATTTTATAAAAAACTGTAATGTATATTTATATATCACACTTTCAGTGATTTTAGGGAATGATCCAACAAAATGGAATATAGAAGTATCTATCTAAATAGGAAAAGAAAAAGTGCACCATAAAAAACTATAACTATTATTTTAAAAATTATTTAAAAAACTTATAGTTAAAATAATAATTATCATTAAAAAATTAAAAAACTTGTGTTAAAAAGTTGTTAAAACAGTTCATTAGTAGTTAGTTTTAGAAATGAGATATTTTTTTCATTCTTTTTTAAAATTTATCTTTATATATCTAAAAAAATAAAACATTTTCAAAAAACATAAATAGAAACAATATTTTTTAAAAAAAATATATTGCATAATAAAAAAATAAATAATGTGACATGACATTCTAAGAGAGAGATTATGTATTTTTTGTGTCAAGTATAGTTTGAGGAAAATAGATAAAGTTGGGTGATATAGTAGTCCTAAAACAAATATAAATGATATTCCTAGGAAATTTCCCAAACATAGGTGATTATCTAGGGAAATTACTCTAGATATTTACAAACATACATAATATTCATATGAAAATACTTATAATCAGGTAAACAAAATAAATTTGAAAAAATTTAATTACAATTTCACCTATCGTGACATTTTTCAAATAATTGAACGTATCTTCCGTTTTCAAATAAAATATGAAACTGGGTCATGTTAATAGAACCAATAAAATTCCATTTCTATAAATCGTATATAATATTGCGTGCATACCTTGTTAAGTTGAAGTATGAAATAGAGCACCTTTAGAAAGAAGAACAATAATATCAAAAGCATATTTGTTTTAAAAAATATACCTTCAAAACTTCAATCTACGTTGTGACAACTTTTACGACAATTGTTTTCCAAAATGTAAGCAAAGAAGTTCAAAAACATGCTTGAATAAGCCATATCTAAAATCTTCTTCTTCGTTTTTTACAAAAAAAGAAAAGATGAAGAAAATATGTGCATCATTAAACAATTGTTTATCTAAACATCCAGAAGTCATTATATAATAACGATATCCATAGGTCAATAGTCATTAAGTTTGTCCGAACCTATAAATCTCCACCTCTCTATATATATCGAAGAAAAAGTCACTCTCCCTTCAGCAGCTTGTGTAATGAAGTTCTTAGATTCAAAAACCCACAATGTCAAATCGTGAAGGCGTAATCACGTTAGGCAAATCTCAAGGCATGTCCTTTTGAAAGTGAAATAAGTATATATTCAGCAAGGGAATTTATTTGTTTCATCTACCCTATATGCTATCGATCAGCTTTCCTATTCTCAAAATAAATAAAAGGGTTAACTTTCAAGGCAAGTTTAGACGATATGGGATCGTTTGGTACAAAGATTAATAACGTAGGGATCAATAGTGTAGATATTAGTAATGTAGAGACTTGTAGTGCCGTGATTAGTAATGCATATTTTATTTTTATCAAGTGTTTTGTTTATTGTTTTCACATCATCTTGTGTTTGAATTTAAACTCTATAAAAAGATTCATTTCGGCTATACCTTTGAATTATTATGTATTATAATTAGGTAATGATTTGTCGTACATATTATTTTTCTTATACTTTCTATTGTTTAAGATAGCACAATATTTTTGCCATGTTTACTATTTTTCCATTTGAATATTTAAGGATAAATAATTTTCTATCTTAATAAATTGATCACTCAACAAATATCAATTTTCAATTTTAAAACCAAAAAAAGAATAGTAAAATAATAATAAACTTGAATAATTATTACTTCATATATGATTTTAATTTTACCACGTATGCAATATATAAATTATTCAAAATAGATATAATTAAAAAACCACACATAATAACACTTTCTAGTTCCTGCCAAACGACATCTACGTGTTTATGGCCCTCAGGGCTCAGAATAATTAAAAAAAATAAAAATAACGCACTTAGTGTTCCCTCCAAAATCCAGCAAATTTTTTTCTATTTAAAATAATTTAATCTTAAACCAAATGTTTATAGCAAAAGAAAGGAACTTGATAGACACATTTCATTTAATTTCATTCATTATATATGAGCGAGGTGGTTGAAAGCTACTATTACCATTATATTTATTCCAATAAAAGAATTAGTTATAATTTATAACAAGTCTTTGTCATACACAAAAACGATAACCTGGCTTTCCTTGGATCTACTCATAGGATTTGCCTCCATTATTAATTTCCTCACTCTATATTTGATTTGACTTAATATTATATCATCTTTATTAATTATAAAATATTTAAATACTAGGAAATAATAGAAATTAAGAAAAGGACAAAATAAATTGAAAATGATAAACTATTTTTTTGCTTTCTTCCCTTCCCTCCTTCCCCCTCCCTCTCGCCCCCCTGGCTTGCGCGCTTCCCCTCGTCCTCGCACGACCACTTATTCGGCCTCCCTCCTGTTTGCCTTTGCACCTTGCCCCTTCTTTGTTTCCTTCCTTCGTCAAGTACAGTGAGTGGCTTGATTTCCTGATTTTCTATCATTGATTGAAGCAATAATCTCAACATAAAGCTTAAGAATGTTTTGATAATTCCACCTAACTCATATATATAATATATATATATATAGTCTTAAATATATGTAGATTTTTTTTTCTAACATTTTTATTTGTTCCATAAGATATAAATTTTTTTTATTGAATATAATTTTTATTTATCTATCATCACTCCACAATTGAGATATATTTATAATCTTAAAAGATAATTATAATTAAGAATCAAATGGAAAAGGAATAATTAATTTTATTTAGAATTTTTTAAATACCCTAAACCGTTTGGACATATTTTCAAACTTATAATCAGATAATTTGAGATCGAATTCGTTTAAATATTTAGTTTCGTTTAAAGAAGATCTCACTATCTTAAATTATTTTATTTCATTCGTAATAAGATAATTTATAATCTTCCCTTTATTTTCATTTATATGATATAGATCTAATTTTGAGTCAAATTGAAAGTTTTTGACCTGTATTCATATGCCTAAACAGTTCATTTTGTGGATTATAGAACTTTTTTGGTAACTTCTAATATCTAATTTGTTTTTCATAAATCACAAGGATTATATGATTTCATACATGATTAATATAAAAAAAATTAACTCTCCAAATCTAATTATGTTTCATAAATTAAAACAAGAGAAAATATACAACTAATAAGTATTTATAAAATCCAAGATTTATAATATTATAGAATCAACCAATATTAGATGAATTAAGTGAGAGAAGTAATATATACAACTAGTAAATATTTTTATTCAATAAAATAAAATTAGCGTACAATTAAATTATATTATGCATAATTAATATTCATAAGTTGTGTATACAACATAACATCCCGTAGAGTACAAGAAGGAAACATCTCGTAGCGCAATTTACAGAGTACCAAACAAGCAAAGAAGAAAAAAAAGGCAAAAACCCATAATTAAGCTCAAACACTCTAAACATAATTAACGTAGCTAATTAATCAATGATTTGCAGCATATTGGTTGATTAAGGCCAGTGCATTGCTAGTAACCTGAGCTAGATTAGCTATATGACTTCTAATCGAAGCCTTAATTTTGCCATTCAAAGCCCGGCCGGCAAATCCATCAGTACAAGTATTCTCATCTGTGATAGCAGCACTTACCCATGTCTCTACGTTACTCATATGCCACTGGAAATCAGCTTTCCCATGGCTACGATCCAAACTTTTCAGCTCATTCACAGATCTGCTTAGCCGATCTACACTATCACTCGTTTCCTCAACGCAATCCTTGATAGCTGCATACTCTCTCGGCTTCAATCCCTTGAATTTCACCAGCTTGCTAACGAATCCTTTTGTAGATTCGGCTTTATTAAGGCTCACGGACAAAGCCGTTTTCACCAGCTGCAATTGATTGTTTTTAATGGCTTGTGCGTAACCGGAAAGGGAAGCAACGCATACATCGGGAAAAGTAGTGGATTTACAAGAGCTTTTTATGAAGCTGTTGGAGACTGCGGCGTTGCCCGCCGCGCCGGTGAGGTAGGAAAGAGAGAGGAAAAGTGCTGCGAGAAATAACAGTTTTGCTGCGGCCATTTTTGAATGATATTTTTTTTTTTGGTTTGTTAGAGTAGTGCTGAAGAGGAATGGGTACTCTTCCTACTGTCTTTATAGACCCCATTGATTGGGTTTAGCGAGCAGATTAGGGGTCCCACTAATCGGTCCCAATTTCCCCATAATTATTTCTGACACGTTTGTCCGTAGATTTTATTTAAAATAATATATTCACACATTAGTGTTTATTTATCTACCAAGTATTTGTTCAAACGCATGTCGGTAATTCGGCGTGTTTGCATTAATATGTAGGGCAGGGAGTAGAAACGGCCCAAGATTTCAACATGTTAACACCAATAATAATATATTTACTATGATAAAATTTGAGAAAAAAATTATAATGTCAAGAATTTTATTTTAACATAAATCAATAGATTTTTTTTAGTGAAAAGTGAGTAACGATCACATAGATAAGGCTATCTATAAGTATTCGATAAAGAGTGACATTAGACAATAAAGTATCATTAATTGGAGAAAATCGCACATTATGCTCAAAAGGTGTGCTCTCAATTTTATTGTCGCTAATATATGCTTTTGATCACAAATTAATAGCATATTTAATTTGAGATAGAGAAATTCCATTATCAAATGTGAAAACTTTAATGCCCAAGAAATAGTTGAGAGATTCCAACTACTTCATCCCAAAATTAGTATACAAAAATTCTTTTACATATTAAATATCAGCAGTATCATTACCAATAATAATCATATCATCCACGTAAAGAATCAAAAGAACATAAAAAATATATTTGATTGAGAATTGCACTACTTGTCCTGAGAACAAAAATCAATCTCGTTTGAATCAATCATCAAATTCAGTTCTCGTAGTAACCAACAAATCTAGAACTTCATCAATTGACCTTCAATCTCTCCTTAGTCAACTCCTTTCTCCAACTGCTAATAACCCTGCAACTCTAGTTACTCCTTTATGTAATTCATCTTGGTACTTTGATTCAGCATGTTATAATCACATGATGTGTTCTTTCAAGATTTTTCTGATCTGGCTACTATATTTATCCAATAATACATGCATATCAGTGGCGGAACTAGAATTTTGTCTTAGGGGTGTCAAAATCTAAATAAATAAAATCGTGTAAAAGCCAAGTAGTGTCAATATGTAATGTGTGTGTATATTTATATATATATATAATTTTCCAGCGAAGGGGTGTCGGTCGACACCCCTTCACTACATGTGGCTCCACCACTGATTCATACTGATAGATCTTATATAATGTCAGTCATAAATGATCTATTTCTTCATCAGATCTCTCTTTGTAGATCTTGTCTTGATACTTTTCTTATTTCAAATTAAAATTTTAATCTTATCTCTGTTGAATAATTATGTATCTTGAGATATGATGTAAATTTTTTTTTCTTGTGATTTGAGCGCAGAACCATCTGACGAGACAAATTATTAAAAAAGATGTTAAAGTTGGGTGTGAACTCACTAGAACGTTATTGCTTATCAAAAAATTATCCATTTAGATATTTAAGGATGAATGTTCCTATAAATTCAAAAAACTATTCAACTTAATCACAAATTTAACTAGTAAATTTAAAATAAAATTAGAGAATCACATATCTTTCACAATAAAAAATAAAGGAATCACAATCCTTGTAAATCTAACTAAACTAGAGGAATCACACTCCTTTTACATTTAACAATAAGAAAATTTACACATCAATAATAAAAAGGGGACTTATATTTCTTTTACATTTGAAATCAAATATTCATAAAAACAAAATGAATCACACTCCTTTCACATTTAAAAAAATAAGGGAATTACATGGAGATTAGTATGAAATTTGCAGGAAAATAAGTTTCTCGCGGATTTTCATACTAATTCCTAGGAAAATCCCCATATACCTCACAGTTTTCTGTAATATTTGGTAAATATTGTATAGACATTCTTAATATGAGTAAGAGTATATTTAAAAATGTTAAGTCTGATAAAACATATTTAGACATTATAGGTATTTTATTTCCTTTTGAAGAACTTCTTGTATACAAATATGATTTGTAATCTTTTATTCCATAATGTATAGAAGTGTTAGTTCCCTAGGTTTTCTTTTGTTTCTCTGTCTCGTTTTCTAACAATAACAACAATAATATATTTAGCACAGTTTATATAATAAAATTTGAGAAAAATTTAGAAATGTGGAAAACTATATCATCTTAACATAATTTTCTATAAAAGTTTTAGTGAAAAGTGAGGGATAATCATTTATCGGACTGATCACTTTGAGGATGGAGTTGCATTGTTGCGAGAGTGTCCAATAGGACACCTTTCATTGAAAATAATATCATATATATATAAATAAAATAACATAGAAAATAATTAGATATTATATTTTGAACACTCTTGACACAGCAATGTAATATAGTGATGAAGTGATTTCAGGTGCACTTGAAAGAGTGTTCGTATGTTTGAGTTTCATTAGCACTTATAAGCATCCCCTCCCCCGGGCTACCTTTTAAGTCGTTAATAGTTAATTTAAAATTAAGGGAAACTTTCGCAAATAGTCACTATAATAAATTTATTTATACTCCTAGATATAATTTGCATATTTATGGATTGTAGCTACAATTTAAGCTGCCATATTTGTATAAGTTGTGGATTTGTATCATTCGCGAGTACATTTTTATAATTTAATTATTTTTGTATAAACTTAAATAACGAATTTAAACAATTACAAACATCAGTTATACAATTTATGAATTATACAAAAATTATACAAATTTCAAATTATATAAGCATGTGAATTATATAAAACAAAAAAGTCAAACCGCATTTTTAAAAAATTCTATAAAGTATAATAATCTTTTTTTTTAAAAAAAAATCATTTGATTTTGCTCTTCATTTTTTATGTCTTTGTTGTTATTATTGTCATCCAACCGAGTTTAGTGGAAGCCTCAAGCGTAAAAGGTAATGCTTTCTAATGAAAATCTGCTACACCCTCTATCTTTTTATTTTATGTCATTCCATTTTATAGTGAAATTAGAATTTATTTAATTTGTGTGTACCCGTATAATAAATAAAGAAGCACTTTTTCAAAAAAAGAATCAAAAAGGAATTCATACAGGAAAACAAAAGAGAAACAACGGAGAATCGGAGGAGATGACACAAGAAACATGGGCGTAAAGAACAAACGAACCCATGGCGGGAAAGAGGGCCATCAATGAGCGGGGGGATTCACAAGGAAAGGTTTCCCAGATTCACCAGATGCGGGCCGCCCCCCCGTCCGGGCAGACCCCTAGGCAATCGATGCCAGGCCGCTGCGAAAGGCGCCCGCCATCCGCCCGGGGCGGGGCAAAGCACCTCAACCGTACCGCAAAATCGGGGCGACCGCTCCGAACGCCCAACGACTCCGCAGGGCGATCGCCCGGAGCCGCCAACCTCCGCCAAGGAACCAGGGCCGTCGAAAAAATCTGAATCCGCTGGAGCGGAAAGCCTTCGCGTTCCGAAGGCTTGTGACGGGCAAGAACGTGGGGGGAACGGGCGTGACAGGGCAGCAGCTGGCTACCCGGTTGGAGAAGGTCTCAGGCGTCTGGGATGGGCCGTAATAATCCTAACGGGGCGGGGCCAAGAGAGGGTCCCTCGCATGAACCAGTGGGGAGTTGCTCTTTCGGGCGGGGGTGGTGGGGAGCGACTACATGTCAGATACCGCGGGCGGTGCCCGAGTGAAGACAGGCAGTTAGTCAATGCGGAACATACAAACCGGAGAGGGGGGTTCGCTTCTAGGTGTTGACCGGTCGCCAAAGATGCGGAGCGATCCCGACGGGGAAGATTAATAATGAATGTGATAATTTATACTTTCTTTTCATTGAAATTAATGCACCAGCTGGTCAACATGGGTCCACCTCTGACATGAAGCCTATATATACACAGTGAGAAATGCAATAATCAAGCATTAATTTAAGGGTTTGGTTTTGAAGAAAATTATGTATTAATGTGATTCATCTCTACCCGCCGTAGCGGACTGCGGAGTTAAAGCAAAATCTATTGACATTATAGAGTAATCATAGGAAGAGTCTTGATATGGACAGTTGATAAACATATAATATTGAGACTCGATTATTTACAATTAAAGTTAATGGAATATTTTTTAAAAAATATAACATAAAATTTTTTCATGATAAAAAGGAATAACTTAAAAATCTCATGTACATTTAAATCACGGAAGTCACGAGAAACGGTTCTCCTTAACTTTAATATGTATAATCAATTTATCGTAATTGCATTGAGTTACATATATCAAGACAAAAATTAGTGATAATTATGAATGAAATCTCACATCAAAGAGAGTTAAATTCTCACTCAACTTATGTGAACATGCTATTAAAAGTTATTTTTGGGATAACAAAGTCACCTTAAGTCTGTTAAAGTTATTTTTCATTATTTTAAGAACAATAAATCACTCAACTATTATATTTATTGAAATCGCACTAGATGCATTTTTGACTGTAATATACATATGTGTTGGGGGATTTAGAAAGAAAGTGTGAATGGAAATTCAATAAATAGTTTCTGAAATAGGTAAAGGATACGAGAGCGGGATTGTGAGGGTACATATTTTTTTCACTTTAAAGTAGTGGTGACTTTGCTGATAAGACGTAATAGCACATATTCACAGTGAGTTTTCTTAGTTATAGATGCACTTTCGCTTCCTCATATTTTTATTATAGTAAAGTAAATAAGGTCTGAATATGATATTAATACGTTGAATATGGTGTTTATATAATTTTTGTGGATGGCCAAAACGGTTGAGGTGCATTATTGTTGTCCTTTAAATAAACAAAACAATTTTTGTATAGGATATGAGGACCCGTTTGGACTATGTAAATGGGGGTAATCATGATACAAAATCAATGATATGGATCTCATGTCAATAGGTAATCTGGAGAACTAGATTTAAAGTGTTTGTTTGGTGGGACTATGAATGAAGAAATTTTGTGTTGTTTATTTTCCTTTATAAACATAAAAATTTCCAATAGTTTGAAAACTATTGCCAACTAGCCTAATTGTTTATTCCATATTATCGAATCAACAAAAAAATTATATTAAATTACTACAAAATTATGTTTGTTGTCCACTTATTTCGTTAGGAAGGCAGAAGAAGTCGAGAGTGGGGGAAGATATGGTAATAAGTACAAAGGATGAGGGAGAACGGGGGAAAAAGACGGGGGGGGGGAAAAAAGAGGGCGGCATCTAACCGGGAGGAGAAGGAGGGGAAGGGAAGAAAAGAAACAGAACGGGGGGGGGGACGATAAGGACGCCGAGGGGAGGGTAGCGGAGGGGGGGAGAAAGAGAAAGGGGGGGGGGAAAGGGGTCTTCAAGATTATGTAATTACTCACAAGTGGGCTGAAAGGAGGGAGGGAAGTGGAATTAGAGAAGATGGAGGGGAGAGGAGGGAAGGGGGGCGGGGTATGAGAAGGGGGGCGATACATGGGGGAAAAAAGGGGGAGAAGGGGGGGATGGTTAGAAACGTGAGGGAAAAGTGGGGGGAGGGAGGGGAGTGAGTGACATGCGCCGGGAGAAAAAATCGAAGGGAGGGGGGGAATCAATAGCAAGGGGAATAACCGTGGGGGAACCCAACAATAATTCCCTGTCCGGTTACCCCATACCGGTACACTTTCCGCCCCGTTGCTGCGTGCGACCTCCCTTACTTACTTTCCCTGTATCCCACTCCCTGGTTCGTGCGTCGTCCCATTATGCGCTTCTTTTGCCCCTCCCATTCGTGACTCCCTTTTCTGTCTTGCCCCTCTCCCATGCCTCATATGATCTCACCATGTGAATTCTATAAAAGGTCATCGTTTTTGGAGACCTAATACGATCAAATGATCATAATGGGCGAATCATGATATAAATTGAAAAACATGAAATAACATATGGATCCGGAACAGTAATTTTATCTCATCATATACATATCGAACTGATCACATGATAACTAATAGTTATGTAAAGTCAAAACTGTACCTGTCGTTTTGCAATTATTTAAAGTTTTAAATGGAATCACTTTTCCAAAAAAAATGGGTTGTCATGACAAATATTTTGTCATATAATAAAAGTGGCTTTTCAAAGTGGTAGAACATAAAGTCAAAAATTATTACAGATTCAATCATTCGATACAGTAAACAAATATTTCAAGTTTCGCCACACAAGCTCTAAGAAAAATACAGTAACTTTGAATTGCTATCTACCAATGCCACGTTTCGATGGTTGATTAGAATTATTTCGAATTTTATAATAATATATAGATTAGTTACGAGGAAAGTTATGTATTATGTTATAAAGAAATAGTTAAAAGGAATTTAGTTATTCATGTATTATCTATTTCAATAATTATACATGATTACTTTCAAAATTCTTCTAACGTTAGAAAATGTCTTAATTACAGAATCAAATATATATAATACATTTAGATAGGAAGAACTTACGTCGTATGATGTTAACAGAGGAAAGGAAGAGCTACAGGAGGCAGCGGCCGACATCAACTATCAAACGAAAGTAATATTCAAACGATACACTAACCCTAACCAACTCCCATGTGTGTGTAACTTGGGAAAATTTCTGATGACGATGATCAAGATGTGCATCTTTTTCTCGGTTACCTTATTAGAATTAGTTTTTTGTGTGACGACAACCAACGCAATTAAAGGATCTATACCACTTGGAAAACAGTGGCAAAAGAAGCAGGTGGAACAAAATAAGCGTCTCTCTTTACGTAAAAGAAAATGTCCTGCCATTACGCAGGTTCACACGGCAATCTTCTTCTCCCCTTAAAAATATTGGATAAGCGGTCACGAATATTTTTCACTCTATTCGAATAATATATATTTAAGGATTATTTTGATAAAATATATTTTAAAGATACATAATAATCTATTGGGGTCGAATAATTTCATATTTTTGGACCCTTGTTTTTAATGAATTGTCAGTCCCATCACTTACATGTGGGACGTGGTTAGCTAATGCTCTCCATGTCCTTTTCATATTGTTTGCAAAAAAAACTTCAAATTAGCATTTTTACCAATATTTCCCTGAACTGTATTAAAAATTTTAACAACTTAATTAATTAATTATTTAAATTTTTTTTACTGAAAAGGATTTGATTTTGCATTTTGTAATCGTATCCTTGATCTTTGGTTTGGAAAGCGGGGTAATTAGTAGAAATTTATTCAATTTTAAATTTAAAATGTTAAATTTTATTAATTCTTCTAAAATTTGATACACAAGTAAGTTGATAACGAATCCAATTTACAAAATTACCACTCCAGCATTGACTTATAGAAGAAGAATGAAATCTCAATTTCCTATTGGGGATACAAGTTCATCTACATTGATTACTCTCTACATAATATATAGGCATGTACTAAAGTACTCTTTACAGACAAGAAAACCATCTTCTATAACGATCTCCAGTTCTAGAATCTTCTCAATATCCAACTAACATCATAATCACTCATTAACTATCAACTACTATCCACATGTTAACCTAATCATTTAATTATTTACAATTTTCTTTGTTTATATATCTCTATAGCCCCCTTCAAGCTAGAGGAGGTTTAAGATGCATTAGAGAAGATGTGGCGGTAAATACTCCTGCAGGGCGCGTATTTAGCAAACGGTGATACCAATCGTAGCAATAACTCCACCTATTACAACGTTTTATAACCGTGGCGAAATATGCGCTTGAATTCTAATGAAAAGAGCAATTTCTTAAAATAAACTTTGCATCAATCCCGTATAACCATCGCGTCCCTATAGAAATGTATACCACAGATTTTAAAACCGTTCGTATAGATAACTCTATGCATGCGATTTTTTTAGAAAAATAATTGCTGATTTTATTAGCCTAAATTTTTTTCCCCTCCTAAGAAAAGATATTTCCCTCCACTATAATTTGCAAAGATCATTAGTCCCTCCTAAAAAAAATAATTCTGATATATTACCTTTTAAAAAATGAATAAAAGAAAGGACAAGTGAATTGTTTTCATTCAGACATCCTATTTTTCATAAACAGCTCATCAAAGCAATGGTGTGAGAGAGCCTTTTTCGGGTAAATTTGTGAAAGGAAATTCTACGCCATTATTGGTGAGAATGAACTATTTGTGTTTGTGAAGCTTGTTGGTGAAGGAAAGAGCTCGTTGGTGAATAGCTGTTGTGAAGTTGTAGGTGGTGAAGCTCGTTAGGTTGAGAGGCTGTTTCGGAAAGCTCGTTCTCTGAGCATCTGTGGTGAAGAGCTGTTGGCTGAAAAAAAAAATAAAGGCTCGTCGAGGAACCCCCAAAAGCTCTGGTTCTATGTTATAATGAGTTTTTTGAGGGTTCGACTACGAATTCTGCTTAAAGGTTAATATGTTTCAATTTTTCTATGGCATGGTTGTCATAGATTTCTAAGATCCACACGATTGAATTAATTTTGAAAATCTTGAAAAATAATATATGTGGAGGTTGTCTTAAATCTCTTTTTGGGCTTCCAATATGTTAGGTGTAAAACTATCCGCTTGTTGGATTCTGTGATATAGTCAGCGAGTCGAAACTCTAATTGCTCCAGTTTAGTGGATTCTGGTAGATTTCTCTCGTGCATGTTTTTTGTGCCAGGGCATGGGAATGATTTCCTTAGTGAGTTCCCCATTTGAAGGTGAATCTGGACAATTACTCTCAAATTACTTTCCTACTGGTATTTGTTCACTTTTTGTTGAATGATATACTTAAGCTAGTTCGTTTTTGCAAAACTCCCTTGTCCGTATGACTGACTACAAACCTGATAATAAATATTGTATTGTGTGACCCTGTCTCCGCGTGTTTTTTGTGTGGTAGATCAATATTGCCTGATCTCAACTTGTTTCGGATTCAGGCTTAGTTATCATTCGATTTTATTTATGATTATTAAGGGAAAAGGGATGTTTAAACTGAGTACACTTCGTTTTACTATTGAAAATACATTCGTGATTCTGATATTTGTCTACTGTCGTGTAGGCTTAAGTTTAACAGATTTGATGTTAATCCTCCCTATAGATCAAACGGCCACCAAAGAGGAAGGGGAGCATAAACTGTACACATAATGCCCTAGTTATATTCGTTAAAGTTAATGACATTGTTGAATTTGGGTGCATTATGCGATTGTTTGATTGATTCAGAATCACACTTGATTTGCTTTTAGGTCAATTTCCTTCATCACTTTAACAAGTATTCGTTTGGTTTTTGGGTTTATGTATGGCCGTGTCGTTAAATTAAAAGTTGGCTATATCATGTTTTTGTACATTGGTGTTTAGTCCTTAAGGGAATTTGTGGGTCAATTTTAAATAGACTTTTGACATTCTCACTGTGATAGAAATGTGTGGGGGATGTTGAAATATGTGGGTTTTCAAGGTTTTTTAACTGCATGTAGCGACAATTAATATTATATGTACGAATGAATGTAAGGTTTTATATAGAGAAAAGATTACCGTCTTTAGACATGAAATCTTTTAGCATGTACCTTCTTCTCTTCCATAAGTTTTCATATAACTATGACTGGGTGATGGCATTCATGAATATGCTGCAATTGGGGGGCTTCTGTGCTGTGTTTTTTTGCAACTTGAATGCCTGCAATAACTCCTTGCTGATATTACCTGAACTGCGAAGTTTTTTTGATTCAAACTGAGAGCTCAACCTTCTTCGTCTATTCAAATCATGCTTCCCCTAAATCCTGCTTCCGTAGTCCTCGTTCTCTTGCTTCACCATTTGATTGTGGACTAATCTAGATGGATTTATGTGTGTGATTCAACAAGTGTCGCCAAACAAGGGGAAGAAATAATAGTCACTTGTCTTTGTGCTTCATAAAGATATTGTATCCATTGTTGAGAGTGTGACCTATATTAGTAATATTAAATGTTTCAGTGCAGACTTCCTTTCATAGTGCGGCAAAAATCAATAGTGATTGAGTACCCATCATCGTCAAGGACCCTGTGACAGTTTAGTCCTCTCATCCTCCTTTGTTTAAGGATATAGTTCAAATGTGAGGTGAATTTGACGCTCTGCCTCCAGGAGGAAATCGAGTACCTGGGAATCAGGTTATGAATAGCTAGTCGTTGGGAACTTTATGAACATGTTTGAGCTTTGAGGTTTGAGTTCCAAAATAGAAATAAGTAAACAAAATGGGTGGTTAGGATGGGGTTCCGACCCCAAAAAATTCGAAATGGGCTCTTATATTTTGTGATATTTGTATGATGATGATACAACAGAAGATGAAAACATCCAAATCTGTGTAGTTTCAAAGTGAATTAATTTTCTTGATGTTAGTAACAATAGAGTCGTTGTGCCGCACTGTTTTGTGGTTTTTTTTTGTGTGTGTGTGATTAAAAAGATAGACTTTTGTTGTGTTTATGGTGTTCCTAAGCTAAGCTACTTATCTTGGACTTATATCTCTTATATTTTTATCCTCTCTTTGCTTGGGTTCCCTACAAATATTTTTGTATTATGTTATTTTATGGGCTTGGCTGACACCAGACCCAAGGTAACACTTCAGGATTTTTAAATATAGTTTCGTTTGTGGCATCCGAGAGGCTGATTGGATATTAAGATGAAAGTATAGAAAATATTTCTGCATATGGTAGTTGTTAGGATTGGTGTACCAACTAACTCCGGCCTTGGTGTTTTTTTTATGAAAAGATAATATGAGTTGTTATAGGTTTGGTGCCTCCTAACTACTTTTTTCCATGCGAACAAGGGTCAACTCTGTTATTTGGGGGTTTTTTTATTACGATACATGAACTGGTTTTTGACTAATAACTAATGTATTGATAGTTTATTTTATTTTGCTTGTTTGACAGTTCTATTGCTATAAGATGTTTTGGATGTTACATCTAATCTAGGTATGCCCTTATTGCTTTGAAAATGTAGGTTTTGGTGTGTGGCCTTTAGTCCTTCATGTTTGGTATAAAGTTTTATTACTGTGTGAAGCTGCTATAACTTACTTGTAATATTTTGATGGTTCTGCTATTAGTGTTGTAATTGTTTTTTGGTTGGAATTATTGAAGGTTGAGAGTTCGATTATATCTAAAAGTGCAAGTTGTTAAGGTGTCGCCGATATTATTTGTTGAACCTTGGGGCTTTAATATTTTGCACATGTCAGGTAGGATCGAATATTCAGTGGAGTATTGGTAAAAGGGGAGAAAATTGGAGTGAATCTTTCGGAAGATCCCCAATGAATTATCTTCATGGTTTAATGATTTTCTTTGATAAAGCATTTGAACGGGAAGCTCGCAATGAATAAAAATATTGTTTCCGTTGTAAAGAATGGCTTAATCGGGTAATTGACATTGGGCGCAAAATATGGTAGAGATTTTCATGTTATTTTCCATGGAATTGGTTGTGGTGGTGGCGATGGGCTGGACACCAATGAATTTTTCATGAGTGAAGAAGTTTCCTCAGAAATACGCCCCAATCCAACCGTGAAGAGGAAACTCTAACACGTCAATGAACGACACTTGATAGGTGGTTTACTTGGCATGTATACTTTTATGAAAAATATAGTAGATGATCGATAGACATGAAGGTGGATTGAGGTGGCCACAATGAAGATGCAACGAGGATTTTTAAATTTGCGGAGGGAGAGGAAGAGAGATTTATAATCCAGAGATCCAGGGGTTAAGAATTTTTCTAATGTTGATGTTTTACCGAATCCGGACTTACTTGTTTAAAAAATGCATGCGACAAGGTGACTGATGTTGCCTTTCTGATTTGTTGGCGTGGATAAGAGAGGCCAATGTTTCCATTGTCTGCAGGACTAGCCCGAATCGTTTACAAGGCAAAAATGTCATAAAAGATTTGGGTCTTCACTTACTGAGAAAATACATGGTTTCACTAATGGATTGCATAGGTTAATATGGAAATTGACAAATGCAAATTTAGGATAATTGGCTCTGTGTGTGGAGCTTCAAATGAAGAATGGTTGGGTAATGACTTAAAAAGTAAGGGTGGGTTACGAAAAATCGGTCATTGAGAGGGTTTTAAGGTATGACTTTCCTTTAAAGCCTAAGGCTTCATAGGATATTCATGGGTGTTCTGAAGGAACATCTGGGTAGCTAGTGAGAGATGTGCATGAGTAATGAAGTGACTTAAAAAGATGGAATTTAAGAATCCTTCAGATGGTGAAGCTTGAAAGGATATATTTGATTAATTGTAGTCCTGGACTGTTGCTAAGGATGCTGACATAGGGGATGTTAATGGTCTTTCAATCAATGATGGGGTGATCATCCTTCCGAACTCTGGTGAGCATTCACCTATCGGACATTGACCGTATGTTTGATGGACTATAATATTATCTCCATGACTTGTGAGTGAATCGGAAAAAAAATTTAATGTTTCATGATTGATTTCCGGGTCCATCGTCTCCGGAGATGATGTAGATGTATACTTGCAACCACTGATTGCGGTAGTTTGAAGGGGAACTATTGTAAGTGGGAGTTAAACAATGATGCGCATGTAGCTAATCAAACATGATTCTTAATGGCATGCAACGTTTATTGTGGACAATAGTGTTTTCCAACCAGATGGCGTCTAGCATGCTTTATTGGATGGATCACCAGATGGAGATGGCCATGGCCCCACATTGTAAACATAGACTGATGTGGTGCTCATAGCTCGGGGGGGGAGGAACATAGTCGTCAAGTGTTTAACTTGGGTCATCGGACTTTTTTTGACCCTCCTATCATCGCATTCAGAAGAGATAAAAGAATCAATTTTAATGGTAAAGGGCAAGAGTTTGCACACTAGCTCCATTATCAGGTGCACAAGCTTCCTTTGAAGAGGTCTGCGTGAATGCAACATAATGTAGGTTTGGAAAGAAGCAAAAAGAAAAAGAAACGAAAGAATGGTCGTGGAAACACAATCCGTATTTTATTTAGTTGCATGGAGGTAGGCAATAAACAAATTGACTGGCACCAAGTCTGATGTGATGCACATAGAGAAGAATTTTGTGACAGGTGTGGCTTGGAACGTTATTGATATACGTGGAAGGTACCAAGATCAGTATAATCAGGGCTCGCGTATGACTTGTGATGAAATACTGAGGGACGATAAAGATGCTTCAACCTCTAAAAGATTGTGATACAGGAAAGATCCGAGTCTAGCTAAAACTTTTTTCTGGCTATGACAACCGAGATGAAGAAAAGTTCTTTGTTGTCAGGAAAATAACCGTCTTAAAAGATGCAAAATTCACAAAAAGGATGATTGCTTTTGGAATTACAAGGGGGTCATTGTGCAAACGTTGGGTGACGAGCTAGGAAAGGATCAGGAATACAAGTCACGTGAGTGAAACGTCTTTGATAATGGAGCAAATTACTTTACTTGCATCCAGGTTGCAGTCATAAAAATTGTTCCGGGGGTAAAAGGATGTATCTATGTCTTAATTAGACTGTGGGCATATTTAGAGGACACATGGTAGCGAAGGTTATTAAGAAGGAAGCGATCGGTTGATAGAGTTGAAAGCGATAAAGTCAATAGATGATTGAATGGTGAAGCTTGGAAAAGATTTTTTCCTCAGAGCATCTTTTTTTATAGTGTGACACTTTACCTATGGCCGCTCTCGGTACGATGTTAAATTAAGCTTGGAGGCCGCAATCAATTTTGGGCGTTGGAAAAATTATTCTATAGGGAGAGAACGTGTGTGTGTACTTACAGAAGGTGCTTGTTCCGTATCGAAGAAATCCTAGAGGAAGTCAATATGGGGTAAGGAAAATGTTTTGGTCATGTGGTAGATTGTTTGAGACTGTTATTTTCATATACCGGTACCCTAATACAGTGAAGCCAAAGTTAGAGTCGGGTTGAAAGAGGTATGATGAGTACAATTCATAGCATGAGTGAAGTTGTTGTTTCACATTTATTTCCGTAAACAGGTGCTGCCAGTCCAATTTTAATGAGATAAAGAGGAAAAGGCATAAGGGGATGTTGTTAACATGGAGCGACATGGATGTTTTGAAGCACATCGTCGATAGACTTTATTCATACGGAGATGAACAAGTAGAGGGCAATGTATCGAAGTAGAAAAATACTCCGTTTGTGTTTTTAAACTTCATTAGGATGTTATTATAATTTATTTCAAATTTTCATTTCATTTATAAATCATAGTGATTAGGATTACATTACATGGGCTTACAGGGACATAAGAGCTTAACTGATAATCGTACTAGATGCAAGGCATGGTGGTAACCAGGCACATGTCCATAGTTAGAAGTGGGTGTGATTGGGTGTAGTGAAAATGTTTAAAGAATATTGAACTGTCAAATCATTGAAAATGTGCTATCTACAGGGGCCTAGGACTTGTATGCAAAAGATATCCTGGAATATTTCCTTTAATGACTATCGCTTTCAATACGAAGACACAAAATGGAGCCGTATGCCCCTTGTAACACTCCATGGGGTAGTGGAGTGACTTTTTTGCGGTCCACAACTGGATAGTTTTGCTATTGGGCATGGACCAAAATCCTGTTGATGAATGGGTGTCTCTATGGAGGGAATTATTCAGGTATATCATTGGGAGTGCTTATTGGGTTGGCTTTCAGGTGTTGTAGCTTTTTAAGGGGATGTGTGATTGTTTCATAATGAAGTCGGGTGAATATTGGGATTGACTGGGGTTATTTCCACAAAAAGGTGTAGTACAAAATGATCAACTTTTGTCCTTGCATCTCAAGTGCCATCAAGTTTTATATGTGGAGACCCGGTTTAGAAAGGAATATATATTATGCAAAAACAAACGTCCTGTTGGATTTGGTATGAAGTTGGGGAGAGAATTGTCCTAATCTTTGATAACCATTTTAAGTGAAGAGAGGCCTAATAATGATATTGATTCTTATCAGAAAATATGACTTGATGTAATGATGTTGATTCTAGAGAAGAATCTTCATGTGATATCAGATCGGATGCTGCCTTCCATTGCAGCAAACGATTCCACGGGGAGGAGGGGGGTGATGAAGCTCGTGAAAAACAATCGGATAGGAGGAGGTGACTGTGATTATAGGCCTTGATTGGGATTGAATGGACGTTGATGATTATGATCAAGGATCTTGGGGTGGACTTTTCGCGATAACTTATGGATTATGCGGTTTTTCTTATAGTAAGTAAATGAATGTCCTTTGAGTTTGCATAGTATCGATTATGACTGTTGAGTTAACTGAATTTTGCTTCGGTCCTTCGTTTTGTTTCTATGTTTTTTATTCATGTGGTATCGATTAAATTACTACAGACTTTTGGGGTGATTATTAGTTTTGTGTGGGTAAGGGGTCCTTTTTTCTGCGGTCTTGAGTTGATCATTTGGTCATTCTGTCTTTTTTGTGTTTCTCTAGCAATTTGTTCAATATATTAGTGGACCACAGCAAGTCTTCACTAGGTTCTTATCTCTTTTATTAGTTCCAACCTCTAAAAGAGGGGGTAGGGTTCGTATCCGTTTTTTATTATTCTTTGAATACGTTCTTCGCTAATATCTCTCTTGAGTACTTAAAATGTACGTTCTATTAATATTGAGTGCAGAAATATTAATTATGGGGAGTAGTAACAAACTTTACTGGTGGTGGTTATGTGGTTTGGGGTGGGGGGGGGGGGTGACATTCAACAGACTTGGCGTGCGTTTCTCGGGTGCTAAGAATTCAAATTCGCAGCCACCCAAGTCGCGCTTCCATAAAAACACTCTAAATGCCTTGTTGTAGATTGTGGACAGGTGAAAACAGACCTAACTGAATTTGATTGAGTGTCAGAAATATTACTTATAATGTCCCCTTAAGGGTAATGTTGAATTTTTAGCTCTTTGTAATAACCTTGGTGTATTGATTTGTTAAGTATTGCCTGTGTACCACGGGGAGGCTGGGCCATACGTTTAACTTGGTTTCTCGTTTGTGTTTAGTTTCACACATGTTTGAATAGTCAGTATGCTATGAGTCAAACAAGAAAACTTCAAACTGAGACCAGGGAGAAAATCCAGGAAATAGAAACATTTGCTAACAGCCGGATTTCGTTAGTATCAGGCCTGCGTTCTTTTCTTTTTATGGGGTGTTTTGGTTTTGGGTTAAGAAATGGGTGTTTTATTTATTATCGGAAATCATTGAGGGAGTAAATTAAAGGGGGAGGGGGGGGATTGGGCAAAAAAGAAAGGCGTGTTGGTAATTGTGGGGGGGGGAGGAGGAGAAGTCTTGGGGGGTGGGTAGGGGAGGTGCCAGGTGGGGAATGGGGTGGGAGGAGGGGAGAGAAGAGGGGGGGGGTGGGGGGGGGAGGGGGGGGGGGAAGGGGGGGGGAGGGGGGGAGAAGAAAAGAAAAAAGAGGGGGGGAAAAAAAGGGGAAGGGGCGGGCAGAAGGGAGGATGTTGGGGGGGGGGGACTGGTGGTGGGAGATGTGGGGGAGGAGGGGGCGGTATTGGGGTGGGGTTGGGGCGGGGGGGGGGGTTGGTAGGTTGGTAGGGAGGGTGCGTTGTTTGGGTGGAAATGGGGAAAAGAAGAGGAGGGAGGGGAGGTGCGGGGATGGAGAGAGTATGGAAGACTTAAATGGTGTGAGGGTGTGTTTTTTGGGATGGTTTAGAGAAGGAAGGATGAGGCCGTTAGGGTAGAGGGTGGGGGGAAAAGTGATAAATAGTGTGGGGGAGATAGGGCGAATGAGGGAGCTGGGGGGAGTGGCAAGGGGGTGGGGGGGAGGGAGGGGGAAGTTGGAAGAGGAGGGAAATGCCTTTAAGAGACGGGGGGGGGGTGAGGGAGGAGGAAGGGAGGCGAGTGGTGTTGTGTGGGTGAGGGGTGTGTCGGTCGTTTGGTGGGGGGGGTATTGGTGGGTGAGTGCGGGGTAGGGGAGGGGGGGAGGGGAGGGTGCGGGCGTGGAGATGGGGTTGTGGGGGGGGGTGGGTGAGCTTGGGGAGAGGGGGGTGAGTGGGTTCAGTGTGGGTGGGGGGGCGGTTGTGGAGTGTGGTTTTGGGTGGAGGGCGTGGAAGGTGGTGGGGTGGGGGGAGGAGGAACGATGGGGGTGGGTTGAGTATGGGTGGTGAGGGATAGGGGGAAGGTGTGATCTCTTAGGTAGAGTGTTATGGTATGCGGCGGATGGGTTGGTGTACAGAGAAGAGGGACGGGTGAGTTTAGTGTGCCTGGTTAAGAAAGGGCGTTGACGGTAGTAGTATACAGGATATGGCGTAAGGTTTTTATGGGGTTGGACAACAGTATTGGTGCGTTTTGTGGATAGTAAGGTGTATGTGGATTATCTTTTTGATGGAGGATTAGTGGAAGGGGTACGCATAGTTTTCTTTGGGTGTATTGATGAGGTTTGGAGTGTAATATTAATTAAACGGGGGGGAGTAGGATGGGGTTCGGCTGTTTGTGGTGTGGTGCTGAGTTTGAAAAGGTGAGATAGATGTTTGGTGAGTTGATGTGTAGGCGTTTGTATGGGGGGGGTTTGCGGTGGGGAGGCTGTTGGCTGGGGTGGTGGGCTGGGGGCTTTAGTGTATCTGGATGGGAATTAAAGAATGGGGGGAAGGGGGGATTTACGTTGTACCTCTTGGCAGCTTAGGGGGTGTGTTTTTCTTTTGGTGGAGAGAAGGGTTGTGGGCGTTGGAGTCTTTGGAATGTGGGTGGTGGGGGCTTGGGGTGGGGAGAGATTTTTGTTTGTTGCGTGGTGTGGTAGTAGTGGGGGAGAGCGAGGAAGTGAGGCTGTGTGGTGGAGTAGTGGGGGGTGGTTGTGGGGGGGGAAGCTTGGGAGTGGAGGTGCGGCGTGGTGTGGTGTGTGCGGTGTGGAGGGAAGGTAGGAAGGGAAGGGCAATGGGGTGAAGGGGGGGGGGGAAGTGGGTGCTTATAGTGTGTTTGGATGGTGGATGGAATCGTTATGTCGTTGAGTTGCTTGGGGGATGTGTGGTTGTGGGGTTGTGCGGGAGTAGGGCGTCTTATTCGATGGGTTAGGTGGTTTGATCGGGTAGTGTGGGGGGGGGGAGGTCTTGTGGTTTGAGTTTGTGGGATTTGGGGGGTGGTGTGTGGGGGGGGCTGCTGTGTGGGGGGTGAGAGAGTGGGAAGTGGGCGGGAGGGGGGGGTGTGATGATGGGTGGGGGGGTGAGGGTAGTGAAGAGGGGAGGGTGGTGTGGAAAAGGCTTGAGAGGTTGGGGGTGAAGAGGGAGGGGGGGGGGGCGTAGTGTGGGTGTGGGGGGGGAGGCGGGGGGGCGGATTAGGTGGGGGGGTAGGTGTGGTGTGGTGGGTGTGTGGGTGTGGGTGTTGGGTGGGGGTGGGGTGTTGGGTGGGGGGGGGTGTGGGGTGTTTGGTGGATGTGGTGCGTGGGTGTGGGGGTCGGATGGGTGTGTGGCGTTGGTTAGAGTGGGGTGTGGGGATGGTTTTGGGGTGGTGGTGGGGGGCTTTGTGGGTGCGCGTGTGTGGTGGGCTTTGGTGGTTGGTATGTGGGGGAGGGGGGCAGAGGGGGGGGGGCGTTTTGGTGGGTGGGTGTGTTGTTGATGGTGAGTTTTTTGTTGTATGCTTTTGTTGTGGGTTTTGGATGTGGGCTTTATAGGGTTCTTTGTTTTGCTTGCTGGTTCGTTCAGGGGTGGTTGGTGTTGGTGTGTTATGTTGTAGTGTGGGCCTGCTGTATGCGAGGTGTTATTCGTTTGGGTGTTTGCTTATGTTTTTGGGGGTGGTTTGTTAGTGTTTTTTGTTTGCGTGCCTTTGGTTGGTTGGGTTGGGTAGTGGGGAGGAAGGGCGTAGAAGTTTTTGGAGGTCGTCCTTTTTTCTATTTGGCTGTGTGTTGGTGGTTGGTTGGGGGTATGCGGTTCTGTTGTGCTACTGTTTGGTGGTGGGGTTGTGGTCGTTTTTGCGTTTTAAGAGGTGCCTTGGGTTTGTTTTGTGGGGGGTGTGGGTTGACCCTTGTTAAGTGATCATAAGGTGTGGATACGGCTGTGGGGGCATTTGGGAGTCTTGGTGGTTGGGTGGTGTGTGTAGGGTGGGAGAGGGGGTGGTAGTATCGAGGTGCTCATTGGTTTGGTGATTTGGGGTTGGTCGGGGGGTGAGGGGGGGAGGTGTGGTTTGAGAGTTGGGGGTGGGGTGACTTGGGTTGGTGGTTTTAATGTGTTGTTTTGGTTTGTGGGTATTTGTGGGTTATAACGAGTTCCTGGGGGTGGGGGGGGGGTTTGTTTCCTTTGGGTGGAGGGGGATCTTTGGATTGAGTTGGTTTGGGGAGGGAGTCAGCTCGGGGTTGGTGGTGGTTGTCCATTGTTGTGTTTTTGTGGAGGGGCGCTTTGGGTGGAGGTGTCTAGCTGTGGGAGTGGGTGGTGGGGTGGGGGAGGCTGTTTGTGGTGAGGGGTTTGGGTGTGAATGGGTGTGGGTGGTGTGTGTGATATTTTGGAGGGGACTTTTTGTACTGTTTGGTGAGTAGAGCTCGTGTGTTGTTGGTTTGGGGTGGAAGCTTTGGAGGGGTTGTTGCTTTTGTCATTGTGCTAATTTAGGGGTCTCGCTTCTTTGAGAGGGTCGGGGTAGGAAGGGGGGGGGTGGGGGGGTGGGTGAGGGTGGTGTGGGGGATGAGGGGGGGAGGGGGGGGGGGTTTTGTGGTTGGGGGGGAGGGCGGCGTGGTGTGTTGTGGGTGGGTGTGGTGTTGGGTTGGGGGTAGGGTTTGGTGTGGTGGTATGGTGTGTGGGGTGGGGAGAGCGGGGGGATGTTGAAAAAGGTGGGTACGGGGGGGGAGGGTTGGGAGGGGGTGGGTGTGTGGGGGGGTGGTTGGGGTGGTGGGGCTTGGTGGGTGATGGTAGGAGAGTGAGCATGGAGTCGTTTTGTTGTTTTTTTTGGAGGGAGGGGGCTTGGTGTTTGTGGGGTTATTGGTGTGGGAAAGTACTGTGGTGAGGGAGGTTGGGTGGGGCTTGTTGGGGGGGTGTGGGGGGGGGGAGGTGGTGGGGGTTTGGGGGGGGGAGGGGGGGGGGGGGTGGGGTGGGGGGTGGGGGGGGGGGGGGGGGGTGGGTGAGAGTTGGGGGGGGGTGTGGGCGGGTGGTGGGGGGGGGGGTTGGGGGTGTGGGGTGGGGTATGGGGGTGGGGGTGGGTGGGGGGGGGTGTAGTGGGAATTAGGTCGGGGGTGGCTAGGGGAGGGGGGGGGAGGTGTGGTGGGGGGGGGGGGGGGGTGAATGTGAGAGGTTTTGTGTGGTTGGTGGTTGTGGGGGGGGGGGGGGGGCTTTTTTCGGTTTTTTTTTGGTGGCTTTTAAGCTTGGGTTGTTGGGTTCTTTTGGGGTGAGGGGGGGGTGGGGTAAGAGTCTTGGGAGTAGGGGTGGGTAGGGGGCATTGAGTGGGGGGGGGGAAGGAGAGGAAAAAATGTAGGGGGGAGTGCGGGGGGAGGGGGGAAGGGAGGAGGGGGCGGGGTTTTTTTAATTGTGTGAAGGGGGATGGTGGGGGGGAGGTGATGGGGGTTTGAAGGAGGGTGGTGGGGAAGGGAAATGGAAGGGAGGAGTCGGGGGGGGGGGGAGCTCCGGGATGTTGGGGGGGTGGAGAGAGGGGAGGGGGAAGGGAGAAGAGCGGGTAAAACCGAGAGTGTGAGAGGCTTGGGGGGGGAGGGGGTGGGGGGATGGTACGGGAGGGGGAGGGGGGAGGGGAGGGTTGGTGAGGTCTTGGGGGTTGGGGGGGGGGTGGGGTTTAGGGGGGGGACTTTATAAACAAGTCAACCAAAAACCGTTCATGGGTTCGGAAGGAACGGGGGAGGGCAAAGGCTTGGGTTGTGGTCTGGGGGGTTGGGTTGGGGGGGGGGGGGGGGAGTGTCTGGGTCTGGGGTCTTTGGGGGGGGGTTGGGGGGTTGGGGGGGCTGGTGGTTGTTAGGATTGGGGGGGAAATCAAATGTGGATAAAGTGGGGGAGGTGTACGATGTAAAGAGTCTGGTGCGGGGAGAGGGAGAAAATGCGGGGGGGGGCGTGTGTTGATGGGGGGGGATAATGGAGAAAAAATGGGTAGGGGGCTTTTGATCGGGGCAATGTGGGGGTAAGGAGAATGGCTGATAGAGAAGGAGAAGTGGTGGGGGAGGTGGTTTGGGTGTGTGGGTAACGGGAGGTTTGTGTGTGGGGAAAAGGGGGGGTTATTTGGGGGCTGCGTCTTGAAAGTAGGGAGGGAGGAAGGGGGGGGGGGTAGACAAAGGGTGGAGAATGGTGGGGGGGTCTGTGAGGGTGAGTGGGTTTGGTGGGGGGGGGGGGAGGGGGCGAGGCGGTGTAGGAGCGTAGTGGTGTGTGTAAGTCGTTGGTAGGGGGTTTGGGAGATAGGAGAAGATAGCTGAATAGCGAAAGTGGAGAGGGATAGGGTGTTGAAAGGGGGATGGGGGGGGGGGGGGTGGAGGGGATGGGGGAAGGAAATGAAGGCGGGTAATGGTGGGGGTCTTTGCGCAGGGTGTGGGGTGGGGGGAGGCGGGAGATGGGGGGAGGGAGAAGAAGGGATGGAAGCGGGTAGGGTGGAGCGTTGGGGGTGAGGGGAGGGATAGATAGGGGGAGGGTGGGTTGTGGGTGGGGGGGGGAGGGTGGTGAGGGATGATATGGAGGCGGCGTTACCTGGGTGGGTGTGGGAATGGGTGTTGTGCGGGTCTGAGGTCGTTGGGGGGGGTGTGGGGGGGTGGGTGGGGGAAGGGAGGGGAGGGGCAGGGGGGAATGGAATGGGCATTGTGTTTGGGGGGGGGGGAGGGGATGGGGGGGCGGAGGTTAGGTGGGAGGGGGGGTGGTGGGGGGGGGGCGGGGGCGGGTGGGGGGGGGAGGGGGGGTGTGTGGCGGTAGAAGGTGGGGAGGGGTGGGGGAGGGGGGAGAGGAACAGAGGAGGGGGGAGGGTTGGGGTGGGGGGTGGTTGAGCGTTGTGGGATGGGGGGGCGTGGTTGGTGGTGGGTTGGTGGTTGTGGGGCGGTTGTGGGTGCGAGGGGAGAGGGTGTGGAGGGCGGGGGGGGGAAGGGGGGGGGAGGGGGGATGGAGATTGGGGGGGGTCGTTTGGTGGTGTGGTGGTGGTATGTTTTTGTTGGGGTGGGGGGGTGTTGGGTGGGGTGGGTTGGATGGGATGTGGATTGGAGGAGAGAATGTGGCGGCGTAGGGGGAGAGTGTGTGGGGGGAGGGGTGGGTGTTCGTTGTGTTGGTTGAGTGGGTGGGGGTAGGTATGGGGGGGGGTGGGGGTGGGGGGGGGGGGGTGGGGGATGGGGAGAGGTGGGTGTGGGTGGGGGGGGGGTGGGGGGGGGGTAGGGAAGGGGTGGGGGGTGACTTGAGCGTGAAGGGGGGGAGGTCGGTGTGGAGGGTGTGGGCAAAAAGAAAAATAAAACTGTCAGCGGTTTTAGGTTGACAACACCTAAATGGTTTGGTGTAAGAGAAAAGTAAGGTTCGGTAGAAAAGTAACATCTGTCGTCCAATAATTGGAGCAACAACAATCATAGCACCGACCGGGGGATCTGAAGGCAAAAAGACAATCTTTCGAGGGATATTGGGCGGTTGTTGAAAATGCAGCCTGTCGAGGAGCTGCCTTTGTTGTTGGCACCTGATCGAGAAGCTCCTCTTGACAGCAGCTGGCAAAGATATTTCGTTTCGAGCGATCAGGTTCAAATGAGGATTCTCACTCCTCGAACAGTCTAGAGGATCAACCAATTAGAAAACAAGATGATAATATAAGAGATTACAAACCTATTAAATGTATTCAATAATTTTTAATTATATTTTGTATGTTCAATATAGGGGCTAAGAGGGTTTTCCAGTCCAATAAAAGAGTAGAACGTTCAATGCATGAATGTTCAATGGGGAGAAGTGGGAAAAGGGGGGGGGGGGCCCGAAAAGAACGTAGAGTTGAGCATACGAATAGTCCAAAAATCAACCCTGTTTGTTCCTACGGATTATGTTTTGTCCTAGAGTCTAGGAGCTTCCTAGGAACATTGGCGTAGAAGTGCTACTCTGGTTGCCCTATTTATAAGTATTGTATTCGGAGAGAGCCATGACACGTAAAAAAGGATGGTATGGGTGATTAGACCAAGGATGTGGTAGTTTACAATATAAAATTATTTGTAAAAAGTATTTTGTGACTTCTATGTGGCTAATTTGATGACACAAAATATAGGGGAAATATATTATTCCGAAGCAAGGGGGCTACCATTTGGGCTATGGTAAAACACAATTCGTAGGATTCTTGGAGAAGACCATAAGGTTATTATGAACTTCATTATGTACGTATCCTGCTGACGAAGGATTCAAGTGTCGAATGGCAAAAAGGAAGCATGCCGTGGTCATATTCCAGAATGTCATTTTCGATGAGCTCCTCAAATATTAGAATTCCCTGAAGGACTTCAGGTAAAATGTAGTTCAGAATCTCAATTTTTTTAAAAAATAAAGTAGCATTTTGGTTATTATAGCTCTGACTTTTTTTCTCCCTTCCCACTTCTTCCCCCTATTGACCGGCTCCGCAACGACAATTCAAAGCTGGTTAACAAATAATTACCGGGTCTGTGTTACAGTAGCATCTCCTGTTCCGTAGCATGTTGGGGAAATTTCCATCTGATCATAAGCTGATAATGGATGTTCGATGTTTGAATATCATATGCGTCCCCCTCCTGCTCTTCTTTCTAGTAGGTGCCAATTTTAAGGTCATCAGGTGGGGATCATTAGCATGCCCCAGACTTTAAGCAATTAGAGCAACATTTGGCGCTTGTATCTGAATTCAGACCTAACTAAATGTACCCATAAGGATCGACAATGGTTTAACTATAGTCCCCCCAGTTGTAGAGAATGTCAACAGCTCTATGGAGCATATGGAAATATGACTTCATTTGGCTGTTGTTGGTAATTCATACCTCTAGCACATTATTATTGTGGTTGGTATCGCGGACCACGGGCGTTGCATAACCTTCGTCTATGACTGGCCGGCTGGACAGAAAGTACATAAAACATAATAGTAACCATCTTAATAGTTAGATCTAAGCATCTTGGATAAGTGGGCCACACTGACTGCTAAGTGGACAGTAAGTTATTCAGTAGTGTGATAAAATTGGTGGGTTGTTGCTGTACATGATGAGTAATTGGATGGTCTGCTTTACCTGGATGCTTTGTGTTGGGTAGGGCTGTAGTAGTGTCAAGGTACGTGGTATAATAGTATCTAGTCTGCATGTTATATTTTGGTTGTCTGTACTCTCTTCTCTATTGTACTGATTTTGCAGCTGTCTTGGGTGTTCTTCATCTATTGTGTATAGTTTTGAATGCATTTTACAAGACGATCTGAAGGCGACTATATAATGACTGGATAGGAAACATGTTATACATGTGACAAATAACGTTATAAAGGAAAGAAGACAATATTGACGGCGTCGTCTGAGGTAGACACTTATAAACACTAATGAATCAGCCTGCTGATTCTACTTCCTGATTCATTTCTGGGTTTTGTCAGAGAAATTGCTGAAACAAAATTCCAAAGACTCGAATAGAAATCTGATGACAATCCACAGGGGGGAGGCCCTGCCTAGGGGCCAAAAAGAAGTTTTGCCGCTTTAGTCGTAATAATCTGGTTAGTTCTCTTAATGAGTATTGGGTTTGTGGTGTAATGAAATTGTGGGTTGCGTTTTGAGTCTCGCCAGTGTAACGTTTATTTTTCTATATGATTTCATTGACTATGAGGAAATATAGTAACATGGTATCAAGTCTAAGATGCGCGTTTTGTGGTTCCAGAAAACCGGGGCATTTGTAATAAGGCCCGTCAAATGATGGATAGGGTACTAGGTAACTTGTGTATGTCCCTGTTCTGATTTTAGATGGTTGTTTTTATTATGAAGATCAAATTATTTATTTCAGTAAGATTGTGGTGTTTTGTTGGAAAATAATGCTTTGGGTAGTCTAAATGGAGGAAATGAAAAGACTACATAAGCATAAATGGGAGTATGTTGAATGAAAAAAAACATTTTCAACGGTCATGGGTCGCTGGAACAGTCGGGACGATCTACTACTAGATGGCGCGAAGGATTAGCAAAGGACATACTTTGCAAAAAAATTTGAAAGATTCGGGGAATCAACTTTCGTCGCCAACAACTGATGATGCAGCCAATTAATGAAGAGTGAAATGCAGTGAGTGGGAGAGAACAATGGATGTAAAACAAAGAAAATTGGGTGCGAGACATATAATTTATTGCAGATTTATTCACAACGTAAGCATAGCGAGATTATTGATCCTAACTCTTGGCAGCTATTGTCGACTGTGCCTTGCGACCAAGAAATCTACATTTTGTTTAAGGCTAACAAGGTTGGTGTCGTCAATTCTATTTTTGATTGGTATTTTTTGTTGCTACTTGCTATGAGATTAGAATGGAAATTGTGATGCTATTGGGGATGGCTCCGGGAGGTTTGGATGGTGAAAAGTTTTTTTTTTTTTAGGCAGGAGATGGGCAGTAGAATGTTCCTGTGATTCAAGCATGAGTTTAACGTCTAAGTTGCGTTGCTTGGTTCTCAGTGATAGTTTTTAATTGTCTAGAGTTGCTGCTGGCTTGTGAGTCTGGTTCCTAGAGGTTTTCTGGTGTTGCTTGGTAGCCTATATAGGACCATTTTTGTAGATTTCAATATTTTTTTTATCCATTGCTGCTTGTAGTCTGGTTCTTATGGTTCGGTTTTGTGAATTAAACATGTTTCGTTGTACATGATAGTGTTGTTTCTACTGCTTGTAGTCTTTACTCTTGTTTCTGTGCTTGCTGGTCTCGGGTTGTATTCTTCTGCTGTGGTTTTCTTGTAGCCTTACAGGTGGTTGAATCGCTCGGGCTTCACGATTATGTTTAGGGAGTCGGCCAACGTAGTAGCTAATAGCTGGCATGTATCTGTGTCTCGGTGTGGTTTTCTTCTGCTGGAAGAGGGCTGGTCTTGTAAGAGTTGGAATGCCAGGCTAGGAGTTAGTAATTATTGGCATGTACTGTGATTTTGAACGTTTTTAGGGTGAACAATCTAAAAGCTAATGTGCAGTGTTCTGTAACTACATTGTATACTTGTTAAATTTTCCAAGATTTGAGGTATTTCGATGAAATTATTTATATTTTTTCTGAGGGATGTATGTAGGAGGTGATGAAATGAAGAAGGCGATGAAATCATAGGGGGTGTAGGAGACTTGACGGATAAGGTCTGGCTGAATGATATGTTGAGATGATAAACAAGGATTAATGATTTTCTGAAATCATAAATAGTTGTTTGGGAAGATTGAAATTCGATGGCATGTGTTTCAAATCAGCCATCACCTTTTTGTGACTGCTATAAACAGGAGATATGGTGTATATTTTGTCTTCATTGCTATTAAGGAAGAATCAAGCGATTTTGATTCTAAGATTACCAGGTAATGAAAACATTTATTCTCGATTAACCTTTAGGTGTATTTTATGTTATAAAATGTTATTCTCATAAATTATTTAGTATATAAAAGGGTATATATATTCTTTAAGAATATTGCCAGGTTAAAATGTTGTCAAATAGCAGGGTAAATAATTCGTTTCAATAGGCATTAAGTCACATTCTACAATTGTTTAAGAAAGTGTTGCAATACCCTAGCATAACACCCGTCCATAGAGTTGAAAACAGTGGTGGGTGTGAATTGAAAAAAAAAGTTGTAGAAAGGCCAAGCGCATTAACAGAACAGATGCATAACCCTCGGTATTAACAGAAGAAGAACGGTTAAAAAATCGTCGGGAGGAACCAGGGTACAAGTCCATACACTTTTTGGCAATTTATTCCAGAATTCAAAATGAGAACCGTGGCAATAGGTCAACATATGGCTACGGTTAGTATTCAACTGTAGCGGGGAGGCACAAGAACCTTAGCGAATATGCTCTATTGGGCGGGTACGGGCGATCTTTTGTTAACAGTCGGGGGTTTATGGGTGAAAAAAAAACCTCCGATATCGGACCTATGGCTACGGTAGTAACTTCAATTGCAACGATAGGTGACCATACAGTATACAAAATTTCTAGTATGTTTTCTTCATTCTAGCTTGGAAATAAGATGAAAATGTTGATTGTTTTGCCTTAGTCCCTTTTAGTTAGAAATATCAGGGCTGGCTGTTCGATGATGGCTAATACTGTAGAACGCACACGACCTTTGACAACTTTTTTTACTTTTTCCCTCTAATAAATGACATCATATCAATATGTTTTTTCTCTCATGGAACACTGGATTAGCACATCGAATAGCTACTACTACTTTGGCTATCACAATGCATGAAACATTAACACAGCAATGGTACAATCCATGTTTCTCGAAGAACCAATAATCCAAGTAATCGTCTGCCAGACAGTGGAAGGCAGACCTCCTATATCTGCTTCAGCAAAGCTTCTGGAAATAGTAGGCGGGGGGGAGTAGAGCTTTTGCTTCTGTCGCTTGGATTTCCAAGATTTTGTGGGAGAAGTCTCCATACTTTGATTATTAAGCGCGAGGCAGGTAATTGTTCTTCTAGACATTAGCACATGATCCCGATCCCCAATGGCATCGCGCAAATTGATTCCCGTGAAGATACTCTGTGATTGTATTGTTCAGAGAGCTATCACCAAATCCGTTGATTGCTTACACCTAGTTTGTACAGGTCTACTTTGATGGGGCAGGAAAGGGGCATTTATATATGAAGACGGTTAGGAGCCGGTATAAATTGTGACGGGGTTGAGTACCGCTGCAACAGTGGAGGCCAGACTCCTATACTCTGCTTCAGCAGAGCTTCTGGAAATAGTAGACTGCTTCTTGGATTTCCAAGATATTGGAGAATCTCCATACTTGATTAGGTAACCAGTAATTGTTCTTCTAGAATTAACACATGATCCCCAATCAGCATCACAATATGCCTGAAGATACTCTGTGGATTGTATTGTCAATAATATCCCAAATCCTGGTGATTGCTTAACATATTTTCTCTACTTTGATGGCAGCATTTATATGAGAAACTTTAGGAGCCTGTATGAATTGGCTGAGACTTTGAACTGCATAAGATATATCTGGCCTGGTGAGAGTAAGATATAGTGACCTCCCAACTAATCTTTGATATTCACCAGGATCTAATAAAAGTGAATCAGATTCATCTCCAACTAAATCATCAAACTCGGGTGTAGTAAGTTTCAGATTTAATTCTGCAGGTGTAGACATAGGTTTAGAATTCCCTAACCCCAAATCTGAAATCAATTCTAATGCATATTTCCTTTGGTGCATCAATATTCCTTCTAAATTTCTGGCAAATTCAATACCTAGAAAAAATCTAAGATCTCCTAGATCTTTTATTCTAAAATGATCCTTTAGAACCTGCTTTTTCTCTTCTATCATTTGACAACTGCTTCCTGTCACAAGCAGGTCATCCACGTATATAAGAACAACTACAATGTCATCTCCAACTTTCTTGGTCATGAGGGAATAATCAAGATGACTTTGTTGGAAACCTGCTTCAATCAAGGTATTCGTCAGCTTAACATTCCATTGTCTTGAGGCTTGCTTAATCCCATAAAGTGACTTAATCAGTTTGCATACCAAACCTTGACCTTTTCTTTTCTCATCAGATTGAAATCCCTGAGGTAATTGCATATATACTACTTCCATCAGATCTCCTTGTAGAAAAGCATTATAAACATCCATTTATTGAACATTCCATCCTTTTGCTGTTTCTACAGATAACATTGTTCTCACTGTCACCATTTTAACAACAGGTGTGAAAGTTTCATGGTAATCTAATCCTTCATTTTGATTATAACCCTTAGCTGCCAACCTAGCCTTGAACCTCTCAACTTGTCCACCAGCTTTGTACTTGATCTTATACACTCATTTGCAACCAATGGCCTTTTTACCAATAGGTAATTCAACAAGTTTCCATGTCTTATTATCTTCAAGTGCCTTAATTTCCTCCTTCATAGCTTGAACCCACCTTTCATCTTTCATAGCCTGAGGATAAGTACTTGGTTCTTTCTCCATTGAAGACTTGACAATATAACATCGATATGACATTGAAAGAGCACTATAATCAATGTTATCTGAGATAGAGTACAAGCAATTTGACTGTTTAGATTTCCCAATTTTTGTTAGGACAAAATCCTGCTGCCATAATGAAGCCTTGCTTGATCTGCTGGACCTCCTCTGTGTCATTATAACATGATTATCCATGTGAGTTCCTCCTTCTCCTGGCACATTACAAGTCGGAGCAATCTCTATTGCAGGCAAATGAACTGTGTAATCTTCAACGTCATTGGCATTCATAGAAATTTCTGCTTGGTTATCTTCCATAGATGAAAGTGCAGACTCCAATTCTAGATCATCATTTATATGACTTGAACGAATAGTACCAGTATCATGCAAAACATCTGTACAATGAGACTGCAAAACATCTGTAGAATGAGACTGAAAAGGAAAAATATTTTCAGTAAAGATCACATCTCGACTAATGAAAAAGATATGATGTTCAAGATCATACAATTTGTAACCTTTCTGCGTAGTTCCATATCCCATCAAGACAGATTTAGTTGCTCTTGCACCAAACTTATCTTTTTTTGTGTATTTGTAGCATAACATAAACACCCT
This sequence comes from Solanum habrochaites, assembly GCA_027704765.1. Lineage (NCBI taxonomy): Eukaryota > Viridiplantae > Streptophyta > Magnoliopsida > Solanales > Solanaceae > Solanum > Solanum habrochaites. The sequence goes on from JAKWJA010002491.1 coordinate 53,033,182, forward strand.
ATGATTCTCATGTCTGATATATTAGGTTGTTTTCCAAATAGCACCTCAAAAGGAGATACATTGTGCAAAACATATAAAGGCATTCTATGATATTGGCACAATTGTTGATTGCCCTCTCCCAAGATCTAACAGTCTATATCCTTGAATCTGATTGCTCTAGCCGTTCAAGAGTTTTCTTGCTTTCTTCCACCACACCATTCTGTTAGGTGGTGGTGGATAAGAACTCTGATGTATGATTCATGATGAGTGAACAAATCAGCGCATTGAGAATTGACTCCATTATCTGATCTCACATCCTTAATTTGTACATCAACTGAGTTTTAACCATCAAAATAAATTTTTTGAAGTAAGTGGAAACATTTTACTTGAGATTAAGTAAAAAATACCCAAGTCCATCTTGAATGGATCATCACTAATTTGAAAAAACTCTCATGTTTTATGTGTAGAGACTTTATAAGGCCCCCATACATCCATGTGATTAGATCAAACCATCTAGTACTTATATTGCTACTAGCATGAAAGGAAAGTCTAATTTGTCTTGCTAATGGACATACATCACAATGACTCATGACAGAACTCTTATTGGAGCTTAAGCATGACTGATTTTTTTGATCACATGCAAAGGCACATGGCCCTACTCTTTATGCCACAATATTTCATCCTCACATCCTCTTGCTGCACCAAATGACCTGATCTATGTGAAAATCGATCTTGAATTTTTCAACATTACAACCATCTTCCTTTCACCCTCTCCTTCACTTTCCCAGTGAAGAATCCTGAATGAAGAAGAATCAGGATAAAATACAACACAACAATTCAATTCCTTAGTTAGTTGTTGACCCGGATAAAGATTGAACTTAAATCAGGCGCACATAACATCCTTTTTATAACATCACCTCCCTTTAAGTGAGAACGACGAATGGTATGAGTGTTTGTGGCACATTAGCTATTGGAACCCTTCCTGTATTTTACTGAGGATCTAGGTTTCAATAAGGTGATCTCTAACAGGTGATTAGACCCTCCACTATCCACTATCCAATCTGAAGAACAATTAGCTCAATCGTACACAAGAGAGCACCTGCAAATGTACCTGGCCATATCTGCTTAACCTCATTCATGTTGTGTTTCTTTAGCATTTGTAATATTTGATTATATTGATTTGGGCGTGTAAGTAGAAACAGGTAAACTCCTCCCACTTGTGCTCTAGTCCCAAATTGATGCTGCTGATGATTGTATGATTCACTTCAATCTTTGTTGCCCTTGCATTTGTGAAAAACCCTTCGCTTGTGTTCCACTTGAAGCGTGTACATATTACCCCTTTTCTTTCCTTTCGACTCCGAAGGTATCCATTTAACTGAAAACCTATATCCTTTGTATGATCCCTGCATATTACAATGAGTACAGTGGTTTTAACTTGTTACAATCCTCTCTAAATGATGTCCTTTCGATCTCACAATGAGCACAAAGACCACCTCCCTTGTTTGCCGACTAGAATCCAAACCTCTACCTCCTTTTCCGCTAGAACCTGATCCTCAAAGTGATAACTACCTGAGTTTATTTGTGCATATCAGTAGGATCAGTGATGCCTCCACAGAATATTCCCACTTAGTCAACGTTGACTCTCATCTTGTTACAATCTGGCATAACATTGATTGACATTGGTGGGGGATTTAGCATAAGTTTGTCGCTTTTAGCTTTGCATACTTTCATTAACCATAAGAAATTGCAAGAACTTGTGCCTACCCAATTATCGAATATCCTTCGATCTAACACATTCGCAGGATGGAGTAGAACTTTGATCGAATTCATCCCAAAATCTTTCAGCTTTGAATAATAAAACTGAAACAGGGAAATACCCTTGAGCTATGTAACTATGGCTTTGTGAATATGAAAAATTCTGGACATAATTGACTTATCAATCTTCGCAGCAGATCCAACCAAACTTGAAGCTGCATTTGTCAAAAAAGAATTCCATAACCAAATCCTGCGAACATTTGCTCATATCCATGACAGGACGAAAAAAAAAAAACTTGCATTTACTTTGTCCCATTGCTTCTTCTCAATTTCAGTCGTGAACCATCTCTTTTGATGTTTCATCGATGAATCGTAATTTAATTTCTTCGTGATCAAATTCAATTGCATCGCCACTCCATTACGCATAATTCTCCATTCCAGTAAGTTGTATCCCCAATTTTCACTGAACCCCTAGTAATCGTAAGAACCCGAAACAGAGGATGATCATGATCTATCTTCTTCGCCATTGATCATCAACTTTAAGCTATAAAATTGAACGTAGAATGACGATTCTCAATCCCTAAGTTCTAATACCATGATAAAAACTGGATCCAATTACACAATTAGAATTGAATTATAGAAGAAGAATGAATCTCAATTTCATATTGATCAGTTCATCTACATTGTATTACTCTCTACATATATATACATGTACTAAGTGACTTATTTACAAGAAAACCATCTTCTAGAATCTTCTCAATATCCTAACTAACTATCATATCAACTTAACTAACTATCAACTAACTATCACATGTAAACTAATCAAGTTAATTATTTACAATCTCTTTGTTATAATCTCTATGTACTAAAGTAATGAGGTATGGACCAACCTCATTAATCTGGAATACTAGCCACGTACCTAGAGCTTATGGCTCGAATTCAATATATATAGTTTTAAAACTATTTTTAATTTGTTTGTTTCTAAAGAATAACTAATTCACCAATAGAAAATAGTAATAGAAGATACATAACGCGTTACAAACAAGCTATAGAGATGTTAGAAAATGCAAAGGAAATGAACTGATTAGCAGAAAGAAACACATAACTCTAAGAAAACACAGAAATGAAACAGGAAAAGAAGAATAAAAGAAGTAATTGATTCGTCATTCATTTACTATTGCCAATAGCGATTGTTATCGATAGATTCTGCAATTTGAACTTGCAAAAAATATTAAGTGATCAAGATTATGATAATTTTATTTGTTGTCTTTATTGAAAATAAATATAATTGTCATTTAAAGATATAATTAGTTGTCTGTTTATATATTTAACTTTGATCATAAATATAAAGACATATTAATATAATGCAAACAAAGGAAGTATTAAATGGACCAGAGTAATAAATTAGTCAAATTATCTTCTGATTAATGTTTTTCTTAAGAAGTATAAAAAGAAAACATGTCTAATAAAATAGACTCAAGAGAGTACAAGGTCAACTATAGTTTGAATACTTTTTAAAAAATGGGAACAAGGGAAGGGAAATGGAATAGGAGTTACAATGCAGGAAATCAAAATCTCTAAGGTGAAATTTCTCTCCAATTTGAATATATGATTAATTGAAAGAAGTGAAAAAGATATTATTAGTGTATTATTAGAAATAACATGATGTTACTCGATTAAAATCTTTAATTCTTTATATATCATAATTTTCTTAGATTCCAACAATTCTAGAAACTATTTTTGAAAAATTGAATCTGAGAGAACAATTTTTCATAATCGAAAATCAATCAATTGGACCAAAGTTTTAACAAATCGAACGTCAACACCTGTCTAAAACATTGGCAGATTTTTATTTTTTTTTTTGGGATTAAACAGAAATAGGATCATAAAATGGTATACAGAAGCACAGAAAAAAGAAAAGAAGAGAGAGAGCATGTAATTTCACTAGCCGTTTTAGTACTATAAAACCTCTGCAAAACCCCAATTTTCTCTGCTCACTAACACATTTTCCCCTAAAAATTGCTCCAACAGAGAAGAAGAAGAAGAAGAGAAGTTCCCAAAGGTCCATTTTCTCTGCCTTTTATATATTTTATGCTTTAAACTTTAGTCAATTTCATGCTCATTTTCTCGGAATGGGCTATATTAATACGTTTTCTGTTCACCTTCATCGAGTTTTGTTTTTTCTTTTTTACAGAATTAACTTACTTAGATATCATTTTGTTAGTTTAGAAGTTGTATGTATTCATGCATATATATTAGTGTTGATTTTTGTAGTTGTTATTTTTATGTACAAAGAAAATATAGTAACAGGAAACAGAGGAAGGAAAACCCCAAATTCTAAAACCCTGAAACCCCCATTCTGCTGTAGCAAAACACAAATGTTTGGTTTCTCTTCCCCGATATACATTTTGGCCATTATTGTGGTGCATTTACTGTTGTTGTAAATTGATTTGCTTAAATCGTTTGCTTTTGATATACAATCATCCTTTTTACATGAGTCTCTGTTAAGTTGCATTGAATTTAGGAAGTCTTAAAATAATCAGATCTTATTTTTTGTAATGTGTTTCGGGCATGACTCTATTGGTATTGTGTAATGTGTAGAAGAATAATATGTAGAATAGCATGTATTCGTGATATTGGGATTAGTAATACTATGATGAGTTATGTTGGGGCTATTCTTTATCCGGTGTTTGGGTTGGTGTATTTTGGGCAGATTCATGTATTAATAATACCGTTGTTTGCTACATACAATTCAAGGTTAGAGGTGGATTCATTGAACAAGTTACTATATTTTGAGAATATAGTAACTTTTGCTTTGTTAAAAGCTCTAATTTTGGTTTTGCATTTTTTTCAAACTTGTTTTCTCGAGTTGGGATCTATCTTTAACAACTTCTCTATCCGACAAAGTTAGGGGTAAGGTCTGACCGCACTAGCATGTTGTTTTATTAGTAATTAGCTGAATTTTTATATTATAATTCCATGTTTTCATCATATGAGTTCTTGTTCTGATTGTCTTTCTTGTGTTTAAATTCGAACGCATTTCATAAAAGAAAATGGATCTTGAGAAGAAGATTTGGGCTGCATTTGCGGTGCTTTTCTTGACTCTAGGTATAGCTGCTCTTGGCCACAAAGCGTGGCTTGCTTGTGCAGTTATCGCAATACTACTGGGTGGACTGTTTGTAGTCTATGGTTTTCTTCGGCTACTGAACGTTGGCCTTCCCCCTGATGCTGGTGCTATTGATTTTCCAGGAATAGCGGCCTTCTTTTTCTTCACACTCCCTCTCTTGATCCTGCAGAAAAACAACCCTCATGTTCATGTAAACTTTGTTCCTCTTAATGTCTACTGCGAGTTATTTCTGTGTGCTGATGATGGTTAGGCCGCTGGCTACTGATTTTGGGGCACTCCATGGACTCTTGTACATGACTGTTTTTCTTGCCAATGAAGAGTTAGGGATTCAATGGCAATATTGGCTAGCTTCCGGCCTTAGCACTTTGATGATAATTCTTCGAGTGATCATGGAGATGCGGGCTCTACGAGATTAGTAGGAGTATGAATTAGACTTACTAACCATACAAAATTGGAGAATCCTACCACTTCTACATGCTATGAAATAGCTTCAAAAAGTGTTTTTACATCATATATGTATGCAACTTACTTCTTCCAACTTATCCATTGTAGTAATTAGAAAATCAAATCCCAGTTTTCTCTCTTTGTTAATGGATTACAGATCTATAACTTCTGTGATATAACATTTCGGCATAAACAAAAATTTAGTGAAAATAATGGTAGGACCCGGAAATAGCAGGTTAACGCGGAAGCTAGCAAATCAAACCTCAAAGACCCGCGTAAGAAACAACGAGAATATACAAAAAGACACAAAGAATTACGTGGTTCGGTCACTTGACCTACGTCCACACCGGAATGAGCAATCCACTCTAAATAGAGAGTACAAAATACAGAGAGAAACAACCTCAACAATTTACTCGGAATACATGGGAGGTCACACAAGTGATAACGTCTCAAGCCTTGTGACCCGACAAATTCTCCCCTAACCAAAACTCTCACCCTTAAGCTACATTTGTTGTGTGCAATGTTAATTAATTTAGGAAGTAACATCCTCTATTTATAGAGTCTAAACCTTTTCCAACAAGAAAGGGATTAGTCAATCCAAACCTTGAAAACCTATTTTATGATAAGAAATTTAGGGCAAATAAAACCCAACAAATAATACAATTTTACATATAGGATGTTGAATCAATGTTTTGCTACTTTTTAGTAAGCAGAAGTATTCATTACCCCCTGAACTTGAAGTTTTTATTTGGTGTACACTTAAACTTTATTTTATTTGAATTACCACCCGAACTTTTTTATTCATCCAATGCGAGCACCTTTTCTGTCCACCTGGCATAGAAATTAAAATCACACTCAACTAGGCGCGTGATAGAGTGATTTTTTGTCACATCATAAAGTTACAACAGTTAAAAAATGTAAAATTTCTATTTTTTTAATATTGACCGGCCGCAGACGACATCACCGTCGTCGTCATCATTATCGAATCAAGAGCAATTTTTGTGTGTAGCCAAAGTTGTTTTCTCATACGTTGAAAATGGGATAGATTCCGATTCAGCTGATTGAGCAAGGGTGAGAGGAGAATGAGGTGTTATGTGAGCTGGAAGAACCGTGTTTTTTGCAGACGGAAAGATGTTAGAGTGGAATTGATTTTTGCATTGGAAAGAGAGTGAGAAGAGGAGATACAATGGTTGGTGGTGGAGATTGACGGCGACCGAGAAAGGAGTTGGAATATGATATTTATTTTTTGTCAGTTTAATTTATATAGGTGACTATTATTAATCCAGGTGGAAATTCACATTATCACTATCTTTGCCAGCTGACGCGCGTGTGTAGTCACACTAGGAGCAGCAGACAAAAAGGTGTACGTGATAGTGGAATAAACAAGTTTGAGGGGGTAATTAAAATATAATATAGTTTAAGTGTACACCAAATAAAAAATTTTAAGTTCAGGAGAGTGATGAATACTTTAGCCCTTTTTAGTAGGGGTGCGCTTTCAGGTTTTTGGTTTTCGATTATAGAAAAGGGTGTATCAACGAACCAAATTAGTTTGTGACTTCCTCTCATAATCATATCAAAGTTATTTACTGTCCAATGTGCTTACAACAACAATATATCAGTAAAATATCACAAGCAAGATATAGGGATGGTATACAAATTTTACCACTACCTCGTGAAGCGATGTCCAATGTGCTTAAATGTTAGAAATCCAATTACAACATAAAGCAATGTCCATTGTGCTTAAATGTTAGAAATCCAATTACAACATAATATCATGAGTAGTGTAACTTAAATGCTCATTCTTCAAGACTGTCCTGTGAGCGTTGTAATTAGTATTCCCAACGATTTTACTTGTTGTTCTTATAAAAAAAATATACTTTCTTTTATCTCTAATTACTTGTTCACATTGAATTCACATTCATCACCTTTAAGGCAGAAAATACTAATAATTCTGACATAATGCACTGGTGACATTTACCATTGTATCGCCGGATTAATTATTGAGTACGTCCCATCGCTATATCACTAACTTAAGAATTTTAAAAAGAATTCTACATTATAAAGTAATTAATGGACAGGTTATCAGGATATGGTAAAAAAAATCACTAATTCTTGATTTGTCAAGATGGACAACTAATTATTTACGATTAAAAAAGAAAAAGTGGATTGATAATTGTCAATTTAAAAAATTGAGGTATAGTTACCTGTTTCCATATTAACCTTTGCTCATAAATATGAAGAGGTATTAATTTAATACAAACGAGGGAAGTATCAAATTGAGCGCAGCGATAAACGAGTGTAGGAAAAAGGCAAAAAATAAAATGAAGAATAAGAGCGGGAAGAGAGAAGCTGGGTGTACGAAAATGTGTGTGTGAGAGAGAAAACAGAAAATGGAAAAGCAATAAACAAAGAACGCGTGTGTTGTCGTCTTCCCCTATTCCAATACAAAACTCGCCTCTCATTCCCTTCAAACTCTTCTCCCCCATCTCTCTCTCTCTACATAATCCTTCTCTCCTCCGCCATCTCCGCCGCTAAACTCACAACTCCGGTATTGTTTTATGTGCATTAGTTTCTGTTTCTCGTTTGTGAGCTTGCACTTTGCAATTTTCCTGTTTTGTGTTTTGAACGGATATTCCACATGAGAAACATCGAAATATTAAGATTTCAAATTCAGGGCGTTTTGTGTTTAAAACCAGCTTTTCATGGTATTAATATCACCGATGGGTTTGCTTGAAATTCAATGATAGAAGTGGATTCCACGAACGCGGTTCCTATATATCTTAACATTTGTTGTTGACATCAACCGGGCAATTTTCGGTGGCTAGAAAAAGGAAATTCAAGTGTACACATGCACAGATTGGGAATCTGAAAGAGTCTCCTAATTGATTCATTGCCCATGGTGGTAATACCAAAGGATCTTCTGCTAGACTAGGTATAGTCTTCATCGGTTTTGAAATTTTCAATCTTTTTTGTAGTTTCTTTTTTCAAGTATGAACTAGTAGGTGTAGTGATTAGCTTCACTTTTACTTTGGTTATCTTCACCATTTTGTAGGTAGTACTTCATTTCTTCAATATTTTCATCACAGTTGTAGTTTTTCAAACTTGTTCTGAAAAACTATTTTCTTTAGTTGAGGGTGTATCTCTGAGTCCACTGGTCTGTTATTGTTGTTGTAGTAATTAGCTGAATTTTAATATTATAATCCATATTTTCATCATATGAGTTCTTCTTCTGATTGTCTTTCTTGTTTCCAAGTTCGAACGAGATGGATCTAGAGAAGAAGATTTGGGCTGCATCCGCGGTGCTTTTCTTCACTTTGGGTATAGCTGCTCTTGGCCACACAGCGTGGTTTTCTTCCGGTACAGAACATTGGCCCTCCCACTGATGCTGATGATCTTGATATTCCAAGACCCACTCTCGATCCTGCAGAAAAACAAACCTCATGTTGATGTACCTCTGTTCGTCTTAATGTCTACTGCGAGTTATTTCTGTGTACTTATGATGATTAGAGATTCATAACCTATGTGATATATACTACATTTCTGCATAAACAGAAAAATAATATGATTATACATATTGCAGATTAGGATGTTGAATCAATGCTTTGCTACTTTTTAGTAGGGTGGGCATTCAATTTTTTTTGTTTTTCGGTTATGGCAAAGGTGTATTGAATAGTTAGTTGGTTCGTTGTTATTCCAAGTTTTTTATGGTACGAGTCTGATTAAAAATGCACTATTTTATGTTGGACAGTGTGTTACAATTGAGTAAACTTGCTCAGCTGGGGAGTTTCTGAATCCTAAACTATCCAAAAAACATAGGTTTTTTGCTTTGTATAATCTGATAGTTGGTGTTGAGAGATGGAGAAATACAAATTGCAATTAGTGTATGGGAGAGACATGTGAATAATAGCGCGAGGAATCGAAGAGAGGGAAGCATCGGGTATAATGGGGATAGTTGTGTGGAGAAACAGAAGAGTTGTATACTTTTCTCGCAGTCAAAAATGAAGCTATGGATGATAAGGGCTACAACAATGGTGTTGTTGTGGATCTTGCTTGGTCCTGTTGACGATATTGGGGAGCTTTTGGGGCCTAGCTAACTAAAAATTGTTCCAAGTATACACTACATATACACTCCGTTACATATCCTTTCGTAAGTATTTTAACTTACAAGCTCATATATTGGACTGATAATATAATCCAGAATGCATAAAGATTTGTTATGTGATCCCATAGCTGCTAAAACTTCATAATCTTAAAATACTATACAAATTTAATTGGTTACATTTCCATAATGATATTAAGGTAATCCACGTACACACTTAGAAATGAGATGGAACAAATCATAAGTCAGTTAAATAATCTAATGGCGTATAGGGAAACTGCAGATATAATGGGTCCTTTCTGACTCTCTCATAATCAGATCAGAGTTATATACTGTCCAATGTGCTTACAACAACAACATACCGCAGATCAGAGTTATTTACTGTCCAATGTGCTTACAACATCTTCCATGAAATTATCAAAACTTGCAGGAACATTGACTGCAGAAGTAATGTATTTGAACACAGTGTTATTCTTATGTGTTTCGCGTTTGTGTACGCAATATTGGTTATAGCATGAAAGGAGCAAAGGTAATGTGTAACAATTACAACAACAAAGGAAATAATGTGTGGCGAATCTGTAACTTGCTCGGTCTGAACTTAGAGTGTGGTGTGTGTGCGATTGCCTATAAAGGATGTGGGCGTGGACGACAGGTCGCCGGGCGGGCGCGTCGTCGTGCCTGGAGTCTTTTACCGATCTTCGTATCAGGTTAGTTGGCATTTGTGTAGCTCTGGATTTTGTTGCACCCGAACCCTGCAGTGCAGCGAAATCGGGCGAAAAACGCGGCCGTGGGGCAAGCGGACTTTGTGTTGCTTTAACGCGCATATTGCCTTTTCATTTTTCTTGTCCAGTGTCAGGGAGTGATCTACATTCCTAGTGTAACTTTTCTACAGAAATTCAACTCCTCTTCAATTTACCTTCACTCCCTATCAACTCCCTTCTGTAGAATCAGTTAATGTCGACAACCTGCTAAAGTGAAAAATGGAGCCATAAACATGTGTCTACAACAAATTGGATATGTGATACTTTTCAGCAAAGGCAAAGGGTGTAAGAGAGAAGATACAAGCTAGAGCATACCCCTATATTAGGTATGAAAAACATCAGTGTTTTGCAAGAGGAACAGAGTCATGAGACAATAAAAAAAAATAACAACAATCATGATCTTGACTCTGCGTGTGCGCACAGGAGGTCGCTCGTCCACCGCTTGCCGGCAACATAGCAGCAGGTATAAGCGCTCCTAAACAATGCACGCGCCAATGAAGCAAAAATTGGGACGGGACTGACTCCGTTTCAAATATCTCTTCCTGAGTTCCAGTACCATCGACCTGCAAGAAATTGTTGATGAATAAAAACTGCTACACCAATAAGGAGCTTGGTTCCAGCTGAGCAGGATAAGTCAACAAAAAACACTGTAGCAACATTCGACAGTGTGGGGGGGGCAACAAGGGGAAGGAATGAGAAGCGGGGGAAGGGGGGAGGTTTTTTGGGGCCACCGCAGGTTCAACATTAAGGTCCCAAGAGCCGCCGTCTGGTCTGTGAATAAAAAACGGGCCGTTCTAACGAGCAGAAATTGGACATTTTTGAACTACTTGTCATCCTTAGAGAGAGTACCTTGTAAAGCTTTCCTTTCTTGGCATAGTGGTTGGCTACTGGAAGAGTGATAGCTTTATATACCTTTAGGCGCTCCTTGACTGTATGTTCATTATCATCAACTCGCCCCTGAAAACAAAATGTTATGTTATTTTTTCCTCTTCAGAGTGAAACTAAAAACAATAACAACCGAGGCGTACATTAAGGAATGAGTAGCCCCATACGGGTACAGCCACCGGGATGAACCAGGGACTTTTCGCATTTTAATAATGTAATTGACACCTCACCGGTACAGATCGTTCCGAATTCACTACTCCGGTTGAAACAGTAACTATACTTCTTACTCTATCAGGGCAATCAAAGAAAAGCACAAAGTTTGGTTCAGCACCAATCTGCATTCACATCTGAACTTCAAAATCTTAACAATCAACCACAGGATCACCGCATTCACAGTGCAGTGGCTAAACTAGCAAAAGTTCCTTTTAAACAACTAAACATTCCTAGAGAATAACTTAATAGATAATGCTCATTATAATAAGAAAAGATAAGCATCTAATTAAAGAAACTTACAATCCTCTCATACGCCACTCTATTTTCTTCACTTCTTGGGAAACCATCTATTAGAAACTTACGATTTTCAGCTGATTCAATTGCCTCTTTAATCAGCTTGACAGTCACCTCTGATGGAGCAATACTTCCTTCCTTCATTAACTTTTGAATCATGGCACTGAATTTAGATAGAATGACATTACAAATTTTTTCTGGAAATGAACTAAAAACATGCGTCAACGGGGACGAGGAAGCACTAACTGGAAAGGTCGTGCCCATTCTCAGATACAGGGTCCATAATGCGTCTGGTTTCCTCTAGATCTCCCTGCACCTATGTGATCGAACCCAAAAGTTTTCAGCACATCTTCCAGCATGCATTGAGTTCCCTTTACCCTTCCTACCTGGGACCTGCTCTAAAAGGACCACAGCATAAAACTGCTCAGTATTGCTATTCTATCGTTTCTTTACCAACTCCTCGTCTCAGGTCTAGTAAAATAGTCATTTTGTCTATTCTCATGTATAATCCCATTGTTGATTTTTTTATGCTGAAACACTGTTCATTAGAAGGAAGAATCAACCCGACATCCCCTCATATGTCATGTAACAGGAACCTATGGTTTCTTAGCTAGTTTGATTCGCACTTTCCACTACAAAACCTGCAAAAATAAGAGATGATAGGATGCAGACGCTCTTCAGCACAAACTTTGACAAATTTTTCTTCTGTGATCACACAGATCATTTGTCTAAGATGGACAACTATGTCGCACATAAGGATTAAAACTGGTTTTTAACATTCACAATAAAAGGACCGTGCTCATGCCCAGTCTCAATCCTAGGGTAATCCTGACTGGTCACTCGCAGCGCGCCGCCGCCAACACTACCCTAATAGATACACGGTCCGCATCTCCGACCTCCTCGCTCGATCCGCTCTATGTGTGGGTTCTTCGAGAGACAATTCTCTTCCCTTCCAACCAGAAGTGTGCACCTATCATAATCATGAAAAAGTCCATCTCGCCATAAGGATATCTTTTTTGTAACCCATTAGCTGTTTGCTTTGTTTATGCATACCATTATTAAGAATTAGTTTGAGACGTTAGAGGTATCAATTCAAATCCGCAAGACAAAAAACACTAGTTGATTTCTTGTCAACTGTCCTGGCCGTGGAAGACAGAGTTAGCTGGTCCCTTTTGCAGCTAGGAGGTGGCAGGAATTTCCATGGAATTAGTTGAGGTGCAGAAAAATGGCCCAAACACCACGGTTATCAAAAATGAAAACCAGTGTCAAAATTCTCAAAAAAAAAAAAAAAAAAACTTGTATTGTTCCATCCCCTCTCACCCTGTCCCGGACCAAAACCCCCCGAAAAACAGGAGAAAAATAAAATATTTTAACAAACAACTACAAAAGAGTAGCACAATCTATCTACTTAAGAGGTTGGAGTGATATCTATCTCAGATGAGCCACAATCAGGCTAGATTTAACTGAGATCACATGAGAGATAAATTAATCAAATTTTCAAAGATATAAAGGAGATTTCAGTCTTTTAGGGTGGGTGGCGTCGGGCGAATGGGAGGCTAGCAAGTTATTTAATGGGGGAGAAACAAAAATGTCAACGACAAACTTTACTCCTGGTTCCACTAAATCTTAAAGCAGACAAAATCGGACTAGAGTGTTCTCTCCCCTTTCCTCAGGTGCGAGATTACTTCCCAAGCCTTCTAAGCCCGAAGCATCCCTACCAAGATGTTCGGCTATCTAAGGATTAAGGCAATTTCCATTCAGATGGGAAACAACACAGATTATTCATAAACATTTAGAGTTAGAAAAAAAAACGACAACATTTCAGGCGATTACTTAGACAACAAATAACTATCTTGAGAGAGATAGTATATGGCGAAAATATCTAATAACCAACCGTCGGCGTTTGACAGTGGTTTTCAGTACAAAATAAAATGCTTGACAAATCTTCAGCTCATCAGCTCTTCTCACCTGGAGAAATTGAGAACAATATTGAGAGATTTGCAGCAGCAAAAGTAAAGAGATTTGATCAATTTGTGAAGTAAAATTACCTGTTGAAGATGCGAAAAGAATAGAGGTAGTGAAGTGAAACGCCTCCTCCACATCTTCGATCCGGTGGTTCGTTTTTCCTTGGATTTGGGTTATGAACTGGCGAAAAAAAGAGCGGTTTTAATTAAGCACGATGGATCGGCGCAGTCGATGGAGTTAAAATCTCTGTCTTATCCCATAGACCAAGTAACCATAACTCTCTGCTCGAGCTTGTCACAAATACCAGTTCTTGCAGAATAAACGATCTTCCCCACACTTTCGGGGCCGATTTAAGTTATCCTTCAATATCGGGTTTCCCCCCCGCCGTTCTCTTGCAATTAATATTTGAGTTTAGGCCTAGGCCCGCGCGTAGCCACATTTAACCTCTATTTCTCGAGAGCTTCCATCTCAATTTTTTACGATGTAATTTTAATATTAATCTATATAATATAAATATAGATATTGTCTGTGCTAATATCATATTATTGGTATTGTCTTTCATCAAGAATAAAATTGAGCAATAATAACCATGTAGAAGCTTAGTTTTTCAATCCTAGCATTCGATTACTTGAGGGACTCACAAGAAGAAGTGTGTCCACCACATAGATGCAGTGGGAATCGTCCCCAGTAGTGGTTTTCTCTCGGCATTTTGTGAAAAGGATAAAAAAAAACAAATCTTGCTCAGGCGGGCGTGTCGCCTGCGCGTCCCGATCGGAGAGCTCCTCAAGCGCGGAAATTGTTATGTCGACATTAGCGTTTCAATAGTTATTTCAAATTTTGAAATTATGGTGTATTGGACTCTACGATAACATTTCCAATTCATAAAAATAAACTCTTTTTGGATAACAAAAATCCTCTATTCTTAATAAATGTTGGCTATCGGCGTCTTAGTGATTGACGGTCACAAATTCCATATTTCAAAGTGATTATTCTTTTCATTTAATTTATTTATGAATTATTAATATTTTCTTCTTAAACAAAAAAAAAAGGAGCAAATCCATATGTTAATTTATGCTAATTTTTATTGTGAAAGTTAACTTTCCTAAAATTACAACCAAAACTTTTAAGGTATAAATATAAATGTATGCCCTCTCTAAGGAAACAAAAACTACATAAAACATCCGAAATCACCCTCCGTGTATGTCTTTCGCGCAGAATATCTCAAGGGTGGAAATTTGGGGGGGGGCGGTGATGGGTTGGGTGTCTGGGGGGGGGTGTGGGGGTGTTGTAAAGGGGGTGTGGTGAGGGAAGTAGTCCACAGCACCCTCCTAACTGCCCAATTTACAGAAGGGCGCCTCGAACATCGAGTACTACTACCAAATTCGTCGCATTATACCCCCAGGAATTTTTAGTTTTCGTTTTCGTTTTCTAAGATTAAGGATTTTCCAAATTCAATCGAAAAAAGAATATTTTTATTGTCATAGTGAATAATTATTGAATTTCAAGCTTTTGATAACGCTTTTTAATTTTTTTTTTATTAATTTACTCGACTTCGTCAATTTAATTTTACCTTTTACGAGAAAACCCCTCCTTTACTACCTAGTGAACCCTAAATCTGTTGGATCCCACTTGTATTTGTTGGGAACACCGCGACCCAACACAAAAATATTTCATGGTAAAAGTCCTCACTCAAAATGGGACAATCACGCACAGACCCTCATACCAGAATTTTTAACGTGGAAACCCCTCTGAATAAGGGAAAAAACCACGGACTAAGAGGATTCAAATTGATATTTACTAATAGTAAGGAATTTTACAGCATGTTGTAGTCACGAATACAATACTTAAAGTTGCCTACTACAAAACTCAAAGGAAACAACCACTCCTTTGGTTTTCTCCGTCTTACTACATAACCGACTACACACTCGTCCCACTCCACGGCAGGTCGGGCGACTGGGGCTTGCGGCGGCGTGGGGGGGGACCTCTATTTTTTCCTTCACCCGTCTCGGAGTCCATTTTCTTATTCTTCTAGTGGTTAACTAACGCACCCTACTCACTTGTGCGCGAAGTTGCCTCGATTGCGCGTCTAAATATACGGTTTTTCGTTCTCCTCGGTTCTTAACTGACTTGTTTGTGGCTGGGCGTTCCTCTTGATTAAAATCGCAGGGTCTGAGAATTCTCGTGTTCTGGTTATATAAACGACAAAAAACCAACGGGGCTACAGTGTCAGGGCGCAGCCGGGCGGTGTGTTGTCTTGGCTCTGCTGAGTCTCTCTCGTTCTGCGCACTTCCAGGATGACAGTAGTAACAATTATGCAAAGTCAAACATATGGTTGCCAATCTTACCAATTTGGCCACCGTACCTAGATCTTTTCAGCTCTCTAAATCTTTTATTCTTTTCAACCTGACCACTTACTATTACCCTTTTTAACTAAATGCTGTAACCAAGTATGAATAGCTAAAGGTTACTAAAACGTGGGATGTGATTCAACAAATCTCCCCCTCACCAGTCCCATTTACTGGAAGAAGGTATCTTCAACTTCTTTAAGAGAGATCATCACCACGCAGTTCTTTGTCATAATTCACGATACTCGAACTGTCCTTTTGGTATCATCTGGTCCGCTTCTGCAGGATTTTCACTTGTGTGAATCTTTTTGACGTGAAATGATTCATTCTCCACTTTCCTTCCTCTCTCAAAGTTCATCAACGAATCCATGAATCTGACGTTTTCAATGGTGTTTTTTTGTTTCTTGCATGGTACATGGGTTCTTGCTCAAGTCTATTTTCACTCTGATGGTCACAAATATACAATATACTCACTCCATCCTGATTCAAACCAAAGCTCTTTGAAGAATCGCTTTATGCTATATCATCCTCCTTGCCTGGGCTTCATTATCCGCAATAATACTCAGCTTCAGTTGTAGATTAGTGCCAACCCATTCCTGCAAGACTTTGACTAGCCATGATATAGCTATCCCCGAAAAAGTAAACCAAATATCCATAGTGGATTTTTCTGTTATCAAGGTCACTGCCATAAGTCATAATCTGGTATATACGCCTTTCAGATTGGATTTGAAATGCTCCAAAACACAAAGCAGTTCATCGCCTTCCTCTACACAGTATAGGCCCAGTGAGTATCTATTTCCACTGAAAAACGGGCTTTCACCTCATGTGCTCTTTTCCCTGGATTTTTCGAGAAATCTAAACGAACAACACCAACTCTGCCGGGAGCAATATCAGGTCTAGTGCACACCATTGCATTACATTAGACTTTCGACGACGGAGGGAATAATGGACACTTGTGCCATATTCTCCTTTTTCCTCCCTATTGTAGGACAAATCTTCTTGCTCAACTTCATATGACCAGCACGAGGTTCTACTACAGGCTTAGCAATTCTTCAATATTGAAGCGTTCGATACGCGTAATGTAACTTTCTTCTGGGAACAAAATAAATCTTCCTTTTATCTCTAAGACGAGTAAATCCATGCCCAAAAATTTTTGCTTTGGCATGACCCAAGTCTGTTCATAGAAAAGACTTACACAACTCTTTCTTTAGCTCGTCATCTTGGAAGTATTTTTTGCCCACACTCAACATATCTCCCCATACAACAAAGGATGAGAAAAGCATTGTTCAAAAATTTGTGCAAATTTAACGCAAATGATCTAACGAAAGTCTTCTTATATAGAGCCTTGCTCCCTTTTCCCCCATACCAATACTTCCCCAAACTTTTTGTACCACGTGTCCTAGGAGCTTTGTTTTAAGGCCATAGAGACTCCTTTTTTTGAGTTTTGGCATAACAAATTTTTCTTTACCATCTACTTTTGATAGAGCCCTCAATC
This sequence comes from Solanum habrochaites, assembly GCA_027704765.1. NCBI lineage: Eukaryota > Viridiplantae > Streptophyta > Magnoliopsida > Solanales > Solanaceae > Solanum > Solanum habrochaites. Next base: position 53,050,544 of record JAKWJA010002491.1, read on the forward strand.
GGTTTGTTCATATTAAATCCTCTTGTTCTTCTAGGTCAAGGTCACCGTTTAAAAAAGTCGTCTTACATTCCATCGGCTCAATCCTCATAAATTAAGACTAGCAGGCCAAACCTAGAACTCGTGCGAATCAAGACATTTTCCAACAACAGGAAAAAATATTTCCGTCAAAGTCAAATACCTTTCCTTCCTTTGACCGAATCCCTTAACAACCAATCTCCGGCCTTTTACCTGGGCTTCAAGTTGGTGTTCTTCAACTTTAACTTTGAACACACACTTGTTCTTTCAAGCTTCTCATGCCCTTGGGAAAATTTTTACAACTCATAAGTGTGGTTTCTCATGCAAGGACTTCAATCTCGTCTTGCAGGCTTTCATCCATTAGATTCTTGTGCTCAATGATGTTCCTGGCCCCTTCCTATAACATTCATTTTTATTCTCCCACGCTCTCTCTCCTCCCCCGTCAGTAGGAGTAACACATAACTCATTGGGTGAATACCGAGGAATGAACCGCTGTCTTGTGGACCTCTGAAGCGGAATATTGACATTTCGTCCACAGAAAGGGACTTCATTAGCCCATGATCATCAATAACATATCATTGTTATTATCACATCAACCTGTTTTTATTTGATACAATATTCGTGGGCGTCACCATATTAATCCAAACCCAATAACATCCATGCCCAACTTTGTGAGGAACTTCATCATGATGACTATACCATACAAAATTTGAAGATTCTACCTTCTCCGCTTGTCAAATCTTCAATTGTTTGATTTCTCCATGAAAATAATAATCATGGCTTCTCACAGAAAAGATTTTTCTTTTCAATTGGATCCTAAGCCTGTACCAACTTCATCTAGGCCATATCCAATGAAGATGCATTGGCCCTTGTCTTGGGCTTCTACTTTTGACCTCTCATCTTCGGACACATGACAAAGCTTTGCAACCAATACCTCTCAACTGTGTCATGGAACAGTCTTTCCATACCAACCACTATTTGGTACATCTCTTTGCAAAGCACGCGGATATAGATTAAATAACAGGTGCAGGCGGTCAATAAAGCCTCACCCCCTCACCCCACAATGAGTTTGGCAACATTTGCTTTCATAAAAGCAAACATCTAAACTCTTTCCCCATCAAGTCCCGTTCATCCTCTCAAAGGGGAGGAGACCAGCCAACCCTTAATCGAGGAGTCCTATGGGAGGAGTCTTCTGGTTTCTAATACCTTGATGCTTTTGCAGTATTCGTCAAATGGTCCCAACAATATTCACCAACCACGTTATCAATGACGAATACATTTTCAATGTTTTCGTTCCAGTTTCTCTTTCAACTGAAGCCTCAAACTGCTTAAAATAAGACACCCTAAAACTTGGTCTTTAGCTCTTCACTGGATTACCCGTAGACCCAAAGTTCCCTTCTCTAGAATCATCAATGAAGTGACAAAGTTACAGTGCCACACCCAATTTCCTTTAGTCTTTCATTGACCACATAACAATTCTTCAGAGCCTGGCACTAACTCCCAGCAACTCTGTCTTTCTCGAAGGAGGGTAAAAAGACTTAAGAACTCTATTTCTGTTTACCACCCAGCAGTGCGCACATTTTTTCTAATTTAGCACTTTTGGAAATTTGACAATAATTTCTTCTTGGCTAGAACATTACCTTCGCGCTAACTGTGGCTAAGCCTCATTGTGCCAATAATGTTGAAGAGCTACGCTCTCAACCGCAATTCACTCATATCACAATTCACAACAACAAGCAGAGGCCGTAGTCCAGTCTAGACCAACGACGTTTTGTTACCGCAACGAGCCACAACCAAGGAACCCTTAAGAGCCGTTCCATTTTCCATCACCGTTGGTAACTAACAGCTCCTTCATCATCTAAAACCCAACAGAAATTAGGTGCAGACGAACATCAGAGCCATGTTTCACTTGTTCAACAACTAGTTTTAGTTCCAACATAGTTTCCAACAAATTGTACAATACCAACCCCCTAGAAACAGTCTCATTACGCCATACTCACGGTTCCAAAATCACCAGGAGTGTAGAATTAGAAAAATTTCCTTCCCTTGATGTCACATGGATGTGGCACCCAGTGTCCAAAACCCATCTTGGTCACTTCTTCATCCGGCACCAAAAGCACTAATTTATCATGTTTTGATCAATGAACGGTAACACTCTGGGATCTTTCGGTGGGAGTACGGGTGGCGGGGGGGTAGGTGCAATTTTCCCCATCGCCACACCACACCATAAGCCATCCACTGTGATCCCTCCTGATTCCTATCGCCTACCGCGTCAGAGTCCAACAAGGGCCCAGGGGGGGGGGGGGGTGCGGAGGTGGTTGGGCTGGTGTTGGCGTTGATGTGTTGATTGGGTGTGCGCGGGTCTGAGGTTTGTTGGGTGTTGTGTTGGGGGTTTTGGTGGTGGTGAGCTTGGTGTGCGGGGGGGGGGGGGGTCCTGCGGGCTGAGGTGAGGGGGGGGGGTGTGGCTCACTGTCCCTCCTGCAGAACTTCCCTTGTTGCCCTTTCATGCCACAGATGATACACTCAATTCCTTTAATCCTCCTTGGTTTCTGGCGAGTGTTTTGTTCTCTATCTGAAACCACAGTATTATTTCTGCTTCTCCCCCTGGGCCATTTAGTGCGCGGACATCTGACGAGAGAAATTTGAGTTTCTTCTCATCTCTTCGTTCAGACACTAATCTTGCGGAATCCATAGAGATCACACCATCCGAGCAGAATTTGACAATCGTTCAAAATGTTCCCATGAATCTGGTAGGGTGAGTGGCCAAGTAGAAGCAAGCCTTAATTTCTTCATCCATTTGAATGCCCATGCAGATATTGGTTCAATAACCTCACCCTCCCCCTGAAAATTAAAATTCAGATGGTCCTGTCAGCGAGAACCATCATGATACCAAACTCAACATCTTCTTTATTAAGAACTTTTGGTTGTTGTCCATCTTTTTCGAGCATACAAACTTTCAGCGGTTTCGAGCATGTGTTTCTTCTCCATAGATTATGTTTCCACATTATCAATCTACCCCTTGCCTAATGAATCCACAAACCTGTCTATTGCAACCACAGTCCACTCTTCACTCTTCCTTTATCAGGCTTTACAGTGTAAATACTGTTTAATAAAAATTCTTGCCATAAAAGCAGATCTTCCATTTTCCCCTGTTCCCAATGCACATAATTAACACCATTCAAGTAAATCATTCTTCCTTGTGTTGGCTTCCATTGTTTTCCCCAAAAAATATATTTATCCGCACATCAAAGTAATCTTTTCTGATGTTAAGAAGTTTCGACTGTGGCTGCAACCACAGAGCAACTCAGATAAAACCTTTGGCTCTGAATACCATTTGTTGGTAAAACTCGACATGAAAACACAAAAATCATTTATGGGTACACACTGTAATGAAATAAATGGGAAAAATACGACCCCAGAAATTTTTTTTCGTGGAAAACCTTCTGAATAAGGGACAAAACCACGACAAGAGGAGCAATTGATTTCCGACAGAGTAAGGAATTTTACACTGTGTAGTCCCGGAATACAATCTCCAAAGTGACTAACTATAAACTCAAAAGAACAACACTCTTTGTTTCCGTCTTACTAAAATAACCGCTCACACATCTCCGCTTTCTATTTTTCTTCACAACTATTTTCTATATAGTCCCCTATGGATACTCACTTTTGCTCTCAAATGGTTTTTTCTCTCTATCTTTTGTGTGTTCTACAATGAGCAGAGAATGCCTCTATTATAGAAGGACAAAACCATAACCTATGTCCACTAATGACATAATGATAAACATACAAAGTCACAAAAAATGGTTGCAAATCTTCATTTGCCAACTACCAATCTTTTTTCTTTTCAACTTCCAATTACACCTTTTTTTAACAATTTTTGCTTGTACCAATTAAATAGCTAAAGTTGACTAAAACATGGGATGGATTCAAACAGTAAATTTTAGTACTTGGGTTATGCAAATAATACAAAATCGACTGATTCCTTCTGTATCAAATATACCGCTAGTTATTTTCTACTTAGCCATTTAATACTTCCATAATATGATCGTGTTCCACTTTGTTTGTTATACTTATTTTCTAAATTGTAATGAGGTTTATTGAATGAAGCTTTGTTTTTCCAAGTTCAAATTACTTTATGGATATACTATAATATCTTCCGTTTATAGTATTGATAGAGAAATTTTTTTTTATGTTTACTTTTCCTCGTTCTCCCCTTGTTCACCCCCTTCCTCCTTTCCTTCCTCCCTCTTCCTCCTTCCTCTCTCTCCCCCCTGCTCATCCCTCACTCCACTTCCGCCTCACTTTCCTTCCCTGACTCGCCTTGCATTGCTCCCTCCCCTCTCTTCTCCGTCCCTGCCCCTCGCCCTATTTCACGTGAGATATTACCTTTATCTTGCTATATTTTTTTTTTCCGTGTAGTAATATATTTAGTGGACAATATCTATTTCATGCAAGTTTTTAGTCATTTGGGGCCCCGCAAAAAAAAAAAATAAAAAAATAATCTTGCAATTGCTTTCCTGATTAAATGAAACTAGGAAAAGGTGGTTTTTCAAATTATAGCTACTTTTTTTTTATTTAATTTGAATATGAGTTTGAATTACAAAAAGAAAAAAAAAATCTAGAAGAGTGTGAAAATAAAGTGTTTTGTTTTTCATAGTCTTATATTATAATTGGTAAACTTTTACATATCCTTCTTGTGCCACAAAACAAAATAACTTCAATTATTTTTTTTATAGCTATACGTTTGATAATTACAATTCTAGCTACCTACCTGTTTATGGAGGAAAAAGGCAAGCGAGACTGGAGGAGAGAAGAAGCAAGAGCGAGGGGAAAAGACCGGGAGAAAGGTGAATGGGTCTAGTATATCAGTTTTAGATAATTATATATTATACATATGCATTTGTAAATATATTGCAAGCGAGATTGGGAGAGGGGGAGCAAAGGTTAGCGAGACTAAGAGACGAGAGGAGAGAGGCGAGGGAGAATCGGGAAGATGGAGGATAGAGGATGGTGGGTGGAAAGTTGAGAGAGGGAGGATTGGGAGATCGGTGCCTTATCTAGGTCTCTTTAGTTAAGCTCACTTATATATTATACATATGTATTTGTATCTATGGGCAAGCGAGCTTTGATAGAGGAAGGAAAGAGGTGAGCGAGATTGGGAGAGGGAGGAGAGAGGCTAGCAAAATTGGGAGAGGGAGGAGAGAGGCGAGTGACAAAAGGTATAGAATAGGAGAGAGGTGAATTATATATGTACATAATTGTATATTATACATATACATTTGTATATATGGCAAACGAGATTAGGAGAGAGCTGAGAGAGGTGAGAGAGATTGGGAGAGGGAGGAGAGAGACAAGCGAGAGAGGGAAAAAATGGGAGTGGGGTGAATTGTATATGTGTATAGGTTAAATAATTGTATATTATACATATATATTTATATATTCTGACGAATCATACATAACGTGACTTATTATAAAAACTCAAGAGCCCATGCAATTAATGTATAATGTTAGTCACGAATATTAATTATAGCAAATTATGTCTATAATAAGTAATTAAATAGTATAAATTTTCTTAATCAGGTAATTTTCTCTATTATTTATTTTTCATGTTGGGCACGTGAAGAAATAAAGTTGTCTTTTAAGAGGAAAAATTGGGCACGTGAAGAAATAAAGTTGTCTTTTAAGAGATATAAAGTATCTTAATTATTTGTGGATGGGTTTAGAAGTCTACAAGAGTAATTGTCAAGAAAAAGTATAATATTGATACTAAAAAGAAATTATGATAGTCAAACCTTATGATTAACAAATAATATTATTGTAATAAATCGTTATTTTGAAAGTGATCTCTACCTATCAGTGAATAAAGTAATCAACTTAGAAGATATTCATCCGAAAATGTGAACTATATGGGTAGTAAAGATTTTAAGATAGAAATGGCTATTACGTCAATTGTTTCGATTAGCTTTTATTAATGTTAGGAAATAATGACCTTCTAATTTTGAGTAATGAATTTTGATTGTCTTTCAATTTCGGTGAATAAACCTAAAAGCTATGCTTATTAAGCATTTATGGAGCGAGACATTTTTCTATAAACTCAAAATATACAAATATTTTTTTTCAAATTTACCAATAATGAATTAAATAAAAATAAATTTTTAGGAGACAAAAACTTATCAAGCTAAAGAGCCTGAAAAGCCAAGAAACTAGGCCCAACCTATAAATTTTGCAAAAAACAGTAAAACGTGGATTTTTTGTCTATTTTATTTTTTTTGAAATTTTTTCTTTGAATAATATTTATTAACATATCTGATATAGTAGGACAATTACTGAAACAATTTTTTGTGGTATTATGTAGACAATGGCTTCTATAAGAGTTATTTTTACATGAAAAATTGCTGAAGACTATTTTTCTCTTCATGATCGCAAAAGTATTGTCATCATTCCAATTCTTAGTATGTCCTCATTTATCTTGATTCCATTTGTCATCTTGTATCTTGATTTTGATCCCAATTGTTAACTTGTCCTTTTTGATCTTGGTTCCAAGTATTAGCTTATGCTTCTTCACAGTTCCGAGCTTTAGCTTGTGCCCTATCATTTTCAGATTATTTATTTATTTCGATCCCTCTTTGACGATCTCATTCCCTGTTTAAAGTCAAAAATAATTGTAGGAATTATTGTTTGCATAATACCACAAAAAATTATTTCATTAGCGGTCCTATGACACATTAATAAATATTCAAACTCCAAAGTTGACTTAAAAAAATAATCGAAAAAAAGATTGATAAAACTTCCACTTGTATTAGGACATATATCAAGTTTTCATTTGTACAACAAATCACTTGCCTTAGCTAGCAGATGATGTGTGTATTTCCAATATCTGCAAGCAATGATTGGGCTCATGTAGCAGCAATATTGAACCATCTCAGATTGCTTTAAAATCCTAAATAAGACATCAACAAATCTCACAAGTGCAAAAATCAAATTTAGATTAAGACTCACGTATATCCCGTGCACAAAAAGAACAAGTCAATTCATTTTACCTAATAAATTTATATCTTTACATCTTTGAGGTCACTCTCTTTTTTTGACTTTTTACGATTCTAATAGAAGAGAATTTTATATAATAAAGAGAAAAAATATTTTTTCTGATCAATAAGAGACTTGTATCTTTTCATATCAGACATGAAAGTAAAGATGAAAGAAAAACACACAAGAATAAAGAAAGGATGCAACAAGAATTTCTTTATTTTTTGCGTTACAAAAGAAATTTTTAATGCGAACATTTCCCCACCAATAGAAAACAAATAATAAAAATAATTTTTAAAAACAACAACATATATTTAAGTGTCAATATCTATCAATTTGAATTGACACATATTACAATAACTATATCTACAAAGTAAAGTACTCTTGAATTGAATGGATTTAAGGTGAGACTCATACATATCATATTCTTAATAAAGAAAGGAAAAATGACCCACAATTTCTCTTTTATTCTTTGCTTACAAAAGAATGTTTTAATATGTTACTTAATAAGGACCACATATTATAAATACAAAATGAACTTTTATCCCCTTTTAGAATTGAACTTAACTAAAAATCCCTTAAAAATTCAAGGAAGGCGGGATACATCCAATGTACAAAAGAACTGAACTACATAAGTCCTGATACATCAGATGGAACTCTCTGCGATAATTAGGAGTAATTACCGTAATTTCTGTTATTATTAATTAAGCACTAATTAATGCTCTACAGCTTGCGAACTAATTAGTAAATTGCAAATTTTTCATCAGAGTAGCTTCAATTCAAAATTAAATTCTTGTAAAAGTTGATCTGCATACTAAGAAATTCAAAAAAAAAATAAAGTTTGAAGCTGAAATATCTCAATTTTTTGCTGCGGCATTCTGGAATTGTATACTTAGTTGAATGTTTCAGGTATCCTAAATGATCAGTACATTTTTTAATTCAGGAGATGCTCCATCACGACAAACGCCAGCATCCTTTTAATTTGAGGAACAATGAACGAAGATCCAGAGCCTTGTACTTCTCTCCGAAGAGAATTGAACATAATGTTTTTAAAGTTAGGCCATTAGTGTTCATGGTACTATATCGCATTGTTTTTTCTTTAGAATGGACTAATAAAGTGTATTGGTTACAACCCAACACAACTTAATTTGATGTTCAAATATAGAATTTGCTGTTTAATATGTCCCAAATTTAAAAGCTCCAAAATTTATAAATAAATAGATTCAACAGTGGGGCTTTTTCAATGTAACATAATTCTATAGGATTTGGTTTGTGTATGTGATGTATCATATACATCATATTATTGAAACGATGTTATATGTTCCGTGTATATTGTATTTGAGTATTCAAGGTACAAACAATTGAACTTTTCAATTGGTTTACTATATGATTTTTGTATACATCCTTATGAGTTATAAATTTGATATATTATATTCAACAGTGTTTGAGGTTTTCAAATCGTAACAGAATCAAGTCTACTCTTGTGTATACCCGTCGGAAAATCAGGGAAATAGTTTTTTGTACAAACCGGCTATAATTGAATTAGGATATTAAAATTCCTTAACATTATCCTTTGCATTTTTGGCCGTGACATGGCAAATTCTCATTCCAAACACCAATACATCCCGTAGTATGCGAACATGTAGTACATCTTTATTTTTCATGTCCGCACCTCCACCCACAGCAAACACTTGTTAATGCTGACCCTGGAAATTACATTTTGGAGATTTCCAAATATGGTCCAAAAATTGTTTTCTACTAAACAGTGCAGAGAGCGCCTTCATCTTTTATGATAATTTGATTTTATTCACAAAATCAAATTCAAAGTCGCTCCAACTCAATTAAAGTGTTGCTGGAATTATTTTTTTAATAAACATAATTCATGCCCTGTTTATACAAAAAATAAAATAACATAATTCATGCCCGTATTATATGACTGTATATATACATCATTAATTCATATTCCTAAATTACATAAATTTATCAGATTATATGCTACATTTTATAACTGGCAACTATAATATTTATATAAAAACCTTATATTCGTCAGTTGTAAGTGAATGTATATGATCCCTTTCTATATTCAAAATTATAAGACATTGATTTTAATATGTATATTGTACATCCTTATTAACTGATAACTATAAAAATTGTAAATAAAACACTGTGTTCGCTAATACTCCTAACCCTGTACCAACACAAATTGATTTTACTAAATACAAAACACAAAGAAACCTATTATAGACTTAAAACTGAAAAACACATGATTCTTTTAACTAGTCGATACAAAATTTACTGAAAAATCTTAAATTTTACAGACATGGTGCTTTCACTTATACAATCAACTCAAAATCATTGAGACAAACATATGAATCTCATACCACTTTTGGCTCAAGTACATTCTTGTTCTTATCACTATGGGTCATGCAAGTCTCTTGGATCTGTTCTCAGCCCCCCATTGCATCATCATAATCATAAACACGTTTAGAATCACCACTCCAATTTACACTCTTCCTAATATTGTAAACCACACGCTGGAGAGAAAGAAGGAGAACTAAAATGTTTACCCTTTAAAAATAGAAATCTGGTTAAGAAGGAGACTCCAATACAACATTATCAATAGATTTACTGGCTTCAAATTTGTAGTGGCATTAAATTTTATTAAACTGCAAACTTGTGAATGGGGAATTCAAATTATACAATTTACACCTAAACGTAGGGAAATAAAAAAAGGAATAAAAATTAATATGGAATTTTAATTGGGGTTGTTAATGAGAAGTGGGTAGTCTTGAAAATAGGATTTTGGTTTTGGTAGAATAAAACTTGCCAATTGGTGAAAAAAGAGGATGTGAAATCTTTATGTCTCTTTCATATTTTTTTAATTTGGGGATAGAGGGATTTTTGAAATTTTTATATAAGTAAGGATACGGTTATTAAGATAATTACAGGAGTATAGTTAAGTAAGTTTTCTTTTAAGATCAATATGATATCATTAATATTTATTGTACTTTAAAAATATCTAAATATTCTAGAGGTTCAAATATTTATAGTAGATAATAATTATTTAGTTATCTTTTTAACTTAAAATCATCTTCGGAAAAGGAAAATATTTTATGGTGTATGAGGTATGTGATGTAATAGTTGTATGAAGAATTTTTTTAATAGAAAAAGTACATTTGTAGGTCCCATACTATATTAAAATCAGCATCTCATTATTTTTTAAAATTAATATTTATTTTTCTTGCCTTTTTTTGTTAGCTCATAATACTCATTTGTTAAAAATCAAATCAAGATATATATATTATACTAATTTAAATTTGAAGTCATAATTACATGACTTCAACAAGTTAAAAAACTAACATAACTGCACTTACCCTCATAAAAAATAATTGTTTTTAGTTTTATAAATAATTTAACTAGTTTATTATTTAATATATTAATCAAATTCTCGGGGGTCTTATTTTTTCATTTTACCTCTCTCCATCATTTTATTTTGAACGAGTTTTGTCCTTGAAATTTAAGCTATAAAATGCATTTTTTTCATTGTACTAAACAATGATAAGAATGACACTATAATATTTTTTGTTGAATTGGCAACTTATGTGGGAAAGGATTAGTTGTTATGAAACAAACATAAGTTGTAGTTCTTAGTTTATCATAAAAAATTACGTAAAATATACTGTTAACATATTAATAAATTTCACATTGCCTTGATTTCAAGAATAAAAAGGATGTCATATAATTGACGGCAGTAGTGTTTTGGACGACGCAGGCGACAAAAGGCGACAAGGTCCCGGGCGAGGCGAGCGGCAAAAGGCCTCCCTTTTTTGAAGGGGAGGGGGATGAACGGGGGGAAGGTTCTCTGCTTCCCGTTCACATACAAACAGTTAAAATATTTAATTGCACATATAATATTCCAAAATTTCATAGCAGTACTATCTTACAATACTAAATATAACTAGATAAAGAATTTTGTTTCAAAAAAATAATGACAAGAGGCACATACTCACAAGCACAGCAGAGACACACAGAAGGCATTGTAGCAGTAATCTGGGGCCAAAATAGCGAGTGAAGAAAAAATAGAGGGAAAAGATTAGGACGAAAACTTGAAGAAAACGAACTGAAGTCCTGAAAATGGAAAATAGAAGAAGAAGACAGAAAAAAAGAGGATAGCCTCAGGTCTTCAGCAACAACTGTTGGGTTTCATTTATTTGCCCTATTTCTAACATAAATAGGTTTCCTTTTGATGACAAGGTGTGAGTGACTAAATCATTTTTTTGGTAGGAAAAGGTTTAGACTATGAAATAGGGAGGAATGTTTCCTTCTAACTTAATCAGAATTCACATGTAGTCTTAAGGACTTTGAGCGTTTTTGGTTAGGGGGGAAATTTTGGGTCCACAGCTTGAAAATACGTTATCCATCCTTTTGTGTTGAACCTCCCATGTATTTCCGAGTGATTGGTTGAGGTTTATTTCCTCGTTGATTTTGTACTCTCATATTTAGAGTATATTGCTCATCTCCTTTGTGGACGTAGGTCGATCGACTGAAACAGACGTTAAATTTTTGTGTCTTTTGGTTATATGTCTCTTGCTTCGTTACTAGTGGTATTTCGAGTTTGCCATTGCTAGCTTCCGCTGTATACCCTGCTTATTTCTCGGTTCCTAACAGCAGCACACTCGAAGATGATGGGAGACCAGGAGAAGAGATCGCTAGGGGAAGAGAGTTTTGGGGAAAAGAGTAAGTAGCAGCAGATTTTTAAAATATATATAACAAAAACCTTAATTTTGACTAATATATTAAGTCAATTTTTTTTAAAAAATACAATAAAAAAGGCGCCGCTTTTTCTGGCGCCCTTTCTGGCCCATTTAGTTCGCCATGGGCCGCCTTTGCATACCGCCTTGCCTCAGTGGGGAATGCGAGGAGGACTCGCCTCTCTCCAGCCTCTCGCCAAAGGCGATGAGGCGCCTCGCCATTTCACAACACTGGACGGAAGAGTAGTTATAGTTAAATGTTTATTAAGAAAAACATTTTTGCCTTTTGGTCTCCCTAGAATTTAACATGTTTTATTAACCTTTTTTGATTTTGGGATTACCTTAAAGATGGTACAACAACTTCTGTCATTATTGTAAAATTTATTATGGGCCTTTTCCATTATATTGTCTTGGGTGATTTTGATGAATTTAAGTATATATGGAATGTTCTTGAATAGAGAAATTTTTTTTTTAGACCCTTTCGTTTTTCACATTAGGAATATTAATTTTTTCTTTTACGGGTTCTTTATAAAATTACAAATAAAAACAAAACTTTATAAATTTACTCCTTAAGAATTGTTTTGCAATTTTACAAATTTTGTTTATATTTTAGAATAATTAATTATTAATATAATGAAAATAAAACAAAAATATAATTTAATTTGTCAATTGACAAATAATTTTTAATAATTATTTTTAGAAATGTAAATAATCAATACACATAATAAACATAATATCAAACGTTCAAAGGACGACGAATTAGACTTAATTTCACATTTTTTATAATTAAAATTATTATTAAAAAAAGAAGGAGAGAAGAAAAGATGTTGAAAAATTGAAGATTTCAATAGAAGAGAGAGAAATGGATTTGACCCATTTTTCTGAAAATGGAGCCCAATAATCAAATTGGCAAATTCTAAGAGGAATTATCCGCCATATTATATCTATTCCTCATCCATTATAAAAAATTTTCTAGACAAATATAAACAGATATGACCTTAGTCATACATTCGTAATCAAACCAATCCAATAAAAGCCCTTTTTCCCTTGCAAAGTATTTTTTTTTCCCCTACTATTCTCATGAGTGAAGTCTTATTAATCACTTTTACGAAGGTGCTTTTTGAAGAAGTTCTATTCGTTTATATCTATAAGTTAAATGGTATCGGTATACTCTGGTACAATGAGATTAAGAGTGAAACTCTGGCAAGATTGCTCATGCATACTATTCTTCTTCTTCTTCTTTTCCCTTTGTCTGATCTAATTCTGTCTTGGAGTTTCTGATATATTAGTACAAGGAGAAAGGCTAAAACAGATAAAAACTGTTCTGTCCTCTACTTTGACAGAGAATTTAGATGGTACGCAAAGGCTACTGGAAAACAGACACATGCGGCGTAAGGCTTACCGTAACATTATTACTCAATTATAAGGCGAATAGAGAGTTCCTTCGTTGAATTCTTTATCAACTTCTTTTCGTTGCATAACATATATGAAATATGAATGATAAAAGAAGAAAACATCAAGGAAGAACGATGAAATGACTATTGGAACGTCCAATTATAGGAGGGAAAAGAGTATATATCAAGATGAGAAAAAAAAAGAAATATTGAATCCTAGGACTAGAACTTGTTAAGCCACTAATTTCATAGCAAATGTGCTTTTGATTACTGTAGTAACAATCAGAAATCAGAGTTTCTGGAGATCACAGTGATTGGCTGATTGCTTGTACAACTGCGCATGATTCTCATTCATCAAGCATCCTATATTCTTGGTGTAATGGGAGGAAGGCACTTTTATGGCTCCTCACCAACGATTGATTCGGTTATGCCTTTGTTTTTCCCAGAGTTTGGGTTTGATATTGAAATTTTGAGAATCCAGGCTTGGGGTTCCCAATAGCAGGGACAAAGTCAAGAATACCAGAGATGTCTACTATTTGGACTGCCACAAAGCATTGGTCAGTGTGTCAAACGGCCATTTTTCGATTCCGAAACACTGGGGGATAAACTGGGCAAATTTTAGCATAGGAAGACCACTTACGCACAATCCCTAACAAAAGGGGTTGAGGAGAAGGGAAGGGTGCAATTAAATGGTATCTACATATTTTCCACAGCATTGGGGATCGCTTCAGTCCTCCTTGACTATAATCTTGAATGTTGACAGTCGGTATGCATTTGCGCAGCGAACCCTTCAATTTGGTTCAGGACGCCGTACGCTTTTGATAACCAAATGTCAGTAGCATCCTTCTTCAGCCTGTTAGGGCCTTAGAAGACTCTTCATCCTAGGCCTTAGTAGCTGAAGGTTGAGGATTAGATCCTGGTATTAGCGTTGTATGCCTATCAACCTTTTTGCTCGTGGAAATGCTACTGCAAGGCACTTAGAACAACAAGAGACAGCTATTTTTACTGGCAATACAGCAACATCTACTTTTGTCATCAAGGAACCGATGGGTTTGCAGCTTCTACTGATTCTTTAGAGTTCTTGTCGCTATTAAATCGTAGATTAATAGAAGTCGCAGCTGTGACAGAAGTTCTGGGGGACAACACCTAATGGGAGGAGTAGAAGATTAGTAAGTCAATGATATAGAGAAAAGGAGGTCATTAGTATCATATGTAATTAAGAAATATAGTAACTAAATATATCGTGTTCACTAGTTCCTCTCAAACAGCGGCAAGAACATCAGGTCAAATGTGCTTGTCAATCAATACTCAACAATTCATCAGAATATGTAAAACAAAAACAAGAGATGGCTTCATATCCCTGAATGTTATTCAAAGAATCAGGGTAGTACCAAGGAAGTGCAGTTCATCCTAGCGTCTAACCGAAAAGTTACTGGGGGGGGGAGGAGTAATTCATCATCAGGGTAGGGGTACAAATGTCTGGGCGAATCCGCATTTCATCTCCCTGTTATGACGAGTTCGCAGTAGAAACTAGTATAACAACAATCATATGATCCACAGTTATGGGTTATGATGGAAAGTAAACGAATGTTTAATTTATTATTTGATATGTTGCAGAGTCAAACCGGCAGCAGTATAAACATTATCCTTCTCTGTTAGAAAGCCAGGTCATAATCAAATTTTAGACTTTGATATGCTCTGTTTCAAACTGAGTAAGGTATATAGCCTGCTTGCATCTACTTGTGGATTGTTTATGAACGCTTGGCCAAATGAGGCACTGCCTACCCTCGTCATACCCTCATAAAATAAATCGTCTACCGTGTGAGGCGACTGCCAAGCGCTCAAACTCCCTGACTTCGCATCTTCTGGGTTCCAAATGTAACGGCTCATAAAATAACTAGTGTCATGTGCATCAGCAGAGGGATCTACACATACGTAGGCCTTTCAATGTATATTAGCGAGCCTATTATGTCGCCACTGATCAATCATTTTATTGAATGAGTGGAGAGAAGACAGAAAGAGAAAGAAAACCTTTTGCCTTGCAAGTGTGTCCCAGTTGATATCCCTAAAGAAAGGGAGTCGCTTTACCTGTTAAAACAAAGAAGGTAAAAAGGAATAAACTTGAATTTCTTTTACATTTTGCATTTATAGAAGCAGCTGGATTACAGTGTAACTTGTTAATGGGAGATTTTTACCTCTCCTGACCCTGTTGCACCTAACCTTTGAATTGGGTTTTCGTTCAACAACCTTACAAAAGCAAAAATAAAGTTAAGCACAGAAGCAGGCAGCTACCCAATCACGCATCAAGTATCTTCTTGATAAAAGCTACTGAGACTGTTATGAGTAGTATAGTAATTATTTAAACAGATGTAAGAGAACTGGTAAATATTCACTCTTTTATTGTATTTTCCGAAGAGAATCATAAGTGAATAACTCCGAGGTATATGATATGGGTTTCATGGCCTGCCATATTCAGACCAGAACAATCATATTCTGTAACTTATTAACTAAACCAAAGAAGCCTTGTTTCAAGACTTTCAACTTGGGGGTTTAAAGTCGTAAGTCAATATGCTTCTTAACTCATTTCCTCTGTATCTTGGGCTCTAAGTATGTCCCTGTGATATGATATTGTGCAAAAAGTTGGGCTGCAAGCAAAATAGGAGCTTATATTAGATTGCTATCAGCACTTAGGAACTAATGCACAGTACCCCAATCTATGGCCTGCGAATCTCAGAGACAAACTTATACAGAATAGGCATAGAGTACTATTATACTCCCGCAACTTATTTGATTAATAATTTTTCTAAACCATTTTTGGCCTACGTGACTTATCTTGGGGCCTATGTTGGTTTGTACTTTTTTGAAACTAGTGGCCACGTAGACCCGCAAAGGGGTAGTAAAATTACATTATAAATACATTTTCAGGGGGTTATAGGATCCTTAGTATAGATATAAGTGTGTGCTCTGAATATTTGCGGGCATTAGATTGAGGGAGTGAGCTTGTGCATTATTCCCTAAGCATGTCAAACGAAAACAGAACTAGCTACTGAATGTATCACTCATGCTACTAACTTCTCTACAATAGTCCATATTGTAAATGAATAATAAGAATCTTGGGCCATTGTAACCAATTAAAAACTACCCACAACGAAAGCCTTATTGAATAAGCCAAATAACCAGCAGAAATACAATAAAATAAAATTAAAACGGCGATTTGGCTGCTTAATAGGGTCCTACAATTTATATAAGCAGCACGCACGAACATAAAGACCTAATGGCTGCGTGCTCAGTGAATAATGCGGTTTGTCGAACCAATTGGGGCATAGATCGCAAAATTAAAAGCAACCGGGAATAAGCAATTTGTTCGCATAAATTTTATACAAACCAAAACATATTCTGACGCATTCAGAATTAATTGTATTGTCACTCAAAGAATTTAATGACAAATATTATCTGGCCAATGTAGTTGCGCAACCGAATTATATAGCTACGTTGCAGCTAGCCCCAGTACATGTAAACTTAAGCTAAATATAAGAACGAGGATACCGCAACTATATCAAGAAAACACTCAATGTGGATATTTTAACGCATATGTTGAAGGGGTTGGTTGTAGCACCGAATTAGGATAAGGGATTAGTAGACTGGAAAGAACTTAGGAGGAGGTAATTAGAAATGTACATACGACACTCACTTATGGGACATGATCCTAGATAGGAAGGTATGGAGGTCGACGATTAGGGTAGAAAGTTAACAGGTAGCCGAATGTTGTCACACTTTAGGTGGAGAGGCAGGGGCTAACCCCATCTCCTCTCCTTTATTAGTAGTAGTATTTAGAAATCACATTCTTCAATGTGTTTTACTATTGGTTGATTCATTTGCCTTGTATCTCGATATTTTGTTGTCATGGTTTCTTACAAACCTGCTTCGAATGTTAGGATTAGCTTATTTTAAGTAGTTTTTGACACTTAAGCTATTTTTTGTTTCTAGAGGTGTTTGGGGACAAAAAGTGTTTTTAAACACTTTAGGGACATGCGTTTGGTATGGGGACAAGTTATTCAAGATGATGTATCTGGTAACTATCGCATGGGATAACTTATCCACTCACTATGATATAAATGGTGATACTTATCCATAACATGGCGATGGCAATCTAAACCATCTATAACCAAAAAGTATGTACAAAGAATTTCATCTCATCAATACTATTTTTAAACTCCTCACACCATAAAAAGGACCCTTACATTTAGGATGACAATAAAGTAAAAAAATAGCTAAATGGCCAAATCTAGTGACTCAACTTATGGCTATTTAGCTATAAGGCCTAACTTAAAGTCATGCTGCAACACGCCCTTACTTCTCTTTTCAGACCAGGATCTATTGGAAACCGTCTCTCTTCTCCACAAAGGTAAGTAATAAGGTCTGTGTACATCTTACTCTCCCCATACTCCACTTGTGGGCACACTACGTAAGTTGTTGTGTCCTTCCAGAACCATAAAGCTCATCCCTAGTGTGTTACAGATCACATGAACAAACTCTCATCGCGATCTCTAAGGGCTGAGTCTCCTGTTTGTTACTATGTCCGCGAAAACTAGGGTACTGTTTGCGTTGTACAGAATGTTTGTTATAAGAATCCTAATATCTATAATATTTGATATGGAACCCTATAAGAAACTTTAATCCTGATTCCGCTTTTGTATCTCTAACATGTTTCTCCATCTATTCAACAATAGTGTTTGGTGAAATTATATAGGAAGTTCAACATAGAGACTGAAAAGAGATACACACAATCATCCAAGTTCATGCTTCAAAGCAACCTATTTGTCACAGTCTACAATGAGGACTGGTCATCCTGCAAACTATAAATCTGTGATATCCATCTTAGTGGGAAGAAAGTTGCAAAAGAGAGGGAAATCCTGATTTAATGAAATTTTTTTCCATTTTTCTTTCTGATATTTGAAAAGCATTCAACATTGATATAATCTTGCATCTAAAATAGCCTTTAATATATTATTCAACTTAATAAAGTAACCAATTAAAAGATAGATTTTTTTAACTCTACATAAGAAAAAACGGCTGACTATTGTGCACACAAAGAAGGCATGCCGAGGGCGCTATGGTCTGCAAATTATCAGACACAAAAAACATACCTGAGGATGTTCTGCATTAAAAGGAGGAATACCGACAAAGCAGCTCTAAAAAATGATTCAAACCCCGACCAGCCCCTTGAATCTCTTCTGTGGCTTCCAAGAATAAGAAAAATAGATTTATTATAGCAGAATCTCATAATGGAACAACTTGTATAAAAATATATGCAATTTCTCTCCTACTAATCAGACACAGCTTGGATTAAAAAGATAACGGTGTTGGTTTTACTTAAACAGATTTTTAGGTGAAAGTAAAAACTTCCAAAATAGTTCTCAAAAGCTGGTTTGATATGAAACATGATGTGTCTAAATGGGAATTCTTGACACTAGTAATGGAGATAGAAGAGGTGTAGAAGTTCGTCAAACTCATTCAGATGTTCCAGAGGGAAGTGTGCTGCATAAACTGGGAAAAGGGAGTAGTTTGTGACGATGGGTCCATACCATGTCCCATGCCAAGAAGTATCTCGGGTGCTAGATAATCAGGGGTGCCAACAACTGCATTTTTCTGCCTCTGTTCTCTTTTGATTGAATTTTCATCCACCTTGGATCTATCTTCCCCAGATAGGTCAGAGACTTGAAGCTGATGTCCTGTGCTAGTCTTATTCAGTGGCTGATTGATGAACAACCTTTGGAAGGAGGCCGCAAAAATCTGTTAACTTGTATATTATGAGGGATTAGGATAGTGAGAACATAGTAAGTCTAAAAGAACAATTCGCGGGTTAACCTATTATGTTGGTCAAGCTCAATTGCCTGAAATTCAGCTCAACTTAACGACAATAATTCCATCACACAAGCTTTTGGACCTTTAAAAAATTAAAAACAGTAGTAGTCTCATAAAAGTATCTTTTACCTTGATGTGACCGCTTGGACTAATCAACAAGTTATCTGGCTTCAGATCTCTATGAATGATATTTAAAGAATGGAGATACTCCAATGCAAGAACCTGAAAAGGAAAAATAAGATCTATATACAACTTCTGAGAATGGTAGAAAAGTTGGTAGGGATGTCGAAAATTAGCAAGCCTATTAAATTAGTCCTTACTAGTTCTGCAATGTATATACGTGCCATATCTTCTTCTAAGCAGCCCAGATTTCTCAGCAATGAAAAAAGATCCCCACCATTTAGGTACTCCATGACCAGATAAAGGTTCTCCCTGCATGTGAAGGAGTAAAAAAAGCGAACCTGTTCACCCACCAGATAACCATTAGTATGGTCTCTTAGAAGTTTTTTGTTTCTTATATTAACAAATTGATATATGTTAATTTCCAACAAACTAAACTTGGTTCACGAAGGAAGAGTATATCTGGCATTGACTAACCACAAACGGATTGCGGACTGATATTAAAATATCTCTCTCAGCCAGTATACTTTCTACTGAATTTTTGCGTATCATGTCAGCCTTTTTCAGAACCTGTGAACAATAGGGTTGTTAAATTCAGGAGATGAATGGAACTACAACCTAAACTCGGTGGGAAAAATTCAGGGAAGGAAGCTTGAAGACTTTAATTCTGAATAAATTAGTGGATGGAACCATGGTGTATGTTAGTTTCAGCTAGTTGCAACACATACGGACTGATAAGAACATCTCCTGCAAATTACTTGAAATTATTATCCTTCAATGGGATAAAATTTTTACCTTGATTGCAAATAAGTCACCTGTTGCCCTTTTCCTGGCGAGGAAAACTCTACCAAAAGCTCCTCTACTGATTGGTTTTATAATTTCAAAATCTTCAATAGATGTTCGTTCCTTGGACAATGTATTTATAGGGCTTGCACGCATACTGCGACTTGAATCATCTTCTGTTGAACTGTCCTCGTCACCTGTGGCATTGGATGCGTCCACTCTTTCATCTTCAATGTGCCCACAAAGCAATATATATTTCTCCCTGTAGAGTTTGAGAAAAGATGCTAAGTAGAACTGAAGTCAAGATGAATTAAAATTAAAACATTATCTCTTCTTAATTTTTGTGGATGTTATCAGTTTTACAAGAATAATAAAACTCACTGCAATAGTTTCTCAATACGTCTCCCAAAGGTCTCAACAACAAGAGCATCCACCTTCCTATCCTGGATTGCATATTTTAGGTCTTCAAGTCGGTCAAGCAAGTATTCCAGTGTACTGTAATCATTGTTGTTTGCATTGGAAACTGATCGAGCAATATCCAATAGCTTATTTATCTGCCATGATTCTCCACAATATAATACTTAATCAACATCCAATTGACAAACAAGGAGCCGATACTATTTAAACCGCAAGTAGGTGGTACTAGGAGTACAAATGTCAAAACTATGACAACAACTAGAATATGAAAATAATGATCAACAACTTATACTGTTTATAAAGATGCGAACCCCAATAGTAGCTTCGTTCGTGGTTCAATACTCCTACATATGCAAACCTGAGGTTCATCCTCAAGTTCCTGCTACTAACTTCAACATTTTAGGGCTAACTAGGTCCATTTGCGGTACTGCATCCCGTGTCTTTATGCGCACAATCTACCCTTTTTTTTAATTTTCTTGAGAACACTCTTAATTACATTAAGTTTTTGCAAACAAATTCATGTAAAATACAAAAGAAAAGTATTATTCCAAAATATGAGCATGCTGCACAAGTTTGCCATAGTTTATAATAATAACAATATGGGACTGCTGCCTGTTTGATTATTGGGTTCTAGGGAATTACTAGTAAAATAAAACATAGAAGTACAGGAGGTAGCCAGAAGAAAGAGAGAAAAGATGAAGTTTGGAAGAGGCAATTTTCAAGAGAACTCTCTTCTGAAGGACACGCTAACCATGCCCTGGACCAAAAAAAGACTTGGGGGGAGAGCGAAAGAGCACATACATGTAGTTGAAATTCTTCTGAAAGGGGTATCAACTATGTAAATGAACCAAAAGGACATGGCACAAGGAAATCCTTGTCCTCCTTGTCAGGGAAGGATCTAGGGGGCGGGAGGGTGTTGACACGAACCCCTATGCAAAAAATTACATTGCATATATATAAGGTAATTTTTTAAATTTTTTTGTATATATAAAGATTTTGAATTCCCTAAACATAATACTAGAGGTTGTCTTAGTAAGTTATGGAATTCAAAATTCAGCTCGAGTTCCAAGTTCAAATCTCAAAGAGTACATTTTTATTTTTCAAAGCCCTTTAGTAAAAATCCAAGATACGTCGCCAGTGCATCATGTTCCAAAATATTCCTTTGTGTTACTGCCGCACTTCATTGATGATTTATTTTTAATTGAACTCCAGCTACCACATACAATAAAACCATAGCACTTTACTCAGTTTGATATTGGTATCTCATAATTGCTAGATATCAGCTCTTTTACCATTTTTAGATTTTTTTCGTTCAAAGCAACAGCTATAATTATTCTGTCATAGTCCTCCCACACAATTTCTTCCAAATTCATATTACCAAGAAACCACTAAAGTTAACTCAAATCTAGAAAATAACCTATAAAACGAGAACTAGCAGAATTACATTAACTGTCAATTATACAGAAACAGATAAAGGCTCAACAATCTCTCAATCATAGAACTTTCTTACAAGAACATCAGTCACCATATGAATTAGCTGAACTTCCCATCAAGAATATTAAATATATTTGAGTCAGACAAGGAGGCAATAACAGTTGAAAATATATGATAGGCAACTTTGATGAATGATTTCAAGAACCTTAACAGATAAAACAATGTATACCACAAAAAGCCTAAAATATCTATAACTGATGAAAAGAAAAAACACCAAATCCTGTAAATGTCAATAAGAAGAAACCAACTTTGCGATAATGACCTGTATTGGGGCATAAGAACAAGACCAGCCTTTCCCCAAGAAAAAGTTTCTTGTATTAGATTGGGATGTCCTACTCTCCATAGCACAAATAGTTAAATTTGGGCTAAAAATATTCTTTAAACAAAAACAGATTCTTTATAGTTTGTATACTTTAGTGTACATTACATCTTTCTTAACAGTTATCGAAAAGAAGCACAAGCAGCAATATGTAGAAGGTTTGAGTAAAATGATTTTAGCTGTATGTAGTAGATTGCAAATGTAACGGTAAGATTAAAATGAGTAACATCAAGAAAACATCCAGAAGTGAGAAGAAAGTACCATAAATTTCATTTCATTTTCTATACCTGCTGATAACTTTCATGTTCAGATACCGTTATGCGTCCACTCAGCATCAGCTCAATCTGACCAGTTCGTGGAGTCACTAAAGGTGACCTGGGTGTTAAGCTCCCAGCTAATAACTGTTTTTTAGATATGTCAATCAAGCTGTTGGCATTTTCCAGAAGACATCTACTATCAGACTCAGGAAGACAATCTAGCATGTCTTCAGAGCATCGTTGAGACAAGCCATTCTGCTTGACTAACAAGGCATTCAACTCTTCAGGCATATTCAAAGTAGACCCTCTTGATACATCAGGACTTCCTGCCCCTGTGTCTGTACTCTTTGGAGTCCATGATTCAAGTATTCTTTCAAGAGTATCCACAACTCTTTCTAATCGTTCATTTACTGTCCATCCCTTCAGATCACATCTATCAGCAACTGTACATATTCTTGAGTGCTGTTCTACGTATACAGTTGGTATTTCAACTTCGCATATTCGACAAATAAATGAATCTTCATATGACAAGCAAGGTTGATCCCACATTCCCCAATTTACCTTCTTAACCTTTGAAGTTTCCTCAGAATTCTCAGGAGGGCATAATGGAGTGTCTCCAAAATGAGCCATCTCCTCTTTGTGTTGCAGACTATCAGTCTTGTCCTTGGATGGGGTGGTTTCAGCAGAGTCATTGCCCCTGCGGCTTCTGTCAGCTGCAGAAGGAAGCTTTTTCCATGACGACATTCTATAGCTGTTTGCAGCAGAAGAAGCAACACTTTTTGCAGTGCTAACCTCCAAGGTATCTCCGACTTCATTTGTGCGGTCATGTTTAACAGGCAGATTGCTTTGCTCGTATCCTAGATACTTTTGACCTCTTCTTGCACTTAAGTCCTGGCTTTTTGATCCACTATTTCGTTCTGGATAAAATCCAAGGTCACTAAGTTGGTGAAAAGACAAAATGTGGTCTTCATCATAACCACTCTCCTTCTGAAACTGCACAAGTCTAGTGCAACGAGTGAGAATAAACAGAAGGCGGGTGTGCGCTTGCTTTACGGTTCCCACAGGTAACTCTTGACGGTGGTCATCTAGAGTCTGAACAATGCCTTCACACTTTGACCAGAATTCACTTGGTGGCATCTTAGTGCAACGCCTTGCTGTAACCAGCAAATCTTCCAAACTCTCTCTCCATTCAGGATGAGATTCTGAAGTCTTCTCAAGTATCCCAACCAAATCTCCTGCAAATATGCCTAGGTCAGAATTGACCTCTTCCTTTAATTTGTCAAATTTTGCTCGAACCATCACCATAATTTCCTGTGAATGGCATATCAGACAGTAAAAAAAGGATGAGCATGTAAAGGGCCTCAGGCAGCAAATGTGGCATAACGGGAGCTAAGAAAAATCAAAACATACTTCCATACGCCCTAGAGCACGAGACTTCCAAAATGGAAATGGGCGGACTCCTTTTGAATTTAGTTCATGAGAGAAGCTCTTGATATCTGGAACTCTCTTTCTACGACCACTGGTAGCTCGCAGTATAGCCTGAAAACGTGGAGATTGCATTTCCTTGGAAGAAGCTGCATGACTTCCCTATTTTGAGAAAAATTACAATGAATTTGCTTCACCAAATGATCGAATTAACCTTTTCCAAAAGGAATATAAAATCATGAAACAAAAGGAAATAAAGTAAAAGGTGAGTTCACCTCTGCACTTGAAATACTTGGTGGTGGCACTTTCAAAGGTCTTGACTGACTCCATGGAACTTTTTTACCTGAAAAATTATGCACTATTCAGAGTGGTAGTTATATGTTTCTTCAGTGATTTCTCATGTTAAATTTTAAAATTCTCAAACAATCTTCCGCAGCCACCACATTTGTAAATAACTGGTTTTCTTTCAGTACAAAGACAAGGGATCATAGGTTGTTTCCGAATTCTCTTATGACCCATATGGATGGAGACATTTAGATTTAAGAAGTATTTCACATTTTACAAGTTACAAAGTTATTTGAGATTTCAGATCCAAAGAGGTGAAAATATTCCAGGTTTTAAATTGAGATATACAAAATCCAAATTACTGCATCCAGACAAGCCCGAGAATCTTAATATTTCTTTCACAAGGATAGAATTAAAGGGAACGCAAAATCCACCTTGTTCGGAAGAATTTTCAGCAGGATGTTGAACAACGGAGGATGATTTAGAGCCTACGCTGTCGACTCCATCAAATGGAGTTACGAAAGAATTGCAAGCCCTAAGAGGTGATGGAGAGGAACGAGTCCTTATATGGTTTAGGCCGAGAACTGAAGCCTCGTTCGTGAACGATGTTTCACTTCTGCTTTCATGATCTCCCTCCTCATTAGCGTCTTCATCAGGAAGACTATCTTCAGCAACTGGATGATGTCCCGGTTTTGAAGGAATCTTTCTTAGCTTTAGATTGACGGACGGCGACGTTGAAGGCGCTTGGCTCCGGTGGGAAGAATGTGAAGCTGTGGCGATCGGATTTAGTTTGTTTTTCTCAAGCTCGAGATTAGCGGGAGTCGTCGACATTGTAGTTGATTGTAGGATTAACGATCCGGTTCATAATTGCATGGTGATCAAAGAAGTAATTGATATCGCTAATCATCAATTTTGTTTAATTAAGTGAGAGAAATGTGATACTAAAATGGAAATTGGGATTGGGAAATCCAATTTTAGGATAATTAAGGGGAGAAGATTAAAGAGTTTGAAGAAGAGGGAGATTTTCGCGGGAAAGGGGGAAGTTAGAGGGTGACACGCAGGGAGAGGGGTGTATTGGAAATGGACACAGTTGGTTAATTCACTATATTACGTGCTTCCAACTACTGCGACCATATAGGTAGTTAACTTGGCAACTATCTTTGACAAGCAAATATTTTAGGGTGTGTTTGGAAGGAAACTACAAAATATTTCATGTTGCTTCATTAGTAAGAAGAAAATAGAATTCCAAAGATATTTAAGTATAATATGGATAAGTATAACAAATAACACAAATCCGAGTACTTATATTGATCACAATTCGAGATTCGACCTGGCCCCAATCCTGATTCATCCTGAAACTCGACTCAAACCTGAGACCTGGGACCACACTCCCGTCCCAACTTCAGACCCCCTAGACAGACTCCTAACTCTGACTTGAAACTCTAGACTCGACCCCTGACCTTGACCTCGACTAAAACTTGATCCTCAACTTGACCCTGATCTAACCCTAATTCATGATTCGACTACGACCCCAACCACACCTCTGTACCTAATAAACCTTAATCATAATTTTAAACTAGGTCGAGCCCTGACTAACTTGACCACACGTTTGGACTAGATTTGGGATACGAGTTGTGTCCTAGGTTGAGTTGGAGGCGAGGCCAGGAGTCTGAGTTGTGATTGAGGGTCGGGATTTGAATTTTAAGTCTGAATTGGATTGGTTAGTGAAAATTGGAGGAGAATTTGAAAAATATTTTCCTTATCTTTTTTAATATAGTAAAGTCACTTTCTTTCATTGAATTGGAGGGGAAGAAGACCATTTGGAACTCTGGTAGGTATGCTTCCTTACTTTTTTTTTTTTTCAAGTTTAAAATGTGTAGTAATATAACAAGGGGCATTTTTGTCATTTTCGGTCAAAATTGTCATTAGACCTTCTGCGAGAACGCTTATGAAGCCGATAAACGCTATTTCTCACCGGACTTCTTTTCCCGGTTTCCAGTTTCTACTACTTGGACACCGATTACAGCCGGCCCCTTCTGCAGATTGAGCGAACAAGAGGAGCAGAACCTCGTTGTTTAGAGTTAGCAGTTTCGTCTACGGCGAACGCCAGTCGTCATGCACGCTCTAATTCGCAAGTCCGTCGTTGCTCATGTACGAGCCAACTCCAACTTCATCCACATTTCAACATCTAAAGCTCCCTCAATCAAAGAGACGGGACTCTACGGCTTTCATCATTTGAAAACTCCCAAAGGCTTCCAACGATTTGTTGACGATGCTATTGAGAGGTAAGCATTACTTTCGTTCGTCAATTGTTTCGCTTGTCTTTTATTGCAATGTCACAGAAATTACTGTACTTCATATGGAATTAAAGAAGTGTTTGCTGTTTCATGTCCTCCACGTGTTTGATAGAAAAATTTCATATGCTTAATAGGTCACAAGAACTTGTGAACTATATCGCTGGCATGCCCTCATCTCCCGAAATTATCCGTGCAATGGATGAGATTTCTGATACTGTAAGTTTGGGTTTTTGTGGTCTAATTCTGCTTTTGTTGAAACAAGACGTCGCCAGACCATAACTGACCTGTTTAATTTGATAGGTGTGCTCAGTAATTGATTCAGCTGAATTGTGCAGACATACTCATCCAGACAGGTGGTGAACTAGGACTGAAATAAACTATGCATCCGTATCTACAGTTTCTGATCTTCTTTTCAATTGCTTTGAGTACTTACATAAAAATTGTCACATTTTAGGGAGTTTGTTAATGAGGCAAGCAAGGCATCCTTGAGAGTAAATGAATTTTTACACGTAAGGTTCCTGAAATTTGATTGGGTTTATTGACTTTTTTTTAAAACTTGCTGGTTATATCAAATTTGAAAATAGCTGCTTATGCTGTATAATTCCCTACCATCCAAGAGCTCTTGCCCACTCTCTACGTGAAAGTAAAACCTGGAGATCCATTTTAGACTTAAAAAAGTTGAAGGAATATAAAATGATGTTACACTGACTGTTGTATTGGATCTAAATTGCCTCAAATTTCAGCTAGCTAGTGATGTCAAAGAATAAATAGTTGAACTATCTAATGGTAGACAAAAGTAGGATCATTAGGATTTTATACATTTTATGTCACTTGACTGTCTCATTTGGTGTATGCTCCTTGATACACTTTTTGATCTTCGTCTTTTCTCGCACTTGATGGTTGCCAATAACTAGACGTGAACTTCAGTAGACTCCTGAAGTTTGAGGTGATCTGGATTTGGTTTATTCGTGGTCTATTAGGTTAGCTAAATTTAATGTGAAGTTCTTTTACCTCCCTGTGAGTGGTATTGCACTGATTTCCCTTTGCACATGTCTTTGTCAAATTAGCAACTAGAGCATCAGGTTAATACCAAGTAGAAAATGAAGAGGTAAAAGTAAATCCACCCTCATGTAGAACCTGTTCTACCTCCCCCCCCCAGGGGTTTCAGAACCAAACTGTCTCCAAGCTGGCAATGTTCATAAGTGTAGTCTTATTCTGGAAATGTCACTTGCCAATGATGGATTCTCTTCAAGATGTAGTTGCTTTGGAAGATTCTCAGAATTGTTTTTTTGACTTTTTTGCTTCTTGGTATGCAGTATCTTAATACTAACCATAGTATATACAAGGCAGTGAACAAAGCAGAAAAAGACAGCAATTCTCTCACACATGAAGCGCATAGGGCTGCCCGTTTTCTACGAATGGACTTGGAGAAGGGTGGAATCCATCTTTGCTCTGGTACTTGACTTCTTACAACTGCTGTTTTTCTCGATAAATTGTTGCTGTTGCACTAATTTAAGAACTTTCGGTGGTTTCACAGAAAAACTGGATCGAGCTAATGAGCTTGCCATTGACATTATTCAGTTGTCTAGGGAGTAAGTGAGAATCGCCTCCTTGTTAGTCTTCCTGGAATTTTATGAACTGATGGGCCTTTTTGATGTTTTCTGTAATTTTCATGCTGTTGTTAAAAGAGATCACATGATGCTTGTAGGTCTAGAAGTTGGTTTTGTATTTGAAATGAGATTTACCCACTATTTCTTGCCCTCCTGTGTACTGTTTGTTTTATATCAATTGATATTTGAATCACAGCTTTATTCTTCAATTAAGTGGACTTATGCCATGGAACATTTGAATTTTGACTATATGTTGGATTCAGTCTACTGAATGTTTACCAGTTATGCTATTCTAACTTAAATTTAATTTCTTGAGTGATTATCAAATTTAACATATTCCTAATGGAAAAAAATATATTCAGATTTTCACAGATCTGTAGTTGAGTTCAAGTGAGCACCCATACAGCACGTGCAACTTTTTTTTAGATGATTTACTGAATTAGCATTTGGAGAAATAAATTTTGGTGTTTGACTGAGATTTTTTTGTTTCTTTTTAATCAATGTTTTCTTTAATTTGTTTATAACATTAACAAAGCTCGAATTTTTCAGGCTGAGTTTATGCTTTTAAATTTGCATAAGCAGAATAAAATAGGTGCTCAGTATTTGGTTTTTCAACTGTGAACTCTTGAGTAATACCTTTGAAGGCCTCTAGCTGGTGAAGGGTCAAAAGGAGCCGTTCATCTCCTCCTTCCTTTTTTTCTTCCTTAATGACAGTACAATTTTTTCTCTTCTGTTCATTGTAAGTGGCAGTTATGGGAATCTTTGCAAACTCACCTCTGGGTTATCTGTTGGAACAGGACTCGATTCAGCTCTTAATTTCATTTTGACTATTGTTCATTGCATAATGTATCAATTTTCCCTTTAATGTTTCTAGTCATGCAGCTCCGTATGACTGAATGAATGCTCATTTTCCTTTTTCTTTTTTGTCAGGTATAATGAAAATATTATTACTGACCCAGGCCATGTGGATATATTTCCAGCTTCTAAGATCCCTAAAAAATTGCACCACCTTGTCAGCCCTATCTATCATAACCTGCCAGGTTCATCTAAGGGATCTTGGGGATTAAGAGATAAAACCAAAGAAAAGGGATTTCGCTTAGCAACTGAGTCAAGTACTCTGCAAGGCTTTCTTCAATGTGCACCAGATGCTGGGGTAACATTAAGCAACCTCGGATTTCTGTTAGTTATAACTTAATAATGTTCAGAAAATTTTTAAATGGTTTTTAGAGCAATCAAAATTATGCATATCAACATTAGTACAGCAACTTCTTCCCTGTTCACTCTCTCCTAGTGTCGGTAAACTAAATCATTAGCAGCTCAAGGTAAACCTCTTACATTAACATAGATAATCATGAATGACAGTCTTTGTCAAAAAAAATATGGATGACAGTGGAAGCCTATTAAACATAATATCTATTTTAACGATTAATGGGTTTATGTATAGGAGTCTTGAATGACGAATTTAGACTTGGGGAAAGGAAAAGAGAAGACCACCAAAGAAAATAATAATAATTAGGGCACCAATTCATGAATTGTGTATTAATTTTTAGACTTGGCAAATAATAAAACAGAAAAGATGTGGACGATCCTTTGCTTTGTGAAATTTTTTCACTTTATTTCTACTAAGTGCAATTACCTTGTTATTTCTTTCCTCATATAAATACCTTTCGACATCCAAAAGATTCCATCTAATCTCTCTATACATTGACAGGTTAAAAGGAGACTTTCAAACATTTATATTTCTCTCAACTGTTTTACCTTATTTGTTAATTTTCATGATCTTTCGTTCAAATACTGATGGGAAAAAAGAAAGAGCTTTATGTTCAATGACTGAATGATTTAGTGTATTTTTCTCATGATCTTGTCCAGGTCAGGAAGGTGGCATATGTTCAAGGAAATTCCGTTCCACATGCAAACCTTGAGGTTCTTGATAAGCTTATTGCAACTAGACACGAATTTGCACAGGTTGGTGTGTGGACACTTTTGGTCTAGCAAAGTGATTAGTTTTTGTTGAATTATGTTAAGTTCTCATCAAAAGAATTGAGTGATCTTTTCATAAAAAAACTCAAGCTATTAGAGAAAGGGCACTTCTAATTCTAAATTATTTAGTTCTAGAACAAGCCTCCTCATTTGTAGCCTTATTCTATTTTTTGGGCCTAGAATGTGGAGATTTTGTTTATCGGTAGCAGTAAGGATCCTACACCAAATCGATGCATGTTGTTTTTCTATGTTAAATTTTGTGACCATCTTATGTAAAAGTTTAAGTTGTTCGAGAAGGGACATTTTTAATTACCAATTTAGTTCTGAAACATTGTGTGAAATAAGAGAGTAAAGTTGATTTGAATCTTTGATGATAATGTAATACACGATACACTTATTTATTGGCGTGAGATACATTCCACAAAAGGTGATTTGATGATATAATGAAATACAAGACACCTTTTTGTTGGTTTGATATGCGTTCTATGTATCTGCATTTTAAATTTAATCAATGAGTGGCTAACTTAATATTAACACGTAATGTTGCTAAAGTCAAACATGTACCTGGAACTCATGGTAGAGGTACCAAGTTGAGTTTGCTTATTTTGAAAACATGTAAAGCAAATAGTCCAGTTGGTTGTTGAAAACTTTGCGGCAAAATCAGTTAAAAAAAAATCGCAGAATCTCATCAGAGAAGTCTAGTCGTTGGCATCTCGCTGGAAATGGCTGAAAAAGAGATGCGCCGCTGAAAAATCACTGGAAAAGATATATAGTGCTGTTGAAACGGTCACTCTAAAGAGGCATGGTATTGCTGCAGCAGCCAGACTGGCAGTATAAGGTCGTAGGCCAGTAGAAGGAAGCTACTTTAGTCTCTATCAATATGATAGAGGTTCTGAGCCATATGGTCAAATAAGAAAATAAAGAAGATGGCCTAATGATAATGGAATTCATGAAAGACCTAATTTTAGATGTGAGATACAATTCACATCTTATATTCAGTTCATGAAAATCTAGCTTTTACCAAAAATATTCTAACATGCATCAGTTTCATTACAATTTGTAGTTGTGCATTTTTGTTTCAAAATAGAACTTCAAATTATACTGAGAGGTGATTGAATGTCCTTTAACCTTACCCTTTCCAAGTACAGGGGTGAAGTCAGGGATATTATTTACACTTGTTGTATGCGTGAGTCTGTATGTACATTGGCAACAACCTTTGTGGATATTTTCATTTTAGTTAGGCCCAAAATTCATTTCTTTACATGGTATCAGTGCATGTAGAGCTCCTGGGATCAGTAAAAAAAATTATCATTGCAGAATCTCATCAGAGAAGTCTAGTCGTTAGAATCTCGCTGGAAATCGCTGAAAAAGAGATGCGCCGCTGAAAAATCACTGGAAAAGATATATAGTGCTGTTGAAATGGTCACTCCAAAGAGGCATGGTATTGCTGGAGCAGCCAGTCTGGCAGATAAGGTCTTAAGCAAGTAAGACGAACTACTTTATCTCTTTTTAAAAAAACCATATGATAGAAGGTTCCGATGCATGTGATCAAATACGAAACTAAGAGATGTCCTTATGATAATGGAAGTCATGAAGAACTAATTTTAGGATGTGGGGAGATACAATTCACATCTTATATTCAGTTCATGAAAATCTAGCTTTTGCCAAAATTATTCTAACATGCATCAGTTTCATTACAAATTTTGTAGTTGTGCATTTTTGTTTCAAAGTAGAACTTCAAATTATATAGAGAGGTGATGGAATGTCCTTTAACCTTACCCTTTCCAAGTACAGGGGTGAAGTAATATTATTTACACTTGTTGTATGCGTGAGTCTGTATTTACATAGGCAACAACCTTTGTGGATATTCTTTTTGAGGATGAGTTAGGCCCAAAATTCATTTCTTTACATGGTATCAGTGCAAGTGCATGTGGAGCTCCTGGGATCAAATCTCCCCCCATTCATTATAAAATGGATTTTCCACATACTTGGCCCATGAAAAAGAATTAGGCCCGCACGTGAGGAGACGTGTTGAGAATACTATTAAATAATAAAAACTATTTTCTCTCTAATAGCTTAGAGATGATCACGCACTTCAACATGGTATTAGTAGTATCAAAGCAGGCAAAGGTTCTAGGAATCAAATTTCACCGCCACCCATTATCAAAAAAAAATTGTGCTTGACCAATGAAAAAGATTCAGGTTCGGACATGAGGAAGCCTGTTGAGAATACAATTAAAAAGGATAACAGCTTACGCTTTTAGATGTGATGGTCACATATTTTAACTGAGGCTGGATATTCATCATAATTCCAGGGGGAAAAATTAAAAACATGGGAACATGATGCAAAAAGGTACTATTGGAGTAGAAGACATCTTGACCTTCCCTTTATAGTTTCCATAGGAATAGCAGCATAAGAAGATACATAGTAAAATATCTTGTCACAATCTAAACAGGAAAGTAAGATAACTATTTCGGGGCAGAGATTGTAACTTGTGATTGGCAATTTTGGATTTATATTTTCCTGATTCGACAAATCATTATTCCGTACTTTCTTTTTCATCTTTGGTTCTAATTGAATTTCAAATGGAAGAAATCCAAAGATATTTTACAGCCAGATCGCTCTCCTTGATTCTCACTATTCACTATTACTTCCACTTGTGCATTATTTTACTAAGCATCTTTCCCAAAAGAGAAAAAAGAGACATTGTTGTCAATACTAATATGCCTTGCCCTTTTAATTTGCAGCTTATGGGGCATAAATCTTATGCTGAATTTGCTCTGCATTCTACTATGGCTGCATCTCCTGAAGTGGTCATGTCCTTTTTGCTTGAGATGAGCAAAGTGGTCAGACCCAAGGCTGATCAAGTATGTCCTGGAAGTAGATTTTACTTTATCTGAATGAGACACTGATTATGTTATTCTGCAGGAGCTGTTTCAAGCTCTTCTAAATGTTCATATGTTTGAGTAGGAATTTGAGGCGATTCAGGATTTCAAGAGAGAGAATAGTGGTGATCAAAATGGAGGGTTGGATCCATGGGATGAGGCGTACTTCACGTGGTTGATGAAGTCTGCAAAATACAAGTTGGACTCCTCGGTAAAGAGTTAAGCCTAATGGTTTTCTGTTATCTTTGCTGCCTCTTTGAGCTTTTATTATCAAGGTGTATCAATACTCTTCTTACTCTGCATTCTTATTTTCGTGTATCCATAGATAGATGAGAACTTATTATTTATTTGATGATAGCTAATCAGGGATGAAAAGTCATTGATTAAATTGAACTAAAGATGAAAACTAAAGCATGTTTCCTAGGCATTGAGAGGTCAGGGTCCTCCTGGAACTTAAAGCATTGAGATAATAACTTACTTTAAAAAGGATTTGTTCACATCCTTGTTCCTGCTTGGAGAAAATCTAGCACCACTGTTAGGGCCTCTGGCTTTGTCAAAGGTGTAGTCTATTTCATGTGTAACTAACATAATTGAGTAAATTGGACTTGTTCTTGTATTCTTATTTTTGTTTTTCATGGAAATGTTACCTTTCGTTTGTTGTTGGTGAAATTGAATGTAAATTTTAAAATGAGGTGGACGGAGGAGAGAGCATACACTTGAAATTTTTAAGGTGTACTTATTTCCTGTTTCTGCTTACTTTTGTTGTAAATGGGTATGCCATATAGACCTATACTATCGAGAAGTACTGATAGATTTCTGATTCAGCTGACACATGAAGTGCAGAATGCTGCTCTAATGAAGAATTTTACATGCTCTGAAGGGTTTTTTCTATCTTGACAGAACTATTCTTGTCTTTCAATATTGCAGGTTATAGCATCATATTTTCCTTTACAACAGTGTATTGAAGGTTTGAAGGTTTTGGTTGAATCACTATTTGGTGTGACATTTCATGGAGTACCCCTTGCACCTGGTGAATCATGGCATCCTGATGTGATGAAGATAGTGTTACATCATCCTACTGAGGCAAGTTTAATATACTAGAAGTAGTGGTTGTCTTGTTATATTGTTACATATTGTCGTTTCACTCTTAGATTAACTGATTCCAGTTCTGCACCTCTCATAATTCCCTTTTCTTCTCTATTTATCTTTTTTCCTTTTGAGATGATAAATTTGGTGTGGCAAAGGGGAAATCACCTTTGTGATTGTTATTACTAATGCTATTTATTTACTGATCACCTATCAGTACATTGACATTAATCATTCTTTTTCTTTGCAATATTGAGCTTTGGATGGCAAGAATGGACTAGTTGTCAATAATTTGGAATGTTGGCAGATTTAACTTAACTTTACCTTTCTTTTTTCTGTTGAGTTGATCATTTAATATCCTGATGCGCATTTGGCTCTTTTATTAATGTCCATTTAGTTGTAGTCTTAACATCCATCCACTTGAACTAGTTTATAACACGTGTTTTCAGGGAGACCTGGGGTACTTATACCTCGATCTAAAATCAAGAAAAGGTAAACATCCCATCTGTGCTCATTTTGCTATCCGAGGAGGGCGGCGAGTTTCTGAGACAGAATACCAACTTCCTGTATGTAAGAGCATTATTCTCTTTTTCTTCATATCAGTTTTTCATTATGTGCTACACATGTAGTTTCTTGTGTCTCTGTGTAGCTATAGTAACTTCTCTGGGTGACCAGAGAAGTTGTTATTACTTTATGCTAATAGAAACTTGTTCCACTTAAAATGTTTGTTTGTACTTGTAAATTTTTAGGTTTCTATAATCTCAAGATAGTCTTTTATTTTATTTTTTGTTGAAATGGTGAGGTATTATCAATAAAAGGTACCAAGATGGTAAAAAAAAAAAAGTATAGGACTTGAGACAGATAAGAAACTACTGTACATATTGTACTACAACAAAGATGCAACTACTATCTTCCTCCTGACATTTCCAAGAAATCCATACACTGCTCCATACTTTCAATTTGCCTGCTATTACACCAGAAAAAAGGATTGTGCAAACAATTGTGCTTAGTTCTAGAGATAAAGGCTTTTTGTCCTTCAAAACAAGCTCTATTCCATTCCAACCATAGAGTCCAAAAAAATCATAGAGGAATAGTGATCCTGATTTGTTTCAAGTTTTTTAAATTCCCTATCCCTGCCAGCACTCCAGCAGACCCCTCATGCTATTAGGTGTTGTCCAAGAAACACCACCAGATACTGAGGAATAGATCCCAGCACTGCCTGGACCCATTTACATTGGAGAAACAAATGTTCTATTGGTTCCTGATCTCTTCACACAAACAACACCTGTTAACAATAGAAAAACCTCTCTTCTGGAGATTATTCTCAGCTATGAAAGCTTCAAAGACTGTAATCCAATCAAAGCATGCCACCTTTGATGGGAGCTTTATCTTCCAAATTATCTTCCAGGGCCAATTAAGTTCCCAACAGTCTGACTCATCAAAATTCTGTAACAGTTGTCAATTGAGAACTTATAATTCTGCCCTTATCTAGGATTCCCTTCTGTTCTGATCTGTAACTCAATCTAGCTGTTCCAACATCTGACAGAAACAATCCACTTCCCAGTCATTCAAGTTTTTTATAAAATATACTTGCTAGCCTGAACTTGAATGAAATTCAGCTATAGTACCACTCTTATTGATGGAGAAACTGTATATCACTGGAAATTTGATCTTTAAGCTTTCATACCCTGTCCAGATATCTTAGCACAACCTAACGTCTTCAGCATTTCCCTACTTCTATTTTAATAATGTGACCGAGACTCAACCCACAACCTGTTAATGTTTCTCCAAATCCATCCCCTCAAAGTTGAATGTGAGTTTCAGGACAAGGCCTCCAACCATCTCTTTTTTTTACCATAGACAGCTTCAATTATCTTCTTCCAGAATGCTTGATCTTCTGAATTATATTTCCACAACCACTTGAAAATCAAATTCTTGTTGTGCATCTTCAGATTTTTTACTCTCGTGCCTCCCCCCTTTCTGTCCCTCATAACCTTCTCCCATTTAACCAGATGAAACTTCCTGTGTTTGGCATTCTCCTCCCAGAAGAACTGATTCCTTAAATGCATATATCATGCTAGAGTCTGCTTTATGTTCATTGCTTCATGGATATTCTGTGGATCGTTGCAGTAATTCTACTGTATTACCTAGTTTTTAAATTGATCTGTGCATGTTAACTATTTTACCTAGGAGTAATTGAAAATGATCTGTGCATGTTAACTATTTTACCTAGTAGGAGTAATTGAAAATGATCTGTGCATGTCAATTTGTAGGTTGTAGCGCTTGTTTGCAATTTCTCTGGGTCGAGTTTGGCTCCGGTGAGGCTTAACCATTCTGAAGTAGAAACACTTTTCCATGAGTTTGGACATGCTCTACATTCATTGCTTTCAAGAACGGTACTAGTTTTATTCTGATTCTATTTGCTAGTGGTTTTCACTTATGCTTTGAAATCATAATCGAGTTCACTTGATTGCTGGCTACCTGTGCAGGAATACCAACACTTTTCCGGTACGAGGGTGGTTCTTGATTTTGCTGAAACGCCTTCAAACCTATTTGAGTGAGCCAAATTCAATATCTTTGATCCATAACTTTCATCAGCAATGAAGAAAATGTTCAGATGCACACTGCTCATTTGATCATCTGCTATTTACCTTTTCTTTCTTGTGATATCATCATCATTAGATTTGGCACGAAATGGAAAAGTCTCTTAATTCTAGTTTCAGGTTAATCCACCAGTATTATGCAATATACATGCTATTTATTCAATCTTCAGGATAAATACGCATGTTAGTGCTGTCTTATCAGTTATTACTAAAGCTTTTTAACTGTTGTTGATCCATAGGTCCTATGCCTGGGATTATCGGGTGTTAAAGACATTTGCTAAACACTACTCAACTGGTGACATTATTCCCAAAGAACTTGTAGAATCAATGGTGGGAGCTAAAAAGATGTTTGCTGCAACTGAATTGCAACGCCAGGTATGTTTTACGGGCCCCTTCCTAGTTAACTCTTTTTATAAGCATTTCTTTAGTTCCACTTAATCAAACTTGAGGCAGGAATTTTGACCTATGCAACTTTCTGATTTATGCAGATTCTCTATGCACTAGTTGATCAAACACTCTTTGGGGAGCAGCCATCCACGGGGATAGATACGATGGCAATTGTTGCAGATTTAAAAAGACAACATACAAGTTGGACTCATGTGGATGGAACACATTGGCATACCCGATTCAGTCACCTTACAAACTATGGCGCAGGTATCAGAACATTTTAGTTAATTGACTCATGTTTGTGATAGTTGCCTGTATATGTGAGAGAATATTGCACTATTTTTGTCTGATATACCATCTGCACACCTACTGTTTGGCTATTGAGACATAAATTACTAGAAATGCATGATTCATAGTTGGTGCTCCAATCAGGACATTTTTGTCAACTTAATACTAAGAGCTAAAGTCTGTCTTGAAAAGCGAACTAAGTGATAGATTGGCTGCTTGATAGATGTGGTATTCCTCTATAATTTGTTGTGCGATTCTCAGAACTCAGTTGTAGTTAGAGACAGTGATGGGGCTAGTTAAAGTTTTGGCAAGATGTTATGGTGGGTGGTATTTTCGTTTTTGCCTTTTCTTCTAAGTGGTTAGATTATGTATTCTCCTTTTCTGCACGTCAATTCTTCGCTCTTAGAGACCTCTGCAATCTTATCGAAAGGAGATTAAATTGATGACCCAACATTTTGAGATGCCACGACTTGTTATATAAATTAACATATTTTTGTAATAAAATGATGTCCATAAAGGTTTTGTTCCCTAAAAGCCAATAGTTGACATAGAAAATTCCTGCTTCATATGGTGTAATGGAGAACTGTGAAAATAGTAGATGCAAGAATTTTCTATTCCATAACATACAACCCTTTTATTTTCAACTTGTTCTAGTTGTAGAGTTCTGTTCTTAAAAGATGTACATGCAGAAGAATTTAGTTTAGAGTGTAATAAATAATTACCTTTTCCAGAAGGCAGAGCAACATTCGTATTAGATATTAGTGAAGATTTTGTGTCTCCATTGTTATTTGACTTATTTCTTTTTAATAAACATTGCATTTGGAATGTTTGGTTTTGAATCTCTGGATTTTGCCAATTCTTTCTGAGAATAGTAACAGTAAGGATTTTGTCAATTCTTTTTTGAGAATGGTAGCAGTAAGGATTTTGTCATTTCTTTTTTGAGAATAATAATAACAGCAAGGATTTTATCAGTTATACGGTAGCTTATATCCATTGTATTTTTAGTTTTGCTCAGTGCCCTTGCTCAGAAAATGGTCCAATTACTTTTGCCTTGTGCAGGTTATTATAGCTACTTGTATGCAAAATGCTTTGCCACGAGTATCTGGCAAAGGATGTGCCAAGAGGATCCTTTATCATTGGACACTGGTTTGGCTTTAAGAACAAAATTCTTGCAGCATGGAGGAGCCAAAGATCCAGCTGATATACTGAATGATCTTGCTGGGAGTGGCATTGTAAGGAGTTGCCATGGGGGAATAATACCGGACATTACAAGCCTCTGCAAGGAAATGGAACTCTTGAAATGCTAAAAGAAGTTCTAACCCCCGCATTGAGAAAACGTATTCCCTCCCCTGTACTAATCCATGACGAGGCCAAGTAGTTGTGCACGCAGATAGCAGCCCACCATTGAAGAGTTGGAGTTGATTTTAAAAGAAGTTTTCCATCGTAATAACAACTAAATAGCGCTGATATGGTGATTTCATCATGGCCAGCATGTCATTCTTTAAGATGGCGTTCAGAGAAAACATCTCATGGCCAGAGTATTTATTGAGCAATTCTTCGGAGAGACTACTTATGTGTATTTTGATTGATTTTTGCTTAATTTGGATAGTGTTTTTATAATCTGATAAAACTGAAGAGATGTAATGATGCTAGGAGTATATCAACAACAACATACCCAGTGTAATCTCACAAAAGTGGAGTTTGAGAGGGTAAAGTGCTCATAGACCTTTCATTATCTTGGAGGTAGGACACTATTTTCGATAGATATTTAGCTGAAGAAAGAAAACAACCAACAATCCAAAGTAGAGAGAAATAACAAGTAGGAGGAGTAGAGCAATGCGTGAAATGAATTTTCACCATGTTTGGTTAAGGGGTGCGAATCGGTTGGTTTGATCTGCTTTGATGCATTATTGGTTTGGTTTATTGGTTTCTAGTTTGTAAATACGTTAAACCAATAAAATACTTATTGATTTTCCATCCTGTTCTGTTTCGATTTTATCAATAAACATTTACTCCTTTAAAAAGTCCACACAAATTACAAGTAGAAGCAAATTCAAACACATTATTGCTAAAATAACTTTGATTATTTTCTTGTTAAGTAGCTCTATGTATGAATCTCTCAAAAAAGAAAAATAACACTATCAAGCCAAACATCTTTAGAAAGAAAACAGCAACACGAAATCAACAATGATAAAAATGTAAAAGAAAATAGGGTCTATCTTCAAAATTTAAAGTCACTATTTTATATAATTAGAGATGCATTATATGATCTCATAGGATTATCAATTTAATCATTAACCAAAATTTTAGTTGATTTTATGGGATAAGAAATAAGGAAATGTGTGCTAAACAATTGAGAGTGGTGGATCCGGCTCATCTCCATTTCTCTTCTTTCCATTTTGTCCAAGTTTCTATTTGGATTAGTGACACATGGCATAGGTTAAAATAAATGGTTAAGATTTAATTTTCAAAGCAAATTTCTAACCATGATTTAATTAATAAATACATTAATATTAATATAAAAATTATTATAATATAACTATCTTAGCAACATATTGTTTTTGTCCATATATAGGGGACTATTCTCTTCTAAATTTCTTTTATTCATAGATTTTTTTTGATTTTCTTTAAATATCTTTTAGTCTATCTATTAATTGAATAGAAGTATAGACACTATAACTTGTAACATTGATGTCTGGTATTAAATATTCTAATCTTATTAAGAATTGAAAATTAGTTTATCAAAAATAGGTTTACTATTCTCTAGGTTAATTTATTAATCAACGGATTACTATCTTTAATAAAGATTACTATGATATTATTTAATGAAAAAAAAAGAATCTACTTAAAAAAATAGGAAGAAAACTTTTTTTTCTATATTTATGGACAAGATAATATGTTGTTAAGATTGTGAGCTTATAATAATTTTAATACTTGATATATAATGTATTTATTAATTAAATTATAATTAGGTTTATTTTGAAAAATTAATTTCAATTATTTATTTTAACTTATAACACGTGTTATTAATTTAAATAGAAACTTGAGAAAAATGGAGAGGAGTTGGATCTGAGAGGGATTATTAAAGAAAGAAAAGAGAAAATAAAAGAGGCAGTTAACAACAAAGTAAACTGAAAATGGCGCTACTACTGAACTCACCACATACCAAGAGATCTCATCTTCATCTTCTCCTCCCTCAACCACATCAACACTCCAACCCCAGAAATTTCTCCATCAAATTCCAGAACTCTTCTTCTGATAATTCTTCAGAGGACACTGCATCATCTCCGGTAGCTAAGAAGGCAGCCAGCTCCACTTCTTTAGGTTTTGGGTCATCGGTTTCCACCACAGTAAAGAAGAAACAACAAAAGGGGAAAAGAGAGAGGGATACAATTATCCGACGAGAACCCATTCAAAAGCCCAGCTTAGCTACCCAACCGGCGGAAGAATCTGGATCCAAGGAATTTCAGAAAAATGAGAGTGCGTTTCTTCTTGCTTGGTTAGGACTTGGTGGAATTATCCTTGTCGAGGGTATTCTTCTTGCTGCCTCAGGTAAAAATTCTGGCCCTTCATTTTTCATCCTTTAATTGTATTTGTAATTTGTAATTTGCCCCTTTTTCTCTTCATTCTTAGTGTGGTATTCCACATTGCAGTAACTATAAAGAATAGCTTTTTTTCTTTTGATATAAATGAGTGATTGTCTGATTAATTCTTGAAATACGTATTGATTAGATGCACAGATGCATACTTGTATATGGTTTTTGTCTCAATTTGTTCTTGGTTACCTCTTCCCATGCACGTATAAGCAGAGGAGGAAAAGGGTTCAATCTAATTCCCTTAGTCGGTACTGTGCAAATCGGGCTAAAACAAACTTCTTTGGTTATATATTAACTGTTGAATCTCCTTGACATAAATGAAGATTCTAGTGTAGTGACAATGGAGTTTCAAAGTTGCTTTTAGATCACATGTTCAAAATCCTAGGTGTGAGTGACTCTAGTACTTGTTTTAATTCCCTAGTATGAAGTTTTGACTTCACCACTGCATATAACCTCGTTATTATGCTGGGAGCCTGCGATGCAAAACATGTCACGGGGAGCAATGAGCTAATTATTCTTGGGATATATCATGAATCCCATGTATAAAGATATTACTAATTCCTAGGGTAGTCTTCTGAAAACTTCTAGTGATATGTGTACGACCTTTGAAGTGGTTGTGCCTCAACAAGATGTTAAAGCTTAATTGAGTTAAGAACATATCGGTGATTAACTATTACATCATGGTCCTCAATAGAAAATGAAAACCAGAAATAGTCATCAGTACTATTGATAAGTAATACAAAAATAACGCTCTTATGTACATTAATAGGCTTTTAATGCAGAACTTACATGTAAACATAATAAGATGTATTCGAGATTTCACCTGTGACTAGACAATATAGTTGTGAAAATGAGTACCAGACATGCATGTTGGAGGAAAGTATTAATTTGGAATATAAGCATATAGAACAACTAAAAGAACAAATCTACGATGTATTTATAAATGTACCAACAGAGAATACTTTCCATCTTTACATGATGTTTCCTAATTATTCTTGGGTTTTACCATGAGTAATCATTTCCATGTACAATGATATTACTGATTCCCGGGGTAATCTTCTGAAAACTTCTGGTGATATGCGTACAACCTTGAAGTGGTTTTGCTTTAACAAAGTGTATCAGGCAGATACTAAAGCTTAATTGAGTTAAGAAGTTAATGATGGTAATAATTACATCACAGTCCTCAACAGAAAATGTAAACCAGAAATGGTCATCAGTATTGATAAGTAATACGAAGGATAAGTCTCTTATATACATTAATAGGTTTTACAATTTATTGCAGAACTTACATGTAAATGTAATCAGGTGTATTCGAGATTTCACCTTTGATAAGACACTATAGTTGTGGAAATGAGTACCAGACATTCATAAGCACGGTTAGAAGAAAGTGATAATTTGGAATATACACATATATAAGAACTAAAAAGAATAAATCTACGATGTATTTATTAGAAGTACCTATAGAGAATATTATAGATGCCGTTTTTATTTATTAAACTACATCGAATTTTGAATAATTTGACAAAGATATTAAAATATATTTGTTGAACCCATACAGTATAGACAAACTATCCAAGTTCCAATGTCCAATAAGAACTCTGTAGGGTTTAGCAAAAGGAATCTACTAAGTGTTAGACCTTCAGAGATGGATTTAAGGTGGGAGGGGGGCATGTACTTTAAAATGCCCCCCTCCCTCCCCGCCAATCCCAAAAATAAGGAAAAAGAAACCTAGTATTCCAATGCAACTGCGAACAAATGTAAACTAATTTCTAATGCATCATAGACAAGTGATGAAGTGCTTGACATTTGAAAAATAAAGTGAAGACGAGAATTATATAAAGCATTTCATACAATATGATTACCAGGACTTAATCATTATAATCATACAACTCTTAATATTTAACAGCTCGAATCTTTCTTGATAGAGCCAATTATAATAGTTCTGTCTATGTTCCAAACCCTTTATTGTAAATCTCCTATTAACAAATGTGGATACATATGCCTCTGATAAAATTGAAGGTGTAAATTCTCAAAGTGCCAAGAGAGTAAGCATACAGAAGATCTTTTTGGTGGCCTATTCAGTATTTGCTACAGTTTCCTTGTCAATATAGTGTTCGTCTCTATATACCATAGAGCTTTCATTCATACCATCTTCACTTCTTAAAACATATGTAGCTCCATGTTAGCAAAGGTCAGCTGTGCTTAACTAGTGCTAGGTTCCCTCCAAGTTAAATAAAAATCTCCATTTCAAAGTTTTCTATTTTTTTTGATCGGTCTGCTCATTGCCTACTCTCTTCTCCAGTTCTCCTCAACAAAAGGTGTCAATACAAGTGGTGTTCAGTCTCCATACCTCAAGATGATCTATGATCTGCACGAGAATGTTATTTGAACCACAACATGATTTTCCAGCTTTAAACACTGACATGCAACTTTCGCCGGAATAAAATTCCTATAAAGGCAGAAAAATTTAAAACTACTATCCTAATGGTGTCCAATAGAGTGGTCAGGGTGAAAGACTTGAGAATATAAAAATTAGGAGAAACGTATGAGTTGGTCTCTCCCAAGTGCCTTTCTAGTACTCTATTTGGGGTCGTTTGGTAGGGTGTATAAGAATAGTGTTGAATATGGTGTATTGGTACTGTTGCCTTTAGTAATGGTGGTATTAATTATTTTTTATCCATTGTTTGGTTTGGTGTATTAAAAATAGCATGTCTATCATAACTTCTATAAAAAAAATTGTTAACAAAACTACCCTCTACAAATATGGTGGAAATGATGCGGAAAAGG
The DNA here is from genome assembly GCA_027704765.1 of Solanum habrochaites. Classification (NCBI taxonomy): domain Eukaryota; kingdom Viridiplantae; phylum Streptophyta; class Magnoliopsida; order Solanales; family Solanaceae; genus Solanum; species Solanum habrochaites. The sequence goes on from JAKWJA010002491.1 coordinate 53,094,215, forward strand.
TTTTGAGGGACAATTCTGGCTTCAACCATGCTAATGCATGCATTAAAAACCATTGTATTGCTAATAACATAGTTTGCTATGTACTAGTTATGCATACCATAATACCAAATAGAGTGCAACTAATGCAAGTTGAAAAAGTATACCAAACAAGGTATAAGTAAATACAAAACTAAGGCATGCATTGTTATTTTTAGTGCATCCTACCAAACAACCCTTTTAGTATTGATATTGGACATGAAAACAGTTTAAATAGGCAGCATAAAGCTTGGTGTTCATGTTTCCTACAAGTTCTCCTTAATAGCATTTGCTTGGAATGACATAGTATTAAAGGACCAAGCACTTCCCACAATATGATGATGTTTGATAACATCAAGTTAGGAAGCATGAGCATTGTTACAGTCTATAATCATGATTTTTCACAACTTCCCTTTTTTCATCAAAGGTTGAACATTTGTTCTTGTAACTAACAGAGTGAGTAGATTTTAGTTTCAGAACAACTTACTTAAAGTTTTGAACCTGTGGGCGGCCTTTTTTTTTTCGCTATTCTCCCCCCAATCGTAAATCTTTCTCGCTTTAACTATCTCCACAGATAGAAATGTTAGGATTTGATGAATTAGTTTGACATTGCAGCTGAATCTATGAGCAATTACTTTAAATATGTATATCTCCACGTGGAAATTTCTTGACTCTTCTGTTGCATCTAGGCCTATTACCAGAGGCTTGGGACAATTTTTTTGTGAAGTATCTGTATCCATCCTTTACTCCGACGGTCTTCCTGTTTGTGGCTGGAACAGTTGGTTATGGAGTGTTGAAGTACCTGCAGAATGAGAAATTTAATAGTGAAAACTGATGTTTTTGCATGTTATATCAAATATTTAGGTAACTTTAGTTAGTTTGTTCAGTCATGTAAACTACAAATGTGAAACTCTGACAATGTAATTCTAAGAAATACTTATGAAAGTGGATTATACCTCAGGCTAATGTGTTATCCTGTATCTCCTTCATACAGTAACAGTTTGATCTATCATTCTTAAAAACTCACTAGAGTTGATTTTGCCATATTTGCAAGCTCAAAATGGAAGACTGAAGTATAGATTTTGATTTGTGCGGTTATGGGATGGGAAACTTAAGTATACATGTTTCGTTCATAAATAAGTGATGTTTTTAGTTTGGACATATTCCCACTCCAGAAAATTTAAATACTTCGAAAAAGAGGTACTCCCTTCGTCCTTATTTACTTGTTAAATTTTGACTTGCCACACTGTTAAGAATACAACGATTAGTATGGTAAATTTACCGTTTTATCCCTATTAATTAATAGAGTTTCAAACATATTTACTAACTACATAAATATTGTCCTTCCTTAGATTTGTTAAAAATGACAAATAAGAAAAAATAAAAACAGGAAATATTAAACAAGTATACAGGGACGGAAGAAGTAACTCTTTAGTAATTTCTTGGTTAGATAAAACTCTCTTTAAGTCAAAGTTCTTAATTTCTCACCTGCCCTTTCCCTATTCTAATTTTCTTTCATTTTTGTTTTGGTCATTGAATTTTGTTTAGCTTGAAAATGACATTGTGGGGTTGATGGGGCATTAAACACATTAAGGTGAATCAACCGAAGTTTATTTTTGTTTCTACTGTACAAATAAACGATAAGCAAGTGCAGAGCTATAGTTCTAATTCAAGTTTGATAAAGTCAATAATTTTTTTCCCAAGACTTGCATTCATGTTAAGAAATCCACTTGGTATGTATGGATAACTTATACATAATTAAGTAAGTTTTCTTTTTTAGAAATTAAAATTCATAAATTCAAAATTCAAATTCTGAATCTGTCTCCGTATACACCTTAATGCCAAGCATGTTAATTAGTTAGTTTATTTAATACTCATGTAGTAAATAGCAATAGATAAAGTTGTGACTTCAACTTCCATATTGAATACCATGTTTCCCGGACAGCAACTGTAAATGAATTGGTACCATCCATAAATTCATCGGTCTCACAATTTAATTTTTACATTATGGTAAAGAAACTCAACCTAATAAATTTATATTTCATCTATTTAATTAAAAAAATCCACATTCATATGTATATAGTGCATCTTAGCTTGCAGATGGCTACCTTTATTAGTCAGCCAACCAGTGTCATAAGATATCATCCACCCATTATAATTATAATAATTATGGCTATTATATTATTAATCAGTCTCATTCATATATAGTTCCAAAAAATTATAGTAATACTTTGATTTGTATTTAGAGGAATTTTGAAGACCACCACTAGGATTATCTATTTTTTTTATTTCCATTGAGCGTCTGAAATTCACATTAGAGTTTTGACTAAATTCAGATCGTGCACTGCATGACCCATTTGGAGGGTGACGTTTTCAACAGAATTTTCTCTATACTCAAGGCTTAAGTTCTGAATAAAAATTGAACAGTCTCACTGCTGCACCAACGTTGGTGACCACTAGGATTATCAGGTGATAGGTACATGATATATAAAACCCAGGAAGCTGTCTTTGATGTCAAAAGTAACAATGAGAGGTCCCTAATTGTTGTCATTCTTTGCCTCCAGCTTTGCCCTTTTAAAGCCAAACCATTAACATCAAATCCCATTAGGACTTTGTCCTTTACCTTATTCTCTTCTTACCCACTTAACCAAGTTTACCATAATATTATTTCTCAAAAAAAAAAATACTAGTATTTTTTGTCTTGCCTTCCCTGCCACTTTGTCTCTGTACTAGGGTCTCGGGGTCGTGAATTAATTTAAACGGATTAAAATAAATTGAATCAATAAATAAATGAGTGATTGTATGCTCAAAGTGAACAAATATGTGATTTTGGAAGTTGTTTAAGTAATGGTTGCACTTTGGACATACAATAATTTGCAAAGGTTAGCTTTGAATATTTTTCTTACTAAAATTATAATCTTGGCATTCCAAATATATAATGTTGCGCTTAAGATATTTTGGCATTAAGTTCAGCCAAATATATTACCACACTTTTCATATTTTTGACATGAAGTTGAATATAACAACTCTATGCACGATATTTAACTCAAATTTATACATTATGTTTTAACTATTATAACGAACACACTTCAATTATCAAAATAACAATAAAGTTTATTTTTAGAATTTTATTATTTTTAATACTTTCTCACCTAATTGATTCCAACTAGCAAGAAATTAAAAAAAAATGTCACACAAATCTAGCTGTCATCCAAACAAGTAAAGGGAATGGATATTCCAAAGTAGATTGGATATGGAACTTGCTAATCAAGTAATTAAAGCAAAATATGATCAATTATAATCATAATTATGGATTAATTTACAAACATCGAGGCACTTAAGGACAAATATATTCTTTTTATTTTATCCCTCATGGAGTGGTGGGTCAAAAAATAGCTTCCCTTTAGGCGCCGCTATTATACTTTTTCCTACTATTGACTATTGTTGTCATTCATTAATCACTACTACTAATGTTGTCTAAACATTAATCATATTTTTATCAAATCTTTAATCAAATGTATGTCCTAATAGTAGAATAATTTGTCTCACCTTTTGCTAGGGTCCCTACTTTTGCTTTGTTTGAGGAATGAATACTCCATCTATGGTTTAGTGGGAGCAAATGAATACTCCCTCCGTTTCAAAAAGAATGATCTAGTTTGATTTGGAACAAAGTTTTAAAAAAAAACGTTTTAATCTTGTGATTCTAAATTAAAGTTCTGTCAAATGTATTAAAATGTCCTTTAATCATGTGGTATTAAACATGTCACGTGGATAGTTAAAGTTAAAATGTTACCAGAAAAGGAAGGGGTCATTCTTTTTTAAACACATTAAAAAGGAAATAGAGTCATTCTTTTTTAAACGGAGGGAGTGTTAGATTTACCAACCTGGGTTGTGATGCAATGGTGGTTGTCTCGAGTTTGAGTCTTGGATATGAAGAAAATTGTATTGTAGAGTGCCACTCTAAATTGGCCCTGCAATATGCGATTCAAATTTAGTCGGAGCTCCAATGTGAACATTAATATCGGGTGAAAAACAAAAGAAATAATATTAGATTGTACCCGTAACATACTCTATTAATTATTTTTTAATGAGAAATTGTCATCTTAACGATAATGTATCTAATATAATCTCATAGATAAGATCTAAAATGGTGAGGTTTTTTTTTCTTCAAATTATATGAACATTCTATATATTTAAGGTAATTGAAACATGGAACCAAACAATGTGGTGGAGTGTGAAGCCTAAGTCTTCCCACTTAGAAAGAGACTTGGCAAACAAATTCTCGAGCACTATTCTTGAATCACACATTTTTGTTGGTGCGTGGATTACACTAATTGAGTGAAAAGTGGTTTTTTTTCTTTTTGGTGTCTGGTATTATGTTTCGACTAAATTTGGATTACGTATTGAGCTTATTTGAGGTGGTTCTTCTAATAAAATATTGAACTTGAATATAAAATCTCTTATTAAGGATAAGACAGCCTCATCACTTCATCACAATTCAAATTCGTAAAAGTGATCAAATATCAAGAAAATGTGTAGTAGACAAGTTTGAGAAAACATCGTTGTGTAAAAGCTTTCTCAAGAAGAGCTACATAACGGAGATTTGATTAGACGGTCGTGGAGTAAATAATGTATTAACCCTAATTTATATTGTCTTATTTAATTTATATGTCACGTAAATTTCTTTTGAGTTTACCTAAAAAAAAGGCTCTTTGTTATATTTAAAATAATATAACTTAATAATTTCCGTTTTACTCTAAAAGAACATCTATATCATTATATACTTGGAAAAATTAGTAAACTAGTCAACATAATAACAATTTAGTAAAACTATTCATACTTTAAAATATTATTGCATAAATGTCAAAATGTTATTATTTTAAAAATTTTGTGTCCCAATTTCAACCTATTTTATTATCTCTCTTTTCATTAATTCTATATATTCTTTTTTTTTTTATAAAAAACAAAATCATTCTCTTCTCATATTTATCTTTCAAATTGTTAATTAATTCTCTCTTCCTCTCTCCTATTTAATTTTTTTCTCTCTTATGGTTATCTTGTTCTGATTTTCCTTCCTTTCCTTTCCTCCAACATTCCAGTTGCAATATTTTTTTGCCATATATTTTGTTGTTTTTTTTAACCAAAATTGGAATCAACAAGAATCCCTTTGATTAAGGTATCTCTAAATCTTTCTCCTATTTTCAGATTTCTTTTCTAATTTTATTTTTGTTTAAATCTTAAAAAATGTTGTTTGTTTTTTCAATTCAATTCCGTTATGATTTACTCTCCAATGGCTGAATCCAAGAGACTTACTAGAGGTTATTCATCTTAATTCTACCAATTTCCTGTGATTTTTCCATCTTTAATTTATTTATTAACTTAACAAAGAGTGTCAATAAGGATCCGCTGCTAAATGAGGAAAAAGATGTAAGAACATTACAAGACTCATTGTTGTGCAAAACCAAACCTTCATCACATTCCAAATGCAAATGTGAATCTTTGTCCTCTCGTGAGGATCTGTTGAAAAAGACAACGAAGATTGGATAGTTGTCGAACATTATTCTATTAGTTTGTTTTGTATTTATAGTTCTTTTTTAGAATTTGTATGGCTTCTTAATTTATTCAAATCACTATGTATACTATCAATATTATGTATTTTATTAAAAATTTCAATGTTGCATGGTTTATAATCTTGTAATTTGTCCCTCTTGTATTTCATCAAATTGTCAACTATGTTGTATTTTTATTATAAGAAGAGCAACTTTTCCTATTATTTTTTTGTATTTCGAATACAATATAAAAATAGACATAATTGGAATGAATACGACTTAGAAAAAGAAACACGATTTTGAAAAGAAAAATAAATACACCGTAAAAAACTATATAACTAATACAAATATATTCTTAACTAGCTACATTTTATTTGACTTTTTTCTAATTTTGTATTTATTCTAATGTATGTCAAACTATTATATATTTTATTTAGACTGAAGTACCCAATATTCAATTAATTTCTTTCGAATTTTATATTTCATTCACTTTTTTCATCGTACTAATTTTTATATTTTATATATTATTATACGAAAATTCTAAATAAAAACTAAAAAAATAGAACTACAAATAAAATACATATTGGCATGAATACATACCGATTTTGAAGAAAAAAATAACTATATAGGGAAAAAATATATGAAATACCATATATTCTTAAATGACTATCTTAAGATAAATTCGTCATATCTATTAGATGAATACAAACTAATAAAAAACTCTAATAAATATAATAGAATATATTGTGGATGAATATAATTTTAAAAAGCGTGAAATTCTGGAGAGAGAAAAAATAAAATTTAATTTTATTTGAAAATGTAACTGATGAGAAAATTAAGGATGCGTGCCTTTTTTGAGGATATCCCCCCTTAATTTTCTCCTTTTTTGTTATTCAATACTTATATTCTTTAAATAAAAATAATAATAAAAACATAAATAGACAAATAACTAAACGAAAATGACATTTTTTACTAATATTAAAATTGTTGCTAATGAGTCCTCTTAAATGCTAAAATATTGAACATTTTGAAAAATTTCCCTTATATATTTAACCACAATCTTACAAGTTTTGTGCTATATAAATCAGGACTAATTTAACTAAAGAATAATAAATTAAAAATCAAACAAACAAATTGAATGGAAGATCGTAAAGTTTTCTGGAGTTTCAATATATTTAGGACTTTGTACATGGGCTTCACTTGCTCGGACGTAGCAGCTGGCACTAGATAAAATAATATGTAATTCTCTATGATAAAACTTAATTTGATAACATAAATAATTATTTTTTAATCAAAAAGTGTTCTTGAAATAAGTATAAGAATTAATTATTATAGCATTAATAATATAATGTAGCATATGTTAAATCATCGACAAAGATAGCGTTGAGTCAACTTCAGTAGAAGAGTTTCTCATAGTTAAAATAGACAGCCTGGATTTTGTTTTCTCTCTCAACTTGTTCCTTCTACTTGCGCTTTTAGTGAATTTGGATGACATATTCTTTACTTACTACTTTACTTTTTTGTTCCATATTGAAATTAAATTTTAAGATGATTTTTAAATTTTAGGATAATGATTTAAAATAATATTTTATTTGATATTTATGTGTACTTAATCTTTTATTAGTAAAAATAAATTATTTGATAGTAAAATTTAAATTTGTATCGTGACTTCTAGCTCCAGACTAATCAGTATCTCATCGAAACCCTTTAACAAACACTTTCACAACTAGCTTCTTTTGAAGAAAAAAAAATGATCATCGTTGATATTGGGTAGTAGTAATAGTTAAAGAAATTGAGGATAATTCGTGATTATAATATTCCACTCAGGGTCGTTCGGTTAGAAATAAGTTGTTTTTGGATTAGTTATTTTGAAAAAAATTATTAGACTATGTATATGAGATAATTTATCTTATCACTATGATATAAATAATGAGATAAATTATTCAAAACACGACAACTAAACATGACATTAAAACGATTTATTTTTATCTCTCACATCAATTGATCCCTAAAGTAATAAAAATAGAACTCTTTTAAAATGAGATTTTAGGGCCGATTGACGATTGATGAATAATTACTTCAAGAATATATTATAAAGGTACTTTATCCTGTATATAATTATAAATATTAATTAATTCTACAATATTTTATTTCATAATTTATATTAAAATCATGAAATTAACTTATTACATTTATATATAAAAAGTTATTATCACTTCGTTTCAAAAAGAATGATTTACTTTGACTTAACACGAAATTTAAAAAATTTAAAAAAACTTTTGAATCTTGTGTTTTAATTTAAAATCATGTAAAATGTATAAAATTTCCCTTTTAATCTTGTGCTAGTTTAAAGTTATGTTAAATGTACAAAATTTCTCTTAATCTTATGACATTAAATATGTTATATAAAAAATTAATATTAATATATTACTCAAAAAAAAGTTATTTTTTTAAAACTGACAAAAAAAATCATTGTTTTAAAATAGAAAAATAATAGTTAATCTCATAAAGATAGATATTCTTATTTATTCGCCTACCAAACGACTCCAGTGGTAACATTTGTCTAATTATGTCAACATGAACTAGCAGTGTAGCACTGGTAAAATGGCTTTGATTTGATTTTGATAACAAAAATAAACAGGTAATTTGTCAATGAACCATAAAGAAATTTTACCTTTTAAGAAATTAAATAAATATATATATTTTATATTACATGCATACATAAAACATTATATATAAAATGTGAATTATAACACAAAACACCTCATATTACATATGTATTTAATCTTGTAATTTTATAGGTGATGTCACCACAAATAAGCATTCTCTTTGCAGTTGCGATTTCCATAAAAAAATTATGACTTTTATGAAGAGTGGCGACTTTCATGAACAATTATAACTTTTTTAGAAAGTTATGACTTTTCCAAAGAGTTATAACATTTACGGTAAGGCTTAATTATAATTTGTTCACATTATTCTTTGTTGTCTATAAATAGAGGGTTCTTTCATTTTAAAATTATGAAAATTCTGAACTATTCTTCTTCACATTTAAGTTAATTATTTGATCAATTTTTCCTTTTTGTTTCATTCTAGTCTATTAGTAAATTTTAAAACATAAATGTTTATCAATATTATATTTTAAAAAAGTTATGTCATTAAATTTATTTTTTCTTAAAAAATGATATTTAAAATTTGAAATTATATAACCAAACGTACTTTTCAAAGTTCACCAAAAAATTTCATGCCAAACACTTTATTCAAGACAAACGCTACCAACTTTTCTCAGAAGTCCTAATATCTGAATACTCTATGGGTAATGTGATGATACAGTAGAAATCCTACAAATAAAAAATGAAGTGTACAAACCAATTCAAATTTTGACAAACTGAACCAACTCTGTGTACAAAATTATAGCTATTTTTATTACACTACACATATCTTATAGTAAAAAAAAAACAGAGCTTAATTAATATGCATCAATAACCCAAAATCTAAACATAAATAAGAACCAAAATGCTTGAATTTTGTAAACAAAACATTTACTGATCAAGTGCATTAGGTCCACTGCAATAATTCAAAATATGATTCCACACCCACTGAACCAAAAATCTCCTTCGCACCCCATTCATATTATATGTAGCACCATCTTCCCCATTCAACATTTGCCCTGTATACGACCCACCGCCGCCGGTACCGTAAATCCCTTCACAAAGATCCGCAATCTCTACCGGAAAACTAGGGTCCTGACCTGCATACCAAGCGTTAACTAATGGGTTCGTTGAAACCTCTGCAATTTCATGAGCAATAACGCTTATCATTCCGTCAACACCCACGTCGTTGTTCGGGGATTTTACAGCTTTGAAACCCGGCATGTAACTGGGTACGGAAAATGGGTAAGCGCATGTACCCGGACAGAGTTTAGCGGAGTTACCCACCCAAGCGTACGGTAAAGTGTAACCGACGATGGACGGGAAAGTGAAGTAATGGAATCCGCAAACGTTTTGGCAGAAATCCTGAACGTATACATCATCGGAAGTGAGTAATAAGTAGACGCCGGTTTTAGGGTTTAATGGTAATGGACGGGTACGGGCGGTGACGGCGGATTTTATCACCGATTGTACGGACAATCGGGTTAGGGATTTACCGTGGGAGTAAAATCGGTCGTTTTTTTCTTCTCCGAGATGGAGAGTGCGGGAAATGTTGGCTCCGGTTTGATCGGTGTAGAGCTGAACGGTTTTCCACCAACCAGCGACGGAAGGGTGTTTAGATTCGACGGCGGAGAAAGAGCTGATGAAATCGCGGATAATCCGCTTTTGGGAGTTGCCCCACCGACCGTACCAAATGGGATAAACGGTAATATTTGCAGTGAGAACAGGGCCCATGTGATATTTCAAATGGACAAACTCCGATGACCCCTCATACTTTTTGGACCCGCCGTAGATCAATTCAGTGGCGTTTGGCTTCTGGTTGGGCCATGGACGCCACCCATTTACAGGAAAACTGAAGAAAAAGAATAAGACAGCTCCGAAAAAACAGAAGATTACCGGTACCGGAGCTTCCGGCCGGCGGGAGAGGGAACGTGGGGACATGTTGAAGAGTAGTAGCTGAGAAGAAAGTATCAAGTGTGGGAGTGGAATAAAGGGTATTTATATGCACAAATTATTACAAAAAGTGAGTAATTCAAATAGGTAGAAACAAACAAAAAGTAAGTTGAATAGTAAGGGAGTTTTGCTTTAGCTATAGCTTTGTTTGGGGGTTATTGCATATTGATACTACCTCTTGTTTTATATATATACTCCTCCATTTTATAAAGAATAGTTTGATTTAACTTGGCATGAAGTTTAAGAACGTAAAAAGAAAATTTAAATTTTATAGTTCTAAATTAAAGTTATGTTAAATGAACGAACTTGTCATTTAATTTTTATAGTCTCAAACATATCATGTGAAAAATTGAAATTAAAATATTACAAAAGAAAAAAAGGTCATTTTTTAAAAACAGAATAGTAATAACTATACTTTTTAAGGGTTGAAAATATTTTTTTTTTGTTGTTTGGCTGAAACAAATCATCTTAAAATTAGTTATTTTAAAATAAATTATTGATATGAAAATACTTATCATAATTTTACTATTGTATACCTCTAACCAAATGTATAATTAAATAATCAATGCATTTTGTTTTTGAATTATTATACCATATTAGTCACATCAAACAACTCTCATTTATGTATTGTATTGCATTATTTAGTACTACTATATTTGATAAAAAAAATTTGGGTCTATATCTCACATGATATTATGGAATGGAATGTATAACAAATATCCTTCAAATCCTTTTAATCAATTTGTCTATTATTTGATTTTATATTTTATATTAGTATTAGTAAATTTATTTAAATATTTAAGCCTACAAGTTTTATTATTTAGAGAGAATTTTTGTTGCTAAACAAATTCAAAAGAAATCAATATAATATCTGAAATGTGAGTTATTTAACGTTAACAAATAGAAAGACAAATATATGACCATGTAATGTTTGTTATCTGTTTTATTTATTTATTTATATATATATATGTGTGTGTGTGTGTGTGTGTGTCACATTTTAATTATTTATATTTTGAATAATTTATAAAATTTCAAAAGAAATTTATTTATCTTGTTTAAATTGAAAAATAATATTTTGTGAGTGATCAATTCATTAAAATGACAATTATTTAAATTCAAAATAATTCAAGTGAAAAAATAGCAAACACAATGATAAAATTTTCTTCCCCCATTGTCATATAGTTATCTATATCGACTTAATTATATATAAAAAAAATTTCATAACAATTCAATAGTATCAATCTTTAAAAAAAATTGTTACATTACTAATCCCATAATTAATAACATTACCTTATATTAAACCTTTTTTTTTTATTTATAACTGCGCCTTTCTAATTTCTTAAACGAAATTGCATATGAGTGAAACATAATATATTCAATTTAATTATTCAAATATTATGAGTAAAAAATACAACACACGATATATGAAACGATAGATAATAAGTTAAAGCATCCAAACAAGGTGTTGTTAGAGGTGGATAATGGAGTCCAGAGGGATTCTTAAAAGTGTAGAGGCAGAAAAAAAGTGGGACCCACAAACGGTGAGGGGCCCAACCCTAAAGGGAACCTCATATCAATGATGGTCATCGTCGTCATTTTATCTGACCATATCTGATCAGCGACTATCATATTTTACGAAAAATAAATAAATAAATATATTAATAAATTATTGTAAATAGGTATGAAGATATATGTGGTTACATTTTTGAATATCAATATGTTGTCGTTTAAAAATTAGAATATTTAGATTTATATATTAGCAGATACATATGTATCTAGAGATAGAGTTAGAATTTTTAACAGGAGGTATTCGAAATATGAAGAAATACACATACAAAGTAACCAAAGGAAGTTTGTCATCTATTATATATATTTAAAAAGTTATTTTAATTAAGTAAAAATAATACAATTTTTTGTCAATTTAGATGAACCCCCTAAATATATGGGCTCTACCATTCAATAGTTATTAAATATCATATCGATGAATAAAATTATATTGTGTCTTTATTTAGTCTTTTATTCGAGTGAAAGGTATACGTATATTCTTATTTTTTGACTGAAATTATTTTGATATCCCAAAAATATAATCGAAGAATTTTTAATTTTTTTAATATATGTAGAGAAACTATACCAAGTTGAGCGGGAAATAGGATAAAAAGGGTATTTTGGGTATTTAAAAGTAAGTAGCACGTCTTTTAATCCATCATCGCTTTTTGGGGACCGCAGGTGGTGCTGTCCCTTTGTTTTGGTATGGGAAGGGAAAAAAGGAGATTTTCCCATGCAATCACAATCCCTATATAATAGGTGAGTTTAATTTTAAAAGTAATTTTATTTCAATATAATTTATCTAAGTATAACTAATTTTAATTTAATTTATTTTCAAATTATATTATCTTTAAGGAATTGTTTGATTGTGAGTATATGAATAATGTCAAATAGAATAGACTGTTAGTAATATTTGTATTCGTTATATTTTTATTAATTATGAATAAATTATTTCTTATATATTGTTTGGTTAAAGATTATTTCTTTTATTTGTATTAATATGCATTACATAAATTTTTAATGTATCAAATCAAATAGTGAATACACAAGTAACCTATGCATAATTAATACAAATCTAAATAATACAAATACAACTAATACAAATATTAATACAGTCTATTATGCATTATTCTTTTACAATTTATCAATGATCATAAACTTATAAAGATATTGTCGACCACTAATGAGATTACAATGAGGCTAGGAGTGTGCGTAGTCGGTCTTATTTGATTTTATGCATTTTTTTATTTTTTTTATTTTTAAACACGCTAAGTTAATAACCAAATCAATAAGATATTTTTATCAATTTGTTTGCATCATTACGGTTTCGATTGAAGATCACCGATTAAAAATAATTTACAAAAAATGATATGACTTCCTCGCACAATTGACGAGACAAATATAACAAGGTAACTTTTATCGAATGTTATAAATAGAAAAAGTACCTAACATAAAAAGAACTACACAATTGCAACACAAAGAGAAATTAAGAGGAACGGAGTTGCTACTTTAGATTTTTATGACATATATAGTGTAAAGTTGTGAACTCAAGTCACTCTGAAGCATGAATGCAAAGGCATAAGGTGCTAATTAGATTAACATTTAGTTCTTATCTATGGGTAATTGTAAATTACTATAATCTTAGTGGAGTATTAATTTTTTTAATAACTCAATATTAAAATAATCAAAAGTTTAAAACTGAATGTGTAATTTCATAATTTTTTTAATGAAATTGTTAAAAAATCGTGGATCCAAAAACATTAAATTAGTAGTATTTTTTTAAAAAATTATTTATCGACTTGTTCTATTTTTCACACACTATATGAGGTGCAGCTAAATTATAAGATTTAAATGACAAAAAAATCGAATTGGTTAGATATATCAAAGTAATCAGAGTAAAACAAAAAAGAGAACAGAAATAAAGTCATTAAAATTATACAAAGATCAATAATATAAATAAAGTAATTAATATATTAAATTAATATAGCCTGAGTTGACATGAGTTTGCTCAATTGATCGCATTTGCTATCAAAGATACAGTCGGTATAATTTAGATCCGTAATATATAAAAATGTTTTTTAATTTAATCTCATAATTTTATATTTATACTCTTCTATTATGATTGTACACAAATAGACATTTAAATTTATATAACATCGAACAAATAGACATATGAATTCTATATGACATAATATACGTAGGATATCACATACGATGCAAATTGTCACGTTTAATGTCACATAAAACGTGTGTGGCTATTTGCTTCATTTTTATATAAATTTAACTGTTTGTGCAAATACAAAACTTAAAGGCATAAATATAAAACGAGACAATATTAAAGATGATATTTATATATTACGAAAAGTTTAGGCGGACAATAGTACATAGGATAAAACTGTACCGAAAGTAACACTATTCTCGAAGAAGTATTTGAAGTTCTACATGATATTGATTTACAATTTATATAGGGGGGCAATCCTTCAAAAGAGACTGATTAATGAGTTTTAACCCCTCAATAATTCATAATAAATAGCTAATTAAATTACATTAATATAAAAGGAAATTATGATCGACATTTTTCTTCGATCCATTATGAAACGATTAATAACAACTAACAAAATTTGATTGATATTTCCTTTATTTGATGTAGCATATTTCGCTTATTATACACAATATGATAATCTATTTCAACTACACATCATGATGTGTTGCATCCTTTTTTCTCCACATGTGTCACGATTTAAATTATTTATATATCTTTAGTCAAGCAATAAATTAGCCCAAAAGAAACAAAGAATCTAATCTATTTGTACTTTATGCTTCTATGGAACTAATTGGATGATTTTCATCTATTTTGCCATAATGAATCATTTAAATGTGATGTTATTTCTTGCTTGAATGGATGGGACTAATGAATAGGATTTTTATTTTTCATATGGTCACTTTATTTATACTTATAATTGTTTCAATAAGTTTTTTTTTAAGTAAAGAAGGAGAAAAATAACGATTAATTGAATAATTATAAAAGAAATCGGTTCGATGAACTAGATAACTTTTTATATATAAAATGAACATTGAAATAGATCATCTGCAAAATTTCATTTCAATCAAGAATTGAATTGACATTTTTCTTATTTTGAGCAGATAGTCTAACAGAAATATTATTATGATTAATTCTTGACTTTTAATTTTTTTTTGTATGTCAAGTTAGGGTTCCCGATTGACTTTAAAATCGTATCACTCTAGCTCTTACAAGTGAATCATAAATTGTGACTGAACTTTTGAGAAAGTAAAGGTTGAGCATTGAAATATCAATAGATCAATTTGTCTTTTAAAATTCATAGCTCGAATTTCTCATCTGTTGGATGAGCGCAAGTCTATTTATATGAATTTTAACAATCCTCACGTTATGTGTTAATATTTAGGACTATCATAGATTCAAATTATATTTCTTATCATGACATCAAAGTTAGAGGCATCAATCATTTCTATATGTTATTTTATTGTGTTATATAATTCACACTTAAATTAAGACGCAAATATTAAAGTTTTAATAAATTAGATTGTGATAGAATATATAAGTTGCCATATATCGACTCTAAGCAAGCCCATCCTCACCTTTTTGAATGTAGTTTTTGGCATAAAAGGAAGCATTAAAATTTTATCATAGCCTTTATATATATATATATATATATATAACATAAATTGAGATTAGTCGGATCAATAAGTTACGAAGGCTAGACAAACCAAAGTCCATTGTGTACTCTTTAGTGTTTATCATATAAGTATAAGTTAGATTTTTTAAATTTATTTGTGACTCGATGTTCGATATTCACATTAAAATTTGATTAAATTTAGATTTACATCGAAAAGCCTTATATTTGAAGGTAAAATGCTCCCTAATAAAGGTGATTCCAAATTTAAAAAGCTCAAATTAAAATTAATTAAAAAATAAATAAATATTTATCACAGCACTTCACTACAACTGTTATCGATATAAGTCTACTTAATTTCAGACTCCACAGAGCCAAAAAGGAACAGAAAGTCAAATAGTAGAAAATGGATTGAGTTATATGGTTGTATGTACTATATACCATTTTCTTCATACGCATGACCCACACTTCAATCAACTGCCGCCCCAAATTTATGTTTCTTCAATACCAATAATAAAATAGATGTTTTTCAGTAACATATTTTTTCTCTCTTCTAATGTTGCTTGCTCTTTACGTAGTATAAATCTTAATAAAATATTTACTATATAAAAGGGAATATGAACAGAATAAAGTATACACGAGATAAAAAATTATTTTAATACATTTTTAACTCGAATATGTTTCAAAGTATAAGAAAAAAGAAATTATTTCAATAGACAGAATATTTTAACAAAATCTTAATTAATTGGTGGTGTATAACAGTTGGATAGCTATTAAGTTTTCAATTACACCACTTTATAAATGCTTTAATTTTTACTTGATTCACATTTGTATATATGATGATTATTAAATGTAATCTTGGAAAGTCAGAAAGAAAGTTGTTGTGCACTTAGTATTAAAAGTGGAAATACTCAAAACCAAAGTGTAGACAATAATTATAAAACATGAGGCCTAATCAAACTTGTAACCAAATTGTACCTAGCTAGTTCATGTCTTTCTAAAAGGAAAAAAGAAATAATTCAATCTCATCCTATTTGTTAGTTCACTTTTAACTTGGCATAATCAGTAAAAATTAAAAATTGAAAAAAAAAAGTTCTACTTTTTTTTTTGTATTCTCTCCTTCTCTTAACTTGTCTAGATATACATGTAACAAAAAATATAAAAGAACAGAACGATAAACAAGTGATCGAGGACTTAATATCTCATATACTCATGCATTTAATAAGGACAATTTATTCAAAAAATTATTTTTTAAATTTTAATTTAAAAATCACTCAATTATTGATCATTCATAAACTCATCCATCATTTAAGATGATTTTTCTATTTGATTTTGTTGACAAAATTAAATGAAAAAATCACCTAAAATGATTGATTAACTTTATAAATGAAATATCAATAATTGAGTAATTTAAATAATAATCTCAAGCAATCGAACTGAGTTTACAATCTAATAATATCGATATGAGTTCTCTACATATATATGCGCCAAATCTTATTATATTCTGTGTCCACTTCCCAATCTATAATGTAAATAATTTTTTATTTTACTGTGTTTTTTTAAAAAAAAAAAGAGATTTTGGAAAAAATGAATGACGGGACTTATAATGCATTAGTGGGAGTAGTGAATTGTCCCATTGATAGCTTAGAGTCTCCACCAATGACTTGACTTATAATGTTATATTAATAAAGTATATTAATAATACTTGTATTAATTATATTTAGATTATCTCATGTCTAGTTAATTTAGTATATTAAAAATAGTATGCATTATATAAAATTATCATTTATTATATTGGAAAAGTTATTTAAAAAAAAAACTGAGAGGCAATGAGATTTTTAACCATACTAGTGCATGCACCAAAACCTCTTGCATTACTAATATCTACAAATTAATAACATTACTATTACACACCGAAATATATAACTAATACAAGCATCAGTTATACACATAACATAAAAATTTATTAATATACGAAGTTAATATATATATTATTTTTACTGATACACGACGATAATGTCTTTGATTTGTGTGAGTGGTGAATGGTCCAATGGATAGGTTAAGGCTTAGAGTGTATCTAAAAGTACAAATAAGGGTTTGGTTAATCACGGCGTGACTGGCGCGGTCCCTCTTAATTATGGACCCATAAAGCCACAATCTGCTGCCAAGGAAGACGAAAAAAAAAAAAAAAAAAAAAAATCAATCACACATCATAATTCATAAAATTTAAAAATTAACTTTGGGGGGGTCCTCTCAATATGTACTAATACCTATATTTAATAAATTTTACTAATAGTCTCAACTGTGTAGGTGAAACATAAATATGCAGTTTATTACATATGTACATGACACCATTAATTAGTTATCAGTTATGATAAAGAAAATATTTACTTTCATAACAGACTCCAACATTACAATATAGGAATACTATTTAGTAGTTTAATAAAAAAACAGGGTAGATGGTCGGAAAAGCAGGGAGCACGTAAGTGTGTTCTATCCGCGAAGGAGAAAAAAAGGTTTCCTATAAACCCTCGATTTCAAATAAAGCATATCCAAGCAATTTTGAAAAGGGAGTATAGAAATAAGAACAATTACAACAGTATTAAAATAACGTAAAATGAAGAACAATACACAACATACGATAAATGAACAATAAGACAACAACTAGTGTGGTATTCGAAGAAGAAAACACACGTGATACGACAATAGTACAAGGTGTAACTAAATATACATGTATAATAAATTTATACACTATAAAGTCAAATATTAATGTAGAACTATATAACATGCATATGTATATATATACACTAAATAATTAAATATATGTGTGAAATAATTGTAAACATGATATAATCAAATATAGAGAGAGAATTCTATAATATGTATATATACATGGTATCATTAAGCTTATACATGGAATAAATTTATACATGATATAATCAAATATGTGTGAAATTATATAATATGTATATATACATGATATTTTAAGTATGTAAGTTATAATAGTACAAATTGTGTATAAATGTATGTTTACTGGTATAATATGATACAAATTGTCTTTACAAATAGAATGGATTATTATGTCAACATTAATAGTATACTAACGACAATGGTATTTTTGAGAATAATAGGAGGAATAAGAAAATTTGGAAAAATAATGAGCATAAAAAAATAATATACAAGAAGGGGAAAAGCGGAAAAGACGTTAAAAGTGACATTGAGATAGTTGAGACATTTAAAGATGAGTCACAGAAAAACTCTGGTGAAAATGTGTGGAAAATTGATGGTAATTGATCTGTAGAGAAATAACGATAAATCAAAAAATAATTAAAAAATAATAATTAAATAACACATATTATTTCTTCCGCTCACAAAATATATGACCTTAAAGAGAACACCAAAGTTAACAATTACATATTGTATGCTGCAGGTAGTTGGAGGCTTTGTTTCTTTATGTGGTAGAACAAAATTCCAATCTGAAACATTTATTTTACCTTCTATTGTTGTTATTATTATTATTATTTTATTATTATTATTATTATTAACATTATTACGCTGACATTATTTTATTCTTTCATTCCATTACCATTTCTTTTTCTTTGATTATTTTTACATTTTAAAAATACTTTCATCATAATTTTGTATCCTTGCATTTTTTCCCAATCTGTTTTAAAAAATGATTATCTTGAATCGACAGTTTAAAAAAATAACTTTTTTATCAATATAAAAAAAATATAAACTATATTAATATGTTGTTGTAGAGATGGTTATAATTGATTACTCTATTTATTTCATTTCCACCTTTTTTTTTATAAAAAGAGAAGTGGACCCAAAATTTCTTTTTGAATGGAATTTTCATATGTTTGTTGGAGATATTTTGTTATATTTCATAGCCAATAATCACAAGGTACCTTTACTGCAAATTGTGGACAATGTGGCGCAAACAGCGGACCAATTTACCACATTGTGGCTACACATTCTGCTCTCGCACCGCCAAATGATTCCATAGAATATTTACTATTTGGTCAAAAATCGATTTAACTTGTAAATAAATAAAATTCATTAAGGGAAGTTCATTTTAATTTGAATTTTGTTTGGATTTAAATATTAAAAAAAAGGATAGTATTTTATGTTATTAAATTATATTATATTAAAGAAAAAATTAATTAAATCAATAAATTATATATACATAATATAATATATATTATGTATTATATTATGTATATAATACATAATATATATTATATCATGGTAAAGAATGTGTCATCTCTCCATTATTTTTGAAAAATATATAAAAAATGAAAATAGTAATAATCTAAAACTCCCATCTTTTAGCTATAAGAGATATTTTCCGAGGTGATTTTTTTTTTTTAATAAATAAATAATACTTTGTATTTTGATCAACACAAATCACAATCTCCTTTTGAAAGAAAACAAATTTATGGGAAGGGAAAACGAAGTGAAAAAAAGGGGGAAAATTGAGGATAGACAAAACGGAACATTCTTATCTTTCTTAGTTTATATTAAAGAATGCAATATGAAGTTATAATTTTAAATTATTGAATATGTAATTTATAATCACAATCTAAAAATTCAAAAAAAAAAAAAGACCTGAGACTTTCAATTGTGATTTTATTTGTAGAATACTAAATTAATCCATAAATTTATATTTTTGTAAATGAAAGACTCATTATTTAAAATTTTACAAAAGAAAGAAAAAAAAAGATGTATGTTTGGCGTGAAGAGATTCTTTATACTATATGAAATAATTATATTAAATAATACTCTCTTCATTCCAAAATAATTGTCACCTGAATTAAAGTTACACGTTCATTAAGAAATCAATAATTAAAGTGTATAGCTTAGTAACTTATCCCTATTTAACAAATGTCTCTTGAAATATGAACATATAGTTGAAAAAATATGTATTAATCTCTCCGTTCGGAATTATTTGTCATGGTTTCTATTTTTAGAGTCAAATTATAAAAACTTTGGCTAACATTTTAAGATGTGTTTTTCATCATATTAATATGCAAAAAAATTGTAATTTATAGTACTTTTCGTGTAGTTTTAGAATGTCTATTTTTTTTTGTTTAAAATATCAAATTAATGTGATATAATTTACCTTTGAAAATTAGTCAAATTAATTTTCGATAAGCACAACATGACACAATTCTGGATGGAGAGAGTATTAATTTTTGTCTTGAATTTTTAAAGTAACACTTATTTTGAGACAATTTCTTTTTTCTATGGTAACACTAATTTTGAGACTTAAGGAGTAATTAGCTAATCCTGTTATTGAATAGTGAATCTTTATAAAATAATATGTATTTAAAAAATTTCTAATCAGATTCGTTCATTTTTTAAAAAAAACATGAAGATATATGATTTAATGAAGTATTATAATTCTAGTTGGATGACCCTCTTTAATAGTTGATTGTTGTCCCCAATCTAGCACAACTACTTGACTATACAATTATTTTGATAACGAGAGAAAGGAGAGATGACACATTCTTTACCATCTTATGGTTAAAAATAAAAATAATTCAATAATTAATTTAGCTTAAACGTATTTACAAAAATAGCAACGAACTTGATTTTCAATAAGTCAACTTGCCATAATTATTAGATTAGGTATAAATTTGATCAATCTAATGAAACATCAAAGTAGGAGGAGGCATATTGAATTTTACTAAACTCATTAGGGGTGTTTTATAATTGAACTAATTATTCAATTCATGTTAAATCATAATTTTTGAAGTTAGAAAATTGAAATTTTTATTTAGATATACATTTTATTTGCATTTTTTGAAGTTCAATGAATCTGTCAAAATTTCAAAATCTCAAAATTGAAAATATTTGATGATTACATTTTAGTTGATTTCTTTTTTATGTTTTGTGAGTATTCAGAAGTCTCAAAAATCTTAAATTTGAAAATATTTAAAGATTAAATTTTCAAAATCTAATTAAATGTCATGACAAATAGATATGTGAAGATGAGTAGATGACTGTTTAAAATCTAATTCAAAATCTCTACAAATGTAAAATATATTTAGATCAAAATTTTTGGAAAAAAAAAAGACTATTAACATTAAAACAGATAAACAATCTCTAAATTAGGGCTGTAATTAGTAAGAACTACAGATTGGACGTGTGATTAAAAAAAAGGGGGCTTTTACTATTTCTTGGAATGACTAAAGAGAGCATAATTAATGAAGGTGATTAAACAGAAAGAATCCTTAATCATTCATCTAAATGTGATTCTGTCTTCATCATCTTTTACAAAAGGCAGTGATATTGTAAGTGAATTCAAAATTTAGAATTCTAATAATTCTTCATTTGTCATTGAATCTTTTAACTCATTTATGCTATTGCTTTACCAACTTTTTATATGTGGATATTTAATGAGATTCCAAACATATTATATGTAAATAAAGTTATTGTTTTTAATATATAAGAAATTTAATAATAGTTTTAAAAATTCATCAATTTAAAATCTGAGATGCGTTAGAGGTGGAGAAAGGTAATATAAATTGAATGTATACAGTCATCTCACTTTCTCCTAAACTTATTTATAGAAATTAATAATTGAGAAATTGAATAGGGTTTAGTTAATTGTAACATCTTTTCTATGTGACTATCCATATTGTTGCCCCATATATATAATGATTATCATGAACAACATTATTATTCTAATAGTTATTTTTTTTATCCTTTCACTATTTTTATTCTCTTATAATTGAAGTTTTTAAAGCCTATCAAACAATCAAACCTTTTACGTTATGCAAAATTTTTGATTGTGTGTTCATAAAAAAACAAATTATTTTTTGGTGTCTTCTTCAAATTTCAAATACTAAAACTAATCAACACTAAATTAACATCATGATATCAACCTATAAAATTCAGCACAACACTATTTTGATATTATTATATAAATTTTTCAAACTTTTGAGTCATGTTTTATTGTTCTTACCTTATTATATATATTTGTATTTGAAAATTTATATTGTTTACATTCTTACTTCATAATATTCATATATATTTCACCTCTTCGGACCTCATTTACTAAATTACACTGAATATATCATAAGAATTTCTTTACAAAGTTTAGCTTTAGACCCTCAAACTCGTTGATCTGATCCTAAATGTACATAAATACATTATACTATATGTGTGCACCACTTTTCCATCCCATACGGTGTTGTTGGTACCCAGAAAGTATTATTTTTTTTAGAAAAATAAATTTCTTAATAATGAACAAAATAACGTCTTTAATAGAAGTAGAAATGATAAGCTTCTTAGGTAAACATTTCAAATTTATTGGCTCTTCTCTACTCACCACCCCTCAAATCCATCCCCATAATATTTTGTTAAAATTACATACAAAATATTTTTGAAATAATATTTTTTATCTTTAACTTGTCAAAAATTAAGTAAAAGATCTATTTATTTTTTAAGGAAATGTTTTTAAGATTTTCTCTTTCCTCCTACCAAACATATTAAATCATTCCAATTCTAAAAATTACTACTACTGTTGGGGTAAGTGATGTTTTTTAACAAAAGTTTGGGCAATGAAATGAAAAGTGATGATTGCAAAGATCACAAAAGAAATTAACCTCAAATTTAGGAATGATATATTGATGTTAACTTGATGGACTATCTTTTTCTCCTCTAATGGCCCACTACTCTCTCTTTTTTTTTTAGTATAGGTCACTCAGATATGACCCTAATTGGCACTCTATTTTCCAAATTAATAATTTGTTGTTGTTTTCTTTTATCTGTGTTAAAGAATGACAAAAGTTTCACATTAGTGATTAATGAGAGGGTGACTATTTTTATAAAGGATGGAAATCATCCTAGCCCTTGAAGCTAAACTTTGTGGAGTGTGGCGTAGGCCTAAGACCTAATTACAGGTTATCAGAGTAGGGTCCGTCTCACCCGATGTTGGGGTCCCCAAAATTAAAATTGGTCACGCACCAGATGCTAAGCACTGGGCATGAGGTGGGGTGTTAAAGAATGACAAAAGTCCCACATCGGTGATTAATGAGATGAGTGGACTCTTTATAAGGCTAGGCGATCCTCCTCCCTTTGAGCTAGCTTTTGGGGTGTGAGTTAGACCTAAGACCTAATTTCACAATCTGGTGTTCGGAGCTTGTATCGAAGTATTAATGAATATTTGATTATTTTTTGCAAGATTCATTTGAAGGTGATGCTTTAATAATTTCTTTTTAATATTTAAAGTTCAAATTCGATACATTTATTTAATAACAAAGCAGTTTCATCATTACATTACGACCTTAGTCAAGTAATTTGTCTAAGACTTCGCTTTTACATTGCTACCAACTGCATCTTATGCAAATAAATACATTATAATTAGGATTAATTACCTGAATATACAACTTAAGTTTACATATTCTCTATATTTCCCTTATTTTTTAAAAAAATACTAAAATCCCTATTTTTTAATAAGTCTAATCTAACAGATACATTATTTAAATTAGAATCTAATAAATTCTAACCAATTAATCTACCCTAATTTTACTCTTATTTTCCCCAAAAGAAAGACACATTTACACCACTCCAAAATTAATCCGTCAATTTCTCAATGTTCATCTTTTCTCAATTTTGAAAATCAAAATTGTGCCTCCATCCGTCAGCCTTCGTCCTAATATGTCCGCCAGTTGGTCTTACTTTGTCAGCCTTTGCAAATCAAAATTGTGTCTCCGTTCGTCGCGAGCCTTCGTCTAAATCTGTCCGCACATTGTCTACTCTGTCCGCCTTTAAAATCAAATCGTCAATTCGGTTTATAACTTGTCCGCCATTTTCGCCCAAGATTCTTGAAGGTATTGGTTCTTCTCGATTCTCTCTTTTCATTCTTCATTTTTCTAATATTCAGGATCCATCTGTCATTATATGGGATTACTCAACTAATCACTCCAAACTCTAAAAACAAAAATCTATATTTTTTGAAGAATCGAAATTGGTTGTTGAAAACAAGACAAGGAGCTGCAATTGGGTTGCATTGTGTTGTTACATTATGTATCAAGCACAATTATGTTTCCTGTATTCATGTTAAAGTTTGGCGTTTATATATAAAGATCAAGTAGAAAAACTATAACTATAGTGACAATTAGTATTAAGTACAACTTTGCATTTTTTGTATTATGTTAGATTCAAGTAAACAGACGTATAACTGTACTTATGTATCAAGTAAAACTTTGATTTTTTTGTATCATTTCGGCTATAAGTGTATGGTTAAGTATCATTCGGACAGACTATTGATAGTTGTTAGAATTATGGTATCAAGTTTAGTTTTGCATTTTATTATCTATTAACAACTTTGATTTTTTGTATAATGTGTATCAAGGTAGACAGACTTATAATTGTAGTTACCTTTATGTCTCAAGTACAACTTTGCATTTTTGTATCATGGTAGGCTATAAATGTATGTTAAGTATCATTTTTGACTGACTTATGATATTGTTGTTAGAGCAGAAGATTGGGCAAGCATGGATGCATATAAAGACAAGAAAACTGAGAAACTTTGGGTCCACAACATTCGTTTATGTGGAGTTTGCTCAGACAACATGCAACAAATTAAGTGATAGCCTCAGTGAGGATGTTTATATTTTTTATTATTTTATTTTTATTTTTTGTATTCTATTTCATCATTATAATTAATCTTTATATTTTGTAGTGGATTGCGGACATTGTTCGTAGTTGGATATGCAGCATTTTCTGAAGTGACAAATCAATCCATGTCATTGAAGAGTTGTGAGAGTAGCTATCTTCGCAAAAGATATGCGATTCTTTTATGGAAGTATGGGTCTCGACAAGATAAAATGCTGGAATGTTAGCAACAGTGATTGACCCTTCAAGAATGAAGAAATGTATAAAACCCATCATTGAAGATGAATGTTACTGTAGGCTAGTTAGTTGCAAATGTTTGTTTTTTTTGTTTTTTTGTTTTTTGGAGTTTATAGTTAAACAAGATGGTTTGAAGGTATTTATTACAAACAACAATATTGGTCAAAATATGAAAGTGTTTGATTTTTAAAATTGTTTATTCTAGTACTTTAATTTATTTTTATTACCGGTAGAATTCAGGGTGAGTATGAATACTGTTATTGGGACATTAATGTCATTATTGTATAAAAAAACTTATTTAATAATAATTACATCGGACTGCAATATTGTCATAAAAAAATACTTATTATATATACGTAAATATATTGCATGATACAAAAGAAAAATTAATACGTAATAATATTTTGTATATGCTACATGAAATATCAAAATAGTATAATATCACAAACAGTGATACAAGTTATTACACGAGATACACGCCAGTTTTTTTTTAACAAAAATAATATCTTTGTACCAAAAAAGATATTAGTCAGGACTATGATTTATATAGATTCGAAACAATTAATTTGCCCTTCAAAATATGAAATTTTTTAGTTATTCTTAAAATTTTTTTTTATATAATTTGTGGGATACTATATTACTAAATTACATTAAGTAAGTTAGAACTGACAATAATTTGGGTGAAATATCCGCAATTAATATTGATTAAAGTAAGTTTGAACAAAGATTATAAAATAAAGTATTTTGATATATAAAACCCTATAATGTAAAAATTTAAATAGAAGTGTACACAAAAAAAAAAAAATTTAGTCTGCCAAAAAAAAAAGGAAGATCAAAAAATATAAGTAATTTAGAGTTTATAGTGGATAAAACTGATTTTGAAAAACACACAAGTTAATGCTTAATTTTTTATGGGATTAATAACTTATAGAATATTAAAGTAGGAATTAATTCAAATTTCAGTTTTTAATCCCCCACATCACTTCAACAATGGATAAAATGGCATAGAATAGTAATGTATCCGACTGTTTTATTATGTATCAGCAAACTTCATAAAATAAGGATTTTTTGTAAATTGAAAAAGAGTAGGGATAGGAGGTAATTTATGTTTTACACTATGTGATTTACATAATTTTTACTTATAATTAAGAGTGATTGATACGTACGTACAAGTTTTTTTTTATTATATAGAATTGATACTTTTTTAAATTAAAGTATTTAATAAATTTGAAGCGTAAGAGAATTAACATTGGATAGACAATTTTTTTATCCGTTTATTTTGCTTGGAAATAGAAAGGGGAGGGAATATTTTTTTTAAGTTATTATATTTTTAAAATTAAGACTTCCATTTTTTTCTTACCTTGTTTTGTTGTTAGATATTCCTAAAATTAGGGACTTAAAATCATTTGTTCCATTTGTCAGCTATGATAGTCATAAAAAATAAGGATCTATGATTTATTTTGTTTGGATTAGTATAATGAAAAGGAATGTTCTGTTGTACCAAAGATTGAATTTCTTTTCAGAGAAGTACAAATTTATTAGATAAATTATGGAGCACTATATATATATATATATATAATATATTGATATATAGATGGTATATGATATATATTATAATATTATCACAATGTATATTAATTTATAGGTATTATGGACCAAAGAAAGATATGTTGACACCCATTTTGTATTACCCATTCCCAGTGTTCCTGTGCCAACCCACTACGATAAACGTTAATTCCCTTTAACCCAAATCAATCCAACATTTCCAGGCCAATCTCCCTACCCCCAGGAGGCCCATCTCCTTTTCATCCCAGGCCCACTTTGTTGCTACTCATTTCCCAGCCAAAACCCATCTTCCACTTAAAATCTTCAACCCAATTAATCCCAATCATCCTCACTCACCCAACCAGATTTTTTTTTACCCCCACCCTTTTCCATTTATTAAACCGCCCCGGACCAGTTTAACCCCTCTTCTTTCCTTCCCAACAAAATACCAAAAAGGCCAGAAAGAGACGCGACAGGGGACACCAGAAAAAAAGGACCACAAACTCCGCGAACAAAACGGACAAAACCTCCACGTTCTTCTCCCTTCCCCCTCTATTTAGATCCGTGAAGAAGAGAAGGAATGGGCAGAGACCCATACCCTGCCGCTGTCACGCAGGTCTTGCAACACGCAGGGCGTAACGTCATCCCCCCAACACGCATAGTTCCTTGTGGGGTTTGACCCAACGAGAAAGATTCAAGTTTCGAATCGTCGATCCCGCCTAAAGTATCGGAAACCTCGTTTCCCCCTTCTTCCTATATAAACCCCCCTCCTATTCAGATTAAGGGGGTCTAGAATTGAGCGTTGGATTCCCTGTGGAAAAAATTCTGGAAAAAAGCTGTGTTGGTTTTCTGTCTGTGACTAGTGGAGCAATCGAGATTGTCTGGAGAGATTTTGTCAAAAATTCAGGAGAGGCGGAGCGGAGCTTGGGTCTGGAAAAATTTTAGTTAAGGATTCGTTTGTAAGTGGTCTGCCGGAGTAAAATTCTTCTGTTTATCATTGAAATATCAAGAAAATTCGAGGGAAAACATCGGCTAATACTTTGGGAAAAGAATATAAAGACTGATTAGACGGAAGAGTTGCTAGTGTCTGCGTTTGAGTCTAAGTTCGAGTGGTTTGAAGTCGTTAGGCTTGGCGTTGTTCCAGTAGCTGCTCGAGAAAGGTTAGGTTAATGTGCCTTTATTTACGTCTTTGTTCAGTGTGAAGGCGATGTGATGAATATTGTTGTTTACCGGTTCCGTCCTGTTTGGAATATTCGTTTCGATTTCTTTATTACTCTTCTCGAGGATGCTTGGTTGTGATGGATTCGTGGTGAACCACGAATGGGATGTGTGGTTTTTGGTTGTTGCTTTGTTCTTCATTGTTTTCCTTAACCATTTAACCTTTTTTTTTACCTATCGTCGAGAGGTGGTTGTTGGGATGTTTGATGAGCTATGTTATCGTTTAGTTACGTGTTTGAATCATCTGTTTGTTGTACTGTTAGTGATAGGTTTTCCTTCTAGTTTCCAAGTTCTGCCACTGTTTGGAGTTAAATTGTTGCAGTAGTATAGCAATTTTCTTGTTTTTTCTTTTTTCATATACTCCTTGATATGTTTTTGTAAGTGCAAAAAAAAAGTTAAAAAAATCTTTTCTGTATAATTAAGCTTCATCTTTGCCGGTTTGTGTTAGTTATCCTCAATGCTCATTGTTACCACCAACTGCCTATTCATGTGCATGTAGTTCTTGTAGTCAGCAGGAATGACATGTGTGTGTTTTTGCATTTGATTGTTAAGCCACTGGTCTTGTTGAAGCGGTTGGATGAAACAACGTCCGTTAGCCAAAAATTTCGGGGAAATCTTAGTGTTTAAGAGGCTTTGTTTCCCTCTTGCAAGGTCACTTGTGGTGGAATGCATTAAAAAAATACGAGGCTTGTTAGCGAAGTTGAGTAAATGAAATGTTTCTTGCCTTAGTTTGATAGGACAGTGAATTTGCGACATTTAAAGTTCGTTTATGGTCTGTGTAGCTGTTTCCTTTCAATTTTTAGCAGCTCACTTACTTCATATTAATGGCTGCATTTCTGTATTTGCGTTTGAAGTATTATTTTGAACTTTTGGAAGCTATAGGCTGTCGCTTTCATACATTCAGAATGCATAGCCGAAGGTGTTAGGGATTTTGTTTGACTTATATCTAGCTCGTCCTCCGATTTGCTTTCAGTGGGTTGATTGATTGTTAAATCGTTATGGATTATAATGGTTATTGGGTTTGGGGTGACAGTAATTATTAGATGTGATATTGAATTCTACCCTCCTTAATTACCTTTTGTCTTGTTTTGATTGCATGTGAACTCCTCTAGAGTCGGTATTTGGGACTCATTTTCTCCGCATGCCTCCGGTTTTCCGTCTTGGAGTCAATCGAGTTGCTTTTTTTATGGAGCAAAAGAAAAATCCAAAACAGTGGCGTTGTTAAAAAAAATCTGCAGTTGTTGAAGAAGTGATACTAGCTATATACATTGTTATCGCTGAATACAGGTCGCAAAATGTTGCACAGGAGGCTAATCAAAAAAAAATCGGGTTGACGAGTGAAAATATGCTTCTGGAAAGGGACTTCAACTTTCAAAAATCGAAAAATCAGGCTTGATATACATCATGTATACGGTGATATAGAAAAGCTATATTATGAATATGTGTTAAAAAATGTGAATTGCGAGGGGTTTATCGTACGGGAACGCAGCTTCATAATTAAAATTACGAGATAGGCAAGAATAAGTACATAGGTGGTGCAGCCGTATTACATTGGTATACATCTTTTGGGCGACGTACAATGTGAAACAGGTTTAAAAAAATGATACAGGTATAAATACGCATAGCGATATGGGTAATACAGGGGAATCATGAGAACTCGGATTCGAACAAATTACCGGGAATCAAAAGTCCATACGGATTGGATATATACAGTATTACCAGTGATTTTCTCTACTTTAATTTATTTTCAAGAGATGGGCCAGGGAAGCAGATTTTTAATAGGCCAAGGGGCCAAATCATTTTTTGGCAGGATTTAATGGGAAAAGGGCACCAATCTAAATTATTAGATGAGGACAGGTGGTCCAAGCCCAATTGAATGAATCTGGGCAATTAAGCCCAAGTTTAAATAGTTTCCTCATGTGTTTAATTTGTTTGAATTAATTAGTGTTTGGGTATTAATTTTAAATAATCTCCTAAGGCGGTAGCCATTTTCATTATTTTAAATTTTACTATTTGTGTTACTTATTTTATCCACAATTAGTTTTTCCTTAAAATTAATTCCCTCAAAATATCTCTCTTTAGAATAAATAATAATAATAATAATAAATGAAATAAAAAATATTATAAAACCGAATTTCTTTACTTAGTTTAAAAATTTTATTTTAAAAAGTCATTTAGTAAAATCGCCATTCACCGCCGGGTATGCGGCATCCCGAGCATAAACCTTCTCGGGATGTACATGGAACATCGAAATTTTTTTTTCACTTGATTTGTAATCTGTTTTTAATCTTTTGAAATTTTTTTCTTGATTTTATCAAAAAAATCAAGTGGCGACTCCAAATTGAAAAGTCGATTTTCCTTAAATAATAAGGTCAAGTGATTTTTTCAAAACTTAGTCAAATTCTCCCATTTAAACGAATTGGGAGTATTTTTTTTAAAGAAAAAAGAAATGGCGACTCCGCTGGGGAGGAATAATTAAGTTCTAACCATAAGATTGACTGTTTTTTGAATAAGTGCTTTTTGATTGTTTTAAAATATTGTTGTACAGAATATGTTTAAATTTTTCATAAATTGTCATGGCATTCATGCTATTTTCCAAATATATGTATAGTATAGTAAAGGAGGTTTGCGGAACCGCAACGAACTTTATACTCACCCTTTTTTGAAATAGATGGAAATTATTAGTTCGGTAGGCGTCCAATGGGTGTCGCGAGTTTCAGGCCCAAATTGTCTGATTTGGGTTCCCGGTCCTTTCAAGCCACTCCTAGTCAATAGCGTTTAGTTAGAGATGAGCCAAATCCCAAATTTATTAGGAGCATTTGAACTAAGATGACCCGATTACTAAGCGTGTTGGGCCCATAGAAAAACCACCTTGAGTCAAAAACGGCCCACGAGCTGTAAAATGGACGTTCCTACTTATGTGTTTAAAATTTGAGGATGTATACGGTGTTCGAGAAAATTGCAAATGCACGTATCATCCCTCAAAACGTAGGCCAACCCTTGGCAGAGAAAACGGGTCACATTATTGTTTAGAACGCGCAATATTTGTTTAAACTGCTTCTGTGAATATGTGTTTTATAGGAGATATTCGAGCTCAATCTTATCCAATATTTTAGAACCCATAAGCATTATAAATATCGAGTCACTATCAAAAGTGCGTCCCAAATACTCTGCGAGTCTTTAGTTTCGTAAAAAAAAAAAAAACCGAACTCATGTCTTTTTTAGTGTTTACTCTCATACCAGAACAAGACTCACCATTTCAAATCAAAAGAATTTGAGAAATTTTATCTTTCTCGACCTCTTTACAAGGAATTGGAGTACATCTCAATCAAAAATCAAAGTACGGTAATGAAAGATTACCGTCAACTTTGTCTCGACTCAAGTCGACATTTTATTCACTAAATCGCCAAAGTTAAGGTGATAAATTCCTGTCTATTTGGTATTTTTTTTCTATATTTGTGAGCCAGAGTTATTCCGAGTAAGCAACTCTTATGTGTTTACACCTACATGTGATATATTGTATTATGTACCACCTCAGGCACTAACACATTGGTCTTTTTGGTTTTTTTTTTCATTTGTCAGGTATTAAAACTGATTGTGTTGATAAGTGGGGTGATTCATCCGTGTTTCACAAGGTTAAGGCCCCTAAAGATTCCTTACGGTCAAACCGCAAAGAAGAGACAACGAGGGGGATAACAATGATGAGGTGCCGTGGATAAAAATGAATTGATTATGCAGGTGATGCAACAGATTGCCGAAATGAGGGTGAAATAACAAAGAGGCAAGATTTGTCTACATCCAATTTCATCTTAAAACCCTCCAAGAGATGGAAGATCTCCACTCCAATTTCCTCCCCCAAGCCCGGAACAGGTTACAGAACTTTCTCTCTAACTTACACTCAAAATCGCCAACCATGCTTAAACTACCCCCAACCCCTGATTACGCACCAGTCGTGTCAAGCACCACATCTCCTCAAAATACTTAACCTTCAAAATCTCATCTCCCTCTTAAACCAAGTACGAACAATGACAACCTTCCCCCATCTGCAACCAAAATACTGATCCTCAAACACTTCCCCCAAACTTATCAAGCCAATCAATAAATACAGAATTCTCCATGGTTCCAACCCATACGCAAAAGACTACTTCCAAAGTCATACTTCAAATGCATCTTATGCCAACATGTTCCGGCTTGATCACTATAAGAACAAGAGAGAGAGTGGAGGGGTCAAAAGAAGAGGTTAGTCAAGGCGAATATGAAAGAAGAGATCAGGGAAGGGAAAGCCATGAAGGAGTTGAACATATAGTTCCGGAGCGATGGATTGAGCTATAAAGATTTATGCATCCATCCGAATCTCGACCTCCAGAAGGGTTCAAATGCCAAAGTTTGTCACTTTTAACGAACAGGAATCCTGCTAACGCATTGAAAGTTTATTGTGATCAACTCGTGGGAGTTGGCAAAAATGAAGAATTAGTGATGCGTCTCTTCGGTCGAAGTCTAAGGGAGAAGCTCTGGAGTGGCTTACATCACAGAGCTGATTGAAACAATGGAAAAGTTGGAATGCACTCGCAAAGGATTTCACGGAATAGATTTGGACAAACGTAGAAGATGCTTCCAGATCGCTACTACTGGAGAAGGTTTCAAAAAGAAGTCGACAGAAAATTTATCGAGAGTGACGCTTGTAGTTGGGAGAAAAAGAGGCTCGGCAAGAGTTCAAACCTCCAATTTTCCGAACGTTGAGATCACTGGAAAGTGTTCATTCGTACGCAAGAGCCTGAGTACTATGAAAGTGTTGGTGTATGATGGGATAAACGTTTGTTATCGAGATGTCAAAGTGGGGAGAAGCTTTGAGATGTTGTTCAGGACTGGAAAGCTACAAATTTACCGCATTGCGTTCTGATGGTAAAATATACCAGAATAGGTAAAATTTTTTTTTAGTGATATGGATAAATCAAAAGGAAAAGTGGAGGGATGGAAGTTGGCACGCTACCCGTATGAGGCCAGCTTCTCAAGGAAATATCAAAACCAATAATGGTCAATCAGGAAACAATTGCCTCGCCCAAAATTGGAAGGCTCCTAAAGTATTACACCCATTAAGGAAGTCTCAAACTCAAACTTTATGAAAGGTTGAAGTCAATGGTATACTTATCACCTATAGGAAGGAAGACCAGCCAGAGGCCAATCCTTTGGGAAAAATTTACCGAGATTGACACAGATGTTGCTTATCAATCAGGAGTCGTGGACACGACACAGGAGGATGTTAACTTGAAGAATTAAGATACAAAACATGATCCACAACAAACTGATCAATAGTAAGGAAAACCACCTAAATGGAGGAAAATTGGACGCGCACGAGTGAGACAAGGACAATTCCGAACTGAGCCATTGAAGATATTTCGTTAGAGAAGAAGAAATGCCCAACATTGGCCAAATTTTGCATATGAGTTTGTTACCTTTATTTTGAAATGAAAAGTATCGACACATTTCTTTGTTTGGAA
Source organism: Solanum habrochaites (assembly GCA_027704765.1). Classification (NCBI taxonomy): domain Eukaryota; kingdom Viridiplantae; phylum Streptophyta; class Magnoliopsida; order Solanales; family Solanaceae; genus Solanum; species Solanum habrochaites. Next base: position 53,127,706 of record JAKWJA010002491.1, read on the forward strand.
CTACGTCGACCTGATTTATCAGAATGAGATACGTAGGCGCCTAGTCGGCCTCGGTCGTTTCTTATCAAAAACTCCTAGTCGTTCGAGAAGAAGAATGCCCAACATTGGCCAAATTTACCGCATTGCGTTCGTGTGGTAAATCTACCAGAATTAGTGATATGGATAATCAAAAGGAAAAGGGGAGGAGGTAAGTATGGTCACGGCTCCCGTATGAGGCCAGCTTCTCAAAAGGAAATATCAAAACCAAACTGTCAATCAGGAAAAATTTTCCTCGACCCCAAAATTTAGGAGTAGGCCTCCTAAAGTATTTACACATTAAGGAGTCTAAGTCTCAAACTCAACTTTAGAAAGGTTGAATGAAAGCAATGGGTATACTCTATCCATAGAAGAAGACCAGCCAATCCTGGAAAATTTTACAGAGATGACCACAGATGCTGCTTATCATTCAGGGGGGGGGGGGGGGGAGTCGTCAGTCGTGGACACGCACAGAGAATTGTTTCACTTGAAGCATAAGATACAAAACATGATCAAACAACAACTTGATCAATATTAAGGAAACCACCTAACATGGATGACATATTGGACGCTCAAGAGTGAGTACCAAGTCAATCCGAACTGAGTCATTTGAAGAGATATGTCGTTCGAGAAGAGCATGCCCACCATTGCAAATTTGACATATGAAGTTGTTACATTTATTTTGAAAATGTATCGCACATTTATTTGTTTGAAACGTTTCGATTCCTGATTTATCAAGAATGAGATACGTAGGCGGGCCTATGTCGGCCTCGGTCGTTTCTTTATCAAAAAACTCCTATTTTTGCAAACAGCAAACTCAGACATTTTTCACACCCCACCCCCCACCACCTACGTTTCTCAGAACCCCTACACCCTCCTTTATTCCCAGGAGCAGAACTCCCCACCGCAACACACCAATCATCCCAGCCCACAGTTCTCGGCACCCCTTTTCCTTATTTTGCCGCCTCCTCTCCCCCACACACGATGCCTCTTGATCAACACACTACTTCCGTACCTTCTCCACTTTACTGCGACCAATCCCCATTTCGCACCCTCATGCGCCCTCCCACCACACTCTACTCGCCACACACATTTAGATCCATTACCATGAACAAGTCCATCTCCACATCTCCCACCAAACTCCACACTACATTCCAGCCCCTACCGTAACTCCCAGACCCCTCCCACCAAGACTCCCTCCTTCACACTTTCCGCTCACCCAGCCATCACCCCCCGCCAATTTCTTCGTCTCCCCCCCCCCGTCCTCCTACTTATCTCCAGCCCCCGCCAAACAGTAACGCCGATTTTCAGTCTCCTTTCAAGTTATCCCACCACTCGTTCCCCACTCGCAACCTACACTGACCTCCAACTTACCACTCCTAATCCGCCCCCTCCTACCCCCAGCCTCTCATTCCTTCAAACCCAGATACTCTATTCCACTCACAACGTAGGTAGTACCAATCTTATTAACATACTCCCCACTTCATACTCCATCTTTTGCTTACCCCCACCTCTCCCTTTTCCCTCTCTCTTCCTTCACCCCTAACCTTTCCACCTTATCCTCACTCTTACTCACCACACACTACTTGTCCTTCATACCAACAGCCTTCCCCCACTCCATCCTGACTTTCTACTATCACCTCTAGTCCTTTGTCCCTCTGCTCCCTTCCTGCTCCCCCCCCCGCCCCCCCTCGTCCAAGTAATCCTTGTGGGGAGAAAAACGTTTGGACCTGCTTCCTGCTGAAAAGGGGATAAGTAGGAGCACCACAACGGCTTTCGGTGATATACCAGTGAAATTTCCATTTCTCTCATTAATGGAAATGGGACAGAATTTTGAGAGGGATCTCAAAAAATTCATTAAAGTTGGAACTTCTTTAAACATGTGCAAAACAGGAAGACAAATTCAACGGAGTTAGCATGGAGGATCTAAAACACGAAAATCTAGTCTGCAAACTGCGACAGAATTTTTGAGATGATCTAAAAAATTCCACAAATGGGCATTTGTACTTGTATGTGAGGTAGGGTAAATCGGGACAAATTTTGAGGCGGGGACAGCCTAAAAATTCCAGATATGAGCAACCTCAGAGTAACAGAGAAAGTTATGAGAGTTCTTACGTATGGTAGGACCCGGGACAAAAATTGTTGAGGGGTAATCAAAATTCCACATCAAATATGTCATATAAAGGAGGGCGGAGTGATTGAGAGTGAGAGTGTAAGTCAACTGCAAGAAGGAGCATGGAGGACAATGACCAAAAACAGATCAGTCCTTAAAATAAGATTTTTTCTTGGCATGCAGGAAACACATTTGAAAGTCACAAAAAGGGCTATTCTATTATAGAGCTGTGTTCAAGCATGACAAACGGGCGTAACTTGCACCCATCGCGGACGCGGCAACGAAAACCTGAAAATCTTCACCTTAGTTTATCTTATTCCTTTATATTCCCTACAAGTGATTTCCTAAACAGTTTTCTTTTTTATCTTGCAGGAATATTATCGAGTCGTCCACCTCGTTACAGTGGGAACATTATCGAGCCCGTCCACCTAGTCTACAGTTGGAACATTATCGATGACATCCACCTCGTTACAGTGAACATTATCGAGCCGTACACTCGTTAAAGTTGGAACATTATCGAGACATTCCACCTCGTTACAGTGGGAACATTAGCGAGACAATTCCCACCTCGTTACAGTGGAATATTTATCGAGCATCCACCTCTTACAGTTGGAAAAACATCAGAGCACATCCACCTTGTTACAGTGGAAATATCGAGCTATCCACCTCGTTCCAGTTGAAACATTATCGAGGCATCCACCTCGTTAAAGTGGAACATTATCGAGTCATCCACTCGTTAAGTTGGAACATTATGCGAGCCATACCACATCTTTTACAGTTGGAAACATTAGCGAGCCATCCACACCGCGTTACAGCTGGAACATTATCGACGACATCCAGGCCTCGTTTGAAATCATGCAAATCTTCATTGCGGAAAATCATGCATAGCGGCAAATCATGCCATCGCGGAAAATCAGCATCGCGTTGAAATATGCATTGCGATAGTTAATAATCATGCTACGGCAATCTCATGCCATCGCGGAAATCATGCATTGCGAAAAAACTGCATCGCGAAAATCAGGCCATTGTGAAAAATATGCCACATCGCGAAAATCATGCCATCGCATGAACAATCATGCATTGCGAGGAACGTGAATAAATCAGCATCAGCAAATCTTTGCATTGCGGAAAAATCTGCAGGCGGAAAATCAATGCATCGCGGTAAATCATGCTCGTTGAAAATCATGCATCGCGGAAATCATGCATCGAGCAGTGAAATTAATTATGCACGACGAGAAGATTTCTGCCTCGTCAAAATACAAACAAATTTATGCATCGGAGAAGACTTTATGCCTCGCAGGGACAAGTATGTACGTACGCAGAAAGATTTCATGCCTCGTCAAAATTTCATACATCGCGAGTAGAAGAATTTCTGCCCTCGCTGATGGAAAAAAAATTTTTCATGCATAGCGAAATCAGAATCGCGGAAATAGTGCCTCGCAGGAAGACATCATGCATCGCGGAGTCATTAATATGTACGACGAGGCAAGATTGCGCCTCGTACAACATTTATACATTGCGAGGAGATTTTATACCGCGCGGGAATTTACGTATCGCGGGAGATATTCGTGCCCGCAAGAGGACGTACATGGATAAGGAAAGAGCAATACTTATCATTGACTTCGATAAGCGTTTGGTATTTCTTATAAAGTAAACATCAAGGGGGAAGTATCAAAGATGAACGACAAAGAGGAAGTCAATCATCGCTATAAATGTTTATTTATTTATTTTATGCATCAAATGAAGAATACAGTGAAGATTGTATTGCAAAAGCAAGGCATAGCTTTATGTGTGGACGGAAGGACCGAGTCGAGTCGACGTCGAATATGGAGGAGAACAATGAAGTGTCGACACGGTAAAAATTGGGAAAAAGACATCTGTCTCCCATCTTAATTTCATTTTAAGCTGCAAGTTTATCTTCAGTCTTTGTCGAGAGCAATCCGAAAAAGGAGGAATTCTCAAAAAACCAAAGATTCTGACGGTACGACCATCAAAAGGATGCATGCAACAACGTGGAACCTTTTTATTAGCAGCGAACGGCGACACAGTCCAAAGAGGAATGTCAAACTATAGGACGCGAGCAGAGGAGTGACTTCCACCCACGATCGAAACACCCCTCTCGGGATGCGGGTCTTCATTTGGTCCTGTCAGTTTCAGTCTAGCATCCGGACGTTTCTGTTCTTATCGGGAAATCAAGTTTCCAAACTGAGTGACAAGCGCCATGAGAGCTTTGGAAATTATTGTCCGTGTAACTTCTTACCTATGGCTATGAAAGAGCTCCACATTCATGGGCTAAGAGGGACAAGCCTCCTTCATACCGTTAATAATTTGTCACTTGTCCAAAACCAACGGTTATATATGCATAATAGATTTCTTTTCCAACGCTCTCGAGTTCGAACTACACACAGCCTGATTCCGAGGTTGAAGGATTGTAGTTGGATTCTATGTCGAAAACTCGGCTGTATTCCAACATTTCGCTCTCGAATTCTATTCCGCGAGCATTTCGACACTCATAATTTACGTTATCCCGGTTGGCTTTTGATTCCGTAATCGTGCGGGAAATCACACGTATCGAACACAAGTGGCCTGAATCTCATATAGCCCGGAGATATGTAGGAAAACCCAATTTCAAGGGTTCCGGCATGATTCCTAAATCTTTCTCAAATCTGCCTTTAGAAAATGATGGTTTGGTCAAAAATTGGCTTGGTCAATGCATTTTTCCTCGAATGCTTGGCATCATACAGTAAAATGAGGTACAAACTGTTGAACCATCTGTACCCATCCCTATGTCCTTTCCCACCACTAAAATTAATTCACCTTCAACCAACAACATCAATCCAAATTTCCCAGGCCAATCTCCTCCCCCCAGGGGCCCATATCCTTTTCCAATACCAGGCCCAACTGTCGTTTTTACTAATTCCCAGCCACAAAACCCCTATTCCACGTCAAATCTTCAACCAATTAATTCCCAATCATCCTCAACACCACGCCAAGTGTTTTTTTACCCGCCACCCTTTCCATTTCATTAACCCGCCCCGACCCGTTTAACCACGCTGCGTCTTCCAAACAAAATACCAAAATCCCAGAAAGAGACGCGAAAGAAGAAACCCAGAAAAACAGACCAAACTCCGCCAGAAAAACGCCAAACAACCCCACGTATTCTCCCTTCCCTATATTGCCTTCGGTGAACGAGACAGGAATGAAGAACCCATAACCATGCCGATGTAACGCAGTCTGAACAAGCAGGGCCTTCACTTTTTGTGCATCCCCCAACAAGCATCGTTCCTGTGGGTTTGACCCAACTGAGAAGAAAAATTCACGTTCGAACTCGTCGAATCCCGCCTAAAGTTCAAAACCTTAGGTTCCCCCTTCTATATACACCCCCCTCCCTCTTCAGGATTAGGGGATAGAATTTTGAGCCGTTGGATTCCCTTGGAAAAAATTCTGAAAAAGCTTGTGTTGTTTTCTGTCTGTTCTAGTGGAGCATCGAGATTTCTTGGGGAGAGATTTTTGTCCAAAAATTTCAGAGAGGCGGAGCTTGGGTGGAAAAAAATTTTAGTTACAAGATTTCGTTGTTGAAGGGTCTGCCGACAGTAAATTTCGTTCTGTTTATCATTGAAATATCAAGAAATTCGAAGCAAGGAAAAACATCGCTAATACTTTGAAAAGACTGATAGACGGAAGAGTTGCTTAGGGTCTCGCGTTTTGAGTCTTACTAAGTTCGAGATGCGTTGGAAGCGTTAGCTTTGTGTGGCTGTTCCGGTCGCTGCTCGGAGAAAGGTAAGGCTTCATTTATTTAACGTCTTGTTTCAGTGTTGAATGCGATGTGCTGAAATTGTTGTTTCCTCTATTCCGTCCCTGTTTGGCATATTAGTTTCGATTCTTATACTCTTCTTCGGAAGGATTGCTTGGTGGTGATTGATTCGTTGTTGAACACGATGGGATGTGTGTTTTGGTTGTTTGCCTTGGGTTCTCACGTTTTTCCTTACCCATTCCAACTTTTTTTTTACCTCTCGTAGAGAAGGTGTTGTTGGATTGTGATTGAATCATGTTCACGTCTTAGTTACGTGTTTGAATCACTGTTTTGTGGTACTGTTAGTGATAGGTTTCCTTCTGTTTCACGTCTCTGCCACTGTTTTGAGTTAAATGTTTGGCAGTATTGCCATTTTTTTCATTGTGTCTTTTTCAGACTCCATTGATTAGTTTGGTAAGTGCAAAAAAAAAAAAAAAATTCTTTTTCTTTATCATTAAGCTTCATTCTTTGCAGGTTCTGTGGTAGTATCTCTGCAATGCATCATTTGTTATCACCAAGCATATCATGTGCATGTAGTTTCCTGTAGTCAACAGGAAGAAGGTGTGTTTTTTTGATTTGAGTTAAGCCACTGTTGTATTGTGTATTAAGCCGGTTATGAACCAACGTCGTTATCCAAAATTTTCGGGAGGACATCTGTAGTTTAAGAGGTTGTTTTCCCTCTTGCAAGGTCACGTGTGGTTGGACCCTGCATTAATACGAAGTCTGTATAGCGAGTTAAATGAATGTTTCGTGCCCCAGTTGATAGACAGTTGATTGCTGCGGACATTAAAGTTCGTATGTGCTTGTGTAGGTTTACTGGCAATTTTAGCAGCTAACGTCCTTCATAAAATGGCGATTCTGGCCAATTTGAGTTTTGTGGAAGATTTACTTTGAAATTTTGGAAAGTTATAGGCTGTCGCTGCATACATTCCGCATGAAAGCACGAAATTTGTGGATTTGTTTGATTTTATATCTCGCTTGCGTCGGTCTCTCCATTTGCTTTCTCTAGTTAGGTTTGATGCTTGTTAAATCGTGATGGTTATAATGGTTATTGTGTTTTGGGTGACATAATATTAGGATGTGATTTGCATTCTACCCTCCTAATTCCCTTCTTTGTCTTGTTTTGATGCATGGAAAAAACCTTCCTCTGATCGTCCTGTTTGGGACTCCATTCCCTCCGCATTCCTCTGGTTCTCCGTCTTGAGTCATCGATTGCTGTTCATGGAGGCAAAGAAAAAACAACAACAAGTGGCGAAAAAATAATCCTGAGGTGTTTGAAGAAGCTGTATACCAGCATTATACATCTGTTATACGCTCGATATACGTCAAAATGGTCAAAGGAGGCTAATTCCAAAATATGGGTTGATGGAAGTGAAAATATCTTTTGGAAAGGGACTTTCAACTTCGAAAATCGAAAATCAAGGCGATATACATCCTGTATACAGTATATACAGAAGAACGCTATTATGAATATGTTAAAAATGGTACATTGCAGGTAACGTACGGGGACGCCGATTCTAATTAAAACTACGAGATTAGGAAAGATAACGACATAGGGTGCACCCGTATCCATTGGCTATACTATCTTTTGGGGCGACGATATACCATTGTTAACAGGTTTTAAAAAATGTACAGTTATTAAATACGCAAAGACGATATGGGAATACAGGTAATCTGATGAACTCGTATTTGAACAAATACAGGATCAAAAGTCACACTACGAATTGGATATACCGTATAACTTATTTTCTCTACTTTATTTTTTGCAAGAGATGGCCCGGCAGCAGATTTTTTAATAGGCCAGGTGCCAAAATATTTTTGGCAGGATTTGTATTGGTATAACAGGGCCCAAATCTAATGATAGATTGGACAGGTGTCCAAGCCAATTGAATGATTGGGCACTTAGCCGCAAGTTCAAATATTTCTTCTCTTGTTAATATTTGTTTGAATTAATTAGTGTTTTGGGTATAATTTAATATTAAGTGAAAAATTAGTAAATATCAAAATAATAACATATTTAGTAAAAATATCCATACTTTATAAATATAGCAATAATGTCAAAATGTCAGTATTTATTAAAAATTATCTGTGTCCCACATTTTGTTCCTATTTTATCTCTCTTTTAATTAAGCTATATCTATTATCCTTTTTTAAAAAAATCATTTGCTCTCATAGTTATTTTTCAAATTGTTTAATTCTCGCTCCAATTTTAATTTTTGTTTCCTCATCTATTGTTATCTTTCGATTTTCCTCCACATTCAAGTTGCAAATATTCTTTTGTCATATATTTTGGTTGTTTTTTTTAATACCAAATTGACATCAACATAATCCCTTAGATTAAGGTATCTCTAAGATTTATCCTATTTTCAGATTCTTTTCTATTTTTAATTTTGTTTAAATCTTAAAAAATATTGGTTTGTATATTTCAATTTCCATTAGATTTACCTCTCAGTGGCTGAATCACCAGAGACTACTAGAGGTATTCATCTTATCAACCAATTTGGGTGATTTTTCATCCTTTAATTTATATTACTTACAAATAGGTAAATGTATGATCCATGCTAAAATGCAAAGAGTAAGAAGCAAGACGGTAAGAACATTTACAAAATCATGGGTGCAAAATCTTCCTCAAATTCAGAACGCAATGTAGACCTTTATCGACTCGTGCGGATCTTGAAAAAGACGGACAAGATCGGATAGTTGATCGAAACCCACTTTCTATAGTTATTATTGTGTATTTGTAGTTCTTTTTTATGAATTTGTATGTATCTAATTTGTATTTCAAATCACTATGTATACTTACAATATTTGATTATATTGAAAAATTTCATGTTTGCAATGGTTTATAATGCTTGTTGTTCCCTCAATTTGGTATTCATCCAATGTATGTCAACTAGTTATGTATTTTATTTATAAGAAGAACAACTTTCTATTAGTTTATTTGTATCGTAATACAATCATACCAATAATAGACATATTGAGAATGAATATGACGTAGAAAAGGAGGACAAGATTTTGAAAAGAACAATAAAATCACAGTGAAAAATATAAGATACAAAATGTATTTTCTTAAATAGCTACAATTNCGGACAGCATTCATTGCGAAAATCAGCATCGCGCCGAAAAATCATGGCATTGTGAAAAATATGCATCGCGAAAATCATGCATCGCCATTGAAAATCATGCATTGCGCGTGAATAATCATGCATCATGCAAATCATGCATGGCGGGAAAAATCATGCATTGCGCGAAAATCATGCATCGCGGAAGGGAAATCTGCTCGTTGTGAAAAAATCATGCATCGCGGAATCATGCCAGCGCGAGTAATTAATTATGCAAGACGAGAAGATTCATGCCTCGGTCAAAAATTATGCATCGCGAGAGACCTTTATGCTCGATGGACCAATATGTTACGACGAGAAGGATTATGCCTCGTAAATTCTACATCGCGAGAATAGAATTTATGCCTCGCGGATTCAGCATAGCGAAATCCTGCATCGGCGGGAATCGTGCATCGCAGAAATCATGCCATCGCGAGTCATAATTATGTAGACGAGAAGATTGCAATGCTCGTACAAATTATTACCATTGCGAGAAGATGTTATACCTCGCGGGAATTTACGTTTATCGCGGGAATATTCGTGCCACGACCAGAGGACGTACATGGAAATGGAAAGAGCCAAATAGGCTTATCCATGACCCGACCGGCGTTTCTTGTATTCTTATTAAGTAAAATCAAGGAGAGTATCAAAGATAACGACAAAGAGACATCAATATCGCATCAATGTTTATATTTATTTAGCATCAAATGAAGGCATACATGAGATTGTATGGAAGAAAGCAGGCATTTAAGCTTATTTGATGGACGGCAGGACCGATCGAAGTCGACGGTCGATATGAGGAGAACATGACGTGTCGACACGGTTAAAAAAAAGACACTGTTTCCCATATAATTTCTTTTTAGCTGACATAGTTGTATGTCAGTATTTGCTGAGAGCCTACGAAAAGGATGAATCTCAAAAAAACCACAGTTGCGGACGAATCAAAAGGCTTTGCAGCACAAGGGAACTTTTTCTTAGCAGCGAAACTGGGGACACAGTCCAAAGAGGAATTGATCAAATCTATAGACGGCCGAGCAGAGGAGGGACTTCCACACGATCGAACCATCCCCTCTCGAGGACAATGAGGGTCTTTCCTTTAGGCGTCAGTTCAGTCTCGCATCCGGAAGTTTGTCTTACGGAATCCAGTTCCAATCTTGAGGGACAATGCGCCAAGAGCTGTTTGGAAATTATGTCCGTGTGTAAATTCTTACCTATGTATATGAAGACCTCCACATTCATGGCTAAGAGGTACAAGACTCTTTTCTACTCGTTAAGGTCAATGTCCAAACCCAAAGGTTATATAGCATAATAGATTTCCTTGTTCCACGATCGAGTCGAAACTACACACAGCCTTGATTCCGAGGTTTTTAAGGATATTAGCGGGTTCTATGTCGGAAAAACTCGGCTGTATTCCACAACCTTCGCTCTCGAATTCTATTCTCGAGCATTTCGACACACTTCATAATTCAGTATCCGGTGCTTTTGATTCGTCAAACGTAGTGCGGTAACATCAAACTACGAATACAAGTGGCTTGAATTCCATTGTATAGACGGAGATATGTAGAAAAACCCATTTCAAGTCGGCCATGATGCCTAATCCTTTCTCCAAATCACTGCCTTTAGACAATGAATGGGTTTGGTCAAAAATTGGATTGGTCATTTCTTTTCCTCGAATTGCTTTGCATCAATACAAGGTAAAAATGAGGGAACAACTGTTGACACCCATTTGAGACCAATACCATTTTCTTTTCCAACACTAAACTAATCCCTCCAACCAAATCATCCCAACATTTCCAGCCCAATTCTCCTACCCCCAGGCGGACCCATCTCGCTTTTCCAATTACCGGCCCACTTTCGGTTTTACTCATTCAAAGCCCAAAACCCCTCTGGCCACTTCAAATCTTCAACCCAATCATCCCAATTTTTCCAAACTCCTCTAAACCCAGCCCAGTTTTTTTTTACCCACAACCATTGCCATTATAACCGCCCGACGTTTCACCCCGCGTTCCCTTCCCAATCAAAAATACCAAACATTCCCAGAAAGAGACGCGACAGAAAACCCAAGAAAAACAGACAAACTCCGCAGAGAAAAAGCCAACACCCACGTTCTTCTCCCTTCCCCTCTATTTGCTTTTGTGAGAACGAGACGAATGGCAGAGACCCATACCTGCCGCTGTCACGAGGCTGCAACACGCAAGGCGTCAAGTCATCCCCCAACACGCATGTTATTGTGGGGTTCGACACGAGAAAAAGTCAAGTTTCGAAACTCGTCGATCCGCGCCTAAAGTTCAAAACCTAGTTTCCCCCTTCTATATAAACCCCCCCCTCCTCATTCAGATAGGGAGTAGAATTTTGAGCGTTTGGAATTCCATGCCAGTGGAAAAAAGTCTGAAAAAGTGTTGGTTGTTTTCTGTCTGTTATAGTGGAGCCAATCGAGATTTGGATGCGATTTTTTGTCAAAAAATTCAGAGAGGCGGAGCTGAGTTGTGAAAATTTAGTCTAGATTTCGTTTGTTAAGGTCTGCCGGAGTAAATTCGTTCTGTTGTATATTGAAATATCAAGAAAATCGAAGGAAGAAAAACATCGCTAATACTTGAAAACGACTGTAGACGGGAAGACGTTGCTAGTGTCTCGCGTTGAGTCTAAGTTCGAGATGGTGAAGTTCGTTAGCCTGTCGTTGTTCCAGCTCGTGCTCGGATGAAAGGTGGTAATGTTTGGTTTTTTAGCTCCTTTATTAGTCTTGTTTCAGGTTGAATGCGATGTGATGAAATTGTTGGTTTCCTCATCAGTCCAGTTTTGGCATATCGTTTCGATTCTTAACTCTTCTTGAAGCGATTCTGGGTGGGATTGTGACTTGTGTGTATGATTCGTGTGAAACAGAGGGGATGTGGGTTTTGGTTGTTTTGCTTTGGTCTTCATGTTTTCCTTACAGTTAACTTTTTTTTACATATCGTCGAGGCGGTTGTTGTTGGGATTTTGATTGATCATGTTCACGTCGGAGTTACGTGTTTGATCATCTGTTTGTGGTTACTGGTAGTGATAGGGTTTTCTCAGTTCAAGTTCCTTGCCATGTTTGAGTTTAAAGGTTTTGGGGCAGTATTGCCATTTTCTTGGTTTCTTTTTGCCTATACTCCTTGAATGTTCTGTATAGTGCCAAAAAAAAAACAAAAAAAAAAATTCTTTTCTTTACATTAAGCTTTCATTCTTTGCAGGTTTGTTGTGTTGTCGTTAGTATCTCTGCAATGCTCAGGTTAATCACACTGCCATCATGTGCAGTAGGTTCTGTAGTCACAGGAAGGAAGGTGTGTTTTGCCAATGATGTTATAAGCCACTGTTCTGTGTACAGCCGGTTATGAAACCAACTGCAGTGTTATCCAAAATTTTAGGGAAATCTGCTAGTGTAAGAGGTTGTTGTCCTCTTGCAAGGTCACTGTGGTTTGACGGCATTAATACGAAGTCTTGTAGCGAGTTAATGAATGTTTCTGCCTAGTTTGATAGACAGTTCGGATGTGCGACAGAAAGTCGTTTTTAGGGTCTTGTGTAGCTGTTCCTTTAAATTTTGTAGCGCTCACTTCCTTCATACTTAATGGTGCATTTTCTGAATCTTTGAGTTTTGAAGTATTAACTTTGCAATTGGAAGCTATAGGCGTCGCTTTCATACATTCAGCAGTGCATGAGCCGAAAATGGTGCGGAGTTTGGTTGTTTGAATTATATATCGCTTTATTCTCCGATTTGCTTTCTCGTTAGGTTTGATTGACTGTAAATCGTATGGATCTAATGGTTATTTGTGTTTATGGGTGACATTTAATATATGATGTGTGATATTGAATTTCTACCCTCATAATTCCCCTTTGGTCTTGTTTTGATTGCAGTGAAAACTCCATCGAGTTGTTTGGGACTCCATTTTCCCTCCCGCACCTCGAGTTCTGCCGTTCTTGGAAAAGTCAATCTATTGATGTATGGCGCAAAAGAAAATCAAAACAGTGGCTGTAAAAAAATAATTCTGCAGGTGTTTGAAGAAGCTGTATACCAGCCTATAACATCGGTAACGCTGAAAAGGTCAAAATGGGCAAAGGAGGCCTCCAATCCAAATATGGGTTGATGGCAGTTGAAAAATATGCTTTGGAAGGGACTTTCAACTTCGATAAATCGAAAATCAGGGGGGCTGATATATACATCGCTGATATACAGTGATATACAGAAGAAAACGCTTGATATTATGAATATGTGTAAAAAGTAAATTTGCAGGTTACCGTACGGGGACGCCGCTTCTAATTAAAAACGAGATAGGAAGAATAAGTACAAGTAGGGTGCCATGACCGTTATAAATTGTATAATCTTTTGGCCGAGGCGACGATATACAATGTTAAACAGGTTAAAAAATGATTCAGGTCAAATTACGCAAGACGATATGGGGGGGGGGTGGGGGGGAAATAAGGGTAAATCAGAGTGAGAACTCGTATCGAACAAATAAAGGTGATCAAAATCCAATACGAATTGGATATATACAGTAGACCATTATTTTCTCTACTTTAATTTCTTTTACGAAGATGGGCCAGGGGCAGGCAGATTTTTTGTAATAGGCCCCAATGGGGCCAAATATTGTTTGGCAGGATGTTAATTGGGATAAGTGTTAAAAGCCCAAATTAAATTATTAGATTAGGGACATGGTGTGGTCAAAGCACCAATGAATACATGAATTTGGGCAAGTAAGCCCAAGTTCAAATATTTCTCTCTTGTTAATATTGTTTGAATTAATTATTGTTTTGGTATAATTCGTAAATAAAGGAAAAAAAATTAGTAAACTAGTCAATAAATAACAGATTAGTAAAAATTAGCACGTACTTATAAATATAGCAATAAGCTCAAAAATGTCATTATGGTAAAAATGTATGTTGGTCCAATTTTCTCCTATTATCTCTCTTTTCAATTTAAAAAGGTAATTCTTATAATCTTTTTTTAAAAAAAGAAAATCATGTGCTCTCATATTTATCTTTGTCAAATGTTGAATGCTCTCGCCTCATTGAATTTTTTTCTCGTCTCCAGTGGTATCTTTTCTGATTTCCTCAACAGTCCAAGTTTGCAAATTATTTTTTTGTCCTATATTGGGTTGTTTCTTTTATTATCCAAAATTGAATCAACAAGACATCCCTTAGATTAAGGTAGCTCTAATTATTTATCCTTATTCAGTATTCTTTTCTAATTTATTTGGTTTAATCTTAAAAAAAATTCGTTTGTATTTTTCAATTTTCCATATGATTTACTCTCCAGTGGCTGAATCCAGAGACTTACTAGAGGTATTCATCTTAATCAAACCAATTTGCGTGACTTTTCATCCTTTAATTTTATTTATACTTAACAAAATGTGTATAATGTAGTGATCAGCTGCGAAAAAGAGGGAAAGAAGACGGGTAATCAAGAACATTACAGACTCATTGGTGTGCAAAATCTTCCTCAAATTCAGAACGCAAATGTAGATTCTTTATCTACTCGTGCGGATCTTGGAAAAAGACGACGAGAGTAGGGATAGTTGTCGAACAAGTTCTATAGATAACGATTATATATAGGGATAGATGATAAAGAAATCGGCATCCCCCGCCCACTCCACACTCCTCCAATATTCTCTTTCAACCGAAAAATTCCCACCCCAAACACTCCCCCCCCTCATCATTTCACTTTCCCCTCCACTGCCACCCTATGAATGCACGGCCCTCACTACTACTACACTACCCCTACAATACCTCCTCCTCGGGGTCGTGGGTTGTATGATATCTTAATTTGTATGCCAAATGCACTAGGGATTACTATCAATATTTGTATTATTAAAATTTCATGGTGCATGGTTTATGAATCGTGTATTGTCCCTAATTTGTTATTCATCCAAAGTATGTCAAACTCAGTTATGTATTTAGTTCTAAGAAGAACAACTTCTCTATTAGTTTATTGTATGCGAATACAAATACAAATAATAGACATATTGGAATGAATATGACTTAGAAAAGGAAACAAGATTTTAAAAGAAAAATAAAACCATGAAAACTATATACGCAACAAATGTTATTCGTAAAAGCTACATTATTTCGACATACATTATGGAATGAATACAAACTAATAAAGGTATGTAAATGAATTTGAATTTTTGCTTAATTTGTATTTATTCTAAAGATATGTCAACTTCGTTATGTATTTTATGTAAGACTGAGTACAACCAAATTTCAATATTTCTTTTCAATTTTATATTTCATTCACTTTTTCCTGATACTAATTTGTTATTTTAGATATGATTATAGACACAAATTCTAAATAAAAAACTAGAATAAATAGAATACAAATAAAAAACATATTGAAATGAATATATACAGGACTTTTTTGAAAGAAAAAAATAACTATATAGGGAAAAAAAATATATGAAAATACAAATAGATTCTTAATAGATAAATTCGGCAAGCTATTGGAATTGAATACAACCTAAATAAAAAAACATAAATAAATATAAATAGGAATATATTGTGGAATGAATCTAAGTTTAAAAAGGTAAAAATTTGGAGAAAAAACAAAAACAAAATTTAAATTTTATTGAAAAATGTAAAATGATGAAAAAATTAAAGGATTGCTTGCTTTTTTTGAAATATCCCCCCTTAATTTTACTCCTTTTGTTATAAATAATAGATTCTTTAAATAAAAATAAATAAAAAACATAAATAGCATACATAAACAAACTAAAATGACATTTTTACTAAATATTGAAATTGTTGCTAATGAGGCCGCTTAAATGCTAAAGATTGACATTTGGAAAAATTTTCCCTTTAAATTAATATCCTAAGGAGCCATTTTTCAGTATTTAAATTTTACTATTTTGGTTTATTACTTTCTGATCACAATTAGTTTTCTTATTCAATAATTCCCCTCAAGATACTCTTTAGAAATAAAAATAATATAATAATAATAATGAAATAAAAAATATTAAACGAATTCTTTTACTGAGTTAAAAATTGTTTATTTTAAAAGTCATTTAGTCAAACGCGGTCAACGCGACTGGTTAGCGGGCATCCCGAGGGACTAACCACTTCTCGGGCTTGTACATTGAACTCGAACTTTTTTTTCAATTGATTTTAATCTGTTTTAAATCTTCGTGAAATTTTTTCTTGATTTTATCAAAAATCAAAGTGGCGACGCCAATTGAAAAGTCGATTTTCCTTAAATAATAAGGTCAATTGATTTTTTCGAAACTTAGTCAATTTCTCCCATTTTTAAACGAATGGGAGTATTTTTTTTAAATAAAACAAATATCAATGCAAGAAAATGTATATAAATTTGTTAGATAAATTTATCACAAGATGTATATATATATTATATATATGTATGCAAACCCCCACTATTAAATCAGTTAAATCTATGAATCCAATAAACACATGTGTCTTATTGGGTAGTACGCAACATGAGTCCAGCAGAAAAATCTCTGAAAAGGGTATACAAGATGCTAAAAGGAAAACGAGAAAAATGTCTGAAATATATGTGAACTATGACAGAAATTGCTATAACGATATCGAACTTTGGAAATGATTTTTATTACCTGAACTATTTAATAATATATTTTAAATGTATATATATGCTCACTTGAACGTAAAAAATATGGAAAAATTACTTAGATACACTACTTAATTAGCGGAATAAACCATGTTATCCCAACTGATTTTAAAAATTTTCAAAGAATCCGTAGGCCCCCAATTTAAAAAAATATATAAAAGATTATCCTCAAGATTTGTCACCTTTTTTTCACCCAATTTGGCAAGTTTTTAATTTACCAAAAACTAATCCTATTTCAAGGCTACCATCCCCATTAACATCACCAATTAAAAGGTTACCATATTAATTTTGATTCTTTCCTTTTTTTTCCCTACATTGTATGTGTTATAATGTCTACTTTAATTCCCCATTCCACACGTTTTGCAGGAACTTGAATTCAGTTCAAATTTCATTCATACTATTTGATATTTTGTAGACTCTCTTTCCATCCTACCAAATTTTCTCCTCAGTTCTATATCGTGGTGTGAGTTACTTTATTCCTTTTTTCTACTTTAATTTCCCATTCCCACGTTTGAGGTAAATTTTGATATTCCCTTCAAATTTTCATACATATCTATTTGATATTTTGTAGGAATATCTCCCATCTAACCAGTATGTTCTCATTCATTATCGTCATCTGTGAGTTTACAAATATGATGGAAGCGTGTTGGTATTCCAAACGGGTATGATTATGATGCTGAGCTGTGGGCTTGAGAATAGATCTAAGAAATTGCATGACCCATTGTTGATGAAGTGAAGAACAACAATGTACTTGAGCCAAAGAGAAGGACTGATAATCAAGAACAAAGGGCCAAGGAAAGTTACATCAGTGTGTCAAGACCACACTTCCTAAGTATGTGTTTAAAATTCATTACTTTGTGTGTTTGTTTAGAATACCAAAGTGGTAAACTGTTGTATGGTTTGTAAACGTAATTAAACAATGAAGATTTGATACAGGTTCAAATTAAAGTAAAACCAACATGTTTCTGTTTAATTGTATAGGGTATTCAGATTCATAATTTTTGTCAAGAATTTGAGTTGTATCATCATGAAAGCACAATGTCTGGTCAAATTTTAAGATTCTTCAGTATAAAATTCGATTAGTAAAAGCATTATGGTGTTTTCTAGTTTTAGTCTATAATATGGTATAATTTTGTTTTGGGTTGTTACTAGTAAAGTAAACGTGTGGTACAGTTGTGCGATGCATCAGTACACCAAGTCTATTACAAGTTTTAAGTTTCAGTTAATAAGATTGTTCATATAATATGATTCCGATGTCTTATAATTTTAACTTTAATGTATCATAACATTCAATTAAACGATATGAGGGTGTTATAGAATATAATAGTGCCAGGTTATAGAATGTATCATATAATCCTAAAATTATGTGGTTTTCAGTTTTAGGTCATTAATATGAGTAATAATTGGGGTGTTGTTATAGTAAAATAACAACTGTGTGGGACAGCTGGGGGGACGTGATCAGATACACCAAGTCATTTACAAGTATAAGTTCGTTGAATAAGATGGATATATACATATTATGATTCCTATTTCTTATAATTTAACTTAAGTCTCATAACATTCAAGTTAAAACTGAATATAGTGATGGTTGATTATAGATATAATACGGTGACAGTTATAGAAGATATAGTACTCTTATAAAGTATATGTAATTAGGAATCTGTATGATGATGTATCATAACATTCATATAATGCAGGCATGAATTATTTATTTTATTTTTTTTGTATAAACAGGGCATGCTATGTTATTCTAAAAAAATTCCGGCGGCATCCCTGAGGTTGGGTTACTTTCAATGTTGATGATTTTCGAATAAATCAAGATTATCTAAAAAGACTAAGGCTGTTAGCCTTGTTTAGAAACAATTTGGGACCATATTTGGAATTCCAAATGTAATTTCCAGGGTAAGATTACCAATGTTTGCGTTTGTTGGAAGTGGGACATGAAAATTAAAAGGATGTTCTGCTGAGTCGACATACATATGGGAACGTATGGTGTTTGGTGAACGCACCTTTCTATTGTAAACTGGCCTAAATGCAAGGAGATGTTAAGAAATTTTGTATTCTAATTCCACTCCGAGACGGGGGTTATCTACACAAAATATTTCTCGGATTATTGTCCAATGGTATAACCAAGAGTCGATTGATGCAGCCAGCGTTTTGCAATGGGGAAATGGGAAGACCCTACAGAAAGAAAGAATCGCGTGGAAATTGCTAAATTAATATTACTCATCAATACTTCTTGTTCTGCCATCTTGGTGAGACACTCATACGTATAGAAGCATTTCTCTAAGGCGAAAGATGGTAGGTATGTGATAAATATCCTTGGGAGTCAGATTGCATTTAATAAACTGATACATCACTCAGGCAAAGACTTCAACAAAGCAATACAGATGTATCGCATTATGTGGTCTTGCCTTATGCAATAAACGTCGGACTTAGAATGTGCATCGACTTAAGTACAGAATGAGTTTGTGTTAAATGGCGATGGTATTCCGATGTTAGTTAATGGACAGTGGTGGCTGAAAAAAAAAAGCCAAAAAGAAAGTTAATGACTAGCATTTTCTCCGACGGAACATTAATTTAAATTATCTTTAATATGATATCATAAACTTTATAATATTTGTTTGTAAATAATTATTGTTTTTTTATTACAAAATATTGTGTATAAAATTTAAACATTTGAATTGCAGCATACGTGTTCAAACATTGACACAACGCAAGATGGGATTGGTGGAATCCTGATTTACCCGATAGGATAGTCAAGAGGTCAAAGAAATGAAGTATCTACGCCACCGTTGGTCAAAAAAAAGTGCAAACTAAGATAAGTAAGGTTGAGGATTTTCAACAAAGGCCCGTTCCTGATCATGTATTGAGAAGATCATCTCGTGTATCTGATAATCCTCTCCACCACCATCCAGAGAGGAGAAAAGACTACTGATACACATAAAACAAAGGTAAGGCTTCAAACAATTTGTCAAGAAGCAATTTAAATCAGTTCATTATCAAGCAGCTGAAGCACATACCTAGCCTGCTAATGTATCTTTGCCATGTATCATCACAAGTCCAAAGATTAAGTCTTTATTTCATGATAGAAGAACTGAACAACATGATGAAAGGAATACGTAAGTAACGATATTTATTTTTAATGTTAATCTTAAATATAAAATTTGAATCTGTAATTTTTTGGAAAGGTTGACAGCAAATTGAGTATCTTGTGAATTGATTAAAAGGGCTAATCACATTGAGGTGTGAATTCTAAGAATGGGGCTGATGGCCCAACAATCAAAGATAATGTATTTTGTATGGGTATTTCGTTGTGGTTTTATTAAATTTCATAGGTCATTCTGTTACAAATTGCAGTGAATGAAAGAGTAGGGCGGCAAGTACTACACCCAAAACATGGTGATTGAAGTTTCCGATGAAGAATACATGTATGAACCCAAGCTACCTCTCCGATTACAATGGAACTGATGTGACAATCAGGGTTTAATTTACTTTATTAAATTTGTACATACAATTCTATTAATGTATCATTACTTAATCTTTCTTACAAAATAAAGATGAGAGATACGTTGAAGAATCATCAAGTAATGAAGGACGTTTAGAACTCAATCCCAAAATTCAGGTAATCATCATACTGATCAAACCGTGAGCCACAACAAGGGTAATTATTCGTTTAATTTTAATTATATTATTATGAACATTGATGCTTTATTTTATAATTATGATAATTAAGTTAATTGGCTTTAAGATTGATACATGATTGTAAGTTAACAATGTATTTCCAGTACTGGTTGTATTATACGAAACGTTTGTATTTAGTGTGTACTGATACATTCCCAGCAAGATACCATCTATGTGGACTAGTTAAAATTTGTTGTCTGCATTATAACTTGTAGTTGCTGTTACCTGTCCTTGAAACATATCATTTTGTTAGTATAATTTATTTTATGTTTAATGGTATCATAAATGATCGTACAATGATTTTTTATAGGGATGACCTCCATCAGCAACAAAAACGCCTCATAATTTATGTGAAAGGAACCAAGAACGAAGATACATAGGTGTTTAATTTAATCTCCGTGTTATGCATACTTCAAGATCATATGTATATCAATATATTTTACTAGCAGTTGTAAACCAGTAGGATTCTACACATCTGGTTCAATATTCTCCGGATTACACGAGAAGCCATTGAATACGGCTTATTGATGAGCTAGGAGAGTCTGCTACTAACTGCAAATCAACAGGAGTTACCGAAAATCAAAGTTGGCTTCGGATAGTCAATTACCACCTTGATCTTCAATCACATTAGTTGTACGAAGCGAAGATAAAATACTCTCTCATCGCACGTCTCCGGATGCCTTCGAGAACTGCAAATCCACTTAATTTAACTCATTAGATCAATGTGAAAAAGGAAAAAAGCGGTGGTCACCATGCTGATTTTGAATTGCGTCCAAATTTTCCAGTTCAAGGATTGTGAGGATTACAAAAACCAAGCCCCTCATATCGATTGAGAGTTTCTTTGAGGGGGACTGCAGGCTTCTAACGCTCATCAAAAAAGTAGTAAGTTTTATATAGATGTAATGAATCTGATAAAATTTTACAAATGCAGCTTATTGGTCTAAAATTGAATAACATGTTCTCATTACCTTTAGTGCTACAGGAAACCATCAGACGATAATACAAAGCAAAAGCATCTCATGTTGGGGTTTTGAATGAGGATTATGTCGTTTGCCTTTTCCCGACAAATAAGAATTGGTTTAGCCAGGTCTCAGCTCTAAAGACGTTTTGGATGATAATGGTAAATAGATGTTTTTATAATTGAGTGTATCGGATATCATTTGTGTTCGTATGGATCTATACATATCAAAAATCAAGATCACTTTTCACAAACCACTATTGAATTAAATATTTTCAATGCATAAGATTTTATATTTTATTTGCAAGCACATCGATGTTATTTTTATACTTCGTAAAAAAAATCAAATACTTGAAGCATGGATCAATACAGATACAACCAGTCAAGTTTGTTCCAGCACACATATCAACAATACCATGATAGGTCTTATACAATGAGGCTGATGAGATATTAGTATCCCAAGAACCAGATCATGCAAGCGTGTGTATCGTACAGAGAGGTCAATAATCAACGTAATGAAAGGTGTTCCACCCCCCCCCCCTAATACCAGCGGGGTTACCATGGCATCTGGTGGATGATGTTTATATTCCATCTCAATTATGATGGAGATTCAGGGTATTAGCTGGGTTGAATTGAATAAAGAGGTAATACGATGTGATGAATATTATCTGGGCACAAGGAACCGTGTAGATTCTGACGAGTAAAAAAATTGTCAAGGAGTTACCTTCTACGATGACAGTGGTTTCTTTGAACATAATGACGCGGACAAACTGGTCATTTCTTGATTGCAAACAAACAGGTGACCTTAGAGTCACATATTCCTTTCAACATTGGAATATGAGGCTGAAGTATAGCAACAAGAAGACGATAGCAGTACGTATTTTCAATCTGTCCCCTACAAAATATGTGAAGCTTTTTACAAATTTATAGTACTATTTTGTGTAGGGCTGCGGGTATACGGAGCTAATTGTGCAGAGTTTTGAGTTGACAACTGTTATACCACCTGAATACTGATGGACCATCTTGCACATTACCTACGCAATAGATACGCTGCATTGTTATGGAAAATACGGCAGTGACAAAGGTCATGGGGATACATAAGTGACAAGGCCGATCCACAAAGCCTAAGCGTCAATTCACAACACCACTGAAGATGACATTGTTAAATAGATAGTAATTGCTGGGACAGGACCATGAACAAGTTATATGTGTTTTGTGTTGAAGACAATTATTCTTTGGTGTTTTTCTAAAAAGCGTATTGGCTTAGTATTACATAATTTTATAGTATGAATGTTAGGTTTTCCCTTAGTGTTTTAGAAAACAGTGTTGCGTTACGAAATTTTTTAGTGTTTCAGTTTAAGGAATTTTGATAGCTAATTTACCACAATGAAGGTATGACAAGAAAGTTCTAAGGTGTATGATACATTATTAAGGATTTTTCACTTATACAAATGAAGTAATGACGACATAATATAATTATTACATGAAAAACATATATGCAGTTATTATTAGACAATGAATTATATGAATTATATGTAATCTAAATAAACAAACTAACCTGAAATATTACAGTTGTGAAAACGCACACCAAGAATGTACGATATCAAAATTACAGTTCATCAAACATAAGGCTTTTTGTTACACACTAAACTGTCATACACATTTGAACAAGTCAAGTTTTGGGACACGTAGAATAAGCTCATGCTGGAGTATACAGAAAAAAAACTATTTTTCACTCAAATGAATGTATCTGATACATAAATTACACAATAAACTCAGCTTGAAGTACTGTAAACGGAAAACCCAAAAACTGGTGAATATTAGAACTATAGCTTCAAAGTTATAACTCATAAGGATGTTTATACACGCATATCATATAGTAAAACATTGAACAATATCAATTTTTTGTAACACTTGAAATCTCAAAATACAATATACACGGAACTATCAAATCTCTTTCAATATATTCATTGGATAGGATAAATCTAATACACAAACAAACTCCTATTCATTACGTAAATTGAAAACGCACCAATTGAATTATTCTACTTAAAAATTGGAGTTTAAATGTGGCACATATTAAAACTGCCACAGTCAGAATTTGAAAGAAATTAAGTTGTGTAACCAATACACTTTATTTAATCAAATTATAAGAAAAAAAATGGATTAGAAGTTACCGATGAACACTAATGTCCTATTTTTAAAACATTCTTTCCCCAATCTCTTTAGGGAAGAAAGTACAAGTTCTCCCTGTTTGTCCTTCTTGTACACACTGCCAACAACAATTTTATTTCACTGTTATTTTTTAATCGATTTTCGTTCTCGCTTTCTTGGTCGTCAGCCAACTTCTTGTACCTAAGTGCCGGACATTTATCTAAAAACATTATTCTGGATACGTTCATCTTCCTTCATCTGGAGGGAACCATGACAACCTCGTACGTTGTTTCGTACTAATGAATTACGGATTGTAGTAATCAGAGCAATATGGGTGAAATTGGTAACATTCTTGTGCTTCAAAACTGCAAATTGCGTGTGCCGGCAGGTATCTATCATGTGAAACTTACCACATGTGCAAGTTTTCCTCGCAAGGCATACAATGAATCTTTTTCCGACTTCATGAAGTGAAAATATATTCAGATGATGGAAACACCTAAAATTAAGAAGTTAGGATACATTACGTAATATACAATTTATATTCCTTTAAAAAAAAAATAATTAACATTGAAAATTAGTTGTACTGATCAATAAAACAAAGAAAGTCAGATGGAATGAATTGATTAAATAACCTTAATATTGAACGTTAGATGCGTTACAATCAATATCTGCCTCAATATTCGGCCCAATGTTGTCCTTTGTTATGCCGCTATTTCTATATTTAATAGTTCCAATACCAAATAAAGTCGGCTCCTCCAAGAAGTCTATTATGAGGTAACTTATGTGATAGACAAGGCCAACGGAATCCATTGATTACAATCAGTGATGTCGAAGTCATCATGCTACTTGTTTATGGTCTGAAGAACTACTAAACCACTTTCATAACAAGCGTTCTTCAGGTAATCCTTACCCTATGATCAACCTTCACAACCTAGCAATTAATTAATGCCTACATCGTCCGTTGGGATGCTTGTGCAATGAGTAAATTATCACTTAGTGTTTTTTTTACTACTTTGAAGCTTGAAACATACATTCTTCCAAAGCCATATTGCCCCTGAGCACACAGAGGTACGTTTGGGTATACATGTTACCCATCGTATGATATTATTTCTATCGATACAAATACACAGTTTTCACGATCACCCAAAGCATTTTTGGAAATTTCGAAGAGAGCCAGTTCCACTAACAGTCATTTTCAGTAGTTACAAACACCATATGCCAATTGGCAATAGCATTCTAATTACAAAGACTATACATTTAATTCACGATACACAATGTTTACACTAATATAATATAAGTTATACATACATCAGAGATACCCTATAGACCTCAATACTGCACCATCAGAGGGTGCTTGCTGATACCCCCCAAAGCAGACCTTGTAAGCCCCCGCCAAGAGTGCAGAGTCCACTACAACTAAAGGCCCTGCAGTAGGCGAACCCTTCTTATCAACGGTCTGAGGGCTGAGTGAACAGAACATGAATTTTATTATCTCCGTCTTTGCAGTCCTTACTACAGGATTGGTTAACTTTATTTATCATCCATATGTATTTTTGGAGGCATCATGTTTATATCCTTCGATGGCTTTACCCTTGAGCATTTCTAGTGCACGTTCTCTAGCACGCCATACGTGTGGTCGTATCGCAACCCATACAATTTCTAATATCTTCAATGAATCCCGAGGTGTATGGATCTTTTTTATGCATTTACCAATTGAGGGGCAGTCACAACAATAATATATAATTCAATTGTTGCTTGACTTTGTAGTATCTATCCTGCTCGGACAAGTATGTTAACTATTGAAATATTCACTTGAAGACATCAGATTTGTTTCTGCCAAGATGATTTACGTCCCTTCACATTGTGCGCTTGAAGCAAACCAACACATAGCGTTCCAAATTTTAATTGTTGAATTACTAAAGAAAAGCATGCTATAATATAACACAAGATATAGATGTGAAGTATGTATCAGCTACATATTAAAGAAAGATAAACAGAGGAAAACAAACAGATGCATTGAAGTAAGCATGAAATTACCTTTTATTATACATCTTTTCACTCGAAAAAGTGAAGTTGTCTTTATTGTATATTTAGCCAATATACAGCAACGAGTGGATCTTTGTCCGTTATGACAACAACCCAATCTCACTCATTAATATTCCGGACCCCCACCCCCCCCCTAAGTCGTATGTAATCGTAGCATTAATTGTGGAATATAATCAAGGTCACAAATTCTCGACGCGACCAGAGCCAAGAGCTTAGTATCTCTTCGGGAACCGGCCACGTATACGACTTCACCTGATGACATCAAAATTACGTTATCCCCAACAATTATAGTGTATTCCATACAAAGCGGATTACATGCAAATTCCAGTTGAATTCTTTCACTTCGAAATAAAGTTTCACATACATGTCGTTTTTATTTTCAGACGGGCATCAGCTTCCCTCGACATTGTATAGTATTTCAATATCCGTTGTAACATTGTTGATATCAAGCTCTGCTAAGACAAGCGTTTTAAGATTCACAAAGAAATGGAACGGCCAACAACAATTCCATCAACCTTGTAACCTTCATAATTAATACCGCTTACCCAAATTCCAGAAGGCCGCAGCTACCTGATATATTCTCCTCAAATTTGTTTTTTTTTGAATCTTAGTATGAACAGACACCTTTACAGATATTTTGAATTTATGCAGCTATTGATTTAAATTGGAATTTTACTAATGAGTACACACATCTGAGAAAAATTAGTGATTTCAGTTAAAAGAACAGAAATCACATTAATTAATCCTAATAATCGCAGCAGCTTTACACTATGATGTATCAGTTTTATGGATCCCGTTGCCAGAGTGATGTAGCCCTACTAACAGTTACACATTCTGATGACCCATTATACGTGCTTTAGTTAGAATAACAGAAAGCACGTTAATATCTATTAATCCTAGCAGCCTTTAATATGAAGTATCAGTCTTATGTTACAGTTGCCAGAGTGAGTATCCCGCTTCTTTGCTTTTTAAGAATTTTAGTATTTCAATTCTAAAGGGATATAAATGGTCATTTGGAGTTATGAATATGTGGTTCCTATAATGTATAAAAAAAAATAGGCATAATTATACATAGAATGTATGTCCAACTCATATATACCTTTAACTAGCGACACATAGTTCAGCATAGTCTGATATCATAACAACAATATCGACCGAAATTAAAGTATTTTCCAGACTCTTTTTCCAAGAAAAAACTAAGGAAATTAATACAAAAACTCATTTTCTATGGCCAAAATTCTCGCAAAGCCTGCAGCCTTCGCAACTTCTTAATTACTTGGCCAAAAAGGGACTGGAAAAAGGAGAATGACATAAAATTGTATGATATTGTTATTCGAATAACTGATTTTTGATTTTTATTTTTTAAGTAGACTGATTTTTTATGTTTGATATTTTACTCATCAAACTTATGTTTAGTGGGGAATAAGTTCTTTAAAAAGGAGTCATTCCCTGATATAATTTATGTATATTATGATACGAAAATATGAACTTATATGTCATACAAAAACTATTTATTAAGAGGGATATAAATTAAAGAGCACCATAAAATATGGCTAGAAATGCAAATGGCGCAGGATATGATGTCCGAACATAACTTATGTATATTATGATACAAAAGTATAACTATAAAAAAAACTTATTTGTCGCGAGGAACATAAATTAAATAGGACCACTTGACTAGAAGTGCAAATGACCCAAGAATTGGTCCTTTTAGGTAGTTAGACTTTGTTGGGGCCCGAACGCCAATTAAATCGACTCGTTAAGAAATTCCATGTTCGAGTTCTGTAAATTAATCTTCTAATATAATGTAATTATGGATATAATTGACGTTTTAGTTCGAACACAATGTACTTAAACTTGACTAGATGTTTGAAATCCGTGACTAAGCCAGAAATTTAATTTGCCAGAAACCACTAAGCTACCGTACTTTGTTAAGTGTGAAAAATATGTGATTTAACCATTTTAGCCGTATTATTTTACTTTTTTTATATATATATATATTTGATATAAGATGTTTAAAATATGTGATTTAACTATTTTAGGCTTTTAACATATTATTTTTCTTGTATATATGGTATAAGGGTATTCAAAACGTGAAGTGAATAAGAACATATATTTATTGTGAAAGAAGAGATATACTTGAAAAGTTAGAGGAAAAGAGTTTAGTGACTCTAGAATATTCTATGAGTAATTGAGGTGGATAATTACAGGTTAAAGTAGGGCTGGACAATTTGCCATTTTCTTTTTAATGTGTGTTTCACTGAGGATTCCTCTTAAAATATAATGTTAAAAAAAAGTATCTATTTTGAAGCCTAACTTGGTAAGCGTCCACGATTTGCCTCTCCTCTTCTCTTTTTTGCCTATATTCACACAGACCTTTTCTTCTTCTTGACTCATTTCATTGCACATAATTCCCTCTTTATTTCATATTCCTCTCCCCTCTCTCTCTTTATGTTATACCGTTCACATCGACCGCTTTCAAGAATATATATAATACATTAACTTTAAAACAAATGTACGTATATGTGATTCAGATGTTATGTTTTACGTTTTTTAAATGTATTAAACCAATAATGTATTATAGATATAGTATCAACCTTTCTCGTAAACACTTATTCTTCTTCTTTGTTTTTAGATACCACCACCCCTCATGCGCACCACCTATATACCCCCTCTTTATCCCAAATTCCTTTTCTTTCTCTGTTTCTGTTATTCTCTTTCATATTCCTATATGTATTCCTTCCTATATTATAGCTCATACTTTTACCCATCCAAACACTTCTACACAAACCTAGTTTCTTCGCCGCCACAGTTTACACAATGAATGCATTTCTTCTTCTTCTTCATGTAGTTTTACTGCAAATTTAGTCACCCATCAATCAATATGGACAAGCACCGGAGATGGACGTATTCCATTACCAAGCTTGTATTCTGGGCAACCATTTTTGCAGGTGCCTTTCTTTTCTTCTGTTTTCGTTCTTCTCCTCCGTCTCATTCTACAACTATGAAATGGGGTGGTAGTAGTAATACCCCACAATGGGAAAAGCGTGTCAGATTATCTGCTCGTTCACGTTCCGGTCATTTATCCGTTCTTGTTACCGGCGCCGCCGGGTTCGTTGGGTCTCATGTTTCCGCCGCACTCAAACGCCGTGGTGATGGGGTTGTTGGATTGGATAATTTCAACAGCTATTATGACCCATCGTTGAAAAGGGCCCGTCAGAAATTGTTGGAACAGAAAGGGGTTTTCGTCATGGAAGGTGATATCAATGATGAAAAGCTTCTGAAAAAGCTTTTCGATATTGTTGAATTCACCCACGTAATGCACTTAGCTGCACAGGCCGGCGTTCGTTACGCAATGAAGAATCCTGGTTCTTACATTCATAGCAACATTGCAGGTCTCGTTACCCTTTTCGAGGCCTGCAAATCCGCTAACCCACAACCTTCAATTGTTTGGGCATCATCCAGTTCTGTTTATGGGCTCAATTCCAAAGTACCTTCTCGAACAAAAGATCAAACGGTAATCAACCAGGCGATGCTCTATACGTGTTAACCAAAAAAGAATAGCCGGTCGGTTGAAGAAAACTTGCACATTAGTACACACATCTACGGTCTTTCCATTACAGGGTTAAGATTCTTCACTGTTTATGGACCTTGGGGTAGGCCAGATATGGCGTATTTCTTCTTCACAAAGAACATACTAAAAGGAAAGCCCATTTCAGTATTTCAAGGTTCAAACAACAAAAGTGTAGCTAGAGATTTTACCTACATTGATGATATAGTAAAAGGGTGTTTAGGGGCTTTGGATACAGCAGAGAAGAGCACAGGAAGCGGTGGTAAGAAGAAGAAGAATGCACAATTAAGAGTGTTTAATTTGGGGAATACTTCACCAGTTCCAGTAACAAAGTTAGTTAGCATATTGGAGAAACTACTAAAGGTAAAGGCTAAAAGAAATGTATTGCCATTGCCAACAAATGGAGATGTGATGTTTACTCATGCTAATATCAGTTATGCTCACAAGGAATTTGGATACAAACCCACTACAGATTTGCAGATGGGGTTGCAAAAATTTGTTAATTGGTATCTTGATTACTATTCAGTCAGTGAAAAGAAGATTTATTGATCAAGTATATGGTGTTCCATGAGACTCTTGTATAGCCATTTTAATTTTTTTTTTAGTCTCTTTTTTTTTCTTGGATTAGTTTGTATTAATTACTTGCAGTTAGGTGGATTCATTATGCTAATGATCTCACACGTAGTGTTAATGAGTTGAGGTTCTATCAAAATGTGTTCATGCCTTTTATTGCTCTTTACATGATTGTGCTATTAAGGCTACTTACTAAGAAATTCACTTCTTGGTAGATGATAAGTTAACATTTTGGTCACACTTGAATTTGGATTATTGTCAATCAAAACCCAATAGATGTATGTTGTTTAGTTATTTTTATTATAGCAGATACATGCCCTTGATCGCATTCTTTTTGCAGCAAAATATCACCAAGTGCCACTTGGATGTTAATGAAAACCATGACAATGGCTCATCTACACAATAATAGCAAATACTATTATTTTAGTGCAGTGTACTGAATTTTATGAATTAAGCGCATCAACTATTAGAAGGGCTCGGGTTCATTTAACATGTGCAATATAAAAAGTAGTAGTATTTACTGAAAATTATCTCCTTGGGATTTCTTAATGAATTTTAAGATGTTCAACGTACTCGCTGTGTAATAGTCAGATATGTTTAGGATCCATTTGCCGCTAGAAGAGGGGCCCCCCTAGCCGCTTGCAGCAGAAGCTGAGTCCATGCAACTGTCAGGCACTTGAAGAATGAGAACTAGAGAAGAAGTGCTATCGTTCACTGCTTCTCTGGGCGAGATACTGAAAAGTTTAACTAGATTTATGTGTACAAGCAAGCATCCCCGGAAACTTTAAGGTCATCATAACTCAGGTTATAAACACAAGGAACAGCACAATACAGGGAAAAAAACCAAGAGAAGGTACCTACAACTGAGCTATATCATCTCAGCTCGCATTAATCATGGATCACTATTTGTGACATAATAAAACTACAAGTTCCTGTATAGAATTCTAATCATTTTCGCAAAAACATTGTTCATCCAAATCAGCTAGTAGCACAAGAAACTCTGAATCTGAAATGAGAAAAGCTTGACCAGGTTGACATAGGTAATCTTGACTAGGGATAATGATGGCCATTTTTGCTGTCACTGTCCATTTCCTCCGCATCTTCAAACCTTTGATCATTAATCTGAAGCTGCAGTTCAAAAAATCACGTCTCAATATTCATGCAACAAATAGGCAATAAATGATAGAAGTTACATGTGAAATAACAAAAGCAGAAAGCCGGATGCTCACACCCCCACCTACTTTTAAGATGCACACTTCAACCATCGCCTCTTTAACCCCCCCCCCCCAGCCCCAACCCACGCCCCCCCCTCCACCACCAAAACATAAACAACCCCCCCCCAGAAAAAGAATTACAGATATCATAAATGAGGTGTTATAAAAGGAACCTTTCACATGTCACTGCTGTAATGAGGTTGCACATGCAATTATCAAGGATAATAGTTTATATCAGTTTAAAAACATGATAGTTACTCAAGAAAAAAGTCCCCAGAGAGGAGCTCTCTAAATGCTTCACAGTGCTTGTAGATAACATATCAAAGAACCAATTGACAAATGATAGAGGGAACCTAGTGAAAAGTATCATCCACCTCCAACCTTGAGGTTGCCATCATTGTAGACTCCTGTGCTTAGGTGCATGGGTTTACCGTTTACCATTACAGGTGATTCAGCCTCCGTTTTATATACCATGCATGGATGAGGAAGTTCAGGTAAAGAGTCCTAAAACTCTCCACAACTTATCTCCACAAAAGGAAATATTGAAGAAGGATGACAATGCAGATTATTCATGAGGAGAAAAACACATTCAAATCAAGCATAGTCAGGCTCTGAAACTTGACGTTGTGTTATTGAATATGTACAACAAACTAATCTACGATTCCTAAATATGTAAAGACTGACTATGTGCTTATTACTGTAAATATTAGTATTGAATTTGTTCTAATTCACCTCCATTTGGCTACCCAGCCCCAACACCTACCAAACCAGCCAAACGGAAGGCAACAAACAAGATTAATCACAATTCTGAATTTCAAGTGTCAAATTAGATCACAATCACAGGCCTACCTGAAGTACATTATGAGCTAAGTCGTGATCCCCATTTGAATGACCAATCGGATGTGTAGTTTGAGGAATCAACCATTCAGAATCTTCTTCTAAAGTTAGACCAGCAAGAATAGAAGTAAGTTGACAAAATGAGAATTGGTTTCAATTTAAAAAACAGCCAATGCTTATCAATTCTCACCAGCTTCCTGATTTTCCAGCTGATCCGCGCTGAAGATCCAATTATGTTCTTCCTCCTCCTCTACGGAAAGCAACACCAGACTTTAGCAAAGTAGAAACAGAACATGAGCAGAAAAATGCAAGTAGAAAACGTGTTAATGAGTATGTCTAACGAAGAAGAAAACTACCTTCAATTGGTTCAGGATTAAGCTCAGCACAATCACAAAAGGAGCTGGAGAGAGATCCAACTGTCGACATTAGAAAACAAAGCAAACTATTTACCTTTTAGGAGCTCAATGGATCAGAAATTTATTTATCCAAACCACGTAGAAAAGTATTTATCCTGTATGAAAAACAATGAAAGAGAATGAAGCACCTTGACTAGGGTCTGATGGCACAAGTCTCAACTCAGTGATCCTTGATAAATCTGATGACACATCACCCTCATCACTAGAACCTTCTGATTCGTCATCCTCCACTCCGTTGTCAATCTTCATGAATGAAGCAAGAGAAAAAAAAATTTCACTCCCGTTAAAGAAAAACATACTTCACATTTCATAAATAGAAACAAATGTTTAACCAGCACTCAGGATTCGCTTCAGGGAGAAAACTCAGAAAGAGTAATCATCCGGAATATTAAACAAGCCTGAAAAAAAAATAACTTCTCTACCACAGAGACTCATTAATTATAAAGCCAGAGATTTATTGTAACAGAACTGACATGCATAATCATGCAACTAATCCATCTGGTTCAACCATACATGATTTATCCAGCTTCAGAGAATAGATTGCATACATTACACACTCCTAACATAATAAATTACAGAAATTGCATTTAATAGTGTCAGATAGTTTACTGGCAAATGAAAAAAAAAATAAAGAAAATAGTTGGATGATCTTCCCCAAGCTTCAATTAAACAGGGAATACTACAAATTATCTTTTCTTTTTTTAAAAAAAAAGTAAAAAGGCTGAATCACCCTATAGAATACGTAGTAGAGTTTTATACTGTTCTACACCTGTCAATAGCATTTAGTGAGAGTTCTAATAGATTAAGCCTCAGAAATATTGAAGGTCAGGTCAATCCTCATTATCTTTCCTCTCCCCTTGCAAGTTCATCTGAGACTGAAAATGACCCAAGACTGAAGACACTTTGAACCAATCCATAGTCTTTTTTTTTTATGAAACAAGTTGTTGTAATGAAAAGGCATCAAGGAGATGCATGAAAGATTGCGAATCAAAAGGTTAAACTCCAAACAATGAAAAAGAAAAAAACAAGACGTGGGAGTTAATAAACCGCAAGCAAAAGACTCAAGGCAGTGGCGGAGCCAAGATTTCAATAAGGGGGTTCAAAATTCGTAGAAATAGATACACGGAGTAGCCGAAGGAGGTTCGACATCTACTATATATATATAAATATTATTTTAACCATGTATAAATAGTATAAATTTCCGTCGAAATGAACCCCCTTGTACCAAGGTGGCTCCGCCCCTGACTCAAGGCTGCTAAGCCACTGAGAGGGAACTGATAAAATCAAGAAGATGGATGATATCATTTACAGGATAAAGGTTGATCCAGCTATAAAGATTCAACAAATACTTAGATCTAAGAGAGCAATTGGGAGTTGAAGTCCCATCATGATTTCTTTTGATGCCTTTTCAATACAACAACTTATTTCATCCATAATCTGCTAAATAGCCATAAGATACTGTACACTAGTATTGGCTGAGACTTCAGTCGAATTATTAGTAATCATAATTCTAAATCAACTGAATACCCACTTAAGAATCCAAACCTAAAACCTTACATAAAAGAGTGGACGCAAAATCCAGAATCATTAAAGACCCAAGAATTTCTAATTTGTCGATTGCTTAGATAGCAAAATAAGCCCAGCTTGGGAGATTGGAGAATACAAAGACACCCTAAACATTAGTAGTCAAATGTCAAACTTAACTGCTAGTGGACAAGAATCTATGTCACCAATTGCAGATTTTAAGGTAATCACTTACTAATTGTTGACACCCAATTTTGTGTGTCCCTCCCGAACATCATTTTGGGCTTCTTATTCATTAAAATGAATAAAATAGAAATTTACTAGTGAAATTATATTGATTTTCAAGATATCACCGCATCAATATATACTTATTATTGCCTTGCGCATTAAAATATCTTGCTTGGATACGGAGGGGTCGCCTAGTAGGATGCATAAGAAAAAATAATACATGCACCAAGTCACCAACTTTGTGTACTATTATACTTTGTTTGGTATATTTTTCAACATATGTATAACTAACCCAATGGTGTTATGCTATGTATAACTAATAACACATGGAAAACCATGGTATTAGCAATCCAGGTGATTTTATTATATGCATTAGCATGGTTAAAGACACAATTCCACCTCAAAACTCTTTTCTCATTCTTTTCACAGTACTTGCGGGATATATTTTTGTAAATACAACTTCTTTTTTTAAAATTATGTGATGCCATGCTATTTTCAATACACCAACCCAAACACTGCATAAGAAATAATCTCAAGCATAACTAATATCAGCATTACTAATACACCATATTCAGCACATTCTTATACACCCAACCAAACGACCCCTAAATGTTTTAAACAATACTCATTGCATTTTACTATCATTTTTTTTCAAGTAATTTATATTATTACTACATATCTATTTAGAAATCATTATTGTATGTAACATAAAAAAACACAAATATCCATTCAAAGCATTTAGGAAACTGGAGAAGGCCAAAAGAAATAAAAAGGAGGCGACAAAATGGCCTTTGGGACACAACCCAAAACATCTTCAAGCCCAATTGATTCTAGATTTTACCTATTTGATGCTTAGAGTTTCAACCCCTGTTCTTTCCACCACAAGTTATGGTTTTTTTTCATAAAAAATCATTTGTTACAATAATAGGGCGCTCTATTGGCCATGGCGTAGCGAACAATACAAGTCGAAATTCACATTTAATTGAAAGTCTAGCAACCAACATTGTCAGATTAGAATGGCTCTTTAAGCAGATTGAATTTCAAAAGGACTCCTATTTTGGTCCCCACACTAAATCATCTACAAAACACCCCAAGTAGGATTCATTATAATATGAGGTCATAGGCGAAATTGACTTATATTAAGTGATGCTAGAATGGATAAACGATATGTCAAGATGACTTATTGGATTCCAGATGAACCCTGCATGCTTCCTTCTAATGCATCCCATCAAGTTGTAGTTGGGGCATAGAAGGCAATGAAAAGAGAGTGCAGTCTTCACCAAGAAAATGGACCCTTGCCGACGACCTTCAACTCGACGCAGCATCACCTCTCCTCCACCCTTTGTTGTCCTTCACTTATCGAGAACCATCAAAGAGTCACCGCTGCATTCTCATCTTGAACTACCTCCACCGTCTTTCCATATGAAATACACACAAACAAAAAAAAGCTGTCATACATCATCCTTCCGACCATCACAGGTTGTATTAGCCATCCTCCAAATTTTGCTACTCTGTTGATGATAGTTCAAGGCCACTATTTTCGACTCCTCACCCAAAATTAACAATGGAAGATAACTGTCAGACCGATGTAAAAGACATACACTGATAGATATGGCAAACACTTCAGTAGTTATTGTCTTATTAATGGCACACAACTAACAACTGATAACACAAATGACCTAGTACTTGTAGCCAAATTAGCGCAATATCTGCCTCACACGCTTGAAACTATAACCATCACTCAAAGCATTACCCAAGTTGGCATTCTTAAAGGCTCCAAACATACTTATGTATAACATTCTGTTATAAGCAACTCTGTTGCAATGTAGCCATTTGAGTGGTGAAACAAGTAAGAAGGCCCAAACTAACTTGTTTGTTAGGTTGAACCTCAAAATCCTAATGAAGTACTGGATTGGATACATACATGGAGTAGAAACATACATTCCACTGTAATAAGAAGTGGACTTTGGGCCAAACTCAACTTAAAAAGCTAGCTCATGAAGTGAGGGTTGTCCACGACCATATAAGATTCTTTTTCATTCCAACCAATGTGGGACAATCTAACACATACCCCTCACTTCCCAAGATGAGGCCTACCAACTGAAGCATGGATAACATAACATGGGAGTTCAACATTGAAAAAACACAACAACAAGAATGGGTTTGGCTCAAATACCATGATAAGGAAATGAACATTCGGTTAACTCAATCTCACAAGTTAGCTCATGCGGTGAGGATTGTCCAAAACGATATAAGGAGATCATTTCACATTCCTTCAAAAACAAAGTGTGAATTTAAATGGATTTAACTTCTTCCCATCAATAAATACGTCCCAAAAATCTTTTGGAACTTCTACACTATGTTACCAACACTACTGACCCGCACCTCTTTAATAATCAAGAACATCTGCGAGCTCAATTCGTAAATGTAAAGCTTTTAGGAATCCCAATCATACTCATAGGTTTGTAAAAACATGAAGATGAATCACTTATTCAGGAAATGGTTCGTGATGTAAATTGTATATTTACTACAAGATCATTCAATCCATCAATACATATTAACCCTCTATAACATCTCACAGGTCCAAACATCTAATAACAGATCGATAGGAGTGCCGCTTAATAATGAAACAAGTCTCATAACATAAGAAAAGAGAAAAGAAAACAGCATGGACCTTAGGAAGGTCAAGGACAAGCTAAGAAAACTGAACCATAAACAAACCTTTTTGTAACTCTACAACAAATGAGTGTCAGGAATTGCATCTTTCTCAGTCTAATAATGCTGGTACACTGTAGTTCTAATAATCTCTTACTACTATTACTCCCATTTTATGACCAACAATCCTTCAAATTTCATCACAAATTAATCAAAATAGAGGCAGGTTAAACAAATCGATTATACAACAAAAAGAAAATACTGAATCTACAAAATCAATAGTGTTACAAGTATGAAACTTTTTGATTCCGCAAATTAATCTTCACTTCTGTTTTGCTATCTAACTGGTATAAGTAAAATCCTAGAACCAAAATAACGGGGAAAATATAACAAAGAAATTGTACCTGAGCATATAAACAAGGATCCCGATAAGCCTCGGGGTCTCTAGAGACAGCATGAAGTGAAACAGACAGGAAATCAACTGCATAACCTTTACTCCTATCAGTATCGCTTAGCCACACTACTTGCCTGGTGATATTTAACGAATCACAAAACTAAAACTCAACGGCTAATTACGAAACAAACTAGATTTATGAACACAAACAAAAGTAAACTGAAGGTCGAGATGTTACTTGGAGGTGATATAGAGAGTGCCAGGGGACTCAGAAGGGCGGCTGCCGAGGACTATGGCAGTTCCAGGTTGAACATGCATGAGTTCCTCGCCGTTGTCCGTGTCGAGGAATGGCTGTCCAGCTCCATCACCGGTTCTTTCAGCGACGAACTTCAAGCCTGACATATTTTCCGGCTAGTCGTTGTTGCTTAGCTTAGCAAAAAGAGTAGTCTAGGGTTTTAGTTTAGGTTGGGCGCCAAAATTAACTTCTACAGCATTTTACACCCGTAAGAACCTTCTAGACTCTGAGTCCCCTATTGACCAAAGTCAAAATCATTAGGGTTTTTTTTGGGGGTAATTTTTTGATACATTGGAAAATAATGTCATTTATAATTAAATTCAAAAATAGTCTTATTTTCACTTAATCGGATCAAAATTGTCTTATTCTAGTAAAAAATATCATTGTTTTTCTTCAAAAATAAAAGCCCTCACCGGCCACAACCTCCAGCCCCTCTCTCTTCTCTGTTCACTCACAGCCACTCTACGTCGGCGTCTCGGCGACCAGTAAATACAGCGGCGCTGTGCGGGCGGAGCAGCAAGTCTCTCGGCGCGACGGACTGATTCCTTGCGATTTCTTAATCAGTTTGAAGCTTTGATTCTCCTGTTGGAACGGAAGTGAAGGTTTATGACCCACTGAAGGGTTTGTGGAAGAAGATCAATTTTTTTTTCAATGGATCCCAAATATGCAGGAGAAACCTTGAAGCATCTAGAGAAAGAAAGTGAACTACTCTCGAATGCCCATAAAGCAATGTCAGATGAATTGCACAAGCTTCAGGTTGAGGAAGAAATGATGATGTGCAAGTTACATGAACTTATTTCAGCTCACACTCTTAAGTAAAAAGAAAGGCTTAAATGATAATGCTGAGAAAAGGCGGAATGACCAGGAAGGAGCACCGATCGACATGACTAATGGTGCTGATGAAAGACAGAGTGACCTGGAAGAAGCTGCCATTGACTGACTAAAGATGAACACTAATGTATAAATGAGATAGATATCCGATCCCTAAGCTATCTGTACAGAAACCCATTGTTACCCTTACACTTGCAGTATGCCATTTTTTGTCTCGCATTGCCGATGCTTTTAGATTCTTTTCACATAGATTTCTCAGCTA
The DNA here is from genome assembly GCA_027704765.1 of Solanum habrochaites. NCBI lineage: Eukaryota > Viridiplantae > Streptophyta > Magnoliopsida > Solanales > Solanaceae > Solanum > Solanum habrochaites. The sequence continues at coordinate 53,165,958 of JAKWJA010002491.1, forward strand.
CACACATGTGTCTTGATAGTATAGATAGATGATGCAAGCTATTCTCATGTCTCTGTCCAGATTTATTCTTGATTAGTAATTTAATCAAAATAGCTATATTGCAAAAAAAAAATATAAAAAAATATATATATGATTGTTTTTCTATCTAAACAGAATTTTCTTATAGAAATATTATTTTAATAGATAAAATTATTTTTTCATGTTAAATACAAAATATTTTTATTTCTTAATCTCTTTCGAGTTGAGGTAGGATAAACATTTAATAATATAATTCTTGAATTTTAGATTTATATGAAAAGGGCAAATTAATTTTAAAAGCATGGATCATATTATGAAAGTTTACCCTACGCCAATTGAGAAAAGATTAAGAAATTAAAAAAAAAATACTAGAAAAGAAAATTGTTTTGTTTATCTAAATGAAAAAAAAAAAGGTATTGTGATTTTAATTATATGTATAACCTATTTATCAGACTATATATATTTTCTACTTTTCTTTATTAGTTAACTAAATGATCTTTAAAATGTAAGAATAAGGTTCTTTAGATATATTATATCTATTAGAAAAAAAATGTGTTTAAATGTATCTATATTAGGGAAATAATGTTTTAGACCCAAGTAAATATTGGGACCTTTTTTGGTCAGATTATTAACCAAAAAAATTTTAATCAATTCTTCTTATAAAAGACATTTTTATTCAGTTTTGCACAGTAAAGTGATATTTTTTATTTGGCCTAATCCATCGGTGACCCTTTAAACTTAACACGAGTTTTCATTGAGACACCTCAACTAGGCGATATTCATTTTAGACACCTCATATAGAGTTACGTTGTGTTATTAACTTTTCGCTGACTCAGCGTAACACGTGTGTTATACGAATTTAATAAGCGTGAAACACTTTTTTTTTGTTGAAAAATATTTTTGCTCTCTTCTTCTTCCTCACTTTCTCTTCCTGTAGCTTCTCTACCTTCCATCACCCAAAATCACCACACAATAAAAATTCTGCAAAACTTTGTTAGGTTATATTAGAATCCAATTTCTTCAACAAAAGAGTCAATTTCTTTAGCAACATTACCAAAAAAAATTAAGATTATCAATCATATCATTCTCTAGAATTGTGACTCTTTTTCTTAAAATCAAATCAAATAAAGTTTAAACTGTTAGTACATTAATATTCTGCTACTATAACTAAGCAACTCCCTCCCCCAATCAAGATGATAAGTCTCTTGATGTTCCGTTTTTTTACTGAAAAGTATTCCTAATTTCTGTGTCTGTAACAACGAAAAATGGAGGAAACAGTTGGTTACATTCTGCATCTTTCAACATTAATAATTGAATCCCCAACATTTTCCCATAGCATTCATTTACTAAATCACCAACTTTTACCCATTCTGCATTTCACCATTGATAGGAAATATTGTTATTTATGTTTAAGATGAAATTTTGATTATTTAAAAAAAAAAAAGAATCAAGAAATGTAACATTAAGAAAATCCCACAATTTGTACAACACGAGAAGAACACGTGAGGGCTGAATGAAGAATTTTAATGGATTTGTTGATGCCTTGTGAATCGGACCCGTTACAACAGAAAGGACGGGGGTCTCGCTCTTGTCAATTCTGTATGTTGGGCCCAAGCTGTTAGGGCGTAGCTTAGAACTATTATAGACGCATAGGCAAAACCCTATTTTGATTCTGTTTTGCTTCTCCGTAATAAAAACTGTTCCCTCTCTTCCCATGTGGACGTAGCCAATGTATTGGTGAACACGTAAATCTGTTGGAGAGAAGACTTTTTCATGTTGTCTTATTTTTCGCGTTATATTTTCTCGTATTATCTAAAATTCCGCACAAAAAATTGGTATCAGAGCCTCTTGCGTTATCGGCTGCGTCGTTATTTGGAAAGAATTGAGATTGTCTGCTTTTGAACGTGAAAACGACAAATTTATAGGGAAGGAACAGTGTCAGTGTATGGCAGATCAAGATGCAGGGCTTGTTGAAACAACAAGCTTTCGGGCCGCCATTGTCGAAAGAATTAAGAACGTCGTCGTTACTCATGAGGATGGCGATTCTGGAGGAGGGGAATAAGGCGCACTCGCGATCATGATGTGTTCTCACGAATGAACGTATCACGGAGAGGGCTCGGAAGGGCTCGGATGAAGCGACTGCGACTGGTGTGGTTGAAGCTGGAGAGTGTGTACATGACAAAATCTCTAAACCAACAGCTGCTTCTGAAAGAACGTATATTCGGTTTACGAATGGCTGAAGCTAATAATCAGAGAACATTTAGAGCAATTGAATACTTTGTTTATCTAGAGCGTAATATGGATGTGAAGATCGAGGATGAGATGATGCCTGATTCTATAGTCCTCTTCTCAAGAGTTTTATTGAGAAATTTTGTTCTAATCGGTTCCATGTGGGAAAAGATACTGTGTCGCTGTGGAAGAAGTAAGATCGGCCCTTCATAGCAGGGAATTACGCATAAGCTAACGGTCACAAGTACGGACATTACAGCCTTCCGGTCTGTCACCAGTAGCGGAAAGGAGAAAGGGAAAAAAAAAACGGCGGAAAGAAAAATAAGCGAATTGTCGAAGGGTTGCAAAGCCGGGGATGATGTCTGTAAAGGCCAAGGAGAAGGGACTTGGGAAAATTGATGTCCGAGAAGAAAGCATCGGAAAGGAAAAAAACAATAGTGTATGCCTGTATTGATGAAGAAGACACCAATTCTGAAGAGATATCCCTAGTTGTCGGAATGAGGCAAAACTCATCATTCAAGATGTGTGGGTTCTCAATTTAGGGACATTCTATCACATATGTCCTAGGAGAGAGGAGTGGTTACGACTTCTGAGCAGATAGACGAGGAGCTCGATGGCCAACAGTTCTGTTGCAAGGTGGTGGGACTAGGCTTCGATCTAAGATAAGGACAATGACGAGGTTAGCTTATGCACATTTGAACGAGGTCAGTACGTTCCTTGATGAAGAAACAATCTGATATCTCTCAGTTCTTGGACAGCAAGGGATTAGCTGGTCGGGAAAAAAGAGGAGTCTTGGCGGTTTTGGAAGGGTTCAAATACTGATCTGAAGGGTGTCCTGAGTGTGTACTTGTAAATTTGCTTACAAGGTTCCACGGTTAAGGTTTCTGCCCAGTTGCATCGTCCGAGAAGTCACCAGGAGGATATGATAAGTTATATGCACATGAGACTAGTCATATGGGTGAAAGAGGGATTGCTAAAATTTGTCAAAGGAGGATCTTCTGCTGGGTTCATAAGGTTAAGCGCCTTAGAGGTTTTGTGAACATTGTGTCTTTGGAAAACTACCTCGCAAACAAGTTTCCAAGGCCATTACAGAACAAAAGGCAACTTGATTACATCCATATGAGTGCTTGGGGTCCATTCCGTGTTGAGTCTTGGGAGGGCTTTGCCATATTTTTGTGTCCATAGTGAGGGAACTACTCAAGGATGACTTGGGTGTAATGGATTGAAGCAGAAAAATGAAGCTTTCAGAAGTTCAAGGAGTGGACAATTTTGATGAAAAATCAAACAGGGAAAAGAAAGATCAGAGTTGCGAACTGATAAGGTTGGAATTTCTGCTGGTCTGAATTGGACAATTTTGTAAGGATGAAGGGATTGCTCGACATCGTATAGTTCCAGAAATACACCACAACGGAAACGGTGTGTAGCTGAGTCGGCATTGAATCAAACACTTCTGGAGAGAGAGCAAGGTGCGAGGCTCAACATGCTGGGCTAGATAGAGATCGGCAGAAGCGGTTTAGTACAAGCTTTGCTACTTGATGAACCGCGGACCACTACAGGAATACAGTGCCAAAACACCTATGGAGATGTGGTCAGAAAAGTGTTGATTATTCAATCTGAAAGGCTTTTGGTTGTTACAGCCTTACTATCACGTCGTGAAGGTAAGCTAGAACCACGAGCTTAATAAATGGAGTATTTGTGGGCTACGGAGATGAGTGAATAGTGAAAGGTTTCAGAATCTGGTCTCCAGTAGGAAAAGAGGGTTATTATGAGCAGGAACGTCTGTCTTGGATGAAAGTTCTCTGCTTAAACCATTGTAAAGTCTACAACTTAGTCAGGAAACTGGGAGTCTTGATAAAAACAGGGTGGAGTTTCAAGTCATTCAGAACGATGAGCGATTTGAAAAGACCTGAGAGGAAGGATCAAGACCACAGACGAAATTGATATTTCAGGAATCTATGCCATCAGCTAATCCATCGGAGGATAGCTCAAGATCGGCCAAGGAGGTTGGAGTTCGGCACCTACGAGGTATGGTTTTGAGGACATGGTGGGTTATGCACTGCAGGTTGGCGGAAGCGGTCGATACATCGGAGCCATTATTACAAAAAGCCATTTAAGTCCTGATTCTGAAGGTTTGACTGCTAGGGAGATGAGAGGAGTCCTACACAAGAAGCAAACATGAGATCTGGTCATACAGCCTTCGAGGGAGAAAGATTATCACTTGCAAATGAGGTTTTCAAGAAGAAGGAGGCAGGGATATCATCCAGAAGAAGGAGTAAGTATAAAGTGCAGGTTTGTTGCCAGAGTTTCAACCAAAGAGAGGGGAGTGGTACTTACAATGAGATCTTTCCACAGTGGGGTAAGACAACTTTCCATCCGAGTGTTTACTAGCGATAGTTACAAATCAGAATCTGGAGCTTGAATCAACTTGATGTGAAGACGCATTTCTACATGGAGTTGGGAGGAAGAGATATACATGACTCAGGCCGGATGGTTTCCAAGTTCCGGGGGAAGGAAAAATCACGTCGGCAAGTTGAAGCAGTCCTTACTATGGACTTTAAGCAGGTCTCCAAGGCCTAGTGGTTACAAAAGTTGACAGCTATATGGTGAAGTTAGGCTTATACTCGAAGCTCATATGTTTTGTGTCTCTACTACAATAGGCTCAAGGATGTTCATTCATCTATCTGGTGCTTTACTGTAGATGATATGCTGATAGCTGCAAGAAGAAAGAAGTATGGAGTATGACATTTCAGAAGTAAAGGGTTACCTTAGTGCTGAGGTTTGAGATGAAGGATCTGGGGAGCCGCTCGGAAAGATTCTAGGGATGACGAGATCTTAGGACAGAAGAAGAAGGAAAACTCCTTCTGTCACGAGAAGAGCTACATTCAGATAGGTCTTGGCGCGGTTTTGACATGTCTTCATCTAATGCCTATTGATACCCCCAGTGTGCCAAATCAAATCTCACTGCCATGTTCGCTCCACAGTCAGAAGGAAGAGGAAGGAGAATGCCACGAGTCCCTTATGCCAGTGCCGTAGGAAGTTTGATGTATCGATGGTCGACAAGGCCAGATTGCGCACCTGCAGTCAAGTGTAGTGAGCAGATTCATGGGACAACAGGGAGAGAACATTGGGCAGTGCTGTGAAGAGAGAATTTTCGGGTAACTTTTAGAGGTACATCTGACGTGGTCTCATTATGGAGGTGAACTCGTGCTGGGTTACTGGCTTATTCTGATTATGACTATGCTGGAGAGTTGACACAAAGAAGATAGATGCACTGGCTATGTGTTTCCCTTGGAGATCTCTCGTCAGTTGGAAGGCAACTGTGCAACCTACAGTGACTTTGTCTACTAGAAGCGGAGTACAGGGCCTTGACAGAGGCTGCAACGAAGGGATTTGGACTGAAAGTGAAAGGGCTGGTTAGTGATCTTGGTCTGCATCCTGATCAGGCTACGTTGTATTGTGACAGTTTTGAGCGCAATTTGTCTAGCCAAGGATCAAGTCCCAATCATGAGAGAACCAAGCATATTGAAGTTTGAGTATCATTTTCTGAGAAGTGAGAGAGAAGAATCAAGGTGTGAAGAAAGGTAGGAACGCCTGATAATCTGCTGAGATGGTCCACAAAGCCGGGGTTCCACAGAGCAAGTTCAACACTGTTTGGACTTGACTCAAAATCATAAGCGTTAATTGCCTGCGTGGCAAGGCAGGCAATTCTGAGGAAGAGGCGGGAGGCCCACCTTCCGTGGCACATCATAGTGCGTAGGAAGAATTTGTTCGGAGAATTCAGTCAAGGTGGAGATTTTTGAATGCCTTGAATCGGACCCCCGTTTACACAACAGAAAGGAAGGGGGTCTCGCCTGTTGTCAATTCTGTATGTGGGCCCAAGCCTGTTGGAGCGTAGCTTAGCACTTAGATAGACGCTTTTATGGCAAAATCCTATTCGTTTCTGTTTTTGGCCTCTCCATAATAAAACTGCTCGCTCTCTTCCCGTGACGTAGCCAATTTATTGGTGCAACCACGTAAATCTGTGTTTGTTTTCGCATTTATATTCTCGTATATCTCGAATTCGCACCAAATGGATTGAAGCAAGAACCAAAGAGAAAGAACCTAACTAAGATGCAATAGAAGAAGAAGCTTGAAGATGGTAGGAGATTGGGACTAGGGTTTAGATAATTCGAAAGAAAAAAAATATAAAGTAAAAAAGTAAGTTTTTAAAAAATAAAAATAAAAACATTCAATTCACAGTTCATTCATTTATTATCCACGTTGGAGGCGTTTTTGGACGGTCAGGTTTGGATACACACGCTAGCTAGTTCTAATAATATTATAAAAAAAGTGTCAAATGGACATTATCGAAACCCTACGCTAGATAAAATGAAAATCATGTTAAGTGAAGTGTCTAGGGGTAAAAAAGTTGCATGTCAAATTTAGCGGGCCCGTCACGATTGACTTTTGCCTTATTATTTTTTCGTGAGTTTATTATGATCGTCACCAAATTTTCTTCAACGTATAGAACCTCCAATTACAAATAAATAATATATATAGATATAATAATATGATATAGAATATATTATATATATATATATATATAAATATATATATATTATAATGTTCTTAAAACTTGAGTCGAGTGAAATTTTGATGGGATCTTGTATTATCAAGCTAGCAAATTTGAATTTATTAAATAAACCGTGTGACTAATTTCGGAAAAATGATTTCCAAAACGAAGAGGTGAAATTCTCTTATTAAACCTTTTCCTTTTTTATAAAATAAAACTTATTGTTCTTGTGAATGAGGGGGGAAATTCCCAGTTTCTATTTGGCAACTCAATCAACAAATTGCTTAGTTGGAGAATGTTTTCAAGAGAGAAGTTGTTGAGTTTTAAGATATGCAAAATGTGTCAATTTATCCATTACCATACACATGGTTAGGATCATAATCATATAAACGACATTTAAAGTTATTCTGATTTTTCAAAAAGATACATTAACTTATTAGTGATTTCGCTTAAACTTTATAAAAGTATTTAAATCTTTTGAAATAATTAATTGTACATTGTTTTGCCACGCAGAGATGCACGTAAATAAAAAAACTTTACTTTCAAAAATGGATTATAAAAAGTCACGTACCAATCTTTTTCTATTATTTAATTGCTTCCTCTTTAAAAACATTGTCTTCTCCAATTCATTCAAAAGAGTTGTTTGGTTCAAGGTTTAAACAAAATTATCCTCTTTCTTAAATGACTAATGAAATTAGTCCAAAAGATATGAACTTTTTTTATTTCTTGTTAATTTCAGTTTTTCAAGGTTTAATTTCTTTAAAATTTGAGGAAACCAAGTTATCTTCTCTGATTAGATTTTGAGGGGAAAATTTGAGAATGGGTCTGATATTACGTATGAAAATGCGATACAAACATGGATACTTACTAACTTTGTCGTCAAAGGATAATTCAACTAGAAGATTTTGATTTTATCCACAGTATCATGTATGTTCTCTTCACAATTTATTTTTTTGTTTATTTATTCATGAAATATTTTAGGAGAAAGTGTGAAACTTTGTGGAGTATGTGAAGATACTAATATAAGTATATTAGATCAATACTTTTTTGGAGTAGTTTATTTTTTCAGATCTAATAATTCTCAAATTATAACATTTCATCTGTTATTATAATAAATTATAACAGTTTTTATGCTGTTACAAACGTTTACACTAAAAAGTACTTTTAATTTACTAGTTTCTTATTCAATAAATTGAAATGCTACGTTTTTCAATTTTGCCTATATCTTTTTATTGTTAATTTATGATAAATTGAATTGTGTATTGTTTTGTATTTGATACAAAGTTATTTTTAAAATGTACATTGTATTGATTAAGTAATTAATGTATTTGTAACTATTAATAAGTACTGAAAATACTATTATATAGCATTGATTTGTTTAACATAATAAATCTGATACTTAATTGTTTGAAAATTTTTTAATCGGATAATATAATCAAGTATTGTGATATGTACCAGATTATAGTTGGGTGCTGCATCGGAAATAATAAGCTGGGACATATATGAAAAAGTTTACAAATATTATTACAAATTCAAGAGGCTTGTAAACAATTGTAAATAATAGTATCACACCTTTTCTAAGAGATAATCGATTTCTGCATTTTTTGAAAGGCGTTCGATAAAAATAATAATTGCTGGATCATATACCATAATAGCTGTTTTTGTACCAAATCTGTATCAACTTATAATATTAGTCTCAAGTTGTAGTCATTTGTACCAAATTTAGACTGATGTTAATAATATTTGGTACTAATATACTAAAAATATAACTGCTTTGTCTCAGGTATAAAACATAAGTATCATGTGCTTGTGATAGATACCAATTTGTATATCAAAAGTAATAGTGCTTCATATACATAATAAAAAATTTTTAAAAAATTTGTTTATCAAGCTAAGAATAAATATCTACTATAGTGATGATGTACTATACGATAATGTTATAAGGAAAAAAATTAACAACGTATTAAAATACTGAACAAAAAATGAAACGTGAATGAACAATTTCAATATAAAAAACTCTTCACAGTTAGTAGTATCTTCAAAAAGGAAAGCAAATACGCTCAATACACTATTAATGTATCTTAAAACATAGAGCCTAGAGAACTGTCGGTGAATCGATACATAAAAGTTTATTCTAAATTAAACTAAGATCAACTGTTATGGGTTGAGTGTAGTCATTTTTCGGCCACTTGTAGATAATCATTCTCGTAACATATCCCGTCTTGGCCCTCTTGTGAGAAGAGGGGTGGGCATAAAAAACGGAGAAAATCAAAATACCGAAACGAACAAAAGTTTCAGAATTTCGATTTTTTTGGTTTATTGTAATTTTCGGTTCGATATTCGATTCATGTTTTTGCTTTTTGGATATTCATTGATTTCGGTACGGTATATTTTGATTGTCGGTATTCATTTTAAACCAAAATACTTATACTATTAGCTATATATTATATTAATTACACCATTTATAATGTTAAATATTATTTGAAAAAAGAAAAAAAACTTTTTGTGAACCCTTATCCTCTCTTCATCTTACGGACTCCTCTTTATCTTTCTCTTCTCCTCTTCCTCTGACACGGCGTAAGGCAGCCCAGCGCGTCCGCAGGGTCCACCATGCCAAGCAGCAGCGTCCGGGGTCCAGCGTCCAGCCCTCGTCAGGTTTGTTTTTGTAATTTTTTTTTTTGTCTTGAACATATTGATCTTTGGCCGAAATTAGAATACACCTTGTTGGGTGTGTTGTCTTTTTTTTTACCTGTTAGACCATAAGGTGAAAAATCAAACAAAAAAATTGTCTGTTTAAAATTTTAAAAACACCCACTACGCAGGCCCATTAAAAATCAAAATAAAAAAATCAAACTGAAACTAAGTAAAAATCGAAACGAATATTTGGTTCGGTATCGGTAAACCATTACCGAATCGAAGAAAAAAAAAAACCGAAAAAAAAAAAAAAACCTAAAACCGAACTGAATACCAAATGCCCACCCTAGTTGAGAACATACTTCATACATTATTGCATACCTTGTACGAAGATAGTCACTTCGAAATCATTAGGATGGGATGTTGATTTCCTCACCTCAGGAATAGAAATTCAAGTAAACACAAACACAAAATTTCAGACGGTCTCTATAGAAAAGAAACAAAATTACATTATAAAAAACAAATCAAATATGAAGTTAAAGAATAAAAGATTCAATATTTAGACTATCGCTTTTGTGTGGCTAATATCTGAACAAATTTCCCTCGAATCTTATGGATTCATAGTTCAACAAGGTAAAGACATAATTTAACAAATAAATATATACTAAAATACATGTTCATAAATTACTACCCTGGATAGTGTAGGTTGTGAGATATGCGCGGAATCTTTTTTTGATTATTTTTTTCGTTGTTTTCACTTTTGATTTCGATGTTGCAGGTTAGGTAATCCTTTCGGTTTGCCTTCTAATGTGAACTTGATTTGCATGTTAAAGGATCATGTAACCTTTTAAATCTATTTTTTGTCCATTGGAGATTACAGATTCAAGATTTGATTCTATTTAAGTGAACATTGGCAATCATTCAATCCCACATGAAGGAGTTATAGGATTAGACAAAATGATATTTGAAACAAGAAAAAACGACGAAGAAAAAGAAAAAGCTGAAAATATTCTACAATAGGACATAGTTATTGAGCGAACACTCTCTGAAATCAAAATTTTGATAATATGGTAACTAATTTGATGTGTGAGTGAAAAGAGGGAGAGATATAATGTCTGAATAAAAAACGCTTTTGGAACGGCGTACATATTTGGTAATGGGGAAAGATTAGAGGCAATATTTGGGGATTGATAAAGGTGAGTTTGGGTTCTTTCACAATAAACATCTGGCAGGAAAAGTAGGATTGACGGATTGTACACCTGTCAACAATTCATAGAACGAGTTCATTTCGTCCTGCTTCGTTCTCAATGCTCCTTATATAGAAGTTCATTATGAAAACCAAATGTGGAAGCAATAATATTCTATGTCATTCTAAGTGTCCATAGTGAAGTGTTTCCAATATCCATATTTCTGTTTTAAATAGATTTAATAGCAATTTTGTACCTTTTATGAAAGCGTAGGGATTAAACTATAATATGTAAACATATGCAGTTTAGTTTAATAATTTATCCTAAATTATTTGATGGCGTCCACATTTTCATGTTATTTATTGGCTGAACAAGATGAACATGTGCGTTGAGATAGGTCTTCTTTCTATAATAGCCTAGCTATATAATTGATTGATTTCAACCCCTTGTAATGAAGGGTGCCAAAACCATGATTTAGCAATTCTCCAATAACTTTTTTTTTTTATATATTCCTTTACAATTTTACATCGATTTAGACATTTTTGAATGTCATATGTTCTAAAATTAAGTTAAATAATCTTGGGAAACGATTATGGAGATCTATACCAGAAACTTCATAATTATCACTCACCCCTTGAGGGCTAATTTCTACATCATTATTGTGCTGCTACTCTTCGGGATCATTTGGTGCACAATAAAGTGGAATACTCCAAGATTAAGCTTGGAATAAAATTTATTATGCATTTAGTTGAAATAAATCTCCACCAATCAAACGAAACATAAATTTAATCCAAGCTTAATCATGAAATAATTCAACCATAGTCCAAAGATTAAAATCCCAAGAATGTGATCACAGAATAACGACACCTTGAGTTTGAAAGTGCTACTTCACTGCCATGAACATAGAATGATGAGCATTAAACCACAATTTTCAGCAATCCAAATTACAGAGCAGCCACAGCAGTTGCATATTGGCTTTTCATGTTACCACCATGAGCTTGAGAAACAAGTCATTCATTTGAATATCTAAATAAAAGCATCTATGCTCAACACTTGGTAAAAATACTATCCAGAAAACTATTTTCCATTGAGTAGCATGATTAAATCAAACAAAATTGGATATAGCAAACAGTTCATGACACAAGAAAACTACATATTGCGATCAGCCAAAGCTACTCCAGCTCACGTCTCAGCCTATGCCACAAGTGTGCTAGCAGTGGTAGATTCGCTGCACATAAGCAGGAAAAAAATTTATCAGCAACCTTCAGTTATATAAGAATCGATGTGAATGAATAAAGATGGCATGCACCTTGGTTTTAAACCAAGAAAATAGTAAAAACAGGAAAAAAGGGCATGATGTTTTAGAACCATATAAGATTTGTTATAACCAAGAAATCTCTGAAGGCGCAATTGCTCAAAAGTAAAATGAATAATAATGAGCCATCCTTCTTTATCCATTAAATATCAGGTTTTAGGCTGCAGCAAGGTTCAAACCCATAATGCGCACCTAATCCACATCACAAGCTAAACTCTAACCACGTTAGAAAATCACCAAAAACATTTAGAGTAGCAAATAAGGAACGGATTGAAGAATCAATGTCAAAGGATTATATGCTGTGTATCCCAGTATGTAACTATTTCACTATCGGCAAACCATAGTACTACAGTAAGAAGTAAAACTTTGCTGTATTTAAAGAAACAATATATCCAAGCCTGGAAACAAACAACTTCTTCACCATTCAGAACTTCCATTAAAAATATAGTTCTCTATATCCACTAAACACAATTAAGACATAAAATAATATTAAGTTAACCTAGAAAAGAGTAAAGCAAGATGTCATGGAACAGTGGGTTCAATGACAACTTTAAAACTTGCTAAACATGAACCCCGAAATTTCATTTAGAATGGACCAGATATCTAGAAGACGGAAGCAAACAAGAATAATAAGTTGACAAATGACAACCATGTCTCAGTCACAAGCTAGTTAGAGGTTAACACATGAATCCTCACAATTCATTTTGCTCAATTAGGACAGACATCACAATCAAAAACAGTATAAACCTAACACAGCCAATAGTCTTAAGAATTAGAAGATTTTATCTAACTTTTCGGAATGTAAGGGAAATAAATCTTAGACCTAGCTCAATTCCCAAAGCTAACTCATGATGTGGGGAGACAACCCAACAACCCATTCATTAGAGCACATAGGCCACGGAGGTTAAGCATTAGGCAAATAAAGAATAGGGGTGGAGGGAGGGATGAAGTTCTGGCTTAATTCTTCCCCCAAAACCAACTGAATGACCGTATGAGCAGGCAACAAGTCATTCTCTAAACCAATGTGGCTCACTTTAACATTAACAAACCCATCTTTTGGGGTCATCAGTTCACTTAGATACCAAAGACAGAGACCTAAAGCTAAAAACACATAATCAAACCACTTTGGCAATCTTTAACGGAATAAATCAATGCATACTATCGGCAGTGTGCTAAATGCAACTAAATACCACAGTAAGATATTCAAAGTATAACAAGAGAAATTAGCAAGTAAGCTTACTATTTCCAGACAGGTGGGAGCTTTTTTGTTTTCTTGTAATAACGAGCAAGGCGATGGATCCTGCTCTCCACCAAAATCAAACGGAACTTAGAATCCTTATCCTTCCTGTTCCTCTCCAAATGCTTCCTAATGGCAACAGCCTTCTTAATCAGGTGGTACAAATCCTCTGGAATCTCAGGTGCAAGCCCTATCAATTTCCCCCAAAAAATACTCATACATCTCAAACCACATTCATTCAAATACTCATAAATCAAACCACATTCACATAAACAACGATAAAAACGTACCATGTGCCTTGAGGATACGCAAGATCTTGCTACCAGTAACACTCTTCACTTGTGCAATTCCATGAGAATCACGAAGAATCACACCAATCTGTGAAGGGGTCAACCCTTTCTTAGCGAACTTGCAAATGTTGTCCTCAACCTGAAATCAAAAAATCAAGCAAAACTTAATTAAAATTTCTAAAAAACATCTATACAGTAGTAGATACTAAAGGTGGATGAATTTACATCTGGAGCAGAGATCTTGAGCCAACTAGGAGGAGTTCTCTTGTAAGGGAGAGCAGAAGCTGAAATACCCTTACTGAAACCATTGGAACAAAAAAAAATGTCAGATTGATCCGCAGAAAAATGAAAAATGGAGATTCAAAAGAGAGAATGACGAACCCACGACTGTGCATACGACCCATGATGGCGGAGTCTACTGGTGGTCTGCAATGGAGGCTTACCTTTGGTTGTGCGGAAGGATTTTTTCTCAAAGCTGCTTCTCTTCTTTAATCTATGGCGTTTTACTAGGGTTTAGTATTACTATTTTGGGCCTTCAGAAGCCCAATTCTGGGTTTACTGGGCTGGGTTAACCATAGAAGGTGGGCCTATTATTCAGCTCTTACTATATCTTCAGCCCAAGTCGTGTAAACCTGTAATAATTCAGGACCTCAATTTTAAGTTTTAATTTGAAAGTTTCTCTTATTTCAACTTCAATTTCAAATCTCAAATTCTCCGGAAAGTAGGATTTTAAAATTTGAAATTGTTTTTCAAAATTTATAAATATAAAATTTGATTTCATAAGTTTATATTTTGTAAAAAAATGAGTCATTATTTCAAATTTTGCCCAAAAATTAAAAAACAAAGCCATGCTCGTTATGAAAAATATAATATTAAAGATTAGTTAGTTATTGTTACTATTGTTGACTAGTGAATCTTTGTATAAATAAATCGATCTTCAAAATTATTTCATTCAGGATCTTTTAAGAGCAATTTACAAAAATAATCAAATTTATAGGGTAAATGAATATCAATAGCTATAAGTATGTTATGTACTATGAATGACTATAATTTATGACACTTTTTTGTTGTATTTTTGTATAGTTTTTTATTTTTACATTAATACATCTTTAAGTACAACAAACTAAATAAGAAATTGACTCTAAATATAATTTATTATCCTTACATTACGTCCATACAATAAGTAACTCCCCATAATTAACTTATAACTAAAAATTAATTATTTAAAAACATATCAGATCATATTCTTTATCAGTTAACAAAAATTGTGATACATCATACTCAATTTTCTCGTTGTCTCCATATTTCTTATTCTGGCGTCGGAGAGACATTAATAATTTTTTAAAATTAATTCAAGTTATTGTATGTAAGCAAATTGTTGAATTTGTAAATGAATGTTAAGTATTTCGATTTTGATAGCTGAACTATGAGGCAATAAATATACTAGTGTTAGAAAAAAATGAATACATTGTTGTTAAACACAAAAATAAATGCATTGGATACAACTATACTTGTATTTCCTAAACAACTTTTTATCTTGGACATAATATTTATCTATCTAGATATAACTGTATTCGCAAATCAATATTTCAACTATGCTTATATAACAATACAAGTATCTATATATAGAAATATGGATACATTTCAACAATGTTGTTAAGCAAAAAATATACATACATTACACAAACGAGCAAAAAAGATATAATTTGTAGGTATCAAACTGTATAAATATGGATACATCAGACAAACGACCAAAAAAGATACAATTTGTGGGTATCAAATTGTACAAGTATTCTTCTAAATAAATTTTTGAAAATGCTAACAATATAGTATTGATGTACCCAAATTTAAATTTTAAGAAAACAAAACACAATAAAATCATATTTCACTAAATTTTCTTAGATATATTTGATCTTTTAAATAATTACTAATTATTGATATCAATGGGACCATATATTTATAGAGGTTTTTTGGATATATATTATTTTGTCGAAATTGATGATTTTTTTCATCGGTCCAAGTCGGGACTGGAGAAAAAAATTATTTTAGAGAAATTATTAAAATTTACCGAGTATTAATTTATAGAGATTTTACTGTATAATTGTATTCACGGATCAATAGTTCAACTTGTGGTTATATAAAAATACAAATGTCTATGTATATAACTATACTACTATATACAAAATTGATAATCAGAGAAACCTCAATCTCTTTATTGTTCATGTTCTTGTTGTACTCAATTTTTAACAACTATATAAATACGAAATCATTTCAATACAAGAGGACAATCCATAATGACAATGGCACACAATACTTGTGTTGAGATATAAAAGTAAATGACATTAAACTAAAAAAAAAAAAAAAGCATACAAATCTCATTGTCATTTTCCTCTTGTTCCTGCTCGACTGCTCTTTTTTCACACTCGCTTGAATCAATATTATTGGCTTTTCTCGCTTTTTCAAGATTAATTTCACTTCTGAACCTTTTTTCCTCTTATTTAATTTTGCATGTTCGATTTCTTCAAGCAGATAGGATATATGGTCATTAACCTTTTTTATTCTTCTTTCGTTCTCCATTACACCAACAAAGCCTGAAATTTTGGTTTGTTGTGAGTAATACACAAATCAAAAGAAGGTAATTCATTCAACAATTTATCAAATAAATGTATACCTCTCGTAACCTGCCTCGGCGTATCAATTTCAGTCATTGAAATGAACAAATAAATTCTTGAATCAAAACTATGAAAATAGAAGATGTGTAGATATATAATGCTCATAAAATTGAGATAAATATGTAATTAGAAGATACCTGATGGATACAAAATCTCAAAGATCGCTCATGCAGTGATGTAAAGGATCTTGAATTTGAATGAATTTGGAGGAATAAATCAGAAAATACGTATTTATGAATATTGATGAAAGAAAAAAAATTGATGATGGTAAACATGGGAAAAGATTACAATGTGCTTGTCATAATTAATTAGACATTCAATAATTACTTTACTATTGAATATTTATTTATTATATTAAATACACAGAAAAATAATATTTATTTGTATATAATTAACTCTGCTATTTATAATCTAATTATATCCATATAGTATGAAAAAACTAAAGCATAGCTATTTTTCTTGAATATATATAGATAATATATTTGCCATATTCTGAAATTTTTTCATCTTTGTTAATCTGTCAAAATGTTAAGTTTGTAATATCATCTAAATTACCACATTGTTGCATATTCTAATTATAACTACGATAGTGTCGAAGTCACACTTTCATATCATGTATCCAAATTACTCGTATCGTTTGACTAACTAACTAACACTCATAAATTACAATTATTTGTTGTTGAATTATACCCCTTAGAAATTCAATATTCAAATTGGAAAGATTTGTGTTACATCAAAGGTCAAACTTGCTTTGAAGCTCAAACGATTAGAAACAAAATTGCTAGTCTTTTTTTTGTTATTGATTGAGTAGTATCCTTCGCTCCTGTCAAATAAAGTAGAGAGGGAGAGACTCATTGTTGATAGGTTCTTCGGTTTGGATAAAGCGTTCAACAGTTAGATCACTTGGATGTCAAGCATCGTCTACGTCTATGGGATTGCTAAAATTCTCATAATGAAATCAACCCAAATTGGAGTCTCACCATAAATTGACAATTCATTGACCACAAGTTACATTGAATATTGCTAAGTGATACCACCAAAGTTTAAGATCACTTATGGTTATTTTATTCCTAAACAATTAACATGCATTGTACACGATCAATAAATCAATTACCTAGTATAGATATTAAAATAATTCGTAATATATTGTGCATAATTTAACAAATTATTTTTTTGAAAGTTCACCACCTTCATGTTTGTGACGGTTCATTTTGAATCAACATTTCAAAGATCCCATTAGGATAAATGAAAAGCAGAAGTACTGAAAAGAGTTTCAAGTTACACGGCGTCTAAACTATACACCAAGGGAAGAAGCAACTGTACTTTTAGGTTCTACATGATTATAGGATGCCAAATACAATCACAAATTGTTCATGACAGTAAACAACTGAAAAACACCGAAATCAATTCTACGAAATTGCAAATTAGAAGCACTTGAACATGCCAAAATGAAAGACCAAGCTACAAATACTCGCAAAGTCAGCTTCTTGTTTTCATCCAAAGAATGTTACACCCACAAATTTCAGATCACCTGCATGTCAAAGAAAAGAAGAAAATTAGTTGAATTTTTAAGTATTGAAAAAACTATGTGCTGAGGACAGTATTGAAATGCAAAATAATAGACATGAAAATAGACACAATTTTTGTCCATGATTATGATGTCTTATTTGGCTGCCACTTAAAACGTCCTTTCAGCAAGTAATTTAGAAGCTTGAACAAGTCTTGACAATTCAACTAATATAACATCTCCCACTGGAACAAACATCAGATTATTCTACCACCAAGCCAACTAGAAATAAATCGTTTAACGCTCTTTTACCTCTGCTAAAATTTGAATCCTGGTCTCCCATATTTTTCACTCCACTTCAATTTTTATGCACAATACTATTCAAATCCCCACCAAAATAGATATCAGATAACTTTACCACCAAACCTTTGGCAACTAGAAATAAATAATCTGATACTCTTTAGTCTCTTCTAGTATTTGAACCCTAATCTCTCATGACTGTCATCCATTATGCACAAACTTACATGGGAGGAGGAGGAGGAGGAGGAGGCAAAGTCGTCCTCGAAGGAAGAGAAAAGGGAATCACCTAGTTTGGGTAGTCCATAATAATTGGTAGTATTAGGAGGACAAATTATTCAAGCTCAAAAGGCAAAACCTTAACCTAATTCAAGGACAGTAACATTAACATTGTCAGAACCCTGTCCCTAGTTAATGTAGCATTGGAGGGAAAAGGCCAACCTAAAGGATGTACCCATTTCTTACCATAGGAGGAGGAGGAGGAGAAAGTAAAAAAGGAAAAAGAAGGGAAATAAACAAAACCCCTTCTTAATTACCAACTTCAACCTATTCAAGCCCTAAACTATACCTAATTGAATGGTAGTGATATTAACATGGTCGGAACCTTGTCTATGGGAGTAAACCTAGTATTGGAGGGGATAATGCAAACCTAAAAGATATATTCATTTCTTATAGTTGTAGTAGGAGGAGGAGAAATTATTCAAGTTCTAAACCTTTAATCTAATTGAAGGGTTGTCACATCAACACGATCAGAATCTTGTCTATTTGAGTTAACTTAGTGTTGGAGGGAAAAGGCCAACCTAAAGATGTAATCATTTCCCATCATGGTCGTACTACAAAGGGAAAATATCATATCTTGAGGGTTCCCAAACAATCAACAAGATTTATAAATATATGGCATAGATTAACAAAACCATGCAACTTAACTCCTTTCCTATTGGGTATATTTTTCATGTTTTATCCATACAAGGATGAGCTTGGAAATAGACATGATACCCGTATAAGCAATTATGGTAGCACCATTTTCTCTATCATGATTAATGTACCTGGCCGTATGACCTATACTACTGTGGATATTGTGTGTTGTTTGGGGGGAGGGGGGATAATATACAGATAACTATGACTCTACGGGGCTTATATACAAAGCATGGAGCATGTAAGCTCGAAGCTGTAGAAGCTCAAGTGATGATTGATAACCCTTAGCCAAATGCTCCTCCAACTGATTAAAAACTTAACCATCTTAGGAAAGGTGATGGATACAGGGAAAACAAAATTGCTTCACTTGGAATTGGTATTCTTCTCCTTCCTATCTGTGTTAGGGGTCGTCTGGTACAAACATTGATAACGCAGGAACTATTTTTTTTGAAGTGTTTGATTCATTGTTTCTCACTTAATCTTGTGTTTGGAGTAAAACTCTATAAAAAAATTATTTCCTATTATACCCTTGTGTTATTATGAGATTGTTTATTTCATGTAATTGAGTCAAATGTAATTGAGTCAAGATAGATAACCACCGGATAATCTTACTCTTTTGACTCAATTACATTTGACTCAATTACATGAAATAAATAATCTCATAATAACACAAGCGTATAATAGGAAAGAATTTTTTTAAGGGTTTTAAATCAAACACAAGATTAAGTGGGAAGCAATGAACCAAATACTTAACAAAAAATAATCCCTACTAATCCCTGTGTTATTAATGTCTGCATAACTAATCCCTGCGTTATCAATATTTGTACCAAACGACCCCTTAGGGGTAGAGGTTTAACAAACCTTGGATTAGTTATCCGTCCATTTCGCAGGGATAAAATAAGACCACATATGGTGTATAATCCATGGATTAAATAAAATAAAGTAACTAAACAATGTATTACGGACTAAATTTTAATCCATGGACTATTCTATTTAATACCGCCTACCAAACGAGTCCTTAAAGTATTATGGACTAAGGGCAATACATTAAAATCAACCCCATACCAATAAAGTTAGCAGCATTAATCATTTTCGAGGAACAAGCCTTACACAATTGAAGACACTAGTACCAGAGGGCATGAAAATTTTGTCGATATCACTAAAACCCTTGTCATTCTATTTAAGAATGAAGGAAAGACATTTATACTTGGCTTGAATTTTTAACCACTTGCTACCCCTGATTATCCTCTCATCACACCACCAGTGGAGGAGCATGAGTTCACTATAGACAGACTTTCAAGTAACATGCATATTGGGGAGCAAAAAACAAAAGCTAATTAGAAAGGCAAGTTGAGTCATGTTGTTCCCTTACATCCACATACAACAAAGACAGTCTGCACTGGTTTTAAGGAGAACATTGATCTGGCTCGCATAAAAAGGTTGCATAAGTCGAAGGACCACCATGCAACCCATTGAATGAAGCCTCAAGAACTGTCTCCCCTCTCTTTACAAGTTACCTTTTAACAGGACTAAATTAATTAAGCTGGTTTGGGAACAGAGTAAGGCAAGAGTGGAGAGATAAATGACAGCATTATCTTAGATTGACAAAGTACGCCATTTTCACAAGTTTGACCTGGTGTTTCAAGCAAATCTTCGCTTTAATGTAATGAACCCTCAGAAACTCTACTTTGTTAATTACTGACAGAGAAGGAATATAGGATTATGACACAACAGCAACTTTTACATCAACAAGTATTCTGACAATAAAATGAATAAATTCTACACTAATAAAACCAACAAAATCTAGTTGCCAAAGAAGAAAATTAGAATGAAACAGACGGTACATCTGCCTCCACAATCCCTATTCCCTACTGAGAATGGAAAATTTTCTATATAACTTTCACTTCATGAGACACAGTACCTAGACATGAAGCATCTTTCGATTAGGACATGGGGATATCCTATCAATTTCCAAAGTTCTCTTCAACTTACTTAATAGAGCTCTTTTTGATAGACGGTACGTATGAATAGGACAAATTTTAAAGAGGTCTTTCATAAATGCAAACTGTACATAGTTAAGTTGTAATTTGGATGTATAATACGACGAATCAGTAAAAATTTATAAGTAAGTCAGTAAGAAGAATTTAATTGGTGAATTTGCTGCAAAGGAATTGCTTTTGGATTGTCACATATGAGAGCAAGTTATGTAGATGCAGGGGTTTAAAACTCATGCTTCCCATTACAGATGCACGAGTTGTCACTGAGTTATAACACAAAAGTTTCCTTTTTCCATTTACAAGCAAAACATGAAAACCGTTTTGACCCAACATGCAGGTTTCTCAACATATCTCTATACAAACCACACTAGGGGGTGGGGATATTTGTCAATGAAGAACTCAAAGTTTTTGTAAGCAATACATAATTAAAAAGTGGAAAATATTTTCAACCTGTTCCTTACTAGTTGATGCTTGTTATCAAGATAATGAACAAAATTTGCGAACAAAGAGGACTTTGTTACGCCAAATACAGAAATGTTTTTTCACAAAAATCCAAAAAGGAAATATAGCTAGCATATTAGTGCACATTTGCCTTTCTTAAAATACAGGTTGCTCTTACAGACAAGAAACCAGTTCGTCAACCTTTGCTACTCTGAACCCATATATGAACAGAATCACCATGGTTTATTTCAACTCACCATCATCTCCCCCCGCCATCTCTCACAAAACAGCACTGGACGATGGCTGTTCCTACAGTTTCAGAACCTTTATTCTCTGTAAATAGCCCATGATGATGTCCCTCTCCCAGGACAGCTCATAGTGTTTATTTTCTTAGAAAAGTTACCTCTAGAAGATCAAAAACACAAAACAGTTTAAATTGACCCTCCCCAAAACACTCCTTAGAACTCACAATACAATGGTACAGCTGTACAAGCCTATAGAACATATCCCGTGGAAGTAAGCTCATGACCTTCCTTAAATACCTCTTGCAAAATAGTTCATTTTGGCAGCAATATTTTAATCCAAATAGAACAAGGACTACATCTTAAAAGTAACTTGCAACTTGAACAAATAACAAAGTGTATAAAATCTGATGAATATGAAAGACCTACATAACTCATGAATGAGGCAGATAAATACAAAAGCGAAGAAGTGATATTGCTAAGGCAATGACGAGAAGTCTCTTTAGGCAGAACAATGAGTAACATCAGCCAAAGCTCTACCCTTTCACTTTCAACTTTCAAAAATGGCAAACCTGAACAAAAACAAACGCAAAAACTTCTAACGACATCCTGGGAATTCCATCTATCTTGTTGTTCAGTAGGGTATTAACACATGTATCACCATAACTTTCTCCACTACTAGTTTAGCCAATAGATTTAAACATTTCTCTCTACTTAAATAAATTTCAACAGTACTAGTCTACGTCCATGAATTTCAATCATAAGCAAAAAAGTAGATTCTGGCACAAACAAAAAAGGCAATTATTCAACAATTAAATCTGCTCTCAAAAGCAAAGGCAATTTCACCAATTAATGGTCCGAAAAAGCGAAATGCCTATACATTCCAAAGCAACGCCTTTTTAGTTCTCCCAGGCAACTTTATAAATAAAACATGCAGCTTAATGAGCGCGTTTTAACATTGACTTTACATGGAGTAAATGTGAATAAAATGTTCCCTGCCAAAAATATCTAAAATTTGCAAACAGTATCCTTCTTTGACCAAAACTCGTATATCATATTATTAGCAAATTGCATAACCTCAAAGCAAAGATATGAGCGCAGACAAAAAATGAGTCAACACAAATCATTACACATGATTAAAGCATTTCTAGCAAAAAAGACCTTGAATTTTCAAAGAACAAAATCTTCTTAAAGAATTGAAATTGTAAAAGGTATGATTACTCACAGGCGAAATCACTTGGCAACCATCCTGGCAATGAATTCCTCGTACTTAATCTTTCCATCTGATCCAACATCAACCTCTCGGATCCACTCATCAAACTCCGAAGCCTCGAGCTTTTCACCTATACTGGTGAGGATATGCTTGAGATCCGCAACAACAACATAACCGGTAGAATCCTTATCGAGGACCTTAAAGGCATCACGGAGCTGGCGATCAAAGGGCTCAGGCTTGAGGTGTTTGGACATAAGCTCAAGGAAACGGTTGAAATCGAAGGGCGCATTGAGTTTCTCCTCGGCGATTATGGATTTGAGTTGAGCTTGGGTCGGGTTGCCGCCGAGTGAACGCATAAGGATACCTAGCTCCGATGGGGCGATCTTACCGTCACCGTCGGTATCGAAGAGAGTGAAGGCCTCCTTCATGGAGGATATTTGATCGTTGCTCAGATCTTTCCCCATTTGCTCCGATGATTTCTCTCTCTAGCTGCTTTTCTCCTTCACTCGTCAAATTTCTCTCTTTGTAGATTTTGGGATTCAAATTTTTGGTTAAAATGAAGCTGGAAGGGGAGTTTCACCATTTTCAAGATGCATTCGGGTTATTTCAGTTCGGCCCATGGGTGTTAATGTCAGCCCATCTCAAAACTAGGCCCCAGATAAAAGGCCCATTGGGAATATAGCATGAGTTGAAATGTTGAATGTGGTATAACAAAAGAATTTAAAGTGTAAATTACATAAATCTCATAGTTTTAATATGAAATTATAATTTATTCTTAATAAGTTTATAATTACATTAATTCTTTAAAAATTAAAAAAATCAAATACAATAGTTGAAGTTTAGATACATTAACATGTAGTCCAAATACATAATATATAGCTCGAATATATTAAATATTGGTTCGGATACATGAATATGAAGCTCGGATACATTAAAGAAATAAGTGTGTATTTTTAAGGTAAAATTATAATATATTCCTCAAAGTGTATAATTACAAAAATCCCTCAAAACGGATACAGCGTTGATACATTAATCTAATGCACGAGATACACTATCTGATGCACAATACACTAATCTGATGTGCGAAATACATTAATTTGATGTGTGAGATACACTAATATGGTGCGCAATATACACTAATCTAATGTGCGAGGTACATTTTATACGTGATACACTTATCTGATGCGTGAGATACATTAATGTAATGTGCAAAAATGAGGGATTTTGAAAATTTGTGAAACTTATAGGGGATAATGGTAATAAATAAATTAAAAAGTGGAATTTCCGTAATTAATCTTTGTTTTACACTAACCCATTAGGAGGAGCAAAAAATAAGTAAAAATTACAACTAAATTTGAAGACTTCGTTGCCCAAATATTATCTTTCACTCAAATATGAACTCTAATATAAATTTAAAATAAAAATACTAGAATAATATTCTAGCTGGATTCGAACTCATGTTTTACAGGTGGATCTCCTAACTTGTATCAGTAGCACAATGACAGTCGTATGCTTTTCATGGTGCACTATTAATTATATCCTGATTTATGTCAGTTTATCAAAATAGATATACATATATATGCATGATTTTTCCGAAGTTAACGAGTGAACGTGCACACCTCCTGAAGGGTTGGAACCACCTCTGGATTTAATTACCTCTTATTCTCATTCTTTTCAAATTACAAAAATCCCATAAATTTATAGGATCTTTGATACATCAGTAACCAGCAGATACATAGCTTATGGATTGCGTTTGTGCATTACTTAATGGGAGAGATGCATCCGTTCAAGAGAGGATATGGATGTATCCAAGAGAAGATTTTTATAATTTTTTTAATATGGTAGGAAAATTTTAAAATTATGGTAAAATAAGATTTGTATTCGTACAAAAAAAAAAATTATAAAAAAAGTAAAGGTAGTATGTTATAAATATATTTTTATATATTATTGTGAATGTTTTTTTTTTTTTTGCGGATAGTGAAGTTTTATCAATAAATTCATATTAATCCTAAGGTTCTCTAAAATTATTTGGAGACCAAAACACCCTCAAAATCCTAGTTTATGCCATGTAAAGGGCCTCCATAAGACAAGAAGACACTATAGTAATAATAATAATTAGAAGCAAAGTGACATAAGAGGTTAGGACTGATGAGAGAAACTTTTATATAGTAGAGATGCAGTGGAAAAAATAAGGTCCATAAGGTGGCAAATACTTTGTAAATGCAAAAAAATAAAGACAACCATAAAGCAAAGCCTTTAATTTTTGTATTTAAAAGAAATTCACTCTCATGTAATATCATATATAAAGGGTTTTTATACCCAATAATGTTAAAAAAGCAAGATGCTTTTCTAGTCTAACTCCTAGCTAACAACAAGCTGAAAAGGTAGAAGAAAAATACTCATGATTAAAGAATTGCAACAACCAAGAATTTTTTATATGGCATTAAGAATGGTCCTGGGGTCAATCAAATAGGTATAATTATATGAGACCAAGGTTCAAATTTAATAAAATGCCAACTCCCAGTCCCATACACTACGTTCGCAAACACACACACTCATTCGTTTGTCATATTTTATGTTCTTTATTGTGTTATTTTAAACATGTCATGTGAAAAATTATAATTAAAAAGTTGTTAAGAAAAAAATATATATAACTTTTTAAATAAACTAAAAAAAATTATGATAAACAAAATAAAACAAATGACGCACTATGTGTTTTTTTGAATTTGATGGAGACGATAAATAGATAAAGCCAAATATATACATGCAACCAAATAAGGAGTGTGTGTTTTGACTTAGTTTGTCATTGTGCTCACAATTTCACTCGTGACTGGTACACGAAAATTTGTCTAAAATTGGGCTAAAATCTCTTTTTTAATTTACTATTCAAATAATAATGTAAAGTCGTTATTGTTTTAGAATTGCACTCAAATGCCAAAAAAAAAATGCCTTTCTTCTTTAATTTAAAAATACTTGTCATATTTTGTTCTTTCACCTTTCTTAAGAAAAAAAAATATTACTTTACTACTAAAAACGAAATTTGACTAAATTGTTCTTATTTATTCCTCCTCTCTTTTTAATTTTGCACCATATTAATATCTCTCCTTATTTTATGACGATCGAAAAAGGGTGGAAACAAACAACTAAAATGACAAGTATTGTAAATCTATTTGTAGTAAGTTGATTGAGGGTAAAGGTCATAAACAACAACACAAGTATTATGGACTATCTATTTATAAAAAAATTGAAATTAGCGTTTTATTGGAAGTACTTGTGATGTGCTTTCACAATATATATTTTGATACTTAATTTTCCACAATAAGCTTTCCAGTGCAGCTCATGAATTATTATAGCAAAAAGGAAGGTCGTGTACCACAATTCGAGTTAAAAAGAAGAAGGGGACACCATATAGAAACGATACATGCATGAGAGTTGGGACCATAATCTTCATGAATTCTTTTATTTCATTATTATAAATCATCACTATCATTTCCATTTTTTAATTATTATTTTTCGAAATATCAAAATTTTGGAGACCTTTTGTTTCTAATGCATGTGACACACTAAACTTAGGTTAAATAATATAATAAATGCAACAATATAACTTAACAACATTATATATGAATTTATGATTTGATGTTAGAAATTTAATTTAGATTTGAGTATATTTTTTCTCATAATATGAAAACCCTACTAATTTTATACTTGTGTAAACTATAAAAAGTAATAATTCAATTTTATATGATCTTACCAAATGAAGTGACAAATTATAGTTACTCAACTTTATTGTATTCAATTATTTGCTATTACCTTCCATAGTCATTATTTTCAAAAATTTTACTTTATGATACCTATTTAACAGTGGCGTAGCCATCTAGGATTGTCAGTCGGACACCTTTCATCAAAATACTATATTATATATATATAAAACTATATGAAATATTTATGTATACATATCTCCGCGCGACTGATACAATGATATGGAATTCAAATTGCTGACACTAAAAAGGGAATGGAAGAAGCACTTTTGCTGTTTGTTGTTTTGCTGAATTCAAATTAAGTTGTAACTGACACACACAAGAAAGAGAGTTGCCAGCTGTCAAGAATCTTTCTTTTTTCTCGTCGAGCCCACATTAAAATTCTGACTAAATTTGAATTGGACATTGCAAGATTCATTTATATATGACATTTTCAACAGAATTTTCTTTATATTTAAAGTTTAAATTCGAGACTTCTAATTAAAGATGAATTAATCTTAAAAGCATGAATAGTTTCGAAGAATCTTACTGTATAAGCATGTTGGAGGGTCCTCGAACTAAAGGCAGAATATATAAATATATATAATAGTGTGTCACATAATCCTAAAAGGCTGTTTTAAAGGTTAGAATTCGATGCCTTATTCTTTTCCTTTTACAGGGCATTGGGAAAGGTATCATAATTCACAATTCAAAAAGGGAAAAGTGAAGTAGTAATCAACATGAGTGCGACTCCTTTTCCATTTTTACAAAACTACCTTTTAGGATCATGCATAAATATGAGAAAATCGAAATATTGAATGGAATTGAATTTTTTTGATACTTCAATTTTGGTATTTTGATTTCGGTTCGATATTTGGTATATATTTTTATATTTTTTGATATTTTGATTCAATTTTTGATATGTAATTTTGTGTTATTCGATATTTCGATTTATCGAAATATATTATATTATAATGTATATATTTATATTATACTAATTATTAATGTTAAATAATAAATATTATAGTTTAAAATAAAAAAGTAAAAAGTAAAAGACACTTCTTTGATGTAACTATTTTTAGCTCATTAAGCTGAAAAATCAAATAAAAAAATTTACAAATTTTAAAAAGCCCACTAAGTAGGCTCATTAAAAAAACTGAAATAACAAAATCGAATTGAAATAATATAAACCGAACCAAAATAATAAAAACCAAACCGAATTATTTCGATTTGATGTTCGATACATGTTGTACAAGAATACAAAAATCAAAAAATAAATTGAAACCGAATCAAATTACCAAATGTCTATTCCTATTGTCTTTCTATAATACAACCAACAATATGTCTATTATATTTTTATAAATTGCGCATAAAAAAAATATAACGTATGTCAATCTCATCATTGTTTAATGAATAGAGAAATTATTTCAGAAAAATTCTCCCTTCAAATAGTTAATAACAAGACAATTTGAAATAGACAATAAACAGGTAGAACAAATACCTTTCTATAATACAACCAAGAATCACACTTCACCTCAAATATTGCTACTGGCTAAAGCCATCTATACATACTTCACCTCAAATAAAGAATTTAACAAAAAAATACAAGAATCATATTACTCGTAATATTTCAGATTATCACTCGCGAGTAAATAGCTCATTATATTTAATTTCTCATCCTCAAATGAACTTTAGTACTTTATGCATGTTTGACTTTATATTCTTAATTACACCATGGCATCCTTTGTGATAAATGAATGGCTGACATATGTATAGGAAATTAAAAATTATTAGTTATATTATAATTATATTCATTTTAATTTTCTACTTAAATTTATTATTTCAAATCAATTGCTCTTCTACGCAGTGATGGAGTTAGAATTTTTAATAAGAGAATTTAAAATTCGTAAAAATAGACACACAGAGTAGTTGAAGGGAATTCAACATCTACTATATATAAATAAAATATTATTTTAATCATATATAAATAAAATAATTTTCCATCGAAGAGGATTTGGATGAACCCCTTGTACTAAGATGGCTCTGCTCCTGCTTCTAGACAAATATTAAATTATTGAATCACTCGTAACTATTAGTAACATGTTATAGATCTATTAAGAAAACACAGTCGAAGATCAATTTTCTCTCATTCCAGTCACCAATCCAATCATCATTTCTATACCATAGTAAATACACGGGAATTCCAACAATTTATTGTTCATTGTTTTTTATGTTTAGTTTTAGCCCGCCTGTTTCTGTCACATAGTAACCCATTACTCAGACTTTTTTCTTCCTTGCCGTTTGATTGTTCTCCCCCCTAGTGTGTTTTTTCTTTTGCACAGTGTAAGCCCTTGAACACACACACACCTTTCCCCAACAACCCTGATCTCGCCCCTTGCTCACCCTAATCATTGATGCTTCACGACACGTGTTAAGATAGAAAATATAATTACTTAGTTATGTTGGGGTTATTATGTAATGACTGATAGGCTTACAAATATAATATTGTACAAGACTCTAATTATCAAATTGATATTAAATTCATAATAATAATATCTATTCATGTAGCAGAGCAAGGGTTTAAGTTCTTCCAAACCCAGCCGCCGCCGCCCCTTAGTCGTCTTCTTCTTCAACGAATATCTCACATGGTGAAGACCCACAGATCACTAGATGACTCCCACGGGGGTTGAACTTTTATAAAAAATCTCCATTCTCTACTCAGGAAAAAATTAAATGCTTCAAAATTTTCCATCGTGGTTCACTACGCGGCTGCAAATCTTTCCGCCTCAATCGATCATGGCGTATGGGGATGGAACCATGGATGTTCCACCGCCACAATCACCATCACATCCGATGGAAGAGGCGGTCCACATGCAAGGGCAGCAGCGGAAGGCCACCGCTGTGTCACAATAAACCGGAACCATGAAAAAATGGTTACGTATTGAGTGCCCAATACGGCGTGTCTCTAGCAATTTATAAGCCTCGGTCAAATCACTCAATGGGGACTCACTTCCGCCGCAAGCCATTTTGAATCATCTTCAAATTCGCGTATTAATTCACGATCGCGACTCATATATTTCCAATTAAAGAAAACAACTTCATGGTATTCAGAAAAGGTGGTAGTGACTCTATGCAAAAGTATCTTGACTCTGTTGTTACCCAATTGTCGTGCTCTGAATCGTGCCAATCTGGAATTCCAGATCAAGATGTGATATTAATGTGTTCTTCGTGGGGGGGGGGGGGGCCTTGTCGTCCGAATATGCGTTCTATTAAAACAAAAATATCCGGACGAATATTGCCACATGTAACGTTGCCTGAAGTGTCATCTTGGTTTACTTACAGAAGAATTGAAATGTACAGATGGAACAAAAATTAAAGGTTAGGGAACAGCCGGTGGACTAGCCGGAACCACACACCGCTCCTTGTCAATATTGGCAGTCAGCCGGCAACAGGAGAGGCGGTCTGGACGAGGCTTTCAGCGCGGCCAGAGGCGGAAACTCCTGGTCGCTGCAGCTCTGCAGGCGGTTGGTAGCGGGGGGGGCTGTCGACAGCCCTCAACAGCGATGGTGGCTAATCCAGCGGTCGTGGGGGTCTGCTGGTCGCGGCAGTGGACCTCCGCGCAGCCTCCATCATCTGCCCAAATTTGTGGGCAATAGTATCATGCGGCGTGGGGATGTGGCATGGTTTGATAACACTTATTCTGACGTCTACATCGTCACCTCAAGCGTTCTATGCTTTTTTTGTGCCAACTCTGCTGAATTCAAATGGTAAGTTTTAGACACAGGTGCTAAGGCAATGTGAACACCGGATCTGTCTCGTCTATACTCTTATACTCCATACTCTGGCAATGACAGTGTCAACTAGTGCAGGTGGCCACCTCCTCCCTATTGCTCATGTGGGCTCAGGTAAAAATACCTACCTCCTCTGCATTTTTCACCTTGGTAACTTCTTCATGTACCATCTCTTAAATCTCATCTTCTATCGGTTATCGTTTCACCAAAGATAAAATTGTACCCTACTCTTTAACTCCAATGAATTTCAGATTCTGGACAACAACACCCACCGAGTTGAGGTACAGAGGACAAATGGAGCAAGGGCTTACATGCTACCTTCCAATTATAAAGTGTCTGCGTCTATCGAGTGTCTCCAACAGCGTGACTTTCCATTTCACTCCTCAAGATTGGCATCGTAGCTTGGGTGGGGCATCCTTCGTCGAAGTCAATAAACATTCCTTCTCTTTTTGGTTTCAATATAAAGTGTCCAATGTAACGTCCTGTTGAGTCATGTTCTTTGTATCCAAGGTCACCACAAACTACCATTTTCTTTATCATATAATGCAGCACTATTTCCTTTCAACTTATTCATTCTGCTGTTTGGGGCCTACGGCGAGTACCATCTTTGGTGTTTTCGTTATTCATTAGCTTTGTTGATGATTTACCAAAATTTTGCTTGGTTATATCCCTTAAAACAAAAATCTGAGGCGTTTGGAGCTTTTTAAAAGTTTCTAGTTCATGGGTCAGAATAGTTTGGAAAATTTTTTTTTTTTTTTAAACATAAAATTTGTCGAACTGATCATGGCCGTGAAATGTAAAACAATCAGTTTGCACCATTTCCCAGACGCCTTGGCATCCTCACCAAAAAACGTGCCTTATTACCCCTGAACAGAAAAACGGGGGTGGCGGAGCGCAAAGCATCGTCACCTCATCGAAACTGTCATTACTCTTCGCACACAGCTCGCTTACCTGTAAACTTTCTGGGTTGAGGAGCTTGCCACAGCAATTTTTTGATTAATCGCTTATTCCAAAGAAAATCTCTGGTCATATTCTCTCCCATGGAAAAATTATACACATTGCTCCAGATTACTCCATTCTCCGTGTTTTCGTGGTTGTCTGGTTGTCTTGCGATCCCATTTGCGTCATGAGGAAATCATAAGTGACAACCTCGATGAAGCCTGAAGTATTTGTTGGTATGAAACCCCTTACCAAAGGTTTATCGATGTTTTGAAAACCCACCACCCAGCGTATATATGTGACCCGTCATGTTAAGTTTCAATGAAACTGAGTTTCACTACCCACAAGTCCTTATCTCAGCAGTCCCCCGTCTTCATGTCTACTTGGAAGGCCTTCCTCTTTTTCTACCACAGGCCCTCACAGAACACAAAGAACTCAAGCCATGCTCACCCACGCCTCCGTTCTCACCAATGCTGCCAGCCATTAACACTCGACCAGCCTCAACCCCTGCCACTTCCATTCAGTAACAACGCCCCACCCACACCACCACATTACACCAATATCGTTTCCTCGAGCCGCAGTCGGTTACACCAACCACCCAAGCCGGCGTCACCAAACAGTCGTTACAAGCTGTACCAGAAACCAGAACCGCCCAAATCCGGCTCCTCATCATCCCATGACTACCCGTGCCATAGAGGGGCATTCTCAAACCAAAAAAACGTACTCCGTACTTCCATATGATAACCAGACACTCACTGAGCCCACAACATACAAACAGGCTGCTCAAAATTAACATTGGTGCATGCTAGGATGGCTGGTTGAGGCGTTACAGAGACAAAATACTTGGGTGTGAGTTCCTTCCCCCTGTTTGAACCGGTTTCCCATGGGCTTGTAAGTGGATTTATCGCAATAGACAAACGCAAACTCTGATGGAACGGTGGCTAGATACAAAGCTCGCCTGGTGCAAAGGGATATGACAAGCTATGGGCTGGGACTACAGAAAAAAAACATTCAGTCCGGGTGTTAAACAACAGGACAATCCGACCGTGTCCTGTCCTCTAGCTATGCATCATCAGTGCAAAACTCCATCAACTGGACGTTTCAACGCCTTTTTACATGGTGAACTAAGGGGAAATCTACATCGCCACAACCTACTGGATATATTGAATCAACGGGCACCTACCATGTCTGTAGTTGGTAAATCTTCTATGAGGCTTAAAACAAGCTCAACGTGCTGGTACCTACGTCTCTCATCCTTTTCTTTACGGCACAGGGCTTCACCACCACATATGACACAAGTCTTTTGTCAAAACATTCAGCCACAGGAATTCTCAATACCTACTCTATGTTGATGATATGTTGTCACTGGTTCATCCCCTACCCTATCAAGATTTAAAAAACTGTAGGGGCATCATGAATTTCAGATGCAGGATTTGGCCCTCTCAAATATTTTCTTGGGTTGAAGTTGACCGCACCATGATCAGCTTATCTTAAATCAGACCAAAATATGCAGGGGAAATAATCCATCGAGCAGGAGTGGACTCATGCACCACCCGCACCTACACCAATCGCCCCAGCCAGTCGACCTAACGGTGAACGTGCAGTCCACACAACCCGTTTGTTCGAAGCTTGGTCGGCGCTGCAATATTTAACTGTAACCGTCCAGATTATACAGTTCGCAGTCAAACTATGTGCTCAGAACAGCACAGTCCGGACGGAACAAGACTTTCACACTCTCAAACGCATTCTTTCGGTATGGTCAAAGACCATTCGCTGTGGTTACCTTTTTAGAGGAGACCTTGTCTTCGCGGCACTCCGATTCTGACGGGGCAAATATCCCGACACGCCGATCCAACCACGAGTTTATCTCATCTTTTTTGAGACCAAATTTGATCTCCTGAAACACACAAACAAACAGGGACGAGTATTCAAAAATCCTCCACGGAGGCTGAATATCGAGCTCTATCGTGCAGCCTCGGAAGTAAGTGGCCTCACCTACTTCTAGCGACCTTCATGTTTCAACCACCGTCGCCAAGCTTGTATTGTGACAACAAATCTGCGATTTGTTCTGACCAAGGAAAGAATCCTGTCTTACACAAGCGCATGAAGCACTGGGCAAGGAACTGTCAGTTGTGCGCGAACAGGTCATTGATGGAGCCCCCATGACAGCTGAGTATGTTTCCACGAGGAACCAGGCGCTAGCGGATTTTATCTCACAAAACCGTTACAATCTCAGCGTTTTCAGTATCTTACTCCAAGCTTCCTCTTGCTTCCGCCAAGACTAGCTGAGGGGGGAGTTAGATGAAACTATTAATTTACTAGTTATGTTGGGTTATTATTGTAATTACTTATAGTCTACAACTATATATATTGTACACGACTCTAATTATCAATTGAATATAACTTCCAGAATAATTAATATCTATCAAAAAGAAAGAGAAATATTTTTTAATGCTATTTATTTTGTGACTTAGTTAAATATCAAAAATAAAATTACTATTTATTTTTCCGTTTGATCTTGAAAGAGACTCCAATTACCTTTAGAAAACATATTAACATACCTCTAAACCAAACAAATTTTATTTTCATATTTCTTATGATAGTATTATCATTCTTAGTGTAACTAATGTCCCCCATCTAAGAGGCCAGGTTTACGTGAGAACTCCTCCAAATATAATAATAATAATAATACCCAAATGTAGGTGATTATATATATATGTCCAAGGACAGAGATTTTATTTAGCCAGCCAAGTTTTGGATAAGGATAAATAAAACAAATTAACATGCATGTGCTGGCAACTCAATAAAACAATTATATTTTGTAATTAGCATCTTATATATAGTGAGACCATGCAAAAGCTAGCTAGCATGGGCACGACACTATTAACCTAACCTAAAATTAATTAATTAGGCACATTTATCTAAGCAATGCCTAAAAAGCAACACGACACAAAACAAATGCATAATAGTAAAATTAAATATCAGCTTTTTGTTTGTTTGTTTTTAGTCTAACATTTTATTCAAAACTTCTTTTTCGATCAAATCGAATATCATGTGTTTGTTTTACAGTGACAAAATAGAAAATTTACTTATGTGTTTTTCTAGGCTAAATGAATATACAGACGGTGCACTACTTTATCTTAAAATGTACACTAGAATATAAATCAATTTATTTTGTTGGAACGATCAATATTCTTGTGTTTCTCATTATATATTCATCTTGTTTCTTTAATCGATACATCAATTAGTTGATATGATGGATAAATTTAAACTTTCTTTTTCCATTCTTAACTTTGCTACAAAGTTTTTGTTTTGATCATGTTACTTTCGATGATTACTTTATTTGTCATCTTTATAAAAAATAAACGATAATAGTATTTGTCATATTAAAAAATCAAGTAAGAATTGATTATATTATTTTCATTTTGCCCTGAATTAATATATATGACGAGATACTAATTAATATAATGAAAAGGAGAGTAATATTTATTGAGATGAAAAAAAATGACAATCTGATCAGATTAACATTTTAATTAATAAATTGGACAGGAGGGAGTAATTTTTATCAAATGGGGTTTGAGAATAATGTAATTTAGTGTCATAATGATGGTTATTATTACTGTTATTAATGATATATGATGTAACCAATTATGATATCTCTCTACATATTGCAAGACAACTATATTACTAATAGATTTTCCCTTAATTAATCCCCATAATAATCATGCAGTGTGTTTCGACATTATTGGTGATGGCCTTCGATTTGATAGCGAGTACTTATTAATGTTTTGATACGAGGTACTATATAATACAATAAATTATGTTCTGTCTTATATATAGTGGTGTATAAATATGTTAATTGTTTAAATGCTAACGTGACTTAGATGTGATAATTGTAATTGTGAAGTAAAATATTAGTTTAATACTTTCTCCGTTAGCTATTATTTGTCATGATTTATATTTTTAGAGTCAAACTATATCAATTTTGACTAACATTAAGATATATTTTTTCATCTTATTGATATGCAAAAAAATTGCAATTTATAGTACTTTTCATATAGTTTTTGAATATCTAAATTTTTGTTTAAAACACCAAATTGTTATAATCTAATTTAACTTTGTAAAATAGTCAAACTGACTTTTGATGACAAATAAAAGTGAACGGAGGTTGGCGAGTTATTTTGATGTATCATCATATCAAATTGAAGTTCAAAGTATAGGTATAATGTAATGTGTTATTCTTGCGGTTTCTATTCATTGTTCAAATTACTTTACGTCAATTAAT
Source organism: Solanum habrochaites (assembly GCA_027704765.1). Classification (NCBI taxonomy): domain Eukaryota; kingdom Viridiplantae; phylum Streptophyta; class Magnoliopsida; order Solanales; family Solanaceae; genus Solanum; species Solanum habrochaites. The sequence continues at coordinate 53,201,456 of JAKWJA010002491.1, forward strand.
AGAAGTAATATAATAAAATAATTATATTAATGATAATTTCTTTTTAATAAATATATCAAATTCAAATATGAATAGTAAAAATAAATCAAAGGTATCTTATTTTTTATTCATACATAATCAATGCATCAATAACAAGTTCATGGTCTTGTGAATTGTCAGACAAATAAACTATAACCTTGAAGAGTTTAATATGTACCTGCCTGAATATATTTCCTTCTATGGTGACATAGTATTTGGCATATAGCCTAAAGGTAGGAACATCAAATAATTTAAATATTGAACACCAAGTGTATTTTTCAAATTTATATAACTGCAACAAAAAAAAAAAAACAAGAAAACTGTATCCAGCATTGTTACGTTGTCAATTAATAAACTTTCATTGTTCTTTACTTTCTCCGTCCGATATTGTTTGTCAAACTTTCTATTTTTAGAGTCAAATTATGAAAGCTTTGACTCACATTTTAAGATGTCATTATGTTAATATGTAAAAAAATTATAATTTATAATACTTTTTATATAATTTTAAAATATCTAATTTTTTTATTTAAATATCAAATTAATGTGATCTAATTTACTATTGAAAATTAATTAAATTAATTTTTGACAAGTATAACATAACAAACAATTTCAAACAAAAAAAATAATAACTAACAGAATACTAAAGAGTTGATAATCGAGTTATCAAATTATGATTCAATTTTCAACTAGCCCAACATCGCACAACACTATTGTGACCAATAGAAAACATCTGATGGTTGCATTAATTAATGGGAAACTTTACATTAAATATCCTGAATAAAAAATATTTACCATTTATAGCAAAATATTTTTATCTCACTTGACACTTTAATTCATTTATAATACAAGTTTAATTACATATTACAAAAGAATAATTTATTATTCCATATAATACAAAATTTTAATGATGAATAATATATTTATCACACATTTTAATACATTTATAATACAATGTGACAATTTTTTACCCAAACCACATGATATATTCAAAAACAATTTATAATTTCATATCTATTGCATACATAAATTCAATTTGTTTAATTCATTATTACAGATTTAAAAGTATGGCTTATAAATGGTAATAAACAAAAAAGTATCGCTAAAAATCAGTAAATTTTTAAAATGTATTAATTTATGTAATTTTCCTAATGAAAAACACAATAAATTTGAGAAAAATGTAGTAAATAATTCAAAAAAACTAACATATAAATAGTAGTCCCAAGACAATTAAAACCCGTCAAATTAGTGTCAGAGCCTCCCATAAAAAACATTATTTATTACTCAATTTACTGTGCTAGTTTGCTCATAGGAGGACCACCAACTTCATTCACATATACTACTACTACTTTTTATGTGCTGTCCAAACTCAATATAAATGAGATTTAGATCGATGTCTGGTAGATTGAATAAGAATAATAATTGTTTTATTTATTTATTTTAATTTGTTAGTGTTATATTTTTAAAATTGATTTAATTAATTTTTAAAGTTAAAAATTATATTAATTTGATATTTTAAATAAAAAATTTAAATATTCAAAAATTATATGAAAAAATATTATAAATTGTAATTTTTTGCATATTAATATGATAAAAATTATATTTTAAGATATTAGTCAAAGTTCTTATGGTTTGACTCAAAAAATAGAAATCAACATTAACAAGAATAGACGAAGAGAGTAAATTAAAGATTTGTATAATAAAAAATAAATTGTTTTGAGATTGATTAAATCATTATGATAAATAATTATATTATATATATGAAATAACTTATCTTATTATTAAAATTTATCATGATCAAATTCTATTTTTTTATCTTTCAAATTTATTTGATAGAGTGTGGACAAGTTCTCCTTTTTTATCTTTTCCCCTTTTCATATTTTCTTGCTTGTAAAAAAATAAAGCCACTTTTGGTGGATTTTTTGGTCCAAAGTATATATCACTAGCTAATTAGTAAAGTGTTTAATTTAGTGGATTGCATATTTTTGACATGGAATTAGCCAATGCTGAACTTGAAGTCACTATATATCGTGAATTCATAACTTTATATATACGTGTATATGTCTTTATATAAAAAAAGATATATTTTTTTTATTTTAATTCCTCTGTGTTTGATTATAATTCATAATTGATGAAAAGTTGAAGTAAAAGGCACAACGTGGGAAAGAGGCTAGTGGGGTTCGAATTTAATTACATTAAATTAATAATATTGATGATGCATCGTACACTAAGTTTGAATAGTTGTTATCTATCATTTTTATAATGTTATCTTATGTTTTGTATTGTTTTAATAGTTATAATATTGACATAATACATAAATATGATATTTAATTTTGTTTCAACAGGCGATTATGCTTTTCAATTTTGAGTGCATAAATAGATACTTAAACTTGCAGATTACTGAACAAGTAGACACATATGTCTTACATGACATAATACACGTAGAACGTCATGTAAGACACAAAATTGTCATGTAGGGTGCTATGTAGGACGAATGTGTCTATTTGTTCAATTTTATACAAGTTTAAGTTTCTACTCGTGCACATTCAAAGTGCAAGGCACAATTGTCCAATGACGTTTAAATAGGATCAGTGCTTATTGTAATATATAATATAGATATATATATAATTATATTATATATATATATATATTATTATAATTATATATATATATATCGATATATATCATTATATTTGGACTGAAGAGTCTTAAAAAGAAGTCAATACATATAAAATATTAAAAAAGTAAGATAAAAGATATAATATAACACAGTTAAATAATTATTAACAAAGACAAAATAAGAAGAAACAGAAGGTGATACGCGATCACGTCAAAATTTTTGTTACATAAAATGAGAATTTTGTTAATTATTACATAAAATAAATTTAATGATATAATATAATAAAATTATATTTAAATTAACAATACAATACCATACATTTAATGATAACATATTGACATGTTAACAATATTCTGTTTGACATGTTAAACTCAAAATAGGAAGAAAAGAAAAAATTAAATTGTCTTTACTGGAACTGTAAGATTTTGTTTTGTCTCTCTCATTTGGTGTCAGATATTCATATTGGAGCAAGAGTAAATATGAATTTGCGTTGGAAAGTTTCACATTGAAGGTAAAATGCTTTTTAACAAAATCAATTTCATATCTAAGGAAACTCAAATCCAAAACCTATTGATTAAGGATGAAGAAGGAGTACTTATCACTTTATTACGTTATTTATCAATAATAACGGAAGAATTATAATTTTATTTGAAAATCTAATCTAATTGAGCTGAAATTAAAGATTCTTAAAAGTACAGCAGTTGTTATGGCATAAAATAAAAAAATGCCACATAGTTTCAACATGCCAAAACTATAATTTTCTCTACAATAATGTACTGTGCCATATATGGGCAATGGGCAATAACAACTTCAATAGAATATTTCTTATTTTTTCCAAAACAAGTCCCTGCATATTTTGCTGACTTGGGGAAATCTCCTTCATTCCCTAATTTCAATAATTTGTACTACTATTTTGTCCATTTTTTTGATGCTATACTAATATTCTTTTCCTTAAGGAGCACTTTGTTTATTAAATATTTATATTCTTGAATCTTGATTCTTGTTTGATGTTGAGTAACTTACCACTATGAAATTGATGCCATATTCAAAAATATTTTCCTCCCAACAAAGTACAGCCACGTCCCAAATTATTATAACTCCGTTTAGTTTTACTTGTTCATTTGAATTTACACTTTCCTTAATAGTATGTACAAAATTAATATGAGTATCATATCATCATCATAATAATAATAATTAATTGGTATATAATATAGAGAAACAAATAGTTATATTATGAAAAAAATATAGAATTTTTTTGCCCTTTATATTTTTGTAACCAATGTTAGGAATGGGGACATCTCTATAATTTTGTCCCTTCTAATTGTCTAATCCCGTTTCAAAAAATAGAAACAGATTTTGAAGAGTTACTTTCACTTATCTTACTGACACGCGCTTAACTCTGTCGATTTGTTTGTCATGCCAAGAACATAGTGACAACCAAAACAACACACAATAACAATCCTCCTGTCTTTAAATCATAAAAAATAACGAACACTTTTTTTTATCTGTATTGAATCCGATTAATTATTGCAAAATTCATTTTGGGCAGCACTTTAATATTTTTTTTTCTTCAAAAATCAAATTTAAATCTCTGACTAAGTGAATAAATAATCAGATATCATGCATAAGAGGTTTAGAGATTTTAAATTCGAATTTTAAAAAACCCCCCCGATATTGTTAGGATCGAAATAATAAGATATCATGCATAAGCTATCAAATGCAAACCTTAAAAGACCAATGAAGATAAACGATAAATATATTAAAAGACACAATCTTTTTAATGTGATTAAATTAATCGACCTACATTTATAAGAATAAATGAATAATCTATTATATAAAAAAGAGTACACAATATTGAGAATAATTATCTCACAAATTTACTTAGAATAAAAAGAGGTTCACGTGAGTGATAACTTAACACTTGTGTTTTATGAATCCCCCTAAACAAAACTGTCAAATCCCCTTTAACAATATTACAAATGCTACTATATAAGTTTAAAAGAATAAATCGTAAAATTAAATTATGATAAGAAACTCAGAGCAAAACGTCAAAACACCTGTTGAGAGACAAAGAGACACATTTAAAGAAACATTAGTACTACTGCTCAAAAGTAAAAAAGAAACCAACTGAGTCAGTATTAGTACTTCATCTCTGAAACAAAACAATAACCTTACTCTCTACCATTTCCAGTCAAAGGTGGGTAACAACTAACATGGGTTTTCCTCCATTATTCCTCTGTTTTCTCTTCATACTCTTTTCACTCTCTGTAAGTGGAAATGCTGAGTTACAAGCTCTAATGGACTTAAAAGCTAGTCTTGACCCTGAAAATGCTTTGCTCACTTCATGGACTGTTTCTGGTAATCCATGTGATGGTTCTTTTGAAGGTATTGCTTGTAATGAAAAGGGTCAAGTTGCTAACATTTCTCTACAAGGTAAAGGCCTCAAAGGGAAGTTGTCACCTGCCATTGCTGGGCTAACTCACTTGACTGGACTCTACTTGCATTATAATTCATTGTATGGAGAGATACCAACAGAAATTTCTAATTTGGTTGAGCTATCTGATTTGTATTTGAATGTTAATGATCTCTCTGGTCAGATCCCTCAAGAACTTGGAAACATGTCAAACTTGCAAGGTTAGTGACTAAGAAACTAACTTCTCTGTTTTGTCCATTATGGTTTTCTTGGTTTAGATTTTGAAGTTACAAACTTTGAAATTTGAAAATGTGAATTTTTGTTAATATGATAAAAAGATGATATTTTTACATTTTCTTTGTTCTTTCTGAATATTTTGTCCAAATGTGTTGAGCTCTAGTTGGAAAAGGTAGGGGCTTCTGCTGTTAATCATTTATGTCTCACTGAAGTTACAAACTGGAACTTGTTCTATTTGGGAGATCATAAAGATTTGCTTTTTTCCCCCAAATTGTTTGAGTTAAATTTCAGTCTGGTAGTCCCATCCCTTGTATTCCTTTTCATACTAGTAGTAGTTACATTACTTCTATATATAGTTTCTTGTTCTATGATTTTGTATTTTAGTTATAGTATTATTTTGTTGTAGTTACTGTTTAGAGTGATTTGTCAGGCTTTGTATAGTATTTTCCATGGCTTGTCACTTCTTTTCTTTCCTTATCTGTACTGCTTTGAATTGTTTTTTCTTGAGCCAAGGGTTTATCGGAAGCAAACTCTTTACCTCCAAGGTAAGGTAAGGTCTTTGTATGTTTTACCCTTCCCGGTGCCTACTTTGTGGGATTACATTGGGTATGTTGTCGTTGTTGTTGTTCATCCACGTTGTTCTAAAGGTGGCTTTAAGTTTTGTTCTCGTGTGATTATTTACAACCTCATTTTGATTATGGAGTCTTTCTCACTTTAGTTTATTATCTTGTTCCATATTGTACAGTTTTGCAACTATGCTATAACCATTTTACTGGTAGCATACCCACTCAACTAGGGACTCTAACAAAGCTCAATGTCCTGGCTCTGCAATCTAATCAGTTAACTGGTGCGATCCCCGCTAGCTTGGGTGACTTGGGAGTGTTGATGAGGGTGGACTTGAGTTATAATAGTCTTTTCGGTTCAATTCCTTCAAAACTTGCGGATGCTCCCCTACTTGAAGTCTTGGATATCCGAAACAACAAGATTTCTGGCAATGTGCCTCTTGGTAATGAATTTTCTCGCCCTACATTGTACTCTCTGTAGGAATTTTGAGAGTCAACCAATTTTTTTTTTATTGACATTTTCTTATATGCCTTTCAGATAATTTTAGTTGTTAATTTTTGTGTTTCATAGTACTTGCTACGTAGTTTTCAAATATATAAGATTTATTTCAAAAAACTTAATTCTTTTATGTCCGATTCATGGTCAAAGTCCCCATAAGAGTCTTACATATAGTTTCTTGGTAAATTGTATCTTATCTGGTCTTTTGCTTTCTGTCTTATGAAGCTTTGAAGAGATTAGTTGGAGGTTTCCAGTATGAGAATAATCCAGGACTATGCGGTGTGGGTTTCCCATCCTTGCGAGTATGTACATCTTTCGATCGCTCGAATCCAAATAGACCAGAGCCCTATGGAGTTGGCTCAAGTGGTTTATCTACTAGAGATATTCCAGAAACAGCTAATCTCAATTTAAATTGCAGTGGAAATGCCTGCACAACGTCGTCTAAAACCTCACAGGCATCTGTTGTTGTAGGGGTTATTGTGGTTACTATTATTGCATCTGCTATAGGAATTCTTTCCTTCACGCACTATAGAAGACGAAAGCAGAAACTTGGAGGTGGACTGGAAATGTGTGATAGCCGTCTCAGTATCGACCAGGCCAAGGAAGTTAATAGGAAGAATGGTTCTCCCCTAGTCAGTCTTGAGTACTCGATTGGTTGGGATCCGTTGGCTGAGGGCCGGCGTTATGGTGGAGTTTCCCAAGAAATTCTGCAGAGATACAGATTCAATTTGGAAGAGGTGGAGTCAGCTACACAGTACTTTGCTGATAAGAATCTATTGGCTAAGAGCAACTTTTCAACTACATATAGAGGGACTCTAAGAGATGGATCACTTGTTGCTGTTACGAGAATTGCCAAAATTAGCTGCAAGTCAGAAGAAGCCGAGTTTTTAAGAGGACTAAATGTTTTGACATCTCTGAGACATGATAATTTAGTTAGGCTGAGAGGTTTCTGTTGCTCTAAAAGTAGGGGAGAATGTTTTCTCGTTTATGATTTTGTGCCAAGAGGAAACTTGTTGAACTACCTAGATTTGAAGGAGGACGAAGCTCGTGCTCTTGAATGGTCCACGAGGGTATCTATCATTAGTGGAACCGCAAAAGGTCAGTGTTTGAATCAACTCTCTCTTGTAAGGTCTAAAGTACAGCAATTTGACATAATATTGCTTGTTGTGAGCTTATTGTATCGATAATTTAATAATGCCTTTATCTATCTGTTACCTTCTTGAACAGGCGTTGAGTATTTGCACGGGTGCAAGGTGAATAAGCCAGCTCTAGTGCATCAGAATATCTGTGCTGAAAACGTGCTCCTTGACCAGCGATTCAAACCATTGCTTTCAAATTCAGGCCTTCATAAGCTCCTCACAAATGATACCGTCTTTTCAGCGCTCAAGGCTAGTGCTGCCATGGGATATTTAGCTCCAGAGTACTCCACTACAGGCCGATTTACTGAGAGGAGTGATATTTATGCCTTTGGAGTGCTCATTTTCCAAATTTTATCTGGCAAGCGAAAATTCACCAGTTCAATGCGTTCTGCTGCTGAATCGTCCAAATTCCACGACTTGATGGACGTGAATCTCCATGGAAGGTTCTGTGAGTCTGAAGCAACAAAACTAGCAAAAATCGCTTTGTTATGTACACATGAATGCCCAGAGGAGAGACCAACCATGGAAACAATCGTACGAGAAATTGGTAATTTAGCTAGTCCCTCCTAATGCTAATGATATTCTTCCATCAACTATTGCCTTTGGGGCAAGTTTTCAATCCTCCTAACTTATTAGCTTGAAATAGATTCGTACTAACCTCTCACGAGCTTCAAATTTTTAGTCAGTCTGAGAACTTCTTCGACTGAGGACTTGACCATTTTGTGAATGTTTGTATCTCGTTTGCCATTTAACCTTAGGATTTCTCATGTTGGAGGATTTTCCTCTGTTTGTCTCTTGGCTTCTTATTAATCTGTTTGTAAAAAGATGAATGTTCTTCCATTTACCTAGGATCATTGCTTCGTTTTTGTTTTGTGCCTTGACTTTCATATTATTAAAGACTACAAGACCCGAAGGCCATGGTCCATAGGGGGCTTATGGCTATGGTTCATCCATCAGACTTGGTTTACTTGGAAGTGATAGATGCTTATCATTCGAGCAACTCCTTCTTGTCTTTAGGGTATTTATCTTCAATTAATAAGTATGTCGGAAAAAATTTTCATTTAGGTTAATCAAAACTTCCCCTCATACATATTTTGTTCTTTGTTAGTTCAATTCTACATCAAGTAACTATTTACAATGCCAATCTACTATAGTATAACGCGATTTAGGCTTCAACCACTCTCCTTCGAGGAGATTTTACTCTGTATACATGTTCTTCCCCTGTACATTTATCTACTTTAACAATCCAGTGTCCGCGATCAGTATCCACTTTCATCTTTGCAGCTATTCTGGTCAGCAGCAGCCCTTCTCCTATAGGCAACAATTGTGTCCTCAAAGGGCTGCTCTTCCATGACTCCTTGCAAAAAGCATTGTACCCCAAAACAATGGTACTTTTATCCCTTCTGCTCTTTCGCAACGATCCTAGTATCTCTTCATGATTTTGAATGTTACAATCCACAGCTATGAAGTCAGCATCTTTATAGTAATTTGGCAGCAGCAACTCTAGAGTCTGAGAGTTCACAACAACAAACTCAAGTTGACTAGAATTCGTGCCTAGAGCCAATTTGGAGAGATGTAATTCTTCTATGCCCCGGAGGATGCAGATCACTCTTCCTCCTGTTTGTTGAGCTGCAGCCACCAAGGCTAGGGTGGTTGAGTCTGCAACATTGGCACAAGCAACCACCATGATTTGTGCATTGTTTCCTGCTGCAAGCGCGGAAATGAACTCTGCCCCGTTTGGCTCATTAGCTCTCTTCCCCTGAATCAATCAAAATGAACACAATTTTAGCAAATAAATTCAATTGGAAATCACTGACGAAACTCAGTAAGACCTCTCTATAACAATCCTGAAATCGTTCTCTAATGAGAGTTCAAAAACATCGTGACACAAACAATATTGTTATAGAGAGATTTGGTTCGATTTCATCGTACTACTTACCATGTTCATGGTTTTGAGAAAGGCTTTGGTGGCATTTTCAGCAGACCAACAACTCATTTTTCTTGATTTTTCTCTATGAATTCTTGAAAGAAGTATAGAGCTAGAGATGCAATCAAGTTATTTATATACAGCACAGACACAACCTAATTAGTGTATCCATGTGGAATTGTTTTGGTAAAAATTCTCAACTTGGTCTTACCTAAAATAAAATATGAAAAATTATTACAAAATGTATACCTTTTTATTAATTTATTATTCTTGAAATTCTTGATCCAGAAATGGTAGATTATAATTTGGGTGTATAGTTTGAGTCACAAGTTGTTGGGCATAAATTAACGTGAAGGCCATGTTATCAATGACCTAAGGCGACCTTCCTGGAGACTGAAAAAATTGATTAAATAATTGATGACGAGGAGTCCATTAAGCTCTATAATGTGGATAGAGTTTGAAACTTACGCCCTTGTACGAGTGTATTAGAAAAAATAATTCATATATTAATTTTGTTTATTATTAATATATTGTTTAATATAATTTTTTTAGATACATTTTATTTGGTATTAAGATATGTATATATTAATAAATACATGAAAATCAACGCGATTAGTAATGCAAAGTGAGTTAATGCGTATATTAGCATGGTTAAAGACACAATCACTCCTCAAACTTTTTCTACATCTTTTCCTCAATGTATTTATGGAGCGTATTTGTATAAACAAATATTTTCATATACAAAATCAAATACTACTTAAGAAACAATTTCGACATAACTAATGCTTGCATTATTAATATCAACATTACTAACGCATCATATTCAATATTATTTTTATACAACTTTTACTTCATTAAGCAGTATTAAGCATGTTTTAAGGTACAAACAGTGTGCTAATTAATGTGCTTAAACCAAAACCAGGTTCTCCTTTATATTAACAGCTGTCTTTTGAGAAGATTCAAGAATCAAGACTATTAGGTTTGCTGGGATTGTAATACTACTAGTTTGCTATGTCTTGCTTGTATATGGTGTTTCCTTATTTATTTATTTTTGCAAAAACAAAAACAATTGTGTCATGGAAAATCCAAGTGTTTGGCCATATTTCTTTAAAATAAAAATTAATAAAATTAGGAGCCACTTTGGGTTAGCTGATAAATATTTCAAGCTCTTTTTTGCTTCTCAAAGTGATTTGTTAAATAAGCAATTTATTTTGAAATTTTCTTTAAAAAATAATAATAAAAGGAATAAGATGGTATAGCTAATGTCTATTACACAATTCTTTTTTTTACAAAATACATAATTACACTACTAAAGTAAAATCCATTTTTTTAAAAAATATTTTAACTTTACGAGAATTTTAGTATCCCCTTAAACAATTTTAAAGTATTGTAAATATCTCTTTTTTTAACCACCCTCAATTGCAAAATAAAATGTACAATCACACACCATTTATAATCTTTCATGTGTTAATTTTAATTTTTAATCTTTATTTTTATTTTTCTTATTTTATTAACTTCATTTTCTTTTTTTCTTTCTTCTTTCTCTTTTTACTTCTTCTTCATTACCGTCCTCTGCTCTTCTTCAATCCTGCTAGCTGCCTTCATCAAAATTTTCTATGTAGCTATCATTTTCGTCAATTCTTTGGAATAGTCTTCATCATATCCCGATTATTTTACCATCTCTATCATTAATATCTTCAAATTATTGTTAAATCAAAATTAAAATTTACTAACAAATTATAAATTGAAAATTAGTAATCACCTCCAATCTATTATCTCCTTTTCAAAATTACAACAATTATGCAGCGGAACACCATTATGATGAAGGAAATGAAATTCTATAATGCTCTCAAATCGAAGAAATTTCTTTATTTACATGCCGAAGTCTATAATAACAATTTTTATTTTGTTTTTTTTTTTTAAAAATAAACAATGCTATCAAGGAGGTTTACAATTATTACTATTTTGGAAAAAACTAAGGGTAAAAGAAGAAAAAGGAACAAAGAGAAGCAAGAAGACAACCAAAAAAATGAGTGAAGTAAATGAGAAGAGGCAGTTTGTTCTTTGAAAATTTTGGGAAAGAAGATAACAAAATTAAAGAAGGGAAAATGATCAAAAATACCCATCAACTTTATTTTATTGGTTGAATTTATTCCTGTCATTAAAAATAAGTTATTTTACCACTGTCGTCAATAAACTTAACAAATATATCTCTTTTTGATGAAAAACCCCAAATCAATTAAAATTACCTGATTTTACTTAAATTACCCAATTTTAACTCGACCAGACCAACTAAACAAAATAACTCATTTCTTTTACTCAAATCAACTTTTTTTCCCCCACTCTAATTATGAAAATATTAGAGTGTTTCTAAGAAAAGATAGAGCATTCCGGAGAGTAGAAAATATCTCTAACAAGATCCTTTAATCGACATCTATAAGTAGGAATGATTATTTGAGTTCTTAGCAAATAAAAAAGAAGCAAGTCATCAAGCGTAAAGTGTGTGAGAGAGCCAAAATAGGAAGACACAATACATTAACACATAGTCCTATATAACATAATATATATAAAATACCACATAAGATATAAAATTATCACATAGGATAACGTGTTTATTTATCAAATTTAAATGTAAATTTAAATGCCTAATTATATATATTCAAAATTAAAAGACATAAATACCAATTTGAGCCAAATTTAAAAACATATTTATGTATCTGTCTAAAAGAATTGCTAGTAAAAGAAAAAGATTTAAATATAAAAAAGTGTTGGACCAAAGTTAATTCTTACTTTGTAATGATACAGTACCAATTGTGAGCAACCAACTCATGTGTTTAATGAGTTCGGAATCTAAATCAGCCATAAAAAAATAAAAGTGATCAAAATAAGCTACTGTTTTAGAAAGTAATTAAAATAGGTTTAGTGGAAGAAAACATTTCACTTTTCCAAGTATTCCAAACGTTTTCCGTTAGTTCCATAACGTTTATATTTTAAAATATAATGGAACTATTTCTTACGCTTTATAAAGTGAATTTTTCTTATACTTTGTAAAGTGAAATTTTTTCTTACACTTTACAAAAAGAAATATTTTTCACGTTTTGCTCTCTTTATGAAGTTTTTGTCATACAATTGAGATATTTTCCGTATATATGTAAAAATATATAAATATTTATCACATGCAATTAACTTACTTAAATAACAATAAATCATATCAAAAAATTGACAGAATGAACAAATAATAATCGAAATATAATTATTGAGTATTACCAATCACTTTCATTGATAGTTTTGTTCAAATCAAAATCATATAGATGGTAAGAAATATGATTAATGAGTTATGTTAGAAAAAAATTAGTAGAATTTGAAGGCTATCCGAATTCATCAATGTATTACGATTCTAATTGCGGGAGTTGACATCGACCAATAACGGAGACATCGTTGGGCTAGGTCTTAGGCTCAGTTCTACATAGATTCAAGTAGTGTTAACTTGATTTGGGGTCTAGAATCATTTGGAAACCCTCCAAAAACGTCGGGCAATGATTTGTCATTATAGGATAATCGACTCCCAAAATTTACTTGTCCTTGTGATAAAAATGAAGTATGTATTGTGCGACTATAATATAATAATACTATTTATGACCCCATTATATGCTTTTAAAATTGATTGAAAGAAAATATGATACGGATTTAATTGAATATTTAGCTGTTATTTGGGAGGGACAATTATAATAAACGATTATGCTCATTAGTATAATTTTTTTTTTGTTGTTCGCCATCCCAAAATAAATCGAACTATAAACTTTGGTAGAAGACATTATTTTGTTATTGAATGACGAAATAATAAGAAGACTAAAGATGTTAGAATTTGTATGTTTAATGTCCTTAAAGAGAGTTTGGATGATTTTCAAAATGAGAAAAAAAAAAAAAGACCCCCCCCCCCAAAAAAAAAAAAAAAAACCCCCATAACAAAGCAAAAACATAGTGTAATAATTTTTTTATTTTTATGATACGTCAAATTAATATAATTGTATGACAAACACTACAAAAGCAACATAAGAAGAGCAAAACTTGAAAAAAATTCCTCTTTGTAAAATGTAAGTTTTTCTTCCACTTTGTAAAGTGTAAGAAAAAGTTCCACTTTACAAAGTGTAAGAAAAACTTACATTTTATAAAGTGCAACAAATAGTTCCCTTATATATTAAAATATATCCGTTATGGACTAACGAATAACGTTGGGAATATTAGATAAAGTGAAATTTTTTCTTCCACTAAGCCTATTTTAGTTACTTCCTAAAATAATGACTCATTTTGGTCACTTTTATTTTTTTGTGGCTTATTTAAATTTTGAACTTGTGTTTAGCCATATTCACAGTCAACTCTCTCACCGAAGGACTAACAATCTCGTAATGGCCAGTACCCCACCACTCCTGGTAATCTAGCAGGCTAGAGTAGTACATATTTGAGTCGTCGCTTCAAGTATGAATCGATCTACTCTGATACCAATTGTTATAAACTGAATATAAGTGTGCAACCTAAAAGACCAACCTATTAGGTATAACAGAGCTAATTTGATCTACAAATTCACTAGGATTTCTTCTTAATCAATACTCCCTAGTTTTTAATTACTTGTCCAATTTTTTCTTTTATTTGTTCCGCTCGATTTGACAAATCAAGAAAGAACAATTTCTTTTTACCTTTTATATCCTCAATTAATTAGTTTTTGAAGAATGTAGAAATTCTTGAAAATCTTAAATTTTTAATTCATCAACTTCATAATTAATATGAATAAAATGATAAATTTACTATGTCAATTATTGTTTTCTTAATAAGTGTGTCAATTCAAAAGTGGACAAATAATTATGAACAACATAGTAAACTCATTCCGCTCAAAATAACCACATAGATTTTTATATTTGCGAGAGACAATTTTCATGATTGAATATATGACTTTCTAATCATACAACGACAACTTTTGCTATTGCGCAAAAGCTAACCTTCAAAACCATAGAGATAAGCTAGGGAAAATTAATATTACCTTTATATGAATCTCTCAATGTTACATCATATCAAATTTTCCAAAAATACACTATTTTTGACGAATAAGACACAGACCCCCTTTGACTCTTGAATATGAAATGACAATTTAGCATAAGAATAGGCGGTAGTTCAGAGGCAGAACAAGTCAGAGTTTGGTTTGCCTGTGGATAGGGAAGCATAGATGTAGATCCAATCAAGTTGAGAACTTGTTGTCTTAACACAGAAACAACGTGCATAAATTCTATGTCCCCTGGTCTTTTACACGCCAGGACCCATTATATATTATCTTCTGATTCTTCACTTGTGCTAAGTAATGCAAAAAACAGAATTTAACTATTTCTTCACAAAAAGACACTTCTTGGAACTTACTCTCTAGTTCTAGTTTATATGATATAAAATTATAAAAAAATGGAAATGGCAGAAGAGAGATTTGATTCATTAATAAGTTTAATATTTTGTAATATGATTATGCAAGTTGTGACCTAAATATTAGGATGTTGTATTGAAAGTGTCAACTTAATGGTGGACATAATTGCACCAACTTGCCGTGTCCTTAATGTGGAAAAATCATATATATTAGTTTTCTTTCATTTAGCTCAAAAATAGTCATAACATGTTCTGATATTATTTGTTTTTGGTTGAGTCCTTTACACTAAAAAAAAATATTAATTTCTCCACTTTATATATAATTTTTCAATTTGTTGGCATGGCTAACAATCTCCCCCTTCGAACTAAATTCCATGTGGTCCATCACCACAATCTATGGGCAGAGGCCGACCTAGAATATGAGAGGAGCACTACTATCTTTAGAATTAGTCAAACACCATAAAAAATATGAACGGATGTAGCCAAGACTCGAACTCTGATCTCACGCTCGCGCTCAAAGGCCTAAGGGACATGATGACCAAGATGCCCCAATCCAGTTGATATAGTTTTTCCTATAGGTAACTGGTGTCCATGCACCTCTAGGATAGGTCTCTCCTCGAACTAAGTACTTTGTAGAGCGCATTACTATGATCCACTCTGTATATTAACAAGATTCATTAAATGTCACCCACATGTTCGACTATTTATGGTCAGAGACGGAGTCAGGATTTTCAATAACGGGGTTCAAAATCCGTAGAAATAGATAGACGAAGGGGGTTCGACATCTATTATATATACCTATAAACTTATTTTAACCATGTATAAATAAGTAGTTCCGTCCCTATTTGTGGCCATCAAAGCTCATAACTTCTTGTGCGTGTGTGTCTGACATATTAAAGGTAGTAAACCGAGCAACGCCCAATTGGCAATTGCTTCTCCGTATCATACTCATCTCGTTGAATCATTAGCTTTGATATCTGCTATTTGACTAAATCAATTTAAAGATAATCTTAACATGATGCGATACTACTCACCTTGGGCCAAACTCATATTGGTTTCTCAAAATACATCACATCAATAAAAAAAATATCCATATAACTTATATGTTGTTTCAATTATCGGTGTAAAACTTTGTTCTCACATCCAACCTTCCTAATATACCCTAATAGATACTACCTACTCACTCCGATCCATTTTAATTAGTTGTCGTATTTACCTTTGCATACTCGAGAACGTTACATGGAGGAAGATAGAAAGGTAACCTATGACACGGGGAAATCAAGCTTTTTCTTTAAGAAAACATTTTTTAAAATGCCGAGTTGACTAAACTACCCTTATTTATCCTTTGATGTCAATTTAACTCTTCCTTTCACTATTTTAATCTCTTTCCACATTTTTTTATTAGAGAAATGATAAAAGTGAGAAAAAAACTATTTTCTATCTTGATTATATTATTATCAATTATTTTTAGTAACCATAACCAACAAATTTAAGTAGAGAGTAGCTATTATGTTGCCACAAGCACACGTGCGTGTAGCGCTGTTATTCATGTGTATGAGATGCAGATCATAAGCATCTTTTCACGATCCTCTTTATAATTAGCTCAAATAAATTTAGTCAACATTGTTGATCATCTTCATACTATAGAATTTAGATTATTGATTTGGTATTTTGCCCACCAAATTAGACTTGTAACCCCTATGATTAAGGAAAAAAAAAAGTAGAACGTGTACGTAGTTGTTGAAAGCTGGCCGATTCAATCTGAAATGACATAATACATAAAAATGTCATTTAATTTGATCTCATTTTACATTCAAGTCCTCAGCTACACGTTGATTATGAAAAACTGTAAAAGTTGAAAAAAGTGAAACAATGGAGTCCTATTGTAAAATTAAAACATATGACCACCACGTGGGGACCCAAATTGTGCAATATGATGTCACGAGAACATGTTGTATATGTTTAATTTTATACAAAGTTGGAGGAAATGAATGTGAAATGAAGTAAGTTAAAAGGATATGTTCTAAAATCCATACACGTATTGAAGGAAAAGACTTACCTATTCACATACAGTGTTTACACAAAATCATATAAATTTACCATGATTACGTAATCATATATAAAACATATTCATTAGTTTGACGTGAACATTGAGTAATTCACACGGTTATATTGAAGTACTATACCTTGTAGAGAGAATGATAATTACCATATGCTACATCTCAAATAATGGCAACAGAGATATTGAATGAAGAATTGCATTAGGTAAAATGAGAAAGTATATACTAAATTACTAATCAATAGGCTTAATTAATCAATATTGCAGCTATATACAGTTCAAAATCATGGTGGAAAAAAAATCCATTTTCCCCTAATTAATCATTACTACTAATCAATCTATTAAATAAAGTTTACAAAACAGAGAGAGCCTTAGGCTTCAACTGTTTTTCCCCTGATCCTAAAAACATGTTCTTCCCCTGTGCATTTATCTACTTTAACAATCCATTTACTTTTCTTCCCTGAAACTCCCAAATTTCCCCCTTTTTTCGCCGTTTTGTTACTTGTCACTAACAATCCTTCTCCTATAGGAAGTAAATGAGCATTGAAGCTCTGGCACCTCCACGAATCCATACAAAGCGCGTTGTATCCCAAAACACTCACATTTTCTCCCATCATTCGCGCTGTTTGAATGATGCCTTCGCAGTTGTTGAGGTTACAGTCAATGAGTACAAAATCCGCTCCTCTATATTCACTCATTAGTAATGTATTGACATCTCCAGTGACAAACTCAACAAATCTCGAGTTGTGCCCTAGGGATTCAATTGATTGGATCAGCTGACAGGCTGATCCAATGATGCAGATGACTCGGCCACCTGTCTGGTGGGCTGCAGCCACCAGAGCTAACACGGTGGCCGAGTCAGCTGCACCTGCACATGCAACAATCATAAGTTGTGCATTGTTGCCTGCTGCTAGTGCTGAAATGAACTCTGCCATCTCTGGCTCCTTTGCACTCTTTCCCTGAAAAAAATTTACAAAATTTAATATATAAGATTACAACATTATAAATTGGAAACTGATGGTAGAAAAGATGTAAACAAATTGATACTAACCATTTTAATTGCTCTAAGATAGGCTTTGGTAGCATTTTCAGCTGACCAGCAGGCCATTTTTTTTTACTATACTTTTTTTGCCTTTGAAATTTGATTGTGACTCTTGAATGCCCTGGATAATGGATATGTATTTTTAGGTATATATATAGCATAAAAGATAGGGAAGTACTTATGGGCAAAGAGGTACATAGGGGTCCAATTGTCCAATCAATGTAGCTATGTCCTAATATGTAGGCAAAACTACATAAAATAGGCATTCTTTTCTATTACTCTCTGTCCAATAATAGTTGTCGATCGTTAATACAAGAGTAAAATATGAGTTATCTGAACTTTTAAAAATGAATTTAATAACAAGGTAAAATAAACATGATGTTAAATTATTCTTTGATTTTATAAACTGGATAAATGTTGTTGGACATTCCAATATAGTATAGTGGACAAGTAAAAATGACCAGAACAAATATTACTCCCTTCGTTTAAAAAAGATTGACCTAGTTTGATTTGGAAAGGAGTTTAAGAAAAGAAAGAAGACTTTTTAATCTTGTGGTTCTAATTTAAAGTTATGTCAAATGTACTAAAATGCTCTTTAATCTTATGCGCTTAAACATGCCACGTGTAAAGTTAAAGTTAAAGTATTGCCAAAAAAAGAAAGACGTCATTGTTTTTGAAATAAACTAAAAAGAAAATAGGATCATTCTTTTTGAAACGGAGAGAGTAACTAATTAAAGCATAACCCTTCTTGTTGGAGGGTTAGGCTAGACCCCTACCTCGTAGATTAATAAAACATAGCAAAATACATATACGATAGGAATATGAAGCCTAATTACCTCTTCGAAAGAGACGTAGGAGTTGGAGTGTTATAACTTCTAAGAGATATATGAGATACGAGATATGAGGCCTTTTTAGATTTTACCTTGCCACGATTAACTCCACAAAATTTACAAATTATCAGCAAAATATATAGATATATATCATTGTATCAAAAGACCAATTCATGAGTCTTTATTTCTTCCTAATCCTAAGGATAGGGATCTTCCTTTAATTTATCCATTTGAATTAAACCACTCACTTATCTAATTGGGAGACTATCCAGGGATGTCTAGCTAAATCTTCTCATCCCGGTAATTAATTATGTAATTACTATTATTTAGGAGATCTGATAGCGTAAAAATTATTTAATCTTGAAGAGTATTAATTAGTAAGTCTTTTTTTATTTTCCGATTACACCGTGCGTTGCATTAATATATAAAACGATTGGCATTACCAAAATATTCGATTAATTAGCTAGCTGTAGTGTTGTACATGAGGGAGACAAATGAAAATTAATTATAATGTGTAAGTAGGATTATATTATCGAAGCAATTTATATATTTATTTATATAAATCAATTAGTCTCTTATAGAGACAAAACTGATGAGGTTCATGTTAGACCTGACACCCATCCAACAAAACTTGTTGTATTTTTCAAGATTCTAGTTTTTTTTAATAATTATTATAAGAATTATTAAATCATTAATAAAATATTTATATGTATATAATTGATCTTGTCCGGCCTTGGTCCTTTTGGAGTACGTACGGCTCAATTCAAAATCCTTCAAGAAATAATAATAATGTATTTAGTCATGATTTGGTTGTTAGCTTAAATATCTTACAAAATTGTTTTTTGTGATTCATTTCTCTTAAAAATAATTAATTAGTGGAATTTAATTACTCAAGAAAAATTAAGTAAATGTGTCCCAAGAGCATATCCCACTATGTTGGATTATGTTTCTTGTTTCACGATTCATGAAAATAACTTTCTTTTTCCCAGTAATATGGAAAGTCAAAATAAATGAACACGTTCAATTCAATAAAAATAAAAACATATTTCTTTTGTCACCATGTTACCAAAATAATTGCCATAATAAAACCAAAGATAAACTGCATGGAGGTTCATGCATTGAAGACACTATATAATATATATATATATACTAAATGCTGAAAACAAAGCAAGGAATAGTCCAATTAAGTATCAATCTGATGTCTAGTGGTCTTATAGTATTATCTCTTTCATTTGTGAGGGACCAAATTGTTACAATTCTTATAATTTTAAGCATATCTTAGCCTTGTAGCGGTGAAGCCACTACTCACTCACGTATAATATGTCCTTGTTCCTATTTTTATTTTTATTTTAATAATAGTACGTGCTATTTGAGTCACCCTGTGCAAACCCCTCAACAGGTAATTATCATCTTTCATTAGCATGTATATTGTATAATTGATAAGAAATATATTTTGAACCTTAACTCCAAAAATCAACTTCATGCATGAGGTGAAGATTTCTCGATTAGACCATATAAGGAAATCAAGTTCATATCCTACGACTAATGCATGTGAAAATTTTAACATCCCCACACGCTTATAGGTTTTCCAACATAATGGGAAAGCCCAATTATATGTGGTGATCATGAATTTAACTCAGGGTATATATATAGAAGAAAATTTGACTTTGAATTTAACTCAACCCAATATACAGTAATAGCTCATGAGACGAGAATTGTTCAAAACCACGTATAAAATGGGCCAAGTGATCCAAATCCCAAACAATTGATGTAGGACAACTTAAGCAGATATAAAAGGAATATATTTCCAAAAGAATATTGAATGGATTATATTGGAAGAATGAGGAAGATAAGTTTGAGGAAATATGGACAAGTTATGGGTCTAAGAAAAAAATTTAAATAAGTGGTAGAAAGAGTATATAGTTGTAATAAAAGGGACATATGTGCATGGGGTTGGGAAGTTGGACCAGTAGATATGTATATATATTGCTTCATAAAAGGTAACTTTGATATGATGTTTCTGCTGCATTTGCCATTACCATGCAGGCTGATGCCAGGCATCTATATATATATAGATAATATATATATAGATAATAGATATATATATATATATATAGATATAGATAGAGATATATATATATATAGATATATATATATATATATATATACTATATATATATATATTATATATATATATATTCTTTATGATAATTACAGGGGTCCATCTTTCATTTTGGTTTCATGCATGCATCTTTCCATGTGGAACCATGCAACTATGGTTGTAAATGTAATTAAAGAATTTTCATGTGATCATATTGACTCCATTAGAAATGCTCCATCCTCACCTTATTAATGCTTACTCGATTCATTTTTACTTGTCCACTTTACGCATGTTTCTTAAGAAACAATGAGTATTTACTGATTGATGTATTGTTTTGAGGGGAATAATTAATTAATGTTGAGGGTAAAATAGAAAAATAATAACAATTATTATCTTTTCTTAATATGTTAAAGTTAGAAGTAAAAAGTAAAAAAATATTTTTAGAAGGCAGGACAAGCTATAAAGTGAACAGAGGGAGTATCTTAATGTGAAGTTTAATAACATAACTAGGAAGATTCTTGAATCTTATAATTTTAAACATGTCAAGTGAGATGCTCCATTCACGTTGTAGTTATTTTAACTATTAAAAAGAAAAATAAAACACATGATTTTAAATAGGTATATTTCATGAACTAGATGGAATCCTTTTGAAGTTGTGTCTCCATTATGCTAATTTATTTTATTTCATTTTCTCATCCAAGACGGAAACAGGAAAAAAAATAAAATCAAACCATCGAAATAAATAACTCTGTATTTGTAAAGATTAACAAAAGATGTATCTACATGGAAATAAAACAAAAGAATAACAGTCATAGCTAATCATGACAAGAACTAAAACAAATTAAATACCATTTAATGCGGGAAGGAGAAATAGCAAGTATAATTCCATTTTCTATATAAAAAAAAATAATTATAAAAAGTATAATAATGGTGTATATTAATTATGAATTATAACGGGAGTGAAGTAAAAAGGTATCGAGGAGCTCCTAATTATATATAGGGAAATTAAGCACTTAATTAGTACTAGTTGTTTGCTTTGGATCACTAGTTTGTGATTTTGTTTGTAAAAGATTGTCTAAATCTCATAATATTTTCCAAATTCAATGAAAATAATAAATATAAATGTATTTTTGATATCTCAAGTATATTATTGTTAATCTGTTTTTTCAAAAGGGAAAAAAAAAAGCAAATAGATTCCGGGAACTTTTAAATATGGTAGTGTCAAAAATAAAGGCAGGATTCTGTTCTGTCTTTTATTTCCTTTTTCCTAAGAGATTATGTCGTCCTTCCAGTTCCTGATTGAATTGAGGTCAGCCATTCTATTTCATAGTAACACGAAAAGCAAGCCTTATTGTCACAAGCAGGGCACCACGAGGTATCTTCGTTAATTTTGGGTCATAAATACCAGTACCGTCATAGTTTGGGATCATATATACCCTAGGGTTAAACATAAAGACACGTGACATGATCTCAAATATTTGCCTTATTTTATTTTATTTTTTATCCTAAAATTATATTTTTTTTTATTGCAAAAGTTATTTAATTTTTAATCCAATTTTTATTTATTTTTTAATCCATTCATTCACTTGGCTGATTCTATTGACCTTCATTATCAATACATTTAATTTCAACACGATTCAACACCCATCTCCATAGCTTGATCAACACCCATTTCTAATTAATCGCTATTGGCAAGATCCTTCTCAAATTTTGATGTCAATAATTTAAAATCGATCTATTTTCAAGCTCTCTAGATTTTCATCACTCCCCTCCCATAAATCTCAAATCAATAGTGAAGGTCTGCAATTTCAAGCTCTGCAGATCTGCAATTTTAAGCTTTGTAAACCAAAATATATTTGAGAAAAAACAACACTCACAATTCAAAAATAAGAATAGTGAGCGGATCAAACTACTCAAATCTAAGCACCAAGATAATAGAAGACATAATTCAATCCTTTCACAAACATAATCAAAACATAAGCAATTAGAGCTTCCAGAAAGTGTTTTCCAAAATAGCACCATAAACCCTAAATCTCAACCACAGTAGGAAAACAAATAAACCAAAGTTCGATCTTTGGCTAAGAAAGAGATACGAGCCCTAACTGATTATTTATTTTTTCTTTCCTTAGAATTTTCGGCAATATAGTGGCGTTTCTGGTGCCCCCGGTGAGAGAGAGGAATGGAGAGAGAAAGAGAAGAGAGATTAAATTTTGGATAAAAATGGAGAGAGAAAGAGAAGAGAGAGATTAAATTTTGGATAAAAATGGAATGGAGAGAGAAAGAGAAGAGAGAGACTAAATTTTGGATAAAAAATAAAATAAAATAGGGCAAATATTTGAGATCATGCCACATGTCATTCCGTTTAACCAAAGGGTATATATGGGTAAATCACATAAATATGCTATATTATAAAAATATTTACTATTTATGTCAACATAATTTTTCTAACTAAATATATCATTTTTTTGGAATTGAGAAAATTGTACGATCTTCGTCTCTTTCTCAACCCTTTTTCCTCTTTTTTGGTTCTTTGAGTCTTTCTTTCTTTTTACTCTTCTGCTTCTTCCCTCTTTCTTCTTCTTTTTTTACTCTTTTAATTTTTTGTCTCTTTCATGGTGTTATTTATCGTCCTCTCTGAGATCTGTTTTTAATTTCTGTTCTTTTCTTTGAACTTCTTTTTATCTAAATAATTATATTCCTCAAATCAATTTTTTTTCATTGTCCATATTTGGTATTCAAAAACAAGATCAAAAGAGGAACAAAAAAGACGGCAAATTGTATTAAACTTACGTTTTTAAGCAGAAATTTCAAATCTTTTTTAAAAGGAACAGAAGTAAGAGTTCACCCATTGATTGGTCATTATAAAGCTTCAAATTGGTATTCATTATTTGAAATTTTATAAATTTGTGATAAGTTTAATAGGTCGCTCTACAAATGATTGAAAATGCGGTGGGGAGTTATATCTCAATTTTAAGGGAGACCATTGTTAAGTTTAAAATTGATTTAGGAGAAATTTAGATTGAAATGCAATAAATATACATTGAAATGGTCTTGCAACTGTTAAAGGTGAATTAGATAATAACCTTTGGATGCCCCCCCAATAATTATTTGGAGCTTTTGATTGATTGTCACTATTGGATACTTGTTTAATCCATACTAAATAACTAATCAATTTGATTGATCATGTCATAATCTTTTGTTATTCGTTTTTCATTCATTCTAATTCTCTTTTCTCTATTCAACTTTTAAATATTGTGTAATACTATTTTAATGCCAAACTTAATTCATTTCACGACATTTTGATTAATATTTGTTAATGGAGATACTTGTTTAAATTCTTATTGAGACAAGTTTTATTCACTCTACAATCATTGTCTGTCAGTCTAGTAGTTTCCATTCATTTCTTAATTATCTCTTCTTATTCAAATTTACATTACCATTTAATACAATTTTTAATACAAAATTTAATTCATTTTTTCAATTGTTTATTCATTTATATGTTCCTTATTGGATACTTGTTTAATTCATTTATAAATATGAAGTTGAATCACTTTATAATTATTGTCTAAGATTATATTTATCACGACCAAAAAAAAAAAAAAAAAAAATCAGATCGTGATGGCACCTATGTTCCCAACCGATAGGTAAGCCAACCCAACCAAGTACACACATTCACGGGTAAACGTAAAATAGATAAGTATCAAACTAAATTAACATACAGTATTCAAATAATTGTGGAATATTAATAAAAACTACCCCAAGATTGTGTCATAAGTACAAGAGCTTCTAAATATGATCAATTCCAAAACTAAATTAAAATCTAACATAAGAATTTGTTCCTAGTCAGAATCACAAAATAACCTAATAAATAGAGGTAGATTGAAGGTGTGGGCTGCAGAAATCCCAAGCAGCAACCCACACAAGTCCAAGATAATTCAAACTCAATCCAATCTCGAAGAACGTGCCTAATTGAAGTAAACACGCCACCACAAAAAAAGCCAGCAAGTGAGTATGGAGTTCGAAACCACGTGTACCCAGTATATCTCATTGTAACCGACAACGAGAGGGGAAGAAGTAGTGACGGGAGTTTATATACAAACAAAATAAAGTTTTAATTAAGAAGTCTATATTACACTACCAGTCAAGTTTCATCAAAAAGAGGTAATCAAACATCAAGAAAACTTTTAAACACCAAATATAACACAAATCAGCAATAATGAAGGATGTCATGAAGGCATGCAGGATGGACCATGAAATGATATACCTCAGAATACCAGTACTCTCTCAACTGTATATACATGATACTCCTCGGAAATACATCGAGGGTTCATGAAACCATGGGGGACCTCGCGAGCTCATATACCGGCACGGCACGATCTCACGTGTCTGTGCGGACATCGCAACGCAATATCATAATATCAAACAAGTTTTCGCACGGCGGTCTCACGTGCCCAAATACAATCTTAACTCTCACCATCCCAGCACGGAGATCTGCCACGTGCCCAACTTATACTCAGTTCATCCTCTATGCATGGGCACAATATTGTTCAATAGAGGGAATGGATGCATCTCAATCAATCAATATGAATATAATACGTTACACCACCTAATTATCTCAAACGATACGGGTGAAATTGAAATAAATAAACCAATCACAAAAGAAATTCAAGTCAATATATACAGCTTAATGCCAATATGCTTGGCATCTCAAATTTCAGTCCACATTCATAATCGTACTTTTCCTTTTTAACAACCACCGCGTACTCGTACCAATGCCCGTCACACCATTGATACGAGACCACCCTTTTCCCCTTACCCCTGTCTATTGTCATTTTTTTAATCTTTAATTAGGAAAACGCCTTCAACAACGTCTAAAAGTCTTAACATACTCAAGTGCGAATTCGTGTCCACGAATCTTTAAGATAGTTCCTTCCCTTTATGCAAAGTTTCGAACACGCCACGATCTACCAATGAGGCAAGTCATAAATAAGCGAGTTGTAGACATTTAAAATTATTATAGGTCAACATAAACCTCACAAACTCACTCATATATATAATCAAATCCAAAACTGGGCATAATTTATATGCCAAATTGATAATTTCAAGCCAAGAATTTCCTTATTTCTTAAATCCCTAACATTCAATATGTGACCATATGGTTTCTGTACCTCTAATAATAATATTTATCTCAATATGTCAAACTAGTTACTTGATGATAATTAAATAAAACTAAGATCACTCACCAATTAACACTACCACACAAGACACAATCGGTCTACAATGGTCACGATTCCCAAAAAAATCTAAACTGTAACCAATTACAGCGTCATATTCAAGAAAGAATTATTTTAAGTTTTTACCAAATGCCAATCATTGGCATGATTGCAATGATGGCAGGATCTCCAACCAATATAATAATCTTAAATGCCCAATTTTCCATGCTTGCCATGGAAAGAACGATGCCACTGCCATTTGCCCCTTTTTTTTTTCAATTTTTTTTCCCATCAATTAAACTAATAATAACAAGAATAAAAATAATAAAATAACATACAAATCAACCCTTAAATTAAATACACCATCAGAATGATGGTCATTAATGGAAATTAATACATCCTGGGTGCCGTTTTTTTTTATAAATTATAATATATATACCAATTGTTTTTCCCCACTTTAATATGAACTATCCATGTAATAATATAAAAATCAACAAAACCAAATATTTGACAACCTACCTTGGTAGAATTGAAAAGGGATGAGAAAGGTTCCTTGTTGTCGTTCGCCGTGGTTATTGTTTCTCCTCCGATTTCATCGCTTACGGTAAGTTTCGGATCATTTTTTTCTAAACAAGAAGTTTATTAATCGTGAAACCACAACCTAGTATCTATATTACTTTTTTAATAAAAAGTTTCATCAATGGGTATCATTAGTATTAATAGTTTAAATATCCCTTTAAATTTTTAACTGGAGTCAACTAGTCCTAGTTTTCAAAACGACCTAGCGGGGTCGTGACATCATCTACCACTAAAAACAAACGTTCGTTTTCATCCTCGGAACGGTTTAAAATAATAGGTATCATAGACGCTCAAAAAGTTAGAGATATCTGGTCTATATGTTGATTGACTCCTTTAGTAGCCTGTAATCCAAGATGTACTTCTTCAATATCCCCCCCCCCCCCCCCCCAAACATTAACTTTATTTTTTTTTTCACTCAACAATAAATAAATAAAAAAAAACAATATAATTCAAGTTCAACTTTCCTTCTTTTTGGAATTTCATCACCACCTTTTATGAGTGAAACCTTTAACAAAACATGTTCTCCAATCATGAACTATAAATCACGAACTTTTTAATGTGTAATAAACTCTCACCTGTTTTTCGCGATGAGAAACCTATCTTGAAGGACTTGACCTATATAAGAATTTTCTCAATCGATCAGTGTCCCAAACCCAATAGCTCAATCACATCATATTGATATTTTGGATATCAATAGGTCCTACAATGTGCAATATCTCGAGAATGAGCTATTCACTATGAAATGATAGTGTTGTTCTATGTATACTATACTAAAAATAAAGAACTTGACCCAATCACCACCAAGTTGCTCACACTACGCCTGAAACTGTCGTAAGACCTAAATAGTTTTTCAACAGACACATGAGTGAAAGCTTGTAATAAAATCCAACCTAGTACCAAATCCATATGCATTAGAACATCCAGACATGAAATATCAATTATGTATTCAAATAATGTAAAATGGGAATCTATACAGGTAACTCATCTCCTGAATGCTAAAATCTAGACTAACTTATTCAAAACACAATAATTGAACTAAATTAAAATATATACACTGGTCAATCGGTCCATTAAACCCATATAACGTCAAACTTGCACCAAGATACGTGGCAAAACAGCCAAAGGTTCATAACAATATATTTTCCACCAACTCTAGTATAAAAGCATCATTAATTCCTACTTTATGCTTTTGGTGCTCATGTTTTCTTGATAACAATTCAAACACGAGATTACCAATTCAATCCCTTCATTGATACTACGATAATATTGCCCTTCAAATAAAATATACTCCAATTTGCCTCTAGTGTAAAATAAAAAAAATTGAAAACATCGAACTCTTTCATGATTAATCTAGTTCAGATCACATGATTGGAAGAAACATAAGTAAGTCTATAATACTTAAAATCATTCACCATCCAAGAATTTCTTCCTTGCCTTCTCCTTATAACACTTATCTAAGTCGTACAACCAAATTTCCGATCACCAAACTATCGAACATGAATAAGCATCTCACCTCATGTAACAAGGTAGACTACCCATAATCACGTATTTCACCCTAAGTAATCTACTAGCCACAGTGTTTGTCCATACGATAAAGATTAATCATTCCATAATCCTTGAGAAACCTTCAATATCCATTGTTTAAATTAGATTTCTCTTATTGTTAAACTATTACTAAAAAAACCTCGCAATACACACTATAAATAAATGCATCTACAAGTTTAATGCAAGACCCCACCACCAAGTTTAAGCTATAACTAAGACAGTTCTTTCTTGAACTTCAACTATCTCGAAAGCAGTAAGCTTATTACCTTACTTTCTTCATAATACCCCCAACCAAAAGATAAATATAAAGAAAGACCATCCAAACACAGCTGTTGTTCGGGCCTAAAAATAGTATCATACTTACCTCTGAATTCGATCTCCACCGTTCAAATCAACCATTAACATGTCAAGAACACTCAATCCACATTTCAGCTCGATCCAACGGTTAATTAATCAGAAAATTCGATCTGAAGTTTGCTGGTCGAAGAAAAAAATGCAGCAAAACAAACCTCTTTCTTCTCTCTTCTCTCTTCTCTTGTTCAAAGCTCTCTAAAAAAGACTCTATTATGTCCCAAAGTCTTTCAAAAGAAATACTACTGAGTAATTGAGTTATTTCCTCAAGACCATCCTCTATTTATAGAGTTGTGTTTTTTTTTCTTACAAGTCAAAACCAACTGGAAATAGGATTACAATTTCAACCGTTTCCTAATAGATTGGAAACAAACTAAAGAGAATAAAGCCAATTCTTTTTCAAGTAGGATTAGACCATGAGCCCCTTTGGTGAAAACTATGGGCAATAGCCCAACATTGAGCTATAGAAAACTCACCTCACACAACATCAAAACCATTGGAAAAGCCGATTATTTCTAGGTTAATCTTAGTTAATGCAGTGTAATGAGATGACGAGCACCATCGATACTAACCAACTAGCCTAAGAAAGAATCCCAAAAAATATCATAGCCAAAATAGGCTAGTCCCATTTTCAAACTGCCTCAATTCTCTTGGGATCCCTCTTAATACATTTCTTGCGTCACTTACACATGTCAAACCATGCCACCAAACTAATCGAAACCCACACTTCAAAAAAACAGATAACAAAGCTTTAATTTCTTCAGAGTCTGTAACCATCCTCAACTAATGCTCGTGATCCCTTCCTAATATGGGGAGTATACCAATATATCCTAGATGAAAATAATAACAAAGGAAGAATTCAATGATGATAGAAACACCAATAAAAATGTACTTGATCCAAGAAATTTCTTACTCACAAGTCTTGTGATCGTTCTTTCAAATTTATCAAAGTATTCCAATAAAAATAATAGAATAGGCCAAGTGTTTAACTAATAAGTCCATACTAATTATATCAAACCAAGGAATGCCCCTTAAAAAAAAAAACTCTCTGCACCATTTGAAGAGCCATAAAAGCACATATCATCACTTAGTTATCAAACTTAAGACGAATAGGTGAAGCAACCCTGTTCCTCACATTGAACTTTAGAGACAACATGAGTGGCCTTCTTAAATGGGTAATTGATACTATTCTGCACTTAAATTTAAATATTGACATATTTGAAGTATGTTTACACTTATAGTCATAAATTCATGACAATGAGAATTCAATCCATATCCAAATGATGTTTCAAATCTTCCTATATAAAATAACTATGCGTTTCACGTGTCCTAATATTAAGGTCCAATATAGATCGAGTAATCGATCTACCCACTAAGAATCATGCTACAGTTGTATGAATATGTAAGACATAAGCGAAAGGGCACAAAGCAATCCAGATCCAAAATAACGGTAACATACTTACGTAAAATTAAAGTAGATCCACTTTCGCAATAAAAGTATAGTCAATCGAGAGCATATCGAACGAACTTTGACCCACCTTGATGATCCCAATATAATTAGTTTATTTTATGAAGGTAATATTTGCAGTCACTGCTATTAGTTGGTCTATGTCTATGTAGCAACGGATAACTACTATGCAACATCTCTTCTATAGGTGTCCTCATGCAGCTCTACAACTATTCATCCAAAATTCATTCTGAAGAATCTTTTGTTTATTAGACTAACCAACCTGTGACTTCAATAATATAAAACAACACATGGTCATAGAGTCATTCAACTTGAACTATTTCACATTTATCTTCAGTATTACCTTTACTACTAAAGGATAAAAAAACAATTCATACAAATCTTACCCTCTACAAAAGTCATGGAATGTCACGTTTTATATCTCTATCCTTTCTCAACATCTCTCCTCTAGCCTTACCTAATCACTAAACTCTTATTTGATCAAATGAAATCTTCCAAACCTTACACTTTCTTGAAGAAATCACAATATAATTGTCCTTACAAGTTATTCATAATCTACAGCACTATTCACAAAAATTGTCCTAATAAATTACAAATGAAATTTTAGTTATCCGTGTCTAATTAATCCTCGAAAAAAAACTCATTCTTACTATTCCCCAAACTCGTAATTTCCTTCTTTTGAAATGAAATCATATCAAGGATATTTTCCTAACACGTGACATATATCTCAACCACACAAGTCATGCCCTTCACAAGGGTCAAATTTGAAAAAAAGGTTCCTCACATTGTGAGAGATGAACCAGAATTTGGACCTTAAACCAAAAAACAAAAAAACCACACACGCACGATTAGGATGAAAGAAGAAAGTTTCCTAAAGTCCTGTAGATCTCAAAAGATAATAACTGACGTCTACGCACCTATCCGTAGCTCACAGACTCAGCTTTGTTACTCGTGAGACCGAGACCTAGGCTTGATACCAATTATCACGACCAAAAATAAAGAGTGTGATGGCCACCTAGTTCACAACCGATAGGAAGCCAACCCCAAAAAGTATCACCAATTCAACTTAACGTAAACAGATAAGTATAATAATATCTAACATACTAAGTATTCAAATAATTGTGGAATATAAATAAAACTACCCAAGATTTTAGTGTCATAAGTACAAGAGATTCTACAATATGATTACCAATTCCAACTAGATATAAAAATCTAAACATAAGAATTGTCCTATCAGAATAACAATTAACTAATCAATAGAGGGTAGGATTGAAGGTGTGGTGCAAGGAATATCCCCAGAGCAGCACACCACAAGTCAAGAAATTCAAAACTCATTAGCAATCTCGAAAGAACGTGCCTGAATTGAAAGTCAACACTTGCACCACAAAAAAAGTGCAGAGAAGTGTTAGTATGAGTACGAAACACGTGTACCCAGTATATCTCATTGACCGCACACGAAGAAGAAGAAGTAGTGAAGGGGTTGATATACAAAAAAAAATAAACGTTTTTAATTATAGCAGTCTAATTAAACTTACCAGTCAAGTTTCATCCAAAAAGAGGTAATCAAACATTAAGTAATTTCAACCACCAAATAACACATAATCACAATAATGAAGGATGTCATGATATGCAATGCAGTATGAGACCATGAACAAAAAAATAAGGATATACCTCAGAATACCCAGTACGCTCTCAACTGTTATATACATGAGCTCCTCGGAAAATACATCGAGAGTTCTATGACCAGAGGGGAACTCCGAGCTCCATACCGACACGGACGATCTCCACGTGTCTGTGGGAACGATCTCAACGCACTTATAATTCAAAACAATTTTCGCCGGACGGTCTCCACGTGCCCAAAGTACAATCTTAACATCTCACCATCCCCAGCACGGACGATCTCCACGTGCCCACTATACCAGCTCATCTCTAGCATTCCCCCCCGACACCGCAACAATATTGTTTCAATAGAGGGGAATGATGATGCATCTCAATCCATCAATATATGAATATAATACATAACCACCTCAATTATCTAAATATACGGTTGTGAAATAAATAACACAATCACACAAGAAATTCAAGTCAATAATTATATATAGCTAATTGCCAGATCTTTGCCTTCTAAATTTCAGTCAATCTATAAAGTACTTTCCTTTTATAACACGGTACTCGTACCAATGCCCGTCCACACCATTGATAAGAGACCACCATCTGTTCCCCTTTACCCTTGTCTATTGTAATTTTTTTTAATCTTTTCGTTTAATTAGGGGAAAACGTCCTTCAACAAGTCTAAAGTTGACAACCTAAGTGCCGAATTCGTCTCACGAATCTTTAAGATAGTTCCTTCCCTTTATGAAAGTTTCGAAACGCCTCACGATATACCAATGATGCAAAGGTTTATCCTAATAAGCGAGTTTGTAGACATTTAAAAGTATTATAGGTACAACATAAACTCAACACGTCACTCATACTCTAATCAAATCCCAAACACTGGGCATAATTTATATTGCCAAATGTCATAATCAGCCAAGAAATTTAACCTTAATTTCTTAAATACCAACATTCAATATTGACCATATGGTGTACCTCTAATAATTAATTATTTATCTCAATATGTCAAAACTAGTACCTTGATTTGATAATTAAATAAACTAAGAATCAACTCCACCAATTAACAATACCACACAAGACACAATCGGTCAGACAATGGTCACGATTTGCCCAAAAAATATCTAAAACTGCAACAATAGCATATTCAGAAAGAATTATTTTTTTTTTTTTTTTTTTTAAAACGT
The DNA here is from genome assembly GCA_027704765.1 of Solanum habrochaites. Taxonomy (NCBI): domain Eukaryota; kingdom Viridiplantae; phylum Streptophyta; class Magnoliopsida; order Solanales; family Solanaceae; genus Solanum; species Solanum habrochaites. The sequence goes on from JAKWJA010002491.1 coordinate 53,234,258, forward strand.
TTTACCAAATGCCAATCAGTGGCATATGATTGCCAATGGATTGCAGATCTCAACCAAATAATAATCTAAATGCCCAATTTTCAATGCTTGCCATGGAAAGAACGATGCTGCCACTTGCCCTTTGCCCTTTTTTTTTCAAATTTTTTTCCCTCCAATTAAATAATATAACAAGAAGAAAATAATAAAATAACACACAACTCACCATTAAATTAAAATACATCCATCAGAATGATGGTCATTAATGGAAATTATACATCCGGGTGCCGTGTTTTTTTAAATATAATATATATATCCAATTGTTGTTCCCCACTTTAATAGAACTATCCATGTAATAATATAAAAATCAAACAAACCAAATTATTTGACAACATACCTTTGGTTTAGAATTGGAAAAGGGATGAGAAGTTCCTTGTTTTCGTTGCAGTGTTGTGTTTTCTCCTCTCGTTTCATCGCTACGTAAGTTTCTGCATCCATTTTTTTCTAAACAAGAGGTATATCGTGAAACCCACTAACCTATTTATCTAATTACTTATTTAATAAAGTTGCACAATTGGGTACTCATAGTTATCTAATAGTTTAAAAATATCCTTAAATTTAAATGGAGTCAAAAATAGTCCTAGTTTCAAAACGACCTAGCGGGTCGTTACATCATTTACACTAAAAACAAACGTTCGTCCGCGAATCGAACGGTAAATTTAAAATAATAGGAGTCTAATAGACGCTCAAAAAGTTAGAGAGATTGTCTATATGTTTTTGAATTGTACTCCTAGTGCCGGATCACCAAAAGGATGAGACTTCGTCAAGATCAAAACATGACGATACACTGAAACAATAACGGAAAGGAAAAAAAACAATATAATTCAAGGTCAACGTTCCTTTTTTTTGAATGTCATCCCATTTTATGGTGAAACCTGTAACCAAAAATGTCTCCAATCAGGAACGATAAATCACGAACTTTTTAATTGTATAACTCTCAACGGTTTTAAGCGATGAGAAACCTATCTTGAAGACTCTTGGACCTTATATAAGATTTTCTCAATCGATCAGTGTCCCACAACCCAATCAGCTCAAAAATATTATTTATCTTTTGGATATAATATGTCCCTACCATTGCAATATCTCGAATGACGATATCTCACTATTCAAATGTAATTGTGGTTCTAGTTATACCTACAAAAATAAGAACTTGGACCCAATCACCACCAAAGATTGCTCACCCAGCCTGTTGTGATGAAACATGTCCTCGAAGACTAAATAGTTTTTCAACAGACCATTGAAGGTGAATGAATGAAAGCTTGAATAAAATCCAACCTAGTACCCACTCATATGCATAGAACCAGACAGTGAAATATCAAATTATGTATCTCAAATAATTAAAAATGGGAATCTCATTCATACAGGTAACTATCTCCTGAATGTAAATCTAGACTAAACTTATCAAACTACAATAATCTGAACTAATATTAAAATATAATTTAAAACTTGGTCTAATCGGTCCATTATAACCCCATATAACGTCAAACTTGCACAAGATACGTGGCAAACCCTCCAAAAAGTTTCATAAACAATATATTTCCACTCCAACTCTAGTATAAAAGCATCATTTAATTCCTTACTTCAGGCTTTTGGTGTCATGATTTTTCTTGATAACAATTCAAACACGGAGATACAAATTCAAGCCCTTCATACGATACATCTGATAATATTGCTTCAAAATAAAATATACCAAATTGCACTCTGATAAAATAAAAAAATTGACTATCGAACTCTTTCATGATTAATCTAGTCAGCTACATATTGGAAGAACATTAAAATCTTAATCTTAAAAACTCATTCACCACAAGAATTCTTCCTTGACGTCTCTTTTATAAAACACTTATCGTAAGTCGTACACAAATTGCCGATCACCAAACTACGAACATGACTAAGCATTCACCTAATGTAACAAAGGTAGACTACCCATACTCACTGTATTCCAACCTAAGGAAATTACTAGCACATTGTTTGTCCAACGATAAAGATTATTAATCATTCCATAATCCTTGAGAAACTTCCATATCATTGTATAAATTTAGAGTTCTCTAGTAAAACTTATGATAAAACCTCGCCAATACACACTAAAATAAATGCCTTACAATTTTAATGCACGCACCACCACCACCAAGTTTAAGCATAACTAAGCAGTTCTGGTCTTGAACTTTCAACTATCTCGAAGCATAAGCTATTACTACCTTTCTTCATTAATACCAACCAAAAGATAAATATAAAGAAAACCCTCCAAACACAGATGTGTTGGCCTTAAAAAATATATTCATACTTACTCTGAATTCGATCGCCACCGTTCAAATCAACCATTAACATTGCTCACCTGAACACTCATCCACCTTCGCTCGTCCAACGTTATGTAATCAGAAACAGCGATCTGAAGTTTGCTGGTCGAAGAAAAAAAAAAAATGCAGCAAAACAAACCCTCTTTCTTCTCTTCTCTCTTTCTCTTGTTCAAAAGCTCTTAAAAAAGACTCTATTGATGTTCCAAAGTCTTTTCATGAAAGAAATACTACTGAGTATTGAGTTATTTCTCAAGACCATCCTCTATTTATAGAGTTGTGTTTTTTTTTATTCAAGTCAAAACCAACTGGAAATAGGATTACAATTCATCCTTTCCTAATAGAATTGGAAACAAATAAAGAGAATAAATCCAATTCATTTCAAGTAGGATTAGACCATTGAGCCCATTGGTTTGAAACATGGGCAATAGCCCAACATTGGCTATAGAAAACTCACCTCACACACATCAAACCATTGAAAAGCCGATTATTTCCTAGGTAATATAGTGAATGTTATTACATGTGTAATGAGGCGAGCACCATAGCTACTAACCAACTAGGCCTAGAAATCCAAAATTATCATCGCCAAAAATAGGCTAGTCCCATTTCAAAATGCCTCAATTCTATTGGATCCTCTTAATACATTTCGTGGTCACTACACATTTCAACGAATGCCACCAAACTCATGACCAACCCACACTTCAAAAAAACATGAACAAAGCTTAATTTCTTCAGAGTCTAGATAACCATTCTCAAATAATGCTGTGTCCTTCTACTATGGGGAGGATACCAATAATCCTAGATGAAAATTAATAACAAAGAATCTTCAATATGATAGAACACCCAATAAACAAGGTACTTGATCCAATTAAAATTTCTTACTTTCAACAGTCTGTTATCGTTCTTCAACTTTATCAAAGTATTCCAATAAAATAAAGAAAAGGCCAGTGGTTAACTATAAGTAAAGACTAATTTTAATCAAACTCCATGGAATGCCCTTAAAAAAAAAACTTTGCACCATTTGAATGAGCTCTAAAAGAACATATCATCACAGTATCAACTTAAGACGAATAGGGTGTGAAGCACCCTGTTCCTCCATTGAACTTTAAGAGACCAAGATGCACTTTTCTTCTTAAATGGGTAATGATACTATTCTGCCCACTTAAAATTTTAAATATTAAGACATATTTGACGTTCAAGTTAGTGTTTACAATTATGTATACATTTCATGACAATGATGAAATTCAATCCATTTCCAAATGATGTTTAAAATTTCCTTATATAAAATAACTATGGTTTGCCCACGTGTTCATTATACTATTAAGTCAATATAAGATCGATTAATCGATATACACTAAGAATCATTCTACATGTGTGAGGAACAGAATATGTATAGACATAAGAGAAAAGTCACCCAAGCATATTCCAGATCCAAAATAGGTAATACTTACGTTAAAATCAAGTAGACACTCTTCGAAAATAAAATTATAGTCAAATCGAGAGAGAGCATATCGAACGATACTTTGAACCACCTGATTATCCCAATATAATTTTAGTTATTTATGAAGGTAATTATTTTCAGTCATGTCTATATGGTCTATGATCTATTTAGCCAGCGCATCATAACATACATGCATACATCTCTATAGGTGTCCTCATGCCGATTCATACAAACTATTCATTCCAAATTATTAACGAAGAATCTTTTGATGTATTAGACTTAACTCAACTTGTGACTTCCATATATAAACAGCCAAATGGTCATAGGAGTCATTCAATGTGAACTATTCAATTTATCTCAGTATACCTTGACTCTAAAGGATAAAAAAATTCATACAAATCTTACCTCTCAAAAAGTCATGCGAAGTGATCACGTTTTATATCTCATCCTTTCTCAAACTCTCTCTCTGCCTTACCATAATCACTAAACTCTTATTGATATGATGAATCTTCCAACCTTACCCCCCCCCCAACTTTTTTTTTTCCTCTTTAAGAAATCAACAATATATTTTCCTTACTAAGTTATTCACAATCGTTAAGCACATTCACAAAAATTGTCCTATACCATTTCAAATAAATGTTAGTCTCCTTGTCTTAAATAATACCTCGCGAAAAAAAACTCATTCTTACTATCTCCAACCCCTCGTTAATTTCCTTCTTTTGAAATGAATCATGTATCAAGATATTTTCCTAACCAGGTGACATATTATTCTAACCCACACAATGTCATGCCCTTTCACCGGGTCAAATTGAAAAAAAGTCTCCTCACCAGTGATGATGAAGAATGACCAAGAATTTTGACTTAAACCAAACCACACACGGCACGAATTAGGAATGAAGAAGAACGTTTCTCAAGTCCATGTTTTGTAGTCTCTCAAAGATAGTAACGGACGGCTCCGCCACCTATCCGTAAGACTTACAGGACTCAGGCTCTTGTGTACTCGTGAGACGATTGAACCTAGGCTCTGATACAAATTTACACGACCCCAAAAAATAAAGAGTCGTGATTGGCACCTATGTTCCAACCGATAGTAAGCCAAGCCCCACAAGTATCACCAATTCAACTAAACGTAAAAAAGATAAGATCAACTATATCTTAAATACAAGTATTCAACTAATTGTGGAAATATAAATAAAACTACACCAAGATTAGTTCATAAGGACAAGAGCGCTTTCTACAAGATGATACAATTCCAAACTTAATATAAAAATCTAAACAAAGAATTGTCCTATCAGAAAATAACAAATAACCTATAAATAGAGTAGGATGAAGGTGTGGGCTTGCAGGAATATCCCAAGCAGCCACACCACAATCCAAGATATTCAAACCTCATATCCAATCTCGAAGAACGTGCTAAATTGAAAGTCAACACTGCACCACAAAAAAGTGCAGCAAGTGTAGTATGAGTACACGAAACCCGTGTACCAGTAGTATATCTCATTGACCGACAACGAAGAAGTAGTGACGGGAGTTATATACAAAAAAATAAATTTTTTAATTATAGAAGTCTATTTACACTTACAGTCAAGTTTATCAAAAGAGGCGGTAATCAAAATCAAGTAACTTTCAACCACCAAAATAAACAATAATAATCAATAATGATAGGATGTCATGATATGCAATGCAGTATGGGCCCATGAATGAATTACTCAGAATACCCAGTACTCTCTCAACTGTATAGATCCATGATATCCTCGGAAAGACATCGAGAGTTCATTGAACCATGGGGGACCGCGCGCTCATATTCCCGACAAGGCACACGATCGCCATAGTGTATGGGCGGACATCTCAACGCACATCATAATATCCAACAATTTTCGCACGGACGGTCTCCACGTGCCCAAATTACAATCTTAAACACTCACCATCCCCAGCACTGGATGATCTCCACGTGCCCAACTTATACCAGTCTCATATCTATGCTGTGCACAATATTGTTTCAATAGAGGCGAACCCCCCTGAGAGGCATTCCCCATCAAACATAGAATATAATCCATAACCACCGCAATTATATCAACTATACGGGGTGAAATAAAATAAAAACACAATCAAACAGAAATCAAGTCAATAATAAAAATAGTAATGCCAATATGCTTTGGCTGTCTCAAAATTCAGTCCACATCATAATAGTGACTTTTCTTTTTTATAACACCGGTACTCGTACCAATGCCCGTCACACCATTGATACCGAGACCAAAATCCTTTCCCCTTACCCCTGGTCTATTGTCATTTTTTTTAAATCTTTAATTAGGAACGTCCTTCAAATAGTCCAAAAGTCTTAGCATACCTCAGTGCCGAAATCGTTTCATGTCCACCGACGTTAAGATAGTTCCTTCCCTTATGCAAGGTTCGAAACGCTCACGATCTACCAATGAATGATGCAGGTTGAAATAAAGCGAGTATTGAGACATTTTAAAATTATTATAGGTACACATAAAACCTCAAAACTCACTTCTATCTTAATCAAATCCCAAAACTTGGCATAATTTTGATATGCCAAATTGTCATAATTCAAGCCAAGAATTAACCTGAATTTCGTAAATACCCTAAACATGCCAGATTTGACCATATGTGTACCTTAATAATTAATTCATTTAGCTCAATATGTGCAAAACTAGTACCTTTGATTTGTAATTAAATAAACTAAGAATCAACTCCACCAATTAACAATACCACACAAGACACAATCGGTCTACAATGGTCACGATTTTCCCAAAAAAATCTAAACTGTAACCAATATGTCATATTCAAGAAAGAATTAATGTATTTTAGTTTTTACCAAATGCAATCATTGGCATATGATTGCCACTGATTGGCAGATCATCCAACCCTATAATAATTCTTAAATGCCCATTTTCCATCTTGCCATGCGAAAGAAGATGCCACGCCATTGCTCCGTTTTTTTTTCAATTTTTTTCCCATCAATTAAACTTAATCAATAACAATGAATAAATAATAAAATAAACATACCCAAACAACCCTTAAATTAAATACACCATCAGAATGATGGTCATTAATGGAAATTAATAATCCTGGGTGCCATTTTTTTTTTTTTAATCTAATATATAACCAATTTTTTTTTCCACTTTAATATGAACTTACTCCAATGTCAGTAATATAAAAATCAAACAAACCAATACTTACAACATACCTTTGGGTAGAATGCAAAGGGATGAGAAGTTCCTTGTTTTCGTTAGCAGTGGTTATTGTTTCTACTCTCGTTCATCGATTACGGTAAGTTCTGCATCAATTTTTTTTCTAAAGAAGAGTTATTAACCATGAAACCCCAACTCTAACCTATTATCTATATTACTATTTAATAAAAGTTTCATCAGTGGGACTCATAGTATATAGTTTAAAAATATCCCTGTAAATTTTAAATGGTCAAAACTAGTCCTAGTTTTAAAAAGACCTGCGGGTCCGTTACAATATTTAATACAGTGTCGGGGTTAATGCTGGATTAGAGATCGTCTATGTAACTCCAATACCCCTTGTGTTAAAACTTTTGCATTTTAATTCTGTGCGATTTAATCAATTGTTTTTACGATTATTGATACAAGTTTTATTCAGTTTACATGCCAAAATCAAAGACAAAGAATGCTCTTTTGTTTTCTACATTCTGCATTCATATTAATTTCTCTGTCTAATAATCTGAACTTTAATTGTGTGTCCCCCGTAATAATTTTTAATTTCAAGTTTAATTCATTTTAGTTTTCTATGCTCTCATTGTTTCGATTATATTACTTCTCTTCTAATAATTCAACTTTAATATGTTTGTAATACATTTTAATTAAAGTTAATTCATTACATTTTTAGTCTCTTATTTGTTACGATATATCACTGTCGATTATGTATTGATACAAGTTTTATTCATTTAGAAATTATTGACTATTTAAAAAAAAAAAAACAATAGCACGAGGACGGGGAGAAAGAGCCACAAAACAAAAAGCAAGAAGAAAGGACCCACAAAAAGAAAGAAAGGGAGAAAGAAACAAGAGAAAGAAGAAAAAGAAAGCCACAGTAAGAGGAACGACAAAAAAAAATGAGATAGAGGAAAGAAAGACAAGAGCGAGACAAGAAAGAAAAAATTAAAAAAATTGCTATAATGGTAATAATTAAAAGAGTCTAATTTAAAAAGTAATATTTTTTAGGAATCTATTCACATTAATGGAATCCAGCTAAAAGTAGGACGTATTGGGAAGTGTATTAGAACCCAAAAGTATAACGGAAAGAGATATACGTAGCCATTTTTTAAAGTTCGGGGGGATAGGTGGCCCGGGGGCCCGGGGCAAACAAGGGGGGGGGTGTAAACATAAAATTTTATACTTTTAAGAAAAAATTAAGGAAATAGACAGCTGAAGGTTCCCTTATCCTCAATATCCCATTCGATTTTAAAACGCTAACTAAAATTCATTTATGTCTAAGGATCTGGCTACGATAATGGATCATAGTCAGTATGTAATGTAACCAAAATACCTATAGTAATCCGGTTATGTTACATGTCTCCGAGATACTTCTATTAATATGTATTCGAACTAGATATCAAGGTATTCGATTGGTATTACTTTTCTAAGGAATTAATGTAATTACATACTAAAGATGAATATATTATAATTTTATATTAAAACTTGGGATTCCTAAAATTTATCCTAATTTTAGTCCATACGCATATAGCAAAACTTAAATTTTAAGAGCTAAACTAAATGTCAATTCAAATTATAGCATCACTTACATTTTTATTTAAATGTAAAAAGTGGAAACAAAAGAAAAGAGGGAAAAGGTGATTAAATATTTAGCCCAAAACTTATCTTACAAATATTTAGCCCAAAACACAACATGTATAATACATGGAGCTATCAATATGGGTTGCCCCACCCCATTCGGGCCAACCCATAAAGGCTTTGAAATTTGATGGGCGTCGGGTTAATCCATTTAATCTGTGGGTCGCAAGCAGGATGATCGAATCACAATCATAAGTTACGTGAGCTATGGACTCATCTAAAACCAATCCTGGTGTCCTGAAAGTAAAGTGTGGGAGAAGGGTGGAAAGTAAATGATAAGGAAAAATATTATCATAAAAAGCGATAATACAATATTACATGGTGTTGTTATGTTTGGTCTTTTAATCAAATACACAATAAAAAATTATCTTATATATATTTATTAGTTTGATTTCAAGGGTAAAAACATAAATTTAGCTAAATAGAAATATTAACCTAGTGTTTTTCAATGATTCAGAATAAAAAAACAAAAACTATGGGGGACTCATTTAAGCTAGACCATGTAGTGATTCCCTAAAATTAAAAATTTTTATTTTTAAGTATAAGACATATTTTATAAACATAATTTGTTTATATTGTAATATTTCAACCTTTAAATAAATTTTGAGTTTAGACTCTTGTTATTTTTTAGGAAAAATTGTAAATAATAGCAAAATATTAATCAAATTAAATGTTATAAACACAATTTAATTTAACTATATCCTATAACAAACTGTTGTTATTTTCGTCTCTCCCCCTGGTGGAATCTCACTCGCCACTCGTTCTCGCTGCCAGTTTCACTTGCCTCTCTCGCTTTTGTACAAACACAAATGTAGACAACAGGGGGTGGCGGGCCGGTGGAGAAAAATGCAAGCACGACTTTTTTTTTACTGTTCCTTTTATGTACTCCTCAGTTCCCCCTTTCATTTTATGGATATATACATATATTTTCGTTCTCCTCTCTTCCCCTCTACTAGCCTTCTCCTCCCAATATCACTCGGCTCTCTCACTTATACAATTTATCATTGTCTTTGTGTTTGTATAAACGAAGGAGGCAAAATTAATTACAAATAAGAATGCATATATTTTGTTCTATATACACTTATGAATTAAACAAGAAACTATATTCTTTGATAGTTTTTTTATGATCTTTCTTTGTTTCTCGCTTTATAAAAATACATAATATAATTGATTTTTTTATGTGTATACCGAAACATATTATACAATTGCTTCTTTTGTATATATGTATAAAATAACGAAATATCCATTTTTTTATAAATGTATAGCGAAATAGACATCTTCTTTCGTATATATGTATAGAGAAATAGCTATAGAAAACATAAAGTTTGTTATGGAGCACAATCATGCAAACTATAGTTATAACATATACAAATATGATTTTTGTGTTTGTTATATGTGAAAGATTCTCTTTTTTTAGTACTCTCTTTTATTTTTTAATTAATTTTCATTTGGCCCACGGACCGACCCTATCCATATTTCTTAGGAAAAATTACCTATATACAAAACTTTATTTTCCATAATTTCCATTATTTCCTACCATTTTAAAGTATTTCTAAAATCCCTTATTTTTTCCCAATTCTTAAGTCAACAAATACATTACTCCTAACTCAACAACCCATGTTTCCTTCATATTTTTGTCATTAAATCTCTCCCCTTATTTCAATCCCATAATTCTGATCAGTTACAATCCTTGATCCCAATTGAATTTCACAAAGTTTTTCTCTCTAGTTACAATTAATTTCAAATGAAGTTTATCATCTTCTCCATTCTACCGTTCAATTTTTTGAACTTCCTTCTCATCTTACATTGGTTTGAATTTAACAATTCTAATGCTTATGAGAACGACGTCGTTTCTAATTAATTTCTATGTCATTGCTGACTACAATTCCTAATATTAGTCTTATTTTTTTGTCGAGGTGAAGTTTTCTGATTTATTTTTGATGTAGGTGTACTTGAATATTCTTCCAATGGTACAGGAGCGACAGAAAAGACTGATGATCAATCTAAGATAAACAATATTAGTTCATCAAGTTCTAATGAGTATTAGATATAGATGTTTGATATTTTCTTTTGTTCGTTGTTTCAAAAATTTAAATTATTAATGATAAGGTATTGTTCTCGTATGGTCATGTAACATAAATTAAAGTATTATCCAAATACATAAAATTCTAATTTTGTTCTCGTTTTGAATAGGTGTTATGGATGTATGAAGTTATAAAGTTCACATTGTAGAAGAGACTATAATTATATTTGTAGAATCTTATATCATATACAATATAATTATATCTGATACATAATAATGAGTATGCAAAGTTTAATTAGTATCATATATAAGTTTTGATACATTTGCACTTTATCAAGTTGAAGTGAGTATCTATATTACATACATAATCAAAATACTTTATATTTGATATATGTATCATTTTGTATCAGATTCAAATAAATGTCAGTTTGTTTCAATTTTTTTTTTTGATATTTATGTTCAATGTATCAAAGACTAAAGTTCAAAATTATATTATGGATGTAAATTGCAGAACAATGTATCATAGTCTAAAATAGTTGAACACATGATACGTAAATATCATATTATGAATATATGATGTTACATTTTGTAGCAGATTCAAACATCATTTGTTATTAAGTATCAATTACTATTTATTATCATTAAGTATCAATTAAGGTCTAAGAGTCAATTCACAGCACTAGCTCAAGACAATTTGGTTAATGTTGAATAGAGATTATCAATGAGTTTTTAGGCAGTTCTTTAATAATGTTATTGTTTTGAGATACATTAACTCTAGTTTTAGAATTTTTTATTTTTATTATTTTAAGATGCCTGTACTCATGTTTTAGAGTGTTTCTCTATAAAATTATTTATTTTGACTTTAACTTTCATTATTGTTAGTTGTTATTTACAGTATGAATTGTCCTACACATTTATCTTATATAAATGCATATAAATACACAATATTATTTCTTCTCATTAGTTTTAGTTAATTAGTGATACAATTTGAGACCTAACTAATCCAATGTAATTTATAACTCGACTACTGTTTCAATTATGTATTTACTTGATAACTTAGTTCTAGTAAGTTGCGTATAGATTTATGCTGATACATTGGATAATTAGCTGTGGTTACTTCCTAAATCATTCATGTATCTATTAATAAATTAATTCTTACTTATTGTGACATATTTAAAGATACACTTTATTTAATTATATATACTACTTTTTTACAACCCTATTATATAGGATACACTATTTTCAATTAGAACATGATACACTATAGAAAATATATCTGAACCATATTAAGTGGTACCATATCCATAAACATAATCTCTGATACATTATTATCAAATAAGTATATTTGAAGCACAATTTGCTACAAAAATAAGCACAAAGTTCAAAATCTTAACATTTCAATTTATTGTATCAGAATTTCACCACCTGATAGTTAATTGTAATGTTCTATCAAAGTAAAAATGAAAAAAAATAAAAAAATTAAAATCGATAATCTCATAATAATGTATCAAAAACATAATAGTAGTCTAGAAAAAAGTTTGTCAATCTTCTTTGGGAAAAAAGTACAAGTTCTTCAATTGTGACCTTCTTGTCCACGAATTTCGCCATCTATGCACACTTGAAAGTTAGAGATACATCATATATCAATCAACTCAATTTAAGATACACAATAGCCTAATGAAAACTATTTCAAATACATGATAGTTTATATATTGATACATACCTTCATATATTGATAAAGAAATTCATATATTGATATAGTAATTTTTTTATATGTATCTTATACGTTATAGTAATGTATCACGATTTATATATGCTTATACAAATTCAAAATTCAAAAAAAAAAGCACATAATGTGATACTTTATATTAACAACACACATTAACTCACAGATCTTCAAACCCACAACATATATGTCAACACTTTAATGTATCAAGTTCTAGCCAATAATGTATCATGACTTATAGGTCAATATACAAATTCATAAATGAAAAAACAATGATTAAATCACACGAAGATGTGTTAGATATTTTTTCTATCAATCTTTTAACTCGAAAATCAAAGTTATGACAAATAAACATAACTAATTTTGCTCAAGTTAATTATAAAATAACAACTTTCAGTTGTCTTCATATTTGAGATCTGCCATCACACCGGCAAGCAACCATCAACACGAAAATAAGATACCAAGAAAGTTGTCAAAGGAATTCAGACCTGATCGTCAATCATAGTGAGATTTATGTAGAATTTGAAGAACCCAAAAGCTACAATCTTTGATTTTTTCCTCCTTCGAGAGTGTTAGTCAAAATGAAAATACTCATCCTGTATCTTATCAAACTTTCAACAAAAATTTTGAATCCTTGAAATTTTTTCCCTTGAAATAGGGGCAAAGATGAAAAGGGATTTTGGATTCTGAATAGATTTGTTATTTTAGGATTTAGTTTCTCCATTAACACAGTAAAAAGGAATTGAATACCATAATTTATGGGATTTTAATATGATTTTCTGATTTGTTTTCCTTTTTAAGCGCAACAACCATATTTATAATGTATCACAATTAATGTATCCGGACAACCAATTATGTATCCGGATGACTTACATTTTAAGGGATTTTCGTAAAATAGAAAAAAATAGAGATAGAATGTAATTTATATTTTATACTATGTGATTTGTGTAATTTATACTATTTCTTAAGCCCCAAAAATTGGCAGGCTTATGCAGGCCGTGCTAAAAAGTCATTTCTTAAATGACCTCCCAAATCGTAGCTCTACCCTATCTAATAATGGGTTAGGTTAGACCGACTAACGAACCTAGCTCATATTGAAGGCTCTAATACTACATCATAAATTCAGTATACAACGACATACAAAACTTTCATTATTGTTTTTTTTACAAAAATGTTTTAAAATGTGATATTATACACCTAATATACAATATTATACAAAAATAAAGAGTTATTTATCATCACGATTTGAGTCTATATCCTAGACGTGGCCGGCACTCGGAACCATTGTTGGTCTGAGTGAACCCTGATCTGACAAACTGTAAGGCCTCATTTGTTTTTATTAACATTAAGACGTTTGAATTTGAATACATATCTGAATAATTAAGATGTTGTCTCTACATCTGAACACAAAATTATTAAGAAAATGTGTTTTTCAATATTTGAATATGCGGAATTATTTATTTTCAAATATCTTAAATATATAATATAAATAAAATATATTATCTGGTTTATATATTTGAAAAGAGTAGAAATTTCTTAACTATCTGATGAAAAGTACAAATTCTAGACCACCTAGACAACCATCTCAGTTCTTCACAATTGATAAACAACAATACATCAAAAATATTATTGCAATCAGTGTTCTTGACACATATCAATACAAGAAAATTATTGATATTAAAAAAATACTTGAAGGGATTTATGAAAATTTACCAGTTGAAAAAAGATAGTGTTTGATTGGGAAAAGTGAGAACGAAAATTTTAGTTATGAGATAAAAAGGCACGCCCAAAGCAGAGAAACTATGTTTTATTATTGATAACTTATCAAATGAGTCTGAATGTTGTTAAGAGTCTCCTACATATCTGATTCGTTCAGACCTATTTAGACCCACTAAGAGTTTTTTAAAAAAACTAGACAATTTAACGCACGTGATACGAACTCAATATCATGAAAAAAAACATCGTTTATTATATGCATCAATATTAACACTATTTATATACTAATTTAGAATTATTCATTTCGTTTTCAAAAAGAAATTATAGAATGTGGACTGAAAATTTGAGATGCCAAAGCCTATTGGCATTAGCTATACATTATGACTTAAAATTCCTTGTGTGGGCATAATGAAAGGTGAGGTAAAAGGTGAGGGCGCGGGGGGGAAAAAGAAGGTGTGGAAGATTTTGTTTTATCTTTCTTTCCCCCGTCTCTTTGTGCTTATTGCGGTGGTTCTGTTCAACTTGATTGATGTGATATCCTCATCATCCCCTATATTGAAATCATCTTGTGCCCATGTGCACTAGCCTGAGATTTGAGTATAAGTTGTGCACTTGGAGATCGTCCCGTGCTGGGGATGGTTGAGATTGTTCAGATTTATTTGGGCACGTGGGAGACCGTCCGTGTGAAAATTGTTTTGATTTATGATATTGGCGTTGATATCGTCCCAACAGACAACACGCTACGGTGAGATCGTCGCGTGTCGATATATGGACCACTCGCGAGTCCCCCCCATTGGTATGAATCTCATCGATTGTATTCCGGAGTATCTGTATATACGGTTGAGTGTGTGTGACTGGGTATTTATGAGACAATTCATTTCATGGCATTCATATTGTCATTGGCTTTCATCACAATCATTATTTTGATGATTAGTGGTTTTGTTGGTGTTTGGAAAATACTTGAATGTTTTGATTCCGTTATTGATGAAACCTCAAATAGTGAGGTGTAAATTATATTCTTACTTGTACATCTCAGAATTTAATTTTCTTTATAACTCCCGTCACTACTTCTTCGTTGTCCGGTCAATGAGACTCACTAACTGGTACACCGTGGGTCGTACTCCATACTACGCTTGGTGCACTCTTTGTGGGGCAGATGCGATTCCGAGTAGAAGCACACATCTCGTGGAGCCATTTGGAGGGTCCGAGCTTGGAGTTGTGTGAGCTGCTTGGTTTGGCTGTTTCTGTGGCCCACAACCTCCCTCTAATCTTTTATTTATTCTGTTATTGTCTTCAAACATGATATCCCTTAATGTTGATTTGTCTTAGTTTATACTTGAAATCGAATTTTAGAAGTTCTTTGTACTTAAGACAATAAAAAACCAATTCTTGGGGTGATATATTTTAACTTCCCCGCATTTCTTACTTATAAGGAACCCAATGTTGGAGAATTCTTGCTAATGTTTTAGTCTTTTTTTTTACTCAATTGTTGGTTGATGTTAGGTTAATTGGTTGGGGTGGTCATTTACCTAACTGGTTGGGCACATAGGTCCAAAATCACGACCTGCAAATTTGGGTCGTGACAATTTGTATCATAGCCCTAGGTTCATCGGTCTCAAAGTACAAGAGCAATGCTCGTAGAGTCCTTGGGTCGGTAATGAAGACGTCCATACTATCTTCTAGAGGCTATAGTATAGGACAATTAGGAAATATTTCTGTTCTTTTTTATTCATATCGGTTGCACACTTGACTTGTAGAAATTCTACTCTTGATATCTCACTCTCTCAATTGCGAGGAATCGTACATCGGCAGTGGTGGTCCAGGATCCCTATTCCTGCGCCTTGCTTCTGGGAACACTGTACCGAGGTCGAGGTATGAGACGAGCGCTCAGTCTGGGGGTAGGGGTCCCGTGTTGCCAGCAGCACCTGTGGATGTTCAATTCCATAGCTACCCAGGGTCTTGAAAGGACCGTACCTCTGATGCAGCGGTTATTCAATGGGGAGGTGCAAAGAATCGTGTCGAGGGGATGCCACAGCTCAGGCTCCAACACCAGTACTATTTTTCCCCCGTGCTTCAATTCCCCTGGCTTCGTATGTTAGGAATCCTAGAGGGGATGGCCCATCGGAGCTTTGCCCTGTCACTTTCTGATGGCTCACAGACCGTGTTTTGGATGGCCAACTCCGATCCGTGAGTTGTGCTTCCAGATTCTCAGACTCTCCAGGACTCAAGGTCAGTCCAGCTGCCTTGCCGTCTAGTCGTCTCCCTTGTTTGGATAGTATGGAGTTTTCCAGATAGACATCACATTTGTGAACAGGCCTTCTATGACTATTGATAGCAAAAGATGTTTTGGGATGTTCATACTAATTAATCCTCCTACTTATACTGGTGACTTAAGCTAAGGATGCATATGTGTTTTATAGTAGTATGTATGAGAGGTTACAATAATCTTGGATTATGGAGTCTCATGGATTTGACTACAACAGCGGTTTCAAGATGACTGGCTCGTGCTAAGCAGTGGTTTGGGGGAGGGATTATGTTAGTAGTAAGGCCGCGGATCTCATCCACTATCCTGGACTGAGTTTACCATGTATTTCTATCCAACTTTGTTTTCCAACCAGTGCGAGGGGAGCGCAAGAGGTCCGAGTTTGAGGGTTTTGGCCGCCGCAAATGGTATGTCCAGTTTGCAGAAGTTATGAGGGTAAATTTTTCATGCCTTGGCTAGGCATGCTTTCTATGATCTTCCCACAAGAGGCTTAGAAGAGGATGGAGTTTGTTAAGGGGCGATTATTCCAATTCGTCTAGGAGTTTCTCAAGTTGCTGCCTTTCTGGTGTCCATTCCAGAAAGTGTGACTGCTGCTAAGGAGTTGGATATGATTCGACGGTGAGGGATTTGAAGCAGCGAGAGGGCAGAGGACCGTTATGCAGGGATTATGTGATGGTGCTCCGGCCCTAGGATCGGGTTACTTAGTGGAGGTTATCACCCTCAGTCCATCTACCCATTCATATGCTGCTTACCACAACGTCTGAGGCTGGTTACGTTGGGCATACTCTTCGAGCTCGTACAAAATCCTTCGCAGGGTTTCATGCTTCTAATACCTTTAGTTCGTGGAGGGCATTCTGGTCATTCAGTTCCTCTCATCAGCTCTGCGTCTCGATATGGGTTGCTTTTGGTGTGGTGATATGGGCCCTTTTGAGATGACTCGCCCTAAGGACCAGACGTGGTTGGCGTCATCAGGGTTCCTCAGGCTTCTCCTTCCAGGCTGCACAACCTCCACTTCTAGGGTGGTGCACAGAATTGGTAGAGGTGGTTCGCATTCAGGTAGAGGTTGGTTCCCTTCTGGTCGGGTGGTTAGGTCGTGGAGGTTCACAATCTGATGGATTGGGTCCTGTTCCTCACTGTTATATGCGTTTCAGGTAGGCCAGAGCTGAAGCCTCAGATTGCTGTTATCACAGGTATTAAATTCCGGTTTGTCATCGACCAGCTACTGTATTAATTGATCCAGCGCTACTTATTCTTATTTTTCACATATTTGGCTCCTCGTCTGGATAGATTGTGTGAGTTCTCTTGAGTTGCCGATACGTGTTTTTCTACGCTGTGGGATTCTGTAGTTGTAGATCAAGTGTATCGTTTATGTACTGTTACCTTGGAGGGGTTATGACACTCTCATGCAATTTAAGGTCTTAGAAATGATAGATTTGGGATGTGATTCTTGGTATGGATTGTTGTTATCCTTCTTATCTTACACACAATTTTAAATTACTCGCCAAGACCATCACTTTAGCTATGCCTGGCTTCCTATAGTAGAATGGAGATATACTCTTAGTCATCCATCCTTCTAAGGTTGTATATCATTCCTTAAGGGGCTCGTCAAGTTGGTACACAGAGGATGTTTGCGTACTTGGCCCCATTCCGTACCAGTATTGAGACTCCCCGATGCTTGAGTCTATTTCCATTAGTGAGTGACTTTTTCAGAAGTATTTTCCGACCGATTGGCCAGGTCTCCCAATCGAGATATTGATTTTTTGTATTGATGTGAGCCAGGCACGCGGCCTATTTCCATCCTCCTTATCGTATGGCACCAAACCATTGAGATGAAAGAGTTGAAGGAGCAAGTTGCAGGATTTTTGAGGCAAAAAGCATGTTTTATTATTAGACCAAGTGTATCTCCCGTGGGGTGCTCGCCGTGTTATTTGTGAAAGAAGAAAGATGGATCTATTCGTATGTGAAAATTGACTATCGGCAGTTTAACCAGGTAAACCATCAGAAATAAGTATCGTCTATACCTCGTATTGAATGATTTATTTGATCATTTTTGCAGGGTGCTTCATTTTCCTCCAAATTGACTTGAGATCTGGCTATCATCAGCTGAAGGTTTATGGCGGAGGATATCCCCCTAAACTGCTTTTCGGACACGTTTATGGTCATTACGAGTTTTTGGTGATGTTTTTCTGACTGCTAATGCCCCATCAGCTTTTTAATGGACCTTGATGAATGGAGTGTTCAGACCGTATTAGATTCCTTTGTTTATTGTCTTCTAGATGATATATTTATATACTCACTCACTAAGGGAGGAGCATGAGCATCATTTGAGGATTTGTTCTTGGATTCTAAGAGAAGAAGCTTATGCAAAAGTTTTCAAATTGTGGAGTTTTCTTAGTTTTTCGGTAGCATTCTGGGAACGTGTAGTGTCCAAGGAGGGTATCATGGTGGAGCCTAAGAAATTGAGGCGGTTAGCGATTGGGGTCAGACCTACTTTCATTACTGAGATTTCGGAGTTTCTTGGGCCTTGCAGTTATTATCGATGTTTGTTGAGGGTTTCTCATCCTTGCATCTCCATTAAAATAAGATTGACACAAAATGAGGTTGACTTTTCAGTGGTCTGACGAATGTGAGGTTATTTTCCAAAAGCTCAAGACTTTTTTGACTTACTGCTTTCAATTTTGACCCTACCCGTGGAGGAGAGGTTTTTGTCGTATTTGATTATGCTTCTTCTCGGGTTGGTCTTGGTTGCGTGGTTGATGCAAAGGGAGGGTGATAGCTTATGCTTCGAGGCAGTTAAAGGTTCATGATAAGAACTACCTATTGGGTCATGATTTAGAGTTGGCGGCTGTGGTGGTTGCATTAAGATTTGGGGCATATCTATAATAGGTGTGCATTGTGAGGTGTTCACGGATCATCGTAGTCTCCAGTATATATTCAATCAGAGGGATCTAAATTTGAGGCAGAGGAGATGGTTGGAGTTGCTACCAAAGACTACGATTGGACTATTCTTTTATCACCCAGGCACAGCAATGTTGGTAGCACAGATGCCTTGATTCGGAAGGCGTGAGTATGGGTAGCCTAGCCATGTACACGTTTGGCGAGCCGCCCTTAGCTAGGGATGTCCCATCCCTGGCCCAATAAGAATTTGGAGACTTGATATTTTCGAATCTGGTAAGTGTTGGCTTATATGGGAGGCTAGGTCATCCTGGTTGAGCAGATTCGGTCTCAACGTTTGTGAATGATGGTGATTGATGTAAGATTAGGACAGGTTGTAAAAAAGGAGACGCCAGAGCTGCAATCTTGATATGAGGGAGTTTTGAGGATTAAAGGTCGTATATGTGTTCCTCGTTACAGTGATTTGAACTAATTGATCATGAGTAGGCTCATATTCGGGTACTCTATTCAATCAGGGGGGCTACAAGATGTTTCGTGACTTGAAGCAACACTAGTTGGTGGTGTCGTATGAAGAGGGACATAGTAGATTTTGTTCTCGATGTTTGAATTGTCAGCACGTGAAGTATGAACACCAAAAGCCTGGAGGTATTGACTCAGAGGATCCCATACCTGAGTTGAATTGGGCGCGCATTGGCTATGGACTTGTGTAGGGTTCCACTTAAACCTTGGGTAAGTTTGATGCTATATGGGTCATCGTGGTCGACTGACTAAGTCTGCACACTTTGTACCAGTTCAGACTACCTATAACCTCAGAAAGGTTAGCCAAGATTTATATTCGGGAGATAGTTCGGTTGCATGGGTTCCTATATCATTATTTCAATCGTGGCACCCAATTTACATCTCATTCTTGCGGTCCTAATGCAGAAAGAGTTGGGCACTCGGGTGGAATCTATTACAAGCCCTTTTCAACCCTCAGACTAGATGGTACCAGTCTGAGCGGGACTATTCAGGTTTCTTGAGGACATGTTGCGGGCGTGTGTGATTGACGTTGGTGGTCAGGGGATCAATTCTTGCCATTAGCTGAGTTTGCTTACGATAAAGTTCATCCCTTCGCGCATTGAAATGCACCATTTGAGGCTTTGTATGGTAGGAGATGTCGATCTCCAATTGGTGGTTTGACGCTTTGAGGTTAGACCTTGGGTAAACAGATTTGTGAGGGAGTCCTTGGACAAGGTAAAGTTTGATCCAAGATAGACTTCTCATGGCTCAGAGCAGGCAAAAGAGTTTACGCAGATAGGAAGGTTTCGTGATTTGGAGTTTTATGGGTTTGGGAGAGTATTTTACTTAGGTTTCATCCCCATGAAGGGTGTGATGACGAGTTGGAAAAGAAGGGCAAGTTGAGTCCAAGGTTACATTGGTCCTTTCGAGGTTGGGATCTATTGGTGAGGTGGCATATCAGTTGGCTTTCCACCTGGGTTGTCAGGGTCCTCCTGTACATTTCATATTTCAATGCTTAAAAGAAGTTCATCAGGGTGGTTATCAATGTTGATTCAATGGGATTCAGTTTTACTTGATCAGAATTGACTTTTGAGGAAGAGCCGATCACCATTTTTGGATAGGCATTCGGAAGCTAAGTCCAAAGAGATTGCTTTCAGTAAAGGTTCAGTGAAGCCTCGTCCAGTGGAAGGAGGCACAATGGGAGACAGAGCAGACATGAGGAGTAAATATCCTCATCTTTTTGAGCGTCCAGGTTTAAGCCTCTTTTCTTTTTTCCGTTCGAGGACGAACATTTGTTTAAGTGGTAAGGTGATGTAACACCCGCTAGGTCGTTTTTTGAGAACTAGACTAGTTGACTCTCCTTTTGGAAAATTATAAGGGGTATTTGAAACAATTAGATAACTATGAGTCCAATTGATGAAACTTTTATATTAAATAAATAATTAGATAATAATTAGTGGTGTTTTCACGGTTAACTACTCTTGTTCGAGTCAAAGGGGTGGAGGCAGAACCTTAACCGTAAGCGACGACGAGAGGGAGAAAATCATAGCCCTTTTCAGGTAAAGATTGAGATATTCGTTCTTTCAATTCTATAATATCTAGTAATATATTGGCGGAAGTGTTTGGGATTATTTTATTCTTTTTTGCTATATTGATACTCGGGTGATCCAAACACTAATGGGTATTTGTGCTGCTTTACTAAATTATAATTACCTTGTTAGCACTTGGGGTTCGTATTCCAAAAAAATATATATATATCTATATATATATATAATCGATCGCAGGCCGATAGTTTGATTGCTGCAGGTTATGTTTTCTGTGATTTTTGTCAAAAGAATTTATTTATAAAATATATTGTTATTTTCATAATGGTAGGAATAATATTGAGCCAATCATTGGCTTGGATTATGTTCTTATTTTATGCTATTTGAAATGGGATGCTTGGAAATGGGCAGTGCCAACTGAGAAAGAAAAAAATGTGAGGGCTTCCACTATCTTGCCAATGGGTTAAAAGTTGGTTCCTGTTTTATTCGTATATTAAAATCTTAGTTTTTAATATATAATTGGGATTGGTAATTAATTATTCGGTGTTATTTTATATGATCTAACCTTGAATTTTAGTCCATTTAAAGAGGTTAGAGTTAAGTCTTCGCTTGAAATTTAGCAAGTAAGAAAAATTTGGCCAGACCAATATATATCAACAAGATTTGAGTCTTTTGGTTGAAAAAAATTAGTCAGTTTTAGCGCTATATAGACATATAAAATAATTTGCATGTCTGCAAAATTGCTTACTTTCCGAATATTGCAAATTGTTAATTGGGAACGTTCTGAAACCCTTGAGAAAAGGAAAGGAAAGATCTTAAGTTCGTGGCAACAAGTTCGGCATCTAAAAGTATGTTAAGACTTTTTAGACTTTTGAAGGCTTTTCCCGAATTAAAGATTAAAAAATGAAAATAGACAAAGGGGTAAGGGGTAAAGATGGTGGTCTCGTATCAATGGTGTTACGGGCCAGGTACGAGTACGTGTTATAAAAAGGAAAAGTATTATTATAGAATGTGGACCTGAAAATTTTGAGAATGCCAAAGCATAATGGGCATTACTATATTTATTGACTTAGGCATTCCTTGTGATATTGTGTTTTATTTTTATTTCACCCTATCGTTGTGATATTGAGTGGTTATGTTTCATATTGATTGATTGAAGATGCTCAATCATCCCCTATATTGAAATAATATTGTGCCTGTTCATAGACATGATATTGAGTTAAGTTGGGGGTCCACTGGAGATCGTCCGTGCTGGGGATGTGAGCATGTTAAGATTGTAATTTGGGCCGTGGAGACCGTCCGTGCGAAAATTGTTTTGATATTATGATAGTGCGTTTGATATCGTCCGCACAGACATGCGTGGAGATCGTCCGTGTCGGTCATAATGGACCGCGCCGAGTCCCCCATGGGTATGACTCTCGATGTATTTTCCGAGGAGTAATCAATGTATATACGTTTGAGTGTGTACTGGGATTATGAGACTAATTCATTTCATTTCAAACAATCATATTGCATTGCATTTCACACATCATTTATTTTGGATGATATGTGTTTTGTTTGGTGTTTGGAAAATACTTTATGTTTGATTACCTTTATTGTGAAACCTAATAGTGAGTGTAATATATATATATTACTTGTACAATCTAAGAATTTATTTTTTATATAACTCTCCGCACTACTTCTTTCGTTGTCGGTCATAGACGTACTTGGTACACGTGGTTTCGTACTCATACTACGCTTGTTTGCCCTCCTTTTGTGGTGCAGATTCGCTTCCGAGTAGAAGACATCTCGTGGAGCATTTGAGTCCGAGCTTGGAGTTGTGTGTGAGCTGCTTGGCTGTTCTGTGGCCCACACCTCCTCTAATCTAATCTTTTATTTATTCTGTTATTAGTATTCAACAGGATATCCTTTATGTTCGATTTTTCATTTAGTTTCAAGACTTGCAAATCGAATTTTAGAAGTTTCTTGGTACTTAGACACCATTCTTGGGGTGATATATTTATCTTCCGCATTTCGTACTTATAAGGAAAACCCAATGTTGGAGATTCTTGCTAAGTGGTTAGTCTTTTTTTTACCTCAATTGTGGGTTAGTTTAGGTTAATATGTGTGGGGTGGCTTCCTATTGGTTGGGCACATAGGTGCCAATCACGAACCTGCACATTTGGGGTCGTGACAGAAACATCTTATGACATTTTCAATAAACATGATAAAAATATATAAAACATCACTTGCTCCAATGATTATTTTAAAATTGTGTGAAACAATATATTCGATTCAGATAATTAA
This sequence comes from Solanum habrochaites, assembly GCA_027704765.1. Classification (NCBI taxonomy): domain Eukaryota; kingdom Viridiplantae; phylum Streptophyta; class Magnoliopsida; order Solanales; family Solanaceae; genus Solanum; species Solanum habrochaites. Next base: position 53,257,818 of record JAKWJA010002491.1, read on the forward strand.
TTTAATGATTTTTTTCTATTTTTTTTAAAAATCATTACAAGACTAAATTAAAATTATAAGTCTCAATATATTACAATTTTCATAAACTATATGAAGATAGAGTCAATTGATCCATCTATAGATTACTTTTGAATACATTTAAAGTTTGTTTTATAATTGTTTCACAAATAAAAATAATGACCTATTTTTAAAATATATATTTTAAATATTGAAACTAAACTTTTTTATTTTTTTAATTTCAATTTAATATATATTATTAATTTATAATCACACTTATTTCTTTTTCTTTTATATTAATTAGAGCCAAAAAAGTGGCAATAATTATTCTTTTTTAAAAATAATAATTTTTATATTAAATCAGCAAAAGGACAAAGAAGGTATCAAAGTAGCGGGGGGTGGTGCTGAGTGGGAGGTGTAAACATGAGGCGGAACGGGAGGATGCGGATAGGAGGATGACGGCCCTTTTCCGTCGTCCCCTGCCTACCCCCCGCTTCCGCCTTCACTTCCACTCATCCTACACTCTAGTAATCCATACGAGTCCCCAAATAACTCATAAAAACAAGTGAAGAAATAATAAAATGAGTTAATAGTAATAACAATAACTAAAGATGTTTCTAGAGCTATTTAGCTTCTTGTTAGATTTTTGTTAGAGTGAAGTTACATTTTTATCTTCGATCATCATTCATTTCATATATAGAAAAATATTTATAGAATTATTTGTTTTTCTTGCTATTCTCTTAATATATTTTTGTTAAAATGAAATTATATACTCCCTTCGTTTCACAAAGAATGACCTAGTTTGACTTGACACGGAATTTAAGAGTATAAGAAGACTTTTAAATCTTGTGATACCTAAATTAAAGTTAGATCAAATGTACAAAATTGCCTTTTGATCTTGTTGCCTTAAACATGCCACGTGAAAAGTTGTTACCAAAAAATGAAAGAGGTCATTCTTTTTGGAACATACTAAAAAGGAAAGGAGGTCATTCTTTTTGAAACGGAGGGACTATTTATCTTGATTGTCTTAAATGCAAATATATCATCCTATTCATTTTTATTTGTAAAGTTACTTTTAACAGTCTTTTCTTTATTTTTAATTTTTTTATTTTATATTTTAATTTTATCGCATCTTTATTTTTTTAAAGTTATTTATGTAAATCCAATAAAGTGAAAATAATTAATTCATATAAATTTATATATTTAAAAATAACATTTATTTTATAAGTATAATGAATATAAACAAATTTTAAACTATTCAATCATGTAAGTAAAATCTCATCCAATAACTATAATATCACCATAATTCATAAAAGAAAAGAAAGGGAAGTATAAACTTAAATTAGTTAATAGTAAACAATAACTAAAGGTATTTCTAAAAATAATTAATTTTCTTGTTATCAATCTTGATAGATTTTTGTTGGCGTGAAATTACTTTTTTAACCCTTGATCATTATTCACTTCATATATAGAAAGGTGTTTCTAGATTTATTTACTATATTTCTTAATGGATTTTTGTTAGAATGAAATAAATTTTTACCCTTGGTTATCCTACCACTTCACTCTTCTATATAATGGATGGAAATAAAACAAATGAACTTAATGTGCCCTAAAATCCTAACATACTTAATGGACTGAATTTAAATAATTAAGATTCAGACCTCCATTAATGCAAACAAATGAGACTAAGACTCTTTCACAAATTTGATTCGGTCAAATGTATTCAAACCTATTAAGATATACTTTTAAAAAAAAACCAAATACACTTAATGGGCTTATGTCTGAATCATTTAGATTTAAGTTTCTAGTAAGTGCAAACAAATGACGCATAGAGACTAGTGCAAAAGCTTTTAAAAGATGACCATTTAATACAATAACTTTAAAAACAAACCCAACAACGATTCATAAATTAAAAGACTGAAATTTTTTATTGTAGACATATGCTTATAAAACAACTATGACTGTAATTCAATTGACTCATCTATAAAGTTTCTAACATACTAAAGAAAAGTTACCATTACAAGACCCTAAGCTACCTGAATAATATACTAACAACATCAATAAACTACTAGTACTCAAGATAAGTTGGAGCCTCTCAGAGAGTCGGGGTCTCACCAAAACTAAATGAAAGTGATTCCAGTGCTACATATGTTATCAATCCCATATACCTAAACATTGTAATCACTAAACAAGCAAATTTGAATGAGGATAATTACATGAAAGTATGGTATATAATATAAATGAAATGAAGCAGGACTAACCAGTACAGACATTACTAGACTAAATGAGTAGCTCCGAAAGATTAGATTTATGAAAAACGCCCATCTGAAATGTATAAAAATAAAATAAGATTATCAACCGAAAGCATAGACGCGTTTTCTTAAACTGATAACTGAAACATGAATTTGAATATCTAATTTAGAAAAGACCAAAAATAAAATAATATACAGATGCGTAAAAAACACTTTGAATCATCTATTGATAGAGTCAAAATGTTTCTATTTATAACTGAACAAAAATATACAGATGTCTAGAACCTTTAAATTTGAGAGAGAGATTATACGGAATTAGATATCATACCGGGTTCAAACTATAATGTATATACGTAACTTTAAGTAAAGAGTTACTTACAACCGACATACATCATGTGAGCTCTTTTTTACAAATCCAGTTGAGGATGACTGTCATACCTTGCAAGGTATAGAATCTATCTGCTTACTGTAGATGCACTAATCTGAGCTACAGTCACTACAACAAAAATAATTATTAGTGGACTAAATATGTAGTTTTAGTGACAATTGTCACTCTTTGTATATGTCTCTAAAGCCTTTAGCGACATTGATTCTAATAATACTTAACTAATGCCTGTAAATAGTTTAGCACTCTTTATTAATATCAATATCTAGTGCCGCTAAAAAATGTTTTTGTTATAGCGAGTGAGGTAAATGAGTTGATCATCGAAGCAACATACTCAAATACTTTGGTGACACATAGTAAGAGTTTGACTTTTTAAATCTACATCCTCTCAGTACGTACTAAATGTTGTTCATCTTGTATTCCAAACATACTTAGAACAAAACTTTGAACATCTTTGTAAGAAAACAAAGTTAAGAACAGTTTTCACAACTAGAAAATTAAAATAGTAGCGAAACTAGAATCAGGAAACAGTTTAAAAAAAACTATACGAAATATTTTTTCTTAAAGAGATTGTTGTTAATATGTGTCTAAAGAAAGAATCTTTATGATCCCAAAAACTTTGCAGAAACACGAAGCGAAGGTTACCAAAGTTTATGAACCAGTGAAGAACGAAAGAAGAGAAGATGAAATTAATTCACAAAATCTAAAGGTTTGTTAAACATGTACCAGAATCTGGAAAAAAAATTTTAATAGGAAAAAGATCAAGTACACTGAATTCACAGTGTCCCCTTAAGGAACATATTCCTCTAGAGTATGCGAGTTGGATTTGGAATATTGACCTCCCAGGGTAAAATGATCTCATAAACCAGAGTAAGATCCAAAAACTCTGGGTGGTCAGCGAACCACTCAACGGCAGTAAAGTACAATTAGAATATTAGATTTAGTAGTTTGAAAGAAGAAGTTCCTAAAATCTTTTTAAACTGAGAGGAAGTTGCTCTCAATTTATAGAAAATAAAGGAATTGTGCTGGAAAAGGTTCTGTATGTGCCTTACGGAAAGGTCACAAACCTTTAAAAAAAGTCATAATCTGTGCAGAAAAGGTCGTCCACCTTTCAAAAAGTCACCACTTTCCATAAAAGTCACAACTTTTCATTAAAAGTCGCAATTTTCATTAAAAGTCGCCAAACTTTTCAAACAAGTCGCAACTTTTCATAAAGTCACAACTTCATTAAAGTCGCAACATTTTCTAAAAGTCAAAATCTTCATAAAGTCGCAACAATCTTCATGTCCCTTCCACCTTTATTTTTAAAATCCAACAATCCCCCGCATGATGGGGAATGACTCGAAGACAAAGAACGAACACGGACAAGTTGTGTTACTTTACAAGCAGAATAATTGCATCTGATAAGTAGGTTCCCCTTGGACTTTCCGTAGTGAACATATGTCGGATATACTAGATCAATCGGTAGATGCGATATCTTTGAAACCGTCGAACTTTGGTGTATACTAGACAACCAAGTCACACAATTAACCCTTTTACCATTTTGATTCTTACGGTGTGTTCGTTTAGACAGAACACCCCCTGATTTCATTGAGTGTATTAGATAGATGGGCTTTGATAATCATCTTCTTTGAAGCGCTTCACAATTCACACATCACATAGGTGATTCTAACCGTGTTATCTTGTAGATACAACTATTTGGTCACACTCACCCCAAACTTAGCAAATATTAAAACCATTAAGCTATTAACTCATAAACAAGCCTTAATGTGGTATCTTGTCCCTGAGCATTGTCTTCATCATGAGAAGGATTGTTTTTTTGACCATGCCGAACCGTCATTCACAACTTTGTTTTTCTCTTGAATCTAGCTCTTGTGATCTCCAGTCCTCTAGATAGAGTTAACGCCAGATGACTTGTCCTAAGCCGTAAATTCATTCCCTTAGTGATGATCTTTACTTCCTCTTAGTTAGGCCTTTTGGAAGTGGATCCAAACATATATCCTTTGAATTTACATAGTCAAGTCTGATAATTTCACTAGAGATTGTTTCTAACGTATCATGTCTATGTCGATATATGACGAGCTTTCCGTATACGTAGGCTCATGCCTCCTTATTGCATCTTGACTGTGGAAAATGTATGCATACTAATGCCAATGGTTTGGGCCCAATAGAAATCTCATAAGAAATTTCGGGAGTCTTAACTTATTCACCGACATTATCTAGAGCATCTGCTTCAAAGATCCTTGTAGGGCTAGCGTCGCGATACATGTCTCTTTTGAAAATTTTAAGAGACTACGCTATACCAATAGGTAAATAACATTATCCACTCGTGAATTTTACTTCATTCGTCCGATGATCAATGTTCATACTATATGTTCAAAATTGGGGGATATTGTTTTATAATGAAAGAATAGTTTGAAAGTTTATTTAATACTCCAAAACTCTATTCTGGTCATATAATGAAATTATTTAGGATCACGGGTGAACGACTCTCAGTTTAACATAGCACAATAATAATCTGATCGCACACACTATATGATATACATAATGCTTCCCAAAATAGCACATCCAATGGTGAGTCACTTTTTTTGTTTTCACTCTCTTGAAAATGCAACAAAGCTCACAATTTATTGCGACACTTGACAATATTGACATTTCAAATATTGAATAGTTAAGTACCTTTTCAATTCATGAGACCGTGAAAGTGCCTAAAACATTATGGAGTTCTACGATTTCTCTTATATCTAACGATCGCATTAGCAACTCCAATTAATTTCATTCATTGCTTTGTTAGCATATGTTTGTTTAGCAGCCATTTATGTCATTATTGCTGTCTCTATTGATGATCAAACATATCACCAAAAATTATACAAACAACCAATGACCTTATGATTTTAATGTGAACACATTTATCACGTTCATCATTCTCAATCTCATTTGCGACATGGTTATGAGAATGATGGTCATTTTTTGGTGCTTCCATAATGTGACTTACCAAGTCACATACTTTCTTTTAGTTACTAAGGTCACCAAAAAACCCTCGGGTTGTTCCATGTAAATTTCGTTCCTCCAATTCTAATTTTTATAGAAAGTTTCTTTTCCATTCATTGGATGAATTGGAGGTCCTCACTATACCACAGTTAATAATTTTTGCATCCGAAATGGATTAATTCTAATTACTCCAAGAGTATATATATGACAAGATCAAAATCTTATATTATTTTTTCTAAAGCCTTGACACAAAAGTCTTGCTTTATATTTTTCAAAACAGTTCCATCAACTGTTATTTTCCTTCTAAGATTTCCTTTTGACCCAAAGGTTTTATTGGTCTGAAGAAGATCATGAACTGTCAATATGTTTTATGACACCATTTTCCCAAAGGATGAGGTTTACAGAAGACACAGAAAATGTTACAAAAATATATTCGAAGGAAAAGTTAAATGTCCTTTTAATATTTTTACTACAAGCCTCTGAATCTCTTATAAGTACATATCATGTTTCATTTCCTAGGCTTTTGACCCTTCTCTAGACTACTCACGTCTAATTTTACAGCCACAGTCATGGGTCCATTTTAATTCTTTTAGGAAATAGGATCTTGGACTTGACTAGATACCCCACACTTGAAAGATCTAAGTTGGATTTCCTTCTTTCCATTCTTCATATGGAAAAAGATTGTATCTAATCAAACAAAATCGCTTCTTTCTAAAAGGACAAAACTTTTGTTGCATCACTTTTTGCAGTAGTAAGGATAGTTCTCCACACCAAGTTTTGTTGTAAACACGAACTAAATAATGCATCCATCATTTTTCTTTCAACGTTCGTTTTCATTAGTGGAGGGGAAATATGGCCGTAGTTGATTATTTCACTTTCCAAAAATATTTCTGCACAATGAGATTTATACATCTCCATTTCTTACACTTCTTATATATTTTTTCACACTGATTTTCAACTTTCGATAGCATTGTCTAGACATTTCTATTGCTTCATCCTTACATTAGCAAAATAGACATAGTCCTTTCTAATGAAATCTTCAATAAAAAGTAAAAATACTTTTACCACCATGAGATGGTGTTAAACAATCATCATAAATGTCAGTGTAAATCCAATTCTAAGCGATTAGGCTTCCTTTCAACAGATTTTATAAGAATGCTCAAACATACTTAGATTCATAAAAAATTGGACCATTTTTATTATTGCCACTCAAAGTTAGGCAAAATTCTAAGTTGATCAGTTTTTTCTTATAAACGGGGGAGAATGGGCGGACAAAGGGAAAAAAGAGAAGAGAAGAAGTACTTGGTCGAGGGAGGAGATGGGGGGCTAATAATGAGTGGTTCCCTCGCACCATCAGCTCTCCCCACTCACCCCCCCCCCCCAAGTTGTTCTGTTCACAAAACAGTGACTCAGCAAGTAAGAAAAACATTAAAAACATTGAGTTTGACAGCTTTCGCGAGGGTGGTAGCTTTTTACTCACTAATATTTGTTTCCTATTTCTTGACATTTTGTGTTATACAAACATTGTTTAGATTGTCAAATATCCGTTTTCAGAAGGTACATTCGATAACTTTCAACTGATTGTTATAGAACTACTATCGAACAAAGTTTCATCGGGGGTCAATAAAGGCACAATTAATCCAAACGTGATTTTTACAAAATCATAACAAATGGACTATTCCCCAATATATCATGTCTATGCAAAATATTATTATAATTAGACATATTTTCTTTTTTATGAAAAATCGACATTTTTTAAGTGTTTTTTGTTTTTCATAAAAGAAAACAACAATCTTTTTGAACAAAGTTTATATATAATTTGGATTGTTTGATACTAAGCAACTAATACTAGTAATAGAGAAACTCAACAACCAACAATACCAGAATATACTTCAAGAATTTGTGGGTATAACATAATCAAAAGTGTCATTGATATTTCATATTTTTTGCTTTAAGTTTATTAGTCACCAAGTCTAATCATAAGCAAAGAAACCCCCACATTTCCAAACTGTGATCTCAAAAATATTTTTTCTACGATATATAATGTTGGAAAAACATTTTCTACGAAAGAATATAGTGCTGCTGCAATTCTCTTTGACAATGTTTCCACAATGTCAAGTTCAGTCCATAGACACAAAATCACAAATTCTAAAGTCATTGTATTTTTCTCTATATAAATAACATACCGCTCTAGTTTAAATGCTAAACAATAAGGACAAAAAAAATTGTACCCATTTTATCTATATTACATTGAAGTTTTCATAGAAAAAAATCAAAAAGTACAAATACTGACTTATTGGTCGTGAATTTCAGATTCTCCAAACCAATGATAGTCCAAATTTATCCAGCGTATAAACCACAAAAAAAGTTTTTTGTTACAAAAATCAGGAAACACTAACATTTCTCCTTGGTACAAAAACTACAATTAAGTCTTTTTTTTTCTCCAAACAGAATACACCATATGCTTTACACATAGAAAGTTTTTCTTATCAACTAGGATTCAAACTATAACATTTTGACATACTTTTATCAAACAAAAAATGGATCTTCATTTGTGACAAACAAAGAATATAAAAAACAACATATTTGACCAAAGTAAAATTCATTCCACAACATATGGTTTGCACATCTTTTTCCAAAGATAAGTTACACATAATAAAAAAAATCACAAGAGATAACTATTAGAAAAACTATTTTCCTCCATAGATAATTAATAAGAAGGTTACCTGGTAAACTTTACACGGAATATCAGGTAAAAATTTTCTGTTTACATTCTCATTTAACGTTGCTAAAAAGCAAACGGAACTTATGAAGAAAGTAGAAGAGTAAAGTAATGCATTTATCTTCTACTTCAATAATCGATTGCTCTCAATCAGTAGAATACCAAAAATACGAATAGTATATTAATTTCCTTAAGATTGTTGTTCATCTTGTATTCAAACATAATAGAACAAACAAAAATTTGAACATCTTTGTGAAAACAAAGTTTAAGAACATTTTCACAACTAGGAAAATTAAAACTAGTAGCGGAAAACTAGAATTCAGAAAAAAGATTTATTTAAAAAAAACAATAAATACGAAATATTTTTCTTAATAAGAAGAATTGGTTTGTTAATATGTGTCTAAGAATCAAAATCTTACTGATCCAACAAACTTTGCAGAAACACGAAGTTACCAAGTTTAATGACCAGTGAAGAACGATAAAGAAGGAAGAACTGAAATTAATTCACAAATCTAAAGTTTTGTTTAAAACATGTGTACCAGAAGAATTCTGGAAAAAAAAATTTTTAATAGGAGAAAAAAGATCAAGTCCACTGATGAATTCACCGTGTCCCTTAAGGGAAATTGGAAATATCCCTTAGTATCCGAGGTTTGATTTGGAATAGACCTCCCAGGGGTAAAATGACCAATCCACCAGAGTATAGATACCAACAAAAAAACTCCGTGTCAGCGGAACACTCAAAAAACAAAAAAAAAAACGGCAGGGTAAAAGTACACTTAGATATTAGATTTAGTAGTGAAGAAGCAGTCCAAACATCTTTTTATAAATGGAGGAAATGCCTCAATTTTATGAAAAAATAAAGGCTAGTGCGAAAAAAAGTCTTATTGTGCCTTACCGGAGGGACAAGGTCACAAACCTTTAAAAATTAACAAAAGTCTTCATAATTTGCAGAAAGGTCGTCACTTTCATAAAAAAGTCACCACTTTTCCATAAAAGGTCACAACTTTTCATAAAGTCGCAACGTTTCATATAAAGTCGCACTGTTCATAAAAGTCCAACTTTTCATAAAAGTCACAACTTTCATAAAAGTGCAACATTTCATAAAAAGTCACAAATCTTAATAATAAGTCGCAACTCTTCATTTTCATCAACCTTTTAAAATCCAACACTAAATAATCCTCCCGAAATAATATACTCACATATGCTCATAACATATCATGGTGTTAGGATCGAAAATAAGCAGGTGTAAATGCGGAAGCTAACAAAGCAAATCATGAAAGACTACGAGTAAGAAGATAAGCGAGAAATAAATTGAAAGATTTAACGTGGCTCGGTCCATCGACCTACGTCTACAAAGGAGATGAACAATTCACTAAATATGAGAGTAAAAAATACAAAGGGAAACAACCTCAACCAATTCACACAGAATACATGGGAGTTTCACACAAATGATAACATATCAAATTTGTGACCTACGAATTCTCTCCCTAACCAAAACTCTCAAAGCCCTTAAGACTATATTGTGAATGTTGATTAAGGTTAGAAAGGACATTACCTCATTTATAGAGTCCTAACTTTTCTTACAAGAAAAAAAGAGGATAGTAAATCCAAAAGCTTTTTCTAAAAGGAAAACCTATTTATGGTAGAAATCAGGGCAAAAATAAAACCCAACAAATTCCCCCTTTGCCTGAATTCTGGACAAAAGGAAAAATGTTCCACTTGTCATGTAATCTTCAACCAACGTGTTACTGACTCTCCAGAATCTCCTTGCAAAATTCTGTTCAACACAGAGAACCTCTCTGAACAATTTCCCACAAAAATCTTCATACATGACTAAAAAAAAAAAAAAGCAACTGGAAGGAAACACATATGGGATGGTAAGGTGACTGAGGAATTGTTTCAAGGACACCCTACCAGTCGACTAGCAAAGCAAATCAGTATATGACCGTGGTCAACAACTCTTTTTAAAAGATCCAATAAATCCAAGAAGAATTGATGAACTATCAAGTGTTTTGGACATAGTTGAAGAAGAAAATACCTCAAGTTACTTTTGATGGGCAAACTATCTTTTTTAGTTCATACATATATAAATCTAAGTTTGAGGCTAATAACTCAATCTTATTCTTGACTTTTATATTGCATTACTCAAGTATCTTCATTTGTAATATTATTTTAGAGAATACTATAAACTCTACGATGATCATAGAATATCTAGTTTTCTCTAGCTCTTTTTTCCTTCATGCTTGTTAATTAGTAGAGTTTTATTATTGCAATAGGATCTGTAAGGTAAGGTCTAGCCTCCTTGCTTGTACTCTTCCTCGGAGGTTCTATTATCTATTAATTAAAATTTCTTAGTTCAAAAAAAATTGTAGTTAGTCTGATCAGCTTTAATATATATGTGGATTTGTGTTAATTCTTTTTTCAAATTGGTTGTGGCAATAATTATCCATCTAAATCATCATGTAAATGGCAAAAATTAAAGTACATGAAAGCTGCTGTGAAAAGTGATTCAACTGCAACTACATAGACTCCAATTCATTAAAAGACGGTTGGATAAAGAAACACAATAGTCTGCTGATTGAAGCTCTTATACAAGGTTCTTCTAGGCCCTTAGCTGCTTTATCAAAAATCGGTTTTCTAATGATTATATAAAAATACTCAAACTAGGGACAATCTCTATTTCGTCATAGATTGTTGTATGTAATCTGATTTGATCTGGTATATCTTTTATAATTTTTTCTAAAAAATCTATATTATTTCCATCATGACTTTGATCTATAAAATTTTTTCATGGACATCTTTGATTTTTATTTTAAAAAATGATATTATAATCAATATGGTATAGATTCCTTGAATACAGTTCTATGACGCGGGGGGATTGGAATAATTTAATCTTTTTTCATTTTGCAATGTGGCGTTTATGCTTTACATTTCTTTTTTCTACTGCTGTAATCCGATCTAGATACTAGTTTTTGAAACAAGTGTGTTGCACGTGTATCCACACGTAGATTTTTTTATTTGATTGGGTAAAAAATACATAAGGAAAAAGAGAATAGATCTCATAATATTAGGTGATTTGAATTTTCTGCACTAGACTTTCTGTGAAATATTTATGAGACCATCATTAACGAAATAGCAGAAGTACTTGAACTCTTAGACATTCTATAGTTACTGGAAGCCCAAAGCACTAAAATCATGCACCAAGGGTTAGCCCCTAAAACTACTCCGATAAAATCATAACAAATGATCATCAATCTCGTATTCGACTAGGATATCCAAGATATATTGGAATATGTAAGACATAATATAGGGACTCCAACAAAGAGGTAAGATACCAAGCACTCGGTGAGTCAATAGGATCATATACTTTGAGACAAAAAACAAGGAAACGCAAGTCTCTTCATAAAGTAGATACAAATGTAGGAAGAATGGAAGGTTAGTACAGCTTACAAAAGGGATCTAACCCATCGATAGCCACCTAAAGTTGGCACAAATTTTCACTTAGACGCTTTAACTAGACTTGGTTCATTTCAGACACCTCATGTTATATTTCGTTGTGTTAGTTCGACACTTTTTGCTGACTTGACATATTGTGTGTCGTGTTAGAACAAATGAACAAGAATGATAAAATTACAAGGAATACAAAATAAAACTTGCTTGTCTTAGAGGCACGTTAATACGTTTCTTGAAGATAGTTGGAGTCTCTCCCACGAACAATCGCAGAAAATAAATACCACCTATCTTCGGATGTAACTAAGCCACAAAACAAGTAGCCATTCAAGGGAATGTTGTGCTCTTCTATTCTTGCATTGGTGATTCCACTTCTTTGCTCAATGTCTCACAAGTGTTTCAAGGGAAGTACTTTTGTTTTGAATGCCTCTCTTTTTCAACCAAGAAACTCAATTATTAGGATAATAAAAAGGTTTTGCAAGGAAAAGATTTTTAATTAATAAAATTATAGATTCATGAATGGAAACAAAAAACTTGCTTTCAAAATCCATAACGTAGTTAGAATTAAAAAAAAAAACTTCTTGCAAATGTGTACATAGAATAAAGTAAATGAAATGTTACAACTCAAATTAATGTATTTGTTTTATTTCATGGAGAAATTTGTTTCAAAAGAATTGAACACACTAACTCTTACATGTGCACCCTTTTGAGCGTTGTTTTGAGGAGTTTTGAAGGGAGTTTATTTTTTAGTTTTTTTCCCTTCTTCTTCACTCTTTATCCCTATCACTTATTCTACCTTTCACCATGCAACCTAAAAAATCTACATCATATGCTAGAAATAAATTTTATTAAATAATAAATATTGAACTAGATATCAAAGATTCTAAAAAGTACAAAAATTACGCTTACATAATATGATTTTTTGTTAAATAAACAATCGTTAACATTAACGAAGAGGATAAAGGCTCACTATTGACAAATTAAATGGCCAAATAGCTCATGAGTATATTTAAGTGATTATTTTTAAAAAAACCCTCAAACATAAGGACCTCTCTTCTACTTTGTCACATATTTTTGGGCATTGTAATCCCAAATAAGTATAATCGTTAATGATTTTTATAAAAAAAATCCGCCATTGTAATATGATTTTCAAAACTCCATTTTCGACATCGTGCTTTTGGCACATGTATTTATACGTATTACGTATTTATTAAAAAAAAGAAATAATGAAATTTAATTGGGTACATATTCAAAAATGTTCAATGACTTTATATGACACCCATTTGAAGTATTTAAACTTGTTATTAGTTTATAAGCCATAGACTAATTTTTTACAAATCTCTATACTCAACTTTTAAACTATGTTACAAATCCACATCATTATAGTTGAACATTGTTCAAAGTTGTAATAGTGAGATCTTATTTATATATAATTTTTATATGTTTGGGCGTATAATTGTATCCTACCTACTATTTAAAATTATTTTTAATCTATTAAACTGTTGTTGTCATTGCACATAACCTCATATTGCATACGATGGCCAATTTAATTAAAAAAAAAGTTTATCCGAAAAGTCAAGTTGTATGGGACTAACAAATGCTCTTGGCGTACTCGTGTTAAATCTGCAGCATATATAAAATATTTCGAATGACGGAAACACAACAGTTTTTTTTCATTGTAAATGAAACTTAACATATATGGTCCCAAAGAAACTTGAATAAATTAAAGTGTTCAATTACAATAAGTGCTCAAAAGAAATAGATATAATTAATTTTTGTATTACATAAAGCTAAAAAAGTGTGTGCTGAATGAATAAGACGACAACACTCAAAGCCCCATAAGTTCATTACAGTTCCTTCCTCTGATATTACCACCGTCACTCAATGCAAGTGGTCGATCTCCCTGTAATTATTAACTCCTTCTCACACTGAGTTTTTGATTGTGGACGGAATCGCTGGTGGTCTGTGATGAAAATAATGAATTTGTTTGTATAAATAATAACTATTACCCTATTGATCATGACATATCAACTGTTATGGTTGCTTGGTTTCTTATGCTAGGCTTGTTTTCGATATGTCGATGGGGATGGGCAGATCTACCTCCTACAAGCCGCTCTCCTGACTTTGCCTCAGAAGTAAGAGTTTTGTGCTGCTTAAATGTTTGCCTCTTTGTAATCAATTGTCATTGGGACTCACAATGCAGTTGAATGCTTTTACCTGAACTTGAGATCATGATATACGGGTTCATACATCTGTTTGATTTCACACCGCCCACTATACTAACCCCTCATAACGTAGAACTAAACTAGAAAACGATATCATCACCGCCACTCTACTAAACCCAAACTGATAATAATAGACTTTTAACAGTAAGACCCAAGTTACTCCTAACTATGTTCTTGCAAGACTCAAACCAGGTTTGAAACGTTTCTAACAAATAATGAAACAAATCCTACAAGTTAAGCTCAATACAAACATTTAAGAACAACAACAAGGTACGAAAATCGTTTTTTCTCTTAATCAGGTCCTTGCTCTATGTATTCTTGTGCTTGAATTCTTCCTTGAAGATGGCCATTTATTTTAAGCTCTTTGAGTTTTAGTTTCCCAAATCTTGAGTTTGTGTTTGTTGGAAAGAGATAATATAAATCACCACAAACTCCTTGAGACCATCCCATTGGCTGAAGGTCTGCTGTTAGAAAAGTTGTGCACCTACCACATCAGAGGAGACAACTTCTTTATGAGTTCTTTGAAAGACTTGTCCATTGACTTCCTTCTTTGGATGACTATTTATTTTTTGCTCGTATTGGTGTAGGACACTGCACTTTTCACCTATCACCTGGCATGACAATTTTATAGTTGTACCTCATTTGAATCTGGGCGAGAACAATTTGTTAGGAACCAGGTCCCTACATTTGTGAGAATCAATCAAAAAATTTCTAAAAATATAATCATTTTTCCTTCTTTTATGATTTACACACAAATATTCCTCACAGGCTGATTTTTAAATCCATTCATTCATTTCACTGTCCAGTAGGTCCAATAAAGAATCCCTGGTTCCTTGTTAAATCGATAAGTTTGTTTTTGTAAATCATCAAAACTTCATACAATTCCGAACTAACCTCTCATATCAGCTTCGCACTAAAACAGTTCACAAGCTCTATATAATCTGCTTCTAATTTTCGATGTGTTAGTTTTAATAGTCTTCCACTATTTGTTGATTGTAGTAGTTTTCCCCATGCAGCTTTCATAAACAACGTAGATTAAGTGTTATATATTAAATACCCCTCAAACATACAGGACAATTCTAATTCCCGTCACTATTTTTTGGTATTGTAATCTGATTTTGTATCTGTAATATCTTTTATGATTTTTTTCGAAAAATCTTATATTATTTCCATCTTGGTCATTTTGATCTATCAAATTTTATGGTTTATCTTGTATTTTTTTTTAAAAAATTATATTATAATTTCAATATAGTATAGATTTTCTTTTAAGACAGGGCTATGCGCAGTCGATTTGAAATAATATTTTAATCTTTTTCATTTTTGCAATCTGGTCTTATGATTTTAATTTTTTGTTTCTACTGTTGTAATTTCACTCTAGTAGTATACAGGTTCTTGGACATGTATGTTGCACGTGTATCACACGATTCGATTATTTTTTTTATATTTGAATGGTAAAGACAGCATAAAGGAACAGAGAATGATATCATAACCATATTTTTTGTTTTGAACTTTTCTGCACTAGACTTTCTGTGAAGTTATTTTATGACACCACCGCATTAACAAAAATTAGAAGTACTTTGCAACTCTTGAGACATTCTACAGTACTGAAGCACAATTGCAATCACTAAAATGATGATGATGCACAAGGGTTAGCCCCTAAACTACTCCGATAAAAATCATACAAATGATCATCAATCTCCGTATCGATGTAGGACCTCCAACGATATATTGAAATTATTTTAAGACATAATATAGGGACTCCAACAAAGAGGTAAGTAAAAATCACTCAATGAGTCAATATGGATCATATACTTCGAGACAGAAACAAAGGAACGCACGTCTCTTCATAAAGTATACAAATGTAGAAAGAATGAAGTTTAGTTACACAAGAACGGATCTAACCCATCGGTAGCCACTTAAAATTGACACAAATTTTTACTTAGACGCTTTAACTAGACTTGGTTCATGCCAGACACCTCATGTTATATTCCGTTGTGTCAGTTTGACACTTTTTGCTGACTTGGCATATTGTGTGTGTCGCACGCATTTTGAGCGCATGAGGAGTTTATTTTTTAATTTTTTCCTTCTTCTTCACTCTTTATCCCTATCACACTTATTCTAACCTTCCACAGCAACTTAAAAATCTACATCATACTGCTATAAATAAATTTTATTAAATTAATAATTTTGTGTAGATATAAAAATTCTAAAAAGTACAAACTTAACGCTTATTATAATTGAATGATTTTTTGGTTAAATAACAATCGTTAAAATAACGTGATGAAAAATGGCTCACTATTGACAAATAAAAAAAATGGCCAATAGCCCATTAGTATCTTTAAGTGATTATTTTTAAAAAACCTCAAACATAAGGACCTCTCTACTTTGTCACATATTTTTGGGCATTGTAATCCAAACTAAGTATATCTTTAATGATTTTATAAAAAAAATCCGCCATTTTAATATGATTTTTCAAAAACTCATTTTCGACATGCGCTTTGCACATGTATGTTATACGTTATTACTTATGTTATTAAAAAAAAGTAAATAATTAAAATTTAATTGGGTACATATTCAAAATGTTAAAATGAATTTATATGACAAATATTCTAAGTATTTAAACTTTTTATTAGTTTCCAAGAAAAGAATATTTTTAAAAATATCTATAAAATTTTAAACTATGTTACACATAATTATATTGAAAATTGTTCAAAGTTGTAATAATGAGATGACTTATTTAGTATATAAATTGTTAGGTTGTCCAAGATCGTCCACCAATGCTGCGATTAACTTCCAGGAGTGAGCTTTGCATGAGTTCACTGCTTGTAGTTTCCTGTGTCGAGATATTAGAAATGTTGCCTATATTTTGAGTTTTTGATAAACTACTCATGGGATTTTTGTCTTTTCTATGTAGGTTGGTGGAAGGGGGGTGGCGAAGGTAGGGGGTAAATTATGATTATTTTTTTTCAAAAACAGTTTTTTTTTAAAACAAAAAATATTTAGGGGTAGGTTGGTGGAAACAAAAAAAAATTAGGGGTAGGTTGGTGGAAGCTGGGAGTGGGTATGTGGGGTGCCCGGGGTAGCGGGGGTATTCTTTTCTTGGAAAGCCTATTTTTAACATGGGTTTGAAACCATTTAACCCAAATCAATTTTGAAACCCAATTCATATTGAATAATGGTAATCCCAATCAATTTTGCGCAATCCATCAAATCTGATCAATACAATCATTTCCCACCCCTAGCTAGAGTTAAGGCCATTCATGGATCTACTGGATAAGCATCCAAAAAACAAATAAAGTTATTCTTCGTTGGACAAAATTCAGGCAAAGGTTATTGTAAACATTATCATAGTTTGTTTATGATAATCTCCCAAGGTGTTTAATGAATTGTAAACCACAAGGAACATGATGAAAATAATTGGTTGGTTTCTCTTTTCCGTCAAGGTAGGTGGTAAAAATCAAATGAAGCAAGGGATAAAGAAATCACGATGTGGGAGAATATCAAGGTGAGCAAGGTATATTATAAATGCTAATTCGGGGGAAAGATCTTAGAATTCTTTAGAGGTGAGCTTGACAGAAGCAAACATCGTAATTGAATGTACTCAATTCACTTGTGTGCGAGAATGAAATGTTGGACAGAGAAAGGATACATGGTAAATATGAATTATCTACTAAATCTGGGAGTACTTTAGGCAAATCCAAACCTGTTACTGGTGTACTTCAACACACACAAAATTCTTCCTAGTTTTACAAAGATGTTAACAATTGAGTCTTGTTCTTAGGGAATTGAACAAGAATAGGGAGCATGTTGATCAACAAGTTGTTTTTAGACATGAAAATGAGTACAGAGGGAATATATGGTATAGTAATCAGTCCAAATACACCTATCATGGCTGTTTCGGAGTCAAGGACTAAAAAATAAAAAAACGGTTTTGAAATGGTCTAACCAAAACAAAAGAAACGAGTGCTCTTAAATGGGCGATTTAGTTGAGAAGAGGAAAACATTACTAATTCACCCCTATTAGTAATTTCAGCCCTCAAGCACACCCTAATTTGTGCCTCTCGGTAATGACAATATAACCTTTAAACAAGAATTTGGCCTTGAAACCCAAAGATATTGGAGTATTGGCTGGAGTCTATCCAAAAGTTTCTATTTCAGGATTATCTCAACTGCAGGTTATAATATTGACTTGGGAACAGACATGCCGATGGGGATGATGAGGAAGAGGAGTAGGACATGTGCTTTGATAAGGTGTCCAAGGAAGGGGATCTCTCACCATGACAACAAAGAAGTAAAAGCAACAAAATAAAAAAAAAGCACATGGAAGGCAACACATATGGGATGGTAAGGTGACTGAGGAATTTGTTTCAAGGCACCTACCAGTGCGACTAGCAAAGCAAAATCATATGACAGTGTCAACAACTTTAACATAATCCAACACATCCATAAGAATTGATGACTATCAGTTGTTTTGGACATGTTAAGAAGAAATACCTCAGTTAACTTTGACGGGCAACTATTTTTTTTAGTTCATACATATATACATCTAGTGTGAGGCTATAACTCAATCTTAATTCTTGACTTTATATTTGCATTACTCCAATATCTTCATTGTCTATTATTTAGAGAATCTATAAACTTTACGATGATCATAGAATATCTAGTTTTTTCCCCTAGCTCTTTTTTTCTTCACTCTTGTTAAGTAGTTAAGTTTTATATTGCAATAGGATCTGTAAGGTAAGGTGTCTGACCCCCTTGCTTGTACTCTTCCTCGGCGTTCTATTTCTATTATTTAAATTTCTTAGTTCAAAAACAATTGTAGTTTTTCTGATCACTTTAATATATATGTGGATTTGTTGTTTAATTCTTTTTAAAATGTTTTGTGGCAATAATTTATCCCATCTAATCATCATGAAATGGCAAATTAAAGTACATGAAAAGCTGATGTGAAAATGTGATTTACTGCAAACCAACTTAGACTCCAATTCATTAAAGACCAGTTCGGAAAGAACAACAAGTTATTATTGCTGTTGAAGCTCTTCTACAAGGTTCTCTAGGCCTTAGCTCTGCTTTATTCAAAATCTTTCCTAATGATGATAAAGGTTAAATTAGCGTGATATTTTTACGACGCTTTATGGTTGCTGGTAATTGTGATGATTTATATGAGTGTTTACTTGATTCAAATATGTGATTCTGATTCCGTATTTTGTTTGTTATAATACTCATAGAAATTTTGTTTGTTGTAGAATACAAAACAAGATCCTCTAACCCATCTAAGCTAATAAATCTTCCGTAATTTCTCCTCTTTTGGTATGTAGGTTGTGATTCCCGATGTATTTTATTGGTTTTCTGAATTTACCTTAGGTGAGAAGCCTATTATTAGGAACTTCCTTTCTTAATCCTCTCAAAATTGTTTATATCATCATTACGGAATTACTTTTTTCCCGCTATTTGTCGCCGTTTTGTTAAAAGAACCATTGCATATTGTTTTCCTATTAGGCTGCATTTCATCTGGATTATATTATCTGTTGCGGTTTCATGATTTCCACTGCAAACATGAGTGGAACTACTTGCTCAATGGAGATAATATAAATCTGTAAAGTTGGATGTTAAACATTGTGTTTCCCAATCTCAAGAATGTGCATAACACATTGTTCGAAAGAGGCGATAAGGTTCTTCTTTATGAGTTCTTTGAAAGACTTGCCGATTGACATCCTTCTTTGAATGAATGCATTTATTTTTTGTTCCTCATGTTGACTAAGTCAACCATAAAGAGTTATTGACCGTTTGACAAACAACTATGTCCATTCTGATTGGCGTAGTACGCTGACGCCTCAACAACCTCTGACACAACAACTTTATAGTTGTTCCCAATAATGAATTTGGACGAGAGAACTTAACAAGGGAACATGTTCCTTTGTTTGTGAGACACTGAAACAAACAATCTCGTCCGCTCTTCCTATTGGTGTAGGACACTGCACTTTTCACCTACTACCTGACACGACAGCTTTATAGTTGTACCTCATTTGAATCTGGGCGAGAACAACTTGTTAGGGACCAGGCCCCTAATTTGTAGGAGCACAAAACACCTAATTACTTTTCCTCTTTTTGTGATTACACCAAAATTTCTCATAACTGATTTAGTTCATTCATTTCAACTGTTAGTAGTTTCAAATCCAAGGATCTTCGTTCCTTGTTAGAAGATCGATAAGTTTGTTAAATCATCATACTTTTATCTCAGAGCAAGTTCGAACAAACATCTCATTTCAGCTTCGAACTACAGTTCCATCAAGCTATTACAATCTCTTTCTTACACCTTCATGTTTTTAGTTTAATAGTCCGTCCACTATTTGTTGATGTAGTAGTTCATGCAGCTTCCATGAACACGTTATTTAAGTGATTATATATTAAATACCTCAAACATAAGGGACAACTCCCATTTCACCACATTTTTTTGGTATTGTAATTTGATTTTATCTGGTATATCTTTTATGAATTTTTCTAAAAAATCTTATGTTATTTCCATCATTGACATTGGAATCTATAAAATCTTTTATTGGTTTATCTTTGAATTTTTGTATTTTAAAAAAAATGAAATATACTTCAATATATTATAGATTTTCCTTTATACAGTTCTATGACGCGGTCGATTTGGAATAATTTTTAATCTTTTTCCAGTTTGGCAATTGGTCTTTTATTTAATGTCTTTTTTTCTTCTATTGTAATCAATCTAGTACACTAATTCTTGGACCCGTGTGTTGCACGTATTATTACCCGCTTAATAGTTGGTAGATTTTTTTATTTGAATGGTAATACAACACAAAGGAACGAGAATGATATCATAATATTAGTTGAGTTTGACTTTCTGCACTAGAACTTTCTGTAAATATTTTTATGACACCATCCATTAACGAAATCTGAAGTTACTTGCAACTCTTAAGACTCTAACAGGTCCTGGAAGCACAAATGCACTTAAAAATCAATGCACAAGGGTTAGCCCATAAACTACCTCCGATAAAATCGTACAAATGATCATCATTTCCGTATCAGACAGAGGAACTCCAACGATATACTTTGAGTATTTAAGACATCTATAGGGACTCCAACACGAGGTAAAATAAAAATCACTCAGTGATTCTATATGGATCATATCCTTTGAGACAAAACAAGGAACGCACGTCTCTTCATAAAGTAAGACAAAATGGTAAGAAAGAATGAAGTTTAGTTACAGCATTACAAGAAGGGATCTAACCCATCGATAGCCACCTAAAGTTGGAATTTTTTTTCACTTAGACGCTTTAACTAGAATATTTGAAGTATTTAAACTTTTTATTAGTTTATAAGAATAGAATATTTTTTAAAATATCTATAAAATTTTAAACTATGTTACACATAATTATATTGAAAATTGTTCAAAGTTGTAATAGTGAGATGACTTATTTAGTATATAAATTTTTATATGTTGGCGTATATTGTTTCCTACTATTTAAATTATTTTTATCATGATTAAAACTGTTGTTGCCATTGCACATAACCCATCATATATGCATACGATGCCAATTTATCCTAAAGTAGTTGTATGGACTAACAAATGCCTTGGCGTATCTTGTTACATCTGCAGCAAGATAAAAATTTCAATGAAAGTCACACACATTTTTTTTTCAACATTTGTAATGAAACTTCCATATATTGTCCAAAAGAAACATTATTATATAATTAAAGTGTCAATTACAATAAGTAGCAAAGAAATAGTATAATTAAATTTTTATACCTAATCTAAAAAGTTTGTCTAGATTATAATACGACAAAACACTCAAGCCTCTAAGTTCTATTACAGTTTCCTCTGATATTACCTCACCTGCAAGTGACGTCTCCCTGATTACTTAACTCTTCTCACCTAGTTTTTGATTTAACAAGCTGTGAAATAATGAATTTGTTTTGTATCAATAATAACTATTACCAACTAATTTTGATAGACATATCAACTGTTATGGTTGCTTGGTTTTTTATGATAGGCTTGTTTTTTTTCGATATGTCATGGGATGGGCATATTCTAAAACTACCCGCCTCAAGCCCCTCTCCTGATTTGCTCAGAAGTAATAGAGTTTTTGTGCTGCTTAAATTGTTGCCTCTTTTGTGTAATCAGAATTGTCATTGGGACTCACAATGCAGTTGAATGCTTTTACCTGAACTTGAGATCATGATATACGGGTTCATACATCTGTTTGATTTACCTTAATGAGTTATGTCTCCATTTATCAGGCAAATTTGACTTTGCTCACCTGATATCTTTTATCCCCTTGTTTTGGTAAAAACATAAGTATTGTATGATAATGTTGGTGACGAATGATACCAACACATTGAACTTTGGATAAAGCAAAGCAATATTAGTCAAGGACCAGGTCCCTTGACTCAACGAGAACAGTAATTAAAAATATGCGTCCACTTGTTTCGGTGGGACCTAGTTTTCAACACAGTTACAATAACTAGTAAAATAAGTGCTGAAAGTAAGGATTGAACAAGCAACTTTACGTGGAAACCTCCTTACTCAAGAAAGTAAAATCACGACATGTTCTCAACAGGACTTTTCAAACTGCTTCCACTAATATTCTTCAAGCAAAAGTAAAAGTCAGTTTACAAAATGAGATTAGCTGCTAAACTCCACACTAAGCAATACCACGAGCCAGAGCAGATACAACACTGTTCACTAAGCTATCACCCCTAGATAACTTAGACTAAACTAAACGGATATCACACCGCCCACTATACTAACCCAAACTGATTAATATAGACTTTTACAGTAAGACACAAAGTTACTCCTAACTATGTTCTTGCAAGACTCAAACCAGGTTTGAAACGTTTCTAACAAATAATGAAACAAATCCTACAAGTAAAAAAGCTCAATCAACATTTAAGAAACAACAACAAGTTACGAAAATCATTTTTCTCTTAATCAGGTCCTTGCTCTAATTATTATTTTGCTGTTGAATTCTTCCTTGAAGATGCTTTTTATTTTAAGCTCTTGATTTTTAGTTTCCAGATCTTGAGTTTGGTTTGTGGAAAGAGATACTATAAATCAACCACAAACGTCGTCGAGACATCCCATTGGCTGAAGGTCTGCTGTTAGAAAGTTGTGCACTCAACCACATCAGATGATACAACTTCTTTATGATTCTTAAAGACTTGTCCTTGACTTCCCTCCTTCTTGGGGGGGATACTAGTTTTTTTTGCTCGTATTGGTGTAGACACTGCAACTTTTTGTTATTGTTACTACAATAACCTGTATTATAAGGTTAATAAACAGAAACAGAAATAGATAAGCAGAAAAATAAAATATAAAATACAAGAATGAATTCCGAGTCCACAGAACTACTGTGTATCCCTTAAAGAAATTTAAATCCCCTCAGTCTGTATCCAAGGTTATGGATTACATTTTCTCCCAAGTTAAACGAATTAAACTGTTAAAAAAAAATAGCGGTACCTCAAACTTCTTTAACTTCAACGAACTTCAGAACACAACAAGATCACACAGACTCAGTCGATCGACACTTTTGATTTTTATATTGAGAGAAAAATAAATGCAGGAGAAAGAACAAAAAATTCAGTGTTTGAAAAATCACAAATTGACTTTCTTTTTTATAGCCATTTTCCGCAAGGACATTATGTTCAGTGAAATCTGTTCAGACCTATTTTATCCAGAAGTTTGTGTCTTTTGGAAAAAATAACACCTTTTCAAAAAATGTGTCTTTTAGGAAAATAAACTATTTTTTGGAGTAACGACTTTTCGGAAAAGTACGACTTTTCGGAATGTTACCTTTACCCGCACATTTTTATAGAGATAATTTACATGAGGTATTTGATTTAATAAAAACTGATTAATAAATTTTGTCCAAAAAAAATTATCAATCAATCACATCATTTGCCAACTCCACATCCAATCCAAGCCAAAGCCGAGTTGAGCGAACGACGACGATGACGGCGCGAGGGGGCATCTTCTTCTTAGCTCTGTTAAGAAGTCATGGAGTGTTTCCTTTCCTTCTATAAAATTACAACAATTTCCAGTTCTTTTGCCCGATATGGGAGAAATTGACTTTTTCATTTGCACTTTTGCAAATGACTTTCATTTTTCCTCCAAAAAATATTCCCTCACTTTTCATATTTTCTCTCTTTTTTTTTTCCCATTCACACTTGCCTAAAACCCAAACAATCCCCCACATGATGGGGAAGACTATTGTTAAACATCTGCATGAAAAAACTTGTGTGTCTTGTAGGTAAGGTTAATGTCGCATCTGGATAAGTAGGTTTTCCCTTTAAACTTTTTCGTCGTGAACTATATCGAATACTTCGGTTCATTCGGTGATTTGATATCTTTGAAAACCGTCGCGCTTTGGTGTATATCTAGACAATATATGTCCACAGCAATCAACCCTTGAACTGTTTCGTATTTCCTAATTGTTTTGTTCGTTTCAGCCATGAACACATCTTGGATGTAAGTGCTTAAAAGAACTGGCCTTACCAGATTCTCCTTGAAGTCGGCTTACACTTCACACTTGACATAGATGAGGTTCTAAATGTTTGTTATCCCATAGATACAAAAACCATTTGATATTTCCTGTATCAACTTAGAAACCATTAAAAAGTCCTTATGTCTTTATCCTGGTTACTAAAATTGTCTATCATGAAATGACCATAAAATAATAATAATACTAATATCTTTTTTTTTTCTTTGACATGTTGAACCGTCATCAATGACTTTATTTTATCCTCCTTGAACCTAGATCTTGGGATCTCCATCTTCTATGTAGAGTTACCACCGCCACGATGACTTGTTCTCGGCCATAGTCCCATCACGTCGATGATTTTCTACTCCCTCTCTATTTAGGCCTTTGTAAGTGGATTCCGACACTTATCTTTTACTTCACATAGTCAATTGTGATAATTCCACCTAAGAAGTAAGTTGTCCTCACAGAGTTATGTGTATGTCGTCTTATGTGACGATACTTACCGTTATACATATGCTCCAACTCTTCTATTGCAGCTTGACTAACACAGATGTAATGCATATAAGGGCCCTGGTTTTTGGGCCAAATGAAATATCTTCTAAGAAATTTCGAGCCATTAAGCTTCTTTTTCACCTGCTGTCTAAAGCCATGAAATTCAGACTCCATTGTAGCGCGAGCTATACATGTTTATTTTGGATAATTTCCAAGATATTTTCTCCTCCCCCATAGTAAAAACGTTCCCTTTGTGGATTTGTTTTTCACAGTTGACCAGTAATCCCCATTTACACAATCACTATTCCTTCAGACGGCTGGATATCTTTTGTAATGTAAAGCATAGTTTTGAGTATTATCTAAGTATCCCAAAACTCTCTTCATTTGCAACCAATGATTATGATTATGATTACTTGTGTATCGTACTCAGTTTACTGATAGCGCAAGCTAATGTCTGGTCCGTGTACATTCAAATCGACATAACATTAGCTTCCCATATGCAGCATAGTCCTATTAGACTGCTTTCCACCTTTATTCTTTGCAAGATGAAGATTTACATCAATTGGAGTATGTGCCCTTTTAATTCAAAAATTTGAATTTTCAGTTTCTTTGAATATAATGAG
The DNA here is from genome assembly GCA_027704765.1 of Solanum habrochaites. NCBI lineage: Eukaryota > Viridiplantae > Streptophyta > Magnoliopsida > Solanales > Solanaceae > Solanum > Solanum habrochaites. The sequence continues at coordinate 53,283,457 of JAKWJA010002491.1, forward strand.
CTTGAGATAATGCTAGAAATAGAGACCGTTGGAGTTTTTTAGATTTTATTCCTAATATCACCTCCAGCAACTCCTAAATCTTTTCATTCAAACTTGACTACAGCATAGATACCTTGGTACTTTTTATTAGCAATGTTGTGCTCATATAAACATTTTATCTACATATAGGCATAAAATAGACTTCCTGATTTTGATATCTTTAATGTAAACACATTTAATCACATTTCATTATCTTTAATCCATTTTGACAACATGGTTGGATCAACTTTTGCATGCCACTTGTTTTGGTGCTTGTTTTAGCCCAGAAATGACTTCATAAGTTTGCCACACTTTCTTTTCTTTACTAGACTACAAAACCCTCAGCTGTTCCTATGTAAATTTCCTCTTCAAGCTCCCATTTAAGAAGTGTTTTCACTCCATTTATTGAATTTTCAAGACCGTATACGTCAGCATGCAATTACCATCTAATTGATGTAATCCTAGTCCACTGCGATTATGTGTCAAAATAACCAGAAACCTTCTTTTTGTCCTAAAGCCTTTGACACAAGTCTTGCTTTAATATTTGTCCATAGTTCCAAAACTGTCCTTCATCTCCTTTTTAAAGATCATTTTGAACCCAATGGTTTGTTCCCTGTAGGAAGATCAACAACCAACCCAGTAATGATTGCTTAAGATTGATTCAATTTCACTAAACAGCCTCCTCTAAGAGGTTGAGTCGCTAGAACACATGGCTTCCCTTGAATGTTTGAGGCTTCACTTTCAAAAGAAATGTTACAAAATCTAATCCAAAGGACTATATGTCTTTGTCCGTTTACTGGTCTTGGACTTTCTTCATTTTTGTTCAATTCTCTTTTGGTTCTTCTCTGGGTTTGTTTAGATCCCCCCGCCACTAGATGACTCAAGTCTAGTTTTAATAACGTATAGAATTGTTCAAAAATTAAGCACTATCATCTGTTCCTTACGCGTATTTCATGACTATCCGGATGTTTCGTACTTATGAACAAAAAAGACAGCCTTACGGTTTTTCATATCCAATGATATCACAATCCACAGTCTAGGTCTATTTTTTACCCCTCCTGGTATAAGACTTGTACTTGGCTAGACACCCCCACACTTTGAGAATATTTCAAATCGGGGTTTTCTTCTACCTTTCCATTTCTCATATGGAATTAACAATTTGTCTTTGAGTGGACACTCTATTAATTATCTGATTTGCTGTAAAGAGAGCTTCCCCCCACAAGTTCTGTGTAACCTGAACTATAAGTAATGCATTCATCATTTCTTTAAAGTTCAATTTTTTCCCTTTCTGCAATTCCATTAGACTGAGGAGTGTATGGAGCTAGTTTGATTGATTATTCCATTTTCTAACATATTTCTGCCAATGGAATTCATTATTCTCCCACTCTACACTTCTGATCATTTTGATATTTTTATATCTAACTGATTTTCAACTTCAGTTTTTATATTGCCTAAATGCATCTAATTGCTTCATCCTTACTATTTAGCAAATAGACCATAACATATCTCGTGCAATCGTCAATAAAAGTTTATGAAATACTTTTTCCCACCACGTGATGAGTTGACTTCATGTCCAAAATATCAGTGTGAATCAATTCGAACAGATTTGAATTCCTTTCAACAGATTATAAGAATACTTAGCAGACTTGATTCAACACAAATTTGACATTTTGATTTATTTCACTCAAATTTTGGCAAAATATTTAAGTTAATCATTTTCCGCAGGTTTTTATTATTACGTGTCCCAAACGTTCATGCCATAAACATTAGACTCAAGCATTTAAGAAGAAGCAAAATCTTTATTCATATCAACTGCAATTACATTGATTTGAAAAGGCCATCACTAAGGTAGCCTTTTCCCTACATACATTCATTTTGTTGCTCACTACTACTTTATCAAAAAAACACATTTAAATCCATTTTGGTCGAACTGGAATTGAAACTAAATTTTTTCTCATTCTGGAACCTAGTGAGACCCTATTCAAAGTCACCACCTTGCCTGATGTCATCTTTAATAGGACGTTGCATNTGTAGAGGTAGAGGTGGCATGGGAGAGGCGCCATTCTGGAGGACGTGGTGGACAAGGTAATGGTGGTCACCAAATCACCGGGGTGGAGGGCACGATTGGAACTATGCAGCAAACAACAGTGGTAGGGGCAACAGGAAGACAGGCGATAGGGCACATTGTATGCTTTCCCTGGGAGATCTGAAGAAGGACATCTGATGCTGTTATCACAGGTAATCTTTTGGTCCTGTGAATTGCATGGCTATGATATTTGATCCTGGATCCACATTTTCATATGTATCTTCCTCATTTGCTAATGGTTTGATTTATATGTGATTTGCACCTTGACATGCCTATTCGGTCTCCACTCCTGTGTGTGAGTCTGTGATATTGAGAGGGTGTATAGGTCTTGTCATTGTGACTTTGTGGGAGTAATACTCATGTAGATTTGATTATCTCTAGAGATGGTGGATTTTGATGTGATTCGGGTATGACATGGCTTTCTCCAAATTTGCAATATGGATGTAATGCTAAAACGCTGACATTGGCCAAGCTGAGCAGATCCATAGTGTGGGAGGGTGACCGAATGCCACTCCAGTTATATCAATCTCCTTTCTTGTGCTAGGAGAATGGTTAGTAAAGGGTGTTTAGCGTTCCTGGAACATCTCAGGGATGATACTCAAACACCTTGATTGAGTCTGTTTCGATAGTCCGTGAGTTTCTGGATGTGTTTCCGCAGACCTTATGTATCGCCACCAGATAGGGTATGAATTTTTGTTGACTGGAGCGGGCACTCGCCAATTTCAATCCCCCCTTATCGGAATGGCTCCAGCTGAGTTAAGGGAGTTAGAGGCCCAACTCTCAGGAATTGTAGTAAGATTGTATTAGACCAATGTGCATCCCCTTGGGCGCTCCTGTTTTATTGTGAAAAAGAAGGTGGAAGCCTCGGATGTGCATAGACTACAGGCAGCTGAATAAGGTATAGTGAAAAAGTATTCCTGATTCCTCGAATGATGATTTCTTCGATCATTTACAAGGTGCTGTGTTCTTCGTAAATTGACCTGAGATCGGTTATCATCAATTGAAAATCGGGCAACTGGATTGCCAAAGACTGATTTTTGAACCAGGTAGGGGCATTACGGAATTTTAGTAAGTCTTTGGGCTTCCGCATGCCCCGGCTGCTTTAATGAGCTGGATGACCGTGCTTTTTAAGCATATTGGCTCTATTTGAATTGTATTCATTGCTGCTATACTGATTATACTCACAGAGCAGGAAGGCCCAGTGAGCCGCATTGAGATGTATTGGAGTGTTGAGGGGAAAATGCTTTCTGACTAAATTCTCTAAGTGTGAGTTCTGGCTAGATTACATGTGTCACTGATTGGGAACGTGGTTTCTAAGGAGGGGGTGATGGTGGTCCTTCTAAGATTGAACTAGTGAAGAGTGGGCAAGGATCCTACTACTGTTACAGAGGTAAGAGCTTTGGTGGTTTGCCTAGCTACTGACCAGTCGATTGGCAAGGGCATTTTCACTTCTTGACTTCGAAGATAACAATTTGACTAAGCAGAGTCCCTTTGTATGTCGGATGAATGTGAAGAAAGTTTTCAAGAAAACTCAAGCTTTGTTGACTATGCCACTAACCTTACCTGGCCAGTGGAAGTAAGAAATAGCATTGTGTATTGTGATGATCTTATTTTGGTTTGGGGGCAGTGCTAATGCGGAGAGACATGAATTGCTATGCTTCGGAGGACATTAAAAGTGCATGAACGGTAAACTTCCGACCCATGATTTGGAGTGCGCTGCAGTAGTATTTTGCAAAATTAAAGCAATGGAGACATTTCTATATGGGGTCAAGTGTGAAGTTTATACAAGATCATCGTAGTTTACAATAAGTCTTTACTCAGAAAGGATTTGAATGATGCAGAGGAGGGTGGATGGAACTATTGAAGGGACTAGGATATTATATATTGTTATTAACCATGAAAAGATAAGTTGTGGCAGAAGGCTTTAAGTAGAACAGCGGGAGCCCATGGGTAGCTTAAGCCCACTTACAGGTCTAGAACGCCCATGGCTAGAGAGGTTTCAGACGTTGGCTAAGGACTTTATCAAGTTGCGAAGTTTTAAAAAACCTTTCGTAGAACAGACCCAGGATTGTTGGCCTGCGTGGAGGCCAAGATCTCTTTTTTTTCTTGACAAGAGTAGGAAAAAAGTTTACTGATGAGAAGCTGAGCACGAATTAGAGATATGGTATTACGAGGAGAGGCCGTTCTAAAGAGGCAATAATGATGAGGAAGGCGTTTTGCAGAAGAGGGAAGGGTAGTGTGCCCTGTGATAATTTGATTCACACCAATGCTGACAGAGGCTCATAGGTTCCAAGGTTTCTATACAGCTGGTGAAACCAAGATGTATCGTGAACTGAAGCAAACCTAGTTTTGGTGGAGTAGAATGAAGCGTGACATTGTTGATTTTGTTGCTCCTGGACCGAATTGTCAGCAGTAAAGTAGACCAGAGGCCGGAGGAACACTTCAGAAAATGGCCAGGCCTGAATAGAACATGGGAGAATTGCAACGGATTTTGTGGTTGGGTCTCCAAAAAAAATTGGGTACGTTAGATTCTATTTTGGGTAATCGTGACAGATTAACTCAGCCTACTCACTTCATTCCGTTCAAGGTATACAATGCAGAGAGTTAGACCAAACTCGATATCTCGAAAGTGGTTTTCGATGCATAGAGTCCATTTGATCATAATCAGATAGAGGTAAACCAATTTACTTCTAATTTCTGAGAACATTGCATGCGCTGAATTCGGTACTAGGTTGGAGTCTAACACTGCATTTCACCCTCAGACCGATGGTCAGTTCTGAGACGAACATTTCAGGTTGTTGAGGATATGCTTCGTGCCTGGTGATAGAATTTGGTGGGCATTGGGATAAGTTCTTACCCTTAGCAGAGTTTTCATAAACACTATCCATCACGCAAGTATTGTATGCGCTCCATTTGACGGCACTGTATGGGAGGAGATGTAGATCTGACCATTGGTTGGTTGCTGCATTGAGGTAAGCACTTGGGGTACGATTCTTTTGAGGGAATCGTTAGATAAGGTAAAACTCTCAAAGATAAGCTTCTAGCAAGATCAGAGCAGGCATAAGGAAATGCAGATCGGAAGGTTAGGGACTTGAATTTATGGAGGGAACAACGGACTTTTTGAAATTGGTTCAAGAACGAAGTAAGAGAAGAGAGCCAATAGAGCCGGGAGAGTAGGAAGACAGGAAAGAGGGAGAGGATGAGAAGTGGTAGGCGAGTTAAACGTAGTCGGAGCGTACCCCTCATTGGACCATTTGAAGTTTGAAGAGCATGGGGAGGTGCTTAAGAAGTGTAGTGACTCCAGACTCTCCAGGAGTGCAACACGGTACTTTTCATGTGTCTATGATGAAAAAGTACCATAGGGATGGGAAACTTACATTTTCGTGGGATTCAGCGTCTCTTCTCGACGAGAATTTGTCTTAATGAGGAGGAGCCGGTTGCTATGCTAGTAGAGAGTCCGCAAAGTTGAGATCAAAGGAGATTGCATCATCAGGTTCAGTGGACGAATCGGCCAGTTGAAGAGTCCACTTGGGAGAATGACGACAAAAACTGATATGCAAGAAAGATATCCAAAAACTTTTTTTTTTCACAGGATTCAGTACTATTTCTCTTCCTTGAAGTGTACGTCTATCTGTGATCGTGCGGGGACCCGGAACGATGGGTAAAATTGGTTATATTTGTAACAACCTGTGTTAGTCGGTTCGGCAGTAGACATTAGTTGTGAAAATAACTGACAGGGCCGATCGGATCAGGCGATTACCCGTCATGAGTCACCGACAGGACCGTCGAGGGTCTTGTTCCAAAAAACTTCAGATTCTGCAATCTGGGTACTGAGATCGACTCTCTGAACTTCACGAAGGGAACTGCAGCCACTGACCATCGTAGATCCGACGGACCATCACAAACTCTTTACTGAATTTACACTCTTGCACTGTGACGGAACTGCAGGACGGACCGTCATAGAGGCGCACGACGAGACGGACCGTAACGGTTGCGGAAACTCCAGCTGGGTGGATTTCTGCTAAGTTGTAAAGGGGTGTGTTTGGACTATTCAGACAAACCTTATGAAAGTAGGGGGTAAGCTAACTAATACCATTACTTAGGGTTAAAGAAGATAATGAAGGAAATAAATAGGGGTTTACTTTTTAATCTTTTATAACTGTTATAGGATAATAGGGTAAAAGAAAAAGGATTTTGAGAGGAAAAAAAAAGACGAGCGAAGAGCGAGAGAACGAAGAGGAAAGCAAAGGCATGGAGGAGAGTTTGCTTGATCACGATTTTTCGGTGGAGGTAGGTTTGGTTATTTCTATGTGTATAAGGATTTTTGAAACTCTAAATAGCGATGATATGCATTGGTAGTATGGATAAAGTCTCTATATGCTGAGTTTGTGTTTGTATGTCGTGTTGATGAATGTGGTGGATTAGAATGATGAGACGTGTCGAATATTTAGCCTTTAAAAGCCTCTCGCTTAAGCATGACGCCTTGACATAAGAAAACTTGATGAAAAAAAATGATGAGTATATGGATCGGAGTGTCACAGTCAGACACGGGAGGAAGAATGGATTGAGGTCACGTGACCGACATGGGCAATGGTGGACATTTGGCCCTTGCCCCCAGGGCAGGGAAAAAGGGCCCGGAAGGGGGGGGAGGGCCAAGGGGAGAAAGAAAGGGGGGGGGGAGCCAAAAAAAAGAAAAAAAAGGAGGAGGGAAAGAGGGAAAACAGGAGGGGGGGGGGGACAAATGGAAAGGAAAGGAGAGGGGCCGCCCCCCGCCTTTGTCCCAATTTTTCCACTCCTTTTTGTTTTTTTTTTTCCCCCCCATTTTCCCCTCTCCCCCCCCCCCTTGTTTCCTTTTCACCAAACCAATCCTCCCCCCCCCCCCCCCCCCCCCCCCCCCTCCACCACCCTTTTCCCCTTTATCCCCTTTTTTTCAGACACGTAGCATCAGGGGAGCGGAGTGTCAGTTACGACAGGTAGGAATGATGGATCGGAGTGTCACGTGCGACCGTAGCATTAGGGGATCGGAGTGTCACATTCCGACAAGTAGATTAGGGTATCGGCGGTCACGTTCCGACACGATAAGAATAAGAGAAGTAATCTTGAATTAATGTTATATACTCAATTTCGAATAACTAGTGATCCAAATGAGTATGTGTGTGGAGGCTAGGTCCTATTTTTCATAGGGGTGGTTGTGTGTTGCAAATGGTTCTTGTACTGGTAGATTGTCACCTGTTAAGTATTGTGGTTGATTTATATTATGATTCAGTATATATTGCTTTCTATTGTGAGTGGCGATGAGACAGACTCAGTGACGTGTTCCTTAGTACGACCCCTAATGTAATTTTTCTTTGTATTTTTGTGGAGTGCAGTCAAGTGTGCCATCGACTTCAACTCGACCTCAACTCTAGCAAGTTTCCAGCACATCGACTTCAGGGTGAGCTATTACTCTAGCTTCGGACTGGATCTCTCTTAACGTCTTGCATGTCTTTGATGTTCGGACATGGGACCACTTTTACTGGGTTTAGATTCTTAACTAATCTTAAATTTAGAAGATTGGGTTATAGCTGTTATGGGTGATGCACTTCCAGATTTTGGGACTAATAAGTATTAAGATTTAGAAGTTTATTTGAAGTGAGTGCGTAAGGAGTTTTGATCTCCGCCCATTTATTTTGGTTAATTATGGTTGAAATATGTAAATGTTGGGGTTTAGATGTGTTGGTTCGACTCACCTAAGAGAATAAGTGTGGGTGCCACTCGCGGCTCGTACCATGCGAATAGCAAGCAAACATATGGATGGTAAGGTGACTGAGGAATTGTGTTGAAAGGAACTAACAGTGCGAATAGAAAAGCAAAATTATATGACAGTGTCAAAAAACTTAACAAGATCCAACAAATCCAAGAAGATACTTGAGGAACTATCAAGTCGTTTTGGACAAGTTGAAAAAGAAAAACACAAAGTCTTTACTTGGGAGGGCAAAAATATTTTTTTTAGGTCATACATAATAAATCTATGTTTGAGGCTAATAACTCAACTTCGTATTCTTGACTTTATATTGCCATTACTCAGATCTTCATTTGTCATATTATTGTAGCGAATACTATAACTCTACGATGTCATAGAATATCTAGTTGTCTATAGCTCTGTTTTTCTTATGATGGTAATTAGTAGAGTTTTATTATTGCCATAGGATCTGTAAGGTAAGGTCTAGCCCCTTGCTTGTACTCTTCCTCGGAGGTTCTATTATCTATTAATTAAAATTTCTTAGTTCCAAAAAAATTGTAGTTAGTCTGATAAGCTTTAATATATATGTGGATTTGTGTTAATTCTTTTTTCAAATTGTTTGTGGCAATAATTATCCATCTATATCATCATGTAAATGGCAAAAAACAGTACATGAAAGGTCTGTAGGTGAAAAGTGCTTCACTGCAAAATTGGACTCAATTCATGATAAAGACAGCGTTTGGAACACAATTTATTGCTGATTGAAGCTCTTATATAAGGTTCTTCTAGGCCCTTAGCTTCTTTATTCAAAAATCATTCTAATGATGATAAAGGTTAAATTAGCGTGATATTTTTACGACGCTTTATGGTTGCTGGTATTTGTGATGACTTATATGAGTGTTTACTTGATTCGAATATGTGATTCTGATTCAGTATTTTGTTTGTTATAATACTCAAAGAAATTTTGTTTGTTGTAGAATACAAAACAAGATCCTCTAACCCATCTAAGCTAATAAATCTTCCGTAATTTCTCCTCTTTTGGTATGTAGGTTATGATTCTCGAGTATTTATTGTGTTTCATGAATTTACACTTAGGTGAGAAGCCGTATTAGGAACTTCCTTTCTAAGCCTCTGAAAATTGTTTTATATCATACATTACTGGAATTAACTTTTTTCCCCCTATTTGTCGTTTGTTGACCTTAAAAGTGTTCTATTAGCTGTCATTTCATCTGGACTATATTATCTGTGGACGGTTTCATGATTCCAATTTGCAAACAGTGAGTGGAACTATTGCTCAATGGAGCATACTATAAATCGTAAAGTTGGATGTTAAACTCTGTGTTTCCCAATCTAAAGAATGTGATAACACATTGTTCGAAAGAGGCGCTTAGGTATTCTTTATGAGTTCTTTGAAAGACTTCCGATGACATCATTCTTGAATGATATGCATTAATTTTTGTTCCTCATGTTTAATAAGTCAACCATAAAGAGTTATTGGACCGTTTGACAAACAACTATGTCCATTATGATTGGCGTTGATACGCTGACAGCCTCACACCTCGAACAACAACTTTATAGTGTTCGCAATAGAAAAAACGAATTTGGACGAGAGAACTTAACAAGGGAACATGTTCTTTGTTGTGAGACACTGAAACAAAACAATCTGTCAGCCTTCAATTGTGATAGGACACTGCAATTTCACTCCACTGACACGACGCTTATAGTTGTACCTCATTTGAATCTGGGCGAGAACAACTTGTTAGGGACCAGGCCCCTACATTTGTGAGGATCATCAAAACACCTAGAATATAACATTTTTCCTCTTTTTGATGATTACACCAAATATTCCTCATACTGATTTTATTCATTCATTTCACTGTTAGTAGTTCTAATAACAAGGATCTGGTTCCTTGTTAGATCGATATGTTTGTTAAATCATCAGAACTTTATATAGAGTTCGAACAAACATCTTATTTCAGCTTCGAACTAACAGTTCACAAAGCTATATATAATCTCTTCTTCCTTTCATGTTTTAGTTTTAATAGTCTTCACCTATTTGTGATTTTAGAGTTTCATGAGACTTCAGGAACACGTTATTTAAGTGATATATTATTTCTACCTTAAAATAAGGGACAATCCTATTGGTCACCATATGTTGGTTTGTAATCTGAATTTGATCGGCTATAGCCTTTTATGATTTTTTCTAAAAAAATCTTATATTTTTCACATCATTGTCATTGAACTATCAAAATTTTTATGGTTTATTTTGTATTATTTATTTTAAAAAATGATATGATAATTCAAGAGAGTTATATTTTCTTAATACGTTATATGACGCGGTCGATTTGAATAATTTGCCCTAATTTTTTTTCCATTTTGCAATGTGGTCTTTATGATGTTAATTTCTTTGTTCTATGTTGGTAATCCAATCTAGTATACTACTTCTTGAACAGTTGTTGCCGTGTATCACACGCGGGGCTTTTTTATTTGAATTTTTTGGTAAAGACAGCATAAAGGAAAGAGAAATGATATCATAATATTAGTTGATTTTGAACTTTTCTGCAATAGACTTTGGAAATTATTTTATGACACAGCCGTTAACGCAAAGTCAGAGTACTTGCAACTCTTAAGATATTCTACAGTACTGGAAGCACAAATGCACTAAAATCATGCACAAGGGTTAGCCCATAAACTACTCCGATAAAAATCATACAAATGATCATCAATTTCCGTATCGACATAGGAACTCCAACGATATATTGGAGTTATTTTAAGACATAATATAGGGACTCCAACAAAGAGGTAAATAAAAATCACTCAGTGAGTCAATATGGATCATATACTTTGAGACAAAAACAAAGGAACGCACGTCTCTTCATAAAGTATACAAATGTAGAAAGAATGAAGTTTAGTTACAGCATTACAAGAAGGGATCTAACCCATCGATAGCCACCTAAAGTTGGAATTTTTTTTCACTTAGACGCTTTAACTAGAATATTTGTAGTATTTAAACTTTTTATTAGTTTATAAGAATAGAATATTTTTTAAAATATCTATAAAATTTTAAACTATGTTACACATAATTATATGAAAATGTTCAAAAGTTGAATAGTGAAGATGACTTTAGTTTAGTATATAAAATTTTATATGTTGGCGTATATTGTATCCTACTAATTTAAATTATTTATCATGATTAAAACTCTTAAAAAATGTTGTCATGCACAGAACACATAAGATATGAAGACGATGCCAAATTGATCCGAAAAGTAAAGTTGATGGACTAACAAAGGCTCTTGGCGTAGTCTGTTAAATATGCAAGCATATATAATAATTTTCGACTGAGTACACATTTTTTTTTATTGTAAATGAAACTTCATATATTCTCCAAAGGAAAATTATAATATAATTTAAGTGTCAATTACAATAAGTAGCAAAAGAAAATAGATATAATTAATTTTTGTATTACATAAATCTACAAAAGTTGTCTAGATGATAATAACGACAAAACACTCAAAGCCGATAAGTTCTATTACAGTTTCCTCTGATATTACCTCACTCATGCAAAGTGGACGATCTCCCTGTATTACTTAACTCTTCTCACACTAGTTTTTGATTTGACGTGATGAAAATAATGAACTCTTATTGTTTGTTGCGTTGTATAAATAATGACTATTACCTCTATGATCAGGACATATCAACGTTATGTTGCTTGGTTTCTTGATGGCTTGTTTTCGATATGAGGGGGATGGGAAGATCTAACGCCTACAACGGACGCTCTTTTCCCTCTTTCTTCCCCCCCTCCACCTCCCCCCACTCCCTTCCAACCCCCCTCAGGAATTTGCCTAGAAGTAAGGAGTTTTGCTGCTAAATGTTGACTCTTTGTAATCAATTGTCATTGGGACTCACAATGCAGTTGAATGCTTTTACCTGAACTTGAGATCATGATATACGGGTTGATACATCTATTTGATTTACCTTAATGAGTTATGTCTCCATTTATCAGACAAATTTGACTTTGCTCACCTGATATCTTTTATCCCCTTGTTTTGGTAAAAACATAATGTATTGTATGATAATGTTGGTTACGAATGATACCAACAAATTGAACTTTGGATAAAGCAAAGCAATATAAGTCCAGGACCAGGTCCCTTGACTCAACGAGAACAGTAATTAAAAATATGTGTCCACTTGTTTCGGTGGGACCTAGTTTTCAACACAGTTACAATAACTAGTAAAATAATTGCTGAAAGTAAGGATTGAACAAACAACTTTACGTGGAAACCTCCTTCTCAAGAAAGTAAAATCACGACATGTTCTCAACAGGACTTTTCAAACTGCGTCCACTAATCTTCTTCAAGCAAAAGTAAAAATCAGTTTAAAATATGAGATTAGCTGCAAAACTCCACACTAAATAATACCACGAGCCAGAGAAGATACAACACTGCTCACTAAGCTATCACCCCTAGATAACTTAGACTAAACTACACGGATATCACACCGCCCACTATACTAACCCAAACTGATTAATATAGACTTTTTTACAAGGGGGGAAAAAAGGGGGGGGGAACACGAAGTACTCCTAACTATGTTCATTGCAAGGACTCAACAGGTTTGAAACGTTCTAACAAATACAATGAACAAATCCTACAAGTTAAGCTCAATACAAACATTTAAGAACAACAACAAGGTACGAAAATCATTTTTTCTCTTAATCAGGTCCTTGCTCTATGTATTCTTGTGCTTGAATTCTTCTTAGATGGCTTTTTATTTTAGTCTTTGAGTTGTAGTTCCCAAATCTTGAGTTTTGTTGGTTGGAAAGAGATGGATAAAATCACCACAAACTCGTCGAGACCATCCCATTGGCTGAAGGTCTGCTGTTAGAAAAGTTGTGCACCTACCACAGTAGAGGAGACAACGCTTATGAGTTCTTGAAAGGACTTGTCCTGGATTCCTTCTTGGATGAATATTGTTTATTGCCGTATGAGTGTAGGACACTGCACGTTTCACCTAGCAACTGACACGGACAACTGTATAGTTGTACCTCATCTGAATCGGGAGCAAGAACAATTTGTTAAAACCAATTCCCTCTACATTGTGAGGATCACAAAATATCTAGATATAACATTTTTCCTGATTTTTGATGATACCACCAATTATCCGCACACTTGATTTTATCAATTCATTTCACTGTCAGTAGTTCCAATAACAAGGATCTGGTTCCTTATTAAATCGATAAGTTTGTTAAATTATCAAAACATCATATCAAATTCGAACTAACATCTCATATCAGCTTCGAACTAACAGTTCACAAAGCTATATATAATCTCTTCTTCCTTTCATGTTTTAGTTTTAATAGTCTTCCACTATTTGTTGATTGTAGTAGTTCCCATGCAGCTTCAGAAACACGTTATTTATTGATTTACTATATGAAATCCTCAAACATAAGGGACAAGCTATAATTTTTTCACAACTTTTTTGGTATTGTAATAGGATTTTATGTGTATATCTTTATGATTTTTCAGAAAAATCATATTATTTCCATCATGCATTTGATCTATACAAAATGTTTATGGTTTCATCTTTGTATTTTTATTTTAAAAATGAATTCTAATTCAATATAGTATAGATTTTCCTTATAAAGTTCGGTATGACGCGGTCGATTTGGAATAATTTTAACTTTTCCATTTTGCAATGTGGTTCTTTATGATTTTAATTTCTTTTTTATATTGTTGTAATCCAATCTCGTATACTAGTTCTGAACACGTGTTCACAAGCGTAGATTTTTTATTTTGAATTGGTAAATACCAGCATAAAGGAACAGGGAAATGATATTCATGAATATTAGTGATTGACTTTTCGCACTAGACTTTTGTAAAAGTAGTTTTTTGACACCATCCATTAACGAAAAGTCAGAAGTACTGGCAAATCTTAAGACATTTACAGTACTGGAAGCACAAATGCACTAAATCAGGCACACGGGTACTCCTATGAGTAAGTTAAGCCCTCAAGCACCCGAATTTGTGCCTCTATGGTAATGACAGTTGATACCTTTAAAAAGAATTTGGCCATGAACACCAAAGATATTGGAGTATTGGCTGAGAGTCATGATCCAAAAGTTATAGTTTCAGGAATTAGTCTAACTGCAGGTTATAATATTTACTTGGGAACAGACATGCCGATGGGGATGATGAGGAAGAGATGTAGGACATGTGCTTTGATAAGGTGTCCAAGGAAGGGGATCTCTCACCATGACAACGAAGAAGTAGAAGCAACAAAATAAAAATAAGCACATGGAAGGCAACACATATGGGATGGTAAGGTGACTTAGGAATTTGTTTCAAGGCACCTACCAGTGCGACTAGCAAAGCAAAATCATATGACAGTATCAACAACTTTAACAAGATCCAACAAATCCAAGAAGAATTGATGAACTATCAAGTGTTTTGGACATAGTTGAAGAAGAAAATACCTCAAGTTACTTTTGACGGGCAAATTATCTTTTATAGTTCATACATATATAAATCTAAGTTTGAGGCTAATAACTCAATCTTATTCTTGACTTTTATATTGCATTACTCAAGTATCTTCATTTGTAATATTATTTTAGACAAGACTATAAACTCTACGATGATCATAGAATATCTAGTTTTCTCTAGCTCTTTTTTTCTTAATGCTTGTTATTTAGTAGAGTTTTATTATTGCAATAGGATCTGTAAGGTAAGGTCTAGCCCCCTTGCTTGTACTCTTCCTCGGAGGTTCTATTATCTATTAATTAAAATTTCTTAGTTCAAAAAAAATTGTAGTTAGTCTGATAAACTTTAATATATATGTGGATTTGTGTTAATTCTTTTTTCAAATTGTTTGTGGCAATAATTATCCATCTAAATCATCATGTAAATGGCAAAAATTAAAGTACATGAAAGCTGATGTGAAAAGTGATTCAACTGCAACTACTTAGACTCCAATTCATTAAAAGACAGAGTTTGGAACACAATTTATTGCTGATTGAAGCTCTTATACAAGGTTCTTCTAGGCCCTTAGCTTCTTTATTCAAAAATCGTTCTAATGATGATAAAGGTTAAATTAGCGTGATATTTTTACGACGCTTTATGGTTGCTGGTATTTGTGATGACTTATATGAGTGTTTACTTGATTCGAATATGTGATTTTGATTCAGAATTTTGTTTGTTATAATACTCAAACCCATCTAAGCTAATAAATCTTCCGTAATTTCTCTCTTTTGTATGTAAGGGGGTTTTTATTTTTGAGTCTGGAGTATTTATTGTGTTTCATGAATTTACACTTAGGTGAGAAGCCGTATTAGGAACTTCCTTTCTAAGCCTCTGAAAATTGTTTTATATCATACATTACTGGAATTAACTTTTTTTCCCCTATTTGTCGTTTGTTGAACCATTGCAATATGTTCCTATTAGGCTGCATTTCATCTGGATTATATTATCTGTTGCGGTTTCATGATTTCCACTGCAAACATGAGTGGAACTATTTTCTCAATGGAGATAATATAAATCTGTAAAGTTGGATGTTAAACATTGTGTTTCCCAATCTAAAGAATGTGCATAACACATTGTTCGAAAGAGGCGATAAGGTTCTTCTTTATGAGTTCTTTGAAAGACTTGCCGATGGACATCCTTCTTTGAATGAATGCATTTATTTTTTGTTCCTCATGCTGACTAAGTCAACCATAAAGAGTTATTGACCGTTTGACAAACAACTATGTCCATTCTGATTGGCGTAGTATGTTGACGCCTCAACAACCTCTGACACAACAACTGATAGTGTTCCCATAATGAATTTGGACGAGAGAACTTAACAAGGGAACATGTTCCTTTGTTTGTGAGACACTGAAACAAACAATCTCGTCCGCTCATCCTATTGGTGTAGGACACTGCCCACTTTTCACCTACCAAATGACATGACAGCCTTTCTAGTTGTACCTCATTTGAATCTGGGCGAGAACAACTGTAGGGACCAGCCCCTACATTTGTGGGATTAATCAAAACACCCTGAATAACTTTGTCCTCTTTTTGATGATTACACCAAATATTCCTCATACTGATTTTATTCATTCATTTCACTGTTAGTAGTTCTAATAACAAGGATCTGGTTCCTTGTTAGATCGATAAGTTTGTTAAATCATCAGAACTTTATATCAAGTTCGAACAAATATCTCATTTCAGCTTCGAACTAACAGTTCACAAAGCTATATATAATCTCTTCTTCCTTTCATGTTTTAGTTTTAATAGTCTTCCACTATTTGTTGATTGTAGTAGTTTCCATGCCCAGCCTTAAGGACACGTATTATTACAGTGATATAATTAAATACCTCAAACATAAGGACAAAAAAAATCCTCTTAATTTCGTCACATATTTTTTGTATTGAATCTGATTGATTGGTATATTCTTTATGATTTTAAAAAAATCTCGATATTATTCCATCATTGACATTTGAATCTATAAAATCTTTATGGTTACTTTATATTTTTATTTAAAAAAATGATATTTAATTCAATATAGTATAGATTTTCCTTTAGACCTTCTATGACGCGGTCGATTGGAAAATTTTGATCTTTTATATTTTGCAGTCGGGTCTTTTTTGATGATTTTAATTTTTTCTACTATGTAATCAAATATCGTCTAATACTCTGGACCACGGGTGTGATGTAAAATATAACACGCTTAATAGGGTGGTAGATTTTTTTATTTGAATGGTAAAGACAACACGAAGGAACAGAGAAATGATATATAATATTAGTTGATTTTGAACTTTTCTGCACCTAGACTTTACGTGAAATATTTTATGACACCATCCATGAACGAAACGTCAGAAGTACTTGCAAAACTCGTAAGACATTCTACAGTACGGGAAGCACAAATGCACAAAATCATGCACAAGGGTAGCCCATAACTACTCGAAAAAATCATACAAATGTCATCATTTCCGTATCGACTTAGGAAAACTCCAACGATATATTGGAAGTTATTTTAAGACATAATAAGGGACTCCAACCAAAGAGGTAAATAAAAATACTCAGTGAGTCCAATATGGAATCATATACTTTGAGAACAAAAACAAGGAACGCACGTCTCTTATAAAGTATACAAATGTAGAAGAATGAAGTTTAGTACAGCAGTACAATTAAGGGATCTAACCCTGGATAGCACATAAAGTGGAAATTTTTTCTCACTTAGACGCTTTAACTAGAATATTGGTAGTATTAAACTTTTTATAGAGTTATAAGAATAGAAATTTTTAGAAACTATCTAGAAAATTTAAACTATGTTACACATAATATTATTAAAAATTGTTCAAAGTTGTAATAGTGAGTGACTTCTTCCGACATAAATTTTCTTGTTGCGTATATTGTATCCTACTATTTAAATTATTTTTATCATGATTAAAATTGTTGTTGTCATTGCACATAACCCATCATATATGCATACGATGCCAATTTATCCGAAAAGTAAAGTTGTATGGACTAACAAATGCTCTTGGCGTACTCTTGTTAAAATCTGCAGCATATATAAAAATTTTCGAATGAAGTACACATTTTTTTTTCATTGTAAATGAAACTTCATATATTGTCCAAAAGAAAATTATAATATAATTAAAGTGTCAATTACAATAAGTAGCAAAAGAAAATAGATATAATTAATTTTTGTATTACATAAATCTACAAAAGTTGTCTAGATGATAATAACGACAAAACACTCAAAGCCGATAAGTTCTATTACAGTTTCCTCTGATATTACCTCACTCATGCAAAGTGGACGATCTCCCTGTATTACTTAACTCTTCTCACACTAGTTTTTGATTTACAGCTGATGAAAATAATGAATTTGTTTGTATAAATAATAACTATTACCCTATTGATCATGACATATCAACTGTTATGGTTGCTTGGTTTCTTGTGCTAGGCTTGTTTTCGATATGTCGATGGGGATGGGAAGATCTACCGCCTACAAGCCGCTCTCCTGACTTTGCCTCAGAAGTAAGAGTTTTGTGCTGCTTAAATGTTTGCCTCTTAGTAATCAATTGTCATTGGGACTCACAATGCAGTTGAATGCTTTTACCTGAACTTGAGATAATGATATACGGGTTGATACATCTGTTTGATTTACCTTAATGAGTTATGTCTCCATTTATCAAACAAATTTGACTTTGCTCACCTGATATCTTTTATCCCCTTGTTTTGGTAAAAACATAATGCATTGTATGATAATGTTGGTGACGAATGATACCAACAAATTGAAATTTGGATAAAGCAAAGCAATATTAGTCAAGGACCAGGTCCCTTGACTCAACGAGAACAGTAATTAAAAATATGCGTCCACTTATTTCGGTGGGACCTAGTTTTCAACACAGTTACAATAACTAGTAAAATAAGTGCTGAAAGTAAGGATTGAACAAGCAACTTTACGTGGAAACCTCCTTACTCAAGAAAGTAATATCACGACGTTCTCAACAGGACTTTTCAAACTGCTTCCACTAATCTTCTTCAAGCAAAAGTAAAATTTGTTTACAAAATGAGATTAGCTGCTAAACTCCACACTAAATAATACCACGAGCCAGAGCAGATACAACACTGCTCACTAAGCTATCACCCCTAGATAACTTAGACTAAACTAAACGGAATCACAACGCACCAAATTACTAACCCAAACTGAGACTATAGACGTTTACAGTAAGAACCCAAAGTACTCCTAGCGATATTCTTGAAGGCTCAAACAGGTTTGAAACGTTTGTTTCTAACAAATAAGGTTGAAAACATCCTACAAGTTAAGTCATACAAACATTAAGAACAACAAAAGGTACGGAAATCGTTTTTTCCCTTAATACGGTCCGTTGCTTATGTATTATGTGCTTGAATTCTTCCTTGAAGATGGCTTTTATTTTAAGCTCTATGAGTTTTAGTTTCCCAAATCTTGAGTTTGTGTTAGTTGGAAAGAGATGATATAAATAACCACAAACTCGTCGAGACCATCCCATTGGCTGAAGGTCTGCAGTTAGAAAAGTTGTGCACCTACCAAACCGAGGAGACAAATCTTATGAGTCTTTGAAGACTTGTCCATTGACTTCCTTCTTTGGATGACTATTTATTTTTTGCTCGTATTGGTGTAGGACACTGCACTTTTCACCTATCACCTGACACGACAACTTTATAGTTGTACCTCATTTGAATCTGGGCAAGAACAATTTGTTAAGAACCAGGTCCCTACATTTGTGAGGATCATCAAAATATCTAGAATATAACATTTTTCCTCTTTTTGATGATTACACACAAATATTCCTCACACTGATTTTTTCCATTCATTTCACTGTCAGTAGTTCCAATGACAAGGATCTGGTTCCTTGTTAAATCAATAAGTTTGTTAAATTATCAAAACTTCATATCAAATTCGAACTAACATCTCATATCAGCTTCGAACTAACAGTTCACAAAGCTATATATAATCTCTTCTTAGTTCATGTTTAGTTTTAATCGTCTTCCACTATTGTTGATGGTAGTAGTTCCTATGCAGGCTTTCAAGAAGAAACACGTATATTTAAATGATTCTATATTAAATTCCTCAAACATAAGGGACAATCTTAATTTTTTCACATATTCTGTTGGGTAAGTAATTTGATTTTATCTGTATAATCTTTTATGATTTTTCCAGAAAAAATCTTATAGTATTTCATCATCGTCATTTGATCAATCAAAATTTTTATGGTTTATCTTGTATTTTTTATTTAAAAAATGATATATAATCAATATAGTATAGATTTCCTTATACAGTTCTATGACGTGGTCGTTTTGGAATATTATTTTTAATCGTTTCCATTTTGCACTGTGGTCTTTATGATTTAATTTCTTTTTTCTACTGTTGTAATCCAATCTAGTATACTAGTTATTAACAGCCTGATTGTTGCAGTTGTATCACACGAGTAGATTTTTTTATTTGATAGTGGTTAAAAGGACACATTAAAGGAAAGAGAAATGAATCATAATATTAGTGATTTGCACTTTCTGCATAAGTTTTTGTGATGAAATTATTTTTGACACCATCCATTAACGAAAGTCTGAAGTGCTTGCAACTCTTAAGACATTATACAGTATGGAAGCACAAATGCACAAAATCATGAACAAGGGTTAGCACCTAAACTACTACCGATAAAAGCATAACAAATTGATTTTCAATCTCCGTATAGACATAGAACTCAACGATATATTGGAATTATTTAAGGACCCATTTATATAGGGGACTCCAACGAAGATGGTAAGTAAAAGTCATCAGTGATGTCAATATGGATCATATAATTCGAGACAGAAACAAAGGAACGGCGTCTCTTCATAAAGTAATATCAATGTAGAAAGAAGGAAAGTTTAGGTACACAAAGAACGGATCTATCTAACCCATCGGTAGTCATTTAAAATTGACACAAATTTTTACTTTTAGAAGTTTAACTAGATTGGTTCAGGCCAGGGACACCTATGTTATATACCGTTGTGTTAGTTTGACACTTTTTGTTGACTTGGCATATTGGTGTGTGTAGCACGCATTTTGAGCGCGTAGGGGAGTTTATTGTTTAATTTTTTCTCCTTCTTCTTCACTCTTATCATATCACTTATTCTCCATTCTACATGACAACCTTAAAAAATCTACATCATATTCTAAAATATATTTTATTGTATAACAATAAATGTTGCCACTAGATATCAAAAATTCTAAAAAGTACAAAAAATGACGATTATATAATATGATTTTTTTTTTATTAAGATTAAACAATCGTATCAAGATAAACGCTGAGGAAAAGGCTCACGATGACAAATTAAAATGGTACCAAAGTAGCCATGAGTATCTTAAGTGTTATTTTTTAAAAAACCTCAACATAAAGGACCCTCATACTTTGCACATTATTTTTGGGCCATTGAATCCGAAAATAAGTATATTCTTTATGATGATAAAAAAATCCGCCCAATGGATATGATTTTTCAAAACTTATTTTTTGACAGTGCATTGCAATATTGTTATAAGTCTTATTGAGTTATTTAAAAAAAAGGAAAAAAATGATGAAAATTTAATTGGGACATATTCAAATGTTAAAATGGAATTTATTGATAATGTTTGAAGATTTAAACTTTTTATTAGTTTATAAGAATAGAATATTTTAAAAATATCTATAAAATTTTAAACTATGTT
Organism: Solanum habrochaites; assembly: GCA_027704765.1. NCBI lineage: Eukaryota > Viridiplantae > Streptophyta > Magnoliopsida > Solanales > Solanaceae > Solanum > Solanum habrochaites. Next base: position 53,304,486 of record JAKWJA010002491.1, read on the forward strand.
ACACATAATTATATATTGAAAATTGTTCAAAGTTGTAATAATGAGATGACTTAATTAGTATATAAATTTTTATATGTTGGCTTATATTGTATTCTACTATTTAAATTATACATGATTAAAATTATGTTGCCATATGACAGAAGGTATCAGGCATTTTTAAAAAATATAGTTGATTGCCATAACCCATAAAATGCATACGATTGACCAATTATCCGAAAAGTAAAGTTGTTTGGATAACAATGCCTTGGCATATCTATTAAATTTGCAACATATATAAAAATTTTCGAATGAAGTACACATTTTTTTTTCTTGTACATTGCCACTTGGTATGTATGTTGTGCTCTCAAAAAGAAAATCTAGATAGTATAATTATAAACAGAGTGTGCCAATTACCAATAAATAGAAAAGAAAATAAGATATACAACTAATTTTGTCATTGCTATAAATCTAAAGTTGTCTAGATGTGATAAGCGAATGGGTAAATTAAAAAAAAAGCTTCCGTGGGCTAAAAAAATATGTAAAAGTAAGAAGAATAACATAAGATAAAACCAACATAGCGAAAGCGAGAAAGTTCTATTACAGTTAACAAAAGACAGGAAAAAGAATATATATTTTCAATATTTTAATTGTGTTAGTTTCCACCTTAAGACGAAATCACTAAATATGAAGCGGAAAGGTTTTATGCTTATGAATGGACGAGTCGCTACAGGGTCTATATTTAAAAATCGCTAAAAATAAATAAATGTATCAGTGCTATGACGCGTGGTAGTCGCTTGACCCTCATTTTCCTCTTTCCATTTTTGCCCTCTCGTCTTTATGATTTAAAAAAAACTTTTTTTTCTCTGTGTCTCTATTCGTTCCTCGTTCTTGGCTCCGTCTGTTGCCCGTGTCTCCCCGCTGCTCCTTTTTTTTCTTGCTTGGTCCCGCCCCCCAGTCCCGGCCCGCGCCCGTCTCCTCCTCTTAGTGCTTTTGCCCCTTTTGCCCTAGCTTTCTGTGTGCACTCTAATCTGACGCGAGCAGGCCAGCAAGGGGCCCCCGGGCCGCCCGCACCCGCCTCGTCCCCGCCAGTCCGCCGTCCTGGGCCATCTTGAGACATCTACATTCCAGGCCCGCAACTCCCTGTACGCCCACGGGTTCGCCCCTTCCACACCCCCGCAACTCGTCATCATACAAATGATACAGTCAATTATCCGTATGATGTCGGACCCCAACATATATGAAATTATTTAGGACTAATATAGGGGATCCACAAAGAGTGGAAGTTAAAACTCACTCAATGAGTCAATAGGATCATATACGTTCGAGACAGAAAAACAAAAGGAACGAGTTCTCTTCATAAAAGTATACACATGTTATCTATAGTGTATATGTGACGTTCCCTTACACAAGAAATGGGATCACAACCCTCGTAGGCCACTTAAATGACACCAAATTTTACTTAGACGCTTCTTTAACTAGGACTTGGTTATGCCAACAACCTCAGTATATTCCGTTGTGTCAGTTTTGACACTTTTGCTGACTGGCCCCAACCCTAAATTAGTGTGCTGGTCGCACCCGCATTTGAAAGCGTATGTTGGGAGATGGGTGTGTTGTTGATGGGGTGTGTGTTCATTTTTAAATGTTTCCCTATCTTTTCAAGTCACTATCCCTAGCACTGTTAGGTCTACGTTCCACATGCACCTTAACAAGTCTACAATGCATATGCTAGAAAATGTGTGTATTTTATTTAAATATAAATGTTTGTAGTAGATATAAAAAAATTCCTAAAAAAGTACAAAATTCCGCTTATATCAAATATTTTTTGTGAAAGTAAACAATCGTTAAAATAACGATGAGGAAAAAGGCTCACTATGACAAATTACATGGCCAAAGAGCCATGCGTATCTTTACGTGCTTCTTTAATATACTCAAACATAAGGGACTCTCACACACATTGTCAGTTTTGGGCATTGGTCTCCAAACTCAACGTATCTCTTCACTGGTTTCTAACAAAGCCTCCGCACCTTTTTCAATGATTTTTCCAAAAACTCATTTTGACATGCGTTTGCCATGTATGTTATACGTATTACTGAGGTTATTTAACCACAGTAAATTTAATTAAAATTTAATGTTGGGGCTAGATATCAACCCTGTTAAAATGCAATGATAATGACAAATATCTAGTATGAACTTTTTATTAGTTTCAAGAAAAGAATATTTAAAAAAATCTATAAAATTTTAAAACTATGTTACACATAATTATATTGGGAACATTGTTCAAAAGTGGTACTAAAAAAATGCGATGATTCATTAGTATTTATACCAATTTTTAGGGCACTTATATACGACATAATACTATTTTTAACCCCCACCTTATTTTTATCATGCTAAAATTATTGTTGCCCTATGCCGCAGGTATCAGTGCATTTTAAAACTCTTGATGCACCATAACCCATCCTATATGCATACGATGCCAATTATCCGACAAGTAAGTTGTATGGACCTAACAAAGGGTCATACGCTAAGTTCTTATACAAGCACTTTGCATAACATTATATTGAGCAAATTATTCATGACGTTATTCACAGTTGTTGTCATTGTACATGAAATCTTCATATGTTATGCCTACAAGACCCCAAATTGTATCGTATAATTAAAGTACCAAGAGTAGACGAAGATTACATAAATAGACAAGAAAATAGATATAACTAATTTTTGTATTATATAAATCTAAAAAAGTTGTCTAGATGATGATAAGGAATGGGTAAAAAAGCTTCGTGGCTAAAAAATATAAAAGTAGAAGAACATAACGATAAAACACTCAAAGCAGATAAGTTCTATTACAGTTTACAAAGACGGAAAAAGAATATATATTTTCTCTAAATAAAGAATGAGAATTAGTCAAAGTATTAGTGTATATTGTGTCTACATGATGAAAAACAACTTTACATCTGGTAAAAATAATTGGATGAGATAGTTATCATTTCCTTTGAGCTAATTTGGTTGTCAGTATAATTAGTTTTTCAATTTTCTTATCCATTTGAGGAAAAAGGAGTGCTTGTATAGTATTTTTTAGCGTTCAATTCTGGAGAAGTCGAAAATTAAAAACAAAATTTAAGGTCCTACATTCATTGTACTGGTGGACATTGAATTTCATCCTCTATCTTAGAATTTTCATGCTCTTAAAAAAAAGTTAAAAATATTTTGAGCAAAGACGGGATCATCATCTTACTTAATTCATCATTTAAATAATGAATGCACATGAAGTACTTGTAAAAACTTATTACATCTATCTTTAATTAGTAATTAGCATAGATATATTTGGTTTTGTAACAAAAAAATAGAAATAAAGGGGTGTTGAAGGGTAAAACGATATTTCAATATTTTAATTTTGATGTTCCCACTTTAGCATATTAGATGATATGATTAAGTTATAGTTATTATATTTAAAAATAAATAAATAAAATAAATAGCAATGCTATGGACGCGATCGATTTGAAATATTTTTATCTTTTTCCATTTTGCAATGTGGGTCTTTATATTTTTTAATTTCTTTGTGTTCTACTGTTGTAATTCAATCTCAGTTCATACTAGTTCGTCGACACGTATGTCACACTTGTTCACACGTGATGTGGTAGATTTTTATTGAATTGGTAAAGAAACATAAGGAACAGAGAAAAAATGATATCATAATATTAGTTGATTTTGAACTTTTCTGCACTTAGACACTTTCTGTGAAATTATTTGATTGACACCATCCATTACGAAAAGTCAGACGTACTTGAAACTCTTGAGACATTCTACAGTACTCGGAAGCACAAATGCAGTTAAAATCATGCACAAAGGGTAAGCCCCTACAACTACTCGATTTAAAAATCTACAAATGATCATCAAATCTCCGTATCGATGTAGGACTCCAACGATATATGAAATTAATTTTTAAGGACATAATATAGGGACTCCAACAAAGAGGTAAGTAAAAACCACTCAGTGAGTCATATGGATCAATACTTCGAGAAGAAACACAAACAAAGGAACGAACGTATCTTCATAAAGTATACAAATGTAGAAGAATGCTTGTTTAGTACACAAGAAGGGATCTAACCCGCGGTTAGCCATTTAAATTGACATCAAATTTTTACTTAGACGCTTTAACTAGACTGGGTTCATGCCAGCACACCTCATGTTATATTCCGTGATGTGTCAGTTTGACACGTTTTGCCTGACTTGGCATATTGTGCGGTGTGGCGTGTGTCGCACGCATTTTGAGCGCATGAGGATTTTATGTTTTAAAGGTGGTGTCTTCTTTCTAACTCTTTGATCCTAGCAACTTATCGTACCTTCCACAATGACAACCTTAAAATCTACATCATAGGCTAGAAATAGAGATTTTATTAAAATACTAAATGTTTGTAGTAGATAAAAAAAATTCTAAAAAAAGTACAAAAAATTACGCTTATTAATATGATTTTTGTTAAAAATAAACAATCGTTTAAAATTACGTGAGGGAAAAAGGAAAAAGCTCACTATTGAACCAAATTTAAATGGCCAAATGCCCATGAGTATTCTTTAAGGTGATTATTTTTTAAAAACTCAACATTAAGGACCCTCTCTACTTTGTCACATATTTGGGGCATTGAATCCCAACTAAGTAGATCTGTAATGATTTTATTAAAAAAATCCGCCATTGTAAGATATGCTTTTTCAAAAAAAACTCAGTTGTCGACATGCGTTTTGACACATGTATCGTTAACGTATTACTTATGTTATTCAAAAAAAAGTAAATAATTAAAATTAATTGGGTAATATTCAAAATGTTAAATTGAATTTATATGACAAATATTTTGAAGTATTTTAAACTTTTATTTGTTTCAAGAAAGAACTTTTTTAAAAATATCTATAAAAATTTTAAAATATGTTAACCACATAATTTATATTGAAAAATTGTTCAAAGTGTTGTAATAATGAGGATGAGTTATTAGTAGTAATATGTTAGGTGTCCCAAGATCGTTTCAACCAATGCTGGATTAACTTCTAGGAGTGAGCTTTGCATGAGTTCACTGCTTGTAGTTTCCTGTGTCGAGATATTAGAAATGTTGCCTATATTTTGAGTTTTTTATAAACTACTCATGGGATGTTTGTCTTTTCCATGTAGGTTGGTAGAAGGTGGGGGGAGGGGGTGGCGAAGGTAGGGGTTAAATTGTGATTTTTTGCAAAAAAGTTTTTCTAAACAAAACATATTTAGGGGTAGTTGGTGGAGGAAACAAAAAAAAAATTAGGGGTAGGTTGGTGGAAGAGGGGACGAGAGGCGGGGTGGTGGTTTGTCCGGGGGAGGGGGTGGTAGGGGTGGTGGGTGGGTGGTGGGTGTAATTTCTTGGTTTTATTTGCCCTAACTTCTACCATAAATAGGTTTTCCTGGTAGGAAAGGTTTGACTTGACTAATCCTTTTCTTGTAGGAAAAAGGTTTAGGACCTCTAAACTAGAGGCTTGTTCCTTGCTTTAATTTAATCGCATTCAAGTATCTAAGAGTTTGAGAGTTTTTGGGTTAGGGGAAAGAAATTGTGTTCACAAGACTTTGATAACGTTATCAGTTGTGTGAAACCTCCCATGTTTCTGAGTGAATTGGTGAGTTGTTACCTCTGTATTTTGTACCCATCATATTTATAGGGGAGTGCTCATCTCCTTTTGTGGCCGTAGGTCAGATGGACCGAACACGTTAAATCTTCTGGGTCTTTTGGTATATTTCTCGTTTTGTCTGTCTTACTCGTGGTCTTTCGAGGTTTGCTGCTAGCTTCCGCATTTACACCTGCTTATTTCGGTCCTAACAAGTGGTATCAGAAGCCAGATTTAATGACGGAGCAGTCAGGTCAGTGGTTCGATAACGATTGATTGAACCAGGGTTAGAAAGGGGTGTTCATTCTTGACGGGTATAGTTCTAGCCGCAACCTTTTTGACAGTACGAAGATTTCGTTGGCGAAATTATTTCAGAGAGGTTCTCCTGGGTTGAAGACATAAAATTTTTCCAAAGGATATTATGGAGAGGGGAAGCAAGTTGTGGAAGATTAAGTAGTAAAGCAGGTGGACAAATTTATTTTGCAGAAATTCAGGCAAGGGGGAGATTTGTTGGGTTTTATGCCCTAAAATTTCTTACCATAATAGGTTGTCCTTTGTCGGAAAAAGGTTTTGAATGAATAATCCTTTTTTTAGGAAAAAGGTTAGGACTCTATAAATAGAGGCTTGTTCCTTTCTTTAATAATCAGCATTCACAATGTAGTCTTAAGAGTTTTGAGAGTATGGTTAGGGGAGAAATTTGTGTCACAAGCTTGTACGTTATCACTTGTGTGAACCTCCCATGTATTCTGAGTTGAATGGTTGAGGTGTTTCCCCGTATTTGGTACTCTCATATTTATAGTGATTGTGCCATCTCCTTGTGGACGTAGATCGAGTGACGAAACAAGTTAAATCTTTGTGCTTTTGGTTATATTTCTCGTTGTCTTCTTACTGTGGTATTCGAGGTTGCTTTTGCCTAGTTCCGCATTTAACCTGCTTATTTCGGTACTTAACAAGAGTGTTTGTGACGAAAGATTGACACACCTGAAAATCTAACAATAACGAACACCAAGTTTTACGTGGGAAAAACCCTTCAAACCGAAGGTAAACACCCGGGATCGACAAGATCCAAATTGCGTCACATATAACAATAAGCGAGTTACAAATATTCTTCTAATGGCTGCACCAAAAATGTGCCAAGAGAACAAACAAAGCTACACCAACAAAGATAAATAGAAAGAACACCACCCAAAACCCAGCTTCTGTTCGGGACCGAAAACAGGATTTTCTGACCTCCTAATCCGATCTCCACCGTTCAAATTCAATCAACCAAGATGTTAGAACCACTCAGTCCAATTTCAGACCGATACCAACTGGTTAGTAATCAGAAAACACGATCTGAACGTGGCTGGTCGGAAAGAGAACAGAAGAAAGAAAAAGACTGAGCAAAGAATCCTGTTCTTTCTCTCTTTTTCTCTTGTTGAAAAGCTCTCTCAAAAACCTATCTTAGTTTAAGTCTTTCAAAGACCCAATACCAATGAGCAATTAATATTCTCTCAAAAACCATCTCTATTATAGAGTTTGTGCTTTCTTATAAAAGCCCAACCAACTACAAATAGGATTACTTTCCAATCTTTTCCTAATAGATTGGAAACCCAATTAAGGAGAATAATTCCATACTTTCTTTTCCAAGTAGGATTAGGCCATGGGCCTTTGGCTGGAACATGGGCAATAGCCCAACAATTTCTTTTCTTGGAAAGCAGATTTTTTTAAATGGGTTGAAACCATTTACCCAAACCATATTTGACCAAGTCCATATTTGCCCATATTCTATTTGGATAGATTGTAATCCAAATAATTTTTGCTCAATCCATTCAAATCCGATCATATCCAATCATTTGCCACCCCTAGCTAGAGTTAAGGCCATTCTGGATCTACTGGATAAGCATCCAAAAAACAAAATAAAAGTTATTCTTCGTGGACAAAGATTCAGGCAAAGTTATTGAGCATTATCAAGAGTTTGTTTATGATAATCTCCCAAGGTGTTATATAGATTGTAAACGACAAGGACATGATGAAAATAATTGTGTGTTTCTCGGCAAGGTAGGTGCTAAAAATCAGAATGATGCAAGGGATAAAGATACGGATGTGGAGAAATATCAAGGTGAAGCAAGGTAGATTATAAATGCTAAATTCGGGGGAAAAGCAACTTAGAATTCTATAGAGGTTGAGCTTGATAGAAGCAACATCGTAATTGAATGTACTCAATTCAACTTGTTGCGAGATGAGAATGTTGGACAGAAGAAAGGATACATGGTACATATGAATTATCTACTAAATCTGGGAGTACTTTAGGCAAATCCCAACCTGTTACTGGTGTACTTCAACACACACAAAATTCTGCCCAGTTTGACAAAGATGTTAACAATTGAGTCTTGTTCTTCGGGAATTGAACAAGAATAGGGAGCATGTTGATCAACAAGTTGTTTTGAGACATGAAAATGAGTACAGAGGGAATAGATGGTATAGAAATCAGTCCAAATACACCTATCATGGCTGTTTCGGAATCAGAGGAAACTAAAAACGGTTTGAATGTTTCTAACCAAAAACAAAAGGAAACGAGTGCTTCTAAATGGGCAGATTTAGTTGAAGAAGAGGAAAACATTACTTCACCTCCTATGAGTAAGTTAAGCCCTCAAGCACCCGAATTTGTGCCTCTATGGTAATGACAGTTGATACCTTTAAAAAGAATTTGGCCATGAACACCAAAGATATTGGAGTATTGGCTGAGAGTCATGATCCAAAAAGGTCTTAGTTCAGGAATTATTAGTCAACTGCAGGTTCTTATTATAATAGTGACTTGGAACAGGACATGCCGATGGGGAAGATGAGTTGTTGGAAACGGTGTAGGACATGTGCTTTGATAAAGTTTCCAAGGAAGGGGATCTCTCACCATGACAACGAAGAAGTAGAAGCAACAAAAAAAAAAAAAAGAGCATGGAAGGCAACACATATGGGATGGTAAGGTGACTGAGGAATTTGTTTCAAGGCACCTACCAGTGCGACTAGCAAAGCAAAATCATATGACAGTGTCAACAACTTTAACAAGATCCAACAAATCCAAGAAGAATTGATGAACTATCAAGTGTTTTGGACATAGTTGAAGAAGAAAATACCTCAAGTTACTTTTGACGGGCAAACTATCTTTTTTAGTTCATACATATATAAATCTAAGTTTGAGGCTAATAACTCAATCTTATTCTTGACTTTTATATTGCATTACTCAAGTATCTTCATTTGTAATATTATTTTAGAGAATACTATAAACTCTACGAGGATCATAGAATATCTAGTTTTCTCTAGCTCTTTTTTTCTTCATGCTTGTTAATTAGTAGAGTTTTATTATTGCAATAGGATCTGTAAGGTAAGGTCTAGCCCCCTTGCTTGTACTCTTCCTCGGAGGTTCTTTTATCTATTAATTAAAATTTCTTAGTTCAAAAAAAATTGTAGTTAGTCTGATCAGCTTTAATATATATGTGGATTTGTGTTAATTCTTTTTTCAAATTGTTTGTGGCAATAATTATCCATTGATCATTTTGTTGTCACAGTGACAGATATATAATGGTGCATCTAAATCATCAAGTAAATGACAATTAAAGTACAAAAGCTGATGTGAAATGTGATTCAACTGCAACTACTTAGACTCCAATTCATCAAAAGACAGAGTTTGGAAAGAACACAATTGGTTGCTGAGTGAAGCTCTTATACAAGGTTCTTCTAGGCTCTTAGATGCTTTATTCAAAAATCGTTCTAATGATGATAAAGGTTAAATTAGAGTGATATTTTTACGACGCTTTATGATTGCTGGTATTTGTGATGACTTATATGAGTGTTTACTTGATTCGAATATGTCATTCTTATTCAGAAATTTTGTTTGTTGTGTTTCTGTAAAGTTGGATGTTAAACATTGTGTTTCCCAATCTCAAGAATGTTAAAATTGCCTGCTGCATAACACATCGTTCGAAAGAGGCGATAAGCTTTTTGAACTTTCAGAGTTTCTGCTAAAGAAGACAATAACTTGAAGAAGTCCTTTATCATATCAAAGATGAGAATCTGCTGGAAATGTTCGAAACAACGTGTTTCCCAATATTTATCACAAATCATCATATCCAAGAGTCCTGTTCACGGCTAGACTGGATGAAACAAACCCGATTTATAATACAACACTGATATATATTGTTATCGCTGAATACAAAGTACTACGTATAATACACACAACAAAATAATAACATACTAATTACAGATAGATTGACATAGAAGAAGGTAATGAGAAACTAGAACAAAGAAAAGGGATGAAAAATAACTGAAAGCCAAAGCTTCGACATAATTTGCATAACCATTCTTTTTAATCGCTAGACCTTTTTAACAAGAGCAACTTTCACATATAGCAAACACAAAATTCATATTTGTATGCTATAGCAACGTTTGCATAATTGCACTTCGTAAAAAACATAAATATGTATAATTCGATTATTAAATATACAAAGGAAAAACCCAATATATAATTCGCCTATAATATACAAAAAGGAAAGCAGTGGCATACAAATGGGACTTGTATAACTTGTGTAATATAAAACGAGAAAGAGATAAAAAAAACAAAAGGAAATTGGCAGGGGAAAGATTTATATTGTATAGAGTATAAGTGTATAAGGACCCGAAAGATTGTATGTTAATTTGCATTTGTGTATATAAATTTTTCTCTCGGCTTTAATAAAAACAAAAACACAATTTATATAATTAGTTTCTGTTTGTGTAAGCGATAGAGGCGAGGATGGAGAGAGAGATCTGGGAGAGTGGTGAGCGAGATCTGGGAGAGGGGAACGAAAATATATGTATGTATATAATTTTTTCTCGTTTTATACAAACACAAACACATTTTTATACACTTGTGTTTGTATAAAAGTGAGAGGGAGCAAGACAGAGATAAAGTGAGTTCCATGATTGACGCCGCTTACTCTGTTTTCACGCAGCCTGGGGTCGTTTGAGGTCGCTGTATTTCCGTCTAAATTGTGAACGTTGCGTTGGACGACTTCTAATCTTTTGGGGGGAAAAGTACGTTAACTGGTTAAGCATTTGGGAAAGGGCCGGGTTGATGGGAAAATGTGGGCTGGGTATTTTGGGTATTTATTGTTGACTGAATAGAATAAAATAGGTCTGGAAATATTAAAGGAAAAATAACTTAAATACACAACTATTAGTTTAGTATTCTCTAATTTCCCCTTCTTTTTTAAATATTACATAATTTCTTTTTTTTTTAAATTTTAGTAGAAGTTTGGAGATACATAGTCTTCTCTCTCCTATAACACATGAATACCGTGGTTTTTCCACGGTTATAATTACGCTTTTCCGTAAGTTGTAGTGACGTCCAAAGCCCTTTTTGTGCTAATTTGATAAAGTTTTTTCTTTGTTTTCAGAAATCTTGTCAAAAGCCAAGAGCGGAGATTTTGAGAGAGAAATGAAGAAGAGACACCTATGGAGCTTATGACGGTCCGTTTCATGCTTGTGACGGGTTCGTAGGTGGCCAGCGTAGAGAAGCTGATGAAGGAAGATGGGGAAGTCTGACAGTGTGGGATTACAGAAGCTTTGAGACGGTCCGTCATGGACATGACGGTCCGTCCTGCAGGTTCATCGTGCAGATCCGAGAAGTGATCCAGTATTACCCAGATTCCAAGAGTGAAGTCTTTTGAAACGAGACCCTCGACGGGACCGTTGTGCCTTATGACGGGTCGTCCACTTGCGTTGAGGGGAAGGAAGAAAGCAGCAGAAGAAAAGAAAAAATGCACCAAGGATGGACACGGAGTCCACGACGGTCCGTCGCGTGGTCCTCGGACCCAGCCGCGTTTGGCAGATTTCCAGCAATTAGAATTCTTGGTTTAATTAGGTTTGGTATTTTTATAATAGTTGAAAAACCTCGTTTTTGATGGTTGGTTAGGGACACCTGATAGTTAGACTCTGAGATTATGAAACTCCGTATTCGTAAGTAAACATGTATTGTAGATTCTCGATTTAATCATAGACTTTTCGTGAGATTATTGATACTTTGAGAATTCTTGCAAGTAATTTTTTGGTGGTGATTGAATCAAGCAAGCAATATTTTGGGAGTTTATCTTTCTCATGAAGTAGTACTTGAATTCTTATTTAATATATATTGAATATTGTTTTCTATGGCGTGAGTAAACTAAAATCCATTAACAGGGTGTCAGGGAAACCATAGGCAAATTAATGAGGAAACCCTAGCTAAAATAACAAATTCTAGATAGTGTTGCATGTATTAATAATTCTTTCGCTTAGAGTATTTTTAACGGTAATGCATCAAACGAGAACTCGCCCTTAATGCTACTTGCCGGACACCAAGGAGGTTAGATAATAGAAAAATAATTATTAACATAATTTTAGTGTAGACTATCTAATAGGCTCGTCTTGATTGGTACGAGGGTTAGTAACTTAGTCAAATATCGAATACGATGCTAATATGGAGGTAACGATAAGGGTAGGAAAGCAACACACGTAGCCGGACCAAAGGTGCGGAGTGGAGTGAGGAATATTTCTAGAGACGACAAGGATTTAGAAATACATAACTTATCCACTTTGCATGCAAGATACTAGGAAGATTGTTTATAGTTAGAATTATCAAGTTATGAACCTGTTGCGTGGGGAACACGTAAAACCCCTAGTGACTAGTGATTAATTATTAAAACCAAACTTTCAAAACTGTTAGTGTCGCTTTTCAATTTTAGTTAGTATATTGTTACGTATTAGAAAATACAACCCCCCTATTTACATTTTGATGTTTTACTTTCTAAGGAAGGGACTTAAACTCTTCTCCGTCTCTTTTATACTCATGTTCACGAACAATAGTAATAACAAGTTAAAGTTAATCTAGACTATTTCCTCGTCGGGAACGATCCCAAACCTTACTAGTTGGTTATGTACTTGACGCGACCGCTTTACTTCTCATTTGAGAAGTAAGTTTGAGCGTATCAACACACACTTCCCCAATATCATGCCTATTTTTTCTCCACTACAAAACATTCAATCTTCTGAATCAATTTTAGAATTTGAATTATTAATTTTTAATTAAAAAAGTTTACAACATTTAATATGAAATTTTGAATTTCAAAAATGTTCAAAAATTTTGATGAAATTTCTGAAAATGGACTATGTTCGCTGGTTCTTCTTCTTTCTTACTCCATAATCGTTCTATATTCTTATCTTCTTCTTTTAAATCATCATCTGTTCCTTATTTTCTTTTTTTTTTCTTGTTCATTGTTATATTACATCAGTCGGGTCTCTAGGTCTTTTTTTTCTTCTTAACCATCATCCGTTCTTTTTTTTTTGTTATTGTTTATATTACATCATATTAATGGATCATTTACTAATTAGAAGGATTATGCATTCGGACGATGAAAATTGGAAAAAAATAGAAAACAAGTCTTTGCTGATCCGTGAATGTTGGAAGGATCAAAAACCAAAAGATTTGGACGAATCATCTAAATTCAAAAGGTTGACAAAAAACACCAAAAAAAAAGAGGAAAAAGAAGCAGCAACCATTGTTGTTGAAATTAGTCCCAAATTTTAGTAAGGATCCCTATTATCAGAATTTTTGAAAATTGTTATCAGATCAGACAATAAGTTTAATAAATAAGTACTCACTGTGGTATAGGGTGTTTTCGTCGATGCACATTTGATACATGAATTAGATGTGTATCATATGATTTCCTAGTATCAAGAGTTTTGAAAATTGTATCATGTATCAATCAATAGTTTAATAACTGGACATCAAGGTGTGCTTGCTTGAAAAACAATATCGACTCAGTGTGGTAGTGTTTAGACGTGCATTGAAATGAATTTGATGTGTATCAGATGATTTATATGTATCACGAGTTTTTGAAAATGTTATCATGTATCAGTCAATAAGTTTTAATAAAACTGGATGTTCATAAACATATCTTCAAACTAGATGATATAATCTGGAATTTTCAAAATTGAAATTGGTATCAATTACGAGCCTGAATAATTGCTTCATTAATGAACTGTTACCGTTAATTAAGCTGATTAGATAACCAAATTTAAATGTTCCATTTTTTTACACTTTTTTTAATCTTAACAGTTTTTAAGTTACTGGTATCATTTTTAAGTTAAGTTTATTGGGTATCTTACCATGTATAAAACAGACAAACTGTATTCACGCCACAAAACAATTTTAAGGGATTATTAGTAAATACTAAATTTGTCGGGACAGAATGTAATTATTGTATTACACTATGAGATTCCTTAAATTTATCAAAATAATGGTGGAGGATAAACGTTGGGCTGCTGACGAGGCCCAATACCTGTCCCTTTGATGGATTTGGGGAAGAGATAGGAATGACTATATTGGCTTGCTAAATTAGCCAAATGAGTTTCATTAGCAAAATCGGCTAAAAATTCGTAAAATGAATCGACACTAATTAATTAAATGAGCTTCTTAAATTTAACAAGATAAACATAATCAACTTAAATATAACTAATGACTCAAAAATATAAACCAACCAACAATTTAAACAAAGTCAGTTTGATGAAGCGTTAAGTAAGACTGAAATCCTCTTAAAATAACTTTCAACTATTTATAAAATGAATTAACTATATATTAAATTATAAAACACATATTCTACTTAAACTATAACAAGACAAACTAATAAGTTTAACTACAAAAATAAATATCCAAACTAGCTATCACCTCTAGATAACTTAGTCTAAACTAAGCGGATAGCACACCGCCCACTATACTAACCCAACCGATTAATATAGACTTTTACAGTAAGACTCAAAGTTACTCCGAATATGTTCTTGCAAGACTCAAACCAGGTTTTTAAAAACGTTTTAAACAAATAATAAATGAATCCTCATTTAAGCTCATACAAAGCAATTCAAGAACAACAACAGGTCGGAAATCCATTTTTTCCTCTTAAATCCAGGTCCTTCTTGTTATGTATTCTTGTGCTTGAATTCTTCCTTGAAGATGACCTTTTATTTTAAGCTCTTGAGTTTTAGTTTGCCCAAACTGATTTGGGTTTTGTCAGAAAGCGATGATATAACAACCACAAACCTCGAGACCATCCTATTGGCTGAAGGTCTGCTGTTAAAAAAGTTGTGCACCAACCACATCAAAGGTGACAACTTCTTTATGAGTTCTTTGAAAGACTTGCCGATTGACTTCCTTCTTTGAATGAATGCATTTATTTTTTGTTCATCATGTTGACCTAAGCCAACCATAAATAGGTATGACCGTGGAACAAACAACTATGGTCCAATTTTGGATTGGCGTAGTAACGCTGACGCCTCACCACCCTCTGACACAACACTTACAGTTGTTTTCGCAATAATGGATTTTGGACGAGAGGAACTTAACAGGTAACAAGTCCCTTTGTTGTGGACACTTAAAAACAAACAATCCTTGTTCCGGCTCTTCCTAATTAAAAGTGTAGCCACTGCACTTTTTCCCCTATTACCTGAACGACACTTTATAGTTGTACCCGCATTTGAATCTGGTCGAGAACAACTTGTTAGGGACCATCCCTATAACAACTGTTGGCCCAGTGTCCCTATATTTGTGAGGCTCATCAAAAACCAGAATATAACATTTTTTTGCCTTTTTTTCTCTTCTCTCTTGTTGAGATTACCACAAATATTCCTCACACTGAATTTTATCTCATATCATTTCACTGTTAGTAGTTCAATAACAAGGATCTGGTCCTTGTTAGTCGAAAATTGTAAATCACAATCAGAACTCATATCAATTCTAACGAACATTGTATTTCAGCTTTCGAACTACCAGTTCACAAAGCTATATATAATCCTTCTTTCCTTTCATTTTTAGTTTTAATAGTCTTTTTCCACTATTGTTGATTGTAGTAGTTTTCCAGCAACGTCATGAACACGATATTTAAGTTATTATATATATATACCTCAAAACATAAGGGACAATCTCTAATTTTGTCACATATTATTTGTTTTGTAATTTGATTTGATCTGTATATCTTTTAATGATTTTTTCAAAAATAAAAAAATCTTATTTATTTCCATCATTGTCATTTTATCTAATCAAACTTTTTATGGGTTTATCTTTGTAGTTTTAATTTTTTAAAAAATGATATTATAATTCAATATAGTCTAGATTTCCTTTATCATCTATGACGCGGTCGATTTGAATAATTTTTAATCTTTTTCCATTTGAGTGTGGTTTTTGTTTTAAAGTTTCTTTTTTCTACTGTTTGTAATCCAATCTAGTAACTAGTTTTTGAACACGTTTGTTGCACGTATATCACCCACGAGCGCTTAATAGGTGGTAGTTTTTTTATTTGAATTGGTAGACAGCGATAAAGCAGCAGAGAAATGAATCATAATATTAGTTGATTTTGAACTTTCTGCACTAGAACTTTTTGTAAAATTATTCCTTTGACATACCATCCAATACGAAAAGCAAGTACTGTGGCAACTCTTAAGACATTCTCAACAGTACCTGGAGCACAATGACTAAAATCATGTCACAAGGGTAAAGCCCCAAACTACTCCGATAAATCATACAGATGATCATCAATCTATCTCCTATCGACATCGAACTCCAACAATTATATAGAATTTTTTAAAGACATTATATAGGGACACCACCGAAGAGGTAAGTAAAAGATCACTCGTGAGTCCAATATGGATCATATACTTCGGAGACATACAAGAACTCACGCTCTTCATAAAGTAACAATTAGACAGAATTACGTTTTAGTTCAAACATTCCACGAAGGGAATCTAACACCATCGGTACCCCCACCCTAAATTGGGAAAAATTTTACTTAGACGTTTTAAGTAGATTTGGTTCATTCAAGACACCTCAGGTATAATTCCTTGTGTCAATTTGACAATTTTGCTGAGGCCTGGCATAATGTTTGTGTTGCACACATTTTGAGTCGCGTGAGGAGTTTTATTTTTTTAATTTTTTTCCTTCTTCACACGTCTTTATCCCTATCACCTTATTTTCCTTCCATTCCACCATGCAACTTAAAAATATCTAACATTATGCTGAAATCGAGGTTTATTAAAAATAAACGAAGTTGCAACTAGATAAATCGAAATTCTAAAAGTAAAAATAACGCTTACTCATAATATTTTTTTTTTAAATAAAACAATCGTAAAATTAACGATGAGGAAAAGGCTCACTATTGACAGATTAAAATGCCAATAGCTCATTAGTATCTTAAGTGAATTATTGTTTAAAAAAGATAAAAAACCCTCAAACATACGGACCTCTCTCTTTGCCAACATTTTTTGGGCTTGTAAATCCAAACTACGTATATATCTTTATGATTTTAATAAAAAAATATCCGCCGTTGTAATATGATTTTTCAAAAATTCTTTTTCGCCCCATCTTTGTACATTTAGTTATACGTTATTACTCTTATTTTTCTTAAAAAAAAAGTAATAAATTAAATTTAATTGAGAACATATTCAAAATTTTCAAATGAATTTAAGACAAATATTTTGAAGTATTTAAACTTTTTATTAGTTTATAAAAATAGAATATTTTTAAAAATATCTATAAAATTTCAAACTATGTTACACATACTTGAAAATTGTTCAAAGTTGTAATAATGAGATGACTTATTTAGTATATAAATTTTTATATGTTGGTATATATTGTATCCTACTATTTAAATTATTTTTATCATGATTAAAACTATTGTTGCCAATATGATAGAAGGGTTATCAGTAAATTTTAAAATGTATCTTGATTGCACATAACCCATCATATATGCATACGATGCCAATTTATCCGAAAGTAGTTGATGGACTACAAATGAATCTTGGCAGACCTTATTAAATCTGAGCATATATAAAAAATTTTCTAATAAATACACATTTTTTTCATTGTACATGAAACTTCATATATTGTCCAAAAGAAGATTATAATATAATTAAAGTGTCGATTACAATAAATAGCAAAAGAAAATAGATATAATTAATTTTTATTTTATATAAATCTAAAAAAGTTTTCTAGATGATGATAAGGACAAAACACTAAAAGCAGATAACGTTCTATTACAGTTTACAATATGTAAGACGAAAAATATATATTTATCTTCTCATAAAGAAGGAGATTACTCAAAACTATAAGTGCACATTCCTGTCTAAATGCTTAAAACAATTTTACCATCTTCTTGTAAATAATTGGATGATAGTTATCATTTTACCTTTGAGTATTTGGGTTGTCCATGTTAATTTAGTTTTTCAACTTTCTTATCCATTTGGAGGAGAAGCGTGTTATTTAAACTATTTTATATAGTTTTCAATTGAGAAGTCCGAAGTTAAACAAATGTTTAAATGTCTACATTAATTGTTATGTGGTGTACATTGAATTTTAATCCTCTATCTTAGAATTTTTATGTCTAGAAAACAAAGGTAAAAATATTTTGTAGCAAAGTTAACGAATCATAAATTTACTTAATTCATCATTAATAAATGTAATCACTTGAATACTTGGACACTTATTCATCTATATTTAATTAGTAATTATAATATCTTTTTTGGTTTTGTAAAAAATAGAAATAGTGTTTGGAGGGGTAAAAAGATATTTCAATTTTTTAATTTTGATGTTCCACTTTAGCAATAATTGATCTTATAATTATAGTTATTATCTTTAAAAATAATAATAATAATAATATATGAAATGATAAATATATGAATGATATATACATTGTTTTTTATAGAGTTCTATGACGCGGTCGATTGGAATATTTTTAATCTTTATCCATTTGCAATTGGTCTTTAGGATTTTAATTCTTTTTTCTACTGTTTTAAATCCAATCCAGTATACTATTGTAGTTTTGACACGTGTGTTGCCGTAATCACACCTTAATAGGTGGTGATTTAGTTCTATTTGAATTGGTAAAGACACAGCATAAAGGATCAAGATAATTATATCATAATTTATGATTTTGAACTTTTCTTTTCTGCACTAGACTTTTGTGAACTTAATTTTTTGACACCACCATTAACGAAAAGTCCAGAAGTACTTGCAACTCCTAAGACATGCTACTACAGTACGTAAAGCACAAATGCACTAAAATCATTCACAAAGGTTGCCCCTAAACTACTACTGTCCGATAAACATCATACACTGATCAGTCCATTCCGTACGACATCGGAACTCCAACGCTTATATTGGAATTATTTTAAAGACATTATAATGTACAAACACAATAGGTAGTAAAATCAATCGGTGATTCCATAGGGACATATCTTCGAGAAGACAGAAACAACGGAACGCACGTCTCTTCAAAGTATACAATGTAGAAAATGAAGTTTAGTTACAACATACGAGAAGGGATCTACACCTCGGTACTCCCTAAAGTTGCACAAAATTTTTTACTATACGACGTTTAACGTAGATTTGGGTTCCTTTCATACACCTCATGTTATATTCCGTGTGGTCAGTTTGACACTGTTTTGCTGCTTGGCATATTGTGTGTGTTGCAACGCATTTTGAGGTTTGAGGCGTGAAGGAGTTTATTTTTAAAAAATTTTTCCTCTTTCACTTTTATTATCCCCTATCACTTATTTCCCTTCCACCATGCAACCTTAAAAATCTCCATCATATGCTAGAAATAGATTTTATTAAAACTAAATGTTGCACTAGATTCGAAATTGTAAAAAGTAAAAAATTCGCTTACATAATTGATTTTTTTGTTAAATAAACAATCGTTAAAATTACGCTATGAGGAACAAGGCTGCACTGTTGACAAATTAAATGGCCAAATAGCTCATGGTATCTTAAGTCTTATTTTAAAAAAAAAAAAAAAAACCTCAAACATAAGGACCTCTCCTATTTTGTCATCACATATTTTTTAGGCATTTAATACAAACTAAGTATTCTTTAATGATTTATAAATAAAATATCCGCTATTGTAATATGATTTTTCAAAATTCATTTCAACCCGTGCTTGTACCTGTATTTATATGTTATTCCTTCAGGTTCTTAAAAACCGTAACTCATTACAATTTAAATTGGGTCCCATTTAAACCTGTTACAATGAATTTCTCTGACCCTCTTTGCCAGTCTTTCAACTTTTTATTCGTTTCTCCCCCTAGAATCTTTTTTCCCCCTCTCTCTCCCCTTTTACACTAGGTTACACATAATTGCACATTGTTCAACGTTGTACTACGAGATGTTATTTAGTATATCTTTTTATATGTGGTAAATATTGATCTCCTTTACATTCTGTGTCTTTTACCCTCATTCTTCCCCTCTTCTTTTTTCCCTCTGCTACCTTTTCTCCGTTCCTTTGAAAATATATCTTGATTGCACATAACTCATCATATATGCATAGGAGGCCAATTTATCCGAAAAGTAAAGTTGTATTGACTAACAAATGATCTTGGCATACTCTTATTAAAATTTGCAGCACATATAAAATTTTTCGAATGAAGTACACATTTTTTTTTCATTGTACATGAAACTTCATGTGTTGTCCAAAAGAAAATTATAATATAATTAAAGTGTTGATTACAATAAATAGCAAAAGAAAATAGATATAATTAATTTTTGTATTACATAAATCTAAATAAGTTGTCTAGATGATGATAAGGACAAAACACTCAAATCAGATAACGTTCTATTACAGTTTAAAATATGTAAGACGAGAAAAAATATCTGTCTCTAAAAAGACTGAGATTAGTCAAACTATTGTCAAATCACTATATATACATATATATATATATTATAATATATATATCTATATATATTATAATATATATATATATATATGAGAGCTCATTCCGCCTATGTGGCATGCCTCATGATCCGAATTTTTTTTTTACAAAACAAATAGGCTTTTACAATTATTTCTTACACAGTAATATTATGTGTATGTATATTTTACTATTAATTTTATTGAATGATATTACAAAAACATACACCTCTTTAAATCAAAAATTCCAAAAGGCTACATAGTTGTCCTCAAACTTAAAAAATTATACATATTTTTTTCCAATGTCCGTTTCCTACTATGATTTTTATTTTTATATTTTATAAATTTTTTTAGTTTTTTATTGTTATTATCCTTTATACCTTTTATTTTATTATTTTTTGTAAAACATTATATATAAATAAAGCTAGATAAACGATTAAGTGATGTGGCAAATCTCAATTTCAATGACCACCATTCGTATTTATCTTATTTTTTTTAATTTTTTAAAAATTTATTCTTTATTTATATGCTAGGTTAAAAATCACTTTAAAGCTATATTTTTTAATTACACCTCTCTCATCAACTCTTTTTTATTTCTCATAAAAAAACTCAGTTTATGAAACTCAAAAGACTATCATTAATTCTCTAATATAACTCCCCCTAAAGGGCTAACTCTACTCTACAAATAAAATGATCTTTTATATTCCTTGTATTTATTTGATGACTTCATCTATCACTATATAAAATCATCGAAAATCCATGTTACATTGACAAAAATTGCATCATCCCCACAATGATTAGGATACTCTATGGTTCACACAATATTTTTTTTGAATGTTTTTTTTTTTAATTTTCATTTTTCAGTTTTTATATGTACTGATTGGTCCAACAAAATGGAGTCAACACTTTTATTTGGCAGGTATAAATGTTTAAAGGATCATGTTAGAGGATGCGCAAAATAATCAAGATTCGCAGACTAAAGAAATATTTTTACTCCTCCCATAAGAGAAACAAGTTTTAATAATGTTGCTTTCCTAATTTATATATATTAGTTGATGTGGCTTAAGATTTTTTGTTTTTTTTTGTGTAAGTAGTTTATTTAAAGTTCTACGAATTTTAAATATATAACACGCTTTCTTCTATTAAATTATTGTACACAAAATTAAACGACCAATGTGTTCGTTTGATTTTCCTGTTATCAGCTTTCTTCTATAATGTTATCGTAGGATAGGTGTGTCCGTCTTCTAAAGGTCAAGAATGACATTTATTATTATTCTCAATTTTTGACATTTTCTTAATTTTTTTATACCTTTATATAATTATTTGAAAACCTCAAATTATACATCACTTCCATTAATTAGAAAGATCAAAAGTCATTATATTCAACTTAATAATTGATACATTTTAGATTTTACATTTTTACATCTGTTTTGGCTCAGTTTTTCATGGATTCATATTGAACCATAATTATATCCAATTAAATTGAAAATTAATATATTCAATGTCTTATGTATGTGTTCTTCTTTATGTTTTTTATATTCCTTATTTATTTTTGTTGTTTGTTGACGCTTCACTGTTTCAAGTCGTTGGTGTTTATGCCTAAAGGTTAAAATGTCTAATTTTTCACACATAAGATCAAAAAAAAATTTGTGTCATATGTATATTTTAAGTTTGTTCACATATACTTCTTGATATTTTTTAATTATTATTTTATACTTATTGGGGTAAAGGATACGTGTTAATAACTCAAAGGAATACTATTCAATTTTACTTGCAGATTTTACAGTATTTTCTTTTTAATTTGCATCTTTCATACTTTTACTATCTTGAGAAATTCATGTGATATTAAATATTGTATTTTATAAACTTAAATGATTCATTCTACTCCAAATTAAGGTATGTATTGTTTTGATGAGAACTATTTTTATAATGTCTTTATTAATGCTTACCTCAACTTCAAATCTGATATTTTGATAATCAAGGGTTCTCATACTATATTTAATTACAAATAATTGATGTATTCTTTTGTTGAGAACTACTTTGAAATCTCTTATTAAAATATTTCGTACCAATATTTGATAAATTTATATCATGTTTTATAAGCTACATCATTGAGTCTCATAATTCGACCGAACATCTACCTCAAAAATGTTGAATACTAAAGTAATTACTAATTCCGTTCATTTTACTTCATATTTTACCTTGTATGTTAATTAACTATCTCAACGCTCAATTGAATTAGATTAGGTCATATTTTTAGATAACATTAAATATTTTGAAATATGTACGAAACATACTATAGATTCAATGTTGTCTCCATTAGTAGATTAACAATAATATAATTTAACTCTCAAACAAATATAAGAACAAAATAAAATGGGATCGAACTGTAAATACTCTACAAAATCATAACATTTTTCTATTTTCTCTTATGACACTATAATTTTGAGAGCTATTTTATGTATCATTGATTTAACAATAGAGACAAAACTAACTTTTTATTACAATATATAAGAGAGAAGATGAAGAGGCTAACACCCTAAAGAACACAAGCTCCAAATACATATAGAGATTGTCAAATTCAAAACTTTTAAAAATTTTGTAAGATAATTTACAATATTTGTTGATTTATTTATAAAAAATAGTATAATGATGTTTTTCTCCAAATTTCTTATGATTCATTTAGTCTCAATGTTTGGAAAATCGATATAGACAATATACTTTGTGGTTCTTATTTTTTTCTTCTTTTTTTGATAAGTATATTTGTATATGTATTTGTGCTTCTTCATTTTTCTTAAAAAAAATAAGTTTAAAACCGATTTTATATATATGCTAAAAATATATACAAAATTTCTTGAAATTCTTTTCTTTCTCTATTTCCTATTAAGAGAAATAATTATTTTTTTCTTTCACTTATAAGTTTATTACACGAGTACCTATAGAAGATTAAAAACTTTTAAGTGATTATAAATAATATATAAATTAAAGATCTTTTAAAGAAATAATTGAAATGGAAGTATGATTTGTGCATAAATTTTATTTAAAATAAATAAACACAATTTATATAAAAATTAAAATTAAAAGCGCGCGTAGCGCGATCAAATTCACTAGTTCTGCCAAAATGATGAAAACTAACTTTACCATCTTGTAAAATAATTGGATGGATAGTTATCATTTACCTTTGAGTAATTTGGTTGTCATGTATAATTTAGTTTTTCAACTTTCTTTATCCATTTGAGGAGAAGGAGTGATATTTATACTATTTTATAGTAGTTCAATTGGAGAAGTCCGAAGGTTAAACAAATTTTAAATGTCCTACATTCATTGTATGTGGTGTACATTGAATTTTATCTCTATCTTAGAATTTTCATGCTCTGGAAAAAAAAAGGTAAAATATTTTGAGCAAAGTACGAATCATATCTTACTTAATTTCATCATTAAATAATGTAATGCACATTGAATACTTGTAAAACTTATTACATCTATATTTAATTAGTAATTAGAATATATATTTGGTTTTGTAAAAAAAATAGAAATAGTGTTTTGTAGGGTAAAAAGATATTTCAATTTTTTAATTTTGATGTTCCCACTTTAGCATAATATGATATGATAATTATAGTTATTATATTTAAAAATAAATAAATAAATAATAATAATATATAAATGATATAATATGATGATGATATATACATTGTTTTATATAGAGTTCTATGACGCGGTCGATTTGGAATAATTTTTAATCTTTTTCCATTTTGCAATGTGGTCTTTATGATTTTAATTTCTTTTTTCTACTGTTGTAATCCAATCTAGTATACTAGTTTTTGGACACGTGTTTTGCACGTATATCACACGCTTAATAGGTGGTAGATTTTTTTATTTGAATTGGTAAAGACAACACAAAGGAACAGAGAAATGATATCATAATATTAGTTGATTTTGAACTTTTCTGCACTAGACTTTCTGTGAAATTATTTTATGACACCATCCATTAACGAAAAGTCAGAAGTACTTGCAACTCTTAAGACATTCTACAGTACTGGAAGCACAAATGCACTAAAATCATGCACAAGGGTTAGCCCCTAAACTACTCCGATAAAAATCATACAAATGATCATCAATCTCCGTATCGACATAGGAACTCCAACGATTATATTGGAATTATTTTAAGACATTATATAGGGACTCCAACGAAGAGGTAAGTAAAAATCACTCGGTGAGTCAATATGGATCATATACTTCGAGACAGAAACAAAGGAACGCACGTCTCTTCATAAAGTATACAAATGTAGAAAGAATGAAGTTTAGTTACGGCATTACGAGAAGGGATCTAACACATCGGTAGCAACCTAAATATGACACAAATTTTTACTTAGACATTTTAAGTAGATTTGGTTCATTCAAGACACCTCATGTTATATTCCGTTGTGTCAGTTTGACACTTTTTGCTGAGTTGACATATTGTGTGTGTTGCACGCATTTTGAGCGTGTGAGGAGTTTATTTTTTTTAATTTTTTTTCCTTCTTCACTCTTTATCCCTATCACTTATTCTACCTTCCACCATGCAACCTTAAAAATCTACATCATATGCTAGAAATAGTTTTTATTAAAAAATACCTGTTGCAACTAGGATGATCAAAAATTAAAAGTAACAAAAATTAAACGCTTACATAATATGATTTTTGTTAAATAAACAATCGTTTAAAATTAACGATGGGGAAAAGCTCGCTTGACAAATTAAATGGCCAAATAGCTCATGAGTATCTTAATTGATTATTTTTTAAAAAAAACCTCAAACATAAGACCTCTTTGCTTGTCACATATTTTTGGGCATTGTAATCTCACACTAATAATATCTTTAATGATTTTAATAAAATAATCCTCCATGTAATATGATTTTTCAAATTCATTTTCTATACCCGTGCTTTGTAAATTATGTATATATACGTATTTACTTATGTTATCTAAAAAAAGTAAATATTAAATTTAAATTGGGTACTATCAAAAATGGTTAAAATGATTTATAAACAATATTTGAATTATTTACACGCTTTTTATAGTTTATAAAAATAGAATATTTTTTAAAATATCTATAAAATTTTAAACTATGTTAACATAATTGAAAATTGTTCAAAGTTGTAATAATGAGATGACTTATTTCGTATATAAATTTTTATATATTGGCATATATTGAATTCTACTATTTAAATTATTTTTATCATGATTAAAACTATTTTTGCCAATATGATAGAAGGGTTATCAGTAAATTTTAAAATATATCTTGATTGCACATAACCCATCATATATGCATACGATGCCAATTTATCCGAAAAGTAAAGTTGTATTGACTAACAAATGATCTTGACATACTCTTATTAAAATCTGCAGCATATATAAAAATTTTCGAATGAAGTACACATTTTTTTTCATTGTACATGAAACTTCATATGTTGTCCAAAAGAAAATTATAATATAGTTAAAGTGTCGGTTACAATTAATAGCAAAAGAAAATAGTTATAATTAATTTTTTTATTACATAAATGTAAAAAAGTTGTCTAGATGATTATAAGGACAAAACACTCAAAGCAGATAACGTTCTATTACAGTTTACAATATATAAGACGAAAAATATATATATATCTTCTCTAAATAAAGAATGAGAATTAGTCAAACTAATTATTGCAAATTCTGTCTTAATGATGAAAACTAACTTTAACAATCGTTGTAAAAATAATTGGATGGATTTATCATATACCCTTTGATTATGTTTGGTTGTCATGTTAATTTAGTTTTTTGTCAACTTTCTTTGTCCTTTTGAGGAGAAGAGTGATGTTTTATACTATTTTATAGTAGTTTCAAATGGAGAAGTCCGAAGGTTAAAAACAATTTTTAAATGTCCTACATTCATTGTGTAATGACCCAAAGCTCCTCTTTAGAATTTTTGATATTTTTTAACTTAAGTTAATTCCTCATAGTTTAAGGGCTAAAGTGATAATTTATTTAAGACTCATATACCCTTTTCTAATCTATATTTTAATAAAATCTTTGGGTAAAACCTATCACTTTTCGTAATTAATAATTCAGAAAAAGAAATACAGACAAAAAAAAGATCATGCAAACGTAATGGCATTATAAGGCGTAAAATTTGAGAATATTAGTTATTATCTTATGGTTTACGTCTGATATATTGGTATTTAATTTAAATACTAGATGAATAAAATTTTTGTGAGTACCATTTAAATTATGCCGTTTTGAAAAAATTTGGGATGCAATTATAAACGTGAAACTTGAAAACTATGATATGGAATTTTAATTGACAACAAAATTTACAACTTGATTATAAATTTGGGGTGTATTTTAGGTCACAAATGTTAAACACTAAAGTGTGAGTGTTGTTAGTGTTCTGAACCTTGTTGTGAATATCTCCTTGAATAGATTCCTTGGTTCAAGAAGCTCAACGAAAGGGAATGCTCAATTCCAAGAGTAATTATTTCGATTGGCTAGGCAAGTGGATTTCTAAAATCTTGTTACGTATGAAATTCCGTGTATTTCCTTGTTGGTGTTGAGAACGATATTTGAGACTTGTTGCTTATTTGTTAGTTTGTATTCCTGCTTAATTGTGTTTTTTACAAAATTGGTATATTCCTCATTTTTCATTTTGAACATGTCAATTGGCCTTATCGGAGACCTAATTGTGGTATAAAAGGATATTCATTTTCGAGGGTTCGTATCGCGTGCCGTGATGTATATTATATTTCGAGGGACGTATTGGCACCGCCAAGTTACTATTATCGGGGGTCGTGTCATACGCCATCGCCGCGACATATGCATGGACAGAATATGTCCCCCATGGGTCCCAGACTGAGAGCCAGCGTGTGTGGTATCGGTAAGAAAGACATGCATCCCGATATGTGACATTGCATCTCATGCAATTGCAAACATGTTTTTTTATTGATGAACTTGAAATATGTTGTTTTTTGGCTGATCTTGTGATTGTTTCTCTGTGAAGCTTGTGACTGTTGAATATTGAGTTGTTTTGAGAATGTGGTAAACTGATAAGGTGTGGTTAATTGAGTGGTGTGTTTTGGTAAACTGTTAGGTCTTAGCGTGGAGGTTTAGATAGGGAGTAAGGAGTACCCGTATTTTTTGGTTCACTTACTTGTGTTTAGAGGTTTTGCTTGTTGGGTACCCAAGCCGTTTTTTGTACTCACCCCTTCTTCTATCTAACAATTTTTTGTATGGGGGGTTCGAGCCCGAGATTTTTGTGATACCTTCCCATTCTCTTTCTCTTCGTTTTCGAGGCTCTTGTGAGGATTGTGAGGTAGCCTGCTTGTCATCTCAGCGAATGTTCCTACTCCAGTTTTTATGACTTTGTTTTTACTTGAAAGACAACTTCATTTTAGACTTCTATAGTATTTCAATCAATATTTACATTAGGGCTGTGCACGTGGACACCTGATTTTGGGTTGGATTAAATATGTGACTTGGTTTCATATAGGAATTGTATGTTGTATTGTCATTTTACTTCCGCACTTTGTTAGATATTCGGTGTAGGCTTAACTTGTCTTGGGTGGGATTAGACGAGTGCCATCACACGACCATTTTTTTTGGGTCGTGACAAATGGTATCAAAGCCCCAGGTTTCATAGGTCTCACGTGTATACAGCGAGTCTACGTAGAGTCTCAAGGATCATGTAGCGTAGATGTCGGTACTTATCCTGAGAGGCTACGAGGATTACTAGGAACTTCTTTTTGTTCCATTTCTTTCTCATCGTGCGTAGTCACCTTCTTAGTACTGAGTTGTTGTTACTATTTTGACCGATGACGAGGACTAAACTAATGTTACTGGTGGTAGAGGGGAGGCCTTCCCGAGGCAGTTGTTGAGGCCCACTAGAGGTCAGGGGTAGATCTCGAGCTGAGGTCGTGCTAGTATTTTGACAGTAACCAGAGGTCGTGGATGTGAGAAGCACCAGTGAGAGATCGGCAAGAAGTCTCTACGAACCTCAATTGATGGCAGAGAGGACCCAGGTTCCTCCAGATCTTGTTCACACCTTTGCTTCATGATACATTATGTGAGGGTGTTTAAGTGTGCTAGCGGGCTTTTCCTCAGGGGGGGTGGGGTGGACTACCACACACATGGAACTCTCGTACTAGAGAGGGGTGCCAACTCAAGAGAAGCAAACAAGCTCTAGTGTGTTAAAGGATGGTCGGTGGGGGGGCACCTACAAGTAGATCCCCCCGCGGTTCAGAATGATATTTGCACCACAGTTTGGGGGTCAGTTGCATCGATGGTTGTTCTACAGAGGATGCGGCAGCGTAGGGTATGAGAGATTTCAAAAGATGGACCCACCACCTTCCACAAAATCAATGTTTCTATCAGGGTGAAGAGCAAGGATGCTCATGAGTTTCTAACTACCTGCCGATAGTTACTAGAGGTGGTTGATTAGCGAGCACCTGGGGTTCGTATTCTCCCCTCCAGCTTCGTGGATCAGCGAGAGACTGGTGGAGGACTTATTCGGGATGATTTGCCAATTGGTCTCCTCCGGTGACTTGGGAGCAAGTTGGCTAGCGCATTCCAAGATCGTTTTATCCATGGAGCTGAGAGAGGAGAGTCGCTTGAGGTTTGAGAGTCTGAGACAAAGATGGTTTAATCGGTTACAGAGTATGAGGCCGCATTTTTGCCAGTTGGTCTAGGCTGCGTTGGCCATTATTCAAATGAGACAGAGAGGATCCCACAGATTGTGAGGGGATTGACTTTCTCTATCAGGGTCAGCTTGTTTTGGGGCATCTAGTTAGGGGGCTTCTTTCCATTCCATTGGTTACGCCGCCAAAGAGGCAGAATTGATGGAGAGAGAGAAGTTGGGGACCCTAAAAGGGACCTATATCAGGCCCAGTTTCATGTGCCTCATCTGGATGTATTGGGATCCAGAGAGTGGAGTGGTTCTTTTTTTCAGCAAGCTGGGAACCTATTCAGGCATCTATGCCGATATTTTGAGGGTTGCCAGACATCAGGGGTTCTTATAAGCCGGGTCAGAGCTCGTACGGTTCAAGTAGCGCCCTATAGGGCGAGGAAAGTATAGTGGGTTTTCCTGGTCCACACAACATTCCCAGTCAGAGATTTTTTTTTACTTGTTGAGTCAACACAATCCTGATCATCTAATGCTGCAGTGTACTTCAACAAAGGGGGGTCGTGGTGGGCCTCGACCTAATTCTCTTCCAGCCTAGACCACCAAGCACCACAAGGGTAGAGTTATGCAAGAGTTTAGTCAGGTAGAGGTTATAGAGTTTTCAAGAGTAGTGGGGTTGCAAACTCAGCAGAGTGGGGGTAGAGGTACCACCCAGGAGGGAGATGGACGAGGAGGACGCTGCTATGCTTTCCTCCCCATGAGACCTGAGGCGTAGACCTCTGATGCTGTTAATTACAGGTATCATCCCAGTATGCCATCGACCTGCCGTCTGTGTTGTTTTGATCCACGTTCTACATTCTCTTATGGTCTACGTATTTTGCTGCTTAATTGATATGATATGTGATATCAACTGTAACCTATTCATATTTCTACACCCGTTGGTAAGCCCTTATTGGTGGATCAGTATATCGATCATAGTTTTGGGGGGGGGTGTCTTGGTGGCTGGGTAGACACTTTTTGGGGGGGGTAGACTTAATCATTCTGTGATGGTGGACTTCAATGTTATCTTGGGTATGGATTGGCTTTCTCCTTATCATGTTATCCTGATTTGTAATGCTAAGATTGTGGACTTTAGCAAATGCTGGTGTTTTCTAGGGTTTGAGTGGAAGGTTGTTAGTGGTTCTTATCCTAGCAAGGTCATCCTTTTATTTCGTGCCTCAGAGACGGTGGAGAGGGGGTGTTTGTCTTACTTAGCTTTTATTTGGGATACTAGTGTTGAACCACCTCCCATGGACTCTGTTCCCGTGGTTCAGGAGTTTCCCAATGTATTTCCTTCTAATCTTCCAGGTGTTCCTCTCGATAGGGATATCGATTTTGCTATTGATTTGGAGTCGGGCACTAAGCCTATTTAAGTGATTATTTTTCAAAAAGAAATATCTGCCATTGTAATATGATTTTTCAAAAATTCATTTTCGACCCGTGCTTTGTACATGTATGTTATACGTTATTACTTATCTTATTAAAAAAAAGTAAATAACTAAAATTTAATTGGGTACATATTCAAAATGTTAAAATGAAGTTATATGACAAATATTTGAAGTATTTAAACTTTTTATTAGTTTATAAAAATAGAATATTTTTAAAAATATCTATAAAATTTTAAACTATGTTACACATAATTGAAAATTGTTCAAAGTTGCAATAATGAGATGACTTATTTAGTATATAATTTTTTATATGTTGGTATATATAGTATCCTACTATTTAAATTACTTTTATCATGATTAAAACTATTGTTGTCAATATGATTGAAGGGTTATCAGTGCATTTTACAATTTATCTTGATTGCACAAACCCATCATATATGCATACGATGCCAATTTATCCAAAAATAAATGTGTAATTGACTACAAACTGATTCTTTGCATACTCTTGTTAAAATCTGTAGCATATATAAAAATTTTCGAATGAAAATAACATTTTTTTTTTTCATTGTACAATGAAACTTCAACTTCAATATGGTTGTCCAAAAGGGGGGAAAAATTATAATAAATAATTGGAAGTGATCCCGATTACAATAACTATCAAAAGAAACATTATCATCGCTTGCTATTTTGTATTCCCAACCTCCACTCCACCTAAAAAAGTTGTCTAAGATATGATAAGGACAAACACTCAAAGCAGATAACCAGTTCTATTATTATCATTTACAATATGTAAGCGAAATATATATATATATATATATCTTCTCTAAATAAAGAATGAGAATTAGGTCCAACTATTATTGCAAATTCCCTGTCTATATGGATGAAAACTAACTTTACCATCTTGTAAGATAATTGGATCGATAGTTTATCATTTACCTTTGAGTAATTTGGTTGGTCATGTAGCAATTTAGTTTTTCAACTTCTTTATCCATTTGAGGAGAAGGATTGATATTTAAAACTATTTTATAGTATTCAATGAGGAAGTCCTAAGGTTAAACACAATTTTTTTAATGTCCCTACATTTTATTGTATTTTGTGTTACATATAATTTTTCTCTACTTAGAATTTTAACACGGTCTGGAAAAAAAAAAGGGGTAAAAATGTTTTTGAGCAAAGTACGAATTAATATCTTCCTTAATGTTCCCTCATTAGGATAATGTATGCACATTGATACTTGTAAACTTATTACATCTATATTAATTAGTATTAGGAATAATATATTGGGGTTTGTTAAGGGAAAAAAAATAGAAAATAGGTTTTGTAGGGTAAAAAGATATTTCAATTTTTTATTTTGGATGTTCCCACTTTATCATAATAAATGATATGCTACTTACGTTTTATATTTAAAATCCATATCTAAATAATAATAATATATAACTGAGACACATCAATCTGATATTGATATATACATTGTTTTTATCTAGAGTTCTCTGCACGCGGTCCAATATTGATCATTACCTTTCGGAAAGAAACAACGGAACGCACGTCTCTCATAAAGTTAACAAATGTAGAGAAATGAAGTTTAGTTTACAAGCATTACAAGAGGTATCTAACCCTTCGGTAGCCACCTAAGTTGAACACAAATTTTCACTTAAAACGCTTTTACACTAGACTTGGTTCATTCCAAAGACACCCATGTTATATTCCTGTTTTGTCCAGTTTGACACTTTTTTGCTGACTTGGCATATTGTGTGTTGTTTCGTCACGCGTGAGGATTATTTTTTTTTTAATTTTTTCTTCTTCTTCTCGTTTAATCCCTATTATTATTCTACCTTCCACATGCCGCCTTAAAAATCTACATCATATGCTTGAAATAGATTTTACATAAATAATTAACATGTTGCACTAGAATCTCAAAATTCCAAAAATATCGTTAGAATTAAACGATGAGAAAAAAGGCTCACATTGAAAATTAAATGCAAATAGCTCCTGAGTATCATAAAGTGATTATTTTTTTTAAAAATCTCAACATAAGACCTCATCTACTTTGTCACATATTTTTGGCATTGTAATGCAAACTAAGCAATCTTTAAATGAATTTTAATATAAAAACATCCGCCATTGGGTAAATGATTTTTCAAAACCCAATTTTCCGACATGTGTTTTGCACATGTATGTTATACGTTATTACTTATGTTATTTAAAAAAAGTAAATCATTAAAATTTAATTGGGTAAACAATTCAAAATGTTAAAATGAATTTATATGACAACATATTTGAAGTAGTATTTAGAACTCTTTATTATTGATTAGAATGAATATTTTTTACAAAATATCTATAAAATTTTAAAACTATGTGTCACATAATTATTTGAAATTGTTCAATTATATAATGAGATACTTCTTATTAATATAAACTTGTATGTTGTTTTTTTGGTGTATATTGTATTTTACTATTTAAATTATTTTTATCATGATTAAAATTATTGTTGCCAATATGACAGAAGGGTTATCAGTGCATTTTAAAATATATATTGATTGCACATAACCCATCATATATGCATAGGATGCCAATTTATCCGAAAAGTAAAGTTGTATGGACTAACAAATGTTCTTGGCGTAGTCTTATTAAAATCTGCAACATATATAAAAATTTTCGAATGAAGTACACGTTTTTTTTCATTGTACATGAAACTTCATATGTTGTTCAAAAGAAAATTATATAATTTAAGTGTCGATTACAATAATTAGCAAAAGAAAATAGATATAATTAATTTTTGTATTACATAAATCTAAAAAAATTGTCTAAATGATGATAACGACAAAAACACTTAAAGCAGATAACGTTCTATTACAGTTTACAATATGTCAGACGAAAAAAGAATATATATCTTCTCTAAATAAAGAATGAGAACTAGTCAAACTATTAGTGCATATTCTGTCTAAATGATGAAAACTAACTTTACCATCTTGTAAAATAATTGGATGGATAGCTATCATTTACCTTTGAGTAATTTGGTTGTCGTGTATAATTTAGCTTTTCAACTTTCTTTATCCATTTGAGGAAAAGGAGTGATATTTATACTATTTTATAGTAGTTTAATTGGAGAAATCTGAAGGTGAACAAATTTTCAGTGTCCCCCTACATTCATTGTTATGAATGGTGTTGGTACATTGAATTTTCATCTTTATCTAGATTTTAAATGCTCTGGAAAAAAAAATTATTTTGAGCAAGTAACTAATCATTCTCATCATATATCTACGTAATTTCATCATTTAAAATAATGTAAACATGAATACGTGTAAAACTTTAGTACTCTATATTTAATTAGTAATTAGAATATATAATTTTGGTTTTTGTAAAAAAAAAAATAGAATTTTGGAAGGGGTTACAAAGGATATTTCAATCTTTATTTTTGATGTTTCCACTTTAGCCATAATTGATCCTGAAATTATTAGTTATTATATTTTAAAAATAAAAAATAAGATAATACATAATAATAATAAAATATGAATGATATAATAGATGATGATATATACCTTGTTTTATCTATAATAACTTTTCAAATTCCTCTATTATGATAATTATAATTATGATTAAAAGCAAATAAATAACATTTTTCATAGGCCTATGTATTTCACTGTTCCTCTCTAGATAAAATTTAATATTGGTTCAACCAATGTAATCTAAATCTATTAATTTTTTATGGTTTAAAACTGTAACTCTAGCACAATTAGTAACACTTCATGATCAATGTTTACCTACAAGATGTGGCGATTTCAGTCCGGTTATTCGATTCTCTTTTCATCTCAAAAATGATCAGCCAAGTCATTGTGGATACCCTGGTTTGAACTATCTTGTACTTCAAAAAATATTACTCGATTCAATCTCCAATTTCCAATACAAGCAACTATCAACAGATTAGACATTTCGATATCAGCTAACGTTTCGGTTGAGGAAATTAATTACAAATCACAGACAATAACATTATCAGACCTTAATGCTTCGTGTCTTCCCAGACAGATTGCAAACATAAACTCCTCTGCTTCCATTTTTACTTTTGATCCGAACGCGTATGGTGGATTCACTTTATTCAATTGCTCGTCAAAGCAAAAATATTCATCGGCTTCTATTCGAATCAATTGCCTTAGCAGTCCTCAGTATGATGTCCTTGCTTTTAGATCTTACAATAGTATTTCTGAGTATCCCTCATCTTGTACAATGATGTACAACATTTCAGATGTTCCATACGAGCTACTTTACGGGAAGCAAGAATAGAGTTATACACGAATTTTTCTGCATTGGTCTGAACCATTTTGTGGGAATTGTGAAGAGGATGGGAAGAA
This sequence comes from Solanum habrochaites, assembly GCA_027704765.1. Lineage (NCBI taxonomy): Eukaryota > Viridiplantae > Streptophyta > Magnoliopsida > Solanales > Solanaceae > Solanum > Solanum habrochaites. The sequence continues at coordinate 53,339,191 of JAKWJA010002491.1, forward strand.
GTACTGCAAGTTGAAATCCAATAGTTCAAGGAGTGAAACTGAATGTATTGACATTCCAGAAGAACCTAGCAAAGGTACATTTTTGAAATTGATATTCCCCTTTTCAGTCTCTAATAATTTTTTATTTACCTTTCAAACTATTGTCTGAATGATAATCAGATCCTTAACATACAAGTTAGGAGTAGGTCAAAACCCTCTAAACTATCACTATTTAGAGATCAAGATTGTTAATGGGAATGATTGAAATACCAAAGTGAATGTGTCACGACTGGAATCTAGACCCCAGGCGAGACCGGCGTCGTTGATCTCTCAGAGGTCGCAAACAAGCCTACTTACGTCATCCTTACTTTACATAGGTTAATTTTAGCGGAAAATTTGAAACTTTTGATTTCTTCAAACATCTTGCTAACCATTCTTAACATTTCATAATCGTTTCACATCAACCATGCTAATCATTAAAAGATATAAGCAACTGAAAGAAATAATTCCATTAAGTCTTAATTGTATAAGGCCAAAATAGTAGCACCAATACAAGTCTGAACCCAAATAGGAAATAAACGCTAGTGGGACACATACTCCACTAGCTCAACTCTAAAACTACGCTAGAATGTAAAACTAGCATCCTCGAAAAGCTGAGACCTACCAAACTTCGTGAATGCTGACGTCCGGAAGCTGAACAACAAACCTGTAGCCTCTAATCGCCCACCTGTGGCCTGCACCTAAACTTTAGATATTGTATTGAATTAGTACAACACTTGTACTTAGTATGGGCATATGCAAGCACACACCAGGGACCATGCTGAGGAGAATATGCTCTTTCCTAACGACATGATTTTTTTAGAGTCAAGTCCATGTGGCTTGCCAAATTGAGATTGGGAAAGTTATGCCATGAGAGTAAACATGCCATCATATAATTATCGTATTGCACAACACATAACATCTTCATATGCACATACATATAACACATACTCTTTTATATTATTCACTTCATATGCCATGAGAACTTGTTTATCATGGGACTTGACCTTGAAGACTTTTCAAAATGGACTCAACATATGGGACCTCAACTAGGGAGCCTTCTTTAGCAACCGAGGCCCTGCTTCATTCATATTCATACGTACTTCCATTTCATTCATTCATATGTCAGTTGTTGAATACCCAGCTGTAACCTAGATGTAGTTAAGACTTTCATCGGGTTTGCTATACAATGATCAGGCATCACTAATGTTATTACCCTGAAATCTATCTTCACCTCTTGATCATCATATCCTCACCTTCGGTATCATCATTTCTTATAGGATTTCTTTGAGGCTGGTCTCATATTCATTCATTGGAACTTCAAATTTTAACCGACCTAGATCTGTGAAGGCATCATGAATCCAGTGTGTTTCCCTCACTACCGAAAAGAGGTGGGAATCACCGGCCAAAGTGACTCATCACATGCTAGCGTATAATGGGGAATTTAACCCCGCCAGATCCCTATATTGGCAGATAGGTTCAAAGACTAGGAGAAAGTATGGAGACCCATACCGAGAAAGCTGGACAGTCCTCATCTCATGATAGTTACTGAACCTTCGCCCTTCCCGAAAGAATGCATCAACGCCTCCTAAGCTAGCTATCGGTGCTCTGTATAAAGTTCCATTACATCAACTCATACATCACATGGTAAGCTGGCTTCTTATATGAGGACAACATAGCTCATTAGATGATTTCTCATCTCATCATTAGTATTAAGTATTTTAAAACTCAATATTTTTTCATTAGAGTGTTCCCAGAGTTCAGTATCTCCACTCTCATTGGTGGAGTACGTATTGGTATATTTACTTAGCTCATTTGAGATTGCTCTCATCATATACATTAGCCCTCACATCAAGGGATTGTCACCAATTCCTTCATTATTAGCACTTTATTTTTCATAGTTTACTCACCTCTTATTAAGTGAATGTTCATATTCTTCATTTCATAGTTCATCTCATCTAATGCCAACAAAAAAAAATTGGGGGGGGGCACTTGCCATTTAATGTATCTTACACTCGTACTTAACCCTCCTAAGGTTTAACTCGTACTTAACCCTCCTAAGGTTTATCATTTCATTACGTACATCTTATTTGTCCCTGATTGTATTCTGTTTCCAGCCTGATACTACCTTCTGATGCTTTGGGTTAGAAGATTTGGTCAAAGGAAATAACATCAATTTGCAGAGATGGATTTCAACCTTTGTGCTTCCCAACCTCAAGAATGTTAAGATTTCAATCTCCTCTCCGATATGCTTGATAAATCATCTCAACTGGTCCTCCGCCAAGAATCTTTTTGAACTTTTCCGAATTTTGTTTAAAGGATGCATTTAGTTTTTGGAAAGTTTTGTTCATCATATCAAAAGAGAAAAGTACGAAAATGTTAAATTTTTAGCGACGTAACACATATTATTTCCATTGGCTGAGAAATTGTTAGGTACCCCAAGATTATCCACCAATTCTGTGATTATCTTCCGGGAGTGAGCATTGACTTAGTAGTTCTCCATCTCAGAGTACAAGAAATGATTATCTTATTTTCGAGTGTTTGATAAGCTTCTCCTTGCAATCATGAATCATATGTAACTAACTACTATTCTCTTGGACATACCTTGTTTCATCGAAAATTTTACTGTTGCTTGGTTTCTCATGAAGCTTTTATTTGTTGCATTTTGGGTGTTGCACATGTGCATTGAAAAATGGTTCTGTCTTTCGATCTTTTTCTTGGAAGAATGGGATTGCATTATGTGTTTACCTTAATGATTTTAGCATTTGTGACCAAGGCTTACTATGCTATTGAATCTTTATATTTGACATTAAGGTCATAATAAGAAAATCTCCGCTCTTCGAGTAAAATTTAGTTATCTGGACAGCTTACAAGGGGTTGCTAAATTTTTTGTGGAACAACCCCGCCGCTTTTTTAACAAAACTACTGTTCTACATCTTCGATTCCTCTAATATTACCTCACTCATGCAAAGTGGACGATCTCCCTGTATTACTTAACTCTTCTCACACTAGTTTTTGATTTACAGCTGATGAAAATATTGAATTTGTTTGTATAAGTAATAACTATACCCTATTGATCATGACATATCAACAGTTATGGTTGCTTGGTTTCTTGTGCTAGAATTGTTTTCGATATGTCGATTGGGATGTGCAGATCTACCGCCTACAAGCCCCTCTCATGAAATGTTATGTTTTGCCACCTTTGCCTCAGAAGCACGAGTTTTGTGCTGCTTAAATGTTTGCCTCTTTGTAATCATTTGTCATTGGGACTTACAATGCAGTTTGAATGCTTTTACCTGAACTTGAGATCATGATATACGGGTTGATACATCTGTTTGATTTACCTTAATGAGTTATGTCTCCATTTATCAGACAAATTTGACTTTGCTCACCTGATATCTTTTATCCCCTTGTTTTGGTAAAAACATAATGTATTGTATGAGAATGTTGGTGACGAATGATACCAACAAATTGAACTTTGGATAAAGCAAAACAATATTAGTCAAGGATCAGGTCCCTTGACTCAACGAGAACAGTAACTAAAAATATGCGTCCACTTATTTCGGTGGGACCAGGTTTTCAATACAGTGACACTAACAAGTAGTAAAATAAGTGCTGAAACTAAGGATTGAAAAAGCAACTTTAAGTGGAAATCTCCTTATTCAAGAGAGTAAAATCACGACCTGTTCTCAATAGGACTTTTCAAACTACTTCCACTAATCTTCTTCTAGCAAAAGTAAAAGTCAGTTTACAAAATGAGATTAGTTGTTAAACTCCACACTAAGAAATACCACGAGCCAGAGCAGATACAACATTGCTCACTAAGCTATCACCCCTAGATAACTTAGACTAAATTAAACGGATATCACACCGCCCACTATACTGACCCAACTGATAAATATAGACTTTTACAGTAAGACACAAAGTTACTCCTAACTATGTTCTTGTAAGACTCAAACCAGGTTTGAAATGTTTCTAACAAATAATGCAACGAATCCTACAAGTTAAGCTCAATACAAACATTTAAGAACAACAACAGGTAAAAAAATCGTTTTTTTTTTCTCTTAAATCAGGTCCCTTGCTCTTTATGTATTCTTGTGGCTTTGAATTCCTTCCTAAAGATGGCCTTTTATTTTAAGCTCTTTTTGAGTGTTAGTTTTTTTTTTGCCAAATCTTGAGTTTGGTGTTTTGTTGGAAAGAGATAATATAATTACGAACAAACTCGTTGAGAACCATCCCATTGGCTGAAGATCTGCTGTTAGAAAAGTTGTCACCCTACCACATTAGAGGAGACAACTTCCTTTATGAGTTGTTTTAAAGTGTCCCGTTTGACTTCCTTCTCTGGATGACTATTTTATTTTTTTGCTCTATGGTGGTAGGACACTGCAACTTTTTCACTTATCCCCACTGACACTCGGACAGACTTTATAGTTGTAAACTCACTTTGAAATTTGAGCGAGAACAATTTGTTAGGGACCAGGTCCCTACATATGTGAGGATTATCAAAATACCTAGAATATAACATTTTTCCTCATTTTGATGAGTACACACAAATATTCCTTTCACTGTTAGTATTTCCAATAACAAGGATCTGGTTCCTTGTTAAATCATCAAAACTTCATATCAAGTTCGAACTAACATCTCATATCAGCTTCGAACTAACAGTTCACAAAGCTATATATAATCTCTTCTTCCTTTCATGTTTTAGTTTTAATAGTCTTCCACTATTTGTTGATTGTAGTAGTTTCCATGCAGCTTCAGGAACACGTATATTTAAGTGATTATATATTAAATACCTCAAACATAAGGGACAATCTCTAATTTTGTCACATATTTTTTGGTATTGTAATATGATTTGATCTGGTATATCTTTTATGATTTTTTCAAAAAAATCTTATATTATTTCCATCATTGTCATTTGATCTATCAAATTTTTTATGGTTTATCTTTGTATTTTTTATTTTAAAAAATGATATTATAATTCAATATAGTATAGATTTTCCTTTATACAGTTCTATGACGCGGTCGATTTGGAATAATTTTTAATCTTTTTCCATTTTGCAATGTGGTCTTTATGATTTTAATTTCTTTTTTCTACTGTTGTAATCCAATCTAGTATACTAGTTCTTGGACACGTGTGTTGCACGTGTATCACACGCGTAGATTTTTTTATTTGAATTGGTAAAGACAACATAAAGGAACAGAGAAATGATATCATAATATTAGTTGATTTTGAACTTTTCTGCACTAGACTTTCTGTGAAATTATTTTATGACACCACCCATTAACGAAAAGTCAGAAGTACTTGCAACTCTTAAGACATTCTACAGTACTGGAAGCACAAATGCACTAAAATCATGCACAAGGGTTAGCCCCTAAACTACTCCGATAAAAATCATACAAATGATTATCAATCTCCGTATCGACATAGGAACTCCAACGATATATTGAAATTATTTTAAGACATAATATAGGGACTCCAACGAAGAGGTAAGTAAAAATCACTCAGTGAGTCAATATGGATCATATACTTCGAGACAGAAACAAAGGAACGCACGTCTCTTCATAAAGTATACAAATGTAGAAAGAATGAAGTTTAGTTACAGCATTACAAGAAGGGATCTAACCCATCGGTAGCCACCTAAAGTTGGCACAAATTTTCACTTAGACGTTTTAACTAGACTTGGTTCATTCAAGTCACCTCATGTTATATTCCTTTGTGTCAGTTTGACACTTTTTGCTGACTTGGCATATTGTGTGTGTCGCACGCATTTTTAAAGGGTGAGGAATTTATTTTTTAAAATTTTTTTCCTTCTTCTTCACTCTTTATCCCTATCACTTATTCTACCTTCCACCATGCAACCTTAAAAATCTACATCATATGCTAGAAATAGATTTTATTAAATAATAAAGGGATAATGCACAAGTACCACCTCAACCTATGCCCGAAATTTCAGAGACACACTTATACTTTACTAAGGTCCTATTACCCCCCTGAACTTATTTTATTAATAATTTTCTACCCCTTTTTGGCCTATCTTACACTATCTTGTGGGCTCAACGCTGATTGACTTTTTTTTCAAGCTAGTGCCACGTAGGTCGAAAAGGTGTAGAAAATTCTTATAAAATAAGTTAAGGGGTATAATAGGACCTTAGTATAGTATAAGTGTGTCTCTGAGATTTCGGGCATAGATTGAGGGGGTACTTGTGCATTTTCCCAATAATAAATGTTGCACTAGATATTGAAAATTCTAAAAAGTACAAAAATCACGCTTACATAATATGAGTTTTTGTTAAATAAACAATCGTTAAAATTAACTATGAGGAAAAAGGCTCACTATTGACAAATTAAATGGCCAAATAGCTCATGTCTACTTTGTCACATATTTTTGGGCATTGTAATCCAAACTAAGTATATCTTTAATGATTTTATACAAAAAAAAATCCGCCATTGTAATATGATTTTTCAAAAACTCATTTTCGATATGTGCTTTGCACATATATGTTATACGTTATTACTTATGTTATTAAAAAAAGTAAATAATTAAAATTTAATTGGGTATATATTCAAAATGTTAAAATAAATTTATATGACAAATATTTGAAGTATTTAAATATTTTATTAGTCTATAAGAATAGAATATTTTTAAAAATATCTATAAAATTTTAAACTATGTTACACATAACTATATTGAAAATTGTTCAAAGTTGTAATAATGAGATGACTTATTTAGTATATAAATTTTTATATGTTGGCGTATATTGTATCCTACTATTTAAATTATTTTTATCATGATTAAAACTGTTGTTGCCATTGCACATAACCTATCATATATACATACGATTCCAATTTATTCGAAAAGTAAAGTTGTATGGACTAACAAATGCTCTTGGCGTACTCTTATTAAAATCTGCAGCATATATAAAATTTTTCGAATGAAGTACACATTTTTTTCATTGTAAATGAAATTTCATATGTTGTCCAAAAGAAAATTATAATATAGTTAAAGTGTCAATTACAATAAATAGCAAAAGAAAATAGATATAATTAATTTTTGTATTACATGAATTTAAAAAAGTTATCTAGATGATGATTACGACAAAACACTCAAAATAGATAACCGTTCTATTACAGTTTAGAATATGTAAGACGAAAAAAGAATATATACCTTCTCTAAATAAAGAATGAGAATTAGTCAAACTATTAGTGCATATTCTGTCTAAATGATGAAAACTAAATTTACCATCTTCAAAAATAATTGGATGGATAGTAATCATTTACCTTTGACTAATTTAGTTGTCTTTGATAATTTAGTTTTTCAACTTTCTTTGTCCATTTGAGGAAAATGAGTGATATTTATACTACTTTAATTGGAGAAGTCTGAAGGTTAAACAAATTTTAAATGTCCTACATTCATTGTATGTGGTGTACATTGAATTTCATTTTTATTTTAAAATTTTCATGCCATGAAAAAAAAATGTAAAAATAATTTGAGGCAAGTACGAATCATATCTTACTTAATTTCATCATTAAATAATGTCATGCACATTGGAAATACTTGTAACACTTCTTCCTCTCTCTCCTCCGTCCTTCCCTCTCTCTTTGGTTTTGTCCCCCCCGCTCTCGCACTCGTGTTTTGTGCGGGTGTCACCCTTCTTTCCCTTTTTTCCTTTTTTCTGTTCCCCCTTCGCCCCCTCTTTCTAGCTCCTCTCTGTTCTTCTCTTTCCCCCCCTCCCTCCCTCCCTCCCTCCTCCTCCCTCCTCTCTGCCCTGCTCCCCTTGTGCTGCCTATACATGGTTTTATTAAAGAGTTCTATGACGCGTCCGATGTGGAAAATTTGTTAATCTGTGTCCATTTTGCAATGGGGTCTATGCTGTTATTTCTTTTTTCTACTAATTGTAGTCCATCTAGAAACTAGTTTTGGACACGTGTATTGTCACGTATAGCACACGCTTAAATAGGTGGTAGATGTTTTTATTTGATTGTAAGACAGCAGAAAGGAACAGGAAATGATACCTAATATTAGTTTTGATTTTGAACTATTCTGCACTAACATTCTGTGGGAGATTTTTTTATGACACCATCCTTAACGAAAAGTCAGAGAGTACTTGCAACTCTTAGACATTCTACACCGGCTGGAAGCACAAATGGTAAAAATCATGCACCGGGTTAGCCCCCCTAAACTAACTCCGATCCCAACAATTATACAAATTATCATCCAATCTCTGTACGACATAGGAACTCCAACGTTATCTGGGGATTTATTAGTCAGACATAATTAGGGACTCCCAACTAAGGAGGTAGTAAAAATGGCACTCAGTGAGTCAATAAATGATCATATACTTTCAACAAAACAAGGAACGCAACGTCTCTTCATAAAGTATACAATGGTAGAAAGAATGAAGTTTAGTTTACAGCATTACGAGAAGGATCTAACACATTGGTAGCCACCTACAGTTGACACAAATTTTTCACTGAGTACGTTTTAAACTAGATTTTGTTCATTCAAGAAGACCCTCATGTACATTCCGTATGTCATTTTGACATCTTTTTTTTGTGCTGACTTGGGATATTTGCGTTGCAACCTTTTGAGGCGTGAGGAGTTTATTTTTAATTTTTTTCCTTCCTCACTCTTTATCACTTCACTTATTCAACCTTCCACAGCACCTTAAAAATCTACTCATATGCAGAAATACATTTTATTAAAAAATACATGTTCACTAGATATCAAAATTCTAAAAAGTACAAAAATTAACGCTTACTCATATGATTTTTGTTACATAAACAACGTTAAAATTACGTATGGAAAAAAGCTCACTAATTGACAAATTAATGGCCAATAGCTCATGAGATCTGTAAGTGATTATTTTGAAAAAAAAAAAAAAAAAAAACCTCAAACATAAAGACCTCTCCTCTCTCTACTTTGGTCACATATTTTTGGGCATTGTTATCCAAACTAGTTATCTTTAATGCTTTTAATAAAAAATAATCCGTCATTATAATATGATTTTTCAGAAATTCATTTTCGACCCGTGCTATGTACATGTATGTTATACATTATTACTTATGTTATTAAAAAAAGTAAATAATTAAAATTTAATTGGGTACATATTCAAAATGTTAAAATGAATTTATATGACAAATATTTGAAGTATTTACACTAAAACTAGAATATTTTTAAAAATATCTATAAAATTTTAAACTATGTTACACATAATTGAAAATTGTTCAAAGTTGTAATAATGAGATGACTTATTTAGTATATAAATTTTTAAATGTATGCATATATTGTATCCTACTATTTAAATTATTTTTATCATGATTAAAACTATTGTTGCTAATATGATAGAAGGGTTATCAATGCATTTTAAAATATATCTTTATTGTACATAACCCATCATATATACATACGATGTCAATTTATCCGAAAAGTAAAGTTGTATTGACTAACAAATGATCTTGGCATACTCTTATTAAAATCTCAGCATATTACAAATTTTCGAATGAAGTACATTTGGGATTTTTAAAAAAAATGTGTGAATGTAAAATGAAGAGTTCGCTTTTATGAAGAGTTGTGACTTTTATGAAATGTTGCGACTTTTGATAAAAGTTGTGACTTTTATGAACGTTTGCAATTTTTAACAATTAAAGTTGTGACTTTTATGAAAATTACAATTTTTATGAAAAGTTGTGATTTTGATGGAAAGTTGTGACTTTTATGAAAGGTGACGACGCTTTCTGAAAGATTGGACTTTTCCAAAGTTTGTGACCTTTCTGGTAAGTCACAATCAGAACCTTGTCGCACTAATCATTTTTGTTTTTCTATAAATTGAGGGCGTTTCCTCTCATGTTAAAAGAGAATTCCAGGGACTTTTCTTCTTCAACTACTAAATCTGTAATCTTCTCTAAGTGTACTTTCAAAAACTCTTACTTTACTTACTTAATCTGCCGTCAAGTGGTTCGCTGACACCTGTAGGTTTTGGTATCCTATCTCTGTGATTGAGATCATGTTAACCCTGGGAGGTCATATTCCAATAAAACCTCGGATACTAGAGGGTAATCTTTCCTAAGGGGACCTGTAATTCAGTGACTTGATCTTTTTTCTATTAAAATTTTTCAGATTCTGGTACGTGTTTACAAACTTAGATTGTGAATTAATTTCAGTTCTTCTCTTCTTTTTGGTCTTCACTGGTTCATTAAACTTGGTACTTCGGGTTTCTGGCAAAGTTTTTGGAATCAGTAGATTCTTTAGATACATATTACCAACATTCTTCTTTAAGACAAATATTTCGTATACTTTTTTTAAAATCGGTTTCTTGCTTCTAGTGTTCGCTACAGTTTTAATTTTTTAGTTTGGAAATGTTCTTAAACTTTGTTTTCTTACAAAGATTTTCAAAGTTTTGGTCTAATATGTTTGGGAATACAAGATGAACAACAGTACACATTTTTTTTTATTGTACATGAAACTTCATATGTTCTCCAAAAGAAAATTATAATATAATTAAAGTGTCAATTACAATAAATAGCAAAAGAAAATAGATATAATTAATTTTTGTATTACATAAATCTAAAAAAGTTGTCTAGATGATGATAAGGACAAAACACTCAAAGCAGATAACGTTCTATTACAGTTTACAATATGTTGACGAAAAAATATATATATATCTTCTCTTAATAAAGAATGAGAATTAGTCAAACTATTAGTGCAAATTCTGTCTATATGATGAAAACAACTTTAGCCATCTTGTACAAAGAATTGGATGGATAGTTTTCATTTACCTTTGAGTAAGTTTGGTTGTCTGTAATTTTATTTTTCAACTTCTTTATCCTTTGAGGAGAAGAAGTGATTTTTTACACTATTTTATAGTAGTTTTCAATGGAGAACTCTAAAAGTTAAACAATTTTAAATGTCCACTTCATTGTATGTGTGTTCTCTAAACGTCGCTAGTAGATCTGATCCGACGATCTTGTTGAATGAATGGACTTCGGTTTGATTTCCTGAAAACACAAGCTGATTTTTCCCCGAACAATATAACTATAATAGAATAAACAGAGACAAAAGTAAATATTTGAAAACTCGGAAGGAGATAAGTCTCTCCTCTCTAAGGGAACAAGAACCTAGCCCAGCCTTCTTTCCAGCCATCACTAACTGCGGTGTACATTGAATTTTATCTCTATCTTATGAATTTTCATGCTCTGGAAAAAAAAGGTAAAAATATTTTGAGGCAAGTCGAACATATCTTACTATCTTACTTAATTTTCATCATAATAATGTAAATGCACATTGATACTTGTAAACTTTTACATCTATATTTTAATTAGTAACTTGAATATATATTGGTTTTGTAAAAAAATAGAATAGTGTTGTTATTTTCAAAAGATATTTCAATTTGAATTTTTATTTCCACTTTAGGCATAATATGTATTATATATAGTTTATTATCTTAAAATAAATGAAATAAATAATAATATATAAATGATATAAGATGATGATGATATATACAGTGTTTTATAAAGATTTCTATGCCGCGGTCGATCTGGAATAATTTTTAATCTTTTCCATTTTGGCAATGTGGTCTTTATTATTTTAATTTCGTTTTTCTACTGTTGTAATCCAATCTAGTATACTAGTTTTTGGACACGTGTGTTGCACGTATATCACAACCACGCTTAATAGTGGTAGATTTTTTATTGTTGGTAAGACGGCATAAAGGAACAGAAAATGATATCATACTATTATTTGATTTTGACTTTTTCTGCACCAGCTTTCTGTGAAATTATTTTAAATGGCCCATCCATTAACGAAAAGTCAAAGTACTTGTCAACTCTTAAGACATTCTACTGTACTGGAACACAAATGCACTAAATCATGCACAAGGTTTTAGCCCTTAGCTACTTCCGATAAAATCATACAATGAATCAATCAATCTCCTTATCTACATAGGAACTCAACGATATATCGGAATTATTTTAAGACAGAATATAGGGACTTCCCAACGAAGAGGTAAGTCAAAATCACGCGTGGTCAATATGATGCACATACTTCGGAAGAACAAAGGAACGCACGTCTCTCATAACAGTTACAAATGTAGAAAGAAATGAATTTTAGTACCGATTACGGAGGGATCTAAACACATGGGTACCACCTAAAGTTGGGCACAATTTTTTTTCACTTAGACGTTTTAACTAGATTTGGTTCATTCAAGACACCTCATGTTACATTCCGTTGTGTCAGTTTGACACTTTTTGCTGACTTGGCATATTGTGTGTGTTGCACGCATTTTGGGCGCATGAGGAGTTTTTTTTTTGTTTTTTTTCCTTCTTCACTCTTTATCCCTATCACTTATTCTACCTTCCACCATGCAACCTTAAAAATCTACATCATATGCTAGAAATAGATTTTATTAAAAAATAAATGTTGCACTAGATATCGAAAATTCTAAAAAGTACAAAAATTACGCTTAAATAATATGATTTTTTGTTAAATAAACAATCGTTAAAATTAACAATGAGGAAAAAGGCTCACTATTAACAAATTAATTGGCCAAATAGCTCATGAGTATCTTTAAGTGATTATTTTTAAAAAAAAAAAACCTCAAACAAAAGGACCTCTCAACTTTGTCAAATATTTTTGGGCATTGTAATCCAAACTAAGTATATCTTTAATGATTTTATAAAAAAATATCCGCCATTGTAATAAGATTTTTTCAAAAATTCATTTTCGACCCGTGCTTTGTACATGTATGTTATACGTTATTACTAATGTTATTTAAAAAAGTAAATAATTAAAATTTAATTGGGTACATATTCAAAATGTTAAAATAAATTTATAATGACAAATATTTGAAGTATTTAAACTTTTTATTAGTTTATAAAAATAGAATATACATAATTGAAAATTGTTCAAAGTTGTAATAATGAGATGACTTATTTAGTATATAAATTTTTATATGTTGGCTTATATTGTATCCTACTATTTAAATTATTTTTACCATGATTAAAATTATTGTTGCCAATATGATAGAAGGGTTATCAGTGCATTTTAAAATGTATCTTGATTGCACATAACCCATCAGATATGCATACGATGTCAATTTAGCCGAAAAGTAAAATTGTATTGACTAACAGATGATCTTGGCATACTCTTATTAAAATCTGCACAACTCTTAAAATTTTTAGAATGAAGTACACTTTTTTTTTTCATTGTACATGAAACTTCATATGTTATCCAAAAGAAAATTATAATATAATTAAAGTGTCAATTACAATAAATAGCAAAAGAAAATAGATATAATTAATTTTTGTGTTACATAAATCTAAAAAAGTTGCCTAGATGATGATAACAACAAAACACTCAAAGCAGATAATCGTTCTATTATAGTTTACAATATGTAAGACCAATAAAGAATATATACCTTCTCTAAATAAAGAATGAAAATTAGTCGAACTATTAGTGCATATTCTGTCTAAATGATGAAAATTAACTTTACCATCTTGTAAAATAATTGGATGGATAGTTATCATTTACCTTTGAGTAATTTGGTTTCATGTTAATTTAGTTTTAAAACTTCTATAGCCATTTGAGGAAAATGAGTGATATTTATACTATGTGTTTATATAGTTTCAATTGGGCAGTCGAAGGTTCAATAATTTTAAATGTTCCACTAACATTCATTGTATTTGGTGTAAATTGAATTTCCATCTCTATCCTAAAATTTTATGCTCCTGAAAAGAAAATATTTTGAACAAGGTACGAATTTATCTTACTTACTTTCCCAGCATTTAGATATGTTATGCACATTGAATACTTTGTACAACTTATTACATCTATTTTATTAGTATTAGAAATAGATTTGGTTTTGTAAGAAAAAAAATAGTACATATGTTCAATTTTTTATTTTGATGTTCCCACTTTCGCATAAATGATTGATAAGTCATAGTTATTTTTCAAAAATTAAATAAATAATAATAAGAATATATGAATGATATAATATGATGATGATATAATACGTTGTTTTATCTATAATAACTTTTCAAATTCCTCAATTATGATAATTATAATTATGATTAAAAGCAAATAAATAACATTTTTCACAGGCCGTTGTATTTGTTCTACAAAAAGTTGTTGGAATGTATTGTGAGGAGTTGATAGGAGTTCAACAGTTGACATAGTTGATGCTATTGTTAATATGAATCAATTGGAAGATTTCACTAGTTAAGCCTCCGTATTTTGCTCTGTAATTAGGGAAAACACAGCAATTTTCCTTCTGATCATGTAATTAATTTTCCTGCACATACAATTTTCTGGCAATCGAGTTCGTATTCATGTTTGCCACAATGCTCAGGATCAGACGTCAATCGGAAGGGGAATTCTGTGGTTTTCCGTTTATAATTTGGCTCAAAAAATATCTTTATCATCAATATTTTGTTCAAAAATGCCTTTAAACTATGCGAAATGAACAAAAATGCCCTTCGTTTATAGTTTGGTTCAAAAAAAAAATTACCCAAAATTACCCCTTATTGTTATATAATGGATCAAAAATATTCATTTTATAAATAAATATTTGTCAAATGGCAAAAGCTAGATTTTGCTCTTTGTCACTTGTCAAGTCTCCTTATCAATGAGACAAGAACAAAAGGCAAAACCTTAACCTCTTCTCTGCTATCACACTGCTCTGCTACTCTATAGTATGGCGCTGATACAATACACTTTGACAACTGTGTTTTTCACTTTAAACCTAGCTCTTGAATTTTTATTTTTTTTTAATACAAGGAATTTGTTGTTCGCGATTAAGGTATACTTGAACCTACAACGAGAAGTATTGCTTTTGATCCAAAAATAAGATTATTTCATGTCCAATAATTGATCACAAAATGCACAGATATCCATTCATTCACTTACAAGAATTAGGTTAGTCAAAAGATGTTTTAAAAAAAAGAAAGATATACAATCAATGAATCAAATAGACAATAATAGAAACTCTAGCAGGACTAAACTGGATTAGATTGACCTTAAAATCAAAGAATTTTAACAATTCTGTTCACTGGAAGAAGCTTTATTCCCCAAAACATCATCGTTCGATGTGTTCAAATTCCGTCTTTTGCACTGCCACACCACAACTGCAATCAAGATTGTGATTCCCACAACCATAAGTGCACCAATTGCTATACCACCATAGAACAATACAAAAACTGTCAACAAAATAAGAAAATAAAAAACAAGTTAGTTTAATTTTATGACATGAGTATAACTAATAATGTTGATGTATATATATTAAAACTCTTACCAGAATAGTACTCGACTTTGCATCCGAAAGAACGTTCAGAAACAGGAGTGTCCTCTTTACAGTAATGAATACAAGTTGCTACATCACTATTGTCTTTGAAAACACATTCATCATCTCTCCCACACTCTCTGCATAAGAAATCACGCCTCCAAGAGAGATCAAATCCGTAACCCAGAGCTTGATGAATGCTGGATAACGAAGACGATACGTTAGGTGAAATCCCCGGAGCTGCAGTCCATGCCACAGTTTCAACTCTGCAACCGCCTGCTAAATCTGAAGCTTGCAATATTTCACCTACGACAAGATAGCTAAAACTAGAATTTGTATTTGTGCTACAAAAACTTGTAGGAATGTATAGTGAGGAGTTGATTTGACCACGGCAGTTGACATAATTGATATCGTTATCAACACGAAGCCATCCGAAGATTAGGCTAGTCATGGCATCGTAACTTGCCCTGTGTTGTGGAAAAACAGAGCAATTTTCGGTCTGATTTTTCAGGCTGGGATCGAGTAGCCTAATTGAGAAGTTGGTATAGTTAATTTCCTGGACGTAGAATTTACGCGACTTGTAATGGAAAATGGTTTCGTTATTCTGGCAATCGAGTTCATATCCAGTCTTACCACAATGCTGGGGATCAGACCTCAATCGGAAAGGAAATTTTATATCGCGAATATCGCCACAGGATGAAGGGACACATTGAGAAGTAGTCTGGGCTATACAGCTTGTTATAAATGTAACAAATAGAAAAACAGTAGCAAAAAATGAATTTGTTAAAGACATTGTGTCAATTGAATAGGAAGATACTAATGATATTTCTTTTTTTTCTTCATGTGTGGTTTATATAATGAATAAAATTGACTTTTCTTGCAGCGTGTGCAATGAGACTATTGATTTGTTAAAATGTATTGCCCAGTCTTATCCATACAAGTTGCTTTCAGTAACATGACATTTTCAAGATAAATTAGGGGAAATGATATTTTAGTTGCCATGTTTGAAAGTCAAAGATATGTATTGAAATATTCAAGACAGAATGAATAAAATGGTTCTTTATATCTGTAAGGTCTATAAATTATAGTAATGGTAGTTCTTTTAAGTACGCACTAAGCAATTTAGCTCTTTTAAGTTTGTTAACGAGTCACTTAATTTTATGCTAAGTTTGAAAAAAAAAAAAATTTTTATATAGAGTTTTAACACGTCTTGATTTTTTAAAAAATTAATATTTTAAAGTTAAATCATTATTATATTGAGAAATATATCATATTTTTTAGCATTGCTTAAAAATAAAAGTATGTCATATAAATTGAGTCAACGAGATAGCCTTTTAGTCTCATGCAAATATTTGCCAACTCTTTTTGTTAAAATTTGACGAAACATATATACAGAGACAAAATTAATTTCTACTACTTTTTTTAATATCAAAGATCACTTTGAGCCTCTCTATGTGTATGTCTATTTTTTACATTAATTTCTGTTACTTTTTAGTTTTTGGTTCAACATTTTGTATTGCAAAATTTAGAATTTGACGTTATTTTCTTGATATTTATGATTAAATCTTTTTTTCAAATGTTGTCCATCAAATCTAACAAACACAAAACCGTTAAATACTTGACGAGTACTAAAACAATACTACCTCCGTTTAAAAAAATGATTTCATTTCCTTTTTAGTATATTTTAAAAAATGATCTTTTTCTTTTTTTGGTAATAATTTTCCACGTGGTATGTTTAATGTCACAAGATTAAAGGACAATTTTGTACATTTAACCTAACTTTAATTTAGGATCACAAGATTCAAAGTCTTCTTTATATTTTTAAACTCCGTGTTAAGTCAAACTAGATCATTTTTTGTGAAACGGAGGGAATACTAACTTTTTTGCAAATTTGAAGGCCCAAAACTATATCATCCATACTTAAAAGTATATTTGAATCTATTCTCAAACACAAGGGACAAATTTTGTCATTTTTTTTCTCAAACAGCTCAGCAACTTGTTATGATATGTTTTAGCGTGTTGACCTTTAAAAACACACTTTAGTTTCTGTCCAAAGGAACCATTTCCTAATTGGCAACTAAAGCACATTGTTAGAGAAATGTCTCATATATTGATCCACTTGTTTCTTCATCTAATTTTCTTAACTGTAACTCTAGCACAACTAGTAACACCCCATGATCAATGTTTACCAACAAGATGTGGCGATTTCGGTCCGGTGATTCGATTCCCTTTTCATCTCAAAAATCATCAGCCAAGTCATTGTGGATACCCTGGTTTCGAACTATCTTGTACTTCAAAAAATATTACTCAATTCAATCTCCGATTTCCAATACAAGCAACTATCAACAAATTCGACATTTCGATATCAGCTAACGTTTCTGTTGAGGAAATTAATTACAAATCCCAGACAATAACATTATCAGACGCTAATGCTTCTTTCTTCCTAACAGATTGCAAACATAAACTCCTCTGCTTCCATTTTTACTTTTGATCCGAACGCGTATGGTGGTTCCTTTATTCTGTGTGTCGCGAAGCAAAACATATCAAATCGGCTTCTATTCGCATCATTGCCTTAGCAGTCCTCATTATGATGTCCTTAGCTATTAGATCTTACATAGGATTTCTGATACCGTCCATCTTGTACATGGAGTACAACATTTCAGAATGTTCCGTACGAGTACTTTACGGAAAGCAGAATATAAGTTTAGCACGAAAGTTTTTCTGCATTGGTCTGAACCATTTTGTGGGAATTGTGAAGAGGATGGGAAGTACTGCAAGTTGAAATCAAATAGTGAAACTGAATGTATTGACATTCCAGAAGAACCTAGCAAAGGTACATCTTTGAAATTGATATTCCCCTTTTCAGTCTCTAATAATTTTTTATTTACCTTCCAAACTATTGTCTGAATGATAATCAGATCCTAGGAATAGGTCAAAACCCTCTAAACCATCACTATTTAGAGATAAAGATTGTTAGTTAGTGCTAAATAGCAAGTAGAAGCTAACAATATTATCATCTTCATTTTATAGGGCTGTCAAAGAAAGTTACTGTTGCCATTGTATTAGGTAGCCTGTTTGCCTTTGTGTTAGTCTCTCTAGCAGTCTACAAGATTGTCAAATTGAAAATGAAGAAAGAGGATCAGAAGAGGATCGAGAGGTTTTTGGAGGATTATAAAGCTCTGAGACCTACAAGATACAGTTATGCAGATATCAAAAAGATCACAGAGCAATTTAAGTATAAACTTGGTCAGGGAGGCTATGGGAAAGTATACAAAGGGAAGTTATCAAATGAAATTCTTGTCGCGGTTAAGGTACTTAACAATTTCAAGGGTGAAGGGGAAGACTTCATAAATGAAGTTGGCAGCATAGGTAGAATTCATCATGTGAACGTTGTACGTTTAGTTGGATATTGTGCAGATGGTTATAGACGAGCTCTTGTGTACGAATATTTATCAAACGATACACTTCAAAAGATCATATCATCAGGGAATGGAAGAGGGTCATCATCACTAGGTTGGGAGAAGATGTTACAAATATCTGTAGGAATTGCCAAGGGACTCGAGTATCTCCATCAAGGTTGCAATCAACGAATTGTTCATTTCGATATCAAACCTCATAATATCTTGTTAGACCAAGATTTCAATCCAAAAGTTGCTGATTTTGGTCTTGCAAAGTTGTGTGCCAAGGAACAAAGTGCTGTGTCAATGACTGCTGCTCGAGGCACTATTGGCTATATCGCCCCTGAAGTGTTCTCCAGGAACTACGGAGATGTGTCATATAGAGCAGATATATATAGTTTTGGCATGTTGTTGCTTGATATGATTGGTGGAAGGAACAAATTTGATGATGATGCAAAGGCGGAGAACAGTAGTAGTCAGATTTACTACCCGGAGTGGATGTACAAACAACTCGAAAAAGGTGAAGAAATAGCAATCCAAATCGAGCATGAAGATGAGAACAGCATAATCAAGAAACTAGCAATTGTAGGACTTTGGTGCATTCAATGGTTTCCGGCAGATAGGCCATCCATGAAAGTTGTGATTCAAATGCTAGTAGGAGAAGGCATTCCCATAATGCCACCAAATCCATTCGGCTCAATGAATTCAACAGACATGAAGACTAGTGCAGAGAGAAGCCAATATAGCAGTGAGATTCAGAGAAGTTCTGTGAGTCGCTCTGATGCATAATATATTTTTCAAATAAGGTATAAATTTTGGTTGTTGTAAATTCTACTCAATAAAAATTTGAATGGAACTCATTTTTCAAAATAGAGAGTTTACTCTACAAAAGAGTGGGCGGCTCAATGCCTTTAAAAATTAGGCATAAGCCCCGGATTCGAAGGCCCAATTTTTATTTGTATTTTAGTAATAAGTCTTTACTAGTACAAATTAATTACTCAAACATAAAAAATTCGATCTAGCTCTAACACATAATTCTCCATTAAGTTGAAATCGAATAAATCATAATTACAGTACTGCACAAATCAAAACTGAACCATATCCACCTAATTTTCAAATTATCGAATCGAAATTTTCAAAAATCATATTATACGGTACCATGAACACACATAGGGGAATTGCGGCAAACTGGACAAGAAGCATTTAATCGAAGCCATTCATCTATGCAGTCTGCATGGAAACAGTGTAGGCATTCAGGAATGGTCCTTAAAGTCTCTTTGGGCTGATATTCAGCCAAACAAATTGGGCAGATATTATCATCAGGCTTGGGCAAACGTCTGCTCTCTCCCAATATAGTTTTGGGATAAGATTCTATTGCGGGCCCATCTAGGCCCGTAAATACGATGGGTTGTGGTGTAACGGCAGAGCTGAATTCCAAGACTGGTTGGGCTCTTCTCCTGCAAGACCTTATCCTTCCACTTATGAAACATAGAAGCCCAATTAAGAATAACATTGCTGGTACTCCAGCTCCCACAATTATAGCGTAGCGCGCGCCTCTAGGAAATGCTGCAAAAGAAATTCACATCGTTCTTTTATCGTTAGTGAGTTGGTATATCTTAAAATACACCAACAATTATCAGAGATTATGGTGAAATGATAAGTACGTTTTTTTATTTTTAACTAGATATTTCGCATGTCAAATTCTAGATAGAGTCACTTTTGGTAGCTAGGGAGCATTTGGTGGGACTTTCTAGCTAATTTAAATTAGTCAAGTCTAAACAATAGGTACCAGACATTAGATGAAAAACCAAAAGAACTACTGTTTGTGAATATAGATAGAAGACTAGTTATAAAGAAGGTAGTAAAAGGGGAAAAATTATTACTTCGGGCTAAGATGTTGACTTTGCCGCGGAAAGAGTAATAAGAGGAAAGTCTTGACCTTCCCTACTGCCGAGAGGTTCTAACCGGCCGTTACAAGCGTGCAGGAAATAGATGTGATGGAGACTCAAGTCAAGGCGATGGATCACTATCACTATAGATAGATGCTTTTCCTAAAATAGATTTAACTTTACATAGTGATGATGATGTATTTTTTAACATCTCAATGTTTTTTAACCTGTTAAAACAAGTAATTTGTCCACACAAACAAATGATATCATTTTAATAGTAATAACTACTCATCGCAATTGTCACAGTCTCTCAAGTTATGACCTAAATTTCTCTCTTTTCATGATAAGTCAAGCTTGGAGATTCGGTCCAATATGTTCAATTCAATTTTTCCGTCCTATTTGAGTTATGGCAATTCTAGTAGAATAACATATCTATAGTATACTTAGTGAAATTCCACAAGTAGAATCTAAGAGGATAAAGTATATACAGATTTAGGTTTCCGAGTTGCAACTCTAATATCTTTCTATAAAAATGACTATAGTATGAATAATGAGGGGTTTACTTTGATTTCACACTTCTATTTTTTTTTTTATTTTTTTGGTTCAACATATTTGCTTTGTCACTTTACCTACTAAAATAATGCAAGAAAGAGAAAAGTAAGGCAACATTCCACGCATGTCCTTATAACGTAGAAGAAAGGGTGTATGTGGGGACTATTGACTCACTCAAAGTTTTAATGCTCCAATTCCAAAGTCAAACTTAGAATATTTGAGTGCAAAATAAAAATAAAGAGCGTTCCATAAAACTATTGAGTAACATATAAAGATACAAAACCACAAAAACAAAATGCCACTAAAATAATGAAAATGGCTTTAAAAGTCATGAAGTTATCATTTCTTGCATCTTCTTCTCTTTACTTGTCTTTTATGGTTTTTGATTTAGTAGTGTCATTATCAAATTGGTCCATTATTTCAATTTCAAATTTGAAGTATACAATGTGAAGTTCGTTTCATGTCCAAACACAATAGGATTTGACCTCAGTACAGAGTGAAGGTGCGAAACAACTTTCCAACTAAGCAACACGCAATATATTGTCCAAATACAATATTTCAAATCAACTCATATTGAAATAACTTTCTACAAGTGTTATAAACTAAAACTACATATTTTTTTTTCACATTATAGTAAAATTTGTTCAGATTTTAGAAACAGGATACTAGCTAATTAATTATTTAGCTAAGTACTTTCTAATATTATTATATATGGTTAGCTACTTCCGTGTTTATTTGACTATCAACTTTATGAAATGAACAGAGTCTTCAAGAAGAGAGGCTATGTTGACTTAAACATGTGAAAAGAAGTAGGAATTGCAAGCCTTCCAGAATATTGAATTAACATTAAAGATGGGAGACTTCAAATAAAGAACTTTAGGCCTAAAACCTTATTAAATGACATGAAATAATCATTTGAAAATTTTATTTGATCATTGCAAAAAAGGGAGAAGAGAGACTCTTTCTTCTCAACAGTAGAACAAGGAAAGCCCTCAAATTTCGTATAAGAAGTGCCATGCTATACCAAAAAAAAAAAGTTTAGATTTAAATGGAATTGAAAAACTTAATTTTACATATGATCTGTCACAAAATTATTTTTATCTTAGTAAATAACTCACATTATCTAAAACAAAAAATTTATGAAACCATTTTTAGTTGCAAACAATAACACTAGAAGTAGTAAAAATATATAAAAAGCGAAATAAATAAATAAACTATTGATTGCAAAAACTCATATGGTGACGCAACTATGAATAGTTCAAAGTATGCTTAGTATCAGCTATAATTAGAAAGCATCCAACAAGCCTTTTAACTTGCCTATGAAAAGCTCTAAATATTCACGCACTAATTTAGAGTTTAAGGAACTCTTTATTGGGTTTGAATATACTCTCTCTACTTACTAGAGGGTAGGAAGAGTGCGAGAAAACGAAGGGGCTGGGTGATCTCAACAACCAAACAAATGGTAAACACCGTTTATTATATTAAAAGAAAACACATACAACATGAATGTGGAGGTACGCAGGGTTACACACCAACTAGTAACACTTTAAGAGTATAGTTCACTGACGAGACGATATTAAAAAAGGACACACACACAAAACTTAACACTCAAACTGGGTAAATCCGCACATGGCTAAAAGGGGGGGGGGGAAGAAAAGGGAATTGGGAACCGTTTATTCGTATTAGCACAAGCACACACATTTCATTAAACAATCTGGACACACACTTAAAATAAACATCAATTGGTCGGTGTGAGATGAAGGTTGAGTAATTTTTCAAATCTGGACAAAATAGAAGTGCAAAGAAGGATAGATTAGTTCGTAACAGTTTTTCTTCCCCTCCAGAGAGGGGTGATCGTTATCTTTTGATTAGGAAAACGGCAATCAGAGTTAATACGAAGGAAGTTGATATATAACGAATGTTTAGAGATCTTACCAATTCCACGACTATTTTCACAAATGATTTCTCGATTAAACGGTGTCCTCTTCAAACTACATCTTCCACCTCTTGACGCACAAATTCTACAATCTGGATTATCCCATGTGAGCAGGATATCACCACTAAGATCTGAGGACACCACCTGTTCGAAGAAAGGCCACTGTACAGGAACCGGTAAAGTTCCAATCGATTTACAATCTGATTTTGACAAGTAGTCAAATTCCCTCATAGAAGATGTAGCATAAACAGTATAATTCGAACCACTCAAACAACCTATTGGATTTAGCTTGAGCGTCGTATGATCAAAGGAGCAATTGATCAATGTGAAATCCTGATAATAAACTCCCAAAAAAGGGGAAGAAGATAGATTTAAGTTGAGGAGAAGCTGAGGAAGGCAATTGTTACGATCGTTAAGCCATAATTCCTGTGTAGAATAATTTATAGCTTCGATTGTGAATTCTCCTGGCGAACCTGGTAATCGAATGATTGTTCGATTTAATGCATCGCAGAATAAGTTGAATCCTGGATAGCCACAATCTAGGGATTGATAATTACGGAGACGAAAAGGGAATCGGATTAATGGTTCATCCTTGCTACATGCAGATGTGAAGCAACCTGCGCTAGCAACGACGACTGTTGTGCTAATTAAATAGCACAAGAGAAAAAACAGAGCAATTGTTTTATGCAATTCCATTAAGAAGAAAAAACTAAACAGAAACAGAGTATTAGTTTGTACTATAGTATTTTTGTTAAAATGAGTAAATAACCATTATTGTTAATTGGTAGGAATCATGATAAAGGATGTCAATATCACAAGTCAATGGTATTAGAGTTATTTTATAATTTTTCTTTTTTATAGTCAAAAAGAAGAGTAGTAATTTACTATTACTACAACTTACTCAAGATTATGAGAGAGTTATTAATAGTGTTGTTTTGTTTGTAATATGGTTTATAGTAAAGCAGAAAGAGAATTGAATGCCTACTCTTTACCTAATTATAAATATTAGTACTATGTGTCCGATCAAAGTAAAATAAAGAATGGTAGGTAACTAACGAGTGGCGGTAAAAGCATATGATAGATTGAACTTTTATATCAAAGTGAATTAAAATAATAAGGATGGTAAAGTTAGATGACTTTGGAAAAGAGAAGTGTATTATTATTTTTTTGAGTAAATTAATAAAAGAAAATTATCGCATCAATGACGAAGGGAGCAGTAATTTCGTTGTAACAAACAATTTACGGTTAAAAGGACCATAGCACAAGCAAGTGCACAACTAACGTTTACAGATTTGGTAATCACTTTAGAGGATTCGTAATCTTACAACTAATTTTTTTTAGGATTATGATGTGAAATGGGTGATATCAAGAAATTGATCACACCATTTTACCAAGTCCAAATTAGAAACAGATAATATTGTATTAAATTTTTTATTTTGTAGAAATGGAGTTGGTCAATGCATTAGTAAAGTGGTATAATTGAATGTTCCGTGACATAAAATGATTCAAGTCACCATCAAAGACTTAATACATTTATCAAATACCAGAAAACATCAAATCATCTAATCCCAGATTTAATTGAACAATTAATATTCTTGCACCAGACAGGAAGTCCTATAATCATAGAGATAATAATTTGTAAATTGTAATTACCAAGACTATAACCTATATTATTAGAAAATTTGCGTTGTATAATCATGTAACAACTGCTCTTATTCAAGCACCACGGAAAAAAAAAAAAAACTTTGAAAAATAACACCTACATTATTACTACTTCATCTCCAACATATCTGATAGGGAACTCATTACCTGTAAGACGACAGTTCAAATCAAAAGCTGAAAAGAAGATTAGAAATCAGAGCAGCGGCCACCACGCTCCCAGTCGCCATAGCGGGTGGGTTCAGGACCTTTAGGGCCTCCAATCTCACCAGTCTTTTTGTTAACATTAGAAGTATCCTCTTCATCATTGTTGTCCTCGAGTTTAATATTCCCTTCATTTTCGTAATCAACCTTCTCCTTCTCATCCAAAGTATGAGCATCATGCTCTTCATGATGATCCTCTTTGATTTGCCCTCCTTGGGTTGAAGAGCAAATGAGTCGACCAGCTGAGTTCTTTGAAAAACCAACTTTGGATATTGGAAGCTCAATCAACGATTTCAAGAGATGACCCATATTTCTTGCCATTTTCCTATTTGCTTTGCCCAGTCTTGACCAGACTCGTTAGTGGGACAGAAAACCTTCAGAAACAGTAAAAATAGTGCCTGATCAGATTGCAGTTAATAGGTGAACTGGCTCCTTGCAAAGTCAATTCCATATTTTCACCTTGACTATCATCAAAAAGCATTTTAAAAATTGTTGCCAGCTTAAAATGTCACAAGCATATGCTTTGACATTCAAAGTCATAATTCAATAGAGATTCATACCACAATGAATAAAAAACAAATGAATACAGATTGTATTCCTCTGAAAGGAAATTGTTTTTTAAGAAAAATATCATAAGATGATAAATTTATGTCCTTGCATTTGAAATTTTAAGAGAGTTTATAGTGAAAAAGACTTTCAAGTATAAGTTTCTCATGAGACACAACAATCAACAAGAAGATGCAACATTTAGTTGGTCAATAAATGATTCTTATCATTTTTCTTGCTTCCATAATTTTATCAGCTCTGAGAAGGAAGTGAAAATGATGAGATAAATAGCAACAAGAGAAAAAGGCAATCATCATGACAAACTTGTAGAAACAAAAAAAGAAAGCATCTAAAACTGCCACTAAACCTCATCTGCCACCTAAATAAAACAGTTCAAGTAATTTTTTGAAAAGGAAAACTTTGTTTGGAAAGCACATAGAGAAATAACGACAGCAAATACAAGAACCCTAACAAGACAGTAATTTCATGGAACAACTTAGGGAAACAGAAGCAAAGAAGTGAATTGAAAATAGACAGGGAGAGCACAGTGGAAAGGGGGGATGGGGGTGAAAGGTAGAGGATGAACGGAGGAAACGGGAGGGATCTAGTAGGGAAAGATATGGAAAGTGCCAGTAGAGGTAAATGCATGAGGGTTAGAAAAGAATGAATGATGAATGGATGATGTTGTGTAATCGGTAATTATAAGACGAGAAAAAGGGTGAAGGAGGTGAGGAGGAAGGAGAGGGAGGGTAGTGAATATTGGGTATGAGGGGACAGAATTAGATTCGCAGAGTCGGGTAGGTGGGGGGTGGGCTAGGATGGATACTGAGAATGAACAGAGACTTGAAAAGTTCTCTCTGTCTTCATTGTGTCTATAGACTGTTTAATTGGAGGAGACTTGCGATTGGAGAAAAAATCTGAAAAATAAACTAGAAAGTTAATAGAGAACAAGTAGCACAAAATTAGCAAATAGTTAAAAACTGTATATACTTGTGGCAAAGATTTCATTTCTTTTATTAAAACAGAGTGATAAGATAAGTTTATAGAAGGGAACACATTGTATTGTATCTAATACTTCGCATAGAGAAGGTGCAATTCAAAACCACATGTCAGATTCTTCCATCATCCCCTAAATCATAAAAAGCATTTCTGTTGCCATAATGGCCTACTGTGTGGCATAATGTTGGTTATGTGGAGATAACAAGATCAAAGAGAGATGGAGAAGCTATTTTGGTCAATTGTTCAACTCGAACACAAAAATATACAATTTGATCTAAATACATCTGCGCACGATAGAAACTTTAGCTATAATGGTAGAATTAGGCCTAAAAATATTTTTAAGAGGCAGTTTGGCGCACAGAGAATTCTGCGTTAGCAGAGTCCAGGAAAGAGCCAAACCCCAAGAGGTGTTATGTAGACAGCCTAACCTAATACAAGCATTAGTGGCTGCCTACATAAAAAAGAATATGAAGATTAGAAAAGTATACAGTCCAAATGGTAAATGCATTAAGATTTGGGAGTGTCTTCGGAGAAGGAGAGTTTACCAAGCTATTTAATGTTTTATTTAAGGTGGTAGGATGCATGACGAATAAAGGAGTATCCTAATTTCAATTTATAAGTGTTAAAGTGTGTGACCATCTCATCTTAAAGTTTAAGCTATTACAAAGTGCACATTTTTATTATTTAGTTATATTCTCAACACGCCCCCTCACTTTCGGGCCTGATTTTTTTCATGGGCCAAGCACGTGTATTTTCTTTTAATTTGGGTGGCGGTGAGATTCGATCGCAGAACTTCTGCCTGCTCTGATACCATGCTGAAGCGTGTGACCATCTCATCTAAAAACTTAAGCTGGTAGAGAGTGCACACTTTTATTATTTAATTATATTCCCAACACAGGAGGCCTGATTTTTTATCATGGACCAAGCACATGTAAATTCTTTTTGATTTGGGTGGCTGTGAAATTCAATCTCAGGACATGTGCCTGCTATGATACCATGTTAAATTAGGTCTTAGACTTAACTCACACCCCAAAAGTTAGCTCCAAGGGAGTAGGATTGCCTAAACCTTATAAGGAGTTCACCCATCTCATTAACCACCAACGTGGGACTTTTGCCATTCTTTAACACCCCATCTCTGACCTCACGCCTAGTGCTTAGCGTCTTGTGCATGGGCAATTTTGGGGGCCAAAAAAGATTGTTTTTTATAACAATTATGTCTGAGCTAGCTTTCATGTTCCCACAATCTTGTTTCTCCGGTTCCTCTTCCCAACCAACATGTACTACTGATCCCTTGGTGTCACCATCCACGTTAGACGAATGGTAGAAATCACTGGTGTTTTTTTATCTCCGTTGGATTTGAATATAAGACCTCATGGTTCTAAACCAACCATCGGGTCACACCCTTGGATACAAAGAGATATTCCAAGTTGTGAAAACTATCACGGAATTGAATTTATAAAATGGAACTCGAAGAGAAAGCGATAGGGTGTAGACTTAGGGACACTGCAAGAGTGGCTAAGAATCAGTTTGGATTTACACCTAATATATCTCCAACAAAAGTAATATTCTCATTAAGATTGATGAAAATTCATAGCTAGAGGAGAATAGATGTACATATGGTGTTAATCGATCTTGAAAAAACATATGATAGCGTACCAAAATAGCTTTTTTGGTATGTTGGCAGACAAGTAGCGAACACATGCTTTACAAGTGTCCTATGATGAGAAAGTAAACTATCATGCAGATAGATTTACTGATGAGAAGCTTCATATACAACACATATTGACTAGCTGAACTGATACATGTGACAAGTAAAACTATGAATACATATGATAGCTTTACGATGTCTACAAAACCTCTACTGGAATCCATGACTATACGACTGTGAAAATACGCATAGTAAAGACTCGACTCCTGTTAAATGGATAAATGTCAGAATGGACATGTATGAAGGAGCCATCACTAGGGTGAGAGCGATAGTAGGAGATACAAAGGACTTCCCCATAACCATGGATTTATACTAAGTTTAGCAACTGACCCCATAATCGTTTACCCTAGTAATCAATTCAAAGTGAAGATGGGATTGTTTACATGGTCGGTAAGGATTCACATAGGCAAACCTTGATTTTGTTTAGGATTAAGGCATAATTGTTATTGTAAGTCCTTAAAATAATACTCCCTCCGTCCCATTTTATAAGACAACATTTGACCGGGCACAGAGTTTAAGAAATAATGAAGACTTTGAAATGTTTACCAAATTGCCCTTCAAAAAAGTAAATTCATTTTTCTCTCTCCTCATAAATGTATTAGAGTACTATGTTTAAAATTAAGTGGGACCAACAAGAGTAAAAGAGGAATTGTACCTTTAAATACTTACCATATAAGGAAACGTGACATTCTTATTGAGACTGACCAAAAAGAAAATGGTGCCACATAAAATGGAACGGAGTACATCCTAGGTGTGTAGCGTCTAGGCTCTTAATAACAGCGCATGGGCACTAACAGATGGATCTGAAACAAAAACTTAAGAAAGATAGTTGGTTAGGCTCCATCAGCTGGCACCTAAGCACTATCAGAAGTACATGAATTCACAGAGGTGCTACCAGAAAGAATGTGTTCTCACGGACCCTGGAGTCTGAACCTAAGGTGCTACGACTAGCACCTTGACTCCATCATTTAGAGTCTGCATGTCATCCTAGCACAACTATTTTTCCATTTGAAAAATTACGTCTTCAAAAGTTCCAAGAATCCAGACAAATCTATTATTTTTCAATGAACATAGATCAGATATATAGGACTAAAGCTGGACCTGGTTCCCTTTTTTTTCTTTTGTTCATCCTTGGTTAGATAATATTCTCCCCACAAAGACGTTTGTTTAACCACTTCAGTAAAATCATATTCATACAACTGTGCATTGTCTAAGTAGTGGTCAATAATATTGCTATTCCAATGCCAAACAATATCGCATGAATGAACATTATTGACCATCTCAATAAATCCTCCACATTAGTTACCGATCTCCTTGAACATTTCCTGAGACCACAAATTCATGGGTAAACATAATATTCTGATCTATACCCAGTATCTTCTTATTTCTGCAGGCAAACACGATTTCATGCATGTGACATAGTTATGCCAACTCATGCAATATAATTTGGCATTAGAATAGCAAATATGTTTTTTTAAGCAGGAATACAACACAAGATCAACACTTCATGAAACATCTATAAATATTGAATTTAACCAAACTCACAAAAGGAAGTAAATAAATAAATCATAAACAAATAAGCTTGAAGAAAGTACAACCCAATTTTGCTACTTCTTGTTGTATCATTTGAAGATAGTGTCATCACTCATTAGATAAATGCAATTTCATGAACTATTGACTCATCGCTTTAATTGTACTGAGGCCATATAAAGTAACTCCCTCAGAACTACTGGGCACAAGGACTTACACCATTTGACGCAAGATTCTCCTAATGAATACCCTTTGATTATGAAATGTAAAATATTAGATGAATCATTGTATCAACAACGAGAACATAAAAGACACAAGACCAAACCAGTCATATAGTTAGTAATAATGTACCTAAAATCACAAAAAAATGTAATTTTGAGACTACCATATAAAAGAATAATTAGGGGAAACCCAGGAATTAGAAGAAGCAATCTCCTTGTTTTACAACCAATTTGCCACAACCCAAGTTACCAAGTTCAAAAAAGAATCAAGCTTAATTGTATGATTTAATTGATGAAGTAAAAACTAGGGGTTTAGGGAGCAACCTGTGAAATTGATTCAATTTTGAATCTGCTGCGCCTTCGATCTTTCCTCTTTTTTTCAGTTCTTCCCTAAAAAGATTGGCAAATCAATAATAGGTATTCATCTCATGAAACTTACTCTGATATACTGTGAAATGTACAAAGAAATTTCTTAAATTATGTGAAATAGAACAAAAATAAATTTTTTATTTGGCCAACAACATATATTTTGAGTATTGATAGTTAATACTTTGGTCAAAATTACCCCACGTATTTTAGACCCTTTTTATTTTTTATTTGCAAAAATTAAATCTAACACTTGCAGACTTCAATTGGTACAACTAGATTATAAGTTTTTAGAGATCCTTAGAATTGGAAAGATGGCTAGCTCACAGTCAGAATATCTTGTTGTAAACGGCAAGATTACGTTGGAAAGCAAGGATGTTTTTTTACAAGTGAAATTATGAATCGGATTTGTAAAACTATACTGAGTAATTCTTTTAGCAGTGTAACTTGAATGGACTGTGCCTAGAAATACTTGAGACGTATTCAAAGTGATGAACTATTTACTTTGTTCGTATAGCTGAATCAATGTCATCTGATACTATGTTAATTTTCAGCATCTACATCTACAACTTGAACAAATGGCAACAGTAAGTTGGATGATACTTCACTTATAACAACTATAACTTAAGTGAATGCTCAAAGTTTTCAGAAATAATGTATTACTTGCAAAGTACATAAACCAAATGAATCAACAAAATCCCCATATATTAATTTTGGGCAAACGAACTGTACATATTATTATTTTTTTCATCTTAGCTTATGTTGGGAGCTACCCTCCAAGCAAACTGGCACGGACATAATATAGTTATGAACACCCAAGATGCAGCAACCAAAAAACAAAAAAAATACTATTCCCTACCCCCAAACTCTCCCCAAAAAAAGAATCAGAAATTCTCAACTAGTCCCCCCTATCCTATGTTCCAGCTGAGCTGATTTTGATTTACTATTTATGTGTTTCTTTTCTTGGAAGTTGTTTGAAGGAAGATACTAAAACCAGCCTCCGCCAAAAGCAAGTGTCTTATGTCACGACTGTTGGCTGCTTTTTGACAGATTCTTGTTGGCTAGCTGCATCAGCAGACGAGTCCTCGTCATCTTTCATGAGAAACTTGTCAACTTGAGCAGCTGCTTGTCGTCCTTCAGAGATGGCCCAAACCACCAAAGACTGTCCCCTACGACAGTCTCCTGCAGCAAACACCCCCTCCACACTAGTTGAGAAGCGTCCATAATCAGCCTTGAAGTTGGACCTGTTGTCCTTTTCTAATCCTAGTTTGTCTGCTATTGTCTGAACAAAAATCAAACACAAGGTTTAAACAAGTCAATATTTTAATTGAATTTCATCACAGCACCAGGATACAAAGAGGAAATTAAAATGAAGAGTGTCATTAAATACTAACCGATTCAGGACCAAGGAACCCCATGGCTAGCATAACCAGATCAGCCCCGATAATTTCTTCAGAGCCTTCTACTTCCTTGAATTGGAATCTTCCACTGGCATCTTTCTCCCACTGTACACGTATCACCTCCAGTCCTTTCACATTTCCATTTTCGTCTCCAATGAAACGCTTGGTCAAAACCTCATAGGATCTCGGATCCTTCCCAAACTTTGCAGCAGCTTCCTGATGCCCATAATCTACACGGAAGATACGAGGCCACTGCCAACAAAGAAATGTAAAGGACAGGTCACATTGACATTCAGGAATTTTAAGTTATATGATCACTTTATGATCCTAACTCCAACTATAAAGCCAATTCTAGTAACTTCCACAGGAAGTATAAAAGAGCAGTTTCCTCAAGATCTAAACTGTCAAAAACCTCATGTTGCCACTGAAACCATCATGCACATGATAGACATAAAGCAAGCATCTAATTGAGTAAAAAGCTCTAGATTAACTAAAACATGATCAAACCTGTGGCCAAGGATTTCCAGGAGCCCTAGTGTTTGGTGGCTGAGGAAGAAGCTCTAGATTAACTACGCTGGTGCAGCCATGGCGAATTGATGTTCCTATGCAATCAGTCCCAGTGTCACCTCCACCAATAACAACCACCTTCTTTCCCTTGGCTGAAATGTATTTTCCATCCTGCAGATTGCTGTCAAGCAAACTTTTTGTGTTTGCGTGAAGGAATTCCATGGCGAAATGGACTCCGGATAATTCTCGTCCAGGAACAGGAAGGTCCCTAGAAAAAGTCAACAAGTATTAAGTGAGCAATTACAAGTCGGAAAAGACACTAACGGCTGAACCTAAGTGAAATGACGACATCGAAGGTACTCACCTCGGCTTTGTGGCTCCAACAGCCAAAATAATTGCATCATGATCTTCACGAAGACTATCCAAGGAGTACGCAGGATCATTTCCAATATTTGCATTGACCACAAATTTCACCCCTTCCTTCTCCATAAGGTCAACCCGCCTCTGGACGACATCAATTTTGTCGGTCTTCATGTTGGGCACACCATACATCATCAGACCACCAATCCTATCAGCACGTTCAAACACGGTGACAGTATGACCCAATCTATTTAACTGATCAGCAGCAGCCAGGCCTGAGGGTCCACTTCCAACAATTGCGACTCTTCTCCTGATAAGAGGAAAAATGTGAGCCATCAAAGTTACGTATGGTAGAGTCTAAATGTCTAACCATTAAAGCTAATTACTATGAGCATCAATCAGTACAGGCACAACTACTTCTGCCTATGATGCTAGCAGCAAACACATTGTAAGATAACAAACGGGAAAGAGGATAAAATGCATTACAAGCAAATGATGAGTGCATACCCGGTTCTCTCAGAAGGAGGTCGTGGCACCATCCACCCCTCCTCAAAAGCTTTGTCAATAATGGCACATTCAATGCTTTTGATAGAAACGGGATTCTCAATGATACCAAGTACACAAGATCCTTCACATGGTGCAGGGCACACTCGACCAGTGAACTCAGGGAAGTTGTTTGTCTCAAGAAGCCTATCCAGTGCTTCACGCCATCTATTCTGATACACTAACTCATTGAATTCTGGTATTTTGTTTCCAAGAGGACATCCAGAGTTCTCCTGCAAAATATTTTATATAAACATAGTTGATTCAGATTTTGGCCCTTTGTATTTCATTGTGTGTAATAATCACCACATATATCAGCATTAAAATTACCTGATGACAAAAAGGAGTTCCACAGTCCATGCAGCGTGCAGATTGTGTCGTAAGGAGCGGACCGGGTTTTGATTCCTCCATAACCTCTTTCCAGTCCTCCATCCGAACATTTGGATCCCTGTAGGACACACCCTGTCGCTCATAAGCAACAAAACCTCGATGCTTGACTGCCTCAGCAACTTGGGTGGGCCTCTTCAATGTCTGCTCCTCTTCAACCTGCAAAGACCAAAACTACTGATATAAAGTTGCAACACATATTGTAAAGCCTCTCACAGCATCTAAATACCCATATGCAACTCCAAAGACCAATAAAATAATTAATGTAAAAATCAGGTTCCAATACATGGAAATGCAGCATTCCGAAATAAATATCCATTCCCAAATTGGAATGCCACGATGTTTATGATTTTATACTAGATAATATATATAGATGTGATATATATCAGAATGTCCCATCTATCAATAGAAAATATAGGATCTTTCTGGAATATGATGAAATAATACAAAAGAAATTCCAGGGTAGTTCAATCAGAAACTCCATAGATGAACTAACCTGACTGGATTCATCTTTAGATGCAGCTGCTAACTTCTTCAGCTCTTCAAAGGCATCTTTCTCCTTCAACTCTTCTTCTTCTTGCTCCTCCGCTTCCTTGATGGCACGTTCTTTTGCTGCTTCGTAAGCTTCCTCCTTTTTCATGCTTGCAAGAACCCGTTTATAATCTCTAGGGAAGACCTTAATAAATCTAGGCAAAAGATTATCAAAATCAGCAAGAACTTCTTTCGCCAGTTGGCTGTTTGTGTTACGCTGGTGTTGCTGTATCATCATCTTCAAAGTCATGATATCTTCTTCTTCTTCAACTTTATCAAGATCAACCAGCTCTGGATTGCAATGAGAATGGAACGTGGAATGCAAGTCAAGTACATAAGCAACACCACCACTCATACCAGCCGCGAAGTTTCTTCCAGTCTTCCCAAGCACAACAACTGTACCACCAGTCATGTACTCACAGCCATGATCACCAACTCCTTCTACAACAGCTTTGGCCCCTGAGTTACGGACACAAAATCTTTCTGCTGCCATCCCATTAAAATATGCCTCCCCACTTGTTGCCCCATAAAGAGCTACATTTCCAATCACAATATTTTCTTTGGGGTCAAACTTGCTTCCTTTTGGGGGATAAACAACGATTTTGCCACCCGATAAACCTTTACCAACATAATCATTGCTGTCTCCTTCAAGCTCTAATGTGATGCCAGGGCAAAGAAAAGCCCCAAGACTCTGTCCTGCACTTCCACTAAGCTTGATATGAATGGTGTCTGCAGGAAGACCTGCGAGGTGATAACGCTTGGTCACTTCATGGCTTAGCATAGTTCCAACAGCCCGGTTTACATTGCAGATTGGAGTTTCAATATACACAGGAAGACTTCTCTCTAAAGCAGCCTTGGAAAGGGCTATTAAATTGTTATCTAAAGCCATGTCCAAACCATGATCCTGTTTCTGTATACAATATTGGGCAGCTTCAGGCCGGATATCAGCAGCAGGTCGAAGAAGTAGGGACAGATCAATATTCTTCAATTTGTCATTGTTCTTGACTAAATCATTGTCCATTTCAAGCATGTCTGAACGGCCAACCATTTCCACAGTTCGAAACCAAGGTTTGAGACATAATTTTCCTCTCACTTCCTCTGCCAGCATGAAAAAGAAAGTTATGGACATGTTCGGTTCCAGCAAACGTCTCCCGAGAATTGATCTTGATTGGCAATCCCCCACCTGCAAAGTGTTTTTTGGCATTTTCTCATCATGTAATGCAGCCAGTGTTTATGAGGGGAGCAGTGCTGAAAACAAACTCTCTGCACCAAGAAGAGCATCAAAGGGCTAATCTCTTCCATCCTTCTTCCATTTTCAATTGACCCATCTTTTTGCAGCACTGTTTCGACACGGAGTCGTTAGCCACTAAGTTTGATAATGCGTCCTCTGCAAGACCTTCCCATGGCAGCCCAGCACTCTTGGATGCCAGTCCAATCTTGAGCACCAGTCCCTCCATCATGACCGGAAAGAGCAGACATGATCAGCAGTCCTTGACACAACGCCTCTGGCTATAACCCCAACCCCAGTTCAGAAACCAACTTGACACTAACACAACACACGTGCCCCAGGGTTGCATTCATAGGCACACAATAGGGGCAACACCTCAGGCATCAATGAACCAAAAATACAGAAAAGGTATTCTAGTACAAATACAAAAGAGAAATGTGAATCCTTAAGTCTTAATCAACTGTGCAAGACCCTCATTGAGTAATATCATGATGCTGAGGAGGGGTAATTATCCAACTCCAGCTGTGGAGTTCCTAGTGACAGCAATGTCGCCAATGACCTTGTGTCCAGGAAGTTCACCCCCTTCTCCAGGCTTGGCTCCCTGCAAAATACAATAAGAAGTGAATAGGTGTGTTGACACATGCACGGAAAACTTCACTGTTAACACTTATCTCACCAAATGCCAAATGCAGGTTTCAGTTAAAGAGGCAAAGACACCAATAGGTGCTTTGCAGATGCAGCATCATCTGTCCATGAACATAAATTCATAAACAAGAGAAACCTCTATTCCAACTGGAATACAGGATCCGATAGGAATGGACCAACATTTAGTACAAACATCACTATGAAGGAAAATAACTGTAAATGAAACATATTGTAGTGCACATGCATGTAAAGTGTACCTGAGCCATCTTTATCTGTAGCTCGTCAGCATTTGTAAGGTAATAACTCGAGACTCCAAATCGACCACTTGCAACCTGCTTAATTGCACTTCTTTTTGGGTTCTTTGTACCATTGGGAAGAGGTTCCATCCGAGAAGGTTGCTCACCACCCTCGCCTGTTCAAAGTAGGTACAGCTTTCATGTTACAGTAAAGAAATTCCACTACCCAAGGGTAAGACACGGTAGCCTCACAAAAGAAAGATCACTGTCAACATTCCATTTAAGAAAAACATACCTGTGTTAGATTTGCCTCCAATCTTGTTCATTGCTATTGCAAGAGTAGCGTGTGCCTCCAAGGAGATTGATCCATAACTCATGGCTCCAGTACAAAAACGTTTTACAATCTCACTTGCCGGTTCAACTTCTTCTAGAGGAACTTTAACCTCTCCCTCTTTGAATTTCAAAAGTCCCCTCAAATTGCATTGTCTATTTAATTCCTGTACACGCTTAGAATATTCTTTGTAGGCAGCTACACTATTAGATTGCGCAGCCTCCTGCAATTTTGCAATGGCAAATGGATCGTTAAGGTGAATCTCACCACCCTTTCTCCAATGATAATCACCAGGATTAGGGAGTGCCACAGCTTCTGCACTTCCTGGAGCCAAGGCCCGTGATGGAAATGCAAGTCCATGCAGATTGAGTGCATCTTTGGCAAGTGCCTCAAAAGTTGCACCCTCCACTCTGCTTGGAGTTCCATTGAAACATCGCTCCATCACTTCTGACGAAAGACCAACAGCCTCAAATATCTGAGCACCCTTGTACGATGCCAATGTTGATATGCCCATTTTTGCAAGAACCTTCATCATGCCATAGTGACTTGCTTTGAAGTATTTCTTGACAAGCTCATCCTTGGAATGAAACTCACCGGTTGACTTGGGTGGGATTTTTCCATCAACCTGTAGTCTCCATATAGCTTCTACGGCTAAATAAGGGCAGATAGCATCAGCACCAAATCCTACCAATGTACAGAAATGGTGCACTTCTCGTGGCTCGGCAGATTCAACAATCAATGCAACTCGAGTTCGCTCAAGCTTTTTAACTAAATGATGATGGACAGCACCAATAGATAATAAAGAGCTCACAGCAACACGCTTCGGCGAGAAGCCTAGGAAAGTTAAGAAGAAAAATTTAAAATTTAATGCTATGTCGATAAAAGAGAAAAAAGCCTATGTCCAGCCCAATGACAGATTTAAAAAAAAAAAACAAGTGTATAAAGAGTAGGCTTTCTGAAAAGAGTGGTACCTCTGTCAGAAAGTACGATTGCTGTATAACCCTCCTGAATTGCATCATGCGCTTCAGAGCAAATCCTGTCTAAGGTCTCCTCTAGACCTTTTGTACCACGGTCTCTGGAGTAGGTAATATCAAGAACCTTACTGCGCCACCCTCTGTAGTTCATCTTCTTTACAGCTTCCATTTCTTCAATGGACAAAAGAGGTCCTTTGAGTGAGAGCCGGTGACACTGTTCTTCCGTGGTTTCAGTAAGATCTCCTTCAGGACCAACCATACATTGCATAGACGTAACAATTTTTTCCCTGATAGGGTCAATAGGAGGGTTTGTGACTTGAGCAAACATCTGCTTGAAATACTCAAATGTAAGTTTCTCTCTATTAGACATCACTGCTAGTGGAGCATCATTCCCCATTGAACCAAGAGCCTCAACACCATCTTTTGCCATTGGGAGTAGCAGCATTTCTAAGGCCTCTGTAGTGTAACTGCATAATAGGCCAGTGATTAAACTATTTTCTTCATGTTGTCAAAAAATCTCAACGAAGTTTCTGTCTTAGGCAAAAGATACATACCCGAAGGCCTTTAATGGAGCCAATAAACCGTGAAGTCCCATATTTTCCATACTGTCCTCATCACTTACCGCCTAAAATTTTAGAAGACCAGATAGATAAACAAAATGGCACTTAAAGACCAACTAATAATAACAAAGTACAATTAACAGCAAAAAGGTTTAATTAATAAGAGATTCAGAGGAACTAAACTAGCATGAGACACAGTACTTACAGGCAATGTCTTTCAGCTCTATCTTCTGCTTTTTCAGCCACTGTCCATAAGGTCTTGCAAGAGAGTACTGCTTCTTCAAAGCATCGTCATCTACAACAACATGGTTCTCAAAGTCCACCAGAAGCATCATTCCAGGGTTTAGTCTACCTTTCCTGGATACATCTTCAGGTGGAATATCAACTACTCCAACTTCACTTGCCATAATAACCCTACCACTGTATGTAACATAAAAGCGACCTGGACGCAGACCATTCCGATCTAACGTAGCTCCAAGATAGCGCCCATCAGTAACTGCAAAGCAAAGCATCCCCATTAAGCAAACAGCATTACTGGAAAACCTCATAAAAAATATCAGCGAATTGCTTCAAGTATATTACATGACATAAGAGCAGGTCCATCCCATGGTTCCATGAGGGCTGAAAAATATTCATACAATGCCTTCCGGCTAGGATCCATGTTTTTGTCATTTTGCCAGGCTTCAGGAATCATCATCATTACAGCTTCTGGGAGGCTTCTACCAGCTCTAAGCAGTAGCTCAAGCACACCATCAAAAGCTCCTGATAACAGATCATAATCAGCTATGGGGCAATCAAGACAAATAACAGCTAGTAGGAAAA
This sequence comes from Solanum habrochaites, assembly GCA_027704765.1. NCBI lineage: Eukaryota > Viridiplantae > Streptophyta > Magnoliopsida > Solanales > Solanaceae > Solanum > Solanum habrochaites. The sequence goes on from JAKWJA010002491.1 coordinate 53,378,017, forward strand.
TAGGTTGAGATGTTGACTGTTTCAAGGTGCAGAGAGGTAGTATATGAACCTGAGTCAGATGAACTGGCATCAACAATGGGCAACAGTTTTTTCATTTCTGTCTTTGAAAGGCCAAGCTCTTTGCATTTAAGAAGACCCTCACGAGCCCTCATCCTGAATAGGCAAAAGTATTCAGTCCAGACAAAGTTTAAAATCAATGCAGCTGACAAATTAACAAGAAAGAACAGTAATTTGCCACAGTTAAACAATGGATTTTCTCGAGATTCTTCCTCAGCTTTTGAGGAGGGGCAAGCTGGCCAATTTATAGTCAATATGCTACTCCAGAACACAAAGGGGACAAGAGAAGATATTTGATGCAAAAGGAAGGAAGACATGCGCGAGTAACGTGGAAAAAAATTTATTAATCAGCAACAACTACAGTCACTCCTTATCCTCACAGTTCATATCTTACAATGTGTAAATGGAGTTCCTTCTCAATTTTCACATGGAATTAAATTATCTAAACTACCTCTGCATTCAGGATACTAATCCTAAATGAGTTACAGTAAACACTACATATACTACACTATTAATGCAATTCTGCAGGGAACTTACCAGTTCACATTGCCTCGAAGTGTGTTAATTTCACCATTATGACCCAAGACACGCATAGGCTGAGCACGATCCCAACTAGGAAAGGTATTCGTAGAGAACCTAGAATGCACCTACACCAGAAACACCCAAAATTTTATATTTTGGAAAATTTGATTTTCTTTTAGGAAAAAAAATAGAGATGCTGAGATATGTCTTCTGAATGCAGCGAGGATTGAGTTCAGGCACTTTGAAGATTGTTGCAGTGACAGAACACATCAGCTTGAGCCCTAGTCTAACCTTGAGCACACACAAATCCCTCCACATGATATAAGTGGAGGTTTTACTATTAAGAACAGATGGCAGAGAGCAAGGCACCAAGTTTCTGAAAACATTATTTACTTCATAATGAGTTTCCTTACCAACTCACCAAAGAGTCCAAACGGGCATCCAAATTCAAATTGTGATCAAGGGAGTGGAAGAACTTAAGAGATCATTCATACTTCAATGCCTCAGAAGTCATTCCTCAACCTTGCCTCTCTTCAGTTTACTGGTTGATCCATTGCTGTTCGTTGTTGAAGTATGGAGTCAGTGTACAAATTAAAAGAGAATGGATTAAATATTTACCAGGGCCATGTAGCTCGTAAACCTTTCATTGCCCAAATCTGCAAAGTAGTATTCCTTCAACTGATTAGGCTTCAGCTGACCTTTGTAAACAACAGTCCTGCATTAAGCATATTCAAAAAATTAGTCATAGCACTGCAGCAAAGAGCAATGTATTCTGAGTCTCCAGAACAAACCTTGAAGAAAGAGAGCATATATAGAAATCTTTCACGCCACCATGTTGGAGGTTTAAAGCAGCTCGTATAGCTACCATTGCCACCCTCCTCAAAATATACATCTGCAGGGGGAACAGATTCAGAATGGATATGTGGATAGTACTTGATATAGTAAATAGTATGTACCAATGAATCTACGAGATACTTCAGTAACAGACAACTACCTGACGTTCAAAGTCAACCTTTGACCTAGGAGTTGGTGTCAGAAACACTTGCTCAATGATAGGCTCAGTCTGCAATGCAGACTTGCCCAGTCCTGAATTATCTGTAGGGACTGGACGCCATCCAAGAACTGTATGACCAAGTGACTCAGCCACCTGCCCAAGAACAAAGAATCAAAAAAGATAATCAGAACACATGAAAACATAATTGACCTGAATAAATCTGTTTTTCAGTAAAGCATCGGATAGAGCAAGAATTCACCTTAGTAAATACAATCTTGCTTTGCTCCCTTCTACTGTCAGAGGTAGGCAGGAAGAACATACCAACTGCATATTGTCCAGGTGGTGGTATCTCAAATCCCGCCTCACTAGTTACCTGATGAAAGTACAGAAGATATAACATTCAGAATTCAGGCCTCACAAATTACAACCTCTCAAATACTCTCAGTGCAAAATTCTGTAATCTTAGTCTATTTCTGATTATCAATTAAAAAAATACCTAGCAGCACCTTCAAAAAGAATATATAAATGAAAAGAAAATCCTTACTATTATTTTTGACCTATTAATTTCAAATTATACTGATTTTTAAAATAAAATTTCTTTATTGTCATTATATAAGAATGGCACCATTTCCTTCTCACCAACCCCCACCCACTTTTTATGATTAGCAGACTATCATGACAATTCTCCTAACATTCACTGTTAATCCACCCAGGAAGGATCAACCAGAAATAGTAAAGAACAAATGAAGCAGCCATCAAATGAACAAGTCATAACAGGATTCAAGATTATCAATTCGACGAAAATAATTCACTACGCAGTAATTCTGAGCAGTTAAATTAAATCACCTCCTTGTAGAAGTCATGAGGCAAACCAACAAGAATACCGGCTCCATCTCCAGTATTAGTCTCACAACCACACGCGCCTCTATGAGACATCCGCACTAACATCTCAATAGCATCAGTAACCTATTATCACCCAAAAAAAAAAAAAAAACAGCAAATTCAGACACTTTCCACAGACCAAAAATCAAAAAACAGTCTTAAAAAGTTTTCTGATTTACCGTTTTCCGGCTACTTTCACCGGAAAGTTCAGCAACAAACCCAACGCCACAAGAGTCCTTATCAAATGATGGATCGTAGAGTCCAAGAGGCTTCTCCGGCACCTGAGACAATGCAGAACGCACCACAACCCTTAGCTTCGGAGCCCGACCCGGCCCGTCAGATTGCCAAAGGTGGGCTGCAGACCCTGTCGGCCCGGGAAGCCCGAAGGAGTGCTCCATAAAACTTTTTCTCGTAAACCGTATATCTTACTACGAGCTCCTCGTCACCCTAGTTCTCTCGAGACCAACACCAACCCGACCCAAAGGCATAGCATTCAATTGATGTCCCACGAGACTCTGAACGGCGAGGAAAAACATACCCATTGCTCTTGTCCTGACAGTACAGAACTCGAAGCGAGTCGACATATTAAATAACCAACCCAATTCAAATTCTGTACCAGTTTTTAGATAGTTTAGTTTTTGGAATACCCCTAATATTAAAGTCGAGATCTTTATCGAATATCAAAAAAAACAAAACGTTATACAGGAACCAAGATTCTTAAAAACGTCAAGAAAGTCTCAGATCCGTTGTTCAAGATGACCAAATCAGTCGATTTTTCAGCAGATCACATGAAAAGATGAATAAACCAAAAGGGGTTCTAGAGGCGGCGTAAGGGGGCGGTGGATAAATAGAGAAAAAAAAGGGCTGTCCGTTGTCCTTATCCAGACGAACTTTTCAAGAAAACTGAAGGAAAAGGTTCTTTCTTTTCACATAAATGGAGATGAAAATGAGGAGAAACGAAACACAGAAAAACAGAGAGCTTCACAGAGAGAGAGGGAGCGGACACAGGGGGTAGGTGGCGGAGCTCTGCACTCTTGTTCGTTTTTTCGGCATGGGCGAGGTGGCTTGTGTTGTGATTTTATAGATGAGATTAGACAGTAAAGCTATCGGGGTGTGTAGATTTGGGGGAGTGGGGTGAGAGGGTCCTACCTGCGTGTGTATTTTTTTTTTAAGAAAAACGTTTTTATCTTTACAAAATCTATCATCAATTCACAAATGAGGGATATTATGTGTATTTGTTTTTATCTTAAATGATAATAACATATAATCCATCTTTTGTAGTGCCATTTATAGTAAAGTAAATATATAAAAAAAAAATTAAACTAAAGTCTTATTACTATTTGAACTCATTTTTTTTATCTTATAAACCTTCTTGACTTACACGTCATTTAATTATCTCTCAGGCGCCTTAATTAAGTTTTCTATTGCTATAAAAAAATTTACGTAACTATCTTTTATCGCGCGCTCTATACTGAAGATTACAAAATTATCCATAATTAAAAAAGAGTATATAACAGTTAACAAAAATAAATAAATTAATAAATAATAAAAATATATTTAGCTAAATTGTAACTCTAAAATTTTGGTCATACTCTAATAAAATATTTATGACTTATCCAATTAAAAGTGGACGAGAGAGTTTATTTCAGCTCAAAATACGTATTAAAATTTGTTGTTATCACGTGGAGAAGATGAATTTCCTATGCGGCACCCGACAACCGCTCGTGGTGGGGCCTCTCCGTCGACCACGGTTTATCGAGGAGGTTCGCGGTGGTGATTATCATATTCTGTACAGCCGCCTCTAGGCACGGTTCCAAGCCTCCGAGGTTCGGGCACGGTAAAATATGTTAACAGGATTTTCAGTTTTTTTTTTTCTCTTTGTGGGACCCTCCTCCTATTGTGCTCAGGTGAAAAATTTGCTACGTGGTGCAACTGTGCAAGTTGATCAACGGATGTTAGAAAAGTTTCACTTAGGGACTAGGCAGCAAAAACAAATTTGCAATTTTTTTTTTATTACATCATCATTTTCTCCTGGTGTCTAACTAAAACATTAAAAATAATATCATAAGAGTTCTTTACTTGTTCTCATCGCGCTCCGCAGATTTTATATATTCTTAGAGACTGGTAAAATTCAATCTAAATCTAATTAAGGGTGTTACAGTTTTACAATTATATTATAATTCATGTTAAAGATAAATATATATATATATGGTGATATGAAATATATTTTTTTGTTAATACATAATTGATAAAAGATGACGAGTTCAATGATGAAATAAATATATATATATGTCGTATTATGGTGACATGAAATATATTTTTTTTGTTAGTACATAATTAATAAAAGATGACGAGTTCAATGACGAATTTAATAAACATAAATTGAAATTAGAGTAACAAAATAAAAACAAAAACAGATGCGGCCAATAGTTTACGTGAGAGAACAAGTGCCGGTAGTTTTGTGCGACCAAAAATTATAATCAAAACGATGATGTTCCTTTTATTACACGCATACGAAGTAAGAAAACTTGAGACAAAGAAAAGTCAAGAAATTTCGCTTTCACATGTTAACTCATATTTTGATTTAATACAAAATTTAAAAAATTAAAAGAAATATATAATATATAATTAAAAGTATATTAAATATATTAAAATACTATATTTTAATCTCAAACATATAATATGAAAAGTTAAAATTCAAAAATTGTTAAGAAATGATTCTTTTTCAAAAAATGAACAAAACAAATTAAAACGGAAAAAATATCTTTTTGCATTTGTCTTATATGTATTTAATTAGGGTTTTACTGTCTGTTTTATCATTTAGCATTTACATTTACGTCTTCTGTTAATTATTATTATGTGGTTTATTTCTTGTGGGCTGCACGTAGTATGAACTTTAACGGCAAATTAGGCTGAGAAAATTGGATTAGTTTTTTTTTTTAAAACTATTACTTAAAAACACTAAAAGAAACACTAATCTACAAAAGCATTTGCCTTAGTCAAACAGGCTATTGTATTCACAAACGGCTTAAATATCTTTATACGCGTGTAATTGCCATACAATTATATAAGTTCACCATATTAAGATTTGATGACTTCTAACTTTTCATTTTATGAACGTCATGAGGGTTTAATAAATAAATTATATTTTCAAATTCAATGATTATATGCTAGTGACATGATTTTGCGCAGAGACAAATGCCTACAACTATGTATAAATCTAATTGTGTATTTGACTAAATTAATCATACGTAGGCTCAATAAGATTATGACTCATTCATTTTGGTGATTTTATTTGACATTATAGTCATAATAAAATAATAATAAATCATCAAAAATCATTGAATTTATTGCACATACATAGGAACATTTTAGATGGAGGAAAATAAAACAAAATAAGATTTAAAAAATACCATTTCCCCTCTTACCATTTTTCGCTTATCGCCACAATAAAATAATAATTTTATATATTATTTTTTCACATTACGCCGATACATATATAACTTTTATATGAAAAAACTCCTAATTTGGAAGAACCCAACCGAGACTAAAAGTCCATATTACGTGTCTTAATAATCTCCTTAATCAAATGCAGACGTTGATTAGCTTATTTTATTAATCAATCAAATAGTCTAGTGAAAATTATTCTGGTTTCCAAATGAAGCAAACAACGGTGTATATGCCACAAAAAAAAAAATAGACAGAAAATAAAATTGATCATTGGAAGAAATAAAAATTAAAATTAAATCTGCCAATAATAGACACAAAATAGAAGTGAAATATTGATAGGAACAATGTTTGATTTGAACTGTATTTTATTAATTATCTTTACGTGTGAGGAAATTGGAACATGACTATCAAAAAAAAGATATAGTGAGATTAGTGAATTTTTTTTTTCTCTTTTATTAAATATCTTAAATTTAAATCACATTAATTAAGAAAATCTTGGTGTAGAACATTCTTCATACAATTAAACAAGAAAATGGAAAGACCCAAGGAAACAAAATGCCTTAGCATGCAATGAAGGGAGAAAATAAAAATAAAAATATGGTCCTTATATTTCGAGTAGGATCAAAATAGTTTCTTAAATAAAAATTATGATCCTTAAGCTACACTCCACTTTTTAGTTTTATAAAAATATTATTGTTTTACACTTATTTCAAAATACAAGAACCAATAACCGTCAAGTTCAATAACAACTAATACGCTCCATAAAACAAGGCAATTTAGACACTTTTGTGTTGCACCTAAAGCCTTAAACACAGACCCATTGGAAAATGTTAAACTTTTGACTCATAATATATAACACCACTCTTTTATCTTTAATTTCATTTTTCAATTTTTTATTCGATAAAATCTCTATTTTGGACTTGAAACAAAGATTGTTAAAAAATAATAAAGAATTGACCTAAATATTATCCAACTATAAGTTTTTCTTTATTTTTATTTTAAATTACAAAATGAAGTTGATGAATTATTTCTCCTATTTCTAATTACTTGTCCACTTTTGAAGACACACTTGTTAAGAAAATAATGAATAATATATTAAGCATATCATTTTACCCCTACCAATTATAAAATAGATAAATTAAAAACTTGAGATTTTAAAGTTCTATCATTGGTTTTTTTTTATAGTTATGTGATTAATTAAGAATATTAATAATTAAGAAATATTTTTTCTTTTGTTTAAATAATAAGTAATTAAAGATAATTAAAAAAAATAGATAAATAATTAAAAAACATAGAGAATAATAATTTGATAAATATTGAAGAAATAATATTACAAAATTATATTTATTTTAGTGATTTTCTCCTTATATAAGAGAGGAGGATTATCAGGCAAGTAATGAGAAGTACGGAATTGCCTTGTTTTTCACGTTTAACAGTTTGAAGTAAAATCATTTGAAAAGTCAAAACAAATGAGGTTACTTTTATTGCACTACCTTACCTTTTTAGGTAATTGGTCATTCATCTATCATTATTATGTTTTTTTACTTTTGTCGTTTGGGTATCTAATGTTTTGGGTCCCATGCCCCCACCCTCACCAACCAACTTGGGTTAGGTGAGGATAAACACTAAGGATCCATTCAAAAAAATCATCCTCCTAATTAGATTTGATATAATTGAATGTAATTATATTATTTGATCTATTTAATCGATTAAATAATTATTTGACCAATATGTAATTTATCAACGATAATTACAATCTCATGAAAGGGATGTGAATTATTGATAATTATATAGCATAATAACAAGCTGATTATTTTTTAATTTTCATTTGTATTTTATTTTTATTTCAGTATTTATTTTATTTTCTAAAAGCTGTCCTCTCTGGTTTATTTTTTAATTCCATTCTCTCTAAATCAAATTTTATTCCCTGCTATTCTATGTAATTTGTAGTGTAATTTATTTTGTATGTCTTCCTATGATAGTATTTTTACTGACATTAGTTCCTTGATAGTATTTAATTTTTCAGGCCGAACTCATTTTTATAAACATATCTAAGCTTGTTGGGTTTTTTTTTTTTTTTGTCCTCAAGTACCCTCAACTACGTCATTTTTGTTCTATAAGCATTGAACCACTCATAATTTGTTTCTCTGTAAACATGTTGGTTGTGATTATGATAGTTTGCTATTGTAAATGCCTTAACATTGTGTCTCGGAATTGTCAATGGTCATCTCATTTGTTTTCTAATGTGTTAAATGACTTCAAGTAAACATACAATTATTTGTTCGAACATTTTAATATCAATTGGTACTAAGGACGTTCTCGGAAAACATGTGTATAAATCTATCAATACCACTACAAATTGTCCCACATCCAGCCAACAGTGTCTGTTTGTCTTATACGGACACAAATCTTCTGGCGGCCGCGCTTTACTGACTTCAATAGCAAAATAACCCTAGTTGTGACGGGACCCACCCTCGACCAGGGAAAAACCAACAGGTCTCTAGAGGATATGTTTATGATTCGGTTCTACCTAATTTTTAACATTTATCAGTAGAAGGTATTGCTGCCGAGGAAGGTTTATTGACTTATGTTTTGCTTTTCTTTTAAATCATATTTATGTATGTTATGCTGAAATTTGATATTCCCTTCGTCTCATTTTATATGTCGCCTTTTTAATTTGCACGTGCATTAAGAAATGATATAACATTACCCTTCTATCATTATTTAATGTTTTCTTAAGTCAACTTTATTAATAAATGATAAGATTATTAACTATTCTATCAAGGATATAATAGATAAAATATGATAATTGATGCATAAATTTTATAAAATGACAAGTATTATGGTCCAACTATTTATTGAAAGGGATGATTTATAAAATCAGACGAAAAAAGTATTAAACTAATTTGTTTTGGATCTAAAATTTATGTTATATTATCAATTTCATTTGTTTTAATAGTATTGACTTGAGACTTTATACTGCAAGTCATTTATTTTTTAGTTAAACTTGATAGATTATCTTTTTGTCAAATATATTAATAATTTATGACATTTAATTTATAATATTAATATTTTAGTCAAACATGCATTTCCTGATTTTCATAGAAATTTTTATTTTTATTTTTTACGATTAATTTAATTGAAATACACCAATTTGAGAAATACAAATCAATTAATTTTTCCATTATATTAGTTAAGAACGTATGCTTATTAATTAATATATTTTCAAAAAACAAGACATATCTTAAAGATTTCTTTAAGGTATGTCTTGTTTTTTGAAAATATATTAATAAAGTTTCTTATTTGTCTAATATAAATTATAAATAGTTAATTTTTATTTAAATTTTTAATATGATCTTATGATTACATTTGGGCAATCAAACTAACATGTGTAATTATATCGTGACAAATAAATAGGTTAACATAATTATTAGACTGTGTAATTAATAGGTTGATAATTACATCAATTTCCATTACCAAGTGACTTTCAAACGGACCCTAAATGATTTTCTACGACATTTGCAAACTAATCATACTCCAATTATGATGTGAAATTATGCTTGTCGAAAGGAGTAGCTTTATTTTCAATCTTGAGATATGAATTCGAGTTATCTAGAAAAGTAAAAGAGTGAAAACTCTTAAGAAGGGGGATGTAAATAAAAAACTTTTTGGTCAAAATGATATTTTATTCATTTATTTTATTTTTTATAAATATTTTTACCCTTTTAACTTTAATACGTTCTAATTAAAAAATAAAAAAAAAAAATATTTTGAAATAAAAAAATCTTATAATTTTTTAATTATTTGACCAAGTTCTGGTTAATTTTCTGATAATTTAACACTCATATCAAACTTTAATGGGAAAAAGAAAGTGAAAGCTCTTATACTCTTACTATAATTTACTTTTTTCTGTGTCGCAATGTAAGCTTAGGTCCCATAAAGGTAATAATTCTAACAGGACAGTTATGAAACATTCGCTCACAAGATAGATATATCCTTCTTTAAAAAAATAAAATCAAAAAGAGGTCAAATTATATTGGTATGTCCAAAAATGATACCAAAGGCATAATAATAGGAGACGTATATATAAAATTTGGATACATAGTGCGGGCATGATACGTGAAGTATCTAAATCTAATCCACAGCTATTGATCATTGCGTTTCAGTGTTGATGTTGGGCAAGAAAGGAACAAAATTGAAGTGTTCAACAATGACTTTGTGTCACAAAGTTGTCTTATTAAAAATGTGAAGTTTGGGCTAGAGTGAGTAGTGAACATATTTTGGCGTGAGCGTTTTCTTTTTTATATTAATTAGATTGATAAAGACTTTAATATGAATATCAAATAAATTATATTATTTCGACTCGCCGCTAGTTTTGCACACTTTTGTGGTCCGTAACTCCTTATGGTCCATGCGTATGCGGCAAATGCTTTTCGGCTGATGTTGCCTGCTTTTTCTTTGACGAAGAAATCACTAGAAATGGATAAACAAAAATGGAATTGTATTTGTACCCTTACAACATGTCATTTTAGAGTAGAAATTTACATTTTTTTCGTTCATTCGGTGTTTATTAAACTTTAATCACTCCAAATTCGTATTGAGTAGGGCTCAATTTAGGAGTAGAACTCTACCACGTCTATTAAAAATTTGTTCATACCTAATGTCTGAACTAGAGATCTTCAATTAAAAAATAAACAATCCTATTCACAGTTCAACATATTATTTCAATGACTTAAATGAATTAAAATTAATTGCATTAAAAGTACCAACCTTTTTTCCACATTATATTGGGTTTAGAGTTTAGATGTTCATGAATGAATTAATTCAAATCGTATTTAAATATATAAATAAAATTTATAATATTAAAGGTGTCATGTATTAAACCTGGTAAATATGGGGTTCAAAATTTTAATATACAATATTCAATTATATAACAGTGATTTAGGACCCAAAACTAAACAGGTGCCTGTATCAATCATTCAATTTAAAAGAATTAAAATTGCAATCAGGAGTATAGGGACATTCAAAGCCTCCCGGATGTTTACCTACTACATAAATAAAGTATCTACCGCATACCTCCACGTGAATGAAGAGGCTATATGACTATTTATTTAATTTTATATAAATTTAGATATTTATTTTAAAAATTGGAGGATATAAATTGAATATTAAATAAAATTAATTAAATAACATGTTTATATATGAATTTGGGAAAAGGTCTGAAATATATATTAAATTTGATCAAAATTGATTTTATGATATCAAACTTTATAAATGACATTTTACCCAACTGCAATTATGAATCAGTGTATTTTAAAGATAATATATGTCCACCGTGATATAAAAAAAGGAAAACTTACATAAATATACTAGTAACTAAAAAAAAGATTCAACCATTTATAGCAATAATATTTTTTCACTGGAGTAGTTTAAAGATTTATGTATATAAGTGTAAACCCATGATTACAAAGAACCATTTTATTATGCACATGAATAATACAGTTTAATGAGTCATATAAATAATATTTATCAACCATGTTAATACATTTGTTTGTAGTTACAATGTCAAAAGTTTACCAAAGAAACATAAATATTTTCAAAAGAAGAATGATGTAATTCATATATATTGCATACACCAATTCACATTCACTGTTAATTATTTACCCACATTTACATAAATGTTTATAAATGGAATAAATTAAAATATATCACTTTAAATCAGTTAATAATTTATAAAAGTACCAATTTAGGTATTTTTAGTTAAGAAAAACGACATAATTATAAATAGTAATATTCCTAAGTGGTGCACAGTCCTATATCGTTAAATACACTATTACATAGTTCAGAAAGTAAAAAAAATACACTGTTAAATAGTATTAGAAGATAAAAGGTCCTCTATGAAATTTGACATCATAATAATAATTTCAATCGAAATTAAAATATTTTTCAAATCATTTTCCTTATTAATTTCAGCATGAAAACACCACTATGTATACTCTAATTTTATCGAGTAAAATCACCTAAAACGAATTATAATAAAAGAATACATGGTCAAAAATTACACATTTTTTATGATATATCAACTTATAGTTAAATCCAACTTTACACATAAAATTGTAAAAAAAGAGTGGGATAATTGATGGGAGAAAGTATCTTTATTATTTTATTAATTTATCATAACAACATTTTCCACACGCCTCTTACTTTTCACTTTTCAGCAGATATATCATATATCTACCAACTCATAATAATGAAAATAATGTTAGGAGTATAAGATATACTAACAATCGATATCGACACCTAACGCAATCTTAACTACCTAGGTACTCTTTTTGTTAATTAATATTTTTGATATGATCGAACACCTTTTAAATAAAAAGTTAACATGTCTTTTCAGTTCCAATGAAAAAAAAAAATAATGTACTAGTAATAAATAACTATTGTGTATATGCGTGTGTACTTTATGTTTGAGGCTTAAAATTGTTGAGTAAATATTTCAAAATGTCATATTCAAATTTGAGGATCATCTTCTAATTAACTAAATAGTTTAATTTTATTTTGCATCAATAAAATCACTCAAATTTTTTTAAAAAATTTTATATAATTATTCAACTAAATTTATTATAAAAATAATTTGAAATGATAAATAAATGATTATTTATGATGTCTTGATAAGATGGATTACTTTTGTAAAAAAATCGTTTTAGTTAATTTAACTCATAATATAAAGTGTGATATGGAATATTATATTTCTCAATCTCATTACCAAATATACTGTCACGACCCAAATTTGAAAGTCGTGATGGCACCTATGTTCCCACCCATTAACGATTGAAAAGTGCAGCGCAAGTTTCCTCTAAATGTAATTCTGTACAAGTGACAATTTTCCCAAATTGATTGTGTCACATGCCAAATCATTGGAATATTCAATGCCCAATGATTGGTCAACACTTTTCCCCATCATTCTTTATGCAAACAATAAGTATAAGGGACGGGAAATTTTGCAGATCAAATTTCCAGATCTTCACATCGTCTAGCGGGATTTTAAGAGTTTATTCTACTAGCACCTAATAACCACACTAACGTCCATAGAAATCCAATCTTGATAATAAATAAGTCTCAAACCACTATACACTACAATCTTACCCATGAAAACAAAAAAAAACACCCTTAAAAACAAACAGAAGAATAAAATAATAACAAAAAAAACAATCTACAGCCTCTGACAACCTACTTAGTATGCAGAATAAGAAAGAATGAAAATTGCCTGCGTTTATCTGCAGCCCAATTCTTATTGTTTTTCCTTCGTTCGTAGCTTACGGTAAGTTTCTTCCTCCACCCACTTTTCGTTTTCTCGTCTTTAAATAAGAAATTATTAACCGTGAAAAACTCACAACCTATTATCTAATTATTTATTTAATAAATGGTTTCATCAATTGGTAACTCATAGTTATCTAATAGTTTAAAAATACCCCTTTAAAATTTTCAAAAGGAGTTCACACTAGTCCTAGTCCAACACGACTAAGCAGGGTCGTACATAACCTACCACTTAAACCAATGTGCGTACACCGTCGAACGGAAAAAGAAAAAGACGCTAACATGAACGCTTAAACAAGATGAGGAGATTTCCTCCTCATGTCTGCCTATGTCTCCCAGTGACTCCTCCATGGACGATGCTTCCAATACCTTCTACTGAAGCAATCTCCTTGGACCTTTAGCTTCCGAATTTGCCTAGCAAAAGATGATAGGTCTTCCTCAAAAGTCAAACTTCTGATCAAGTAACACTAATCCCAGTGGAATAACCGTGATCACCACCATGATGAGTACTTCTTAAGCATTGAAATATGAAATACAGGATGGACACTGAGAAACCCATGGTGGCAAGACCAACTGATATGCACAATCACCGTACGCTCCACAAACACTCGAAAGGGACCAATGTACCTTGGACTGCAACTTGCCCTCTTTCCAAATCTCATACACCTTCATGGGTTGGTGAAACCTTAAGTAGAAACCCTCTCATCCAACCACTAAACTCCAAAAATCACGAACCTTCTTATATGCGTAATCTTTTCCTGCTTGAGCCATGAGACAGTCTATCTTGCGATCAACTGACCGTGTCAAGGACTCCCTCAACAAATCTGGACCCCATGGTCTAACCTCAAATGACTCAAAACCAGCCAATGGAGATCGACATCTCCCTACCATATAAAAGCTCAAATGGTCGACATATCAACGCTCGAGTGATAACTATTATTGTAAGAAAAAACTCCGCTAGAGGCAAGCAAGAAGAGAAAAGAATAGTCCCTGACCACAAGTCAATCACACATGCACGCAAAACAATCCTCGAGAATCTGGAATAGTCGATCAGATTGGACCATCAGTCTGGGAGGGTGAAAGGCTTCGTACGATAAGATCACCCGAGTGGCCCAACTCTTTCTGACGAGACCGCCAGGAAAAGAGAAAATGAGAGGTAAATGAGTTGCCACGATCTGAAATAATAGAAATAGGAACCCCATGCAAACGAACTCTATCTCGAATATTATAGATTTTGGCGAAAACTTCTCTGAATATAAGTCGTCTTGAAACGGTTACCAGTGTGCAAACTTAGTTAAGTGGAGATCCACAAGACCCATATAGCATACAAAACTTACCCAAGGTAGTGGCAACATCCTACCACAAGTCCATAGCTATGCGCTAGCCACTCTACACTTCAGTATGTGCATCCTTCTGAGTCATACCGCCAGCTTTTGTGGTCATACTTCACTTTGCTGACAATTCAAACCAATCGAGATACAAAATCTACGTATGTCCCTTTCATAACGAAACCAACAATAGTGTGGACTTCAAGTCACTGATACATCTTAGTAGCCCTGATGAGGATGAATAAGAGTACCTCGAATTGAGCCTCCTCCATGATCAATTTAGTCAAATCCCTGTCGAGGAACACATATACGACCCACTAATCATCAAAACTCCATCACTATCAAGATTGCAGCCTTGGCGTCTCTTTTAAAACCTTTGTCCCCTAATATTACATAAATCACCATCCATCAAACTTGTGGAGATCGAATCTGCTCCAACAAGGATGACCTAGCCCCATATAAGCCAATACACTTACCGGATTCTGAAATATCAAGTCTCACAAAGCGATTGGCCAGGGATTGGAAATCCCTAGCTAGGGAACGCGCACCAACCTGTAACATGGCTAGGCTACCATCTTACCGCCTTCGACTCAAGGCATAGCCTCACCATTTGCTTTGCCTGGGGTTATTACAAGATTAGTCATTATCGTAGTCTTTGCGCAACTCCCAAACCATCTCCTCTGCCTCAAATTTAGATCTCCTGATTGAATATATACTGGAGCTACGATGATCCGTGAACACCTCACAATGCACACCAATAAAGATAATGCTCCAAATCATTAAGGCAAACACCACAGCCGCAACTCTAAATCATGAATTAGGGTAGTTCTTATAATTGAACCTTAACGGCTCGAAGCATAAGCTACACCCTTCACTCTGCATCAAACCAACCAAGACCAACCCGGACGTATCACAAGATACGACAAAACCACTCTCCCCTCCATGGGTAGGCGTTCAAATCGGAGAGCAGGAGTCATAAAGTTTGAGATTTTGGAAACTAACCTCACATTCGTCAGACCACTGAAAAGTCACCTCTTCTGTGTCAATCTAGTTAAATGGAGATGCAAATGGATTGAGAAAACCCTCAAACAAACGTCGATAATAACCTGACAAGGCCCAAGAAAACTCCGAATCTCAGTAACTGAAGTAGGGCATGATCCCAATCCCAATCGCCTCAATCTTCTTAGGATCAACCTTGATTACCCTCCTTGCGACACTACTGGTCCCAAGAACTTGCTACGAACCTAAGCCAAAAAACTCACACTTTGAAAACTTGCATAAAGCTTTTTCTCCTATTAGGAATCCCAAGAAACAATCCTCAACTGATGCTCATGTCATCCTTAGATGCGTGAGTATACAAATATATATTATGAAAGAGATAAAAGGAATCTAAATAAGGTGCCCTGCAACACTCTATCTAATCAAGTCCATAAAAGCTGCTGGGGCATTAGTAGTCCGAAGGACATCACCAAAAAAACTCGTACTGACCATAACGTGTTCGAAAGCCGTCGTGGGATATCCTCCGCCCCTAAACCTTCAGTGATGATGCCAGATCTCAAGTCAATTTGGAGGGGAAAACGGAGACACTCCTGCAACTGATACAATAAAATCATCAACGAGAGGTATCAGATACTTATTTGATGGTTACCTCTGTTCAACTGCCGATAGTCAATACATACCGCATAAGTCATCTTTCTTACACAAATAACACTGGACACCCCAAGGGATCAATTGGTCTAATAAAACCTCTGATCAACAAATCCTGCAACTGCCTCCTTTCAACTCTTGCAATTAAGCCACGGTACCATCCAAGATAAGGCGGAATGGAATAGGCAGAGTGCCTGCTCCACATCAATACAAAAATTCCAAATATCACGATCTGGTGGAAGACTTGGCAATCGCTCGAAAAATATTCTAAAACTTCACTCACTATGGAATAGACTCAGATAGGAGTATCAATACAGTATATCGAATGTGGGGCCAACGTACGCCAAACATCCTCTCTGTTACCACACTGATGAGCCTTATGGAATGATATCACCCCTTAGAGGAGGACTTACGAGTACCTCTCCATCTCTATAGAAATTCGGCGGCATAGCTAAGAGTGATGGTCATTGGCATGACAATTTAAATTGCGTGGTAAGAAGATAACCAATCATACCAAGAATCACATCAAAATCTATTCCTATCTAAGACTTTAAAAATCTAGCAGAGTGTCATACCCATCAAAGAAAAGTACATAAACGATACACCTTCGATCTACAAACTACAGAATCCCCGCCCCACCCCCTTTTTGCCACACGAGTAGAAACAGTATCGGAAATCAAGAGACTCACACAATAATATATCCAGACTAGGAGCAAAATAGGTGGACACATAAGAATAAGTAGAGCCTGATCAAATAATTTACAGTTAGTACATGGGCGATGACAACCCGAATAATACCTGGATGATAACAACATCTGAGGCTTCAGCCTATGGCCTAAATGGAAAATAATAACAGTGGAGAACGACCTCCATCAGATTGGGAACCTCCAAGACCACCACGTGAGAACAGAAAGGAGAACCAACTTCTACCTCATGAGGAACCACCTCTACCATGTCTATTGAACCACCCTAGCTGGTAGGTGTGCAGCCCTGGAAGTCGAAGCCTGAGAACCTGATGTAAGCCACCACGTATGGTCCCTCCATAGGGCAGTCTCTCACAAATGTTCACCATATAACCACACTCAAAGCAACCCCTACGAGACGCAGGCTGATGAGAGGAACTGAATGACCAGAATTCGCCCTCCACGACAACACAGGTCTGAGATGAACCCAGCCGAAGTATGTACCGGCTCGAGAGTTATGCCAGCGTAACAGCAATCAGACGCTGGGATATGCAGAATGATGGGTAGGATGGACTGAGGGTGATACCTCTGCCCAAGGAACCGACTCCTAGCGGGCAGAGCACCACCAGAATCACCTGAAATAACGGAGTCCTATTGCACTCCGCTGCTCCAATCCCTCACGTCGAACATTCCAAACTCCTTTAGAGCATCTACCACTTTCTGGAATGGAACACAGAAGCAGCAACCTGAGAAGAAAACACCTAGACGAATTGGAATAATCAGCCCTTAACCAAACCTCCATCCTCACTCTCTCAGCCTCTGTGGGAAGAAGTTCATCGAGATGCTAGCCAAGGCATGTGAAATTTGCCCCTTACTTGTAACTGACATACCATTTTGCTTGCAAACCCTCACTCAAACTCGGCCCTCTTGCGCTCCCTCTCACTGGTGAAACAAATTTGGATAGAAATACTGAGTAAACTCGTCCAGGATAGTGGATGGAATCCAGTGGGCCCTACTACTAATTATTAATCCCTCCACCACTGCTTAGCAAGCGCCAGTCATCTAAAACGCTGTGTAGTCAACTCCATATGAGTTACTCCATAATCCAAGATTATGCAACCTCTCATGACAATAAACTAGAAACTCATATTGCATCATCAGCAGTCAAAGTATAAGTAGGAGGAGTCTTAAGTCTGAACCTCCCAAACATTTTTTTGCCTATCATTAGTCATAAGGAAGGCCTGGTCACAAATGTATGTCATATCTGGAACCTCCATACTATGAAACAGAGGAGCTACAACGCAGCTGGTGAGTCCTGGGAGTAGTGAGAATCTCAGGGAGCAACTATCGGATTGGAGTGTGACCTACAAACACGGGTCTGTGAGCCATCAGATCAGTTGACACGGCAAAGCTCCTGCCGGGACTCCCCTCTAGATTCTACATACGAGCAAGGTATCCTTGAAGCATGGGGGGTGGGGGGCAATATACTGGTTGAGCCTGAGCTGGCCCATCCCCCTCGACACGATCTTGCACACCCCATCGAATCACCTCGTATCAGTTTTATGATGGTACGGTCCTATCACGAACCCCCCCCACGTGAGGTGGGTAGCTTTGCTACTCCGGTACTTGAATCATCCACAGGTGCAGCAACACGACCCCCTACCCCGACCTCGAGATCGTCTCCCTACCTCTTACCTCGGACAGGGTTCCAAGAAGCAGGCGCAAGGAATAGGATCCTGACCACCACTTGCCGATGTTACGATTCCTATCGCCATCTGAGAGAGAATGAATGAATATAAGATTATGAATTTCTACAAGGTCAAGTGGTGCACGATGTAATGATAAAAGAACGCAATTTCCTAAATGTCCTATCTAGCTCTCAAGATAGTATAGGTATGGACGTCGTCATAGCCGAATCCGCCAAGACTTCTACTAGACATTGCTCTCTGTACTCTTGAGACCGATGAACCTAGCGCTCTGCTACCAAATTTGTCACCCCCAAAGTTTGCAAGTCTGATCGGCAACTATGTTCCCACCTCCCATTTAACGATGCACAACGTCGCAAGCCTGGCAACGTTTTCCTCCTAATTGGCCTTCTGTACAAGTGCACAATTTTCCCAAATTGTTTGTCACATGCCAATCATTGGCACGCATTGCCCAATGATTTGGCTCAACACTTTTCCCCATCATTCTATCAAAAATTAAAGTATAAGGGAGGGGAAATTTGAGATCAAATTTCCAGAATTTACAGTTAGTCTAGCGATTAGGAATTTTCATTGGACTATCACTAATAACCACCACTATACGTCCCTTAGAAATCACAATCAGTGCATAATAATAAATTCTCAACTCATATTACACTACATCTTACCATGAAAACAAAAAAAACACCCTAAATAAAACTCTATAAGAATAAAATATAACAAAATCTAATGCCCTCGGACAACCTACTTAGGATGCAGAATTGGAGAAAGAATGAAAATTGCTTGCGTTTACTGAGCCCTTCTTATTGTTTTTCCTTCTCGTTCGTCATTCAGGTAAGTTTCGGCCTCCACCCCACTTTTAGTTTTCCTCTTCTTCTAAATAAGAAAGGATTAACGGAAAACTACAACTAACCTATTATCTAATTATTTATTTAATAAAAAGTTTCATCAATTAGGTACTTCATGTATCTAATAGTTTAAAAAATACCTTTAAATGGTCAAACAGGAGAGTCAAACTAGTCTAGTCTCAAAAAGACCCTAGCGGGTCGTTAATGTACGTTTTTTCCAAAATTATTACATTAGATAGTCTTTGCTTTTATTGCCTGTTAACCTCGTCATAATAGTTGTATCAAGATCAATGGTGTCTTTCTAAATATAATGAATAGATCGATTTGTAATGTCTAAAACTTACTTTCCACTACATCTATAAATATGACAAATGTAATTTTCATATGGCATTTGATTCATCAATCAATAATTATAACTTTTTCAAAAGGCGAAGTAATTTAATAATTATTTAAAAAAATAATAAAAAAATAAAAGAAGAAAAACATATAAAGAATTGAGATTTGAGATAAAGCAATTAATTACTTTTATGTTTGAAGAGTGATTCGAAATCAAATAGGACCCAGTGAATTGGAATATGAGTAGTTTATAAGAAATAGTCTTTTGGTCTCATATTTACTTCAGTTTTATTAGCAATGATACAATATTTATAATATATATTTTTACGATATACTATTAAATAGTGCGTGATAATAGATCATGTCTAAAGTTTGAGATTGTTACAATAATTTGGTCAAATTTTGATTATTATTTTAATCTCTTTTCTCATTTTTTATACACACAAAACAAAATTAAATAACTGTTATCTAACAATTGAGTAAGCTTTAGATATTTTTACAATTAATTAACGATGATTCAGGGTAACTTGATCAGCTCGATAAAACATAAGGAATTGGATTTAAGAATATTAGTACCTAATAATTAGCGTAGATTTTACGTAATTATTTCCACTTAATGATGAGAATATAAAACCGAAAGTATTTTTAAAGTAGTCCAAAAGGAATCCATATGAGAATCTTTATCATCTCTTTTTGTGAATGTCCGTTTGTTAATTTGTTGAAACATTATATAATTAAATAATTAGATTATATAATTTTTGATCATTTTCATAATAGATAATTGTTCTTAAAAATTAAAATTTCACTGTCATCCTAAATGTAAAAATAATTTTAAAAAAATCGTCATATTTAGCTTATGAAAAAAATTACAAGTCAAATATATCACATATTTAAGTAACATAAAGTATATTTATTTTAGTCACTCAATTTTTTATGAGATGATTCGACATTCAAAACATAGACAGCTTATTTGATTCAAAAATATTCGGAACTTGGAAGGACTTGGGAACGGATTTAAGTGGGAATCTCGAATATTAAATAAAGAATAAGGATAAAGTTAAAGAAACTTGTACTATACTATAAATTAAATTAGAGTGGGACGTGTAAAAGATGATTAGACAATCTAAGTAAATATTTTTATGAAAATAATTTGATAGAAAGTCCAATGTGTTTAATAAAAAAGGAAATCCTATCCAAGTTCATTGATTGGAATAATTGTGTTTTTGAATAACCAAGATCTCATTGTCTACTAAAGGTTATGCTTCTCAAGTTTGACCAACAATATCCAATTACTTTTCTAATTGTACAAACTAAAAGCGCTTATTCATGAAAAGAAAATGTTATCTTGAAATTAGTAACCTCAGAATTTCAGATCTCATTTATAATATGAGATAAAAACAATTATCACTATAATTTAGAATTCTATTTTTGGATTAGGAGTTGATAAAGTGTACATAAATCGTACTTCAATATATGAAGAATGATATAACTGATTCAATAATTTTATTCCAACTAAACATATGATAAACTCATTTTATACCATAATTAATTTCAGATATTAGTTATCATTTATCCGAATTTTTATCAAACCAAGTCATTATATAAAACAATGTTACACAAAATAATGATGGGTGGAAAAAATTTTCAAACTCAGTATAAACGTATCACAGTAAGTAACGTTTTAGGGTATATTTCAATTTTTAAAAACTCAACGCGTGAGGTTGATATTACGTTACTGTGAATAATGTTTTTACTCCTAAAAACGTTTTTTTGAGTACGTTTTACTCCTACAACTTACTGTAAGTAATGTTTTACGAAGTAGACGTTACTCACGAACATTTTAGGAGTGTTAAACGTTATGTTGTGCGTAACGTATATCAACTGAAGTTTCGTCAATTTTAAAAAAATAAAACATATCCTAACACGTTACTGTGAAAATAAGTTTATATTAGTGTTTATAAAATTAAAAAAAACATATTATTTTGATGAATTACTTTATATAATGGCTTAGTTTGGTCAATACTTCTCGTTTATCCCTTACCCCCAAATAGCCCCCACAATTTTCATAGCTTACCCTTCTCTTGTTCATGTCCCATAAATATGACAGAATTATAATGGTATTATAATTTGTTTGGCTGAGCTATTAAAATTAGCATATTTTGATTTTTCAAATTATTAGGTGTGTGCTTTTAAGAAGGAAAAAAAGAAACACTTTTAAGAGATGTATTTCTTTGTCTGTAGCTAATTAATTTGAAAGTGTTTTTGTTAAATATTAAAACAAAAAAGTTGTTTGGCAAAAATTTCAAAAGTTCTTCATAGGATAGCTATATTTTCGATTTCCAAAAACTAAACTTTGCTATTATTCAAACACACTAAATTTTCCGTTAAACTTTGACCAAACACCCCAATTTTTTTAAAAAAAATATTTGGTAACGTAGCACGCTCTATAGCACTTCAACTATAAGGATGAAAAAGAAATCTTACCTAATACTAGAGATTAATTAATTTATACACACAATTTTTTATTTTTATTTTTACAAAAAAAAATAAAAAAATTACACAACCAAACGCCTAATTTGCTGACAATTCTTTCACAAAAAAATAAAATTACCATTTTTAAATATGAAGTAAACTAGTTGCTATGATAAATAAAATAAAGTTTTACCATTTTTAAATATGAAGTAAACTAGTTGCTATGATAAATAAAATAAAGTTCTACACCATCAACACTTATTAGTTTGTTTTTTTAAAAAAAAAAATAAATTACGGAGTATCTTAAGCTATGAAATGTTTCTATCTTGTATGTAAATAAATTGAACAATTATTCTTGAAGGGCCCTTGCATCCCATTTGAGGAAATTTTAAAGTGATTGAAAAGTTACATAAACTCGTGTAGCACATTTTATTAGAAATATAGTAATCATATAAAATATTAGTGAGTGGATTCGTATAAGATAAAATAAAAAATGATTTTGATACGAAAAAAGTGATTTCATTGATATAAAGGGTTAAGTTAACTGATTTTATTGATAAATTATTAAAGTTGAGTGATTTTGTGAAATATTATCTCTATTTTTTTTAAATTAATTTAGAAAAATCAAAAATATGTCAGAATTAACTTTTACAATTTCGATTTCACAAAACAAAAATAAAATTTACATAGACTTTACTCTTTCCAAATCAAGATCCTAATATTATACTTAATACATTAATGTGTTGTTAGTATTTAATTAGGATTGAATAGTATTCTAATTATTTTTGTTTAATCTTTTTGAGTAATGAAAATACTTAGCAGAATAGAGAAAATACTTTGAACTTGCCTTCCGAGTTTCTTAATTATTTACCATATCGTCTCATTTTATATATATTTTTCTTATTTAACCATTATTAGTAATAAATACTCTTAACTACAAATTAACTATGAGATGATATTATGATTTGCTCAAATAGCAATAACAAGGTAAAATAGTTAAAATTTTCTTTGATTAGCATTAAGAAACATGTAAAAGAGAGTTATAATTAATAATTAGAAACGAAGAGTATTTTAATTTGAGGTATTAAAAATGTGATTAATACATCATTATCATGAAGGTTGGTGAGGTATACCTAACTAACACACCAACCAAGATTATTATTTTTTTTAATCATATTTGTATCCACGTAGATGGATTAAAATATAATTAGTCTTTTAATTAATTTAGAGGTGAAAGAGAGTTAATTAAAATTGAAAAATACAACAATATCCGAACCTAGTAGAACTTTTAGGCTTTAGCTAAGTAATTTATCCGAACCAAAACTATTGATCATGGCCAACCCACTATACAAGGGAATCTGTTACCTACCTTTTAACGCAAAATAATATTGGAATATTCTTTTCGTTCTAAATTATATATCGAGATTTTTAAAATAATTATTTAAAATTGTAAATAAAAATTATTTATTTATTTCAATTTATCCTTAATTGTTATTACTAGATTATATAAGCACCTAAATTATTAATAATTGTTTAAATAAAATGAAAGGATAAAGTAGTTAATGATCTTCATTATTAAAGATTTTCAAGAGACGTATAAAAGAAAATTACGATAAATAATTTATGATAGAAAAAAAAAAGCAAAATAAAATTAAGCTTTTTTAATCGCGTCATTATCAAATAATCCCAAAATGAATTGTTCGTTGTACTCAATAAAGAATTAGTTAAATAGAATAAAATTGCAGAAAACGAAACTATCAGAAATATATAATTAAATCACAATGCTCAATGGATCTTAAAATTCATAATTTAATTGGATTAAAATAAACAAGGAAATTGTAGATTCTTGGTGGTTCAAAAGAGAAATAAAATAAGAAAATTAGAAACTATTTTTTTTTTGTCTTATATTAACCAATTACGATGTGCTTGCAATTAATGTAGCAATTGTTGACTTACATTGTAACCAATGAAAGTGGCCGAGCCAGAGAACTATATAATAAACTAAATATTAAAATAAAATAAAAAGGAGACACTAGCAATAATTAAAACACTAATTAAAAATTAATTAGTATTAGTTGGTTGTAGTTAGTTGTTCACTAATCCTGAATGTAACATAAAGAATTGAAGTACACAAGATACACCCCTGGCTTAGAATTAAAAAAATACGTTAAACCAATTTATGCTCTTGAAAATGATAAATTTCAACTAAACTAATAATTTGTTCTTTTTCCTTTTTCGACAATAACAATAATAACAAATTTAATATAATTTTAAAAATGAAATCTGAAAAAGATAAAACGAACATTTAATTATTTATAAGAAATCTAATGCAAATGGACAATTAAGTGAACTTGGATGTGTATTACATAGTCCATGACGTTATAAGAGTAATTAAAATATAAAATTTGAATGATTGACTAATTTTCAATATGTGGCGAACAGACAAAATTTGCCAAATTGGATTGATAATAAAAGATATATTTGTTTAACTGACATTGGATGTGTCTTACACTGATCGATGCATTATAAGTTGATTAAAATAATTTGAATGATTGATGAATTGTTAATATGTGGCGAATGGACGACTAAAATTGCCAAATTGGATTGATAGTAAAATAAGTATTTGTTTTAATTCAAAACCAATTGGTTGTTATTGTTTTTAGTAAAAGTATATAGACTTATTAAGGTCAATTTCAGGTTTTTGATAACAGAAAGTGAAAACACTCATAAATTTGGGACAAATTAATATTTTTGAATCTGAACTATTAACAATTTTAGTTAAATTTAGATTCACATTCAATCTATTACATGATATAACAAGTGGTTACACGACATTTTCTTTGGTATCAAACTCTCGTAGGAGGAAAAACTTTTAATTAAAAACTGAGAGTAATGTTGAATACACCCCTAAACTTAACAAGAATTTAAAGTGTATTTTACTCATGTTGCTGGATTGGGAGTGTATTTAAATTAAATTCAGTTAAAGAAATGAATATTATTTAGATTGGCAATAGTTCAGAAACGAAATTACTAATTCACACTAAGTATAAAAATATTTTTAATACTTCTCTCCTGATACACCTATTGTCCGTTATAACATCTTAATAATCAATCACTCGTGGAAGCTGCAACCAATAATACACTCTATATGACTACATTGTTAGGAGCGAATCCAGAACAACAAAACAATCATCAAAAAATATATATACATATATATATTATATATATATATAAATCACTAATAATTGTACGATATTATATATACTATAGAAGTGTATAAAGAATAGTGGGAGTAGTATACTAAAGGAGATGGAAGTCCATGATGAGTAATAAAATAGAATGAGGCAAGTTGAAGAGAATGAGAGACAAATTATTGCAAGTAGTTGGCTATTTCAGTAAATGAGGGGACCAATTCGTTAGTCTTTGTTGATAACAAAAGGTCAGTCTTTGTTACTTACTGCATTGAAGAGTCACAAAGTAGACTTTTCTTTTCATATATATACTTATATCCGTCTCATTTTATATAAACTAATTTGACTTGATTAAGAATTTTAACAAAAATATATTTTCAAAATTTATAACCTAGAATAAATAATAAATATTTATATTATTATAATTTATTTCATATAAAAATATATTATTCCTTTTAAATAGATTAAAAAATAAATAAATCATATAAACTTAGAAAGAAAGGGATATTTTTATTATAATTAAGTTGTTGCAGACAAAAAAAGCAGGCCACGTAGTGTTACTTTTTTCTCTTTTCCCCTTTTTGATGTCAATAGGCATATATATATTTGCACATGTTTATTCATTGAAGTTGATTACTTCACTTTAAATTTTGCCATATATTTAGGGGTGTAAACAAAACGCAATTGGCGTTTTTAGCGGATTATCTTTGAGTGTTTATACCAAATCAATATATCAATACATAGATTTGAATATTAAGTTCAAAATCTTCCAAAAGGATAAATTAATGCAGAAAATACCAACCAATACTAATAGCCTAAAAGTATAAGTTATAATTAAAATACATTTTTATATCATTAAATTACTTAATCAGTATAAGTTCTAGCATTAATCTGGTACAAATATTTGATACGGATAAATTTTTACTAGAAGGATAATTTTTTGGACGAAATATAAGTGGTACTAGAAATGATTATATATCCGAAACCGTGAAGCAGGCAAAAGGGAATGAATTACACAAAGTCAAATTTGAATTTTTTCCCCTTAATTAATGAAAATATAGGGAGATTAGGCGCACTAACAATGGTTAATATGATGTTAGACGTTTGATTAATGTCAAAATCTCAACAACCACGTAACCAAATTGCTTTTTTCTTCTCTAGTTACCTACTCCATCCGTTTATAATTTTACTTTGATATATGTTAATTTGATACTTTATTTTTTTAAAAAAAGAAAATACTCTTTTTAATTATTTATATATATTTATCGATTATAATATGAAAATAGAAAACATTATTTGTTCACATTTTACTATTGACATTAACTATTCATCCCCAAACAATTTCCACATTATTTTGAAATATTAACAGCTTAAAATATGATGCCTGCATTTCTTTGTTCATGAACAAAATAAAGTAAACAGAGAAAGCATTTATTAAGAAAAATTAATATACTCTCTTCATTTAAAAGATGACCCCAGTTTGACATTAAGATAGATTTAAGAAACAAAGAATTTTTTTTAATTTTGGGGTTCTAAATTAAAATTATGTCAAATTCTCAAAATACGTTTAATTTGTGGGGCTTCACCCCCTGTCACATGTAACGTTATTAAAAACGTGTTGCCAAAAAAGAAATGATCATTCTTTTTCACAGACTAAAAAAACACAGGGTCATTCTTTTTGAAACGGAGGGAGAATTATCTTTTTTATTTAATCTCTACAATAATATTTAATTTTCAAAATATATTAGATATGAATAGTAAATTGTATTTATTAGCTTTTTAATAAACATATTTTTTGCTAAAAATAAATAAATCATTTTGGATCGTTTAGTAAGATTGACAAAAAAAATAATATTAAATATAATCAACAAATAAAATGGAACAGAAAAAAAACTATTTTGGTTATAGCCTTAAAAGGCTTTCGGTTATGGCCTCTATTTAAAATGGTAGAGTTAACATGTGGGATCGCCGAGCTACATCGAACAAAATAATGGAAATCTTGGATTATTCTTTCGTCTTTAGACTTTATAAAGTAGTTTAGATTATGATTGTTAAATTTAACAAATTCAATGTTGTTTAACTGAATTATGCAGAAAATTTTAAGATATCGATTTAAGTCTTTCGTTTAAGTATTATATATTTATTAATTATTTATAAATATTTTATCATAAATATAGTTATCATTGAATATTAATTTAAAATAATTGTAAAATTCATAAATCTCACTCAATATTAATTATTTATTCCCTAAATCATTTTTAAAATATAAGAGACCATACATCAATTAACATGAACATTATCTTAAAATATTCATATTAATTCTTAATTTTTAAATGCATGTAAAATAAAAAATAGACAAATAAAAATAAACTAGTAAACATTAACATTGCATAAAATTACATGAATTATCTATGTTCAAAAATACGTAATGATTTTAAGCGATCACTTTTTGTTTATTACTATTTATCCCAATAGTGTAATAAATCGTAATATGTGATTAAAAGTAAATTATGTATTCATATTTTTGAATTATATCATTGATTTGAAACATATCGTTTTGTTTGTAAAAATTGGTCACTTGACAAGTGTAGTAAAATTTGTAAGAAACTATCTTATCCATCATTAAAACTTGTAGATATGTGACCGATAAATTAAAAAGTGATCAATAAAAAGAAATTTCTTACTATAACAATGGGAAATATTTTGTATTATAATATATTTATTAAGGTTTCTTTAAAATGTGATGTCAATATATCATTTTGACCTACCTGTTCAGCCAAATAATTATTTGATTTTCATGTCAAAGGTCCACCAAGAAAATCCAACATAACTAAAATGAAAGGTCCACCAAGAAAATCCAACATAACTAATAAGGATTAAAGTGAAATGGTAAATATTTTTCATTTTTAATCAGAAGTTTGAATTCGAATTTATTAGATGTAAGACTTTTTAGTGATTTAATGGACCCAATATAAATAAAAGGCTCGGAATGAAAAATAAAAAAAAAATCAATTTGATTACAAAGATTAGTCAAAATGGCACTAGAGAGTGACTAGTTACATCTCTCTGCCGCCGCTGATTTTCCATTTTTACGTGGTCCATATGGTCCCCCTTGCCAAATCTCGTCGGTAGTTATATTTATTTTTCTTTGATGGAGACTATATATCTCTTACACGGAAAAATATTATTATTCGTATATAATTAAATTTTTTTTATTTATATATATTAGATGTTAAATATTATTCGATCAATTCATGTGATTATTTTTTATATTTTAAATCATCTTATTAATAATTCTAGTTCTGTCACGATATATAGAGTTTAATGTTGGTTTTAAACGTAGAGAACAGAGGGTATGGCCATATAGTGACACTACGTTACTGCTAAAGTGTTCATCTCACATGGCTCACTTATGTGAAAATCAGTTCAAAAAAGTGTAGGACTAAGAGGTCCCATTCCTTTGAGGAAAAGACAGCCCTCTTATGTGTTTAGGCAACTTTTTCATCACTTAGCATGTCACTAATATTGTGAGGTCGGGATTCTAAAGAGCGAATAACAAGATTTTACTTTATTGCGATGCAATATGCATCCGTCTCTGCTTTTTCGATCCGAAAGTATACTATCACACTTACAAAATTAGAACTTGTAAGTTGTACGAAGGAAGATATTCGCAAAATCTTTATACTATGGTCTATGTGCATGCTTCAAATGTTAATTAATATTGAAATGTTAAAACGTCTAAAAACAATTACTTATTTCTAAAGCTCACCCCTAACTTAATGAACTACCTAAATATTAAACCCTCGTTTTTAACAACTAAACACTTTCAAATATATCATATATATATAAAAAAAAAATTTCTAGTAAAAAAAACATATATGAAAAAAGTTGTTTAATAAGCCCAAAATAAAGTGTATTGATCTATAATTAGGGACCCCATGTGTTTATCTTTTTTTTTTTAAAGTAGTACAAACAGTTGAGAACGAAGGCGTGCTTCACGTCCACTTATATATAATCAGTTAGATAAAAACAAAAATGTTTGGTAATGTGTCAGAATTCAAAATGATATAATAGTACTAAAAGATTAAAAATATTGCTTATATTATAAATTATAAATGATATTGCTTATATTATAAAATAAACTTTGAGAGTGAAACGTGCTTATCAGCACATAATATGAGTAAATTCAATATAGATTTGGTTCATTGTTCTTTACAAATTTGTTTTAAATTTTATGTTTTTTTAATAAAAGAATTGAAAAGATTATCGTATTTTATTCAATTTGTAAGTGATCATAAGATATAATTTTCGCTAATTAGATGGAATATTTTTATTAACTGATCATCACTCTGTCATTTCATCACTCTACGTTTAATTAATATCTGTCACTTTATATTCTATTTAAGGCAACACTATGTATGCAAGTAAGATATCTTTTCAGGTGCTTGAATGGGGTGACATTCGAGTGTCATATGTTTGCAAATACAATTAGTCATCAAAGTATAAAGTAGATTAAAATTCGATGGGACGTGTAAAAGGTGATGAGACATATATATTATGGACATGTTTAATTTATCGAACAATTTGATGCAAAGTTAAGATTTAAAAATGGAAAGATTCTCTCAGATTTTGAATTGAACATATGTTTAATCAGAAAAGGAAAGATTAGTCAGTGTAAGTGTTATGTATTGATTAGGTTGAGTTGTATAAATATCGAGTGCAAATAAATTTTTATGATCACCAAGATTTTATGTCCATCATTTTTTCATTTAATATGATATGTTTTGATCACTTACCTCTCACGTGAATTCATAACTTAATTTTTTTACGAACAATAAATTAAACAAGTAGAATAAACAAATGAAGCATATTAATCGGCGTTACGTATCAAATCCATGCATAATTCGTTCAAAATACAGAAAGAAGTCACTTGAACAAAATACAGTCGTGGATGGAATTGAGCATCGTATCAAAAAAAAACTATATTTTAATCAGGATGCTCAAAAGATCTTTAAATTTATGTGAGTATTTTATATTAGTAAATTAAACGAGAAGACTTTAATTAATCTATTATTTAATTAAAGAGAAATAAAATATGGCAATTTATACAACTAATCATTTACTGTAGCACTGTTGACTTACATTGTACCCAGTGGAGGCGGCAAAACCACAGAATATATAGAATATTAAAATAAACTAAGCAATTCAATTCAATTCAAATAAAATAAAATAAAAGTGAGACACTAGCAATAATTAAAATTATGAATAGTAGTTGGTAGCAGTTAAATGGTCACTATCCTTAACTGGCAATTATTTTGTCACTTCCCTGAATGTAACATAATAAATTGAACAATATTAACTATAAAGTGATTGAATCTATGGGTTAGAATTGAATTTTTTTTGATCCATTCGTTTATTTTTCTCTATTTAAATATTAGGCTAATTCTACTGATCAAAAAGAGAAATCAGGATTAAAAACTTAAAGATTCAACATTCTAGCTCTTTTAAGTTACTGCGTTCTAAACTAAATAATATAATTTCTTAAGAAACATACGAGATTTATTCTGAAGTTACTGATTTTGACTGAACCGCACGAACTCACGTCTCTTCTGTAACTAAGTATAATTGAGACACAAATTAAGAGGATCTTGATTATGGCAAAAATCGGGCAGGGATGCGCAACGACAAAATGCCAAATTGGAATGACAAGTAAAAATCTACTTTTATTTAATTTAAAATGAATTTGTGTTAGACGATATTTAGTGAAATTATTATATATACCAATTAAAAATCCAAGTAAGATAATGTAATACACGCACACCTCAACTAATTTATGCGGGACTAGATGGAAAAGTGGTCGTTCACTAATGACGTTTATCATTCTCAGTCTTCACTAAGCATTAAGCCACAACTAAAATGTTAGTAATATTATCATTTCAATATATTATTTACTATTAACATACATATATATCTTATACGAGTAAATTTTCGCGTTAGGACAATAATTAAATGATAATCAACGAGATGGAGTGAAATGCACTACCCAACTTATATATAATTAGAGAGACGTGAAGAGATTGAGGGAGAAAGAATTTGGATTAGTTTATACTAAAGTTATGGGAGAAATTGGGTGTTAAAATTGGCTTCATATAGTCAATATAGTCGTTGCGATTCCAACGTCGGTCATTGTTACGGTGTTGGGATACTTATTGGTGTTTTTTTTGTTGGTTTTTGTTTGTGGGTTGGTTTTTTTTTTTTTTTGTTGGTTTTGGTTTGGTTAATGAGATTTATTTTTCCTAGGCTTCTTTGTTTTTTTGCTATTATGGTTCCCGCTTTTGTATTGTTCATTTTCTGTGGGCTTCTACAGTGTCGCGTTTATTATTGGTGGGGGGTGGGGGGGGGGAAGAGCAGAAGGAACTTTTAATTAATAAGTATAATCGAGTTGTTGCATACAAAAGGCAAAAATATATTATTTTTTTTCTCTGATACTACTTTACTTGCACGTTCATTTGTTTTTTTTAGGAGACCTTGACATATAAAATACCAACATATACCATAAAGTACTAATTTGTTTTTGGTTTTATACATTTTTTTAGTAAGCAAACTAAAATTGTGTAGCTCATCTTGATTAAGACCATTTACAATTTGTAACAGAAGATCGATTATGATCATGCAAATATCTGTTGTCTGTTATTTTCGTAGGTCTTTGCGTGTAAAATTAGGATCCTTTAGTAACCAATAACAAATTTGTAAGGGGTTAGAAAGGTTATATATACACCCCGCCCGCAAAGAAAATATACGTAATATTTCTTGTACACGGATATTTGGTTCGTACTTCGCAGGGTTGTAAATCATACAAAAAAATGAGCTTTGTAGCAGCAATTATTTCTTGTATCGTTCTCAAAAGCCTGTAGCGATATTGGATCTAATGACACTTAACTAATTAATGCCGGTAAAGACTTTAACACTCTTTATCAACATATCTATTCATTGCCGCTAAAAGTTATTTTTTAAAGTAGTGATTACGTATTGTTTCATAATTTATCGTATTAGTTTCAAAGAATAGATAGATAGTATCGTTCTCTATCGTTATATAATATCAAATATTCATAATTTGAATGATAAACCTACGAGCGGTTATAGAAGCAACCCCAGTAGTGTACCATTTAACTAACATTTGTAGAAAAGGGGCGTGAG
Organism: Solanum habrochaites; assembly: GCA_027704765.1. Lineage (NCBI taxonomy): Eukaryota > Viridiplantae > Streptophyta > Magnoliopsida > Solanales > Solanaceae > Solanum > Solanum habrochaites. The sequence continues at coordinate 53,410,644 of JAKWJA010002491.1, forward strand.
CAGAAAATATTGATCAATTCAAGAAAATATGTCCATATAATATCTAATTTGACGGAAAAGACTTTGGATTCATGTGAACTATGAAAACATTAGTCATTATGGGGTTTTAGGATGGACCTTTTATATGATGATTTAAGTCCCTTGTGGTTTAGGATGTGTAAATGGATTCTATTTTAAGTACATGTGTGATGTGTGTGATTGTTAGGTAAATTGCCTAGGAAGAAATATTTTTATATAAATTTAACTAAGATTGGATTACAAACTGAGGAACAGAAATTGGTTGTAGTGGTGGTGGAGGAATTGTCTTGATGGGTGGCGGAAGCGGATGGAAAAATTATGTACTTATTGGTATACATTCGATATGGTCTTTATAAGATGTATTACTATAGTCTTTCATTTAGAGGTATCAGGATACATAAGATATAAATCATGATAACTCTATATAAAGACACCATACCTCTCAATCAGTTTTAGATTATTTTTTTTTTTTTAAAACACCATTATTTTCTTGATTTCAATGTGGTACTAGTGTAAGTTAATGTAATCAAATTGCTTATAAAATCAAATACAAATTTAAACGTGAGTTTATTAAACATTTTCTAAGTAAAAAAATAAACAGATCCTGTGCATGATTTTTGTTGATCTTATTGAATGAATATACCTATATATACATAGCAACGACCATCTATCTATAGCATATCCATATTATATATACATATATATATATACATATATATGATCTATGTATGGATGTCATTATACTACCCAACACACCACTGTGTGTGATTTTCTAATTATTTGTACTTGTGAACATTTAAATTACATACAATTGTAAAAGTATGGTTTATTCATTTTAATTGTTTTGATCACTTTTTATTTTTAAAAAGTAGAATGATTAATGTTGTAAATTACATTATCATTTTGAGAGACGCAAGTTTCTAAATGATATCATATTTTTTTAAATAATTCAAGTGCAAAAATAGAAAACATGATAATAAAATCATTTTTCTCATAGCTAGTTAGAAGACCATAAAAATAATATTGTCTGACAATTATCTACCTTAAATCAATTACATAATAATTTAAGGGTATAATTGGAAAAAAATTAAAAGAGTTTTAATCCAAACGCAAGATAATGTGAAAAAAATAAAAATACTTGATAAAGAAAACATTACATTACTAATCCCTATGTAATTTTTGTGTCAAACGACCGCTAAGCACTTTACACTATGGTTTCCAATAGAACGAGAGGGAGGTTTATGTTCCTTATGCAAGAGGTTGATGATTTAGGCCTCATTTGTTTTCATTAAAACGTCCGCAACTATGGAATACACATCACATAGTAAGATGTGCATTAAGGCCTCATGGTTTGCATCTTAATGCGGTCTGAATCTTCTCAATTCAATTCACACCCATTACGGTACTTTTGATTTTTATTCGAATCTAAATCATTCAATTCAGCCCCATTAATTTCATTGTTTTATTTTTTAAAAACCTCTTAATGTCGAAAGGTTTGAACTAATCAATTGGTAGGAGACTCTTAACAAATTTCAGACTAATTTGTAACTTATCAAATAACTAATCAGTAGCTTCTCTGCTTTGGGCATGCTATTTTCATATCTCATAACTACACTTTTTTTCTCACTTTTGTCAATCAAACAGGGCCATTTTTTTCCCAATTGGTAATTTTCATAATTGCCTTTTCATTTTTTTTTTTTTTATATGTTTGTGTCAAGACTTTAAGGACACTGGTGCAATAATAATTTTGGGTGTATTGTTTTTATCAGGTTTTGAATGAATACATAGTAACTACCAAATCATGATTAATTAAAACTTTTAAACTTTTTTATCAAAAGTTCTATTTTGGTGAAACAAAACTTTTATGATACTTTAATAATATAATGTTTCAATTTTCACTTTTCACCTTCAGACATTGAAACAAATGAATTAATTTTTAGTTCAGATTTAATATCAATCTTGAATAGTCAGATGTGTATTCATATCAAAACCACCTAGATCTTAAGCAATCCTTTAATATTTAGATGTGTATTCCGATTCCAAACCTCAATAATCTTCTGTAAACAATGAGCCTAAAGATCTAGATCTTGTACATCTGAATAAACAGCCGAATAGTTACAGATGTTGTTATCTGAATTTGAACACCTCAATTATAGAGGAGCTGTTTTGTGTGTTAATATTGGGAAGGAGCATAGAAATTAAACGTTATATCAATAAAATATTATAAAAATCTGATGTTAGTAAAATAACTTTTTTTAATATTTAACGTAAATAGATAATATGATTTATCTTTTAAGAATTTAACATCAAGTTACATTATTGATATGACTATTTTTTGTACTCAAAAACTTTAAAAATCTAATTTATATGACCGTATGGCATCTATCCATCCATGCTGAAGTTTTTGAGACTGAGGGCTTGGATCGAGGTCCTAAAAAGTCGTGAACGCCTAGTAGGACATTGAGAGTATAAGCCCTGCGAATACAAGCGTTAAGCGAAGCGAGCCTACAGTGCTCTCCGGAGAAAAAGTCGAACCCCGTGTTCAAGTAAAGGAGATACTGATCATTATGAGATTTTTAACAGGCAAATGTCGCTGACAATTTTGAATTGGCATGTTAAACCTGATGAGAAGTGAGAAGTACCAGCTGCCTGCGGTGGTGTAAAAACCTAAATACTAAAGCGCAATGGTAAATCATGGAACTACCATTTCATGTAATGTATCCTATAAGAGAGTTTAGAAGGCCCCGCACCTAACAAAATTAAAAATAACCTTAAGGGAAGAACCCTATAAATAAAGAGAAATTCAAAACAAGTTTCATGCTCGTCGACCCGCAACAACTAATAGGTAGTAATACTATTGTTTAGGAAAATATGTTACTTTTATAATAGACATTTATTAGTATCGAGTCAAATAACGAATTTTTTTTTTATTTCTAAAACCCGTGCTAAACATTATATAACTGAAAATGCTTACCAATTTAAATATATTGATTAATTTTATGAAGTAAAAGACTACATTAAAATTACTCGAATATGAAATTTAGAGCATGCAACTACATTAAGTACAAAGAAAACAACTTTTAATGATTCGTGTGATGAAGTTGAATGAAGATAGGAGGTTCCTATTTTTTAGTCTAAACTGGTATGGTGTTAAAACCTTTACAATCTGATTCATCCAAAATATATTCAGACCCTTAAAGATTTATAATATATAAAACACGACACTAAATCTAAATAATTAACATACATTTCGAAAAAATAAACAACCTTATGGGCGGCTGAATGATTAAGATTCAGACCACAAATAAGTGAAAACAAATGAGAGCTGACATTTACTTCTGATTGTTTGTTGGAACTTGAACGAAAGTAGCCTTTAATGTTTTCCTTTATTACTTTCAACTAATATTTATTACTATCTCTTTCGAAAAAATTTAATCATATTGGGAGTGGTAAAAGATTAAGAACAAAACATAATTTATGTTTTAGTTTAGTTCTAACTATACTGAATTAGTGACAAGTTTGAAGTATTGCGAGTTAATGTATTGTCTTGCCATATAACTGTTGATGTTTGTATTGTTGACTTGTTATTACAATATCAGGTTTATTTTTAATGGAACATATTCTTATAAAAGATCCTATACAATTATGGGTACTTTTTATTAAATTTTGTAGAACTTAATGGATATAAATCTGAACAAGCAAATATTTTTTTAGGAAGTTTGAGATATGGTGCAACTTAAAACTTCCCACAATCTTCACGCTAATATAATATGGGCAACCTTTCACATATAAGCAATAGAAAAATTCATATTTGATGCTACATCAAAGTTTGCATAATACGCTCCCTACAACATAGAAACTGTATAATTCACTATACATATACAGTTGACGCCAATGGTATAAACTAAGTGGTATAAAACAAGAAAGAGACACTGGACAGAGGACCGTATAAAGAATGAAGTGTAGAAACGAATTTGTTATTATTATAAGTCATAGAACATTTAATACAATTTAATTTGTATCCAATGAGATAGAACACACAAAAGAGACTTGACATCAGGAATATACAATTGATGTCGATTGTATAAAATGAGAAAAGATAAATTAGATACACTTTTAAAATTGTCAAAAAACGATAAGAGAGAAGACCAAAGAACTGACCAGGGGAGTATTTTATTGTATAATTATAAGCTAAGGCGAAACATATGTACTTGCATCGTGTATATGTACAATTTTTCTCCGCTGATACAACCAAACGCAATTTTATCATTTCGCTTTCGTTTGTAAAGTGCGAAAGGCGAGGGTGTCGAGCGAAGATTTGGAAGTGGCGAGCGAGATCTGGAATAGGGAAGAGAGGGAACAAACATATATTTATTTATATAATTTTCTTTCTCTGTTTATAATAATTAGTGAAACAATTTTATACCTTGGTTTGTTATAAAATTGAGGCGCGAGCGAGAGATTGGAGGAGAGTGCGAGCGAGATAGTTGGTAGAGAAGGCGCCTGACAATTTTTTGTAAACTTTGCTATGGAGCACAATTAAAGCAAACCACCTACTGGCCATTTATTTTTAAGTTAATTAGTTGGCTATTAATCTAATTTTCCCATATAATTTGCAAGAATAGTTGAGAAGTTGGCCTCAACACAAAGGTCTTCGTTAAGGAGTTATTAAATTCAAACAAAACAAATAGAGTTGGAATTAATACAATTAACAGTCAACAAATAATAATGAAGGAATAATCTCAAATTTGGGCTTCTTTGTCAAATTCAAAGCTATTGGACTTTTGGCCCAAAAACTTGACCTATCCTGATTGTAAGATGGGCCTGCCGACATAAAATGAGCCTCAGCCCTCTTCTTCTCTTCCTGGACTTGATGCAAAAAATTGGACTGGCCCATTCTTTCATCCTTGTGTCAACTGTATACACTTCCTATATCAGTGTATATCACCTACTTTTCTATATCTGATGTATACTTAGTGTATACAATCCATTTTTTAGCTTGCGGGATATATACTTCACCTAAGGCGACCCGATCATGTTGTTTGTTGAGACACAATCCAAAGTCCAAACACAAGGATGCAGAGGCACATGAGTTCAATTGAACTTTTTTGGAGCAGCAGAATCGAGACAAAACGAACAGAGGAGCAGCAACTTCAATTTCTAAACACAAAGCTTTGACAAAGAGCTTCAAAGAAAGCTTTTAAAAGAAAATTCTAAACCTTGTAAATATGTGAGTTAATTACTTTCTTTGGAGTTTATCTCACCGTGTTCACTATGTATATGATGTATCTCTAAACCCTTTCTCTGTTTTACAACTTTTTTACTAATTCAACGTAAGCTATCTCCCAACCTATCAAAACAAATGGGGCGAGGGCTTCAAATAGGGGACAAATTAGGGCATGAATGGGGGGAAATGTGGGAATCATATAGAGATCGCATAAAGATCGGGGACATTTGGAGTTCAAAATTCAAAAATTTTATTTCAAGAACAAGAATATGTTGATTTAATACTTAAAATTCTCAATAAAATTTTAGATGGTGAATAGAGAAGGATGACTTGATCGATTCAAGCATCCTTGAAACTCAACGTGGCGTAATCTCGCGCGAACAAGGACGAGGGACGCGACTACACTACTTAGTAGTACGAAAAGCTAATTGGTTTGTCAAGGAACATCGGAGGAAGACGACACATAACCTAATCATTTGATTATGAGAATTTTTATTTTATTCAAGGATAAATGTTTGTTAATAAAAATTTCAAAATGTAACAGTAATTTTTTTTATTAAAATTATATTTATAGAAAATACATTTACTTTCTAAAAGTTTATTACAAAAGTCATAATCCAACTTTGGAAATTTTAAATAATGTTTGATGGCCAAATGCACACTTAAATAAACCCATAGAAATATCATTCCAACCCGGCATATCCGAGCTCCTCTGAACCGGCAAGTTGTAAGCGAAAAGAAAACTAGATACGAAATGCAACCATATACTTGCAGAGCTAACGGCGTATCCAGTGAAGCGACAGACAATGTCGTCGACTCTACTGGAGGTGACTCGTGCATCGCACGAGGAAGTTGAGCGGTTCGAGCGCCTTATTGTGAAGGATCTCCAGACTGAGCCGGCTACTAACAAGGACCGGCTTCACCAGAGCCACCGCGTTCGTAACATGATCGAGCAAATCATTGATACCACACACAAACTAGTAATTTCTTGTTCTCGCTTACAATTGAATTAATTTTGCATTTTAATTTCTACTCGAAGTTTAGTTAACAATTGATGTTTGTGTTGTAGGTAGATATATATGAAGACAAAGACGGAGCGAGGAAGGATGAAATTGCAGCTCTGGGAGGCCAGACAGCAACTGGAACAAATGTGTTTAGTGCATTTTATGACAGATTGAAAGAGGTTAAAACAGTCACAGCTCTTATTGTTTTCATATTTAATGTGCTGTGGTTGCTTTGTTCAATTTGTTTTGTTTTGTTTCATGAACTTTCTCTGTGTATTTGTGCTTGTGATATTTAGATTCGTGAGTACCATAGAAGGCATCCTGCTGCGCGTGCTATTATTGATACTGGTGATGAATATGAGCAGCTCCTCAAAGAAGAACCACAAATTGAGTTTAGCGGCGAGGTCAGTGTCACTCTTCTGTCTCCTGTCTGTGCCTCATATACTGTTTCTTTCTGGCAGGAAATTGCTTGCTTGTATTTTTTTTTTATGAGATGATGGATTCTCGCTGCATGTTTAGCGAGTTTGCTTGAAATATTAATTACTACAGTGATTTTAGTAGTTTTTAGCATATTACATGTTTACACTGTTCATTTATTGGGCATTGGCTAAGTTGTAGACATCCTTTTTTGCTCTGAGTAGACAGCAGTTGTATTGAAAAGCTAATGCAATCGAACAATCACCGATCCTATAGCTTTATGATAAGGAAATTATGTCGTATAGAAGCATATGCTCAGTCGTTGGGTTGTTACCAGCTTGTCGTAAAAACTAGTGTTGGTATTGGAACTTGAAATTAGACTGACTTTGTCTACTTAATGCAAAAGAGAAAACTAGAAGTTTATATAAAAGCTAAATCATTGGTTGTTCTCTCAATTGGAACAATAGGGCCTGCCTCTATGTTCACTACTAAGCTTGTTGAAGAGATGAAATATAATCAAGGTATATCTTTTTTATCAAATGTTGTATTGATTGTCAAAAGAAGATTTAGGCCAAAAATTAGAATAATCTCTGGGAAAATCAAAGTTCATCGAAGAGAAGAAATGAAAGCTTTCATAGAAGTTCCGGGAGAATTGAGGATATAGTTTTCATTCCATACATGCCAGATCACGAATTAGTAATTCTTTTCATAGCTGATGTTCATGTGAAATTTTCCATTTTAATTTATTGATTCTGCAGTGAGATTATGCCTACGTGTAACTCTGTATAACTTTTGAAGCAGGGACTTCTCTGTTAAGTCTGTCCCCCCTGGTGTCTATTGCTTCTTTTAATTGTGTGATACTAGTTGTCTTATATTCCATTTTGCTATTGTGACATGTTGACAGGAAGGTTCTGGGCGATACCTTGACTTACATGAATTGTTTAATGAGTATATCAACTCCAAATTTGGTGAACCAATTGAATACACGGCTTATCTTAATGTATTTTCTGAACCACAGAAGATTCCTCGTAAAGCAAAGACGACTAGGTAAGAATGTCTCTAGTTGGTGTGAATATTCAATCTTTCAAATCAGATATATCGTTCAGAATTTGTTGCTTAATATAGTTAAATGAGGTATAGACAGTTTCAGGGAACAATTTTTGAAATAACAGCTTCTTCAATAACTGCCTGTTAGTTTTGGTGAAATCTTGTTCCTGTAAAGTTCAAATTTGAATGTAAAACCATTCCCTCCTCTTTATGATTTCTACGTCTTTGTGATATGCAATAATTGCCTTTTTGCTGTTTTACAGGCGGTACCTAGAATATTTACAGAAACTATTGGAGTATCTGGTCTACTTTTTTGAGCGGACGGAGCCCTTGCAGGATCTTGATAGGATATTTTCAAAGGTGCCATTTTTTTTAATCAACATGCTGTTCCTCAGTCTGATTTTATTATTGGTGGACAATTGCTTCTTTGGCATACTTCTTGTCTGTCTGAACAAATCGTTGGGGAAGTGGTAGTATACAGTCTTCTTCTCCCTTTTAAAGTAAGGAGAGTAGTGAACACATTCAGAGAAGGTTTCTGTTTATCTGCTTGTAAAAATTAATGCATTTTTTTGGATTTGTGAGTTTTGAATTGGTGTTAGTTGGATGTTTTGCTATGTGGAAGTTATTGCTCACATGTCTTCTCATTGGAAACACTGTATAACTTCTCTGTTTCATAGTTTACTGCTGAAATTTTGTAGTTTAAGGATTGTTTCTTCTGATATGAGGAGGTTATGCTGTCATACTTTTTATATATCGTTCACATTGACATTTTAATGTCTGTTTTGAAAATTCCAAATAACTCTCACTATTATCGAGTTTTATCGGTGAATATGATTGATCTTGTATGGTGGTTATGGTTAACTTCTATATGCGCTTATGGAATGATACTTGACTTATCCTCATCCATTCACCAATGCCTCTTACCCCCCTTCCCCCCAAAAAAAAGAAAAGAGCACTTCTATCTTTGTTTGTTATGGTATATTACTTTCTGACAGGTACATGGAATTCGAAGAGGAGTGTGGCTGTGTGGGCCAAGGTATAGGATGGGAAAATAAATGGTCAGAAAAAGGAAGGCTCCCGAGATCATTACTGTGATTGATCTTGATTATTATAGTACAGCTGAGGAGCTGATGGTAGTGGGACCAGAGAAGTTAAAGGAGGTATGGAAGTTTCTTTAAATTGTTTCTCATCTATTTTTCTTTAATGGAATGCTTTATAGTTTTGGAGCACATTGAGCTGAGGATATACCGACATTCATAGGAGTTGCACTGTTATTTTGCAATTAAACTTGGGAGTTTTGTGCAGCTGATCAGATTTGCTGGATGTAGAAAGAAGGAAATATGCTGTACTAAGTGACCAATAAAAAAAATTGTTGTACTTAGTATCTACTTGATCTGGTTCATCCATCAAAACAAACTGATACTGATGTTTGACTTGAGGAATAATTGGATTGAACTCATCCTGTTTAGGATTTCTTTACAGTTTTGGGGGGGGAAAAGTGAGCTTGATTTTATTATGTGCCCCCCAGTTTGTTTTGTTTTATAATTACCACACAGATTATAACGTTGAATGGAGTGACAACTTATTTTATTTGTACACAAGGCATTTAATGCAATCTTCTGATATTGATGTTTTATGATAGCCAACTCGTATAGCCTTTTGTCGGAATGCTTGCTGCAGTTCTTGTTTTCATTTTAGTTACTTCAGACTATTATAGAATTATTATTTGAACTCAATTCCTCTTGGACTGAATTGTGGCAGATGCTTAGGATGTCAAGTAGAAGTATGCAATTGAAATTGTTAACTCCCAGGTTGAAGAACCCTAGTCTTTATTCAGTAGTCTCTATCTTGAGAATGTTCTGGTCCCAAAACCAATCTATTACAGAAGGTTTCTGTAAGTAGGCGATCTAATCATTCTAGTGCTTTTAGTGGTAATAGGCCTTGTTTCCTAATCCTTTCGAATTTTCACTTTAAGCTCTTAGTGTTTCTCATTCCAGCGATAATAATATCGTCAATTAGATCTTTGGTTCTCCAATCTCCTGCATTGTAGTCTCCATTCTTTAAGACATTTTATTGTCAAATCATTTCTTTTTCTCTGGTTCGTTGGAATTCTTTTCTTTGTTTCAACTGTTTTTCGTAGTGGCTGTATGGTAAATGAACATTGATAGAATAATCTAGACAGATCTTTGATTATTAATTCGTATTTTGCATGGAGTCATAGACTGTTTGATGGTTGGGGATTCCCTTCGCCCGTTAAGTGTGCATTTTATGTTTAAACGAATTGAATTGTGAATGTGTGGGTTTTGGACTTTTGATTTTACCAAATCAAACTTCTTATTGGTGGGTTGTTTAGAAAATTGTATCAGTTTCACATTTTCCTATTTGCCCAGATTTTTTTTTGTTACTTCCTTTGCCTGCTCGTTTGGTCATGTTCTAGGTTTGTTTCAGGTCACTCCTATCATCTACATTCTCATATCAAATTATATAATATTGTATTATATTGGGGCAAGTAAGACTTCAGTGTGATGGATGTTGATACGGAACTTTAATGTTGTGGCATCTGTTGTAGGCATTGGGAGCACTGGGACTGAAGACAGGAGGTACCATTCAGCAACGTGCTGAGAGACTTTTCCTTACGAAGGTCAGTTGCAAGCATCTTTACCCAAGAATAAAGTATTCTCTCCTAGATGGTTGAGGATTTGATTGCTTCTTTTTACAAATTATTTGTGAATTGGTTTAGGCATGCATAAATTTGTTGCTTGATGTTTTGACAGAACATCTCGCTTGAAAAACTAGACAGAAAGCATTTCGCCAAAGGTTCGCGGAAACCCGAACAAAACAGTGTTGTTGCGACTTCTCACGTGGGTGATGTTAAAGAGATTGCTCTTCTGGAAGCCAAGATAAGAAGGCTATGTGATCTGTTGGATGAGGTGGGTGACACAACACTTTTATTATCTCCTGAAGGGAAATATATCTGAGGCAACATGCTCACATTTGAATTAATGTGGAGTAAATTCAGAAAATGGATACTAACAATTTTTTGAGTCATGTTTGGGGAAGATAACAAGTATGGTGTGCTGATCTATGTTATGTCAAACCCCAGAGTTGGTGCACTGACTCTTTTTTAATTTATATTTTATTACCTTGCAGACAATTGTGCGGACAAGAGAAAATGTTGAGAAAAAGCAGGCTTTGACATATGAAGAAATGGAGGCAGAACGTGAAGAGGTAATTCATGAGTGACCTGTAACCTTTTTTGGGAAAGAAAACACCATCATAAGAGAGATCAATGCCTTGATGCCAAAGTTGGCTTTATGTGGGGTTTGTCGCCTTCTATTTCTATCTCAAATTTTGGTAAGAATTGGTAACCCCCTCCTTCTCTGCCCCAGAACCAACCAACCAAGCCAAACCAAAAAAAAAAAAGGGAAAGAAAGGAGGTGATGTCCACCTTCCAAATGGAAATCTTCAGTAGTTGTGTTTTATCATTAAATTTTTGAAGTGTCCCTCTTACCATATGAATGACCAAAAAATGTCATGTGCTCCATCTTTAAAAACCCACTCATCAGTCATCTTAACAAAATTCTTTTTCAAAATTCCAACATAATGCGTTCAAGCAAATGGTTCCAAAAAAGTTGTTGAGCAGTAAAATCACAGTGGTCTCTCTGAACGATTTGTAAGTTGAGGGCGCTATTTGGGTTGGGCATCTTACTGAGACTGAATAATACCACTTTGTTTGTCCTTCGTGCCTGTGTGCCTAGTAATAGGGTCTTAGACTCACATTTGACTATCACTGCAATTTTTTCCTTGTTAACAAAGAGAAGTTGCACAATTTAAGAAATCGGGGGACACAGTACCTTCTTTTTATGATTAACAAATATAACCAATGAAGATGTTTTATTTGCTTTAGTTGAGATCATAGCTATTAAAATGGACTATACAATGAAATAGCCTCTTGGACTTTATTGCATTGATTATTAATGAAGTGGATTGAAGAATTAACAGAACCATAAAGTTTGCTCTTTAGGGATCTTTGGTCACACTAATTATTGGTTTCTAGGATTTGTTGTTGGATATGACTTTTCATGCTTTCTGACAACAATGCTGTCTCAATGATTTCTTTCAGGACGATGTTCAGGCTGAGTCTGAGAGTGATGATGAAGACCAGCAAATTTATAATCCTCTGAAATTGCCAATGGGCTGGGATGGGAAACCTATTCCATACTGGTTGTATAAACTTCACGGTCTTGGTCAGGTAATTTCTTTTTGTGTGTTTGGTTTTTGATGTCTGTCATGGGTTGTTGATCACATTGTTAATGCTGTTCTTCTTCATCATTTTGCTGAGTGAATTTTCGTTCAATTTTACAGTTTCCATTTGTATTTTGGATGTTGACTTGTATCATCATCTTACATAGTTCCAAATTATGTTTTGAAGATTGGAATCTTTATCTTTTAGCTTTTGAATAGGTATTTGACTTGGAGTAAACTTTGCTTGGGCGCTGGCGATGGTCTTCTTTTTGTTCTCGAGGTCCTTGTTATAGGCTTGAGGTTAAATCATCACAGATTTGTCATACAGTTCGTATTGTTTAGAACTTCTCTTTTTGGAGATGAAATTCACCTTTTCTCTGAACCAGGCCCCAAAAAGTACAGTTAAAAACTTCCTTACCTGCCTCAAAATGAGCATAGAAAGGAGAAAGGAATCCTCAAAAAATTAGTAGGAAAAAAGGGGACAAAAAAGGGGTCTGGAAGAGGATTAGAAGATGCTTCCACAGGATAATGCCTTTTTTTCTTATCTTTGATATCTAAATGATTACAACTGTTTGCTTGTTGGATCAATAGGTCGTTGTCTGTTTCTGATGGTTGATTAGCTTTAACATTCATCTCTATGTGCCCACTTATTCTGATATGTGAGCTCACTCTTAGGCACTCTTGTATGAATGCTTTCAGGAGTTCAAGTGTGAGATATGTGGGAACCATAGTTACTGGGGCCGTAGGGCTTATGAGCGGCATTTCAAGGAATGGAGACATCAACATGGGATGCGTTGTCTCGGTATCCCAAATACTAAAAACTTCAATGAGATCACATCAATCGAAGTATGTTTCTCTAAGCTGCATTTCAGTTCAGCATTGTCACAATACAATGTTTGTTTAGTTTTCTAGATTTTAAACTATATTAAAACATTTGCTGTTCACAATTAAAGTCTATATAACAACACTGATATTTAGAACAGAGGGCAAGTATTCATTTACTTTTTGCTGTATATATTCAGCACACTCAATAGTGCTTCTGGTACAATAAATTTATACCTTCACCGATCACAATAATTGAACTGATCATTTAGACATCTGTGTTGCTTATGTTGGCTTGACGAGTGATCTCTCTCATGTAAATGGATGTTCTGGATATAGGAAAGGGAGAGAAAGAACAGAAGAGTTTCACATTATTTTGCCTTAATTTCAAAAGAAACAGACTTTTGTTTGGACAGACGTAAAGAGACCTCCTATGCTATGTTGTTTCTGATAATTCCTTTACCTTCATTTCTTTTTTTTTTTGTAAAACAAAAGATAACGGTTCCCTCCTCCTGTTTCTTGTTGGTCTGGTCTGTCCCATCTTCCTTCCTTTGTATGTCTGTGTCTTTGGATTTTTTTTTTAATATCTTAGGCCAAGTGGTTTTTTGGGTAATAGCTGAAGCATATATCTAGCTGAGCAATTCTTGCTATGGTTTGTCATTGTCCTGATAAAGTCAGCACAGAAAGTGTAAACAGTTGTCATTGTCCGTGACTTATCTAATAGCCATTCGAGCTCACACTTAACATGTTTGGACAGACAGTAATGCCTTTCTGCTGTCTAGGCTTCAAAGAGACCTTACCTCTTCCTTGGTCTGTCTTAACCATGTCTTAGCTTATTTTACTGTCTGATGCATCTTTCTTATTGTGTCGCAGGAACCAAGACTAACTTGTGGAAAGAAGCCAAGAAGACGAATGGGGTTAGATAAGTGGGCGCCCTGATTCCTTGAGATTAATATGAATCATAGGGCAACATCTACAACAAAAAGACATATACTGATCTTCAACGCCAGGGATTGATATAGTTCATCATTCCATTTGGTGGTATGTTGCTTTATTGGTTCTAGTTGATCTGGATGGAAATGTTCTGCTCCTCTTTGCTTATGCATTTTCTTTTTAATTTTTTCTAGATGATTTTGGACAAGGCCAGATGTCTTGGTTTTGGTTGAGCAAGCTTCTTATTAAGTAAGCGATAGTTAATGAATTATCCCAGAGATATGATTCTTATGTGATTTGATGTATTCACCTGGTAACCCCTCTCAGAAGTTGCTTGGAATTTCGAATTCACCAAGTGGGGGACTGAGGGACGAAGACAGAAACCTCTATTTGGGGTGAATGAATGAAAGAACATGCATTGGTATGAGCGAGGATGTTTTTAGATGGGCTATTTGTTGTTAGTTTTTTTTTCTTGGAACAAAGTCGTGGTCGTTGGTTCGTTTGGTGTTTTTCATGGGCCGCTTGGGGTTTCGATGATGACATCCGGATATTTCTGTATACATCACTGTTATCTGTACTTTGAAGCTGTAGTAATATTAGTAAATGAACGAAATCTGGTGCATCTTATTGCCAAGTCTAGCTCGTCAAAAGAATCCACGCCCGAGAAAAAAATAGAGGTATTTGTATATCCTTGGTATGTCCTTTTTGCTAGAAAGTAGGTGGGATAGTAAGGGAGAATCTCTGCAAGTTCAATACACAAATATTGGCTTCTATTCTTTTGCCAAACTCCTGTTACAGACTCAACATAATGCTCCCAGAAATTGGAACCGGAAATAAGATAAAAGAATAAAAAAAAAAACTAAAAATATGATCTTATTTACAAAGTGCATGAACAAACTATTTTTACTCACAATCAGCCGTCATTTGTACATCTATGGAAAAAGAGGGCAGATCCATTTACACTTCGAAGGACAAGCAATCTTGAATCTAAATATGTTCCGCAAACGATTTTTGACAGATCGAACATTTCAGGAGGTATTTGTGTGCGTACTTCTTGAATTGCTTTCTGTGCAACTTCCATGTTTCCATTCAGTGGTTTATTAAGACTCATCATCACATCGATTTCATCCGACACAAGTTTAGCTACAGAAAGGCTGGAAGGGATTTTGTTCATCGGGATTGCTTTCCTCCACTTTTCACTAGATAGCCTTTTCAGGACGGAAGCTTGAGCATCCTGTGTAGCTGACGGAAACTTCGAGCTGATAGTTTCCTCCTCAAGATATAACCGTCTCCCAGCTCTCAATCTGAAAAAGGTATTAACTTGCAGTTTTCCCCCAACGCCAGACTTGTCATGAGCCCAGTCACGACCAGCCATAACTGTGAAGCTGATATGTGAGGCAGCTGAAAATGTGGTCTTAGGTTGTGACACTTTAGATATTGTTAGGTATGCTTCCCCAATGAGTACTCTAACAGAAGGCTGTCGAAGGGTCAACCCTATATGTCTTCCAGTACAATATAACAGCCGCCACTTTCCAGGAAGCAATCCCAACCAATGCTGCACATCAGTAGATACTCGTTCAGTTTCAAGACCCAGGAAGCAATTCTTCCCAATTGGACAAACGCAAGCACAACGTATCCTAAATAACAATAAAGACACTAAATGCATAGAGTTCATCACCAGATTAAGTGGAGCATGCTAATAGAAAAAAAAAAAAAACAAAGTTTCCTAAAAGGGCAGCAGATATGAGGTGTTTAATCAATTTGCAAAGTCAATTTGTAACAATTAGGCAGGCAGCTGAGAAAGACCACTGAAGAAAGTCGACAGACAAACGTTATGCTCAAACATCAAGGAGGAGACCTCACAACGCAGATTATTGCACTAAAAAGATCAGCATCAAATGCATAATATGTGTGATATTTTAGGTGAGAAACTGTAAAACAAACATTGTCAAACTGAGAACCAAATGATGCAGAAGTTCTTCACTAATCAAAGAACATAAAGAACTCGTAATAATTTCACCTTTGGCTTCGGATAAGGATTCAGCATCTCCATTAATTCGACAAAATGAGCAAGCCTACTTCGCTGAGAAAAAGAAGAAGAAAAACAGAAGAAAGAATAGATGAGCAAGTCTTTTGGTTTCTGATCCAACTAACAGATGTGACAAGATAAAGAGATTAATGACCAGAGAAATATTGTAATGACGAGCTAAATAGAAGTATAGTTTGATAATACTTGGAGACAATATGAGGGACAGATTTTAGAAAATCTACCAGTTCTTGGTTTTCCTAGATGAAACTAAGGGCCCAACAGAGTAGAAAGACAAAGTAGGTGTTTGAATATGAACTTAAAATAATGATTTGAAATCATTGATTCGGGTAGAGGTTGATTTGAAGTTAAAATTGTGCTTGGACATGCAACCTGAACTCCAAAATTTGTATTTTTCTCATAAACATGAAAACCCCACAATTTGTGAAAACTATCAAAACTTCCCCAAATTACCATCAAAGAGAGTTCCATCACAAATGATGGCTGTCAGAGATAATTCTCACCTGCGGATCAGGACAGCCACAACTTGGCTGGATTCAGGATGTGGCTGTTTGGAGAAGGAGCTAGTTTTATTGGGTAACGTGACTTGGTAATGATATGGCACTGAATGTGGGTGTCTTTTTTTTTGGGGGGGGTGCAAATGTAGAACTAACCCGCCAAGTTGAATCACAAATTTGAAATTGAAATACCACCAAAATTTCAAGTGGAAGAAGTTTTATTCAAAATATCATAAACAAACACAAATTTCAATATCAAATGTTCAAATTTGAAGTCAAAATTGCTTGTCCAAACCTCTCCAAACAATGACAATATATTAGGAAAGATTATAAACTCCATCTGAAGGAGTAGAAAGCATAAGAAGCATAGATCATTATAAACTCAGCTAATAAGAGGAAAAAAAAAACTTAAGATGAACTACTCTTCTAAAAAGGAAGCATTTAATGTTTAAAAATAAATGAGGAAGCAGGTTATTTGTACCCATCGTAAATTTCCAGAACAGTAAACAATAGGAGTCAAGCACATTAGAAATTTCAGCTGAAATAAGGAGGTATGTTTTTCAAAGAGACCGTTGAGAAACTAGGAGGGGAAATAGAAGTGATTATACATTAAAAGATCAAATACTCTCAGTAGGTATCAAATCAACTATTTCACCAATGCTAAGGAAATACTTTTCACGATCAGCTGACAGTTATTACCTGCTGTTGCCCATAAATATATTCCTCTGCAATTCGAACAGTGGTTGAGCCAAGACTCCATCTGATTAGATCAATAGATGGGTTCACACGCCATTTTGGTCCACACAAGAAGGGATGCCTCAGAGCATTTAAGCAACTGCGAAATATCAGGTACAGATCATTAACGCTTAAGTTTACATTATTGTCATCGACTCGACTATAAATGGTTGGTACCCTAGTTAATAGTTGTGCCGTTTGAGAAATAAATATCAGCACTTGAAATAAATTTATCTAGAATCATGTACATGCAACCTGTCCTGCCTTCTAACTTATAATGTAGAAATTCTTATTAGCTACTCCATTAGAGGTCATAAACCCAATTTTACCAAGAAAACTCATCATTCAGTAGAAGACGCTTCCCCTTGATCAACAACCCCCAAAATAATTTTGAAGTTCTGATAAGAAGATACGTGTTCCTCCAAAAATCTCTCAAATATTTAAGTAACTAGGGCTCTTGCAGAAATCAGTTAAAAGAATACCAATTCTGTCATTTTCAAGAAAATTTGCTCTAAGCCTCTAGACCATAAATTATCATCTAACAGAGACTGGTTTCAATTAAACCTGCATAGCTTGAAATATAAATTAATATCTGATGCATGCATATGAAAGTTTCCAGAAGGCATCATCAACCCATAATGACTCAGTCTACCTTATCCTGTCCAAAGGTTTAGGTGCAAGGAGTACTGAAAGCAAGTGCCAACCTGCACCCCAGTTCCTATCAAGTATCTGCAAGAAGAACAATAATTAGTACATTACCAAAAAATGGGAAGAGAACTGTGAAGAAAAAGGAGAGAGAACTTGTCTTAAACTATTATAGGCAATATCCCAGAGGGGGTCTTATGCAGCAGGACTAGAAATAAGATGATATCAAACTACATGATATACGGAAAAAAATATTGAAAAGGGAGAATAACCTGAATAAGTGATATCCACCTTTATCTAAGTGAATTACCAAAATAAGGCTACACAAATTATAAATATTTTACCATGTGTTACCAAATCCATGCTTCGTTATAGCAGATGAACTGCGTGATAAAAAAATTACTCATTTACATCAACCTTCATATATTTAAATCCACCCCATCATAACTCATTTTCTAATTTAGTAGGAAAAGGATCACGTCCTCAGTAAATTGGAAAAGCATAACAAATCTTCTTCAATTATACTCAAAGAATAACACAAATAGAAGAGTCGTTTTGAGTTAAGCTATAACACTCTTACTAATGCATCTTGACTAGAGAAACTGTACGAGTTGAGACATGACTCTTTTATTAACTCACACATTTCTAATCTTCATAACTGAACACATTTGACACCTTTTGAGAAATGCAATATTTGGTTGACACACTTGGAAATTGAGTAGCACCAAAGAACTTACATAATTATGTTCATAAAAAAAATAGAGGTAGTTAATAAATATAGTCAACAAAAGAAAACATTTGTCATAATTGATTATAACTAATACAAATTCTCTTGACTTTCAGCAAACAACAATGGAACGATCAACGATAAACAAGGGACCGGGGTACTAACTTGTATACCAAAGTTTCCGATCGAAGAATTTCTCTTTACAGCATGCAGAAGAAACTCCCGCAAACAGGAGGGATCATTTCCCTGAGGTGATGTGAACAAAGTTATTGCAAGTGAAAGCATGTATATGGGAACATCTAAAACTAGTGCACAACCTTGGTGAGGAATGCTTTGAACTTGGCAAAGATCGTTGGGTCCATGAGTTCCCTCAAAACCATTTTTGCCATGATGAATCCAACACATCTTTGCAACAGGTAAAAGCAGATAGAAACTCGTGAATAGCTTGCTTCACGCTAAATAAACAACATAAATATCTAAGCATGCACTCATACCTCATGTCAAATGCAATCATCATTCTCCTCCTATCCATATTGCCATATGATGTGTTATCCGCAGGATCAGCCTCATTTAAGTCGGAAGCATTTCCCAATATACCTACCTGATAAGAAGGGGTCAGTTGGAACGCTCCACACAAAAAGAAATATAACTCTTCTTCTCATATAGGAAAAGTTCAAATGTAACCAACGAAAAGGCATATTTTAGTTTCAATTTTCAAATATAGCACAATGTTTCCAAATTGAACCGTATTAGCAATAAGTATCAAAACCTAGCCATCAGAAAGAAAAAACAAAATGTAGGGATATTGACACATGCTACTTAAGAGTTCGTGATTATCAAAACAAAATGTAGTGGATCATTGTCCTTTTGGAAAACAGTGACTATCCTGATCAAAGTAAGCACTCTTGCAATACCACAAAAATTAGCATCTGGATGAACTAATAAAAGTTTGTACACCTGGCAAGTATTGATCAAGTATGCTGAAGAAGTACTGGCAAATGTACACATTATGCATGCATTCTACATCTAGTAATAATTAAGACATAGCTCTAGTTTCACTGAAGAAAACTTGTCTCTTCCACCAGACAACTCAGAACCTACAGAGAGTAGAGCCTTAATTATAGTTGAACATATTCCTTTACAGTATAAGCCATACGGTTTATGTGCAAGCATCCTAGTGTTAGCTGCAGTACTTTGTCCTTAATGTACTAATACTATCCAATCCCTACTACAATAGACAAAATGAATGACACTCACCTTAATATGTTTATCCACCGCGCTAATGTGCAAATTTTCAAGCCTCAGCTCTGTATGCGCAAGGCCATGGCTGTGCACATAGTTCACCTGAGAGAAAGAGAGTCAAGGATCAATCAACAAATAAGAGAAAAACTGGTTATCTGGTACCTGTTCAGATAAGAATCGACACACACAGCACATACTCCAATCAAGAGATCCCTCATTAAAATTCGGATTAGCCGCAGTTGCCGAGAAATAGCTGGCCCTCCTATAGTATCATCCCCCACCCTTCTAACAGACTCCTGATCTAGGGAAAGAGTAGCTTCTAGAGTTGGAAGCCAGTCAGACCGTTGAAGCCAGTGTCTCAATGAAGCACTTCCATGATGCTGAGAGAACAAACCAAGGTCCTCAAAAATGGCCAACTTATGAAGTATAGACTATAATGCACACAGAAGAGAACTCTTATGAGTTTGACACAGTGCAATAGTCTTGTATGTTGAGTTATTTCTCAGGCACCTAAGTGAGCAAGCATGAAACTAGAAAGTACTCAGAATTTTCGAGACTAAGCTAGTACATTTATCTTCATTATGTTATCAAGTCGAAGAATAGTCCCTTAAAAATAAACAATGAGCTTAACGTAGAAATTGGTATACCCCATGAACTAGGGTGAATGAACTCTTCTCATCTATCATGGATGAGCAGATATACCCATGAACTTGCATAGAGTACGAATGATACATGAGTTTACGACGTCCCAGTCTCTTCAACACCTAGAACACATGGACTATCAATAATTAATGGACAAATCACTAGGTATTTCCAGAACTGATAAACAAATCAAAAAAGCAACAGCTACGTGCAATATACCTCTATTGCACGATGTCCTCTCCGCTTGGCTCGAGGACTTATAAGTTGTCTAAGTACAACTCTGGTCTTATACAATGGGCTGCAGTTATAGTTGAAACCAGGAAATGATGAGTTTTACTGTAATTCAGTCTTCTACTCAAAATTGTACTATAAAAAAACCACTTACCTATGAGGATCATTCACCATTGCTTCAAACACTATTTCATCTCCCTGCCACAAACAAAGCACAAAATACAACCCAATATTAAGCATCAACCAGCTACGACATTATACGTCAACATGAAAACGTTTTCACAGTTCTAATAGAATAATCAAGGAGATTCCATTACCCTGCCACCAAGGCCAATGCTAACACGATTCCTTATCTTAAAATCGGACATTTTGAACTTCGTCACATGGCTGAACTCATCCTCTAGGGAATCACTGCTACTTAAGGTTGCTGCATCCTCCTCCGATTCTAACGGAGACATAGTATTAGGCAATGAACAATTCACTTCCAACCTTTTCCTCCGAATCGGAAAGCCGGTTCTCCCAATCATAGGCCATAGTTTAAGACTAGTCGACGAATTAATAAAACTTACGCAACGTCCTTCAACATATTCCATTTTTGGAGTTGAATATACTCCGATAGCCGCCATTTTTACGTCGAATTCTCCACGATCAAAGAGACACACTTACCACAAAACTGCAAAATAACAAATAAACACAAAATTAGGTAAGAATGAAGAAAATTAGAAACGAAACAAATTAGATTGAGCTGATGCAACTGTGTTGGATCGTATTCATAGATTCAACTAGGAATCTATCTAAATTTAAAAAATTACCAAACCTAGCAAAAAAAAAAATACCAGTTATAGAGAGAGAAGAAGAAGATGGAGAAACGCTTAGAGAAGAGAGAGAAGGAGAGGGAAATATTGTTCACATAAATAGTAAGAGAGTTACAGAGAAGAAAACGAAGCTTGTGAGAATGGCGTGTAAGACTAAGTTTGAGGCGTTTCGACACGAGTCTACTGTGTGTATACATACGTCCGCCTATCCAAATATCTTCTGCTAAAACAATAATCCAATTTTAATTTACTAGATATTATTTGATTGCGAACATAAACTCATAGTTAACAGAATTATTGAAGATTTATAAAAAGAGGAGTGTACAAAATATATTTACTGTTGATTATTGAGTCTTTTAATGCTCTGATACAAGTAAAATGTTTTTTCTGTGATGGAGTGTGTGGAAGGGGACTGAACTGGGATTAGGAAAACAAGGAGGACGAATTTGTTCATTTTTTTGTAGATAAATGAGGGACTAAAATTGCAATTTAAATAGTCAATCATAACATTTAATTTCAGAATCAAAATAAATAAATGTCTAATTATGTACACATACCAATTACCACCATCATATATAACTAGAAAATAATATTTGTAGTAACAAAAATCAGCTTTAGCCCTAACTATTGTTACATACAAAAAAAATGAGAAATATTTCTTTCACAGAAAATCTCTTCATCCGATCTAGAGAAATGGGTGTGATAGCTAGCCGACAGCCAATACCAATTTTTCTCATCAAATTTGTAGCTTTCAGAGAAATAACACAACTCACAACAAATCATACATCAACGATGACGATTTGCCTCAACAATTTCTCCTTGCAACCCCTATCCCACCATGGGGTCAAACGGGATAATTTCCCCCCTACCATACAGGGTACGAAGTTACCTCTGTTATGATTGTTTTTTAATCGGTTGCTTGAATTTTCCTATCTCCTTGTTGAGCTTTCTTGAGCATAAGCGAATTTTGTCAGTATTGGCCTGATAACTCTTTTTTTTTTGGGAGGGGAGGGGATAATGGTTAAGAATTTTTAGTTACGCCAACACTTGACGATAAGATGGTAACTTGAAGAGGAACTAGACATTCAAACACAAAGGAATGTTTTGAATCTTTTCTTTTTGATTTTTCATTTTTGTTACTCTCCCACAAAATAAAGAGAGAAGGGGTTTATACATGTCGTTTAATGGCAGAAGGAGGAAGAATTAAAAAACTATCTGCCTTTTGTCTGAATCTATAGATACATAATATAATTCAGACCCAACTTTCGCCAATATTATTGAGACCCCAAATCATCTATGGAAAGAAATACCCTAGAAGAAAACGTTTACATAAATTCTGTAGAATCACTAATTAGCAAGCTGTGAGGTCAGGTATAGCATAGCAGAGCAGAGCACGTAATGGTTAGATCTATCTCCTTCTGGAGGTAAAAAAAAATGGAAATGTGAAACCTAATTCATGAACTTTCTGCAGTTTGGGGCTTTACACAGGCAAGGAACCTTGAAATCCTCACATTCGTCTGGATCAAACAAGTAGTCGTACCTGTCAGTATTGCAGCCAAATGAAATATATCAGGGGCGGACTTACAAAATGTAGGCATTATTTTGTGTGAGCGTGTGCGAGTGCTGCATACTTGTATGAGAGAGTGAGAGAGAGAGAGGGGAAGAGAGAGAAATACGTTAATTCATCACCAGCAGCCACATTTGCCTTTGCGATAAGTACAATCCGACTCTCATCAGCTCCTACACTCATGATCCGTGCATAGCAGTTTGGCATGCACTGTGCAAATAACAAAGCAAAAACGCAAAAAGACTGTAAGAGGGACTCATTGACTAAGGTAACTTGAGAATGAAATACCGCATTCATTGACATGCTAAATTTGCTTATCACAGATAAATTATAGAACAAAATATGCTTTGAAAGGGGAAAATAATTTCTATCATTCTCAGGAGTCTTTGCCATGCATAGTATATTGAAACATATTTATCAAATTAGGAGTATATTTAAGATCCAATCGGAGAAATCTTCACTAATATCAGATTAGATTCAGATTACAAACAATTCTAGTATAATCTTGTGGGATTGTGATCAATACTCAATTTCTTTCCCTGTTGAAACCTTCAATGAGATTAATACCATAGATGTAACCACATAATGGGTTTAATGATGTCCTTCAGTTTTAGAAGACGAATTGCACCTGTGTATTTTATTTTCTTTTACCTAATTTAGTTCACTAGCCTTTGCTTTTTCCTTTGCAGGTTTTGATAAGAAGGAGCAGCACAAAAGTCGATAAGACATGAAAAGAACACGGAATACAAGATCACTTTCTCAAGAGAAAAGAAGAGGAATTAATAAGATCTACAGAGCATGACAGAAGGAGAAGCATCATCAAATATATAATTCTAGTTTGATTCCACATATGAAGAGAAGAGTCAGGTACAATGAAAGATAAGTGATACTTACTGAATGGTTAATTAAACGTGCAATGTTTCCCTTGTCAGTGGCATCAACCACAACTTCTTCACTAATCTTAAATAGCTGCACAAGATAATTCAGCGACATTAGTTGGTGTTTGTGACAACATACAGGTTGGAGAGAGACAGCACAAAGAAAGGAGTGAAAAGAACCTACATAGCAATCTTTTCCCTCAACACGATATCGTGCCTCCCTCAAATCTGCAACACTGCGTCTGACCTGCTCACCACGATACTCCAGAACCTGAAACAAGTAAATGTATGCTCCACTAAGTGACTTCTATATTTGATGCTGAAGTAATTAGAAATACAAGCACTTCGGTTATTAACTGATCCTCAACACAACAAGATGATCTGTAGCATACTCAGGCAAGGAGGAACAACATCTCATTGGAAATGTTCACAGGTTATGACACAAATCATTGACTATCAAGAATAGCTCCTCATGATGAAAAGATAAAGAACTCCATTTTCATGCAATTACACGGACTGCCATTTACATCTTTTCCTAATATGATCAAAGTACTTACTAGGGGTAACTAGTAACAACTATAAAAGTTATATACCATCTCTCCTTCTGGAATATTTCTACGAGCAAACAAACCCCATCTATGTATCCCAGATCTACCAAAGCAAACTCGATCATTTTCTGTTCTCTGCAATTGGAAAAATAAGATGTAGACGTTGAGAAAGTTAACTGGAAAACTGTTAACTTGATGAACAGAGTTGTTAAGAAGAATGCCTGCAATTCACGAAGCCGCTCCCTAAAAGTAGAAAATGTTTTGGATCCCCTGACTTCCTGTTAAAAGGGGAAGAAAGGAATAACATTCAAAATCACCATTGTAGCTACGAGAAGTGACAGGAGATCATCACTTAACATAGGAAGTCATGAAGGAGGGAGGGAAGGCGGAAGAAATTTACTCTAATAATGCTCAAACTCCGCATTGAGCTTGAAGAATGGTGACAAGGTCCCCTCACGTGGTGAGCAATGGCAGTTTCTCCTGTTCCCTGACAAGCGAAAAAATAAGGATATAAAACAAACCAGCAAATTAAAAATTTGCAATCATAAGGCAGATATGTGAATGTCAACTAAAAAACTTACAACCACATACAAAAGATACGGAGAAGCATGACTTTATCATTACCAGGGAGCATAACTAGAAAGTTTAAGGTAGCTAAAAAGCATGATTAAAAGCAAAGTTTAAGGTAGCTAAAAAGCATGATTAAAAGCAACTATTGTTATTAGACTTATAAATAGAACAAACATCGGGAAGATATTAAGCGTCAACAAAATAAGCAAATTGTAGATAGACATTCACAATAAAGTTAGTTCTTATATCTCTAATGTCTAGCGCAAGCGGATGCTAATAATGAATTCACTCATACAGAGTTTTAACAGTTCAAAAGCCAAAAGGCAACAATGTTTTAAGTTGCCTAGTGTCATAAAGATTCAAGTAGCTAAATAAAACATATATCTTTCATTTCCTTCACATTGAAATTAAAAAAACTTGGAAGCACCAATCACAACACTTCATATCAGTGACATGGTGTAGTACCTTATCACGCAATCGATTATAAACACGACATTTTGCTGCAGAGAATGGCTCAATCTCTTCTATCTCTGCTGCTGGAGCCTCCTCAAGTTTCAGTCTGCTTGTTGAAATTAGACGTGAACCTGTGCGCTTATTGTTTTGAAGAAGGCTTCTGGCAGAGAATACTCCTTTGGGAGTCTGAATGATGAGAACGGTATCTGGATTAGGAGCCCTGTAAAACCACAAATTCATTAGACTTGAAAGCCCCCGTTAAATATCATAGCTTGAATAATCAAGCATCCATTATTTTGACTGAAGCAGTTCTCATAAATGACTATCTCGCTTCCCTCGTTCTCCTTTTCTAATCAGTGATCCCGAGAAAATGAAGCAGTACCTGTGATAGGCACAATATGAGACCATTCTTGTAACCTGTTTCCCATTTTTCTCCGAGCAGTGTAGCTGCAGGTCGAAAAGTATTAACATCCAGGAGCGAATGACCAAGAAAAAGGATAGGGGAAAATAAAGCTTAAAGTGTAGAATGCATTGACTAAACAATACAAATTAACTAGTCATTGTGTCAATTTAAATTTAGAACCTAAATCAATGACAAAACAGGTTAACTAGATAAGTAATCTCACCTCCATGCGATACCCAGCCCTTGATGCGCACATGGCATGGTAATATGTCGAGCACTTGCAACATTGTGTGCAGGAACCATGAATTTGTTTGCAGATCACACATATCTGAAATTTACAAAATCAATGCTCACTTCAGATTCAATAGCAGATTTCTTGCTAGTACATGATGTTTTCCCATTTTGATTCGAGACACAGATATGTATCACACCTATATTAACTGGAGCAATTACACCAATCTGATAACACATTACATTATAGATGATCACATGACAAAGTAAAAGTCTTATAATTGTACATTTGTAGTATATATCAATCGAATGATTTGGTGAGGAGCTCTTTCCACTCTAACGAGGGGATCCGGTGCATTAGTGTTAGTAAGATAGCAACCAGAGGAGCTCTTTACACTCTAATAAGATATTGTTACAATGTTGTCTCTACGAGCAATGCTCCCTTTTACAGGGCAGGCTGAGTTATTCAAATTCTCAATCATCCACCATTTTTTCATAATGTCCATTATGAGGTCTGGAGTAGTAAAACAGCAACACAAATATTTACAATAGAATATTATGTCCTTTAAATTTGTGAAAGAAACCTGGCACATAAATCAGCAGTAGATAATGTTATATTGCTACAGAAAATTTTCATGATGTATGGTTATGAACTCATTTTACATTTCACTCAGTTCAAATTTTCTTGGTTCCATCAGCTATCCGGGATAAAAATCTCCTAAGCAAATGATAGGAAATGTGATATGTAACGTATTATGTCTTATTCTTAAGAAGATAAAAGCCTATGTTACACGCTTTTGTGTCATAACACCAATATTTTCTGCATAACCCAGAGCCATTTTCCTTCTGGGATAACAGTGAAGTGAGGACACCCGAATTTCCACCACTAAGTAGAATAACATTTCCAAAAACAAGAATCTTACCTTTACAAAAGAATTTGAAGGTATTCTCAAAATTCCAACTGCAGGCTCCATTTTCTCATCACTAGCAAAACAAACTTCAGGTTGGAACCAAGCACAAGTAATATGAACCCACAATTGCTGTATATCTGTGGGCTTCAAAGCACCTCCTAAATTAATCAACAATCTTAGGTTAGTAATAGCAGGTGAAAGGATATGGTTTTGAGAACAGTTTGGCCGAAGTCCAACAACACTACAATTAATGAAAAAGATAGTAACTAGTGGCATGCCTTTCACAGGACACAGACAACACTCCCGTTCAATCTCAGGAGTCTCGCAAGATCTGCAGACCCATGAAGTGAAATCACGAACATTTCTTGCTCCATAGCATTCTTGATGAACAGCAATTTGACACCTGATGGAAAATAGAATTTCAGTACCATTGTTTCTTTCAGAAAAAAATTGGACTATCATCTTAAGACTAAGTAACATTCGCAAAGAAATCTACAAGGAATTATGCAATTACTTGAGTAACCCACCAAAAAATATAATTAAACCTCTTCATCAAAAAAATAAAATAAAATAATAATAAATAAATATATATATAATGAAACCTAGACAATCACAAATCCTACTTCAGATCAAAATCGTTTCCGATGAATAGTATCAAGAAATTGTTTTTTAGATCAAATAACAGCAAATAGTGTCTCCAGAAATTGAAAACATATGGAAAATTTGCACTAATCTCCCATCAGACAGACAAGATTTTGATGTTAGTCATACCTAATGCATATAATAATTTTGTTGTAGTCCCAATCTTCAACCCATCGACATACTGCACACCTTTCTGTGGTCCACTTTGCATAAACAGGTTCATATTTTTCTGTATTATAATAAATAAATAAAAATTGCCAACTGATCAGAATCTTAATTATAAAGCAGAACATGTAGTTAAGTCCTATGGAACTAGTCAAGAACATGTAGTTAAAAGTCCTATGGAACTAGTTAAGTGTACTACTACAAGTACAGATAGAGACGTCAGATATGTCAAACTTGAATATTAGGATTCAGATCCAGATAGATACACAAATATGGGGGATTCAATATTTAAGCATCTATTATTATTTTGGGGGAAAAAGGAGGTTACTAGGTAGTGACTAAATAGTTAGGTCAATTCACGGCATTGTTACTTAATTGGACCAAAAAGTGGTTGCCCAGAGCTATGCAAGTGACAACCAACATGCAAATTATTAATTTGAGAAAAAGAAGAGGTTACTAGGTAGTGACTAAATATTTAGGTCAATTCCTGGCATTGTTACTTAATTAGACCAAATAGTGGTTGCCCAGAGATATGCAAGTGACAACCAACATGCAATAAGACAGACACACATGGATGATGATTTCAAATATTTAAAGTAACATTTATATTTTCTGATCCCTAGTTCAAGTTCATACACAACTTAATTTGATTTAATGGGCAAGAACATTTATATGGACATTTATTGTTGAATGTTATTATCATATTATAAGTTTGTAATAGTTACAGAGTCTTCTTCTTGATATAGATGTTAGATGTACCTCTCCTCTTCTTTTTTGTAAAACCAAATGCATCTCGAAAAACTGAAAGTTCTTCTCCAAGGATATGATTAAGACCATAAGAATGGTGGGAGGAAAAAGAAAGAGAATTTGCTAAGACATTACTGAGGACAATATTAATAGTCGAATAGTGAAAGATGATTAAAACATAATATGTTAACAAGGTATGTTGGTCTGAACACATATCTTCTGTTATGATGGAACAATGCACATTTAGTGTCTATGATGCATAGATGTGGAATATCTTTGACATAACAAGTAAATTCAAGCAAAGCATATACCTTGGAGAAAGCTAAGCAGCTTTTGTCTCCGTACTTTTAAAGAAGGACGTTTAACTGATTTGGTAGAAACAACATTCTGAGCATGATACTCCGCCATTTGCAGCATCTGTGGAGAAAAACAACATGTTACCTGTCTTACTTCATTGCTAAAGGAAAATCCACAGACCATATTATGGCTACAGCATAATAATAAGACTTGAGCTAAAGAATATGAAAAGTAGTGTGGTTCACCTAAAATATAATTTCAGTAGGCATGCAATTAATTAGAATAGACTAAAGGCGGGGAGAAAAATGGTATAACTGAACTGTGACCTCACATAAAACAATCTGACAATGAGCCCATGCCATGTAATAATGAGAGCACTGTTTCCCTTTGTCAAACCTCCCCCCACCCCCACACCCATCTCCCTCTCCAAAATGTTCTCATTTCAAAGGAATACCCTGCTGTTGTCATCAGGCTGTCTAAGTGATGTCATCCCCAACAAAAGAAAAATAGGGAAGGAGTAAAAGGAGGTGAACAAAAGGATCAAGTTTTAAATTTGATTGTCAAGATCATACTTCTTCTTTCACGTTAGCACTTCAAAATTGCATTACACTTGATTAGTTTCTTTTTCCCTTGAAAATTATTTATTCAGCTACTTTGATGTGGATAAGCTTCACAACATACTCATGCATAAAGTATCTTAAGAAGCAAAAAAGTAAGCAGTACATATTTGGTTTGTCTAGTTACAGTATTATGTACTTACTACCCATTTCTGAACAGAATTTATAACATAATCAGTTTAAGACATCATGTTATATCTCTTCCTGCCACTAACGAAGAAAATCTAACTTTATCGCTGTACACAGTCAAATCATGGCAGGCCCACATTGATATTCAACATATTCATTTGTAGAAGATAAATGCAGCCACCACACACTGATACAACGCCACACATAAAGGAAGCAACTGGGCACTCCCATTGCTCTTTAATTTACTGGTGATCTAATTTGCAAAGCTGTAAATTGTATTGTCAATTGTATGATAGTTTCCAATAAAAATGAGAAGTTCATTTCAAAACATAAGCAGCATCAGTAATTTAAGAATACAAACCCATTGTTCTAGAGGTAGCAAAGAACCCTTCACCCTGACACTGGTCTTCCAGTTTTTTATTTTAGAACCTGTGTGCCGCTCCCATTCACTAAGTGCCTGTTTTTGTGCTCCACAATAGCCACACTTACAAACAACTCTGGGAAAAAAAAGGAGATTATGATTACAAACTATGGCCTGAGTCAATGATAAGCCAATCCTTCATCTCTTAATGCTCAAAATTGCCTTGAAGAGAACATAAGTCCACTCAGAAAAAAACACATGCAAATAACTTGATAAAGCAACTTTCTAACAGTGACTTCCATTCATGTTTTTTCTGTTTTGCTTTCCACAAAGGATAGATAGAAATTATTTTAATAAGACAAATGAAGGATAGAATTAATCAGTTAATTTTCAAAAGGTAACATCTAAGTGTCTGAACCTACACTTGATCATAAAATCTGAGGTTTCTAAAGGAACCACCAACAAAGATAGAGTAAGGTTCAGAAGTATGAGAGCTATTACAGGAAAAATCAGGTAGTAAAATTCTTTAACAGTCAGACAACTTGAAGGAAGTTATGTACAGCATCAGACAGAGCCAATCACTGACAAGTGATTTAAAAAAACTGTACACATAACAAATGCCCATGTACACTTACAGGTGAAGTCTTGGGAAATAAATGCCTTCCACATTTGAGCAGATTACAGAAACCTTGTCTGGTAATGCTACTGTCTGAGTATCATTTTTGTTGTTTCTGAACCAGGAAACAGTAACTCGTTAGTTCAAACCACAAGCTGTCAACTTAAGGATAACTAATTGACACTTACTTAGCCTTAGAATTCATGTTTTCTGAGTCTGATAATTCAAAGTTAAATCTTGCTCTGCATTCTGGACAATAGTAATCAGAGGTACTCAACTCCTGGAAATATACAAAACAGCAGATTATGTTAACCAAAGAAGTAAATAAAACATGGATATTGCAAAGGGAGAAAAATTTAAAGCAAGATTGATACCTTCAAATTTCTGCTTGAAATTTTGTCACACTGAGCATGCACCCACACTTTGCAACCATCACAACGTACCTAAACCAGAAAAGAAATTAGAGCTGCTTCAATGAAGAAATATCACCATAATTAATTTCATGGAAAGAAGTAGAAAGTGGTTACAAATGACCACCAAAAGATAGCAAATTTCTCACCCAAGTTCCACTATCTGAGGGATTCCGAATCTTCTTGCATACACCACAATAATGTTTACTCTTCTTTAACTGGAATATAAGTCACAGATTATTAATATTTATGAGATCATCAACATCCAGATCTTTTATGAAACTTAGTCAAAGAAAGCTAGAATTGAAAGCTGTAACAGACCCTCGCACAAGCAGTACACAGACGATGGCTCCTAAGAGTTGAGTCGTTCAATTTCCTGGATGGCTTAGACGAAAGACTTGATCCACAAGCATCACAAGAGTCAAGTTCTTTCTTCTTCAACAGTCCCTGCACGGAGATTTCATACATGGTAAACTTACTGGAGATCGTCTAAGACATTTGTTTTTTCTCTTGGTTTTAGGGTATGTAAGGAGAAGTACTGAACTGAAATTTTAGCAGAATTTTTCCACCCAGAGAAGTATAGGAATGTTAACCAAACAAAACTTATTAGAGGTCCCTTGATGGTAGTATGTTAGGAAAAGCAGGGAAGAAACCTCAGTCACCTTGAAACGTGCCTGGCTTGGAGAGTTACACTCTTGGTCCTGATTTGAATCACAGGCCTCAAATACTCCTCGGGGAAGAGACCGGAGATAATCTAGATTACCAGCTGCTGCATTTATTTCAACCATCAACATCTCAACAACACCATTTTCAGCAAGAAACGCTTCTTCTATGGCAGAGCGAAGATCAGCAGGTGTGCTGTCGTTCAAGTCAGTCTGCCCCTGAAACCTAAATGAAGCAAAGTTTCACCACACCCAGACAGTACCAAAACTTTATATCAACATTAAAATACAGATAACTGTCACAAACCTGTCTACATGTTCCTGAAATGGAAATAGCATCCCGCGTCTAATCCATGCATAGTCCTGCTCATGAAAATGTGTCATCATAGTAGATACACCATACTTCATACTTCTATCAATTAGATATTTTTGCATAGCGGGAGTCTGCAGAAGGACAAAAGATAAGTCTTACCCTTTGCGTTCCATTTCCAGAGTAGCCAAAGAACATGACACATACTGTTCCAGCAACACGATAATTTAGAACTTGTTGAGGAGCTTGTGTCTCTGAATCAAGTACAATTGCCGGCCAAGCAGGACAATGTCTTCCAGATATTGCCCAAACTATGTCTCCTGAATTAAAACCCCCATGACCATACCTATAAGCTCTCCTCCCTCCCTCCTGCATCACCATTGCATCTGTGCCGCTTAAATCTATAGCTTCATCAAACTCCCCATCAAGCGTGTCTGCATCTCTCAATCGCTCATTTAATGATGTTAATGTACTGCGAGAAGTAGAGTATTTCCTACAATCTAAACGCTTTGACCCATTATACCCAATTTCTACTGTTCCATCGGGCGAAAACACACGACATTGGTAATTTACCCTGTCATCCACACGCTTCTTAGTTCCAATTTCACGTTTGGCGTTTTTCAAGCTACCTTTTTCTCTATACGGATTAAATTCAGGGTCCAAAGTTGATTCTTTTACAGTAGTTTTACTCTTCTCTTTCTTCCAATTATCGAGAACAGAGTCATTAAATCTAGACGGAAGTACCTGAACACGCCCCCTTGAAGTCCTCACTAATGGCGGCCGTGAAGCCTCATTCACTGGATTACTCCTCTGTTTCGGCGGGGAATTCATCTCAGCCTCACCAGCACAGCGTGAAACCTCCGTGCACCACGACGCCGCCGCCGCTGCCGCCGCAGCCGCCGCAGCTCCACCGTCACCTCCGGCGGCTAGAATTGTCTGAATACGGTAACCATTAAACGGAATTATACCAGCGGCAACCTCACCAAGCAGATGCAAAGGGTAATACCCACCACTACTCTTCCTCTTCTTCCGATTATTATTCCCAGAAAAATCGTCCTCATCCGCTCCCGAATCACTCACACGACACCGTTTCAAACTCGGCATTACCGTTTTCAAGGTCTTCTTTATAATCATCTCCAGTAACAACTTTCTCTAAACTCTGAATTCGGCAATCAATCCTCAATTCCGAAACCCTAATTTTGACTGAAGAAAACCCAAACCCAGCAAAAAAAAAAAAAATTGCCACACCAAGTGAGAAAATAGTAAAAAAGATTCAACCCAACAACAGAGAAACAGAAAAAATCAAACCAAAACCCAATTAAAACACCCAGAAAGTGAAAGAAGAAAAACAGAGAAGAAGATAAATTTATATACTGAAATCGAGAAGAAGATCTGATTAGCTGAAAGAATAGGGATCTCTGTTCCACCAAGTTTTTTCCAAAACTGTCTATATGAGAGAGAAGAGAGAGATTGAAGGAAACGATTTTATATTAATAAAATAAATAAAATGTATGTAAGTGAAAATGTCGAATTTGACGGGGGAAGAGAAATTAATTAAGGAACATTTTTTATATATAGATATAGATTGTGTGTATGTATATATGGACTGCAACTTAGAGAGGAAAGTGAATAAGGATGACTGGTAATAGAGGGTTAAAGGTAAGCAATATAGTTTGAGACATGGCTACATTGAAGTTCTTTTTTTTTTTTTTGGATGTTGCAGAGGTGGTTGTTTTTGTTTTTTGTTTTCCAAAGAACTTGGAAGAAAAAAGTGAAATGGATAATTCATATATTTTGTCAATTTCATTTTATTCGTTTTACGTTTTTTTGGGAAGTCGAAATTTAAATCTGAAATTCATAAGTATGATTCTTAGAAAAGATAAAAGATGGTTCAATTTGATATTGTGTATTGTGATTTTTCGAATTTTGATTAGCAACAAGAGAATGAAAGTGATTTTTCTTTTTTCGAGGTGAAGAATGGAAGAATCCATTTGAAGAGATTTTGTTACGTTGTTGGCTAAATGAAAAAAAAAAAAAAAAGCGGGAGTTTGGGAATGGATTGATTATTGACTAATCTTTTTATGTGTTTTATGTTAATTCATTTTTAAAAAAATAATAAATCAAGAATTAGGTGGTGAATATGAATAAATTCACGGGGTTAAATTGGTGATTGTACAAGAAAATTAATTTTGCTGCTTCTTTTCTTTTTCTAGTGGATGGATCGAATTGGGTGTTGAAGAAAGTAGGAATTTATGGTGAAGAGAATGGACAGGGAGAGAAAGAGAGTGACAGTGAATCATTGGATTAATTTCTTTGAATTTTGAGAATCCATACCGTTAGTACCTAGTGATAATTTTGTATTCGTGGTTAATTTGACTTTTTCCGAAAAGCGAGTTTTTCTTTTGAGCGGATACTCATAGGAGTTGTTGTACCTTTTTTTTTTAGCTGCCGGAGAGTGGCAGATGATGTTGCAAATGATATTTGTGGAAGTTGAAGCCATACGTATCCAAGTGAAGCAATTTTAGTTTTTTCATCTTCTTAAGTTTTGTGATAGCTTTGTTTATTGACGATTTGCACTGTTCATTTTTGTAACGTAATTATAAATAGGTAGTAGGATGGCAATTTGG
Source organism: Solanum habrochaites (assembly GCA_027704765.1). Classification (NCBI taxonomy): domain Eukaryota; kingdom Viridiplantae; phylum Streptophyta; class Magnoliopsida; order Solanales; family Solanaceae; genus Solanum; species Solanum habrochaites. The sequence goes on from JAKWJA010002491.1 coordinate 53,445,082, forward strand.
GGGAAGAGAGGTCATGGTGGTTTTGTGATGACTCTCTTTCTTTCTTTTTTTTCTTGTAAAAAAAAGTTGGGTTTTTTTTTTCCTTCTACAGGTGAGGGTGCTACTAGTGTTTATTTTATGGATCTAGATCTGACTTAAATTGGTATTTCTGGTACAAATTCTTCAATAGTAAGAGGAAAGACTTTTCTTTTGTTTTATTTAACCTGGTGTTATTTTTCTAAAGCAATAAATTCAAATAATGCAACAACACGATTGTATGTTTATTTATTTTTGGTGGGTGGTGTAAGTGGGAAGATGGATGAGAAGGAAAAGATTCGTTGGTTGAAAAAAAATTGAACGACTGGTTTTGTTGTTGGAGAAATCGGAAGAAATAGCCAAAGGGGATAAGAGAGAGAATCTAGGCAGGTATTGTATATCAAAATTTGAAGTTAGTGAATTTCTACAAAAATCTTAATTTATTCGTTCGTCTTGTCAAATTTTGGGAGGGACTATGACTTATAGTTGCAGAATGTTGGGAAGCTGCATTCCAGCCAAAGATGGAGCTACCCTGTTAGAAAGGGGTTAAAAAAAGGAATTTTTCGTATATATATATATCTTGAAAAGAACCATTATACTGATCATCCTTTGGTCTTTTGTGTCCTTTACGCGCCACCAGCTTATTATACCGTGATTGCAATTGGTTCTTTCAACATGAGCGAAATAGATGGTTGTTTGGAAATAGTTGAAGCTACAAACTTGAATTCAACAAGATTTTCAATTTTTGATAATATAACACAAGAAGAATCGACATGATCTTGGCTCTTGTTGGCTGACTCAAGTACCACCCGAACCGTTGTGGGTGGTTGAGAAATCTTACTCTAGGAAAGGCTACACAAGTAATAAGGGCATTGAGTCCAATTTTTATCTCTTTCTCCTTTTAGTCGAACTTCAATATGAATATATCTCATGTAAATGAGTGGAGCTAGAAGAAACAGTGATCAAAAGAAGAAGGAATAAACAAAGTTGAATATTCATGGAAGTTGGATTTGGTAATCGTGTGTATGGAGTACTCTCATCATATTAGTATGTGAGCAGTGACTTCATCTCCCCGTATTTTTAGTAAGTGGGCTTTGTTTAAATAACTATTGCTAGCCCATGGGCTTTATCAATCATTCTCCACTTTAAGCCCTAATTATCAATCAGTTTTGGCTAGTTATCGAACATAACAATAGTTCAAATTCATGATACAGTTGTGGGGGTGAGGGGTGTTAATGAGTTTTACAAAATTATAGTTGTTTAATGGAAGGAAAGCAGCATTAATAATAACAAGTTACTGAGTTTTATTTAACAAACACTATATACAAGACTAGTTGGTTTGTCTAATCTACAAAGATTATTGCCACTACCCAAAGATTTAACAAACTTGCAACATGTTGGATGGATCCCCAGCTTATTTGAGCAGATCCTATTCTAAAGCTAATATCAGCAGTCCCATCACTACCTTACTATATATTTCTTCCACTGTTAACAGTTAATGCTTCTTCGATATATCCATTTCTTCAGTTTTTGCAAACCTTCCACGGATCCTTGGTTGACTATCAGCCAACGCCTTCCTGCAAGCATACTGCATAACACACATAACACACCCATCACTCGCGTTGCACACTAGAGGCATAGACTGCCTTTGGGTTTACGCAATGTTTCATGAACAAGTGGTCCGATTCAAATCAATTTCACACTTTTGAGAGTTTGGAAATACACCACCAGGCTAACTATTGAAATTACAGAGAAGAAATGGTTGATCAATACCTTGATTTTTCTGCCAAAATTCCTCTTGTTCTTCTTGTTCCGGTATCTGGAGAGCTGTTCCTTGCGAACATCAGAAGTGGAAGTTCCGCCAATCTGTGGTTGACCCCGTGGAGAATGGATCACATTTATGTTGCCATTGCCCAGAGTCTGCAGTAAAAACTCAGTATGAGTGACCTAACCACATTCTGTTGAAAAGGCCAAAAACATCTATACATTTGTGAGCTGGTACTTCATGTAGCAGCCAACACTGAAACAATGGTGCAACTTATTGACAGCTATGGCTCTCAGACTCTCACTACAATAAAGTAAGTGGAGGACACCGTCCCTAAATTTTCTACATCTCTCCAGTTAACAATACATTGAGAGTGATGGAGAAAAAAGTGATTGTCAGTTTCTTAGAACTTGAAGATGAACCAAATCAAGAAGAACATGGTGGTAAGCAGACCAGTAGGAGCATCAACAAATGATGCAGTCCACTAGTTGGACTTAAGAGGCCTATGATTAACCAGTTCACATGCTCAAAGGAATACTAAGAATCTCATTTGATTTGATACACTTTGTATAACCTTACTAGAGGCAGTTTAACGTTGCTAATAAATACATGGATCTTCCAACTATAGAGTTCTTAATCTCAAAATTCAATTAATGACTCTTGAACATAATCTATATTATCCTGATGGACAAATTTGACTGTTTATCTCCGATTGCTTTTAGGTATTAACAAGAATACATTTATATCAAGCTTACCAAGAAAGAGAAAAAAGGACTTTCATTGTTTAAAGAACAAAGAGTACTAATTCAGATTTACCAAAACAGGTAAAAAGGAACAAAGGTGGAACACAAACAAATCATAATGAAATATTTAGAGTAAAGATCAACCTTTATGTCCCCTTCACTGAATGATCGTCGCATACCATAAACAGCTCCGAAGTCCATTCCACCAAAATCTATAAAATTTGTCCTCATTGGAGCCCCATGTATCCACTCCATGGAGCTAAGACACCCTGAACTAATACTTTTCTGGAAGGATCCCTCAGAAACCAAGTTTTCATCTGCAGTAAGGCTTCCATCAGCCTTCACAATAGGAATTTTCATGTCCAAGACTTCAGAGAGCGCATCGTTTTCAAATAGATCTTTTTTGCATTCATAGAAAACTTCACTCAGGAGTTGTTCATTCTCAAATGAAGTTTCTAGATCAGAAACTTTGAGTCCTTGGGGGGAGATGGCATCTTCTGAACACGAAATCATAGAAATAGCAGAAGTCATAGGATCAAGGCCCATCAATGGTTGTTCAAGAATTGGTTGAGGGGCTTTAAAGAGATCCCCTTCTCCCCCGAGGTCATATTCTGATATGGTTGATCCCTGTTGAGGTTATGCACATAAGAATTCATAATCAAAGCGGTAAAGAACATGACACAAAATGCTTCAAAATTATCATTGTAAAATTTGAGGCAGACATGTATAATTGGCACAGCCAAGTTCAAAGGCATAGAGTAGTCAACTCATCACAGAATTTAAATGTCGTACTTGGTTACGGTCTGGCGCAGAGTTTAAATTAAATACACCAATCAATAAAAAAGTACAGTAAGATAAAACATTTCACTCAAATGCAATCAGGACTGTCAAGATCACTCAAACCCGACATAAGTTAAGAAAATACACCATCACTTATAGAAAATCGAAAGGACTTAAACATTCGTGTCATGCCAGAAGCACAAATATAAACCACATGAATTTCTACAACACGTCAATTCTAGAATACCAGGGTTATATGATCACAGCTCACCATCAGATATTTCTGTAAAGGACGTTTTTTTGGTACGAGCAAAAGGCACAAGGATTCCAGTGACAAACAGATAATCAATTTAGGAACAGCTATAGATAACGATAGCCCTTGCTTATTCTCTCTTACGCATATAAAAAGTTAATAAAAGGTGGTGTAGAAGAACCAAACAACTTTTCAAGGAATTCAGCTTACACATGCCCCTAGAAGGAAAAAGGGGAGAAACTGAGAGAGATGGAGCACATTCATACAGATAGTGGAAACTCGATAATGTCCATTAAGTTAAACAAACCAGAAAAGGAACAAAACCAACAACTAAAGATAAAAGAATCAGCCGTTGTCATTGGTTCATTTCAAGCAAGATAAGACCGGACCGAATCAACCATGAATTTGATATTTTCCATATGAAAAGAACTGACTAAGTGGTTTACTCAGGCCAAATAGGTTCTGAAAGTTACAAATCTTTAACCTTTATGCTCTCAAAGCCATTGGTTAGAAACTATCCAAATTCTTCTAGTATGGAGAGACCTGTAACTTTTCAGCAATGTTATCTTCTCTCAGAGAATCAATCAGCACACTAACCAAACCAAACAAAAACTCCCTATCCTCTAAACAACAAAGGTGAAACTTAACTTTTGCTTTTCTCTTTTTTTTCCAACTTTTCAATCTTTCAACTCTTTTAAGTGCGGTTGAAAAGTGAGGCCTTAACGACAACTTGGCCGCCAAAAAAGGAAAGAAAGAATCAGAAAGGGAATTTACATGGGAAGTAAGTGGTGGCCACTTATGTTTTTATATGAAGGTAAGAGAGAATAATCAACACGGAAAGGAACTCATGATTTTGATATACTCATTTCTTTTTCTTTATTCAACAATATACAGATCTAGCACATCTCATGAACTCACATGATATCCATTTTAACTCTATAAACAAGCAAAAAAACAAACAAACAAGAATCAAACTTTTTCTCTTCTTCTTCTTCTTCTCTTAATCAATAGTGATAGCAGACAAGATAACTCCTATTAAGTTTACACAATCAAGCAAAAAATGGAAGAAATTAACAGCAAAAAAAAAACTGGGTTTTCCCTTCATTTCTTCAATTACTGATGAAGAAACTGAAAAGGGTAATCAAAATCAAGCTCTTCATTTCACAAATCACTCGAAAGGAAACAAAACACACAAAGTAAAAACTGAGAAATTTGCACCAAGATTTCACCTCAAAATAGTTAAAATCAGCAACCCTAAGTTTAAACCCCAAACTTAAGAAAACCCCATTAACCTAACGCTACATCATATCACATTTCAATCTTCAAACTTCAAATCGATGAAGCTTAAATAAATCAGAAAAATGCCAATAAAAAAAACCCACAAACGACAAAGCAACAAGGTAACTACCATTGATGCATTTGGTTCATGTGAGCTACAGAAATCTTCAAAGTGTTGAATTTCAGAAGGGAAAGTCTGAAAGTAAGGGTACATTAACCCAGTCTCTGCATACATTTTTGTTCCACAGTTGAGTCTCTTAACAAACAAAAATAGCTTTAAAAACCCTTTTGTGTGAATTGAATTGAATTGAATGAATAAGAAGGTAGTTCAATGAAGGAAAAGGGGCATTTATAGGTGTCAAAAACAGAGCAAAAAACAAAAGCAGTAGTAGCACAGAGCAGAAACATAAACAGAGAGGAGAGAGAGAGAGTAAAAAGGAGGTGTTGAAAAAGAATCTGTTTTTGGCTGCTTCTTAGAGTCTTCATTCAAGAAAAAGTATTTTATTTTATTTTATTTTAGAAGAGAAAAATAACTTGTTCCTTTTGTTATATGAGTAATTTCTCAAGATAGTTATTTATATTTGGGAAATTATTTAGAAATATCATTAATATTTGTTTTACGATTTAAATATTATTTAATTTTATCTATTTTTTCTAAATTATACTTGACACAAAAAATACATTATTTCTCTCTTATTATGTCAAAAAAATAATATTTTAAACCTATTTTAAAAACGTTAGGTTGTAAGATGTTTTTTATAAAATATTATTTTTCTATTAACATTTTTTTGAAAATGGTTTTATTTTTTTAGGATATATAAAGATAAATTAAAAAATGAACTTAAAAAAAAAGTATCTCATTTCTTACAACTAATTACTAATGGTTTTGTTTTAACTATTTTTAAAAAATAAATTTTTTTAAGTTGTGTTTCATCTCATTAGATAATTGGTCTACTAGGTAAGATGGTTGTGGTAATTAATTTTTAAATAAGGGGGGAAGTTATAGGAAATTTGTTTATGGGTCAGGGCTTTTTCTAATCTCATAAAATTTAGATAGGAGTAGTTTCTACGGGACAATCGCCTCTTTTGTTGGCACATTCCCCAAAATCACTGACAATTGATAAATATAAATAGACTTACAGTTTTTTTTTTTATAAAATAATCCATTTTTCCTTTTTTTAACCTTAAAAATTAAAATTTGAAGGCATTTAAAGATCTTCATTTTTTTTTTCCAGCAATAGCCATTACTGTTTTTATAAAAAAAAAAAAAGTTCTTTCAGTTTTTCTCTTTAAATTAAAATTAGAGGCATTTTGAAAATCATCCCTTTTTGTCGTATAGTTTTTTTAACAAAAGAAACTTTTCTTTCTCATTTAAAATAACTATATTAAATTCTGTTTTTAATAAGTATTTTTAGAGGCATATTTAACAAAAAGATTAAAAAAATTAATTCCTGATATCTATTGTGCTGACATGTGACACTTTTTACTTCTCTATAATATATAGATAGATTTTAAAAAAAAAATAGATAAACCCACATATTATACCTAGTATAAAAATTTACATAACTGTAATATGAACTCCTCCGGTTCTTCAAGAAAATATATGGGTTCCTCTTGTTCTTTATAAGAATTAGAAAAATATTAATAATAAATTAAAAAATGTGAAATAGCACCCTAGTCGGAGAGAAATATGTATTTTTTTTTATGTCAAGTATATTTTAAGAAAAATAGGTAAAGTTGGGTGATATTGTAGTCCTAAAACAAACATAAATGATATTCATAGGTAATTTCTCAAACATGAGTGACTATCTAGAGAAATTACTCATTATAAAATATATCGTATTATATTGTATTCATTATTATTATTATTATTTTCTTCGTCTTAATTTATATAACGAAATGATTTTATTAAGAGTTAAATATTATGATCACATTATTTAGATTGAATTTTTTCTTATTATATAAAAAATAAATATTAGAATAGGGATACGGAACTTTGGAAAGAAAGAATGACAATTTAATAATGATGTAATTACACCAAAAAGCTATTACTCTATAAAAAGGTCATTTTCTAGGTACTAGTACAAGTTGATAAATTAAATTGGCCATAAATATCAGAGAATTGATAGATTAAAACTAATTAAAATAGGTAGGTTTATCTCTGGCAAGTCTATACAAAAAGAGATACCGGTACCACATGACTTAGATTGTCATATTACCCGCGTAATAAATAGATATGTTTATTTGTTTAATTTTATATAAATTATTTATAAATATTTAAAATTAATCTATATAAACATTATTATGACAAGGAAAAATATGACAACAGTAAGATAATCTACCTACCTACAAAAACATGTGAATGAAACTTGGGAAAAAAAGAAGAAAATGAAAAAGATAGGACTAAAATATAAATGCTAGTTACCGAACAATTTATTAGCTATTGTTCTACTAGTAATAGATTGTACTCCTATAATTTAGATTAATTTGGTTACAAAGGGTTTTCTTTTGAGAATTTTGAAATCCATAATCTGTTAAAATTTTCCTTTCCTTTTTTTTTATTTAATTTTATATTATAGCGTTTCGAAAAAATCAAAACTAAAGTAATTTTATTTTATTACGAAAGCGAGGTCATTCGGTAGTTAGATAAAAATAAGTTATTTATATATTAATTTTCGTATAACTTATATGATGTTTGGTGGACAGATAGCAATTGAGTTATTCATGTATAAAATTAATATGATATTGATTTGCAATTTACATATCCGTATAACTAATACATTATAAGTTACGAGAGAATCTATGTATTATTTTACGCAAGATAGAAAATGAATAATTAACCTCTACATAAAATAATACGTGAAATCACTCATAATTAACCATTATATTACTAATACATATAGCTCTAGTGAGCTATCAAACTACTCCTTGATACATAATCTCATAACTGAAATTTAAGTAAAAGATACTGTAAGCAAATTTTATTCCTACTTAACGTATATATTCTAAATTTGAAAAAAGAATTTTCTTCAATTTAATTTCTACATTATCAATTTCATTAAAATTGAAATTTGAATGAAACACTTCATTCTATTATTTTTTTTTAAATGATGACGAAAAATGTAGTCATTGACATAAGAAAAACAAAAAACAAAGAGTGTTTGATGAATAGAAAGGGTACAAAAGAACAACATCAACATCATTTATTACGTAACTGTATGATCACTCTTAATAATTTAATCGTAAGCCAATTGTATATTATATTGTTTGTATATGGAGTATACTGGTGAATGCACCAAACCCATTTTTTTTAATGTTATTATATAATATATAAATTAGTGGAACATATTTTATGGAGTAAAAGTACTAGTCATTTGAACCTTACTAAAGTCCAAGCAACCCTCCCAGGCTTGTGGACGAAAAATTTCGTCCTTTTTTCTTGTTAGTGCGTGGAGACGGAGTTAGAGAATAATGTATGAAATTTTTTAACGAATTAATAAATTTTGTTTTAAATTATTATTTGATATATATGAAATATTAGAATTTCATAAATTTTATGTTTAAATTTCGTTTTTGCTAGTGTTATATAAAAATCTTGAAATTGCTTCATTGTTGGTATATTGATTTTTTATGTTACATTTCACCTTCCTAGTTATAATAATCTTTTATTTATAACAAGTATTGAAAATCATTTTAATATACGATAGCTAATGAAGTATAGATATCTTTGGGATTAAAATAATTTTGTAATTTTTATAATATTAAAAAATAGACTCTATGCATATTTTGGTTTGTAATAATTAAATAAGATTTAAATATTCAATATTATTATGATGGTATAAATAACGTAATCTGAATAAAATATTAATATTTAAGTGTGACTTAAAATGAAATAAAAATTATTTTATAAATATATCTTTTTTGAGCTTTTTTTTTTTAATAATAAAATAAGTGATCGATCCGACCAAGAAAGTTTGGTTAGCTAGTGAATTGGAATAATGGCGGAGAAGCTGACTATATTAGACTTGGAGGCATTATTATTATTATTATTATTATTATTAATTCTTCTCTGTCTCGATTAATACCGTACATTTTATTTTTTAAGAGTCAAATAATTTAAGTTTAATTATTTATTTAAGTATAAAAATTATAAAAAAAAATTGAAATGAAATTTATGTATTTATAAATTACCTAAAAAAATAATATAAGTCAAAATTATTGACAATCTAAAATATTTAAAAGATATATAAACAATTTATGATTAAATATAAGCTTATTTGGATATCGAAATTTAAAATATGTCATGAAACGAAAAAAATATTAATTTAATTTTTTTATTATTACTATTATTATTTTAGTGGGGATACCCATAAGTAGTTCATTCCATTAGTGGTAATGCATTGCCTTTGTTCACGTGCGTTGTGCATCCACATTGTGGGAACGATATACATATAATTTTGTTATAAAAATTCAATAATGTTGGTGATCATGTACAAAACCATCACGAGATAAATGATTGTTTGGATGGTTTGTTAGTCGGTCCGTTATATTGTATTGTATTGTATTATGTTATTAATTTATACATTATGTTTAATTTTGATTGATGTTTAAATTTTATCAATTAGATCGTATCGTTTAAATTTATTATTAGATAATGATGAAAAAGACTTATTTTGTGTTACAATTGATTTGGTATGAGCACATTATTATTGAAATTGTTGATGTATGATATTATGTATTCATTTAAACAACACAATATGATCTATCGTGAAAGAGTACGTGACAACCCATGTCTAAATTGAGGGTAAGTGATTGTTTTTTTAATACTTTTGTCTAGACCAACTTATATGCACATCAACTAATTGATTGTGCAATCAACTGAAGTCTATAAATATCAGTGACGTGAAATCATGTTTATTACAATTAAAACAAATGAGTTCCATGTAATCTTCGAATTGTTCTCTTAATGTATGGAGAATCATGTAGAGTGATAATGATTAGGTGAAGTCTGAAGACGATCGTAATGACTAGCATTCATGTCATGATTAATAACCTTTATCTCGTTGAGTGTCTTTATGTTGCCACGTAAAATTAGAATTTTTGTATGATTATTTAGTACATATAATCATTAAGTTAGTAACTATCTAACAATAGGAGAGACATATATTTTCGATCGTAAATGTGGATGTACTCGTTACTTATATATAATTAACATTCTAAATTTGATTCTGAACAGACCTCTTACCTAAGGGTGTAACACGCGTTATTTTGGATAAAACAATCCGTGCTATATGTTTTGGGTTGTTTACCGTTTTCAAGTAGTTATTACATGTGAAGTGAATATTTTTCCTTCCTTATGTCTCCCTATTATTGGATTGTGGGTCATGATAATGATATTTTGGTAACAAAAAAGAGGATTGTGTAACCTTCATTTGCAATATAATTGACATTTGATCAAAATTAGCTAATTTTATAACCTAAATATATTGTGAATAGATTCATCTTCTATAAATGATTTTTGAATGATTAAAGAGTACTCAAAATTATGACAATTCACATCGTGAGAAGTCAAATCTATGTCTCTTGAGTTGAACAAATGTGTACTAATACATACTCCAAAAAGAAGTTTTCTAATTCAAAAAATAATATGATTTGGTCTTTTATTGATATGTTTTTTGGAAAAAAATAATAATTGTAAATCTAGTATTTTTATCAAAATTCATTGATTATTTAAGGGAAATAAAAGATATTCTATTTGCTTTTTTTCCTAATCCCCAACCGGGGCGCCCGCCCGGCACCCCCACATGGCGTATACACTGGGTCCACGAGGTTCACTAGAAATTCCCTCGGTAAAAAAATACACGATATATATAAGGTAAATTCAATGTATTTTTGTAAATATATATATTTTGAAGCTTCTAAAAAAACAAATAGAAATAGATAGCTCAGTGACAAGTCTCCTCAATATTAAGGCTTTTTTCGTCTTATTTTTTGTTTTAAAACGTACTAAAAATGTATTTTTAAACCCAAAAGTTCAAGGAATCATTTCTAAAAGCTTATTTACATGTTTATACTTTTATTTTTTAAATCTTCTGAACGAAAATCTTAATGGGCCCGTTTGGATGTGGCTTAATAAAAGCAAAACTTTAAAAAAGTACTTTTGAAAGTGCTGAAACTTATTGTTTTTAAAATAAGCAGTTATGTGTTTGATAGAAGTGCTGAAGGGCTCTGCCAAACTTGCAAAGGGAAAAATGGAAGAAAGAATGTTAGAATTATGTTTTAATTGGGAGATTGTTCAAAATATTAAGGGCAACACATAAAAATTTGGTCACTTAAAACAACAACAGCTTATAAGCTAAAAAAGAAAAGCACCTCTAAACCCCAGCTTTTTAACTTTTGGACCGCCCCCCCCGCCCGCTAAAATAAGTTTTTTTAACTAAATAAGTTCTTTCAGTATTGCCAAACCTAAATAATCAAAAATCAGCTTTAATTCAGTTTTGACCATCAGCTTTAAGCTGAGCCAAACAGGCCCTAAGTCGCGTCACTCGCCCATACACGGCCCTCCCCTCCTGAAGCTCCCATGTTTCCTTCTCAGTGGGCTTAGACTGCAACCTTTTGAAAGGAGATGGTTTACCAATCGAGAAAATTCTCCTTCTTGTCAAGAAGAATTACCTTTTTTAAACTTGATTTTGTTTCCTTCATATATATATATATAATATATATATATATATATATATATATATATATATATATATATCGTTTATATTGATGGTGATGATATACTATATCACAAATAATTATTATCAGTAATTAATTTTTAATAATCGCTAAATATTTATTTTTAGCGGTAATTAACATTCTTTGTATATGTCGCTAAAATATTTAGCAACATCAGTTCTAATGACACTTAATCAATGCACATATAAACTTTCACATATTTTATTTAATATCAATATTTATTATCGTTAAAAGTTATTTTTGTGATAATAAATTGATGGTGGTGGTAATATGCATTTAGTAACCTGTAGCAATAATTGTGCAGTGGTGATTGGGAAGGAGAATTTTTTATCAAAATTAAATCGTACAGTTAAAGAATATTATCTTTTTTCTTATCGTGCTAATTTATATCTACATAAAATATAATTAAAATTCGTAAATCGTTTTATGACGTATAATTCCTAAAAAGGAACTAGAGAAAGATGATTTCATATATCAAACGAGTAATTATTTTTCCTTTTAAAAACTCTATTTCTTTAATTTGGTAAGGTGGGTACTAGGGTATACTACAACGTAGGTTTGACACAGAAAAATTTATTCACATCAAATATTTAGATCAAACTAATTCAGTTTTATTAAAATATATATTAATTAAGACACATGATATGCATGTATTGAATTGATATAAACATCCCGTATAGATAAGTTTTACCCAATCCTGCACTTATGTATATGTGAAAATAATAGCCAAAATAATATTGTGTAATAATGTCATTTATTATAGTATACAATTTATAGAATTATCCATCAATAACGTTCATACTGAAATATTGTGTGATTATATTTTATAAAAGATACATAATACATATAATATTTATAAATATAAATGTTATGTACATTTAAGTTCAATTTTTGCAAATATCTAAGACAAAACAAAAAATATTTAACTGGCATCATGTATTCGCCGTTTATAATCATAGCTTTATGAAAAAACAATTATTGACATTTACATATTTTACATTCATACTCTTTAATTTTATATACTTTTACTGAAAATAACTAAATATTATTTAATTAAATATCAATTATCAATATATATATCTAATAATACCCATTATTTTGATGGTATATACAAAATATGAGCCAATATATTGTAAATCAAATGGTCAAACGGTCAAACCATACTATATTTGAAGAAATCTTTGGAAAGATTCTTCGTATATGCCTTTGCACTACTTCTCATGATTTATTTCACTTCTACAAATATTTAATTCGCTGGATATCCCATTCAAAACTTTATTTTTTTTCCGGTGATCGATATTTTTGTGAAGTCCTAACTAAATTTAATAGTCTAGATTAGAGTCTCAATCAAATTCAGATCGCACACTACATAGCCTATTTAGAATTAACGCTCTTAGCAAGGTTTTTTTCATATTAAAATTTGAATTGGAGAACTGATTAACATGTGCGGAGCTACCTAGGACAAGGGGTGACATTCGTTTGTCAGAAAATCACATTGTATAAATAGATCAAAATTTAATTTTATGAATATTTATACAAGTATTGACATATCTTATAAGTTGAAGGTTTAGTACGGTGATTAAGGGGTTATAAAAAATATTTGAGGTTGTGTGACTATCCTTGATAGCATCATTTAATTAGTTTTTACTTAATAATTTTCATATTAATACACCACAATTCATGTTGGTACCTTAAAAACTATTTAAAATGATAGTTATATATAGGGCCCGTTTGGATGGGCTTGAATAAAAGCAGCTTAAAAAGTACTTTTGAAAGTGCTGAAACTATTTTAAAATAAGCGTTAATGTGTTTGGATAAAAAGTGCTGAAGTTGCGATTGGCCAAACGTGAAAAGGGAAAAATGGAAAAAAGAGAGTTAGATTATGTTTGTAATTTGGAGATAGTCTAGAATTATTAGGATCAAAAGGATAAAAATATGGTCAATTAAAACAGCTATAGCTAAAAAAAAAAGCACCTCTACTACCCAGCTTTTAACTTTTGGCTTAAAATAAGTGTTTTTTAAACTTAAAATAGTTATTTCCAAGTATTGCCAAACAGCAAATCAAAGTCAAAAATCAACTTTTTACGTAGTTTGACCAGCTTTTAAAGCTGATCAAACATTAAGACAGGCTCGATAGTTCATTTGCATATACGAGGAAAATAAAAGAATTCTCGAAGCTTCCTATCTAATGTTTTTTCTAAATAAAAAGTTACTTTTATTTAGGAGCATTATACTACTCATTGAAACTTTTTATGTATAAAGTTAAAAGTTATCTTTGTATGGAAGCATATTACTACCATTATCAATTTGTATCTTGTTCTCTAAGAGACTCAAATATACATAATAATCTGCTATTATAAAAAATTTACGTTAAATTTAAAATTTCAAATTTTAAATCAATTATCAAGTCATATGTTTGGAAAAAATTTACTTGCATCAGATGCTTAGATTAAGTCAATATAATTTTTAAATTTTAAATATTCAATGCGGGTAAATTCTACACTATGTTCCCTAGATTTAATTCTTTGTCGATCCGGTCCAATCATAAAACTGTCGTTACATATATTGTCACATGAAGAAATTTAACTATATAAATTATATATTCTTAAAAATTAAATAAATCAATATCCCCTGCAAGTTGCAGTGTCTTTATCATTCCACTGGCTAGATTCAGAAATAATGAAAGCACTTGAATGGGGCTGTGCAAGTTAAGCCAGTGGCTTATAATAGTCCAAACGCCGCTTCAATATGGATCGTGGTGTAATAATAAAATTATTTCACTCTTAACAAGAGATTTCGAGTTTAAATTATATATATAAAAAAAAAATTTATTGAAAGTATTAATTAACATCAAATCTTACAATATGTAATTCAAAATTAATCAGAACTCCATTATAAACTTTAAACACCATCAAGATAATTTATTATTAAAAAAATCATGTCACTTAAATTACAAACTTTAATAATCATTGTGCCTAACACGTTAAAACATGAAGAAATTGTATTGGGTTTGGGCTTCAGTAGTGGGAATCCTATTTCGAAAAAGATAAAAAAAATTGTAACAAGTTTGTTTTGATATAGTTATTTAATGTGTATTTATTTTTAAAATATTTTTATATCATATTAGCTTGTTTAGCTAGATATATGAAGTTGAAGTATTATATGATTAAATTTCAGATATTATGAACAGATTTTATGTATTTAAGTCCGAAGTTCATTTATAAATGCTTGAATTTAGTTATTTTTGTCCGAGTTTATCCTTTTTCAGCCATATGTGCATAATTTTTTTATGAAAATAATTAAAATTAGACAAAATGATTGAACTTGAACAACATGTAACTAAAATTAAGGCAAAATGATTGAGTATAATTGAAGTTTAAGCGTGTATATATAAATATTAATTATAATTTGATAAAAAGGATAACATATCTGTTATGAAAAATTAAAATTCATTGATCATAGAAAACTTACATCATCAAAGGAGTATTTCCTTTTTTTACACAGTAGTGAGCGGAGTATTATTAATTTATTATTGTTTTTTCAGTAAGAGTGGAGTATTATTGAAAATCAAAATTGTTGATTAAAAAAAAAGTAAGAAGTATTTAAAAATGCGTCTGGTTTTGGCGTGAATTATCAATTTTATACTTCTTTTGTCTTTAATTATTTGTCTACTTTTAAATTGGCACACCTATTAAGAAATTAATAATTGAGATACTGAGTTTATCATTTTACCCATATTAATTATGGAGATTAATTAAAAAAAATTAATATTTTCAAGAAGTTCTATCCTTTTCAAAGTAATCAACTCATAGGTAAAAAAAATTATTCTTTCTTGATTTGTCAAAATACACAAGTAATAGGTACAACTAAAAAAAGAAATGTGGACAAGTGATTAGGGACAAATTGAGTACTTGAATTATTAATAATCTTAAAACACATTTTTACTTGACTAACTAAATTTAGATATACCTAGATTTTTCATATGATATAACAAGTAATATTAAAGACTCAAACTCTTTTAAGAGCATGAATCTCTTTATTGAAAGTCGAGAGAAGTATTGAAAACAATCATAAACATGACAAGAATTTAGGAGTGTATTTCACTCATATTGCAAAATCAAAAGTGTATTTGAGTCCAATTATTCAGATGAACGATATTTTTGGGAAAATTTACTTAAATAATATATTTTAGTTGATTAATTACCTTTTTTAAATATTATTTCATATTTATACTATATATGACATAACTTTAACTTTAATAGCCATTTGATATTTGATACCAAGTGTATATATATATATATATAATCCTAATGGTATCAATATTAGCTAAATGAGATCGTCACTATTGAATGTCGACGGAGTCAAGTATTTGTTCCAACAAATTGCTTCAAAATGATACTCAAATTTCTAACTATTTAATTCGAATATTGTTTACCAGTTAAATATATATCCCTAATTACTTGTACTCTTTTGAATTAGCACCATCTATTAAGAAAAAAATTATTGACGTAGTGAGTTTACCGTTTTATCCCTATTAATTGTAAAGTGAATGAATTAAAAATTTAAAATTTTCAAAAAGTTCTACTATTTTCAAAGTAATTAATTGAGGGTATAATAGAAAAAAAATTGTTCTTTCTTGATTTGTCAAAATGGATAAATAATTAGGGACAACTAAAAAAGGAAATGTCACGACCTAGACCTCATGATTGGCACCCACACTAAATCCTACGGTGGGAAAACCAAATGCGAAAGTAAATGCCTAGAACCTGAAAGTCAATGTACCAAAATTCTAACAACTAAAACATATGCGGAAGTAAATGTCTATAACCTGAAAGTGAATGTACCAAAACTCTAACAAGATCCATAAGTCTAAACAAGAAGGGTTACAACCCCCAAACTAATACATAAACAAAAAACTAGAAAGTATAAGTCCGAAATTTGTACATAGATAGAAAGAGAACTCATGGCAGCTTGGAAAAAATGGCTCACCTTTGAATCCAAACTATCACTGATCTTCTAAAAGAGGTCTGTCAATAACAGCCTGAAGATGTCTTATACTCAACAAAGAAAGAGCAAGTGCAATATAAGTACACAACCACAGTTTACTGGTAGGATCACGCGGTTATCCCACTAAATGCAACATACATAAGTCAATACAATATTATATAACACGTATACAACGAATATATAAAACTACATCATCATTTACGAACAACATACATATTCACATTTCTTAAGATCCACAATTACATCAAGTTATTGGCCCTCTATGGAACCCAAACAAATTGTTAGCATACCAAAACGTGGTACGTGATTCAATGATTATGACGGAACGTAACAACTGATCCCATATTTATGTCAAAACGTGGTAATCAATCTAAGTTAGTGTGTCAAAACACAACAACCGATTCATTCAACAGCCACAATTACAACCACGAGTATATTTTATAAAAAATCATACAATCAAGTCATGATTCATCTATCTCATTTACAACTAGTGTGATCAATAATGCAATGTTCGCATACATACACATACTATAATAAAGTAAGAACAAGCATATATGACACAATCATGAAATCACAACTATCACTTGCCTAGAATAAAGCTTTAGTCTCCTAAGAAACTTGATTCTTCCCTTTTCGAATTCGTTCCCCTTGTTCTTGGTCTACAAACAATCAATATAATACTGGAATCAATAAACAATAACTAATAACCTGAATTACTAAAAAACGTATCAACCCTATCATACCCATGATTCCTATGCCCATATTAGGGCTTTCTTCACCATAATTTCCAAATCAAAACTCTTCTCCATCAATAATTACCCATTAGATTATGTTCTACGGATCGAAAAATGGACTTGGGGTGTTAAATTTTACCTTTAGCCTCAAGAATGGTGAAACTGTAAAAAAAAGTACTGGGTTCGTTCCTTAGTTCTAAAGTTTAAAAGTTGCAGAATAAAGACGTTTTGGAGTTTATTTATTGCGGCGACCCCCACACCGCTACAGTTGTCCTGCCTTGGCGGGAATAATCCTGTCACGGCGGCTTGCATGGAACCAGTGAATTGATTTAAAAATTTGAAACTCCCATTTCACAACACACCTTCAATCAACTACACTCAGAAACTACTCATTCATGCTAAGATCAATTTCGGGAGTTCTACTCGCCCGAATTTAATTCAGTAACATTGTATGAGTTCCTTAATGTCTTATCTATCCACTCATGTGATCAAAATTATGATTATATCATCCAACTGTTACCAGATTTTTTTAGATTTGAATGACTTCGATTTCGTCAAATCGGATTTAAAAATAGTATTGTTCTGGAATAATTGTGCAGCGAGCAGGGGGCTGTCATCACCGTCGGGAGGGGAGGGGGGGTGGTGGATGAGTTGGGGGGGGGGTTGGGGGGGGGGGGAGGTAAGCAAGACCCGGGTGAGTTTTTTCTAGATTGAAAAATTTCAAGTTATACGAAAAAGTTTTTTGACCCAAGATTTTTCTCCATTGGCTTTTCTAAAATGACGGGATCCGAATATTACATAAAATGTGGACAAATAATTAGGGATAGAGGGAGTACCATACTAGATTTAGAAAAACTCAAAAACAAAGCCATACATCCAAACCTTATTTGAATATATAAATTTTCAAGTTAAAACAATATTGAAAATTGTAATAAAAACTAACTACATTTTGTCAAAAACATTTTTTAGAGCTTCGAATTAAATAATCAATACCTTTCTATTAATACTGAATGTTTTACAACAATTAACATCTTAGGTAATATTACAAATATATGGCTAACATCTTATTAACTAAAATGAAACCTTAGTTCTAAAAATAACAATATTACTATGTGAATTTAATAAACATGAACTAAAAAACAAAATAAATTCAGAAAAAGATGTTGAAAAGGGAAAACAGATTTAGGTTTAAAACAAAATTTCAAAAGCAGATAAAGTGGAAAACGAAAGCCACATAGACAACAAACATTTTATTAGACAACAAATGTTCAATCAATGTTATAATTATGTAACATTAAAAAGTAAACCACAATAACTGAGCTCATGGTGATATATTTTATAAAAAATTATCTTTTAAGGCGGATAAAAAATAATAATTTAAATTTTAATTATTATTTTACAACTCAAATACATATATTGTCATCTTTTAATTAGTTATCATATTATGATACGTAAATAATTTGAACAAAAATTGCTAGAAAGAAAGTTATAATCAAAACAAGTGGATAAACTGACAAAAGAGTAAAGTCTAATTAATCGTTTCAATTTCGCGTCATGATAGTGGTACATACTAATTTACATAACATATATTTTTGGATAAAAGATTTTCCATGAATGTAGTCAATTTTCTTTGGATAATATAATTGTTAGACTTGTTTTTAAATTTTAAAATCTGCCTCAACTTATATATGTGTATATATATTATTATTATTTAAAAAAAAACATTTAGAAATAACAAACATAATAAACATTATAAGACCCTATAATTATGATTTTGATATTGTAACTATAATGTTGTTTTTTGTATGGATTTTTTTGTGTTTTCAATTCTGCACATTTGTATATTTCCCTCATGAATACCAACAACGGAAAATGTCTAACGCTACCCTTAAAGTATTGTGAAATGGTAGCAAAATTACCCTCCATCCACCATTGGCTCTCAAATAACCCTCCCCACCAACCTCATTGGTCCCAAATACCCTTTCATTCACCTTTTGGTTCAAAATTGTACCACTATTTACAGTTTTTATATTAAACTATTTAAATATTTTTTTAAATATGTGGCGCTCAACTATTTCGTATAATTTGACTTATTATTATACTTTATAAATCAATCCACTATCCATCCACTTAACTAATTAAACCCTCCAAATTAATAAATCACTCACATTATTAATGCACACTAAAAGCTACTGTCAATTGAGTTTTTAAAAATTTGGATGACGAAAATTCTAAAAGTTCATTATCATACATCAAGTGTCTAAATAAAATGACCGATAAACTTAAAAGTCGGACTATGTTTGTCATCTAATATTCTTACGTCCATTATGTGATGTTACTTCATAGTACTTTTTTTCAAATCATATATTAAAAGTATTTAAACCAATCATAAATTTCTCATTCATCTTGATGAGAATCAAATTAACGTGTTCTCCCTAAATGAAGCGCTCAACGTAAATTTAGTTGGGGCTCGATTCGGATCGATAATTTTGATTTCATTTCATTAATCTATAATTTCATCGTTTTTTAGTAGTGTTTTATGACGATTTTGATATTATAGTTGTGATTATTAATTGGGTTGGGTTTTTAGTAGTAATGGGTGGGTAGTGGTTGGTTTATAAATAATCAAATAAAAGTTAAATTATAACATAGTTTATAACCTCAAGTATTTTAAAAATATTTACATATTTTAGGAATTTAAAATCATTAAATAAGTGTCATTTTTGAACTCAAAAGTGGATGACAAGGTATTTTGGATGCCATAGATAGATGAAAATGGGCCTTTTGGGCTAAGTATGTGGATGAAGGGTGAATTTGTACCATTTTTAATACTATCAAGGTATTTTAGACCCTTTTCCGTACAAACCAAGTAAATTTATACAAATTCTGTATTTATACCTTTAGGAATTCTTAAGCCTCCGTTCGTATATTCCACTCGTCATACATACAAACATGACATTTATTTATAATTTTCCTGAGTCCGTAGACAGAATGAGGTTGTCGGTTTAAGGTGGGACGGTATGGAATACGAAGATGGCGGGATGTGAGAAGGGGGTATTTGGGGTAGGGGGGGTGCTTACTGCGGATTCGTTTGAACTTGGATTTGTTTTCAGGGTGGGTGAGGGGGGTAGTGAAAGAACGTTTGTGAGGGGCTCCCTTCTTCCGCCCCTGTCTTTCTCTCCTCCTCTACAAAAATTTTGGATTTATTCAATCAAGAATTGAATAATACAAATACTGCATCTATGCAATCAAAAATCAAATTATACAAATTCTAGATTTATACAAATCAGATACCAAAATATTTAAATTCTAGATTTATACAAATTATATACTAAATTATACAAATTCTAAATCTATACAATCAGAAACCAAATTATATAAATCATGTGGATTATACAAATCGGGTGAACAATAAGATTGAAGAAATTGTACCCACGAATTATAATTTTCTTAAACTATAGCTATAATACCTAATATAGGCTAAGTGTTTGTTATTTTGCATAATTTTCCTAATATTATTAAGATAAACGGGTCAAAATCACCCCTGAACTATGTGAAATAGGCTACTTATACCCTCAATTACATTTTGTAATAAAAAAAAAACCTCGTCGTTGTCCTAGGAGACCACAAATACCCTCAACAGTTAACACCCCAATTTTTTAGTGACGTGGCAAGCCACATGAGACTAATTCCTCTACCTAAGCATTGACAACTAAGATTCACTACAAAAGAAATTGACCTTTAGGGGCGACTTTGCCCAAAATATTGCAACTAAAGGTATGGGTGATTTTTAGTGGCGACTAAGGCTCCAATAATTATTCGCTAGTAAAATCTATTTTTTCAACAAAAAACCATGACAATTAATTTTTGATTGCAACCTAATTTTTCTAAAATAAATAACTTGAAATATCAATGTTAAAAACATCCAATATTATTACGAAAAATCATGAAAATTATTTCTCGATTCACACCTCCTACTATATAATGCATCATTGTACATTTTATACATTTACACATGACATAAAAATAAAACATACAGTGTCTTCAAACTCCTACTTAATTGATATAATTTTGTTTTTTTAAAAACAATGAAGAAAAAATGATAAAGTTAGAATTTAATGTTTAAAACTTTTTGTGGCGATTTTCTGAGCTTTTGTGGCGACTATTGTCGCTGCGAAAGGTCTTGTTCTTTTGTATTGAATCCTATTTGGCAAAATTTAGGTGGAAAGATTAGTCCCAAGTGGCTTGCCAAGTCAATAAAAATATGAGGTGTTAACTCTTGAGAATGTATATGAAAATAACAGCGGAGACATTTTTTATCACAAAATATAATGAAAAGTATAAGTATTCTATTTCACATAGTTCAGATATAATTTTGTCTCTTTTTCCATATTATTAATATACTATATGAATCCATGGTTCTAATTGCCCGAACCACTCTCTCTCTATATATATATATATTAAATTTAATTTTCAAAATCTACAAACAAATTAACCATAATAATATTTTATCCTAATTATATCTTAAAATATTTTCTTTCTTAATTAAACTCTATTCTATTAAAATATTTGGTAATCTTCAAGATCAGTAATGGTATCTTAAACTTTTAAAATAATAAGTAATTTGAAATAATTAATTTTTAAAATTGCAAATAGTAACATAGCATCGAAACATTTTTACGGACGAATTACAGCGCACCGTCCGTGCAACTATTTCTACCTGTTTTAGCTCATCTATTGGACTCCGATTCGCTAGTCTAAAAGTTAGATGCAAATTTTATTAATAGTACAAGATACTTTCTTTAAACGTTATAGTCGGAATTTTCATCAACAAATTTAAAATATGAAAAAATAAATATGTAAATTAATTAAAAAAAATTTAATATCTATTTTATGTATAAGTATAATATTTTTTAAATTATATATCAATTATATATATAAATTTTGTAAAAAAAATAAATACAGATGAACCACTAATTCCGAGTTAACTTTGGCATTTAATTAAAAGTGTGAATTCTTGTTTTATTTCTATGAAAAGGTTGAAACAACACCTGAATACATTAGCTGTAATTGAGAAAGACAAAAAGATTCCACCTTCCAGTTGGATCAAATTATGCATAAAAATTCTATTTTCAAAAAGTTGTGAGCCCCTCTATATATATACACTTCCACATTGCAATTTGCAAACTGTAATAGGAAATATTCATATTTTAAATTACTTATTTTTTTATTTAATTTGTTTGTCTTATTTTTCTAATTTAATTTTTTCATAACTTGTTAAGATCAACATTAAACAATATGTTAATATATTCTATATATTTATTTAATTTAAAAGTTATAAAATTATTTTATATTTTCTTAAATTTCATAACAAAATAAAATCAGATAAATAAATTAAAACGAGTATTGTAAAACTTTTGTCCCATTCCGAGTGTCAGCGAATATTGTTGTAAAAGATGTTTGTACTTGCAATCATGCAAAGGTCGGAAACTTGCATCTTAAACTTCGCATGTCATCTAAATAGGATGGATTCTCCAAAGTGCCCCATAACCCCATCCTCACACCGTTCGAGGGACGAAGTCAGAATTTTTACGAAAAAATAGACTCATTCCTTTTTAATGTTAAAGATATGCAATATTATCTATGCTCAATATAATTAGCATTTAATCTATATATTTTATATATTTTTTTTGACGAGAGGTGTATACTGGTTCAACTTTCGCTAGAGTTGACTCTACCCATGCCCCCACCTACAAAGAACTTTCTATTTTTTTCTATTCGGTATCTGATATTCATTTTGAAGCGTGATTATATATCTGAATGCATGCATGCCAGAAAGTTCAAATTGTGGGAAATCACTTCCTAACAAAGGTCACTATATACTCACAGAGACTCAAACCTGAAATCTCTAATTAAAAATAAAGAAATATTTACTATTCCAACACAATGCTTACTTTTCAAATAATCCAAAAAAACAGTAATTAAAAGAAAGAAAGGAAATAAGAATCGTTTCAATTTTAGGCTAAGGGTGAATGGCTCCATAAGCTATAATCTTTAAGTCCATTTAGTGGGGGATAAGGCTATAATTCCTCTTACAAGTCGTTAAAACTCAATAACTTTAATGTAGAGATCTTTTTTCATATTTATAACATGAAATAAGTATTTAAAACTCAATAAAATATATGTTTTTTTAAAAAAAAATCACAACTTATTAACTCAAAAATCCAACTTTGTCTGTTCTAATTAGATATCTACCTTCGCACTGTTATCATGGGTCAATTCTTAATGTTTTTAGATAATATCAAACTTAAGTCTTGCTAATCAAATCAACCTTTAAAAAAAATGTCAATATAAATAAGAAAGAAATTAAGGGCTATGATATATATATATATATATATTAGAAAATGAAGCATAGAAGAAGCATTGACTTAGTAGAAAAAAATAGTCATTAATGAGAATAGTGAAAACGCACTAGCTAGGTAGCTAGTATGATTATTCCATATTAAGTGCCATTTTAGTGAAAGGTCAAATAGTTATTTAAAGTCTGAAAAGAAATGTGAGGAATAATATGTATTCACAAATTGGGTTGTAAAGTATGTGTGAAAAGTTTAAAAGAATTTCAACCAAAATTAGCTCCAATTAACTAAAGGGAAATAGAGTGAAATGAATAATCAGTATATGCCAACGTTTTAACTCATGAGATAGACGTAGCAACAACAATAGTGAAAAATACAAAATAGCTAGCTAGCAGGCCAGCTCATACATTTTGGACCTTCGATGTCTGCTTAAATTTAAATTGGTGACACAATATTTTATACCAAAGGTAAGGTGATCTCAATGCTAGAATTTAAATTTGACATCTCAAATTAAAAATAAAAAAAATATTTTTACTTTCGATTACATCCTCGATAGCTTATACTTCCTTCATCTTAATTCATATTAGCACAATTAAAATTTTTGAGGGTCAACCAAATTCTTTAAAAAGAATTTCTTTAAAATATTTTAAATGTTAATATATAATTTATAACTTTTATGATAATTTTTAAAATGTATAAATTGTTTTGAGGGTTTTAAATATTTATAACTCGACTTGTTTGTAAATTTTACGAAAAAAGATAAAATTCTAATTTCTAAATTCATACGACTATTAACAACTATATCAAATGAGATAGGAAGAAATATTTATAACAAGAAAGGTGATCTAGAAGATTCAATTTTATTGGATATGGAATAGATTAAATACTTAATAATCATTACCACATGAGAAACCGAGAAAGTATAGAGAAGCAATAATAACACTTTTTAAGGCATTTGCATGGATTGGGTTCATTTTGTCCTCCTCATTATTTTGCCTTTAATTTGATTCATCCAAAAAAAAAGAAGTAGTAGTATCAACTAGTATTTAGGCCTTCATGTCACACCACTTAGAGCACTACAACATCTTTGTTAGACACAAAGATGAATTCAGGATAAGTTCGATGAATTCAACGGAATCATGATACATAGGTGTAGCTTAATATATATAATCTATTATTATAGAATATATATATTAGATATACTATTATATATGATATATAATATAGAAAGTAGACTTATACTAAGACCTATTGTATTTTAGTTTTAAGTTTCTTGCATTCACTATACCTTAGCAATTATTAAGAAAAAGAAGATTGTAATAGATAATTAATTTCAGGATACAAACGGTTAATTCGATATATATGGTTCTTATTATAAATCATGTTAATTGTGAGAATTCGTCCTTAAATTGATAGATTTAAAATGTCAACCTATCATATCTTATTGAATTTAATAACGACCAACTAGGAGGACGAATAACATAAAGTAAAAGTAGTACATAGTATCAAGCAAAGTTCAACTTTTTTGTCCATAAATATACCCTTTGATAAGTTATGTATCTTTGCTTATCTCACACCTTCTCATCATTTCAAAAACTCAACCAAATTTGTCTAGCAAATTCTAATAATATGACTTGTATTTTTCAGAGACTACACTATAATTTGGTTGTTTTGGTGGAACAAGGCCAAGGGAGTGGGTTGACATAGAAGACTTTGTTTGAGTGTGGAAGAAGAAAAGTATAACGTAACACCTTGTTATTTTTTTCCCTAATATAAATAATACAAGTCTAAATGAAGTGAACCAAATTCACAATTAATTCTTGAAAACACACACACACACAATGGCACAAATAATGTTAAAATGAATCTAGTCACATTTGTTTTGGCTTGGCTTCTATAAATGTGATGTGAAAGAGTTAGAGGTGGGGCATGTCGTCCATTTTCTTTTGTAGCACAAAAAAACAAAGTTAGTAACACCAAAATGTTGTTATGGAGTGTTCATTAATTAGTACTCTTTTATTATTAATTAAGGATCGCAAATTTAAATTCTAAATATTTTATTTTAAAATTAAATTTTTTGAATATAAGGTCAATTAATCCATAAGCCTCTAATTAAACGTGCGAGTTAAAACAACAAAAAGACATTTTTGTGAGTATAAAATAAAGCTACCTCCACTAAAGCTAGCACTTTGCCTGCTATCACTACTACACTCATTTTCAATTGCTTCATTTTATTCCATTTAATTATTACTTACTCTCTTTTTTTAAAGAATTTTTTTAGGGGGTGAGAGGAATGGAAGTATGAAAAAGAACTCAAAAAAATAAAAAGAAAAAGGGAAAATAGAACAGCTGGAGTGGATTGTCTCATAGTGCATTCTCTTGTCCTTGTAGACAAATAGGAATTGGGCAATGGAAGTGATTTTGCTTTCTAAAAAAAAAAATTGGACCCCATTTGGTTTGCCATTTTAACTTCTAAGGAACTTTTTTTGTATTTTCTGAATGGAAGAATAAAAAAGATGATTAGATGGTTTGAGTAGTCGCATCTACTCTGAGTTGAACATTGACAAACATGCTTTCGTGTAGAAAAACTTTTGGTGCACAAATCATTAAATTTAGGTACAGTACCCAACCCTATATATTATAAACAATTATGGGTTTTGTTATGACACAATTTACAAGTTTGGAGCGATATCTAATGACCCCTTCAATCATCAAAGTCTTCGACTAGCTGATTCATTGGGCTTCAATACGATAAAATAGATCTTAGGACGAGGTGGTCGAGTTATATATCTTTAGAAGGAACCCTTACTCCTTCAATTAGAGTAGAGAGTCAGAACATTGTTTTCTCCATATATAGTTTACGAAATCAATAGTTAAATTTCGTTTATTTGATCGATATTCTTATTGAAAATTTGAGATGGTTATTTGAGGACGGACTTACACTAGTGTGAAAATGACTTGTCAGAAATATTTCTGATAGGTGAAATTTAAGTAATGAAATTTATTTATAGTCACAATCACAATATACTCAGTGTGATAGACGATAGCAGAATGAACCTACACTTACAATTCGTAGCGATCTAATAATAGAATGTTTTGTGAGAACTCAATCTTGTCATAATACACTTAGTGAAGATTTACAAGTAGAAACTAACAAAACACACTAAAAAAAAAAAACTGCTGGGTTTTGGTGTCGACTACACAAAAATATATTAACATAAGACTAGAATACGTAAAGAAATACATGGTACATGGATCCAAAATATGTGAGAATCAAGAGTTGAAAAATGACAATGTCAAACACCATGAAATATACTCCATAATGGTGAATACGCGTGTAAAAATGACAAGGACAAAGAAGAAAACTCAATATTAATGGTTCATTGAGAATTAAAGAGATTTTTTTCTACAACTCTCCATCAAATTTAAAAAAAAAAGAGGTGAGGAAGGGGGTTTGAGAAAGTGATTACAATCTGGGAAATCGAACCCTCACATATAAAATAAGAGTTCAGATAACCAATCAAGTAAGCTATTATGATTCGCGTTGATTTGGATATGAATTCTTGTGCTACACGTAATGAATTTGTGTTTTTTTTAAAATACTTTTCACTTTTTTGGGACCTTTTTAGGGTATTGTTGCATTCATGTCTACAATGTGACAACACAATCTATATGCAGAATTGCAGTCCATACAGCACTGCAGAAGTAGAGTGCACTGAGCCTCACCTTTTTGGCACGTTGACAGATATTTAAGTGATGTTTCCATGTAATGAATGGCTGAACGCCCGGACCTCTATCGCGACCAACTTTTTTTAAGGTAATTCTATACAAAAAGTACAAGAGATATATCTGTACACAACTCAAGGACCCATAGAAACACTTTGTCCTGTGTTTTCGCCCCGGTTTGATACTTATGTTAAATGTTAATTGTAATTTGAATTCGTATATCGTGAATTATTTTTTGAGGCGATCATATCTTCCAGTAATATTATTTTCTATTCTAAAGAACTAAAATCTATGACTTCTAATTAAAGATAGAGGAATTTCAACTATCCCACAATTAGTAGCGGAGCCAAAATTTTCGATAAGGGAATATAAAATCTAAAAAAAGAAATACACAAAATAACTGCATGGGCATCGATATCCATTTTATATACCAAAAAAATATTTTAACCATGTAAATGTAAATATAGTACAATTTTTCGACGAAGACCCAAGATATGGTGCTCGCCTGACGCCACAAACAACTCACATGATATGCCAGGGATATTATTATTGTAATTTTCACGAAAAAATAATATGGGTTAATGGCGTCAATTTATTGTAGTATATATTTACTTATTAGCACTCAACATTTTTTTTTGTAAATTACCTTGATTTTTTGGGGGTAAAGGCATATTAAATATGCTCTATTAAAAAAAATAATACCATTTTTATGTTTCCCCCACCCAATATAGATTGATCAAAAGAAATAGAACTATTTTTTTGAAATAAAAAAAAATATGTCATTCCTTGTCTCTATCCTTTGCCTCTAAAATCTGTTCCTATTTCTTTAAAGATTTCTTCTTTTCTTTGCTCTACTACATTACGTTTTTCTATTCTTATTTCTGCTTTTATGGTTTTTCCTTTTTTTAAAATTTTTCTTCTTTTTTGATTTTATGTTGACTTAACAAATTCAATTTTTCATACCTTTAATTATTGTGCATGTCACTTATTTTTATAAAATACCTAAAACGCAAGCCAGCACAAAAAGGAACACAAAAGAATCCGGTTTGAAAATTGGTATAAAAATCCACATTTTAAAGTAGATTATTCCAAATATTAAAATTACAGACGTACGATTTCACCATTGATAGTTATTATAAAGCTTCACACAATTTGAATTCATTATTTGCATTACGAATTTCTGTGATAAGTTTTAATCGGTAATTATACCAATAATGAAAAATGTCGCTTGGGTCCATATCTTAATTTTAATGAGCGTGTAGGTCAAGTTAAATGTGATTGTAGGAGAACGAGTAGATGTAACTGAATTAATATAACATTAAATTGTATTGCCTTTTTTTCAAAATCCGTATTAGTTGAATCGAGATACATTAATGCAGAGTAATTCATTTGACGTTCTTTTGATTTGATGTATATTGGATAATTGTTCCTAATTCATTACGATATTATAACTGATAGTTTATAGATCATGCCATTGTTTTGTGCATTTAGTTCTATTTTCACCTCATTCTCAATTTTTTTGTAATTCAACTTTAAATACGTGTAATACAATGTATGTAAAATTTTAATTTATTCATATTTTTACTTATCTTTTTAATATGCGATACGTCCTTAACTTCCATTCGTTGATAAAAGTTTTTAATTCACCCTACAGATGAATGTCTTGTCAGCAATAGATACGTTTTTCGTTCATTTTTTTAATTCGTCTATTTATATTCAAAGTTAAAACCAGTGTCGTTGTAACACATTTTATATACAATTTTCATCATTTCTGCATTTTTATTTAGTTTGTTCTATTGATTACTTGTTGAATTCCACTCCTCGGCTACTGTGTTAATTCACTATGAAATCATTGTTTAATATTTTCAATCTTGTTACATTTTTATTCATGCTTAATTTTCTTCTAACTGCCTGACTTTAAGATTGGGTCTTACATTTTCAATACAAATTTAATGCTAGTTGACATCTAATTGTATGATTGTACAATTGGTATCTTTGTTTAAGTAATTATTGATACACGTTTTATTCAGGTGACTGCATTGATCACAAAGGATGTTCTTTTGTTTTCGACACTTTGCATTCATTATTAATTCCTTTCTAATAATTAAAAGTTTACCATATGAACGACATTCTCTTATTTAAGTTCCTAATTCATTTTGCATTTTCTTATTCCTTCTCTTGCATACGCTTAATACTAGCTGTCTCGATTAATAATTCAACTTTAGATGTTGGTAATACATTTTAATTGAAAAGTTCATTCCATTCTTCAGGTTTATGTCTCTTCATCTCTGTTCCGATTGTATACAGTTCTATTCTAATTAATTTAACTGTAATATTGTTTGTATGTAATATAGTTCTTAATTTAAAATCTTTCTTTGCAGTTTTAGCTCTGGCTTTTCCTGTTACAAATGATATTTTACTGCTCATAATAAATATTGATATAGTTTTATAGAGTTAGAATGAATTAATTATACCATCGGAAAAAAAAACAAATTACTAGTATTAAGGAGACAAGCAACAACAAACAAAACAAGAAAGAAAGGACAAGAGTAAAGAAAGTAGGAGCAAATTGGAAGAATGAAAGCAAAGAAAGGGAGGGAAAAAAAATAGAGGGAGTGAGACAAGAAAAGAGAAAAGAAAGACAAAAAAAGAGAAGCCTAACATAGAAGAAGAAGAAAAAATTGAGTGAGACCAGAAAAAAGGAAAACATTTTAATAAACTTATTGCCTATAAATGTGGGTGTAATAAATAAAAAAATACGCTATATAAGTTTCATTTAAATATGTATAAAAATGTATCAATATGTACTTTTTTCAGTAAATAAGTATATAATACTCAACCCAAAATCGAAATACTTAAAAAAAATTTAGACAAATTATGAATTTCCTCGACTCTACTATCTAAATCCAGAATTAGGACATGAAAGATACCTACCCCCCCCCCCCAAAAAAAAAAAGTTAAAAAGCCCTTGACTAATTAGAAGAGTACTAAGGGGGCGTTTGGTCCGGACGTATTAGAATAAACTAATCCCATGATTAGATGTCGGTAATTTAATACCGCGATTCTGTAGGAATTTGTGATTTGTGGGGCCTATGTAGTCATGGCTTAGTTAAAACATCCTACTGGTATTACTGTGGGTATTGCTAATACATCCAGGAGGTAAGAGCTCTCTAATACCATGGACGATACTCTACCCGTAAAGACAAACAATACCCTCCAATCCTTTTAATATTTAATTATTTTTTTGATTTTATTTTTATATCTATACCAAATAACTAAGTGATTTATTAAATAAATCTAGGACCGTACAACTCCTTGCTTATTTAGATTATTAATTTTTAGTTTATAACTATATGAATGAATGTAATCTAGTTATTATGAGATAAAATTTATGATAATCGACTAAGATGTTAATGTGATGTATTTGATTTAAGAACTAATTATAAGTAATAATTAGTGTCTCTTATGTAACAGTTCTTTAAACATTACAAAAGTAGTCTAAAAACAAGAGTTTGTATCCTATTCTACACCACCACCAGCGCGTACAAACAATAGTTAACTTATTGTTTCTATATTTATTCTATCTATTTGTATTTGATAATTATGATCAAAAGTTCTTTTAAAATTTATTGATACCAACCAAACAACAGTTCAATAAATGTCTCTCGCCACCAATTCATTATAGTGGTGACCTTTTCGAGTATTATTAACTATCCAATTATGAGATGAAAATTATTACTCTCAAATAATTTTGAGAAAATAGTGAACATGCAACAATCAAAAAATTTGAGTTTTCGCCCTAACTACCGGTCTAAATTCTATATTTAAAAAAATAATAGTCTCCGTTGAATTATTACTTGACCGTCAATACAGAAATACAAAAGGTGTTCATAATCACTCAAGGGTCCCCACTAGTAATCGGAAAGCTTTTTTTAAAAAATATCTTAAACCTAGCCCCACAAATTAGGATAAGAATACACTGAACCCACACCTGATAAAAATAATCTCCCGCATATAATCCTCGGCATGCTAATCCCTGCATTTGCTAATCACCGAAATTACAATCCCTGCATGTTCATTCTTTTATACCAACGACTTCTAATATAGTCATCGTATCAAGTAATGCAAGTCGGCACATCAGCAGAACTAATCCTATAGTTTATTCCCAATGCTTGATTATTACGCGTTAAAGATCACACAATGGGTCTTACAACCACATAATACACACTATCAAGTTTTAGAATTTAACTCAGCAAACAATGAATAACATCCTCAATCATGTTTAGCATTAGTGTATTATTAATCTTTGTTTTTTGAGGTGTGTGTTTAATTTTCTAATATTTCTTTTATCTGTTCAGATCGAAACAAAGTAAGTAAATTTCAAACATACTAATAGTCCTAGGTTGTCATTAGGCTGCTAATACTGACTTACTACTGAATATAGAGAACGACTATTTTTCTTTGACCGAACTGTTGAATTTTAAAATTTTGTCCGTTGAGCTTGTGCTATTTATCATGTTTTCATCATTGTTAACAAAGGGACTAGATAAACTTGAAAACAACAAACCCAATATACTGTAGCTTAGTATAGGATGAATTCTCATGATATTGAATAAGTTCTTTAATCTATTCCGATGTTTCTTAATTGTTCAATTTTGAATTTTAATAAATGAAGAACAGACGAAATTATTGGTACCTACATACCCTCACTATGTAGAGTTTTGTGTTTAAAAAGGGATTTGTAGTGAGTACCTATTTTAATGACCCGTAATGAGTTTTAGAATTGTGTTATCAACAAGGGCTTTGTATAAGACTGTAAAACTCTTCTATACAATTACTTCTCGTTTACCAATAGAATGGATCTCCTTTCCTTTTAATTGTTTTAAAAAAATCAGCTCTTTTCTTTTGTTTGTTCGTCACAGTTTCCTTTTAATTTACGATGGTGACATCTCTTCCGCCAAGACAAAAAACGTTTTGTCCTTTCATAAACTTTTACTGTAGACCCACAACGCTCAACGCTTCTTTTTTCTATAAACCAAGTCAAATCAAATCCTTTTTTTTCGCCCACAGAGTGTTTTATTTTTAACTACTCGGTTCGGTCACCCCTCCCACGTCAATACACACAAAGAAGCCATTACCTCGTTTTCTGGTGGAAGCTGGCCCTGTAGTATTGCTATGCTCCCCCCCACTTAAAAGATTTCTGCCACATACATTAATAATTAATAATAATAATAATAAGTATATAGATAGATAATAACTAAAATATAATAATAATAATAAAAAAAAAATTTTAATAAAATTATATGTCCATTGTTTTATCCTGAAGTTGAGGAGGATAAGGGACTTATCGGAATAAGATGAAGGGCTACGATGAATAACTATGGAATCGAATTGACATTCGATTTCGAGAGCATTTAGAATATTTTCGTCCCATCGTCCCTGTATTTTAATTTCGATCCGTAATTGCGTAGACGTTTGTTTTGAATTATCTTACTTTATTTTGATTTTTTAAATCCAAATTGACAATCTATTATAAAAAATATAAAAGTATGATTTAATATTTGGTCAACTCATTGTGTATTGATCTTTGAATTTGGCCCTCATAAGTAAAAGTTTTTCTTGAACACAAATTTAAATTTGTATATACATACTTCATCCAAATAGGTTTCACTTAACTTTTTATATTTTCAATCCAATATTATTATGGTGAGTCACTGATAATGTTAATGGGCCCAAAAGAACTGCTTTCGTCGTTCGCTAGGGACATGTTTGTTTCTATTGGGCCGTACCCCTGGTGTACTTAGAAGTGTAAGATAAATATTTTTTTTGCGTCAGTAGTTCGATATCATATATCAAAATTGCATAATTTGAAAATTATATCATGTAGAACCTTACTAGAGAATAAAAAAAGTTCATTTATCATTAATTAGATTTTTCATCATTCCGTAAACCTCACCATCTACGCTAGCAAATTCTGATAATAGAAAACATGTATTTTAGACGACACTCCACAACACACATAACCTAGGAAAGTACCCAATTAAACTTAAAAATATTGAGTTGGTTTTTTCGTCGTATAATGGAAGTTTTTTGGTGTGACGGTCCCCTCAAGAAGGATCCAAATACCCAGTGCTAAAGATAAGGTGTCATATGCCATTGACAGAAAGCAAAATGAGATTAATAAATCGAGTGTTTTTTTTAAAATTTGTCACTAAATTTTATTTAATATTTTAAATGATCTTTGCTTTACTGTTAATATCAAATGAGCGATAGAATTGTTATATACATTGCTTTTAGTTATATTATTTTTTAATTTATATGATACAATATCTTTTAAAAGATTACTACGTTAAATTAAATTAAGCATAAAATATATCGTCATCATTAATCATGTCATGTCAATTTAATTTTGTTTTCTGATGTAGACGAGTCTTTTTTTGCTCAACTTTTTGTATATTACAATACAAACCCCTTTACTACCTGTCATTATGGGATCAAACAACATAATCATGTACTATAATGTACTGCACCAAAGAATGGTTCAATTTTTTCTTTTGCCCCCATAACTTTTAGTATATGGTTATGATATATATATATAAACGCGATGACTTATTTGAATTTACAAAGTTTGATTAATTACAATGCTTTTAAAGTTGAATGTTAACATTTGGTGTGATACTATTAAAGAAACCTCAGATGCTAACATATCAATTCTATTTTTAACGCCTCGTATAATAGAATCTTCGCTCTGAAAAAACCATTGACTATAACAATCACATAAACTAATTACGATGATGGTTATGTAATGACCAATTGATTTTGTTTTATAGTGTTTCACGACCTGAAAACAAAATAGCACACATTACGCATCTCCAACAACAGTTCGATCTTTTCGCACTCATAATGCACTAAATAATGAATACATACATTAATTAATAGGAAAAAAATGCGGTAAAATGAGGAGACCGAGGATGCTCTAAATGTTTAACTCTATCTATTAAGCAATGTTACTAAAATCCCACCACATTTCAAAAATAAAGAAGAATAAACTAAAATTTGTAACCCAATCCGTGTAGTCGGTTTGTCGGCTCACTAGATTAAGTTTGATCTGAGAAAATGACTGTTATGATATGATTTAAGGGGTGTTTTGATATTTTCCCAAGTATTATAATTATGAAATTAGGGGATAGTTTACAATTTATTTAGTTCGAATGCGTTAAGAAATACTATTCTATAACGTAATAGTGGGTCACTCTTGATCACTATTAGAATGTATGAGGTACTAAGAATTAGGGTCACAAACAAATCTGTGAAGACAGAAAACAAGACAGAAAAGACAAGAGGAAAAAAGAAGAACAGTGAGTAAAGACCGGCTGTAACGTTGTCAAACCCGAACGACGGACCCTTAGGTAAATCTGACAACAGCCACATTATGTTCTTGGCAATAAATTGTTGGGAGAATGTTTGTATTAATTATCTTAATGACTTGGCGGCCTGTAGGGTTGGCAGGAATAAAAAATTAAACTTATATAGTGATATTGGAATCATATAATTTATGGCCCATGATGATTAATCAAGATGATTTTTATATATTTGTTTAGGGTTTTATGGCATAAGTACATAAATTTATGTTCTAATTGCTACATATGTTGGACACGTAAACTTTAAATGGTTTCTTCCCATTATGTGTACGTAGGGAGTTAGCTCCATGAGTTGAATTCTGGATATAAAGTGGGGACTAAGAATCCGTAATGACGTCTGCCAAAAATACCAAAATAATTGATTGCTTGTAGTTTATACAATAATTTTTATTATTCTGTTTAGTCTTTGGAAGAATAACGGAAAACGGACCTGATTGGTGAGTATTTAATTTGATATGTGTATATCGTAGTGGCATCTTTTGGTATGGGAAGTAGTAAGATATATGGTGGCTAATGGAGTGTATAAGGATTAAAGATGATCAAATTACAAGTATAGGTTGATAGAGGCATAACAATTCGAGGAAAAAGAATCATTACACCAGTTCATAGGTTGGCAAGATTGCATAAATCGCAGGAAAATAAAAGAGTATTAGGTAGTGGATTACTACTGGGAAAGTAAATTAGTTAGCTCGTCTACCTAGTGTCCAGTTGGTAAACTATTAAAATAGGTAATTAACAGATTAGGGTGTATATAATCATAGATCACCATATGTTAGATTAATGAGGAAGTACGACTTACCTATAGACTTTAACATTGGGAATTTATTAAAGGTTAATGGCATGTGACGATTCGGCGTCTGAGGCTAAGAGCATATAGTAATATGCAATGCCTATAGGATCGTTCCCTCCCACCTTATGCATCCGATCGCTTGTTTACCGTTCGGCGGGGTTGAGGACCCACCAAGGTCACCCTCCCAGCGCCGCCCCCCAGCACCCGCCCCTCACCACCAACCCACGAATCGCTGATTAGTGACAGTTCGACACGGGGCCCCCCTCTTCCACCCGGTGGTGCCCGTGGTCTGGTTTCGTGCTCTTTGCTCGCCCCTCCTTCCTCGCTGCTGTTGAGCTGTGCGCGTGCCTGCTACTGTGGCCGTTCCTTCGTCCTTGCTGGTGCTGTGTGCTGTGGTGGGTGTGGTTTGCTTCTTTGGGTCTGCCCTCCCCTCAGCCCCCCCCTTCACAACCACAACACACAAGTTCCCGAACACCCAACCCTGAGCTTCTCAAAATTCCTCTCTTTCCTTCACACGTCTACAAGCAGTTCGATTTTCCACCCTCCCTCCCTTGTTCCCGTTCACCATGCCTTTTACTCAGCCCGATACACCCCCTTACCACCATTTATTTGCATTCCTACTCCTTTCCTTTGAGGTGTACCCTTTCCTCCCTTTTCCCTATTTCGTTCGCCGCCCTAGTTCCCCCTCCCTTCCCTATCCTTTTTTATCCTCCCGTCAGTACGAATTATACTCTCTACTAATATCATATCGAAGTGATGCTTGGAATAAAGAAAATCTGATGAAAATAAATAAACAATGGAATTGAAAAGCCGGGTGTATAATAAAGGGCTATAAATAATATGTAAATTTGTGCTCGGGTCGTGTCATCGTTCAGCACACTGGATCTGGATCGGGGTTCAGTGAAGCCAGAGAGTGTCACGTCCGCACGTCTATTCTGGATCGAAGTGTCACGTTCCGACATCTATATTTTCTGGATCGGAGGTAAGGTTCGGCCAATAATATTAAAGGACAAACATGTTGAATTAAATGGCAGGTACTCAATCTCAAAAAAAGAAATCAACTCCCACAATGTTTTGTAGGGGCATGATTCCCTCATTGGGCTATGCTATCATGACTTATATCCCTGGGAGCTTAACTTACAAGTTGTTGATACTGTCACGTTTTGTTGGTGGTGTGTTCACCTTTTCCTTCTTCCCCCGTCGTCCCCCCGACCGCCACCCCACTCCTTTTCCCCCCCCCCCCACCTCCGCCGTTAAAGTGCTCTAGGGCCAGTCATTCCGTTAGTATTTGTGGTAATGAGTTTACTAATTTTGGGGTCTGACGACCCCGATCACTTACTCAGTACATATGTCGCTCCGTATAGCACTACTTGTTTTCCTTTTGGTTTCCTTTTATGGAACCTGCAGCTTTGAGTAGGTACCTATGATCGTCAGATCTTTCCATCAGCTCTAGCCAGCCTCAGCATATCAAGTTCCAGGGTGAGCTATAATTCCTATGTTCGTTGTGGATTCTTCCCCGACCGTATATGACATGAGGCTATATACTTCGGACACATACACCATTTATCATCATTTTGGTGTCTTTGATATCTTCTTAGACCTAGAATGACGAGATTAGGATGTCCTGTTGTGAGACTTTCAGGTTGTTTGTGGGAAACGGATAGTAATTAAATTTGAGCCGGTCCCGACAAAATTTATTAACTCTCACAGTTGAATTTTTTCTTGGTTAACATGTTTTGTGGATTTGAATGTTTTTTCTGGTTTGTCCACTAGGTAGGGTTACAGTGGAGCCACTCCCACGATCGTTCTTAGGCTCGTGACAAAAACATGAGTGCATGATAAAGATGTATCTATAGCGATAAAAAATAAAGGAAAGTGGAAACGTATTAGTGAAAAGTTGGAGCAAACAGCAGTGTCCATTGAACATAGCTCCTATCGATAGAGAACATGATCTAATTAGATAAAAAGTCTTAGGACTATGGAAAATGTGTCGACTAAACACTCGTAGTTCTCGATGTAATAAATTTGATCTTCATTAAGTTTAACTTGTGACTAATATATATATAATCACTTTTAACTCTAAATCGAAATCATCCCTTGCTCTCACATCCACCTAGGTACTATATTAGGACATTGATTGATATTTCGTTCAGAGTTATAACTGATATTAGTAATCTGCAGTAAGAATTAGATCATTAGTTATTTTAAGTCAATGTATTATTCTATGGACATAGCAGTTATGTATGAGTTGTTTATGTAATATTAGTGTTGGTATACAAGAGAAGTTATGTAAAGCTCGTTTATCTATACATGAAAAGATATACATCTTCTATCTAACATAAAATAATACATAGATTTCCTCATGTAATTTTTTAAATTGCCAATCAAATGTCATATTAAGTTTATACATGAATAATTTATTTCTTATCTGCCTATCAAACTTATCAAACTTCACGTAAGTTATATAGAAATTAATACATGTTACTTAAAGTTACCAGATTACAACCCCTAAAGGCTATTAGGATTTGCTTTGATATACTCTAAATTGTAACTTCTTGACAAAAAGACTACACAACCCTAATTACACAATTAAGGTTTACTTTCATAAACTTGAAAATCTCGTAAGTTGATTTTAGAATTCACAAAGACTCTCTTAAACTTTAAAGTCCACTTCTCACTATATAACACTAAAACCACTAAGATAATTAACACTGAATTGTACTAACTCCACAACTATTAGACTTTATACCACTACAACAAAAACGATCATTAACGGCATTTAATTTTTAATTACCGCTAAATATATATTTGTAGCGGCAATTGTCACTATTTATATATGTCCCTAAAACCTTTAGCGACATTAGTTCTAATGTCATTTAACTAATGTTGGTAAAGACGTTAACACTCTTTATTAGTTTCAATATTTAATGCCGCTAAAAGTTGTTTTTGTTATAGCGTATCAAAGATTGTTGCATTACTCAATTTCTAGATTCAAAGATACCATTGTATGTGTAGCCTAGCCACTTGAAAACCTAGCAAAAAAAAAAAACTGTTGGATCAAATATGGTACCTTTAATAATTGTTGTATTCTAGTATCAGAATTATTACTATTAGGCAGACATGGAGAAAAGATGTGGGCCTTTTGGGCCTAGTGAATAAAACAAGTTCATAAAAATGGTTAGATCCAAAATATGTCAATGTCCGTCACCTTTTTTTGGAAAATGACGTCAACACTTCATAATTTATAAGGGCACGTGGTGACATGTGGTTTCCTCTACAACAACTTGAGCCAAATTTTGGAAGGCATTAGTCTCCATATGCTACCTAACTGAGTTGGAACCTTACGCTTTATGTTTGGATGGTAGTTAGGTATCATTTTATAATATATCGTATAGTATTATATTATATTGTATTGTATTATGTTATTTTAATAAATATAATGTTTGAATTGCTTTGCGCAGTTTGGATGAACAAAATGTGAAATGCATGGAGTGAGACCATTATCATACCCTTTTAAATTTATCTAGTGAACATAAGCTTAGAGTGTGTACTAGGCAAGACTATGACTGAGTCAACTGGACCCTCGCTAATTTGCGCTTTCATTCGCGACTTGAAGCCAAGTCATTGACGAGCCTCAAAGGACCTTTCAAGCGTCCTCACTTCGATTCATTTGCTTTCCCTACTGAGACTCGCTCTTCTCGTCCAGAAGAATAGTTTTCTTCCTGGTTAACTAGTCATTGGTCTTTAGCACCAAAGAAAGTCAAGAAGGTTGGGATGCAAGGTGGTTGTCGCTCAACCAAATATGGAAGCAAACTCCGTGAAAAAGTCGTGTGCATCAAAGAAATGTAAGGGCTCTATCTTGAACCTTGTTGTATCGTTCTCGGTCGTTATATAATATCACATATCTATAATTTAAATAATAAACCTACAAAAAGAGTAAGGTACGAAATAAATCTACTATGATGTAGTACTATAATGTACTGCACCAAAAAGGGTCATTTTTCTTTTGCATAAAGTTTTAGTATATGGTGATATATATATATATATAACGCGATACTTATTTTGAATTAAATTAGTTTGATTAATATACAATTGCTTTTAAAGTTGATATACCATTCGGTGTGATAATATTTAAAGAAACATGGATTTCTAAACATATTAAATTAAACGCTCGATTAATAGAATCTTTTGATATGAAAACCTTGACTTATAAATAACTAACAATATAAATAGTACGATGATGGTATGTAGATTGAATTATTGATTTTGTTTTATAGGGTCAAGACATGAAAATAAATAGCAAAATTAATAATAATAAAAAAAAAGTAGCATCATAATCAATTACAATAATGAATAAATACATTAATTAATAGGAAAAATGGTAAAATGAGGATCATCCGGTGCTGCTCAAATTTTAACTCTATCTAATAATGCAATGTTACTAAAATCCAAATTTCAAAAAAAGAAAGAATAAATAAAAGTAGAACATGATAATATATATATAATATATATATTCATGATGCCATTATTTTATAAGAAAAATTACAAGGAAAGTAAGTGAAAAAGTTGATAAAGAGTCCATTGAACATAGCTTATAGATAGAAGACATGATTAATTAGATAAAAGTCTGACTGTGGAAAATGCGTCCTACTCATAAAATTCCGTAATATTCTCGATCACTAAGAGAGTTTGGGGAAGCGGATGAAAGAACACTGCGGGCTTTTCTTCTTACACCATAACTTTTTAAATTTTGACTGTATATATATAAATATATATATAATCACTAACTTCTAAACTCAAAATCGTAACTTCTCATCAATCACTTGACTATATTAGGAGTGGTTTGGTATTTAGTTAGAGTTAAATTAGTATTTAGTAATGTAAAAATTAGTTATTAGTAAAAGTCAATGTATTATTCTATGGACGTATCAGTTATGCATGAATTATATATGTACTATTAGTTATACATGTTGGATTTTAAAAAGGTGTGAATGGAAAATGAAGAGTTGCGACTTTTATGAAGAGTTGCGACTTCTATAAAATGTTGCGACTTTTATGAAAAGTTGTGACTTTTATGAAAATTGGCGACTTTTATAAAAGTTGTGACTTTTATGGAAAGTTCTGACATTTATGCAATTGACAGAACTTTTATGAAAGATTGTTACTTTTCCAAAGTTTGTGCCTTTCCATTAACACACATAAGAACTTTTTTGTCACTATTCCTTTTGTTTCTATAATTGAGGGATTTTTCTCTCATTTTAAATAGAATTCATGACTATTTCTTCAACAACTAAATCTGTCTTCTAAGTTAGCTTTACTGCCGTTGAGTTGGTTCGCTGACGCCGGAGTTTTTTGGTATCTATACTCTGGTATTGAGTCATTTACCCCTGGGAGCGATCATACGCCAAATCAAACCTCTGATACTAGAGGAAATAATTTCCTTAAGGGGAACCTTGTGAGGTCAGTGGACTTGATTCTTTTTCCTATAAAAGTTTCCGATTCGGTAACGTGTTTAAACAAAATTTCAGATTTGTGATTAATTTCAGTCCTTCTATTCTTTTGTTCTTCACTGTTCATTAAACTTGGTAACTTCGTGTTTCTGGCAAAGTTTGTTGGAATCAGTAAGATTCTTACACACATATTAACAATTATTCTTCTTTAAGAAAAATATTTCGTACTTTTTTTAAATCTGTTTTTGATTCTATTTTCGCTCTAGTTTTAAATTTTCTTTTCTAGATTGTGAAATGTTCTTTGAACTTGTTGTCTTACAAAGATGTTCAACGTTTTGTTCTAAGTAGGTCTGGAATCAAAGATGAACAACAATCGTAAGGAATATTATACTTTTGTTTTTTTTGTATTCTAACTGATTGAGAGAATCTTGCTCATGGAAGTAAGATAAATGCATTACTTCTCTATCATTCGTTGCTTTGTTTTAGCAAAGTCGAATGTGAGAATGTAACACTTTATTTTTTTATGGTATTCTGTTTAATGATTACGGTACTTTCTTATAAATAATCTAAGGAGGAGAATAGTTTCTAAGAGTACATCATCTTGATTTTTTTAATTTTTATATTATGTGTATCTTTTGGAAAAGATTTGCCACATATGTTGTGGAATTGAATTTTCTTCGCGATATTGTGCTTTTAAAATTGTTAGTTTGCAAAAATGAGGAGAATGCATATTTTTGTTGATAAAATTATGTCAAATTGTTTATACGTTTGGAAGACTATTGAATAGAAAAACTTCTATGTGAATAAGACTATGTGTTATCTTCTGTTTGGACAAAAAAAAGACTATTTGTAGTTTTTGTACTCAAATGAGAAATGTTAGTGTGTCTAATTGTTTAGACTAAAAACTTTTGTGGTTTTAATACTCTGGATACTTGGGACTCTGTGCATTGGGTTTTAAGAATATTAAAACTTACATACAATAGTCATGTTGTACTTTTTATTTCTATAACTCATGTAACTAGAAATAATTGTAGCAATTTGTGTTTGTCCTTATTGATTTCCTTATTTAAAATACTAAGTGGCATTTCCTATTTAATGATAGAGAAAAAAAACCCAGTGACGTAGAATTGGTTGATTTTGTGTCTCTATGGAATGACTTTGAATATTATGTTAAACATTGTCAAAGAGAATTGCAGCCTGTAATTCTTCTTTCGTAGAATATGTTTCCCAAATTACAATATTGAAAAACTATTTTCAAATACGTGAAAAAAGTATATTGGTATTGTGGTTGTTGAGTTTCTCTATTACTAGTATATAATGTTGACTAGTATGAAACATCCACATTTATATAATACTTGTTTCAATAATTGTGTTCTTTTTTATGGAAAAAATAAATACTTAAAATGTTGTGATTTTTCATCATGACAAGATGTCTATTATAATAACAAATCTTTGCATAGCATGAATAGTGGGTGAATAGTCATTTGTTATGTTTTTATAAAAATAACGTTGGACTGTATTGTCTTTATTGAACCCGATGAAACTTTGTTTCATAGGAGTTCTTATAACAATCACAATTGAAGTTATGAAAATGTCTTTCTGAAAAGGATATTTGCCAATCTAAAAAATGTGTTTGTATCACACAAATTGTAAGAAATAGAAACAAAATATTAGTGAGTTGTTTTAATAAACATAATGTTTGAAAGGACTGTATCATTCTCCGTCGTTATATAATGTCACATATCTATAATTTGAATGATAAACTTATAAAAAGAGTAAGGTACGAAATAAAGATAATATGAAAAGGTATGATACAAGATGAAATATGATTATTAAATAATAAATAAAGACAAAATGAGAAGAAAATATTAAGGTGACGACACGATCACACGAAACTTGTCATTACATAAAATGAGTCTTTTCAACGATGAATAAACTATACAATACAATAGAATTTAAATAAAAATCAATATAACTGTTTTATTTAAACTAACAATATAATACAATATAACGGATAACAAACATCCAACAAGGCGTCAAACTGTGTTACTCGTACACAGTGACAAAGTCAAAATAGTAAATATTATATGAGCATAATTATTTTTTTAATTTGCAGAAAAAATGTCAATCGACACTAAAGACGATAGTAGCTACGCTAGAGATCACACGTATGCTAAGTAGTGGAAAAGTTGTTAAAACTTCGAAGCCAAAAAACAAATAGGACAGAATTGAGTTTTCATTACATTTTTGTCTTTTCTAATGATTTGTTGATCTTACTTCCAACTCAACCATGGTATATTGGATTGATCAATGCATTACTTTATTTTTACATGAGGACATAGCAAAGAAACACAATTTAAGTTTTGAGACTTGATTGATCTTCCAAAAATTTGACTGAATTTTGAGTTAGAAGGAAATACTAAAGTGATGAGAAAGAGCTAAAATTGGAACTCTCGAATACAACAACTTCAATTTGGCTTGTCAATAATTATTGACAAATTACATATTTATCGATCGGCCAAACATATTACATGTTACCAAATATAATGTTTTGGAAAATGTATTAGATATCGAACAGTATTTAATAGTAAGAACAAAATAGACATAAGATGTTAAATTATCTATTGACTTTTCAAACTGATAAATAAATACTATTAAATAATTATTTTTAATAAAATGAACAAGTAAAAATGGACAAAGAAAATAGGCATTTTTATTGTGTTATGGCACCATATACTAAATCGGACTGGCATTGAGGAGAAGGCAAAGGGAAGAAACACGCCCTCCCAAAAGTGTCAATCTCCCTCACTTTTTGGGGAAAAAGACCTCTTTTAAAAATTGCGGTAAAATGCTAAGTAATATTTGTTATTTTTAATCAAAAGTATTTAGTTTGAACTCAAAGAATAAAGTTATCCTTAGTAAGTAGGATCTCACTTTCAAAGCGAATTTAAATTAATTGAACCATAAAGTGAGTATGAGATATAAAAAACGACATACGAAGAATATTCACATTATTAATTCAGAGGACAAGTGTCATTACATTGTTGTCATTGGTCTGTACCACAACTTGAGAGGATAGGCTAGATGGTTTTGTTAGAGGATGAACCTAACCAAAATTGGAATTATTGGAAGGTATTTG
This sequence comes from Solanum habrochaites, assembly GCA_027704765.1. Lineage (NCBI taxonomy): Eukaryota > Viridiplantae > Streptophyta > Magnoliopsida > Solanales > Solanaceae > Solanum > Solanum habrochaites. The sequence goes on from JAKWJA010002491.1 coordinate 53,489,277, forward strand.
AGGATTAAATGTAGCTCTATATTGGACACCTATGCCAAATTTCCAAGTAGTGGAAAAGTTGGCAACACTCTTCCAAAAGTTGAATTAAATTGGCTTCTCAACAATTAAAACTATCCTATCTTAACTTGCTGTATTATTCATGTTCTAGAAATGTTTTTAAAAAATGGATCATTGAGAACATTTATTGTGTAGCATGCAGGCATTGAGGAGTGGGAGTGGGCCTATTGGGCTAAGTGGAATAAAGATGAGGGCATATATTTCCAAAAGTGTCATTGTTCCTCACCTTTTTGTGGAAAAGGACATAACCAAAATCGTCATAATTCGTAAGTATTCTTCATTCTTAATCAGATATCTTGTGAGCTTTTACGATGATCAATAGTCTTCTCCAACTGTAAGGGAGCACCTTATCCCTTAAGAGTAGATTTTCATATCACAAACTCGAATTAGTCGAATTGCAAAGTATACTGAATATCGAGTGGCAAACGTATTCAATAAAATAAAAAAGAAAGAGATGTATTGAGGAATATTCACATTATTACTTGACATCAACTGCACAAGGCAAGTGTCATTACAATTGGCTGTCACTTGTCAGTACCACAACTTGAGGAAAAGGCTAGATGATTTTGTTAGAGGATGAACCTACCCAAGTTGGAAGGCTTTTGAGGATATTTAGCTCTATATTGGACACCTATGCCAATTGCCAAGTTGTGGAAAAGTTGGTAACCTTCTTCCAACAACAAAAAGTACAAACAAATTTTGTTCACATGTTTGTGGTCATTCTTAATGATTGATTTGCCATTCAATTTAACCATAGCATGATATATAGGGTTATTCTCCTCATATGAAATTCATGTACCATAATTAATTACTTCCAATGTGGATGAGGTGTAATATTACAAGACGATACATCCTCAAATAAAGTATAAGTCTATATGGACAGTGAACTTCAAACTCATTATACTTTCAGTTTGTAATTTAGAGTTTAGACTATTCGATAAAACAGAAGAATAATGTGAACTATTATTATGGTATTAGAGATTTCAAATTCAAATCTAAAAAATGACGTCACGTACATTATGATAATCGCAGATGTTAGCTTCCGATACTAGCTCCAAAAATGTGAGTGTCCTTCAACTTTTTGTGGAGAAAGACAATATGAAAATGATCCACATTATCACTTCATAATTCATAGGAGACACGTATCGTTAATTATGTGGTTGCCTATACCTACCTACAACTTGATGTCTAAGTTGGACAGCTTGGTTCAAAGACAAAACTGAACTTAGGCTGAAACTGGAAAGGTGTTATGCTTGAGTATCTAAGGTCACTAGGGTGTGTTCTTAAAAGTACGAAAAACAAGTTACTCTATGGTACGGAGGAAAATGTATTCCAATTTTTCTGTCAACAAAATCTCTAACAAAACAAGATAACCCTCTGATAAAATAGCAATTCTAAATTCATCGTCTCCTTCCTCCACACCCAACCCCCATATCATACCGATCCACCCTAATACTATTTTGCTAGATAGTAAAAAGTAAACTGGCTACCTTAAAACTCATGAAAGACTTTAACATTAACATAAGAACTTCTTTAATCTATGGTTCAAGTACAGTAAAGCGCTTCTGGTTCTTCCTACTGCGTACTAACCAGAAAATGACAGGGAACTAGGGAGGTGTATGCACAAACATCACATTAACACACAATAATCAAATAAACAAAGCGACACAGACAAATAACGAAAAATACGCCACCCAACACATAAAACTTCATGCCAATTGCCAAGGCAGGAAACCCAATACATGAGCTGCTGTTTGATTAAATATGGTAGAATCAAGAACCCAAAGTTCTAGTAACCTGTTTACAACCAAGTACGTATAGATAGCTCCCTGAGTTTCACGAAAGACACCTATCAGATACAAAGTACCTCAATGCACATAAATTTCCAAGTCCCACTATCCCAATAAAAGAGCAAAGTTAAAGAGTAGCCAAAAAGATGATTTAGCTTCTTCCTGCTAAGAAACATTTTCCAAGAAGCAACACTGCCAAGCAAATTACCAGCGTATCAGGATATCTTTGCCTTTGAGAAGTCCATTTCAGGATGCTGCAGCGGATCAAGAACAAGATGAGTCAGGTCATACAAAAAGAAAGGAGATAAACAAAGTAATACGTAATATCATGTTTGCACCTCTGCCATAAATTTCTTGAGAATTTCTTGTTTCTGCGTCTCATCACTTGTTGGAAGACCCATGGATTTCTGTCGCTGATCAAACTGCAAAAGCAATTTCTCATCAAGCAAATAGAAGTAACTAGCATCATCACACACTAAAGGCTCATACACTACAGCAAACAGGATTTCTCAAATGGCAGCCAAAGATCTGGGACGCAATATAATTTACATTTCTAATCTAATAAATGTACCAGACAAAGAAGAAAATGTCCAACTCAACCAGCCTATCAATAAAGTTGTCCAACGGGATTAAGCATAGAAATCAAGGATGGCTAGATGGCAGAAACAACCTAGAAAAATCAGCACTATGTAGGTGATACGTAACCTATTTTTCTTATATCCTCTTGCCAAGTATGAATCAGTTTGTTAATAGCTTCACGATCACAGGAGACACCATAATACAATATAGAGCATGGGAAAGACTGAAATCTCCAGCAACATAACTGAAATTATGAATCTTACCAAGGATAAAGATTTAAGAATCTGAAAGAAACTTCATTTTTTTATCCAAGTTATAATCCAATTTGAGATAGAATATTTCATACCATCATCTTTTCCACAGTTGATCGCGTCTCGGGGTCCAAATCTGAAAGCTTACTACTTTCAGGTTCTGCTTTCTGCGTATCAATTTCAGGTTCACCTTTCACACAGCATTTCCACCATTCCATTTGGTCCTTCTTAGTTAGGAGAACAGAGATGGACTTTTGGTCCTCTGCAAATACGTTAATTTAGTATCATTTGTCGTTAACAAAACTGCACCACTGTTATTGAACAAGACTCTATGATAGTTCACTTTGGAACTCATTAAGCACGGCTACAAAGTTTGAGAAAAACAAAACAAGCATAGCAAGCCTAACAGCACCAATGAGCTAGAAGATCGCTACAAAATCCAAAGAACACCACCTAGCAAATAAAAATATGAGCAACTTACCTAAACTCCAGAAACAATCATCAACTTTCCCATGGTCGATGAGGTATTTCTCCCTGCAAGCAAAGGAATGGAAGTCACTTACAGCAGGAGTGCAAATGCCAAATTTTTGGCTACTAAAGCATTGTATGTGAAAACACAGGCATACAGTAAATAACATCTTTGACTACCAAACTAAAGAATACACTCACATCAATTATTGGAGGCTGTCCCTTTAGTCCAACTTTAAGACGGTTCCTTGATATGTCACAAACAATTAACCTTGATTTGGTTCCAGGAGGCACAGGAATATTAATATTTACTTCCTGTAGTGATTGACCCCATGAGTAGTTCTCAAGGTCAAGGCCATTGTTGTTGTTAGGAGCTGCAGGACCTGCACATTTATCATCAAAGAGCGCAGTGAGAAGTTATGGTAATGCAAAACAAGAAAGCTTGAACTAATGGCAAACATGACATTGAGACAAATATAAAATACAGAAAATCGTAACAACACTTAACATGCAATTCAAGATTTACTGCATCACAAACAATGTCATATCATACAATTCAAGTCAAAGGGTCGTCGCAATTTATCAGTAACCTATCAAAAGGTATACACGTCTAGACTGAAAGTTGTCAGTGTCTTCTGATACCATATAAAAACCAAACAGGATAATAAGTAAAAGGAGACAACATAAGGCACCCAATACGAAGCTTATTTCAACCAAACTTTGCACAGTAGCAAGCTAAATTCAAGCCAAGTCCTTGATCATTTTGCAAAAACCAGCACACACAGAGAAACTCTTATTGCAAGGGGCTATTTGTCAATTAATTTGAGAATAAAGACACATTTAATGAGTTAATCTACCACATATAATGTATAACAAATTTTGAATAAACAAACTTTTTCAATGTAAACTGAAATTAGTACATGACTGCATAATTTCATAATCCACAACACTCGTAATGAACAACAGTTGTTAAGTTCAAATTTAAAACGGCTATCTAACTAGTAGTTCATACATCATTTTGATAAACAATTTAATATGACAACTTCTAATAAAATTAAGAATCCGTACTTGTTGACTAAAAGACTTAGGTCTTATAGAAGACCTCACCATTCAAGTCAGACCCTTTACACAATGCTTGCTGTCCTCTTTCTAGCCTAATTGGTAGCAATCCATTTCTAGTAACTAACCATACATAAAACTCAAACATAATTCAAACTAATACCTAGTAGTGGAATATCATTATAACCAACTTATATGCCACTCTTCCCACTTAGGAGTATCCCCAAAATGTCCCCAAATGTCGATACTCTTGAAAGTTTTGATTTCTTGGCAGTCATGAAAAATTCAAGAAATAGAAGAGTAGCAATCCCTTTTTGGTAACTAATCATAGACTAAACTCAAATGTAATTCAATGTTACCACCTAGTAGTACCTTATCCGTCCAAAAGTTGATACTCTTCTATTTCTTCAACAACTCAAAATCACCAAAAACTACTCAAACAATAAAGTTTGATCATTATGGCTAATAAAATATATGTCAAATTGTTCTCATCAACACACAAGTTAACATCTTTAATGTCATATGTAGAAACTAGAAAGTACCATTGTATAAACAGGACAGAGGAAGTATGTTTTTGGTTTCAAGTCCATAAAAGCACCAAGTATAACTTAGTTTAAGGCTGTAAAACTTATACGAAGCCAACATCTATTTCAGTTGACTATAGTAAAAGACTGAAGTACTATGTATCAGGAACAATAGATTTAGTGGTATTCAATTATACAGAACATTCAACTCAAAGACGAAAACTTTACTTGAACAGACTTCGCCAATGGCCAATGTAGCAGGATAAAAACAATCAATTCCTAAATAACTAATAAAAATTCATCCGATTCACAAAAAACGTTACCTTGAGTACCATTCTTGTCCACCTCCTTAGCCTCCTTCATAACTTCTTTCCCTTTTCCCTCTTTAACCTCTTCCTTCTTTGCAGCAGCAACTGGAACATCCTCCTTGACCTTCTTTCCCGCCGCCTTTGAGCTTGATGATTCTGCTTCCACTTTCCTCTTGCGCTCCTCAGTCAACAGCTTGTCTTTCACCATACGAACAACAGCATTGACATCATTAATCAATGAATCACTCTTGAAAAGATCAGATTCCCGTCCGACGAACTCGAACACGGCTTGAAGAAACCCTAGAGGATCAGCAGGATCAAGTACGGCCTTAAAGGGCTTTGACGCCGCCGCCGTCGCCGCCGATGATGGTTTGCTATCTTGCTCCTCGAAATCAGAAATAATCGCCATTGGATTGATCGAGAAAATGGGGATTAGGGTTTTGATGGATGGAAGTATATGAAGAGAACAGAATGAAACCCAAGTGTAGAGACTTCTTGTGTTCAAATGTAAGAGACTGAAGAGAATTCCAGAAGACCCTATTTATAATTATGCAAAAACAATTCTATAAATTTAGAATTATCAAAATTTTAATTAGTAATCCATTTTTTTATATATAAAAAAATTACGCTAAAATAAATTCAATTAATTAAGACTTCGGATTGACTTTATTTTTAAAATTAGATAATTTAAGGCCTGTGATGCGGATCCATATATTTTCATATTTTTGTTGGAAAAATTACATAAATTCACAACTTACTTATCATAATTTCCTCGCGAATTTTTTTATATTATTTATCCCCTCTTGGTTATCCCTCCATGAAGTAATTTTATCATTAGTAATGTTCAGAAATAAAAGGAATGTAATTCGGAGCAACAAAAAATTGAGATTTTTGTTATTTTAAAAAATTTCTCGATAGGAGGATGTACTTAGCCTTAATATATGATATTTCTATACTTTATATATAACCATTTTTTTTAGGGAAAATTACATAGGATGTCAGTAAATACAGTTTTTAATTTTTTGTGTCATAATTATGGGACCCAATATCTAATTTGTTTACAAATAAAAATAGTATTCAAAGATTTTTATAATATTTTATTCAAAATCAAATTTATCTCCTCCTTATTCTCATTCCATAAACTCTTTTCCTAAAATTACTCTTCCCTTCTAATTTTAAGTTCCATTCGAAAATTTTGACATTCTCCCTCCGATGTTCTTTTCACTTTCTTAGGTAAACGCGTCCCAAATCATGGCTTCAATTTTTTTTTTCTTGAGTCCTTCTACCAACACATTGTATATGTTAGTCTGATTGTTAGTTTTCATATTTTTTTAAAAAAAACATCTTTATTAATTATCAATTAACAAGTCTTGTGGTCAAAATCAGAAGGGTAGATGATTTCTTCCATGTATGAGATTACGAGAGGTAATGTCATTGGCATGTCAATGTATTGATAATCGCACCTCGTTCAATGGGTAACTCAGGATTCTGGGTTAATGTAGGGTCTATGGCAAAAACATAACAAGTTTAAGTTGACAATCTATAGAAACCTGAGATCCATGAAAACACAATTGATCTAATGGCAATTCATAAATCATCAACAACGCGAAATTTCATGCGGCATTAAGATTGTTGAAGGTTGAAGTAAGAAAAGTCATCAACATTGATTCAGGAAAAGATTGACTCTGCCGCATAGACTGGAAAATCGAAGAATATCGGACATCAGGTAGTGTAATTAATATTACAAATTCAAAGTTTGTATATATTGGTTTGTATATTAGTAATAGATACAAAGTATTATGAAATAGTTTTTTATTTTAATTGTATATTCTATTAATAGTATACCAATTCTAAAGTTTAGGTCTCTAAATAATGAAGTGTATATTAAGGTAACATATACAAAGTCTTATGAGGCAATAACTGTCCCCCTGTATACAATTACTTTAATTTTGTTAAAGAAATTTATTAAATCACTCTATAATATTATAATACATTATACAAATTCGTCGATATATAAAAAAATTTATGACCATATGAAACTATTGTATATCTAAAACGTTACCAAAAACAAAACAACCTCAAATATAGAAACATATTTCAAGCTACTCTATCTACAATTAACAAATGAATATTATATACAATCAATTTTCAATCATATATTTTTAAAAAAACAAAAACAAAACATGAAATCACAGATGCACATCTATAACTATAATATAGTATATCCAAACTTATTGTACCCTTATACAAATTCCTCCTAGAATTATACAAAAGAAAAAATAAGAACATAATAAAATATTGATTAAAAAACACACAGATTAACCCAAAAAAAATTAAAAGAATATTGATGGTCATATACATTGTAAAACACAAAACAGATTACGCACAACTATTGTATAAAAATTATATACAATTTTCGCAAATATCTACAATATATCAATTTATATATGTAACGGACCTGTTTAGTCGTTGAGCTACGTCGTCTGAAAAATAACGCTGAGGCGACGGACCACCACGAAGGACCGTCCATGGGACGACGACCGTCGGCAGGTCTCGTTTCAAAACACTTGGAAAAAAATCATAAATTGGTACTGAAAATCGACTCTCTGAACTTCGTAACGAAATGGCAGGACGGACCGTCACAGGTGTGCCGGACGTCCAAGGTGTGCGGACCGTCACAGGTGTGACGGACCGTCACAGAGTCTTTAGTGGAATCCACTCTCTGGACCTTGCGACACCTGCATGACGGACCGTGGCAGGCACGACGGGCCGTCACAGGTGCGGGCATCCCTTCTGTGTCGAATTTCTTTATACGTTTTAAGGACGTTTTTGACTTTCCCTGGCTTTAATATAAAGTTATAGGTTAATGTTAATAAGTCTAATTAACTTGGGGGTTAAAAAGGTAAACCTTAAGTTATTAGTGGTTATTATTGCACATCCTTTTATTCTTAATTTTATGTTAATTAAGTGGTAACGAAGAGGGTTTTGAATAAGAAAAAATAGAATAACAAGAGAGACAGAAAAAGAAGAAGAGAACGAGTAGAGGGAGAGAGAAAAGAAGAGGATAGCAGAGATTTTGAGAAGATAGCTGTTGATCGCAATTCTCGGTGGAGGTAGGTTATGGTTTTTACACTATTCGTAGTAAACTTAATAGCGAATGAATGTGTTGGGTAGTATTATTAAGTCTTTATATGCTTAATTGTCTGTATGCTGATTGCTCTTATATATATATATGATTGTGATAAAATAAGCATATGATGAAGCTATTGAATCTTAAATCTTGAAGAAACCCTAATCTACTTGTTAATGATGATGCCTGGTATAAAAGAAGGCTTAATGAACGAAAGTAGTGAGATTAGGGGATCGGGTGCCACGTTCCGGGGTACCAGGATAGAATATAGGATACGGAGTGTCCGTTTCGACACCAGGAGGAATATGAGGATCGGAGTGTCACGTTCGACACCAGGATAGTATATGGATCGGGTGCCACGTTCCGGTACCAGGATAGAATATGAGGATCGGAGTGGTCACTTCCGACACCAGGGATAGTATTGGATCTGGGTGCCACGTTCCGGTTACCAGGATAGAATGAGGAGTGGAGTGTCACGTACGACACGAGAGTATCAAGATAATGAATCTTGAAAGATTGTTAATTACACCAATCTAATGAACCTAATTCCAAATGAGTATGATGAGAGGCGTGAGTCCTCATTGATGTGCTTGGTGTGTAACCAAGGATTATGGTAATTGTAAATGTTGCATGCTAAGGATATTAGTTGATTTTATGATGTTACTTGATATATACGTTTTCTATTCTGAGTTGGCCGATTGATACCTATCAGTACTTGGTTTGTACTACCCCCCTACTTTTATGTTTTCTTCTTTGTTATTGTGGAGTGCCAGCAAACGTACCGTCGTCTTCAACTCAACGCAACTCTAGCCANGAGATTGATGTGCAGGAGTTTATTTAATCGGTTATCAACATATCCCCGCGAGGGTTCGTCATGTAGATAAGTTTTATCAAGCATGTCCACGAAGACAACATTGAAACATCCAACTGATTGATGAGCCATATTTTCTCACGACGAGTGACAGTACCTAGGCGAATGCTTTTCTTCCTGCCGAATAACATGACTTAATGTCTTGGAGTTCAAGCCCATCTTTTCTCTGTTGTAGCCTTTAGCAACCAAACGAGCCTTGTACCTGGCAATACTACTGCCATCAGCATTGTGTTTAATGTTGTACACCAACCCTGTTACAAAAAAACAAAGCCCTGGGTGCCCCGCCATGGGGCCTTAGGTAACAAGAACCCCAGTTTTCTGGATCAGTCAAAGCCTTAAAACCTCTTCATCCGATAGCAAGACTCCAATAAGCATTTTTTGGGCAACAAGTGGTTTGTTGTAAATCCTATCGGGCAGGTGTTGTATTTTGGTAAAAAGTATTGTAGCCTGAAAGGTTTTGGGTAAGATACCAACCGTCGTGGCCACGGTTTAAAACATGGAATAGTATTGGGGGGTGGCACGGCGGTGGTGATTCGGGGGGGCCGGGAAGGACCCAAAACGGATCGGGGCTGGCAAGATGTTGTTGGTATGGTCTGGGGTGGTTCGGGTGTTGTTGGAGTGTGGGTGGGTGGGTTTTGCGGGTGGTATTGTGGGTGACGGTCGAAAGTGATGAGGGGTGATTGGGTAGTTGGCTGGAGTGTGGTTGGGAGTGGGTGAGGTGTGGGGGCAGGTGGTTATGACCCTGTGAGTATGTTGGAAAAGGGGAAGGACGCCAATGATAATGATTTGTGGAGGCGGAAAGACTCGTAGGGAAACTCAGTTAGACAATTTGACATGACGAGATATTAGACTTTTAGGAGTTGTGTAGGTCAAGACGACAAGAGCGAAATAAACCCTTGAGGTAAGATGGATAGCCTAAAAAATACAGGCTGATCGGGTTGTATTTTGAGTAATATGAGGGTGTAGCCAAGGTAGGCAAGACACCCCAAAGACGCTGAGGTTGTTATAATTGGTAGTCTCTTGGTAAAGAAGTTGATAGGGTGATTGTTGGAAGGGTGTGACTGGGCATTCTGTTAGAGTAGTTGTGCGGTACTAGAGCTTCGACCCAAAGAGACACGGGAGATGAATATGTAAAGAGTAACCACCGTTTCAATGAGATTGCGATGCTTACGCTCAGCCCAGCCACCCCATTCTTTTCGGGAGTGTATGGACAGGAGGTTTGATGTATAATTCCCAGGGATTGCAAATAAACTGGCCAAAGGATTTTATTTACAGTATATTCCTTTCCATTGTCACTTCGAAAAAGTTTAACATGAGAATTGAATTGTGTTTTGACCATTTTTTTCAAAAGTGACACTAGGTGGTGTATTCCTGTGAGTTGTGTTTTAGTGTGGTACACCAAGTGTATTTTGTAAAATCCATCCACAAAACAAATCTAATAGGCGAACAACCCAAATAATGAACAACAGGGTAGGGACCCCATAGGCAGAAGAATAAGTTGAAAATTGCCATTGTAGACGCTTCTCAATAAAGTAAAATGTATTTATAGATTTAGGCAATTGAACAGGAGTCAAATGTGGTACCATGAAATGGAGAAAACCCTAATTGAGACATTAAAGAAATTATTATTTGGTAGACGGTTGGACCAGCACCTGTGCCATAAAAAACAACAGACTGTGGCCATCATCCGAACGAGACAAAAAAACCGACCACAAACGCTTTTGAAACTGTGGGGTTGTGCAGACGACTTGTGCCGGAGAACGTACAGACCATGCTCATCAAGGGCCCTGAAATCACCCTCTTCGGTATTGATGTCTAGGATCTGAAAATCTTAGAGGTGAACAAGAGTGAACAATTATTGTTTTTGTGAATTGGTGAACTGCCAAGGAGATTGGTTTTAAATAGAAGGGGAACGTGAGAAGGTTACCTAGGGAAAGAAAAGGGTTTTATGGTAACCCTTCCAGTGGTGAGAAATATTAAGGACTCATCCGTGCCAAGCAGTAATACCATTTGGAGCCATGTATGATTTGGAGTCGTTAAGCTTTGATAGATCAAAGTAACGGGCATGTTGGCCCCAGTATCCAACATTCAATTCAGATGAAGGTCCGCTTATATGCATAATTGGCACTGTTTATCACATTTCGTCTCGCCTCATACAGAAACCAGCAACGAACAGTCGGTGTGTCCGATTTCTGACAGATTTTGACAAGTTGGACGATCCCTCTCGTAAGTTCCCGCCGCCGCTGCCGGAAGGAGTGGCAGGCTATTATTGTTGCCTTGTGCTGCGGGCCGTCGTACGACTGACTACTGCCTTGCCGGCCCCCCGCACCCCTGCCTCCGCTGTTTCTTGGCCTTAGGGCCTCCCGCGCTCCTCCTGCCTCCGCCGAACACGCCCCCCAGATCGATAATCTGCTTGCGGTGAGGGCGGTGGCCGGCTTCCAGAAACATCGGCTTCTCGATAAGAATGTTGCTCCCGAGATCCACATTGATTTCTCACTCTTTTTAGCCACGAGGAGCGAGTTAGTCAGTTCAACGGGCATTGGACTTGATGCTAACCCCTTTTTAAAAAGTTGGAGGAGTTAAAGCTGATGGGAGCGCCCCCGAACAACGACAACCTGACGATATCTTTTTCGGGAATGATTTCGTTCACAGGTGTCGAGGGCTGTGGATATGGTGGAGACCTCGTCTAAATACTCTTCGCCATAGTTTTCGTGCCTTTTGTAATTTTTGTGAGACCATCACGTGCAATTGGAAAAATATGGAGTGGAAAATGATGCATAGCGTGTTGTTAGGGCCGTCCATAGGGCTGAAGCCGTTGTGTAGGAACGGATTTAATGGGTTGCCGTGAAAATGTTAACACCCAAATTGATACCACTCAAGCTAAAAACGTATTTTTGTCATGTTTGAATTCAAAGAGAAAGGACCTCTGGTGGGCTCCTAGACGACCTTGTTATAAAACAAGGAGATCCCCATTGCCTTGACAGAAGGTCCTTTCCTTTTTGTTTCTTTGGGGGTCGTTTCTCACAGCTTTGTTGCTTATGATTTTTTTTGGGCTTTTGGGTCACTTCTGACCCTTACCCACCTTTAGTTTGTTTTGATCTCTTTTTACTCAATAAATGGGCCTTCCCCATATTTAAACAAAAAAAAAAAAACAATAAACCATCTATTCATTAAAATTTCATATTAATATTTTGGGAAATTTCATCTATGGCAACGATGTTATGAAATTTACATTCAATGGATATAGTGTTACATAATTACATTCCACATGGGTTATAGTTTAGTTTATTAGGTGACTCAAAAGTTTGTATAAACATTTTTTTAGATTAAATTTATAACTAAAAGTTTATTTTTCATAAATGGGTAACAGTACAAAAATATGCCTTACATAAATTCAATAATCCCATGATTTACGTGGTTAGCAAAACATTCAAAATCAATAGTCCCCAAAAACAGATTCAAAGCTATGAAAGACAAAACAGTTCAAATCAATATTTTTTTAATTTTTTTTAATAATCTATGAAAAGACACACACACATAGATAATTTATATATAATTGATTATATTGTATAGATTTTGGCGAAATTGGGTATATATTTTTTATACTCATATTTGTGTGTAATTGATTTTGTGTTTTAAATTGTATATGACCATCACAATGTATTCTTTTAATTTTTTTTTGGGTAATTTATTTGTATACAATATTTTTTTATGTTCCTATTTTTTCCTTTTGTATAATTCTAGGAGTTTGTAGAATGTACAATAATTTGGTATATAATATATATTATATTTATATATGTGCATCTTGTGATTTGCATATTTTTTTTATTTTTTTAATTTAATGATCAAACTGATTGCATATAAGAGTCATTTGTTCGTGTATATGTTAGTAAGCTTGAAATATGTTTCTATATTTGAGGGTCGTTGTAACGTTTATATATATACAATATTTTTCATTATGTTTTCATAATTTTTTTTTTGTATATATCGACGATTTGTATAATATATTATAATATTATAGAGTGGTTTTAACAAATTTCTTTATACAAAATTAAATAATTGTATACAAATAGCTATTGCCTCATAAGACTTTGTATTATGTTACTTAATATACAACCCACTATATACCAAACTTTAGTATTGGTATACAACTAATAGAATATACAATTAAGAAATGTTTCATAATACTTTGTATATATTAACTTAATATACAAACCACTATATAAATAACTTTGTAATTTGTATATAAATTACACTACCTGATGTTTCCGATATTCTTCAGATTTGTTCAGTTCTGATGAGGCAGATTCAATATCTTCTGAATCAATGTTTATGACTTTTCTTTTGCTTCCACCTTCAACAATTTTAATGCCGCTAGATTCCGTGTTGTTGATGACTTTATGAATTGTCATTGAGTCATTTTTTTTCATGGATCTCAATTCTTCAATAGATTGTTCAACTTAAACTTGTTTATGTTTTGTCATAGACCCTACATTAACCCAAAATCCTGAGTTAACCCAATTGAAACGAAGGTGGATTATCAACAACATTGACATGCAATGACATACCTCTCGTAATCCTCATACATGGATATAAATCATCTATTCTGATTTTGAAAGACTTGTAGAGCCTGTTTGGCTCAGCTTAAAAGCTGGTCAAACTGACTTAGAAGCTGATTTTTGACTTATTTAGCTGTTTGACAATATTCAAAATAGCTTATTTTAAGTTAAAAAAAACTTATTTAAGCCAAAAGTTAAAAGTTGGGGTAGAGGTGCTTTTTTTTTTAGCTTATAAGTGTTTTAAGTTGACCATATTTTCATCTTTTTGCCCTTAATATTTTTATACAATCTTCAAATTACAACATAACCCTAACATCTCTTTCTTCCATTTTTCCCTTTTCACGTTTGGCATAGCAACTTCAGCACTTTTATCCAAACACATAACTGCTTATTTTAAAAATAAGTTTTAGCACTTTCAAAAGTACTTTTTTAAAGCTGCTTTTATTAAGCCCATCCAAACGGGCCCGTAATCTGATAAGTAATAAAGATTTTTTTAAAAAAATATGAAAAAACCAACAATCATACTACATATACAATTGTTTTAGAAGGAATCAAGAAAAAAAATATTGAAAGCCATGAATTTGGCGGTTACTTACGAAAAGTGGAAGAGCATCGGAGAGAGAAGGTCAAAATTTTTTCAATGGAAATTCAAATTAGAAGGGAAGAGTAATTTTAGGAAAATATATGGAATGAGAATAGGAGACATAAATTTAATTTTAAATAAAATTATATAAAAATCTTTGGATGACTATTTTTATTCTGTATACAAATAGATAGTGGTCCCATTAATTATGGCAAAAAATTTTAAACTGTATTTACTGACTGTAAATAAATTAAACTATACCCTTATTAAGTAATTACATAGGGATGTTTGCCATACCATGTAATTTTCCCTAATATTTTCTCAAAAGATTTTTAATTTTCTCGGATGAATTCTTTAGATTGTAATTTAAAAAGTTCGTAAATTAAAAGAAGGGAAACTTTCATATATAGTCACTTAAAAATAATTAATAACTCTCCATAGCTATAGTTTGATAATTACAATTTGTAGCTACATGTTATATGGAAGAGAGAGGTGAGCGATACTGGGAGAGAGATGAGAGAGGAGAGAGGCGAGAGAGAGGGGGAAAAGAGCGGGGAGAAGGTCAATTATATATGTATATTGGTTAGATAATTGTATATTATACATATGTATTTGTATATATGGCAAGAGAGATTGGGAGAGGGAGGAGAGAGACGAGAGAGATTGCGAGAGGGAGGCGATAGGCGAGCGAGAGAGGGCAGAGAGTGGGAGAGAGGTGAATTGTATACATATATAATTGTATATTATACATATACATTTGTATATAGGGCAAGCGAGATTGGGAGAGGGAGGAGAGAGGGGAACGAGATTGGGAGAGAGAGGAGAAAGGCGATAGAAAGAGCGCAGAGAGTGGGAGAGAGGCGAGCGATATTGGGAGAGAGAGGAGAAAGGCAAGAGAAAGAGGGCAGAGAGTGGGAGAGAGGTGAATTGTATATGTATATATGTTAAATAATTGTATATTTATATATATATATTTGTATATTCTGGTGAATCATACATATACAAACATAACTAATTATACAAATTCAAAGTCAGCCACATAATTAATGTATAATGTTAATCGTGAGTGATAATTATAATAAATTATAGCTATGATGAGTAATTAAAATATATAAGTTTACTTTGCTACGCAAGTTTCTCTTAAAAGAAAGAAAAGATCATTTAGTAAATAGTTATCAACACAAATGGGGCAATCATCTGGACACCACGAAAGCCCAATGAGTAGAGGCTGCCCAAATCTTTCACAAAAATATCATCAATGAAGTTTGGGAAATTCTCTTTGGTCATAAAATTTTTAAGTTTTTGCAAACAAAACCAAAATTTATAAATATAATAATAAATATGATGTTGGAGTCAAAATATACTAGTCAAGTTCTTTTGAAACTTATCTAATTTTTTAAATTTTATTTAAAAAGCTAAATATGATTCTAGTTATAATTTTTTTTGGTCAGGTTCCAATATAATTACATCTACCTAACCCCTTTTTTAAAAACAATATTGTTTCGTCTTCTCGATCATCTGATATAAAAATGTATACTCGCTATGAAATTATTGTTTGTAAAATCTGATCTAAAAATGTATGCTCGCTACGAAATGATTGTTTGTAAAATATGGAAAAATTATATTAAAGAGTATATACATAACTAATTACTACCATCACGATTATTTATTCTTTTGCATCAATGGATCTGTTTCATTACTATTTGTAAAATAGCGTGTTATAATTTTGGATAATATATTATGTAGTTCATTATAAAATTAGCCAAAGAAAATGAAATGCATTTCACGTTTATATTGTTTTAATTTTTTTCTGGGATAGGGAGGCTCAAGATAGGAAAAAGGATGGGAAATTAAAATTCTGATATTTTTATTAATCATTTGATACACTTATCTGAAATATCTTATGTCCCATAATGCCTTACCCACCAAAAAAAATTCACATGCACATCAATTCATTGAACTAATATTTCTCTAAAAATAAATAAAAGTGGAAACAGATTTTATATATAATAATTTTACGCTTATTATCAGATGCTTTGAAGTTTGACTAATTGAAATTTGAATATATGGCACCATCAAACTTTTAATTTCCTTTAGAAGTTTAACTATTTGAAATTTGAATTTATCATACTAATCTAGCTTTCAATTATTTATTCTAATCTACATCTAAAATTGATAAATTCAATAAATACACATTAATTTCTCACATCTTGTCTGTCCACAATTAAATTAAATATCATTTCATCAATAATTTCTATGTAAATCATTCAAGTTCGTAATTAGCGTTAACACCAATTACTATGATAAATGCATCACTATTCCACGTTGAATTATATGAAAAAATAAATAATGAAACATCTACATCGATAATGACCCTTAACCTTCCAAGCTAAAGAAATATGTAACCCGTATATCATTTAATTAATTAAATTGATATATGTAACCCGTATATTTTGCTGACAATAAAGCCTTAGAGATTGAAGGAAAGGGAGATATTTGCATAAAGACCACCTCGGGAAACCAGTGGACATTGGAGGATGTCGGATATATTCCTGGGATCTAGAAAAATCTGATCTCTGCTGGTCAGTTGGATAGCACGGGATATGCAGCAGAGTTTGGGAAAGGTTCGTGGAAGATCGTGAAAGGTGCTATGGTAGTAGCTCGTGGCAGCAAATCTGGAACCTTGTACACCACTGCAGGGTGTATAAACATGACCGCTGTTGCTGAAGGTGCTTCCGGTTCATGTCTGTGGCACAACAAACATGGACACATGTGTACAAAAGGAATGAAGATGCTGGTTGCAAAAGGAGCATTAAAGGGTCTGAAATCTGTTGATATGGTTCTTTGCTAGAGCTGTGTTATGGGCAAACAGAAAAGAGTAAGCTTCACAAAGACTCCTAGAGAGCCAAAGAAAGTGCGGTTGGAAATGGTCCATACAGATGTTTGGGGACCATCTCCAGTATCATCACTTGAAGGATCCAGATTCTATGTTACCTTCATTGATGATTTCAGCAGGAAGGTATGGGTTTACTTCTTGAAGCATAAGTCAGATGTGTTTGCAACTTTCAAGAAGTGGAAAGCTGAAGTTGAGAATCAGACCGGTTTCAAAGTCAAATGCCTAAGGTCTGACAATGGATGAGAGTATGACAAATCAGAGTTCAAGGCCCTCTGTGCAACTGAGGGAATCAGATTGATGAGAACAGTTCCTGGTAAGGCAAGGCAGAATGGAATTGCTGAGAGGATGAACAGAACATTGAATGAGCGTGCAAAGAGTATGAGGGTACACTGTGGGCTGCCCAAAACACTTTGGGCGGATTCTGTGAGCACAGCTGCATACTTGATCAACAGGGGACTATCAGTTCCTTTAGGGTTCAAGATTCCATAGGAGGTGTGGACAAGAAAAGAACTCAAGTACTCACACTTGAGGACTTTTGATTGCACTGTTTATGTTCATGTTGATCCAGAAAAGAGAGACAAGCTTGATGCCAAGGCTGTGAAGTGTTACTTCATAGGCTATGATTCTGATTTGTTTGGTTACAGTTTTTGGGATGACAAGAGCAGAAAGATCCTGAGACATTGTGACGTGACATTTGATGAGTTTGTCCTGTACAAAGACAGAGAGCAGAAGGTTCTAGAGATTACAAAGCAAGTGGGAGTTGAGGTTGAGTTAGAGAAGAGTAACCCCAGAGATGTCGAAGCAGATACTCAACCAAGTCCTACTGAAGAATCTGAAGTGGAGCAAGTTACACCTGAGCAGGTGTTAAGGAGATCATCCAGATCCATCAGGGCACCAGATAGGTATTCACTTTCATTACACTATCTATTACTGACTGATGAGGGGGAACCAGAGTCTTTTGATGAGGCCCTACAGGTGGAGGATTCGATCAAGTGGGAGTAAGCCATGGATGATGAGTATATTCTATTGACTAATATGGGAGAACCTGAAGGTTATGATGAAGTCATGTTAGATACTAAGTAGAAAGAACTCATCTAAGACAATCATGAGTTTTGTAGAAGTGTGGCAGGCAGGAAGCCTGTCAAGAGATCATCTACTTGAAGTCCATTTGGCCCCTTGGCTGGAGGGGGAGTTTGTTGGGCTATTGCCCATGTTCCAGCCAAAGGCCCATGGCCTAATCCTACTTGGAAAAAGAATTGAAATTATTCTCTTTATTTGCCTATTTGGTTTCCAATTCTATTAGGAAAAAGATTGGAATAGTAATTTTATTTGGAGTTGGTTTTGACTTTATAAGGAAAAACACAACTCTATAAATTGTTCATTGGTATTGTCTTTGAAAGACATTAGAACATAAGAGAGGTTTTTTAGAGAGCTTTCAACAAAAGAAAAAGAGAGAAAGAAAAGGGTTCTTTTGCTGCAGTCTTTTCTCCGACCAGTCACGTTCAGATCGTGTTTTTCGATTAACTAACCGTTGGATCGGGCTGAAATTTGGACTGAGTGTCTCTGACATCTTGGTGGTTGATTTGAACGATGGAGATCGAATTCGAAGGTCAGCAAGATCCTGTTTTAGGTCCCGAACAGAAGCTGAGTTTGAGTGGTGTTTCTTTCTATTTATCTTTTGTTGGTGTAGCTATTGTTTGTTCTCCTTTGACACTTGTTGTGTAGCCATTAGAAGAATATTTGTAACCCTCTTATCGTTATAGTGAAGCAACTCGGATCTTGTCGATCCCGTGGTGTTTACCTTCGGTTTGAAGGGTTTTTCCACGTTAAACTTGGTGTTCTTTATTGTTAGATTTTCGGTTTCATCTTTTTCGTCTCAACAATTAAACACATACATGTTAGCTTGTCGATCAACGTTACAAATTAACAAAGACTTAAAACTAAAATCCAATCGTACGTTAATAATTTGTTAAGACTATTAATGTTGTTCATTCATATAATAAAGACAATTTTGGTGGCTTCTTCTTTGTTTCCCTAGCTAGTAGGGTCGTGATGATAAACAAAGTTATGTGGAGTAAAATAAATGCTATATCTATATTATTATTGTTATAAATAAAACATAAATAAAAGTCAAGGGACATGTGCAATCAAGAAACAAATAAAAAAGAGTGTTATATGATTATGAAAAACTCTTCACGTGGAGGATGACGTATCAACATCCTTTAAAATTTATCTAATAAACTAATGAAAATATATGTATATATATATTTTTTTTAAAAATAATTTAATTAACACACTTTATAAATTAAAAATTAAAATATGAGCTATAATTTAAATAATTAAATGAAATATTGTGACAAATTTAAATATGCATTATTTTACAGTGTGTTCCAACCAATACTAATACTATTAGATTGGATAGGCACAAAAGTACATGGAAGTTGCGTCAATTGAAATACTTTGTTGAATTATGAAAACTACCGTACGTTGCTATTTTTTAGGTTTCATTTTTTGTCTAAATTCTACTGTATCATGTGTTTGCGTAGCATAGCATGGCATGTGACTACTCAATCATATGAGCATGTCAAATATTGTGGATGTTTATATGCAATTAATATATGATATCTCTATCTAGATTATATACAAAGGCTAAGTAAGATAGGATTTGTGGGCTTCGAGAACTCAATAGTTTTTTCATAGATTATGTATTGTATTAAAAAATTATATATATATATATATATATATATATATATATTATATATATATATAATAACATTGATTGATGGTTCAATAGTAAGGAAAGAATTATGAAAATACTTTTCACGTTTAGTTGTAGATTCAAAATTCCTTCTTTTTTTTAAAAATAAAATAAAATTTAGAACCCCTATATCAAAATTCAAAAAACACTTATATGTTGTCCCCTATTTTTATTGCTCTCATCTTTTATTTTTTATTTTTGCATTAGTAAGAATTGTTTTCCAATCAAGTGTCCAATAAAAAGCAGAAAAGTGAAAGGACATGTGCAATATAGACACAAATCAAAAGGCCTTATTATATGACCAATAATATGTATTCTATGAGAAACTCTTCACGTGGAGGATGATTTATCCATTAAAAATCTTCTTCTTTTTTACTTAGATTTTATTTTCAAAGTATCTGTTTAGATTTTAAATCTAACTCACACCTCAAAAGCTTGATTAAAAAGAGAAGGAAAATTAGCAAATTAGGCAAACTTCTTAACATAATTATAAATATCTATATTTTAAAATAATTAGTGAAAATGTCAATATGTCAATATTTTACCGAATAAAATATATCATAATATAATTAATTTTCTTTCCTTTTATTTCTCAAATCAGGCCCTACAAAACACTAATTTTACTCCCCAAGAAAAAATAATTATCCAAGTCTTAAAAAAAGTACCGTCAAGTTTGACCTTTTATCATTTGATAACAATTATAGTGATTCAGAGTAAATTGAGACAGACAGAGTAATACACTAAATTATGTTTATGGATGATCAAAAAGTGAGATGCAAATAAATTATTATAACGACTTCCCTTTATATTTCTTGTAGTGACAACGACTATACATATTTATAGAGTTACTTAATAGGCAAAATAAAGTTTGTGGGAAGTTTATGAATTGGTATATTGATTTTGAGCTTGACACAAACATGGATGACTCATAATAGTGAATAAGGACAAGTGCAATTTAGGGCAAAAATATAAGCACTTTCGTCAGCAATTTAGCTTACCAAACTATATTTTATAAACTAGATATAGTATTATTCTATCTAAAACAAGTGTACATATTTTATGCAAATATATATTACTAATTATTGTTGGGCTAGAAAAATCATTTATCTAAATTCTAAACGAAGCAAGCTCTAGATAAGCTGCTTACGTACTTGTCTTTTTGTGTGATCACACTATATAAAGTATACAAACGTACGGATGGATATATAAAAGAAATAAGTAATGAAAACGTCATCAATTTAAGGTTGTGGTAGAGTGATAAGTAATAATTCATTCTTAACCAAGAGGCCTCGGATCCGAGCCCCCGTGGTATAGAGTCCCTTTTGTTAGGGAATGCTTTTAACCCGGGACTTTTAGGTGCGAATTTGAATTTAATCGGGCTCCAATGTGATTATCAAACACTGAATGAGAAATAAAAAAAATAATAAAAACGTCTCTGAATTTAAATATACCCCTATCTATCATATGACGTAACAAGTGGTCTCAAACTCTTGTATGAGCGTGAGACTCTTACTAAAAAGTTCAAAGAAGTGTTGAAATATTCCTAACTTTGGTGAAAATATAGATATGTATTTCACTCATGTAACGAGACCATAGGTGAATCTAAGTTTAGTTAGTCAAATAAAATTTTTAGGTTGTCAATAATTTAGGGATAAAACTAAATTTATGTCCAATTTAGAAATGTTTTCAATACTTTTCTCATATATAAACTTTACCAGTTGTCATGTTCAATAATTTGCAAAGCGTTTAACTCGTATATTTTGAAATTGAATTTGAAATTTGAGTTTTAAAGTTTGATTTTTAAAGTTGAATTGTGTATGGACACGCAATTTACCTGAGAAAAACTTCAAAATAATTTGTGAGTAAAAGATGAAATTTATTCCAAAAAACTGGCTCAATGAAAATACTTTTAAAATGAAATTTTAAAATCTAATTATTTTATGATCAAACAAATATTTTATTTATAAAAAGAAAAATATGACCGAACGCTAGTAAAATATTTGCAATCCCTAATTATATTAGTGCTATTATTGGGGTCCTATTATATTGCAAAAAAAAAAAAAAGAAAAAAAAAAGAAGGTTTTGGTCTATAAATTCAAGTCAATAAAAAATATACTAAAACAAATACCCTCTATTTAGGTTATCAGCATTAACCACTCACATAATAAGTTACGATACTCTCTCTATCTCAAATTATATGTCGTGATTTTAATAATAGCAGATCCATTATCCCCCACTTGAGTTCAAACCCCAAGCACAACATGTTGCTGTAGACAAACTTGAGTTGGAAATTTAGCAGAACAGTACTACTGTCACATTCAAACACACAACTCCTAGTCACTACCTTCTTAGAGAGAGGAAGGGGACCAGGGTATAACAATCCTCCAACGTCAATGTCTTAAATTCGAAACTTCTAATTAAATATATTGTATCAATTTCATCATCACATTATAACGCAAGTTGATAGTCTATTTTACTTGTTCATATATTTTGATTAAACGCTTCTAAAAGGATATAAAAGGCATAAATTACACATCAATATCAACAAACACAGAGGAGTTTTTTAAGGAAATATAAATTAAACAAATAAAAATGAATGAAGAGAATATATATATTTTAAGGAAATATAATGTAACTTATTATATCATACTATAATATATTTTATTTTAAGATATCATTTTACAAAATAATTCAATCGAAACTGAAATTAATAAACTATAACTACACGTAACAACTGAAATTTCAAGGAAAGATCGCAATTTTTGTTTTCAATTACTGAAAAAGAAGATTGTACCTAATTTATACCTTATCATCTTCAACTAAGAATTATTCTGTTTATCTTTCAAACAAAATAAAATAATTTAAAAATTATTATTTCAATTTGATCTAATCACACGATTCTAAGTATACTATAAACACAATATCTTCAAAATTAAATCACTTAAAATTTTGGGTCAGATCTACTCTGACTATTCTATATTCAGAGGCGGAGTCAAAAATTTTAATAAGAGAATTTAAAATCTATAGAAATAGATAGTTGAAGGAGATTCGATATCTACTATGTATACATATAAACTTAATTTAATCATGTATATATAATATAATTTTTCATCGAAGAAAATTCAGATAAAACCCCTTCATACAAGATAGCTTCGCTCCTGACTCGATTATATTAAAAATTGAGATACTTTAAATATATTTTTATCTCGTATAATTTTTGTGACAGAGACATAAATTTGCATATGAAGTTTGACGAGTCTCTAATTTTATATTGTAATAATTTGTTGCCACTCCCAGACAACTCAAATTATTGAAGTATGTGTCAAATTTAATGTAGAAGAAACATTTATGGATCCAATTTTATATGCAAATGCCTCTAAAATATCTTTTTTTGCTTTTTTCTTTTTTACCACCACCCAAAAATATTTTATGGATTATTTGAAATCGCTAAGTTTATCCTCCGTTAATTATAACGTTGATTTAAAAATGTCTTCTCATCATGTTTTTCGTGTAAAAATATCCCTTTTATCAGTCGAATTGCTTCAAAATATTCTTTTTACCAATTATTACTGCAAAAATTTAAATAAATAACTTTTTATACTATTATTTATTATATTGAATAGATGTTATTACTCCATTATGGATAAAATTTTTAAAAAATACTTTTTATTTTTGAAAAGTAATTAATCTTTTTAAAGAAAAATATGCCCAAACCAAAAAACATCATATAACAAAGGGAGTACTATATACTTTGTCCTATTGTATACGATTATATTATTATTTGAAATGTGAAACAATAATATAATAGACTAACTTATTTTTAAAGCCTTTCAATTATAAACACTAAAAAAATAAAATAGCGTGAATTACATGAGCATCTTTATGAGTATTAATATGAAAATTTAAAAATTTTATTTTCTACAAATTTTCATACTAATTTTTAAGAAAATTCTTCAGAGATTTACAGTTTTTATTGTATTGAAAATTATTATAAATTATACTTTTTATGTAGTTTATGTTACTTTGTCAAATTTTATTTCAGGAAGAGTAGAAGAATGAATATTCAAATCTTTAACCAAATTTGACTCTTGGCCTTTCATTTTCTTAGGACGGTGCGGTATTATTATTATTGGAGTTCCAAGCTTAATAGGTAGGTAAAAAATATTGACAAATTTTTTTAAAAAGTAGATGAAATTTTTTTATAAATTAAGTGAGTGACATTAAATAAAATCGCTGCAGTAGCATTGATTTGTAATTTTTTTTTTATTTTCTTAACAAGTCATCGCTGTTCCACATAAATCGCTACATCACCAACAATTTTACCAATTTAATTTAAATTTTTTTCATTTACCCTTTTAAAATTTTTATCAATATTTTTAACCTTTAGGTTGAGAAATCATTGTTATCAACTCTTGGAGCATACATACTGCATGTACCAGTCCACTATTTTATTATATTATATTGATTAAATTAATTTAAATTGATGAGGTATGTACTATTCATACAAGAGGATGTGCTTGGCATTATATTTTTTTACGATTTTCTTGATAAGTAGAGTATTTTATTACGGTAGAGAAGATAAAAACAAGGCCATTAATTAAGAAATAAATAATTATGTTTCTCACTCACACTGTTTTTGATGTAACTGATAAGGTACATCTAATTGTCAATCCATTCGTCTCAAAATAGTTATTGAATTTTTTATTTACAAATTTCTTACGATGGAAATAAAGCAAGAATTTTGACCATTTTATCCTTTTCCAAAATTGCATCATGTTATTAGTACTACAAATTAAGGGTAAAATGCATGGAAGAAAGCTACTTAATATTATCTTAGAATGAGAAATATTCCGAGGCAAATATTTTTCGTAAAGACGATAAATATAATAAAACAAGAAAATTACTATAAATTGGAGAGATATTTTCCTAATTTTATTCTTGAATCCAACTAAACATCTCTGAATTTTAAGGCTAGACATGACTACATGTTTAAGAAATCAACGTAAGTCATTCTCAATCAATTCAAACATTAACATGTTTAGGAAAACGATTGCTTGAAATAAGAGACGGACAACTCACTATGTCAAATACAAATAATTGCAATATATAATAAGCGTTTTTGTTTTCTTATTTGGTATTTAAAATTTATATTATAGTCTGATTAATTCAAATCTATATATCACATATAATTTCTTTCGAAAACTATCAAGCAAAAAAAATTAATACATAATTTAAAATCAAAATTTATAATTAAAAGACGAACAATCTCATTCACTCGAATAAACTTAATCATTAGACATTGAACGATATATATATCTATGGTTTTTTCCAAAATTATATTAAAGACCTTTGGCAAGTTTTTTTCTTGAAGATTATGTTTTTCAACATACGTGGAAAATATAGCTTCCATCAATTTTTATTCTTTTAACTTATCCATGCTGCAACTTGCAAAATTATCATATTATCTAGAAACAAAAGAGAAATAAATCAAAATAAAGCTGTATTATATTTATAGTATGTAAGCAATAAATATATAGACAGACAAAAAAGTGATTATTCCATTTTGATCAAACAAGAGAATCAGAATATATTCAATCCAGAATAATGTGCTTTAATTTATGGTATGGTAAAGGCAAAGCTAAAGAGCTAGAAAAGTCAATTTTAACTTAATGAAATTTCCCTTAATTGTAACTTACTTAATAGACATTTTAACATTGTAATGATTAATGAGTAAAAAATTCACATTCCCATTACCTAACCCAATAGGGAGAGTAAGAGAGTGAAGTCATCACTAACACAAAGGAATCCCCTCAAAAACTTAGGTATGTAAAACAAAAATAGGGTGTCTTTCACTCAAACGCAAGATTAAAGCTATATTTAAGTTCAATTATTTAAGATCGCTATTAATTTAAAGATAATACTAATAATCTGCGTCAACTTTAGAAGTGTTTTCTCTTTTCAAATAAGAAGATTTTAAAGAGATTTTTTTACTCTCATAACACATAGAATTTTTATATGATATTTAGTTTTATAAACTTCATTTAAAAAATGATTGAATTCACACCATGATAAATTAATACGATTCTCCTAGTCTGAATATATAAATCGAAACATATAAGATAATTAACTTTTATGTCTCTGATTGTAAATATATGAAATGAGTAGTTATTTGACTAGCAAGTTATTGTGGAAAAATGAAGAGGAAAAAAACGACCATCGAATTCTATAAGTCAGTAAGGTTGGTAATGATTAATGATGTAAACAAAATTATACTCCACCAAACAACACTTTTCCGTTGATTAACTAACTTAAACATAGAATTAAGATCATTATCTGTTGAATATAATATAATGCATCAAATAATCTAACATTTCGAAAGTGACGAAATGAATTTGGTGAAATTGTGATAAAGTAAACTAACCAACCATTCATGTGATTGGCTTTCATAATGTCCCAACCACTATTATACAATTGTGTGACATTCCCTATTTTGATTTGTAGCTTACACTAACATTTTCATGAGTGCATTAATTTATTTATGGTATTTATGTTACGCAATCTTAGCTAAGCCTCAGATCAGATGTACTGATCATGCTCCTTTATTTGTTATAAAAATAAAAATATAACATTAGTTTAATTTTGCTCTAAGAAAGCACTTCACTGAGTAGTGCGTTCTTTCTTGGAAAATTTAGCAAAAATAGAGGATGGACCTTTGAAAACTTTAAATGAAAACTGGACGAATATATCTAAATTATCGTAAATAATATATAGAAATCATCCATTATATTTTTTTGGATATTGGTGGCGCTGTCATTCAAAAATTAGAGCATATATGCTCTTCACTTTAATGGGAGACTACATAGGGACACATGGCGCAATCTTATCTGTCGGTCTGATATTTAATAAATATAAGTCGATGGATAAGATTATGACACGTGTATGTCCGTTAATATAAGGTATATATGCTCTAGTTTTTGGACGGCAAAAGCAACAATATCCCAAAAATATAATGAAGGATATCTGCATATCATTTACGATAGTTTGAAGGTATATTTGTTCTTTTTCCCGACTTTAAAATACAGCACGGTTACACACACAGAGAGTCACACACACATATATACACACAATTGCCACAAACAGCAAAGGGGTGCTCTACTTTCGGCGGATTCATCGGAATCCCTTTGATATTATTATATTTGATTAAAATTATTTTTTATATATATATATTAGTGTTAAGTCTCCTTTTAACTTTTTCATGTGTTTGTTTGTTCATATTTTAAATCTATTGGTAAAACATTTTGACTCCATCATTCATAAATTTAACCACGTCCAAAAAGGCACCTAGCTATATACGTAACAACATCTGAATTATGCAAGAGATTGGGTAAAGTATGGGAAATCATATGCTTAATTAAAGTTTGGGATCAAAAGATCATAAAGAATCTCATGCCTCCTACCCTACCCACTTCCATGAAATGAAGCATATTTTATGGAGGAGGACAAAGCACAAGAAAATTAATGCATTATATTGTCCTAATATACAAGTGTTTTAATTTTGATTTAGCGGCAGTTAGACACATTTTAGTGATAATAAGCATACATTTAATAATAAGTGTTGTCCGTTAGTATAAGGTATATATGCTCTAGTCTTTGGACGACAAAAACACTATATCCCAAAATATAATGAAGAATATCTGCATACCATTTACGATAGTTTAGAGATATATTTGTTCTTTTTCCCGACTTTAAAATACAGCACGGTTACACACACAGAGTCACACAAACATATATACACACAATTGCCACAAACTGCAAGGGGGTGCTCTACTTTCGGCGGATTCATCGGAATCCCTTTGATATTATTATATTTGATTAAAATTATTTTTTTATATATATACATTAATGTTAAGTCTCCTTTTACCTTTTTCGTGTGTTTGTTTGTTCATATTTTAAATCTATTGGTAAAACATTTTGACTCCATCATTCATAAATTTAACCACGTCCAAAAAGGCACCTAGCTATATACGTAACAACATCTGAATTATGCAACAGATTGGGTAAAGTATGGGAAATCATATGCCTAATTAAAGTTTTGGATCAAAAGATCATAAAGAATCTCATGCCTCCTACCCCACCCACTTCTATGAAATGAAGCATATTATATGGAGGAGGACAAACAAAGCACAAGAAAATTAATGCATTATATTGTCCTAATATACAAGTGTTTTAATTTTGATTTAGCGGCAGTTAGACACATTTTAGTGATAATAAGCATACATATTAATAATAAGTGTTATCTGTGGTGATTATGAAAACCACTAAAGTACTTCGTCCGGTCTTTATCTGTGGTGATTATTAAAAATAATTAATTTAAAATTATTATTTTAAAATTTTATAATATAATTAATCCTATTAATTTTTCTTTTGATCTTAATATATATGAATACAAATTATATAATATTTTTTAAAAAGGTAGTATTAAATTAAAAACCAAAAATATTAAAATTTAATCAAATTATTCTTAATTTCAACAACTTGCGAGAGAAAAATATGAAAAGTAAAATGAATCACGGCAAAAGTATTCTCCCTCTTTGTCTAACGAGTCTACGAATTTCAAAGTGTTTAAATTTTAGTATGATTCAAATATTTATTTCTAATTTCTCATAGAAATAAAATGTACTACAATATAAGTGTGGTAGGAGTATGTTTTTTAATACATTAGAAATAGCACTAAAGTGATAAATTCTATAAAAACAAAAAACATTATGGAAATTACAGGTAAACAATTTAATTTTTTTATTTTTTCTTACTCAAACAATTGTTACTATGTCATAGTAAGAGCAATAAGAATGTCAACTCTTTGGAGGCTTGAATGCTGAACTTGCCCTTCTATAGAGAAAAAACAAAATTGTTGTACTTTTTTTGTTCGTAATTGCGCTTGTCGATAGTTAATTTGATTAATTTTTAAAGGTAAATTAGATCATATTAATTTGATATTTTTTTTTAAAAAAATATTCTAAAATTATATGAAAAATACTATAAATTACAATTTTTTGCATATTAATATGATGAAAAAATACATCTTGAAATGTTAATCAAAATTTTTATAGTTTAACTTTAAAAATAGAAACCATGACAAACAAAACCGAACAGAAAAAGTATATCGTTCGAGTAATTCGATTAATTACTCATTGTACTTTGTCAAGTACATTCTATATATTGATACTTTTTGTACTTCGCATCGAACATCAATGCTTGATACTAATTATGTGAAATTTCTTTTATAATATTAAATAATAATTTTAAATCTTTCGTTTTGAATTTAGAAATTTTATCTTTTTTGTTAAACAGCTAGCGTCAGTTTTGTGGATCACATAGTAATAAATTATTTCTTGTTGCTCTTACTTTTAAAAAATCATTTCTTGAGATAAGTAGGCATGGGTATTACATAA
The DNA here is from genome assembly GCA_027704765.1 of Solanum habrochaites. Lineage (NCBI taxonomy): Eukaryota > Viridiplantae > Streptophyta > Magnoliopsida > Solanales > Solanaceae > Solanum > Solanum habrochaites. The sequence continues at coordinate 53,518,562 of JAKWJA010002491.1, forward strand.
TAATAGTATATACATACAAAAAGTAATACAATCTTAACTGTATTTGGTCCCACTTCTCCATCCTCAAAAGTCGTAATAATCTAGTCACTAAAAGTTCATTACCAATAATTATACTTTCTAAATCAATCAATGTCATTTTTCCTTTAAACTTTGAAACCTAATTTTATTTAACTCTATATAAACCACTAAGTATCCATTTAGATGAACTTATTTTAGGTATTTTAAAATCAAAATAATTTATAAAAAATACTCATAAATATTTATTTTATCAAAGAAATTTAGATAAACATCTCACGATCTCTAAAATCGATCTTTATAAGTCTAATATAAACAGAGTAAAAAAGGAAAGGAGGGAGTAGTATTAAAATATGGGGATTGGTTAACCAACAATTTCTAATGAAGTAACTGAACTCCACTAGAAATATTCTTCGTAAGAAAAAGCAATAAAGTATACTACAATTCGGTATTCTTCACCCTTAGCACTAAGGTAATCTACGAATGGACAAAGAAAATAGCTTGCTTACGACTTTCTATTTTCAAACTTAATAAAAAATTAAAATTTTTCGATACTTTTAATTAAGAACAAAGAAATCACATGCGAAATTTTCAGTAAAAATTTACTGTTTTCACTAATTAATCACTATATATATATATAGTCGAAGCCAGCTAATTCTCTTCTCCTTTAAGACATCGACTTCGCACCAACCACTGAAATTCTTTTTTCTTAATTAGCAATACTCACCGCCCAATATATACTCACATAATTTCTCCATTCTTCATCACACTCTTTCACTCACTAACTTCCATTTTTTGTATTCATAAAAATGGGCTATGGCCGTTTAGGAAAACCGGACCCCGGAGAAACCTCCGGCAGAGTGATAATTCCCAATCCCCGGAGTAATAAGATTAAAATCATGTTGATTTCAGCCACTGTACTTTTAATTGCTTCGGCAATTTCTGTTGCGGTTTTGATCGGAGTTCGGCATAAGGCCGGAAATAGAATTGATAAACCAAGTCAAGCAATGGCGCGTACCTGTAGTCGTACTCTGTATCCATCTCTCTGTCTCAATTCGCTGATTAATTATCCTGGAGCTAACTCTGCTTCTGACAGTGACCTCGTTCACATTTCCGTCAATTTAACTCTGCAGCGATTTGGTAAAGGACTTTACGAAGCTTCCGATATCAACAACCTACAAATGAATACGCAAGTTAGATCGGCGTACGACGATTGCCTTGAATTGTTGGAAGAATCAGTTGATCTTCTCTCACACTCGTTAGACTCTGTTTTCTCCGGCGATGGAGGTTCGCCGACGGGATCTACACAGGACGTCATGACGTGGCTAAGCGCAGCTCTCACGAATCAGGACACGTGTACCGACGGATTCGCCGACGTCACCGGGAATGTGAAGGATCATATGTCGGAGAACCTAAAGGACTTATCTGAATTGGTGAGTAATGCTCTCGCTATTTACACCGCCGCGAATGGCGACGATGACTTCTCCGGGATTCCGATACAGAATCGCCGGCGTAGATTGATGGAATTCGAAACACATCATGATGAATTTCCGAAATGGATGTCACGGAGGGATAGAAAATTGATGAATAAATCAGTGTCGGCAATTCAAGCAGATATAATAGTGGCGAAGGACGGTAGCGGGACGGTGAAGACGATAGCTGAAGCGATAAAAAAGGTGCCGGAAAAGAGTAATCACCGGACCATAATTTACGTGAAGGCGGGAAGGTAAAATGCAAATTATCTTTTTGGGAAAAAGTAGTTGGAAAAGTGAAACTTTTTGATTCACTTTTTGGTAACGTATCTGATCCCCTTTTCAATCATTTTTTTAAAAAAAATTTATTTTCACTTACGTGGTTCTTCATTTTTTTTGTCGTAGTCATTAAGCAATTTGACTTCATATTGTTTTTAACCATTTTATTATTATTATTATAAAAAATAAATGATAGGTATGAAGAAAATAATTTGAAAGTAGGGAGGAAAAAAATGAACGTGATGTTCATAGGAGATGGAAAGGGGAAGACGGTAATTACTGGAGGAAAAAGTGTATCTCAACACCTAACAACATTCCATACTGCCTCCTTTGGTAAAATTCTCACTCCTCGATGTTTCGTTTATTTTATTTGTCATGTTTTTATGTGCAAATTATTTTTTAAATATTTTTGTGTCTTTTTCGTTAATTTTTAGATATGTACTCCCTTCCAGTAGTTCTTGGGTTAAAATTTTTGACTTCGCTATGGACTTATAGTGGCGGGTACAAAATCCTAATAAACTCGCATGTTCCATCTAATTTATTGCATTTAACCTTTCAAAGCCTATTAAGGATAGCGATATGACCTAACTAAATTTGGTGGCCAAAATTTAAAGAGGGAATATTGCTATTGTTGTAGGAGCAAGTGGAGTCATCACTATTTTCCATGTCCTTTGATTTATCTCTTATGCTCACCTTTGTGTTTAACTTAGTTATTTTGTACACTTCTAACATCTCCCATAGAGATAGAATATATGTTTGTTGACTAACATGGGGTCGAAAAAAGAAAAGAGAGGGATGGAGTTTCTCTTGATTTTGGTATAGTGGGCCCATGGTTAGAGGGCTCTCGCACAATGGCATATTAGCTCAGTGATACACACAATTGTGTTGTTCTGCTTGGGTTGTGAGGGCCACTTGGGTTTATCCTGTAAAAGAAAAGAAAATGGAACAAATATGAGTTGTTTATATTGTATTTTGATTATTGCACTGTTTTGTGGGTTTATCGTGGTTGTTGTTATGTTTTCTATATTGTATTTTTCTTCTTTTTTTTTGTACTTGGATTTGTTGCACTCGAAAACAGTCTTTCTATCTTCACTAGGTAGTAATAAAACCTGCGTACACTTTATCCTCTGCAGACCCACTTGTCGATTTTACTGGTATGTTGTTGTAGTAATTTTATTAATGAACATGTAGCTGCAACTGGAGCTGGTTTTATTGCAAGGGATATGACATTTGAGAACTATGCTGGACCAAACAATCATCAAGCAGTAGCCCTCCGTATCGGAGGTGATCACGCCGTGGTCTTCCGGTGCAATGTTATTGGATACCAAGACACCCTCTACGTGCATTCACAGCGTCAATTCTATCGTGAGTGTGATATCTATGGTACAGTAGATTTCATTTTTGGAAATGCAGCAGTGGTCCTCCAAAACTGTAACATCTATGCTCGAAAGCCGATGGCTAATCAAAAGAACACTATCACAGCCCAAAACAGGAAAGACCCTAACCAAAACACTGGCATTTCAATCCATGCTTGCAAAATCGTGGCAACACCTGATCTTCAGGCGTCTAAAGGAAGCTTCTCTACATATCTAGGTCGACCATGGAAGATGTATTCGCGAACAGTTTACATGTTATCTAACATGGGTGATCATATACACCCACATGGTTGGCTTGAGTGGAATGGTGATTTCGCGCTGAACACTTTGTATTATGGTGAATACATGAACTTTGGGCCAGGAGCAGCAGTAGGGCAACGCGTCACGTGGCCAGGGTATCGGGTGATTAAGTCTGTCGAAGAGGCCAGCAAGTTCACTGTATCAAAGTTTATTTATGGATCATCTTGGTTGCCTTCAACTGGGGTGTCTTTCTTGGCAGGGCTAAGTACTTAAAAGGAAGGTATAAATATCAGATTTATGGTTTTTTGCAGTTGGTATATATAAATAATATGTACGTACCATTATTATTTAATTCCAAAGTGTAATAATTTATAAGCTGTAAATTGCAATTTTGCTTTATTGGTGAACTGACTAAAGAGCAAGTTTGCAACATTCTAGATATACCTCTTCATTAAATGATAAATGTTGTAATTTCTTTTTTGTTGTAATTAGAACATACTAGCAAAAAGTTATTGGTTTAATTGAAAAGTGCTAGTTTTACATTACATTCAATTGATTGAGTTTCAAAACAGAAAAATCATATGCACTTGGACTTGTGCAGAAGTCAGAAGCTTAGCAAAATGGTTTCCTATTCATATAACTTTGATCAAATCCTTTGTTTTCCCTTGAAATTGTACTAGATAAGGAATGTGATGCTGACAGAAGAACAAAACCAACTTACATGGTGGTTAGCTTTACTGAAATTTAAAGTAAACACGTAAGAATGTCAAGGGTCCCCCACAAGGCATAGAATAAAGGTAAGAGTTATGGAGATTGATTCGTTTGGTAACTTAGGCAACTAAGGATCAGAATCCAGACAACAGAAACATTCCTATGAAGTGAAATCTGGAGAGATTTAAGATATACGTATGTGAAGAAATTGTTCTAATGACTCTCTCAACTAACTGATCAATACTAGTTGAAGCCCTTCTCTAGTTTCCTGGTCCTTAAATTAGCTTCAAAGCTGAAGTGGACCAGTCATCTGGCTCGGCAATTAGGAGCGTTGCTGCGTTACAATAACTTCCAACCCATGATGTCAAATGAGTGGTGGAGGGGCCTCCAAGTTCAATTCCCTATGTGGATAGTCATGAGGCCAACAAAGCTATTAACAGGTAGGATATATTTATCAAGTCATATTTTTTCCACAATAACAAAAAGCTAAATATTTCAAGTTAAAAGAGCCCCTACAAACACCACATTAACATCCCACCCTTTCCCACAATTTAGTTTCAACCAGGTAACTATTAATATATGCACAAAATTTACATCTTCATACATACATATTTACTTAATCAGGTCACCAAGGCGTCGATCCATGATGACCGAAACAGACTGCATGAATGCTGCCTCACTTGTTCCTGGGAGCACACTCTCTTCAGCTTCTTCAACAATCTGCTCAATGATAGACTCCTTCTTCAGTGCTTCCCTGCACATGATTCCTCCAATTGCACAAGGGGTGAGACCTCTCTCCGCACCTTTCTTCAGAAGCATAGTAGAGATACGAAATACACGTGCACAAGCAAGGGACATGGTCCAACCATGAAACTTCAGAAGCTCAATGTCTTTCTCAGCATCAAGAGAGTTTATGTATGCAATTGTCTCAGCAGAGTAAGGTTGTTGTGCTTGAGGCCAGTAGAGCCAATCAAAAGTACAATCTTCAAACTGTATTAGAAAAAACGGAAATTAGAGGATGGGATGGGGTAAAAAATGAGTGGAGAACCATATCTGGAAAAGAAAAATCAGGGCATGGAGAAGTTGCCTTGATTAATGCAATCATATTCCACAAATTAGCAGGTAAGACAAGATCAACACCTAGTGTAGTATGATCTAGAGAGAATGAGCAAAAAATGATGCATACCAGGGAATACTCTCTTAACCTATGTCATACTCCTCATAAAACATATATTCTTCTAAAACCGATCATAGAAAATATATACATCACCATAGAAGTCATAAAAAGGCCTGAAATAGACCCAGTAAAGGGAATCAGAAGAGAAATTAATTAATACCCATATCATCTTAGGATATACCATCTAAGATTACTACATGCTTCTATAGTTCTATTTGGTAAATATTGGATGCTGAGTTGAGACACTTACAGTTTCAGGGAAGCAGTAGCCATGATCAATTGGTATAAGCACAACCTGACCATCCATATCATCTTTCTGAACCAAAATGTTTCCAGCATGCCTATCTGCATTAGCCAACCTTATGTCCAGCACAGAAATCCTGTGTACAGCATCAACAGGAAAAGCACGAGGACCAAAATCCTCGCAACTTCCACTGTTCTTCCTGAACATCTGCAGCGACCCAATCTTAAGACTCTTGGATGAATATTTAGAGCCTTCAGCATGATTGAAACCAGTATGGAAACACTTGACCATAACTGTGGGAGGAACCCCAGCAAATCCCTTCTCATCACAATAAGCTGAGCGAGGTCCTGACTTGGGATGATCCAAAATATACGCAGCAACCTCCCTAAATGCCCCCTCTCCTACACGTGTGCCCTTCTTCAACCCCTCACCATCTACAGACAATGGAAGCCCCCGGGGATTATTCACAGCCATAGGCTCCTCATCTGTTGGTTTAAAAACAGAGACATAAGTCTGAGCATATGAATCTAGCATGAAATAAGCACCCCCTGATCCCTCAGAGGACCTAATTGGTTGGTGACCCCTTGCCATACCATCGAAAGTGCTGTCAATCAGCTGCTTAACAACTGGCGATGGTGTGATCTTAGGATTGACAATCAATGGTTCCAAAATAAAACTTCTTGGCACAGTATTGAGTCCAACAGCCTGAAACCTCTCTTGGAGCTTCTCTACTGCATCAGACCCTTTCTCATTTGATGCCGATGCTACAACTGAAACTTCAAAATCTGTTTTCACAGCTTTAGCCTGTACTTTAGCTGATTTACGCACCAACAAGTGAATTACTGCATCGTTGCTTTTACAAATATCATTTATCAGCCTCTTATCTTCTAGTTCCACACCATCATGTACTAGTTCCTGTTCCCTAAGATCACGAAAGTCTCTTCCCTTCTTTGCAATCTGCTCTTTAACATAACCAACATTTCTATTTCTATCGACATGGAACTCAAACTCCTGACCACACACTGTCCTAACAGTAATTGCTTGTATATCAGACAGACGAAGAACCAAATGCAAAATGTTACCATCAGCAACCCCATAGTCCCCCACACGGGAATTGTTCCGAGCCAACTCCTTTCCATCAAAGACCAGCTTCTGCTTCTTCACAAAGAAACCTTTGAATGTTTGGATTTTAGATTTCACATAGGCAATAGAATCGGACTCCTTAACACGCAAGGGAATTACAGACCCACCCACGGTCAAAAAAATCAAGATTGAATCATTGGACCGGAACCGGTATTGGCCTGCCAAACAGCTTGCTAAGTTCAAATGATCTTCATAGACTGGACTAAGCGCAACAGTAGCAATAGACATTGTTCTCTAAAGGTAAGGACTTCTTTCCCTACAAATCAAATTTACTCATTAGAGTTAGTATATGATAGATAATAATTGTGATGTGTCATACTTGTTTAACCCATCGACAATTACAAAAGCCACAAATTGATATAGCTTAAAATGCTAAGACCTTGGAAACTCACAAGTTGTGGCTAAAATCAACACTACACTCATTTATATTTTCTGTTTTCTGATATGGATGCTGTATTCTATGGTTTTCAGTTTCCCAGTTATGAGTTTTGTTTATGAGAAACTCATTTGGATCAATCGGAAGGATTTCTTTTTCTTTTTCCTTTTTGAAAAAAAATATTACAAAGGGTTTAGGGTTTCAGTTTTAGGCGTAAACTTGAAGGTTAAAATGGTGAAAGAAGGTCTAGTTGGTACCGTAGAACCATGAAGTTTCTATCAGTTCATCTATCAGATTGTTGCAATTTCAACTTATTTATTGAGAAATGTCATTCTCTAACAATTCAACCGTTGGTATAGAGTTCACTTTGTAGTCAACAAAATCAAATCTAAAGCTCTGCATTCCCGTATAGGATGGATGTCGAGATACTGATTTTATTCGCCTATGGTTCTTTTCATGATCCCCTTGGCTACTATTTGGCTTCCATTACTCATTGTTACTGGACATTTGCTACATTTCTTTTATATTCAGAAGAACTAGTTAGTATGTTACCACAAATCAAATTTTACTCATCAGATTAAGCACAGGATTAAATATCTCAAACAATCATGTTGATAATCAGTCAACAAAACCACAATAATACATCATTTTGGATAACCAAAACTTTAGTATAAAAATTGTTCCTAAAATTAATAGCAGCAACTATAGATTTCAAACAAATACCATGAATAGCCAAGAATTAGTCACAGCAGTGCAGAGACATGGAACTACAGGTAAATTTTTGGCAAAACCCCAAGTGTAAAGTAGTAAACCAGCAAAATAATTAAGGTTTAATCGAGACAGAATTCGGTCACCATCAACTCACAAACTCTTAAAGAGATTTCAGAAACCCCACCAAGATAACATTAACTACTCAATTATTACATTTGGTAGCAAAAATCAATTCACTAGATATACCAATATAGACATCAACAAACGTTCTCAACAAACCTATTAATCAAATCAACAACAATAATTCAATCTTATCATTTCAAATATTCAAACATAGAGATGCTTGTATAAACAAATACTTAACATAGAACAATCATTACATATAAGCCAGTAATTGTGTATAACCATATAATCACAAGAAATAATAATGCACACTTACACTCAAAAGGAAAAAAACTCAGTATCTTGGAAAGATTTTAATGATGATTCATACATACATCAAATTCAATAACTTGGAATTTTTTCTGAATGAATATTTTTGTGTCATTGTTCAATTAATATATTTTCTATTAATTTGAACAGTCAAAGAAATCATTACTTCAAAACATTAATAACCAATCATATTAAGCCACTAAAAGAATTGAAATCTAGGCTTAAAGTTGTCCAGGAATCTTCAAAAGGAAAAAAAAAAGAAGCATAAAGTCACTATAATAAGTAGCATTGAATAATTACTGAAGATAAGCATAATCTTAATTTCCTCATAAATGACAAAATACAAAAGCAGGAAAAACAAGCATGGATATAAAATAGGTACTTCCATGGGTTGGATTTGGGCACTTTCACGGGTTGAAATGGGCTATGTCCAATTAGCCCATCAGAAAATTGTATCGTTGCCCAAACCGTAAGTCAATGGGCGGGTTAGATGGGCTTGGGACATTTTTGACACCCCTAGTTCCAGCAAAGAGGACCAAAGAAAATAAGAGTTTCAGGGGCTTAAGCAAGAAACAAAGATACACTAACTATGGGAACATGAAAGCGAAAAATTTAAATTTCTTGTCAGAAAGAAATAATTAACTCTTTAATCAACAAAATGTTAAGAATCTATAAAAACATTAGGCCTTATGGTTGTTCATTTATATATGTTGTTTTCTGATAAGTAAGGGGGTGCACGTTCCTAAGTGGTGTCATCCAACACGGCTTTGCTAGAAAGTTAAACTAAATGTGTATGATCGATAGAGTGAGAAAACAAATATCACAAGATATAAGAGAAAGTAACACCGCTTAACACATTCCAACTCTTAGTTCACTGGTCCAGCATTGAGTTTTCTTAATGAATGGCGCGGATCGATTCCCCCAAAATTCACGAATTAGTTTTTGTTTTTTAGCATTTTTATGTTTCTTTAAAAAGAGTTCCTCAAAGGATTCGATACACCGACCTCCCCTTCAATAAACATCAAACAAACCAACAGACCACCGGCTCTTTGAAACTAATGTTTGTTATTGTTTTCCTTTTGAAGTGATAGTGTATGGACAGTGGAACAATATACTCCCTCCAATCATTTTTACTAGTCCAGTTTGGACTTTCACACCCTTTAAAAAAACAATGACTAATATGACCTTGATCCCTTAATTGATGTTAAGTCTTAGGTCTTGAGAAGATTTGGGAATAAGTAACTAATGCTAAGGATTAAACATGAAAAAGAAAAAACTCTCTCTATACACTAAAAGTAACAAGTAAAAGTGAAAATGTATTTTTAGTACATAGGACAAGTAAAAGCAAAAGGAGGGAGTAGATCAACCGTGAAACTTCTTTGAAACGTTTACTTCCCTCAATTAGTACCACGACGATTAACATTTATGCTAGTGTCTATTTTTGAGAACATTTATGATAGTGTTTATTTTGACAAAATCTTACGTACGGGCTACGCCACTGCTTATAAGGATGTGTTTATTATGATTATTCATTTCCCCAGCTATAAGTTGTGCTTATAAGAAACTCACTTGGATCCATGATAAGGATTACCTCTTTCTTTTTCTTTTTAACTTAAGAAATAGAGTTTAGGGTCTAGAATTAGAAGTTCAAATGGTGAAAGTACAATCATGAACTTTGTATCAGATTGTCAATGACATTGCTGCTATTTCAACTTTTACGTTGAAGCATCATTTTCTAATCAAATCAACTGTTTGTATAGAGTTCACTTTGTAGTCAACAAAAGCAGGCATCAGTTTTAATTCTTCACATTTCATTAACTTACACTTCTTACAATTTACTTCCCATTACTCTTTATTACACTATACATTGGCTAAATTTCTTCTATTTTCAGGAAAACTAGCTACCAGATAGCCACAAATCAAAAATTGCTCACAGATCAAGCTCATGACTAATCATCCCAAACAATTATGTTGTTAATCAGTCAACAAAACCAGAATTATACATAATTTTGCAAAACCATCACACTGTACTACTAAAACTAACAGCAGCAACTACAGATTTCAAACAAATATTCCCTGAATAGACACATCGGCGTAAACCTACACGACGAGCTTAGGTTCAATTAAGACCCGATTCAGTCACCATGAGCTCACCAAACCTAACAATTTTTGCAGAAAAAAGGGGATTTGGGGTTTTAAGCAACAAACACTAACAATACCAAACAAAAAATAGCGAAAAATGTGAATTTCTTACCAGAAAGCGAAGAGAAATCAAAGCAGAACTTGAATCTTTTCGCATACAACAATAATCACTGTGAATTTGCCCTCATTAGGTTTGCTTCAGCCTACAACAGTGATGATCCCTTTCTCCTTTTCACTTAGTAGAGAGGATTTTAGCTTAAACAAAGGAGTAATGATAATTAGCAAACCCTCCATGCATATATAGAAATGGAACTGTTTACACTTTTTCACCGCAAACAACGCCTTCTCTTTTTTTTTTTTTTTTAACTATAGTTGAATGTTCTAGAACTTAATTAGTGTTTCTTTCTTTTTTCGTAATCGATAAATATGTTTTTTAACTTGATCTCAATTAAATTTATGCTTTTGTTGTTGACATTATAAATAAATATTTGCTTAATGCAAATAAAAACTAAGAAAATATAAATACAAATTGATTTAACGAATGTATTTATTTATTTTTGCACCTTTTTATTGAGTTGCTTGTATACTCCATAGTTAGAAATAGATCACATTCCAAAAAGTTGTAAAGCAAACAAACACTAAGATTCATTAACATTTACTAATATACCAAAAAATGGATGAATGCAAAATATCTATAATTTTTAAAATAAATAATAACGAAATGATTCTGTATATTACTACTTTAATGTGATATATATACACTTAATGTGGATAATTACTTAAGCAGAACTTACTACATGTCATTAAATTTTTTTTGAAAAGAAACAAAAAATATTTATGAGCAAGGACAGGAGATTTGTATTTTTTTTTTTTTACTTTGGATATTCATCAAAATTTATATTTTCTGGTGGTATACTCTCATTTTAACTTCTTGTTTTTGTTTATAAAATTTAACCTTAAATAATTGTTACTTCTGTAATTATAATTAAAGTACAATATTCTTAGACTAATATCCTTGACACTAAAGAAGGATAATTTAAAATACTATTATTTGTATTTATTATTATTTTAATTGACATAAAAAGGATTGTAACTTTATTTTACCCTTTTAACTAGGGTAACAAGGACTGTTAAAAAAAAAGGAAGGTAAAAACAACAGAACTTGTCCACCAAGATATATCTGACATGGCATGTACGAATGATAGCCAATCGAATTTAGCCAAGTCAGCAAACTTTACCTGTCTCTTTGCCAAGTCAGCAAACTTTACATGTCTCTTTCTATTAAGATTGATTATAGTCAACACATCAATGATCTAATGGACTTATGGTTGGATTTATCGATTTTTAATTTGTAAGTAGTTAAATTATTAATGAAATTAAAAAGATATTTATCAAAAGTTTCGGTTGAATATTTTATGATTCTTAACAATTCAATTTTCAATTTAATATAAAATTGTTTTCCTTCTGGTTAAATAGCAAACTTGAATACAATAATAATGGCAAGGTAATGTCACGATCCAACTCACCGGGTCGTGCGGGCACTCACTCTACAACCTAAGTAGGAGAATCCTCGTAACCCCAAAGGTTTAAACATGCGAAAATTAACGTAATACAGATATTATAGGGATAAAATCTTTACAAACAAAAATCTTTTTCACGAACTAATTAAGATTTGTAAAGTAATTAACAACCCTAAGGATCTAGTCTAACATGTAGAAGAGCTAGCAAGAGTAAGAGTTCGACAAATTAATAAAAAAACACAGCTCCTACCATGTAGGAAGAAGAATGAAGCTGCTGGGGAATTTCTTCGTCTTCACCTTATGAAACATCACCAATCATGCATTCAGACTATGTCAAAAAGACATATATAGCAAGAGTAATTAGTACAACCACACGTACTGGTAGGTATCATCGATCAACCCGACGCTCACCTTATAATATAAGGAATCAATAATAAGATCATGAATTAAATAACTCGTTTCTCCACCTTTGCACTTTCTTAGGACACCTGTGATTTACCCAATACTCCAAATACTAATCACCTTCTCAACAACTAACGCTTCCAATTTTATTAGATCATAGCATAAACATGCTAACCTCATTGAATATTCTCAAGTACCACCACCTTCCTTTTCTACTAGTCGCTCGTATCATACCCTTAATTTCTCGTCACCATGCCTAACCAAGGCCATATAATTTTGTTGCCTCAAGCTCCAACCTTAACCCGCTCTCTTTTGCAACTTACACAATGAGCAGCCCTCACTATTCACTACTCGCTCATTGAACACCAACACCTTAACCTTTCACTATGCCAAACAAGTACCATATCATAGAAAAATTAATTTCACCACATATTCTCATGCATACGCATAGATCAACATACACTCTATCACCAAGCTTACACACACGAACAATATTGAATATCACATGCTTCACAATACATATTAATCGCAAGTAGTTGGTCCTCTCACGGAATTCAAATTCAAACAATTAGCTTGTCGGAACGTGGTAATTCGATCACAAGATTATGTCAGGACGTGATAATTTGATACAATATTGTGCCGGAACGTGATAATTCAATCCAAAGTTATGCCAAAACGTGACAATCTATCCCAATTAGCTTTTCGCAACGTGTCAATCCTATCCTCATTCTCACACCACAATCACAATTACAAATATATCATTTAGATTATGCATATTCATCTAACTCATTTGCAACAAGTGATCAATATTGCAACATTTATACATATACAAGTATCACAATGAAGTAAGTACATGCATACATAAGACAATCATAGAATCACAACCATCACCTATCATCGGTTATTCCTTGCATCTCGTGCAACCCTAATTTGACCATGCTCATTCTAATTTAACGTCTAAAGCTTCTCTCTAAGGTGTAAAACATAAATCAATTGGTGTATGGTCTACACATGCATCCTACCATCAATTTGCATATATCACGCAATAGGCACAAATATAAACTACTCAATTAATAGAACTTAACTTACTTGAGCCAAACGGTTGCACGGAGTTATTGACTTCAATTCCTATTTTTTGGGTCCATGACGATAGATTTAACAAGGAATTTGCAAGATTTCGTCATTCCTATTCTAAAAATCTCTTTCTCCTGCCTTCCCGAGCTTAGAGAAACTTTTTTGAGGTTTTAGGGTGTTTTACGACTTAATTGAGTATTTAAGGAAGATGGAGAAAATATAATTTCTCATGATTTCTGTGTTGCCTCGCCTATCCCGCTCTGGCGCCAACTTGTCCCACCCTAGCTATACCCATCCCGCTCTAGCAGGACAAGGCCCAAAAATTTTCTCGGATTTTTGTCTATCTTAACTAACGACTGTCCAGGTCGTTACTTTTAAAAATTAAAGTTTAATATTTAGGGAAAATGTATAAGTACCCCCAATCTATGCCCAAAATTCAAAGACATATACTATAATAAGATCCTATTACCCCTGAACTTATTTTATAAATAATTTTCTATCCATTTTCAGTCTACGTGTTCTCAGCACGCATTAGGCCCAAAAGATAGTTTCACATAGACCGAAAAGGGATAAAAAATTATTTATAAAATAAGTTCAGGGGGTAATAAGACCTTAGTCAGGGATATGTTGGGGGGAGGGTACTTATACATTTTCCCCGATTTTATATAAGTATGGATAAAAATATAATTTGAATATTTTCTCTGCTTATCTTTACTTGTTCACTAAATTATATTGAGATATCTAAGAATACTTGTCTAGTTGATAAGGGTGATTTGGTAAAATTATCATTATCATTTGTTGTTTTTTAATTCTTATAACAAATCAATAGTGGACAACTATTGTTACAGAGAGAGGTAGGGATGGACATGGTATGGTATATGTCGAAATACTATACCATACCAAAATTTTGTTCAATGGTTTTGATATTATGGTATATGGTATATATTTTAATTTTTTTGGTATTTCAATACGGTATTCGATATTTAGATATAACATACCAAAATATATTGAATGCCATATCGATTATATAGTTACATAAACAACATATACATTATTACAATACAAACAAATATGCAACCTAATATTAGTATAATCTAAGCGCTTAGAAGCTAAAAGTTTAACCACATATTTTGATTGAAATGCATTCAAATTGTAATTGATAAACAAAAGGGTTTTTTGTACTTTATTTTGCATACATACGTACGTGCGTGCTTGTGTGTATATATATGAAAAAATTACCTAACTACACAATTTTTATAAATATAATAAAATCTCTATAAATTAATATAGGTGGGACCATTAAAATATTATTATTTTATAGAAGTATTATTTATAAATTAATATTTATTAATTTAAAGTGTGTTTTGTGAAAACGTTATTTATGAACTTAAAGTCATGATTAATGATATTGATTACCACAAAAAGTTGATGTCAATATCCTTTTAGATTATCCGAATGAAAGTGCTACATGTTCAGAGGTTCATTATTTAGAATAAATTGTGGATATCATAAGAAAAAACAATGTTGATGATGAAGTTGAAGATGATGCAATATTTTTACAACTAGTTACACTTAAGAAAACATTTATCGCATCTAGAACTCTTCACAATTTTATGGTACAATTCAAAAATACAACACCAAGACTTTGTGATGCTATTAGAAAAGCTAGAGATGAGTTTCAACTAGATTCAAATTTTAACAAAAACACACACAATAGAATCATATTTCACTTCTCTTAGATATATTTGTATTTTTAAAAAAATATTAATTTATAATATTAATGGGACCATATTTTATATACGGGTCTTCTGAAAACATATTATCTTATAATTTTATTGAACTTGGTGATTTTTCCCACTAACCCAAGTTGTAACCGAAAGAAAGTATTATCTTAGAGAGATTATTAATTTAGTGAGATTTTACTCTATGTGTGTGTGTGCGCGCGCGTGAGTGCGTGAGTGTGTGTGTGTGCGTGTGTGTGTGTGTGTGTGTGTGATACAATTGAGATCTTTTTTAATTGTCGAAGTCATAATACTTTATTATATGAGTATATATTAGTCAAAATTGAACAAATTATGATTATCAATTTACCATACTATAAATATCAAAATCGAACTTCAAGATACCGAACCATACAAAATTAAAAATTGAATATCAAAATTACGATATCGAAACTTTCAAATATTGTATTCTACCACACTATGCCTACCCCTACCAATGAAGAATATAAGTTAGATTTGTGCAACATACATATGTTTTGTTACTTGTTCTTCCTCAGCTATAGGCTGGATAATATGACCTTAATTAGTTAAGGCGTGTCTTCAAATTTTTGTCATAATCTTGGGATACTTCTGTCGTTATCCCTTTAAATTATTAAGATTGTTGTTCAACCAATAACTAATACTGCTCTGATGTTTGTCCTCAGTAGTATTATAAAATATATCTATAAAATTAACTAGACATATGTTAATTTAACTTGAAGTTTGCAAGTTGCAAGATTTTGTAATTGAAATAGAAAATATTGAAAAAAATAGGCAAAATTAATTTAAATTCAATAATTTTCTAATAGTTTTGTATATTTCTATGTGAGTTAAAAAAGATATTGAGGTTTACGAAAAAAATTCATAGTTCTTACCGTAATCCAAAGTAATTCAAGAAATTCTTATTTTTACACCTAATACATCCATTCCTTTCTCTCATTTATTTTTTTGTCCTATCATTAATTTTTTTTCTTTCCTATTTTATTATTTTTATATTGTCTTTTATTCTTCTCATTTATTATTTTTATTTTCTCATTTATTTTTTATTCTTTTTTATTATATCTTTTATTAAAGATACCATATACCAATGTTATTGTTTCTACCCTTTTTGTTAGTTAATCTTAGGTTGATTTTTCCTCTCTCAATCTATATTTTCACTTTCTATGGAAACTAAAATAAATAGGTTTTTTTCTTTCTCATTAATTATTTTTATTTTCTCTTTTATTCCTATTTTAATTGATTTTTTTCTTCGTATTATTATTTATTAGAGATGTCATTTGGTAATATATTTTTTTCCTTCTATTTTAATTAGTTCATCTCTTTTTATTTTTGTCTCTCCTTCTATATTTTTACCTTTTAAGAAAAATAAATAAATTACTTTTATTCTTTTTCTTATTTTTTTATTTTTGTTTTTTCTCATTTATTTTTTTCATTTTATTATTATTATTATTATTATTATTATTATTATTATTATTATTATTATTATTATTATTTTCATATTATCCTTTGATAGAGATACCATTTGGTGATATATATTCTTACAATATACGAGCATATATTAGTCGAAGTATAACAAATTATGGTTATGATTTACCATACCGTAAAATATCAAAATTGAACTTCAAGATACCGAACAATATCGAATTAACTTGGTGTGGTTATGTATCGAAACATTCAAATATCGTATTGTATCATACCATGCTCACCCTTACCAATGAAGAATATAGGTTGGATTTGTGCAACACACGTAGGTTTCGGTAATGTCTCTTCCTCAACTATAGGCTGGATAATAGAACTTTAATTTAGTTAAGGTGTGTTTTTAGGATTTTTGGCATAGTCTGGGGATACTTGTGTCTTATCCCTTAAAATTATTAAGTTTGAAGTTGTCACGATCCAAACCATCGTGATTGACACCCATACTAACCATCCGATGGGAGAACCACTACTACAACCCAAAATAAGCAACTAAAGCAATAAGTTACAAACACAAGTTTAATTAACTAAATAAATACGAAATTAAATACCTAGAACTGAAAGTCAATGTACCAAAACTCTACAAAAGACAAATCTAAGAACAAGGGGTACAACCCCAAAAATAACAACTTAATCAATAGTCTGAGTCTGAAAAGAGTGAACCTAAACAAAGAAAACTCAAGGCAGCCGAAAAAACTAGCTCACCCTTGAATCCAAACGGCCACTGATCTTCTAAACTAGTTCTGTCAATAGCCACCGAAAGATACCCTATACTCATCAACAAAAATAAGAGCAAGTTCAGTATCTAACACAACCACATTGTACTGGTAGGATCACACGGCTATCCCACCAAGTGAAACACATGTAAATAACCATAATTTGATAATTTAAACATGTACCAAACATATACAATATCATTATCCTTCAAATCAACGAATAATTTCACAATTTTCAACAACATACAATTAAATCATTTAGAGCAACAAATAGTCTTTTAATATCAATCATCATTAGACATTTATATAGACATCACAATTCAATGACCATTTTCACGGAACTCAATTCAATGGTCCTCTCATGGAATCAAAATCCAAACTGTTAGCTTGCCGGAACGTGGCAATTCAATCTCATAATTATATCAAAACGTGACAACCGGTCCCATAATTATGCTGAAACATGACAATCTGATCTAATAGTTGTGCGAAACGTGACAATCCGATCCAAGTTAGCTTCCCAAAATGTTGCAATTTGATCCCCATCACATATCACAATCACAATCACAAGTACATCATCAACATCATACAATAAAAAGTGATTCATGACATACAATTATTCAATTAACCTCAATTATGATTATGGTGATCAATAATGCAACATTCACATATATACATTATAACGAAGCAATTACAAATATATATTACACCAACATGAAATTACAACTATCACCTACCTCAAATCCAAGCTTGAATCCCCTACGACACTTGAATCTTTCCTTTCCGGATTCTTTTTTATTATTCTAGGTCTACAACACCTAATACACACATCAACAATCAAAGGTCTAATTATTCAGATTATAACAAACCAACAATTCTAGACCAAACTCACAATCCTATTACCCAAACTAGGGCTTTTTCCACCATAATTCTAAAATAAAAACCTTTCTTCATAGATTATAAACCAAGAAATTAGGTTCTACAAATCAAAAAACAGATTCTGGTGTTAAAATCTTAACTTTAGCCTCAAGAATGATGAAAAATTGGCAAGAACTCGTCTAGGATCACCTTTTTAGCCCCAAAAGTTAAAAAAAATTTCAAATATGATAGTTTAGGGGTATATTAGCGACTTGAAAATCCAAAACAACATAGGACAACACGATATGCATGGGTGACTATGACTGACTCTTCAACTAGGGTAGAATCATGGATGTAGGCATCAAGTATATCACAAATCACATTAAATACCAAGTCAATTAAACTGACATGTACGATAAGTAGAATCTGGATCAAACAACTTATTAGTCATTCAGTCTTTATAATTATAGTACTTGTGATCACTATATCCAACACCTCAGCCTCAGTCTTGCCCGAGAAAACATAAAAATGAGCCTTGTCAGCTTAACGGGCAACCTCTTTATATGCCCAAGTTGCAATTTCTGAACACTTATATCACGGAGATTAGTTCCTGTATGATTCGAGTCCAAAATTTTGACTAGAAAATGGGAGAGACAGGGATAAGATTTTGTCGCACCCTATCCTGCTCTGGCGGGATAAATTCCATTATAACGGCAACGCTTTGGCGGGATAAATTCTGCCTAGCAGCTCCAATGGGACTAGAACCCATGCAAAAATTTCTGGGTTCTTTTTTACTCTTTTATAATTTTCCAAGTCTCCATTTACCATTCAATTGATTTTTTACATTTTTTCAAGGTAGAATATACGATACTCGATTCATATTGTTGTAAACAACTCAGCATCACAACAACACCTCCCCTATCCTAGCTCATGATTAATAGCTATAATTTGTCACAACAGATTTCACAATATTGAGGGAATTACTCTTGCATAACTTTAACGACCACACCAACATATTGTACATATCAAAGTCCAGGCACACATTTATTGTGCACATAATCACCTCATTACTTTCAAGCAATTATAATTTCACATAAGCAGTTAATTTAGACAACCGCAGTACGCATTCGAAGTTTCCATGATACGATTCGCAGATTAATTCAAATTCTTAATTAGTAATTTCGCTCCATAGATGATTGTTACTGAGGATTCATGCCTTATACACTCCTTAAAGACAAATACCGATTGGAACCTTTCCAGTTCCAATTATCTTGCTTGTGTTCCACCTAGTTCACTTCGTTGATGTACCAATTGGACTCAACTCATACCATAAGCGACAATAGTAGCTAGCGAGCCCTATAAAATTGGTAATTTCAATCACAAAACTTGGTCGAACCCCATTTTTAACCTCCTTGTTCTTTAAATAATGGTAATTGGACCTTAAATAAATCCTATAGAAAATCGATGCACCTTTTCATTGGTAAAAAATGTCATCTATCCGAGGCAATGACTATTTGTTTCAAATGGTAACTCTATTCAACTGTCGGTAATCTATACACATCTTTGCTTGCTAGTGATGGTGTTACAACTTTTGTTGCTCTAGTTCGGATAATAGAGAGAAGGAGGATAGATATCAATTTGTATCACCAAGATACTAATTGGATTTAAGTCATAGCACGAAGGAGTAGAAAGAAGTGAGTTTTTCCTATAGTCATATAGCCTCTCGAAGAAAAGTATGGACATCATTGTATCATTTCGCAAGACTTAAGTAGACTCGATTTGGTACAATGAAATCAACAAATCTAGGTTATGATACCAATTTGTCACGATCCGAACTTTCGTAATTGACACCAACACTAACTATCCGGTGGGACAACCACTGCTATAACTCAAACTAAGCAATTAAACTAACTAAGGCAATAAAGTTACGGAAATAAGTTTTAATTAACTAAATAAATATGGAATTAAATACCTATAATGTTATGACCCGAACCATATTTATTTGAGAAGAGCAAAATTCACAAAATTTTTGGACTCTGTCCCGCTACAGCGGGATAGCTGGCGCGGTGGCGCTCCAGCGATAAATTACTCTGCTACAGCGTGATAGCGAGGCAGAATTCGAGTTTACAAGAAATTCTTATTTTTCCTTCTTTCTAAAATATCCTAATAGGTCGTAAATTACCCTATAAACGTCAGAAAAGTTTTTTCAAGTTGTGAAAAGAAGGAGAGAGAACTTTCTAGCATGAAGATGGCAGAATCTAGTAAAATCTTGGCCAAATTCACCTAGCGAATCTAAAAAATCTTGAAACAAAATCAAAATTCTGTACAAGTTGCTTGGGGCCAAGGTATGTTAGGTTTTTATGTTTAGTAGTTATGAATCTATGCTTACCATGTAGTATATGAATTTAGCAGTATGAGATATGTTTGGACCTTCGTGCATCGAGTAAATTTCATGCAAAATTGTTATAATTCAATGCCTATGGGGTTAGTGTTGTGTTGAGACGGTAATTAGTCGAGGTTCTTATTTTGTGTTGAAGGGTTTCTTGTTAGGTTATGGTATAATGGTGACAAGGAGTTGTAGTCAGGGTAAAGAAAACTAGTAATGAAATTATGTAATGGAAAATTAGCATTTGGAGTTGTGCAATATCGTAAGGATAAATCGAGGGAACACATATGTAATTAAGTACGTGACTAGGTGATGTATGTGATTCTGTGATGGTGTGATATACACGTATTTTTCTTCCTTGTGATACTTGTATATGTATGCATGTTGGGTCTTAGATATTAAAAATAGATATGTGACTACTGATATAATGAAATCATGACTTGCATGTGTGTTATTGATGTGTGATTGAGATAGACTGCCACATTTCGGCACGCTAGCTTGTATCAAATTGTTGCTTCTGGCATACTAACTGGGATTGGCTACCACGTTTTGGCACTCTAATTAGGATCGATTACCACATTTTGACATAAAACTTGGATCGAATTGTCATGTTCTGACATGCTAACAGTTTGACTTTGTGTTTCATGAGAGGGACAACTACTTGTGATAAAATGTGTACGGTGAAATATGATATGCTTAATTTTATGAGGTGTGTATATGTATCTATGCGTTGGGGTTTTTAAGCTATGATCTATTGAAATCTTAAGTGTGGTAGTGTTACTCATAGTATACAATGCGGTTAGTATGTTTAAGTTATGATCTATTGAAATCTTAAGTGTGATAGTGTTACTGTTGTATACAATGTGGTTAATACGTTTAAGCTATGATCTGTTGGAATCTTAAGTGTAGTAATGTCACTTATAGTATATAATGTGGTTAGTATATTTAAGCTATGATCGATTGGAACCTTAAGTGTGATAACGGTACTTGTAGTATACAAGGTGGTTAGCGTATTTAGGTTGTAACCTCGTAAGAAAAAGATAGGTGGTAAATGGAAGGTGTTCTAAGCAAAGGCTAAGGGTGGAGAAGCGAGATGTCCATACATGATCTTTTATTATTCTATTCTGTTGTGCGGAATTTGAGATAATACGAGAAAATATATAAACGCGAAAAACAAGACAACAGATTTACGTGGTTCACCAATAAATTGGCTACGTCCACGGGAAGAGAGGGAGCAGTTTTATTATGGAGAGGCAAAAACAGAATTACAAAATAGGGTTTGCCATAGCGTCTATATATATATAGTGCTAAACTACGCCCTAACAGGCTTGGGCCCCCCGTCCTTTCTGTTTGTAACGGGTCCGATTCAAGGCATTCAACAAATCTCCACCTTGACTTGAATTCTCCGAACAGATTCTTCAGACGCACTATGATAGTGCCAGGCCTCCCCCTCTTCCTCAGAGTTGCCCCGCAGGGCAATTAACAACTTCTGATGTTGAGCAAGTCCAAACAGTGTTGAAACTTGCTCTGTGGAACCGGCTTTGTGAACATATCAGTAGGATTATCAGCAGTTCCTACTTTCTTCACCTTGATTCTCTTCTCACTTCTCAGAAAATGATACCTTACGTCAATATGCTTGGTTCTCTCATGATGGACTTGATCCTTGGCTAGACAGATTGCGCTCAAACTGTCACAATACACCGTAGCCTGATCATGATGCAGACCAAGATCATTAACCAGCCCTTTCAACCAAATCCCTTCTTTTGCAGCCTCTGTCAAGGCCATGTACTCCGCTTCCGTAGTAGACAAAGTCACTGTAGGTTGCAAAGTTGCCTTCCAACTGACGACAGATCCTCCAAGGGTAAACACATAGCCAGTCATCGATCTTCTTGTGTCAACATCTCCAGCATAGTCTGAATCAGAATAGCCAGTAACCAAGCACTGAGTATCACCTCCATAAATGATACCAACGTCAGATGTACCTCTAAGGTACCGGAAAATTCTCTTCACAGCCTGCCAATGTTCTCTCCCTGGTTGTCCCATGAATCTGCTCACTACACTGACTGCATGTGCTAAATCTGGCCTTGTACAGACCATAACATACATCAAACTTCCTACGGCACTGGCATAAGGGACTCGTGACATATACTCCTTCTCTTCTTCTGACTGTGGAGCGAACATGGCAGTGAGGTGGATATTGGCAGCACTGGGGGTATCAATAGGCTTAGATGAAGACATGCCAAACCTCGCCAAGACCTTCTGAATGTAGCTTCTCTGTGACAAGAAAAGTTTCCTTCTCTCTCTGTCTCTAATGATCTCCATCCCTAGAATCTTCCGAGCAGCTCCCAGATCCTTCATCTCAAACTCAGCACTAAGTAAACCCTTCAGCTTCTGAATGTCATACTTCTTCTTTGCAGCTATCAGCATATCATCTACATAAAGCACCAGATAGATGAACGAATCATCCTTGAGCCTATTGTAGTAGACACAACAATCATATGAGCTCCGAGTATAGCCTAACTTCGCCATATAGCTGTCAAACCTTTTGTACCACTGCCTTGGAGACTGCTTAAGTCCATATAAGGACTTCTTCAACTTGCAGACGTGATTTTCCTTCCCTGGAACTTGGAAACCATCCGGCTGAGTCATGTATATCTCTTCCTCCAACTCTCCATGTAGAAACGCTGTCTTCACATCAAGTTGTTCAAGCTCCAGATTCTGATGTGTAACTATCGCTAGTAACACTCGGATGGAAGTATGTCTGACCACTGGTGAGAAGATCTCATTGTATTCCACTCCCTCTCTTTGGTTGAAACCTCTGGCAACAACCCTGGCTTTATACTTGACTCCTTCTGCTGGTGATATCCCTTCCTTCTTCTTGAAAACCCATTTGCAAGTAATAATCTTTCTCCCCGAAGGCTGTATGACCAGATCCCATGTCTGATTCTTGTGTAGGGACTCCATCTCATCTCCCATAGCAGCAAACCATTTTTCAGAATCAGGACTTAAAATGGCTTCTTTGTAAGTAGACGGCTCAGATGTATCTACCTCTTCAGCAACCTGCAGTGCATAACCCACCATGTCCTCAAAACCATACCTCGTAAGTGGCCGAACTCCAACCCTCCTTGGCCGATCTTGAGCTATACTCTGATGGATATCTGATGGCATAGATTCTGGAATATCAGTTTCTGTCTGTGGCTCTTGATCCTCCTCTTCAGGTTCCTTTAAATCGCTCTCGTTCTGAATGACTTGAAACTCCACCTGTTTGTCAAGACTCCCAGTTTCTGACGTAGTTGTAGGCTTCACAATGGTTCTAAGCAGAGAACTTTCATCAAGACAACGTTCCTGCTCATAATAACCCTCTTTTCTGCTGGAGACCAGATTCTGAAACCTTTCACTCCATCTCCGTAGCCACAAATACTCCCTTTTTAGCTCTTGGTTCTAACTTACCTTCACTGACGTGATAGTAAGCCGTACAACAAAAGCTTTCAGATTTGAATAATCAGCAGCTTTTCCTGACCACATCTCCATAGGTGTCTTGCACTGTATGCCTGTATGTGGTCCGCGGTTAATCAAGTAGCAAGCTGTACTAACCGCTTCTGCCCAGAATCTTCTATCTAGCCCAGCATTAGAGAGCATGCACCTTGCTCTCTCCAGAAGTGTTTGATTCATCCGCTCAGCTACACCGTTCTGCTGTGGTGTATTTCTGACTGTATGATGTCGAGCAATCCCTTCATCCTTACAGAATTGATCAAATTCAGACCAACAGAATTCCAGCCCATTATCAGTTCGCAACCTCTTGATCTTCTTCCCTGTTTGATTTTCCATCAAAATTTTCCACTCCTTGAACTTCTGGAAAGCTTCACTTTTATGCTTCATCATGTACACCCAAGTCATCCTTGAGTAGTCATCAATAATGGACACAAAAAATCTGCAGCCTCCCAAAGACTCAACACGGCATGGACCCCAGCAATCAGAATGGATATAATCAAGTGTGCCTTTTGTTCTATGAATGGCCTTTGGAAACTTGTTGCGATGTAGTTTTCCAAAAACACAATGTTCACAAAACTCTAGGCTCTTAACCTTATGACCAGCAAGAAAATCCTCCTTTGACAGAATTTGCATCCCTCTTTCACTTATATGACCAAGTCTCATGTGCCATAACTTAGTCATATCCTTCTGGTGAAATTCTGACGATGCAACATGGGCTGAACCTGTAACCGTGGAACCTTGTAGAAAATACAAAGTACCACGCATGACACCTTTCAGAATCAGATTTGAACCCTTCCAGACCCGCAAGACTCCATCTTTTCCCGACCAGCTGAATCCCTTGCTGTCCAAAAGACTGAGAGATATCAGATTTTTCGTCATCAATGGAACGTGCCTGACCTCGTTCAATGTGCAAAAGCTACCGTCATGTGTCCTTATCTTGATCGAGCCTGTCCCAACCACCTTGCAGACAGAACTGTTGGCCATCGAGATGTTGCCTCCGTCTACCTGCTCATAAGTCGTGAACCACTCTCTCCTAGGACAGATGTGATAGGATGCCCCAAAATCGAGAACCCACACATCTGAATGATGAGTGTGCTCATCCGCAACTAGGGCAATATCTTCTTCAGAATTGGTGTCTTCTTCAGCAACAGCAGCAGACACTGATTGTTTTTCCGATTGCTTCTTCTTCTTCGGACAATCAAATTCCAATGTCCCTTCTCCTTGCAGTAATTACAAACATCATCCGGCTTTGCACCCTTCGACATCGGCTTATTTTTCTTTCCGCCGTTTTTCCTTCCCTTTCCGCTACTGGCGAACAGACCGGAAGGTTGTATGTCCGTACTTGTGCCGTTAGCCTTATGCCGTAATTCCCTGCTATGAAGGGCCGATCTGACTTCTTCCAGTGACACAGTATCTTTCCCAACAATGAACGATTGAACAAAATTCTCAAACGACATTGGGAGAGATACTAACAGAATCAGGGCAGCATCTTCATCATCGATATTACACAATTCTAATAACAAAGTATTCAATTGCTCTAAGTGTTCCCTGAGTTGTGTACCTTCAGCCATTCGTAAACCGAATAGACGTTGTTTCAGAAGCAGCTTGTTGGTTAGAGATTTTGTCATGTACAAACTCTCCAGCTTCAACCACAGACCAGCAGCAGTCTCTTCATCCGAGACCTCCGTGATGATGTCATCCGCGAGACACAGCATGATCGTCGAGTGCGCCTTTTCCTCCAGAATCGCCATCTCAGGAGTAACGACGGCGTTCTTGTCTTTCGACAACGGCGCCCAGAAGCCTTGCTGTTTCAACAAAGCCCGCATCTTGATCTGCCATAAACTGAAACTGTTCCTTCCTGTGAATTTGTCAATTTTCACGTTCAAGGCAGACATCTCGAATTCTCCAAGAACACCGATTAATCGAGAGGCTCTGATACTAATTTGTTGTGCGGAATTTGAGATAATACGAGAAAATATATAAACGCGAAAAACAAGACAACAGATTTACGTGGTTCACCAATAAATTGGCTACGTCCACGGGAAGAGAGGGAGCAGTTTTATTATGGAGAGGCAAAAACAGAATTACAAAATAGGGTTTGCCATAGCGTCTATATATATATAGTGCTAAACTACGCCCTAACAGGTCCGATTCAAGGCATTCAACATATTCATATCTTATGAGATGGGCGTTGGGTTCACCGATGATACCTATCAGTACGTGTGGTTGTACTGATACCACTCTTGCTATGTATTTTTTACATAGTTTTAATACAGGATTGGTGTCGTTTCATTAGGTGAAGATGAAGAAATCCTCCAGCAGCTTCGACTCTTTCTTCTGCATGGTGGAGCTGTATCCTTTTATTAAATTGTTATCCTGTTGTAATTCTTAGTAGCTCTTATACTTGTTATACTAGATTCTTGGGGTTGTCGAGTTACTAAAAAGATATTTTGACTAGTGCATGAATAAGAGGTTGCAATGAAGATTTACCCTGCAATATGTCTATTTTCTTAAATTTCATTGACTTGCCTTCATTTTCTTAAAATTCTGCATGTTTTCTAGTTGTTAGGTTATGAGGGTTCTCTTACTTAGGTGTTAGAGTGGGTGCCCGCATGGTCTGGTGGGTTTGGTTGGGTCATGACATAGATTCTGAAAGTCAATGTCCCAAAACTCTGCTAAAGAAAAATATAAGAACAAGGGTTTAACTCCAAAACTAACAGTTTAACCAATAGTCTGAGTCCGAAAAGAGTGGACTCAAACAAAGAGAACTCAAGTCAGCCCGAAAGAACTATCTCACCCTTGAATTCAAAAGGTCATTGATCTTCTAAAAGAGGTATGTCAATAGCCGCCAAAATATGCCTTATACTCAACAAAAATAAGAGCAAATGCAATATTAGTACACAACCACAGTGTACTGGTAAGATCATGTGGTTATCCCATTAAGTGAAACACATGTAAGTAACCACAACATTATAAAACAGGCATATACTAAATATATACAATATCTTCATCCTTCACATTAACGAATAGTTCCACAATTCTCAACAATATACAATTAAATCATTTTAGAGCAACAAATAGTTTTTCAATATCAATCATCATTAGATATAAATGTTAATGTACATCATAATTCAATGGTCCTCTCAAGAAACATAATTCAATAATCTTCTTATGGAACCCAAACTCAAACGGTTAGCTTGCCGGAATGTGGCAATCCGATCCCATAATTATGCCAAAACGTGGCAATCGATTTCATAATTGTACCAAAATGTGGCAATTCAATCCAATAATTGTTTTGGAACGTTACAACCCGTTCAAATAGTTATGTCGAAACGTGGAAATCTGATCCAAGTTAGCTTGCTGGAACGTGGCAATCGGATCCCCAATGACACACCACAATTACAATCACAAGTACATCATCAAGATAAAACAACAAAAGGTGATTCATGACATACAATTATTCAACTATCCTCAATTACGATTAGGGTGATCAATAAGCAACATTCACATACATACATGCATTGTAACGAAGCAAATACAAACATATAACACACCAACATGAAATCACAACCATCACTTACCTCGAATCTAAGTTTGAATCCCCTAAGGCACTTGAATCTTCCTTTTCCGACCTCTTTTCACTTGTTCTAGGTGTACAACAATTAATATACGCAAGGATCAACAATCACTGGTCTAATTATTCAGATTACAACAAACCTAATAACCCTAGACCAAACTCACAATCCTAATACCTAAATTAGGAATTTTTCCACCATAATTCTCATATCAAAACCCTTCTCCATATAAACC
This sequence comes from Solanum habrochaites, assembly GCA_027704765.1. Classification (NCBI taxonomy): domain Eukaryota; kingdom Viridiplantae; phylum Streptophyta; class Magnoliopsida; order Solanales; family Solanaceae; genus Solanum; species Solanum habrochaites. Next base: position 53,546,368 of record JAKWJA010002491.1, read on the forward strand.
AAGAAAATAAATTCTACAGATCGAAAAATAAATTCGGAGAGTTAAAATCTTACCTTTAGCCTCAAGAATGGTGAAAATTGTAAAGAACTCGTATGGGATCACCTCCTTAGCCCTAATAGTTGAAAAATATGAAATATGATCTTTTAGGGTTTTATTAGCAATTTTATGTCGCATTTGTCCTGCTACAACGAACCTATACCGCTACAGCGGCACCGCTTTAACGACCTCGATGGAGATAGAATGTACCCATTCACGAAAAGACCATTTTTGGGAGTTAAACTCACCCGAATTCGATTCCCTAGAGTGGTATGGTTCCTTATCGTCTTAGCTATGCACTCATGTAATAAAATTCACAATTAGATCTCTCATTCATTACAAGATTTCCCTACACCTTTATGCCTCTGATTTCATTCAAATTGGACTAGGTTGGAAAATTTTATGTTACTACCAAAAAGTTTTGATGTCTCCAATTCTTTCTTCATTAACTTTTCCATAACGACAAAATCAGGTCGTTACAGAAGTTCCACCAATAACTAATATTGCTCTGATTCTTTTCTTTAGTAGTATTAGAAAATATATTTATAAAATTAATTAGATATATGTTGTGATTTAACAACAACATATGAAGTTTGCAAGTTATAAGAATTTGTAATTGAAAAAGAACAACATAGAGCAAAAAAATTGGCAAAATTAATTTAAATATTCAATAATTTCCTAATAGTACTACATATTTGTAAGTGAGGAAAAAAAGATGTTAGAGATCTACGTAAATAAGTCACAATTCATACCCCAATCTCAAAATATTTTTTATCCCGTACGCCATTCCTTTCTCTCATTTATTATTTTTGTCCTATCACTAATTTTTTCTTCTTGTTGTAAATAACAATTAGTGAATGTCCATTATACCCATCTTATGCCTATAAAAGGCATTGTAATCTCGATGGAAAATACATCAAAGTAAGAAAGATTCAAGTTTCCCATTTTATCTCTCTACTACATTCTTATCTTTTTAATTGTCATTAGTTTACTTTTAGTACTTAGTCCTTGTTCTATAACATGTTATCAGCACGAGACTATGTCATCTCAAAGTTTGAAGACTAAATTTGAAGGCTAAAGTATTATTATTTTTCTTCTTTTTATTATGACTAATCTTACTAAACTTGAGTTCGTTTCCCTTCAAAGTTCGGGCAAGAACTACCTTTCATGAGTATTGGATGTTAAAATCCATTTGGATGCTATGGGTCTTGGAGACACCATTAAAATTAAAAATAAAGCATCAAAATAAGACTATGCTAAAGCAATGATATTCTTACGTCATCATATTGACGAAATTTCAAAATTGAATATCTCACAGTCAAAGATCCACTCGTTCTGTGGAATAATCTAAAAGAAAGGTATGACCATTTGAAGATGGTCATTCATCCAAAGGCACGATATGATTGGATGAATTTAAGACTACAAGACTTTAAGTCTATTCATGAGTATAATTCTGCCATGTTTAGAATTACTTCTCAATTGAAACTATGTGGATATACAGTTAATGATGTTGATATATGGAGAAAACGTTCTCCACATTTCATGCCTCGAATGTGCTTTTACAACAACAATATCGAGAAAAGGGTTTCAAGAAGTATTCTGAACTGATTTCTCATCTTCTCGTGGCTGAACAAAATAATAATTTGTTAATGAAAGATCACGAGAATCGTTCCACTGGATCTACACCACTTTCTGAAGTGAATAAGGTATACGCCTACCATGCTAGGCTTGGAAGAGGTCGTGATCGTGGCCGTGGACGTGGTCGTATTTTGATCAAGAGCGAAATCCTTTTCTCGGTGTTAATCATTCATATAAGAAAAATAGTCATCAAAGGGGAAAAGCAAAAGATAAGAAACGTGAAACAATTAAAAAAAATTGTTTATGATGTGGTGGAAGGGGTCATTATGCACGTGATTGTCGTACTCCTAAACACTTGGTTGAAAATCCTTAAACTAATTTTATCACTGATCATATTGACATCACACACTTGGATGTGGCAGATTTCTTCACACACACCCTGAAGGAAAAATAGATCACTTAATTGGTGACGATTTTGTGGATATGGAAGAATAATCATGGTTGATATTTACTAATGTTATTAATGTTTGTTGCTTTCTATTGATCCTAATGTGGAAAATACATAGCTAAAGTGCTCATATTTGTTCATGCATATTCGTTAAGTCCCTTCTTTTAGAAACACCAATTGAAAGTAAGTTGGAATATTATGATTTGAAAAGGAATTGAAAAATATTAAAATTATACTTTCTTCTTAACTTTTCGGCCATAAATGGTAAAATGTATACGTAAGACTATTACCTAAATTGGTAAGTGGAAAATATATTTTCCTTTTTGTCGTTCAAATGTCTTTTCAAGATATTAAAATTATTATTATATTAATACTTATATTATACATGCTAAACTAAATTAAATTTAGTGTTAAAATGTTTTACTGATAAAATTTTATGCATTACTAATTATTCAAATATCATTTTAACGTTTACATTATTTCTTAAATATTTTAAAAAAAATATAATTAATGATTTGATATAAATTTATTTCATTACTTGTGAAGATATGGATTATTCTCCAAGAAAATTATCAAATTATGAAGACATTTGTTTGATTGATTCTGGTATAACACACACGATATTTGAAAATGAGAAATATTTTTTCTCATTTGAGTATGGGCAATATGAACGTTACTATGATATCGGGTAGTACTAATTTGATTAAAGGCTCCGAAAGAGTCATTATAATTTTGCCCAAGAAAACTAAACTCATAATAAATAATGTCATGTTTTCTCCTCAATCTTGGAGAAACTTATTGAGTTTCAAAGATATTCGTGAAAATGGTTATCATATCAAGACAATTGATGAAATGAATCTTGAATATCTTGGTATAACCAAAAATGTCTCCGGGCAGACATATGTTGTAGAAAAATTCACGGCCTTATCTTCTGGATTGTATTGGACAAAAATTAGTGCAATTGAGACACATTCTATAGTAAACCAGGGGTTTACTAATTTCAATACTTTCATACTTTGGCATGATCATCTGGGACATCCTGGATCTATAATGATGAGACGAATTATAGAAAATTCAAATGGGCATCCATTAAAGAAGTTGAAAATTCTTTTAAATGGTGAATTTTCTTGTGATGCATGTTATCAAGGCAAGTTAATTGTGAGACCATCACCAACAAAGGTCAAAATTGAGTCTCATGCGTTTTTGAAACTTATACATGGGGACATTTGTGGGTCAATTCACCCACCGAGTGGGACATTTAGATATTTTATGGTCCTGATAGATGCTTCCTCTAAATGGTCTCAGTATGCCTACTGTCATCTCGCAATATGACGTAGAAAATTATTGGCAAAAATAATACGATTACAAGCACAGTTCCCTGATAATTATATTAAGTCTATTTGCCTTGATAACGCTGCAGAGTTTTCATCCTTAACATTCAATGATTACTGTCTGTCGATTGGGATAAGAGTTGAACATCCTGTAGCTTATGTTCACACTCAAAATGGTATGGCTGAGTCATTAATTAAACGACTGCAGTTGATTGCAAGACCATTACTTATGAAAACTAAGTTACCCACTTCTGTGTGGGGTCATACAATTTTGCATGCTGCAACACTTATTCATCTCAGGCCGATAAATTATCATAATTTTTCTCCATTACAATTGGCTTTGGGTCAACAATCCAATATATCTCATCTGAGAATTTTTGGATGCGCTGTTTATGTGCCGGTAGCACCACCACAGCGCACTAAGATGGGTCCCCAAAGAAAGTTAGGAACATATATTGGGTTTGAATCGCCCTCTATTATTCACTACCTTGAGCCATTAACTGGAGATATGTTCACAGCCCGATTCGCAGATTGTCGATTTGATGAGACACTTTTTCCAAAATTAGGAGAGAAAATAGTGAAATTAAAGGAGAAATTTTGTGAAAAAATTCATCATTGTCTCATCTTGATCCTCGTACTTCCATTTGTGAGCTAGAAGTACAAAAGATCATTCATTTGCAGAAAATCACAAATCAAATGCCAGATGCATTTACAGGTTTGAAAAGGGTTACTAAATCAGACGTTCCTGCAAAGAACGTCCCGATTCGAATTGATGTTCCAGTAGGATCATCAACTAGTGTCATAGTTAATGAGTCAAAAGCACGCTTGAAGCGTGGTAGACCATTAGGATCAAAGGATCAAAATTCTAGAAAAAGAAAATTAAAATATCAAAATTACACTATGAAAAAACCTCACATAGAAAGTCAAGATGTGAGTAATTCTGATATCCTTGGAGGAATTAATGAGCTTGAGACTCAAGAAAATAATGAACTATCCATAAAATCAAGTGATCATGAAACAAATCTGAGTTTCGCTCAGAAATAGCGGTGAATTATATTTTTGCATATAATGTTGCATCAAAAATTATGCAAAATTGTGAGGATCTTGAACCTCAATCTGTTGAAGAATGTCGACAGAGATATGATTGGCAAAAATGGCAAGAAGCAATTCAATTAGAATTTAATTCACTTGTCAAGCGCGAAGTTTTTGGGCCTATAGTACAAACACCTGATGGTGTTAAACCTGTTGGCTATAAATGAATTTTTATGCGGAAAAGAAATGAGAAAAATGAAATACAAAGGTACAAAGCACGTCTTGTTGCACAAGGATTTTCTCAAAGGCCCGGCGTCGATTATGAATAGACATACTCACCGGTTATGGATGCAATGACATTGCGTTATCTCATTAGTTTGACGATCCATGAGAAACTTGAAATGCATTTGATGGATGTTGTTACAACCTACCTTTATGGATCACTCGATAATGAGATATACATGAATATTTCCAAAGGATTCAAAATTCCCAAAATATACAGTTCAAAGCCTCGAAAAATATACTCAATTAGATTACAAAGATCATTGTATGATTTGAAGCAATCTGGACGCACGTGGTATAACCATCTTATTGAGTATTTATCTAAGTAAGGTTATATAAATGATGTGATTTGCCCATGTGTGTTTATAAAGAAAACAATATCAGAGTTTGTTATACTTGCTATTTATGTCGATGATATAAACCTTATTGGAACTCCAATGGAACTTCACAGGGCAATCGATTATTTAAAGAATGAATTTGAGATGAAAGATCTCAGAAAGACAAAATTATGTCTTGATTTGCAAATAGAGCATTTGACAAATGATATTTTCGTTCATCAATCTGCATACACAGAAAAGGCGTTGAAAAGATTTTATATGGATGAAGCACCCATTAAGTACTCAAATAGTTGTCCGATCACTTAAAGTAAATAAAGATACATTTCGACCTCAAGAAAAGGAGGAGAAAATTCTCTGTCATGAAGTACCATATCTCAATGCAATTGGTGCACTAATGCACCTTGCTAACACTACAAGGCCTGATATAACCTTTTCGGTTAATTTGTTAGCAAGATATAGTTTTGCTCCTACTAAGAGACATAGGAATGTAATCAAACACATATTGCTGTATCTAAAAGGGACTATTGATATGAGTTTATTCTATTCTAACGATTGTGTACAGATCTTGTTGGCTATGCCGATGCAGAATATTTGTCTGACCCACATAAAGCTAGATCTCAAACAAGTTATGTTTTCTACACAGAGGAGCTCCAGAAGAATGATGAATCAATGTACATCAGATTCGTTCGAGTGATAATGTGGCTGATTTATTCACCAAGTCTTTGACAACCACAATTTTTTAGAAGATGATATACAAGATTGGAATGAGAAAACTTAGGCAGATAAATCATGATTTTCATCAGGGGGAGTAAAATACGCGTTGTACTCTTTTTTCCTTAATCAAGATTTTATCTCACTGAGTTTTTTTGATAAGGTTTTAAATGAGACAGCAAGTAATCCGTATTAGAATCAACTATTTACATTTGTTACTTTACTAAGAATTTATTTTAAATGGATATCCAAGGGGGAGTATTGTAAATAACGATTAGTGAATGTCCATTATACCCTCTTATGCCTCATTGTAATCTCTATGAAAAATACACCCAAATAAGGAAGATTCAAGTTTCTTATTTTATCTCTCTACTACATTGTTCTCTTCTTAATTGTCATAAGTTTACTTTTAGTACTTAATCCTTATTTTATAGCACTTCTCATTTTATTATTTTTATTTTCTCTTTTATTCTTTTCTCATTTGTTATTTTTATTTTCTTATTTATTTTTTTACTCTATTTTTATTATTTCATTTATTAGATATACCATATAACAATTTTATTTTTTTCTACCTTTTTTGTTAGTTTATTTTGTGTTAGATTTTTTTTCTCTCAATCTATATTTTCACCTTTTTAAGAAAATAAAATGAATTAGTTTTATTCTTTTTCATTTATTATTTTTATTTTCTCTTTTATACTTTTTTCTCAATTATTTTTTTCCATATTATCATTAATTAGTGTTACTATTTGTTTTTTTTTTGGTTAGCATCTTCTTTTTATTTTTTTCTCCCCTTCTATAGTTTTACATTTTTATGAAAATAAAACACATTACTTTTGTTTTTTTTTCTTATTTATTATTTATTATTTTTCTCATTAATTATTATTTTTCATATTATTCTCTAATAGATATATCATTTGGTAATATATACTATTACACCATCATTTATTACAACAATATATACACATACTCTAATAGTATCACTTACTAAATTTTTAAATAAAAAATCTTAATGATACCACAAATATATATATACATCCTTATAGTATTATTCATTAATGAGTAATTAAACAAAAGACTTTAACGATACTACAAAAATATACACATAACACATACACACACATAGAGAGAGACACCTAATTGTATTATTGATTAATGATAAAAAAACTTATATATATATATATATATATATATATATATATATATATATATATATATATATATATATATATATATATATATTAGTTAGGGAGGAGGGATATATAGTGTAATTATTTAATGGGTATAACTATAAAGGGGTTTGTAAGTATTTTGAATTTATGGAGTATATTTTAGTTTTCCTATATTCTTTAATGTATAAATTACAACAAAATTATGAAGGTTATGTCTGATATATATAATAAAAAATTTGTACCTTGAAAAACAAAGTTTAGTCCTGAATCAATGTGGATGATATGATAAGGAGATAATATTTTATGAAGCTTTATTATATGATGGTTGATAATAATATATGAGTTTGATTATAATGATTGAGATAAAGTAAGTGTCCTGAAAATGATTATCCACAGATATGAATGACATAAGTCAAGTCTTACTATATTGGAAAGTGTATTTTTTTTAAATGAAATTTGACTTTTTTCATAAAAAAAAAGGAAAATATTGCCCTCTATATTAAATTCATAAAGGAAAAAAAGAGTCAAAAGTATACCTTGTCTAGACTAAAGAAAGAAGGAAAAAACATTAAATAGATTAAATATATATATATATATATATATATATATATATATATATATATATATATATATATATATATATATATATATGGTCAACGCTAAACGTATCTATTTGTCATTAAAGGTACTATATAAGCACCTATTAAAAGAGTCAAGGTGTTCCCTGCAACTTTTTTTCTCTTAAATAAAATATTATTTTCTTGTATCTCTTTCTTATTAAGGTTGAAACAGAAAATTTTAAAACTATCAAAACAACAGATAATTCGATGGCATCTCCCTGTCATGGTATGAACGGAGAGATTTCAGTGATGTTGATTGATAATGACAAAGAGTTTGTCAATGAGATGACGAGTTTGCTAAATGCTCACGGCTATAGAGGTACCATCTAAGTTTTTTTTTATACATATATATATATAACCTTTAATGTTTGATATAGCTAAATTTTATATGATGCATGTTATCTCGTTTGGGATTTTAATTTTGATTTCTTTTTTAGATTTATTAATGTTATCTTATAAATGCATTTCTCCTTTTGTTGTTATAACACTATTTATATGCTTGTATATCTTATAAACTGACTATCATTATTATTGAAATTGAAATAATGAATTTTTAATCATACCTAAACACACACACAAAAAAAAAAAGAGACTTGATTATAAAAAAATAAATATACTTCTCTTTCATTTTTTTGTTTATTTGAAAAATGCTTTCTTCAAGGAATTTTTTTCTTTTGTAATTCTACGAAAAGAAATGGTATCTTTTATTCTTATATACTAATATTTTTTATATACACATTTTAAAATTTTAATAATATTTTAATTCATTAATTTTCTTCTTAATGGTTATTTAATTACTTCCTTTATTTTAACTTGTGAAGATAATAGACAATTTTCCATAATATTCTAAAATAATGAATCATTCTATAATTATTATATTCGTAAATTAATATAAACAATGACTCTCTAGATTTATTTCTCCTTGCAAAAAAGGTACTTCAGATAACTAAAAATTTAAATGTAATTTAATCTATTTTATGGCTTTCCCCTTCTTTTTTTGATTTCTCATTTACTTTATTAGTATTCACTAGTTGTTCCTTATCTTATATGTGTTAAATAAAAAATAAAATAGAAAAAATTATATGTTAAATCATTCCTACTTGAAATTTTTTGCTAATCAATTAAAATTGATTTTTGAATAATATATTCCTACATGATCTTCTCTATTCTATTATTCAATTGTTTATCCTGAATAAAACTATATAAAGCTTTATTGTGTGATCATGTCTAATATTTGCTCACATTAATTATAATATAAGTTCATCATAATTGCATAAAATAAATTGTTGCACTACAAGCTAAAATTTAATAAATGAAGTTGCTTATGAGAACCTTCATGATAATTTTGTGTACAATTTTATTTTCTAACTTTCAAAGAGAATTTGATACAGTTATAACGGTTGATACTACTTCATCAGCGATGTCAATGCTCTCCAAAGGAAAACAAAAAATTGATGTGATAATCCTCAATGTCCGTTTATTCAATTCGTCTTTTGTTGACCTTTTAGCTCAAGCTGAAGCTCTGAATATAATTTCACTCGGTAAATCTTTATCCTATTCTTCTACTTATGACTTCTACTATAAGTAAAGTCATTAATTTTAATTAACCAAAAGAATAAACTATAAATTTCACTGTTAATTTATTGTTTTGAAGTTTGTAGCTAAATAAATGTGCAAAAATACATGATTTAATAGCATCATCAATGAATTTTTTTTATAGTTAAGCATCATAATTATAAGTTGATAATTCTTATTTTATTTTTATATATATATATGACAATCGATTGTCTTGTAATATTAGCGTTAATTAGGGATGCCATTGGGAGAAAGCGGATGCGGGGTGGATTTAAGGCTATGTCAAATCGGATGATTTTAAAGTTGCATGGGGCGGGGAGGGAAACCGGGTCGAATGAAGTGGATTTTTAAAAAATCAATGTGGGACAGAGCCGATTAAAAATAAAAAAATTATTATACGGAGCTGGTTAAAATTTTTTGTTAAAGCTCAATCGCCCAAACCTCATTTCCATCATTAGTGTTTAATTTTTTTTTAATAAATTAGTATTGAATAATGCATATTGAATAAATTTAATTCAATTCTAATTGATATTTTCTTGAAATAATTATGCAGCTGTGTGTGATGAATTCAATGAATTCGTTGCAAAGAAGACTTTGGATGATGGAGCTTATCTTTACCTTAAAAAGCCATTTAACAAGGAAATTTTGATCTACTTATGGCAATTTGTGCTTGCTGAAAGAAAACGAAAAGAGAAAGCGAGAGAAGGATCAAGAAAACATAAAGATCAAATGAAGCTTAATATTATCAGTAATAACAATATCGATGGAGAAAATAAAGAATCTCAAGAGAATGATATAACATTAAAGAGGAAGAAAGGTACAAAAAGCATGCAAAACAATGCTATTGATAAGGTTGTTACGCGAAAGGACTATAAAGAATGGACTGAGGATCTTCACGCAGCATTTATGCGAGCTGTAAGCCAACTTGGGGAAGGACGTAAGTTTACTTCACTAATTATAATTATTTTTTTTTATAATTCAAATAACGTTTAAAATTAAAGCATAGTGATTTTCTTGTTTAGATATATCGTGGATTGATATGAGAATATTATAGTTATTAAATTAAACTTCCATTCTTACGAATTATGTAGGATGTTACCCTAAGGAGATCCTACAAGCAATGAACTTGCCTGATCTTACTAGGATGCAAATTGCGAGTCACCTGCAGGTATATTTATTTATTTTTTTTAAAGAAAAAAAACTAAGTTGTATATTGAAGTATCATTAATTATCAAATGCCGAAAATATTTTTTTTATAAATATATTCATGATTTACTTTTCTTTTTTTTTTTCCTTATAACCTTTTCAGAAATGTCGTCGCAATAATTGGAGATCTCCAGAAGAGAGAAAAAATATTCGTCGCCGATCAATCAAGCGACGCACAGTCACTTTTCAGGAACCAAAAAGCAACTTTCGAAAATTTGGGGTAATGCCTTCTACTAATCAACAATGGAACCCAAATCAAATTCAACGAGGCCCATTTCCTACTCATAATACGACCAACAATATTTTTACTCAACGAGAGAGCTCAATTCAACGACAACTGTATCGTCCACAATTTCAGGTTCAACCCCATTACCATCGCATTGACAATTCATTTTTGTCTCCCCAAACTAACAATGGAGATAATCATAGTGGAAAAAGTTACAACTCTAATCTCAATGTGGCCCAGGGAGCAACATCAACAATGCCTAATACATACATTCAAAATGCAATAATTAATAACTACAATGTGAATGTCACTAAGGACAATGTGACAACTTATTCAAGTAGGGCAATGATGCCTAATGCTTATGTTGGAAATGTTACTATTAATGGTATGGGAGTAACAAATGCAAATGCAAGTTCTCAACAATATGTGGGTGAACCAATCATGAATGGTCCAAGAAATATTGATGTGGCACCATATGAGAATTATGTTGAAGGGAGTAATTCAAATAAGAAGGAAAGTCGTGACGTATATTTAAATTTTAATAACATGGATAGTCTCTTTCAGAATCTTGGACCTTCAAGTGCTAATCTGCCTAATGAACTAGACAGAGAGTTTGATCAAGTTTACTCTGATAATCAGGTTAGCGCTTCTATCTAATTACATATATTATGTGTTTGATTATTGATTCTAGATATAACTAGTATAAATTTGTGGTGCATATTTAAATCTCGATAACATGGATAATATCTTCCAGGATCTTGGACCTCCAAATGCTAACCTGCCTAATGCACAAGGCAACGAGCTTGATCAAGTTTACTCTAATATTCAGGTTAGTGCTTCTAGCAAATTTGGTATTTACGTACATTTATTCCGTGTTTGATTATTTATTTTAGCTAAAATCAGAATACAATTGTGATGCATTTCAATAACATGGATAATCTCTTTCAGAATCTTGAAACTCCGAGTGCTAACCTACCTAATGAACAAGGCAGTCAGTTTGGTCAAGTTTACTCTGATGAGCAGGTTAGTGCTTCAATCTAATTTGGTATTACATATATTATCTGTTTTATCATTGAAACTAGCTAAAACATGCATATTTGAATTTCAATGACGTGGATTATTTCTTCCAGAATCTTGGATCTCTAAGTGCTAACCTACCTAATGAACAAGACAATGAGTTCGATGAAGTTTACTCTGATGATTAGGTTAGTGCTTCTATCTAATTTGGTGTTAATAAAAAGATTGATGTATATACTTGAAGTAGTCATTTTCCTCCTTTGGTAAAAAAAAAAAGTTTTCAATGGTGATATTTTTTAAAAACTTAATAATTACTTATTTTTTAAGAAAATATTTTTCGTCGCGCCCATAATATCCTCTAAAATTTATCTTAAACCTACATATGCAGGTGTCAAGAGCATCGAGCCCAGTTCTCAACTATTGATGATAACTCTCATTAGGCTCTTTGCAATGGAAAAGTTGTTTCATGTTTTTGGAGATTGTTTTATTTGATATGACTTGGGATATTGATTTGTTTTTTGTTTTCTTATTTGGAACTAATGAATGGTATTACATTATAAGCTTTTGTTCAGTTCTTTGACTTGAAATTATTGTTTTGTTTGGTATCAAATCCATTTATCCTGTCATTACATAACCTTTTGTTTGACTGGGGATATATTTGAGAAAGATTATATTGCATCTTAATTTAGCAGAATATTTTGTGTATCCTTATCATTTATGTGATACACTTATTATTGTGCTCAAGTTGGCTTTCAGGTAAACTCTTTTAGGATTTTCTTTTATTTCATATTTTTATTGTACATTTTAGTCTAGTCATGGCAATGAGTAAGGTCAAATTTATTTTAGTTATCCAGTTTATGCTTCTATATAACTTTGTTATAGCAAACACTAGCTACCCTTTATCTATTCAATATGTCGATTTGATACGATGAAAGTTATGAAAACTTATCTTATGGCTTGCACGTCGAAATATATTGATTAGATTTGATAAGTATGATGACTTTGAAGTGTGAATAATCACTTTCTTTGAAGAGGATATGACTTGAATACATATTGAGGAAAATGCAACTCATTCCTTTTATGATACAACAAAATCCTTGTATATACATACAGATTTTTCTTACGCTACTTCAAGTGAGTTCTTTATTTATAAGACTTGAGAGATGATGTTTCATAACAATTGTGTTCTTCAGGGGCGTAGCTACCCTTTGGCTAGGGTTCATCAGAAAATTATATTGTATTTATGGAAAAATAATAATTTAAATGGTTAAATAACGCATTTTGGACATCCTGAAAAACAATAAAAATTTCTAGCTTAGTGGTTTCAGTCATTCAACTCTTAGTAAGTTCTTTGCAACTTGCCGGGTTCGATTCCCGTTATTAGACTTTGATGTTTTTCCTTTCATTAAAAATTTAAATAAAATTTAAAAGAATTATTTAATTTAAAGTTAATAAAAAAATACTATTTATTTATTTCATTAAGCTACTAAAAGTGAAAATACTTTATATAAATTCTTTTTTAATATAACTCGTTCGATTCTATTATTTATTTTTCATTTCTCATTTTTAGTCATCAAAGATTTGTGAAATGTTGTAGCATGAAAGTGATTTCACTCTAAACTAAAATATCTATCTCTCTTTTTCTTTGTTTGTTTACTTCCTATCAGATAAATGTGAACACTAAAGCTAAATATTATAAATTTTGATTTAAAAAAAAAATTGGTACAATTTAATTAAAAAAATTAATCATTAATGTTATGTAGTTTGATTTACAAAATTTAAGTTCACCCATTCTTTAATTATTTTTACGAGCTATGAAATTTTTAAACATCCTCCGTACGACTACGCACTGATGTTCTTTCATGAACAAATGACTTTTCATAATAGTCATTTTCTTTCATGAACAGATAACTTTTTTTATAATAGACATAGAACAAATATGCTTACTTCATTTAAAACATTTTTACATCACAAAAATATCCAACATCAACATGGTCTTAGGGCGATTTAGCTTCCGGCTGTTGCTCAAACAACGAGTGTTCCAATGAAAAATGGTGGGCATGGTATGTATATATCGAAATATTATACCGTATTGAAATTTTTAATACCGTTATTTTAATATTATGATATTTAGTGTGGTATATGGCATATATTTTAAATTTTTTTGTACTCGTACCGTATTTGGTATTTAGATATAACATACCGAAATATCAAATACCATACCGAAGTATATAACTACATAAATAACATAATACATTATTTAAATACTAACAAATATGGGACTTAGTATTAGTATAAACTAAGTGTTTAGAAGCTAAAATTTTGACTACTCTATGTTGATCGAAATGTATTTGAATTGTATTGATTAACAAAAGAAGTTGTTTGTACTTTATTTTGCATTTGTATTGCTATATATGTAATGTGTTAGTATGATACATTTTGTAATTGTCGAAGTCATAGTACTCTATTATACGAGTATATATTAGTCGAAGTTGAACAAATTATGCTTACCAATTACCATACCATGAAATACCGAAACCGAACTTCATTATATCGAAACATACCAAATTAAATTTATATGATGATGATATAACGTTTTAAAAAACGAATACCAAAAATATGATATCAAAACTTTCAAATACCATATCGTACCATACCATGCCCATCCTTAACAGAGAGAGTAAAATTTTATTGGGTTATCAATTTAAACATTAACTAAAACCTTAAAATCAAAAATCGATAGCTCAAAAAGAGTTTATAAAACCATTTTTCGGTTAACACGTAACCCAATACCGATATATTATAACATTATTTATCAATTGAGCCGATTTTTGCACACCCCTGATTTCAGATGAATTCAATTACAAAAATATTGAGTTTAAATGAACCCGATATCAATACATTAGATATGTCATTAATCAAAGGTAGTGATGGTAAAAAACAAATTAATTTCTTCCCAGGAAATGGAGTGTTGCATTATTTTTGTACATCTGGTACTAATGGTACATGGCAGCTATAACACAGATTTAAGTTAACACAAACAACTTTTATTAGCCTGAGAATAGTACAAATTTTTCTTCTATAATCAAGTGAACCATGCTGTGTTGACCTGGAAATGAGCCCCAAAATTTTCTCTACCCGAGAGCCGAGGGTATAAGCGATTGCTAGAACGATGAGTAGGCCATTCACAAGTTTCCTCTCGATGAATTCCCAAATTCTCTCCTCCATGTATATACGATCTCTCAGTCTCCGAGGCATGTGACGTTCATCTGGGAATACTAACAACTCGTAAGGCTTTCTGGCTGCCACAAGTGCGTTAATAAGCCTAGCAGTGTGCCTAAAATGCACATTTTCATCGATCATGCCATGCACGAGTAAAAGCTTCCCTTTGATCTTGTCAACGTGGTGCATTACGGAGCCCTCTTGATAGACTGATGGATTTTCAGATGGTAGGCCCATATACTTTTCTGTGTAAAATGTATCATATCCGTCCCATGATGTAACAGGAGCACCAGAAACAGCACATTTGAATACCTCAGGGTACCTTGCCAACGCCATAGCTGAGAGATACCCACCGTAGCTCCATCCATATAATCCAATGTGGCCCTGTTTAGCAAGCCCTTGTTTCTGGAGCCACTCAGCACCTGTCAATTGATCATCAACGTCAACGAGGCCAAAGTTATGTTTGAGTGCACCCTCAAACATGAGTCCTCGTCGAGCAGTGCCTCTATTGTCCATCTGTAAAAAGTTGAGCAGTTAAAGTTCGGAATGTCTTTTCTTTACTTGATTTATTCTGTATTGTCTATAATAGTCCTACATGAATCAATCTCCTTTGAGAAACTACAGAAAACTCAATTTAGAAAATACACAACAGACGAGGGACGAGATCGGCAATTTTAAGATAGAGAACAAGAGAGGTTTATAACAACAATCAGACGTCAACCTATTGGACAAAACTGGTATGGCCAGGTAACAACTGAATGAATTTTTAGATAAAAATGCATATGGACGGAAAAGAGAAGAGGAGCAAACCTTCCATACTAAGATGCCTTTGCTTCGTAGATACTGAGCTCTCATGTCAACCGTGTTTGTCCACGAGTCACACACAAGCTGTACACTGGGACCACCATACACTTCAATCATAGTTCTGTATGGAGGAGGTCCAAACTTCATCGGATCTGGGTTGTATAATGCCCCATACAAAGTAGTTCCATCCTTGGCCTGTATCTGAATTATTTCTGGTAATTCAAGATGGAGTTTCCTGGATTGTGGAATACTGACAGGTTGATCAAATAAATGCATAATCAAGCTTCCGTCATGCAAGGAGCAGAGTGAAATTCTGGGAGGTGAGACCAAGGAATCATGGATATCTATGAATCTTTGCATTTGATGATCAAGCACAACGACATGTTTTCCATGTCCATTGGTCAATCTCAAAGGGGACTGCAATGGACCGTTAGCTTCGGGGAACAATTTAGCACAGTAAAGGTGAGATTCCATAGGCCCATCCAAAGTTCCTGTAAAATATACAAGGCCAGTAACTTCATTTACACCCGCAATTTGTTCAACCAACCAATCACCTTGAGTTATCGGTCCCAAACAGACTCCATTTGTGTCATGAAGATACAAATGTTTGAACCCTGTTTTCTCGCTTGCCCAAATAAATGCACCATTAGTTTTGTTGAGTCCTCTGTCCAAAGGTATAAAACAATCGTGAAGATTGACCCATGTATCATGTTCTTCAACCAATATTACACTCCTTTGCCCTGTCTTGATATCAAACTTAATGATTTTCAGTTTGGATTGTGATCGACTCAAGACTTGTGCAGTCAGAATATTTCCATGCATCCAATTCACTCTCGCCAAATATTCCTCGTCCTCATTTGCTTTGTCCTTTACACCACAAATAAGATCCATCCATGTTATTTGACCTCCGTTTGCTGAAACCACTCCCAGGCGAACTTTGACATTTAGCCCTCCGGCAAAAGGGTAAGCATGGTCTTCCTGTGCCTCAGGACCAACAGAACTTTTACCTTGATGCATAATTCTGAATAAAGGTATGCCAGATGAATCAACCTGTGTGAATGCTATATATTTGCTGTCCAATGACCACCAGTACCCATTTTTCCGTTCCATCTCCTCCTACAATCAGCAAAAATGAAAGGTTTTCTAGCTAAGACCAAGAAGGTGAAAATTGAAGCATCTTGCAATCAGCAAGCAACCCCATCATTAATAGTAGAACTCTACGAGATACATTTGCTATTAGCAAGTCAAAATTTCATAACGGACACTGAAAATGTTAGAGAAGTAAATTATAAAGAATGATGGCAAAAAGTAGTTGAAAGATTTAGTAGGCGTTTGGCCATACGATATCATATCACGATATGGAATCGTGAGATGGAATCAGCGTTTAGACATGCGATTTTATGTTGATTCCATATCATGAGATGTGATTCCATATTCTCCAAAAAAAAAAAAACAATAATCTGGGAATTCCATATCATGATTTCAGATATTTTTAATAAAATAATTGATCCACAATTTTATATTTTGTTAAAACAACCCCACAATTATATCTACCTAACCATTTATTTCATAACTAAACTAAATAAATTTAGTCACATCATTACTTTTAAAAATTTACTATCCTAACCGACATAAATTTGTTCTCTTCATTTACTCCAACACCTAATTTATTACTTCTACTGTTTTGTATTTATTACGACTCAAAGTAACCATTTTGGTTCGTCTTCTCGGTTACATGATCGAGAGATGCAAGTTCAACGTGAGGAAATCGTCCGTACTATGTGGGAGAATTATATTAAAGACTAGTACACTACAATTTATGTTCAAATTTTTTTTATTGAATTAAAGTTAGATGAAACAATTACTTAATTGGAGAACAAATAGCTTTGTAATAATTAATTATGCGATATTATAAATTTTGTGTTTATTTGGTAAGATTGAATAAACAATTGGGGCTATTTTAATAGTTTTACAACTTATGGGATTCTTATGTTTCTGAGAAAATATAGAACACAAAAATTTCATATCGCATGTCTAAACAAAACATAAATTTCATCCCATAATTATGGTATCATATCATGATACCATATCGCATGGCCAAACGGGCCCTTAGAGAAAATACATAAGCTGCACCTCAAACTTGTCTGGAGAACTACCAAGGATATGAAAAAACAAGAAAGAGTAAGAAAAGAAGACGTAAGGGTAAAAACTTAAAAAAAAAGAAAAAAGAGAGAGAACAAAAAATAAAAATGAACCAAAATCCCCTATGAAATAGAAAAGATCATTCATACATAGCATAGTCCAAGAGAACCCACTTAAAACCTTTACTGAACTATGACCGGCCATCATATTAGCAAATAAACGTATGATAATTATACACGCTCATGTACATTTTTTGAGATAACGCTCATGTACATAAATCTGGAATTGTGTTTGGAAGGAGCTATTAATTTTACTTCAGATTAGAATAAGGGGTAAATATATTTCCCATAAAGTTAAAGTGCATAGCTAATTCTCTAAACAAGTAATCGATGCGACTTAAGTATTTTCTCAAAGATTTATTTTTAGTTGTCATACTTCTATGTCAAGATGTCAACCACGCCTGAACTTTGGAACAAAACTTCCAAATTTTAACAAATAAGTTCAAAAAACACTAGATTCGAACTTAAAGGAAATAAGGATATCAACCATTTAAAATACTTTCTCCAATCACTTGACTATGTTTATATTCATTTCCATGCTCAGAGAAAATACTTTTGAACACACTTTATGGAGATATTCATAAACATAGGTCTTAATGGTAACAGTATTTACTAAAACAGGCAAATGATGAAATGTCAATATCAACCTCAAACAGGCAAATTTTCCCTAAACTAGTAACAATAAAATATTGATACCGATCTCACCTGAGCAATGTATTCAGCAAGACCATGTGTCTGCAGATGGGGAAAAAGGAAGGCAACAAGGATTAGTATCAAATTAATTTAAAGAAAGCAGCATAAAACTAAACAAACTAGCCAACACAATATGCATGGAGATTTTTCATCTCTAGAAGATGACACAATAAAAAGAAGGATTCAGATACCAACTCCAGACAACACAACTGTTAAATGATAATTTCTGTTAAAACAAGAAATTCTATCGAATCATTACTAAACTAAAATAGCTTACTCAATCTCGACTATTGCTTATTCATAGGCTATTATGAGTTCACGACAGGCTGCTATGTTAAAATTGGTAGACACGCTACTCTTAGGAAGCGGTAGTAATGCATCTTAGTTCGAGTCTTAATGACAGTATACCATCTTCTAAAAAGGATAAATAGATATTATAATGATTTCAATTCCCTATTTTCATTTTAGACTTATGTAATTAAGGGACTCTTCTTTTTAAAGATTTTTCAATGATATTTTCAACCTTAGAGCATATATTAACTCACGTTTCATTTTTTATTGTTTCAATTGTAATTACATTTCATTTCATGATCTTTGTAGTTGATAAAAACATAAAATTATATGACCATGTATAGAAGTCAACAAGATGGACCAAATAAATTAATCACTGCACAAGGTTTCTACTTGAGCTGCCAAGTAATATGACAAAAGGAGAGGATGGCAAGGCATAAAATTAGCATTAAAACTATTGCATATGATGCACATCAAATGTGGAGAGTAATATCCTTCATTAAGCACTTATAGCAATAAATAAGACAGATATATCAGCAATAAGTATCTTGAACAAGTCCTTACTATAACATTGTCATCGGCGCCTGTTGTTAACTTCTTTGATTCATGGTACAAAAGGTTTAACACATGCAACTCATTATCTCTCACATATGCAAGCCTGGTACCATCAGGTGAAATATGTGGATCCAAGACTGGCGAGGAGGATGTACTTGCTATCTTAAGTTCTGGTTCTGCATTCTGATCCTTCAAGTATACCTGTTTTACGTATAAAGTAAACTCTGATTAGATCTGATAATTGGAGAAACAAACTCAAAGAATCAGTTTGGACCCCCACAAAAAATGATATGGTACAGATATATACATGATTTCAGGTAAAGAACCGAATTTTAAAATGAAAAGAAATTATTACTATTTTCTCCCAAGCAGTCCCGTGAAGGATTTCTTTTTGCAGATGGAACAGAGCGCAGAGAATAAGAATGTGTTAATCAAAACTCAAATATTTGAGGACTACAAAGGCCAAAAGAAGGACTATCTATCTAGCGGACTAATATAGATACAAAAACTATCACTATCTCAGATAAGACTGTTCTAATTTTTCACAATTTAAATTCTTTTTCAACCCAAAAGAAGGCCTTTACCACTAAATGATTACTCCTATAAAATACATGTTAGTAGTGAGGTTGAGCACGTATATTAATTTTTTCCAGAAAAAAAAAAGAGAATCAGGGGGTCGGCCCAGTGCAGAATACACATTGTAAGGTTTCGGAATAGAAAAAATTGAGAGAATTTCACAACTGGAAGACAACAGCTATTTTTTATTCTTTAATTACCAATTGCATCAACAAGTAGTTCGGGAGATTATAGTTCAGTTGAACAATAGGGATAGCATTAAATAGAAATTGAGCACTAAAACTTACATGAGAAAAGATAACTTACTCCAGCAGGTAGTGGTACCATAATGACTTTCCGTCTGGCGCTTGCCTTAACCCACTCATATCGTGTTACCCCTAAACCACGTTCCCTTGACCTCTCCCTTCTAAGCTTCTCTTCAGCAGATAAGTTATTCTCATCGAGTCCACCATCTGGTGGACTAAAGAACAATTCATGCCTTCCATTCTTGAGATCCAATACAAAAACCTTTCTACATAGATTTTGGTTTGGACTATATAAATATGTAACTAAACTATCATCTGGACTAAAACCTATAGACGTTGGTGAACCACAACCAGGTAGAGGATACTGCACTATATCTTCAACAGGAAACAGGATGCAATCCTCTAAAGGCTTTGCAACATTTGTATCAGTCCCTGGCATCTCACTTGAAAATGATCTCGAACGTTTCAAACACTTCTTTTCACCCAAATTTATTGATTGCATTACAGATTAAGTCATCCACAGTTCACACATTGATCCAATCAATCTCACAATTCTGCACAAAACAGGATACCAATTCAATCTAATGCTACCAACTCTTCGCCAAAGTACTTATACGTTCTAACAACAAGAAAATAAACCAAAAGAACTAAAACAAGAACATAGAAAACAGCCACTAGTAAAATAAACCAAACAATGAACTAAAACAAGAAAATAGAAAACATCCACAATTAAAATAAACCAAATACAGAACTAAAACAAGAAAACAAACCACACAAAAAACTAAAACAAGAAAACAAACCAAACAAAAAACGAAAACAAGAAAACAGAAAACACCCACTAGTCCAATTACCAAATAAACCAAGATTCTAAGACAAAACCAAATAAAGCTGCAATCTTTACACTACCATCAAACTCTTTACTTCAAGATTCTAAACAAAACCAAATAAAGTTCCAATCTTTACACTACCACCAAACTCTTCACTCCAAATAGAGTAAACAAAGATTATAAAACAATCAAAAAGCATAGAAAAAATGCAAAAAAAAAAAAAAAAAAAAACTAAAGGGGATTGATAAATCCCAATCTGTAATAAGTGATTAAGAGATTGAATGAACATGCCTGAAAGTGGAAATCCTATCGGAACTTTTTTAGATTCAATGGGCAAGATTTGGATTCATAAATTTGGGTTTTAGTTTCTATTTAGAAATTTTTAAATTTTTTTCTGAAAAATAGAATCGGAGATTGTTGGGTCCAAAACAATATTGTTGGATTCTTCAGATTGCAAGGAAACTTAAAATTGACTGCAAAAAAATGTTTTATACAGAGGAGCGTGGGGAAAACGTGGGCGCGTCGGCAAATTTGTCTTGCGGTGCATGATTGGTTTTGTTGATTACAATACACTTGTCATTTATGAATCTTAAGGAGTTAACCATTTAGGTGAAAATCCATTATTCATATCGAAAAATTGAATCGAATCAATTAAAGATAATTTGTATGCACTCATTAATATTTATGTTTTTTAAAAAATAAAAGTAAGATAATAGATATAATAAAGCTTTATAATTGTAATTTTAATAATTGTGTTGTATAGCTATAGAAAATATTATTTGTGTGAAGTTTGTGTTTTTTATATTTCGCTTATAAAAATAAACATGGTAAGTATATACAAATGAATATTGTGATTCGTATATTTTGATTGTCCGCTTATATATTTCGTTCTGTGAATATCAAAGCAGGTAATTAATTATATACTAATTTTGTATTCTTACATTTAGTAATTTTTCAAAAACTCCACTCATATATTTCGTTTGTCAATATACTAATATGATAATTAATTATAATTTTTTCATAAATTGTATACAAATAGTAAGGATAATTATGTAATTTTAGGTCTATATAATCAAAGACCTAATTATACATATATTGTAGATTTATACAATTAGAAAATCAACTGTAACCACAAATTAAAAATAATTGAAACTATAGTTATATTATTTAATATACTCTAGATGTTTATCATTTCTCATAAATTTTCCATTTTAAATTCTCATTTGATAAATTAGAAATTATTTTTACCTTTGTAAATGTTTAAAATATTAAGAATTTTTTTAAAAAAAATAAATGGCGAGAGCTCAACTAATGTTATGAAATTAATTTTGGCTGTAAAACTTATTTTTTTATATTTTACATCGTATTCGTTGAGATTAGTAGCAAACAAATTTAAATTGTCATCATAAAATTATACTAAGTTGGTGACTTTAATCCTACCTAAATTAAAGCTTCCTGATTATACTAAAGAATTTATTGTAGAATTGGTGTTGTGTGTTGATGCATGTTGACAGATCTATAGTTTATTTTAGCTCCTAGACATTGAGGGTAAATCCATCTATGACAAAATGTTGTAAATGAACAACGACTCTATAAAGATCTTTGGGTACATGTTGTAAATGTGGCATACGAGGCAAAAGATGTTATTGATTCAATTATTGTTAGAGATAATAGTCTCTTACATCTTATTTTTCTCACTTTCCATTACTATAGAAGAAGATGAAGCTCATCAAATAATTGTAGTGCGAAAGTGCTATTTGATTTAGATAATTTATTTTTATTGATATTTATGTTTTTCAAAATAAAAGTAAGACTAATTTCGATAATAGCGCTATAGGTAGTAGTGTTTGGTATGGAGTCTTCATTTTGTCTATTTCGCTTACGAATATATAAGCAGGATATAATTTATTTCATCTCACTGCAAAAGTTTAATACAAAGAGCTTCTAAGTAGATGAGAAGTGAGAAAAAGGTTTTGAAGTGTTGGGTTTTATTTGCCCTAATTTCTTACCATAAATAGGTTTTCCTTTTAGGAAAAAGTTTTGGATTGACTAATCCTTTTTCTGGTAGGAAAAGGTTTAGAACTCTATAAATAGAGGAATGTTACTTCTAACTTAATC
Source organism: Solanum habrochaites (assembly GCA_027704765.1). NCBI lineage: Eukaryota > Viridiplantae > Streptophyta > Magnoliopsida > Solanales > Solanaceae > Solanum > Solanum habrochaites. Next base: position 53,569,469 of record JAKWJA010002491.1, read on the forward strand.
AGCATTCACAATGTAGTCTTAAGGGCTTTGAGAGTTTTGTTAGGGGGAGAATTTATGGGTCACAAGCTTGATATGTTATCACTTGTGTGAATCTCCCATGTATTCCGAGTGATTTGGTTGAGGTTGTTTCACTCTGTATTTTGTACTCTCATATTTATAGTGGATTGCTCATCTCCTTTGTGGACATAGGTCGATTGACCGAACCACGTTAAATCTTTGTGTCTTTTGGTATATTTCTCGTTGTCTTCTTACTCGTGGTCTTTTGAGGTTTGCTTTGCTAACTTCCGCATTTACACCTGCTTATTTTCGGTCCTAACATGAAGAACTACAGAGTCCGTTTGATCATGCAATTTGGATTTTAAATTTGAAATTCATGTTTGTTTATTACATTTGAACAAAACTTCGACTTTCATTTGAAATATGAACAATACTACCTTGATATCTAACTCCAACAGACTAGCTAGATCCTTTAAAAGTAGTACATCTTGCTAATGCCAATAGGAGCTGGCAAAAGAACTGATTTTCTGCATCAATCTGGTGTAGCCAACTTCCAAAATTTCAATGCAAAATCTGATTAATCTCGACTCTTTTGCATTTCTGTTGCATCACTAGTTTGGAAGAGATTACCTGTTACGTGGGAGTTTCAACTACGCGTGTTATATGCTAAAAGCATGAGTCTAGACTTCCGAATCTTCCACCTCAGAGTTCATCACAAAGCTAGGAAATGCTAAAGTTATATCCCTATAATGAAAGGTAACAAACAACACTCAAAAGTTGCTTTATAGCACACAAATTGATAGTAGATTTAAGGCCAATGAGCTTCATTTTTGAACATTTCCAGAGGAAGGGTGAAAAGATAAACGCAAACACACAAGCTGCCTTGATGCAGCTCGATGTTATAACTTACTTGAGATATGGAAGGGTCATATTCTTTAGAAGAGAGGGATTCATTGAAACAAACTCCTTCCATTCTTCTTCATCTATCTTTCCGTCACTCTTTTTATCTGCTTCATCAAATGTCTAATGCACAAGATAAAACTAGGTGGTCAATAAGAATAACAAAAAGGCACACAATCAAACATATTAGCAGACGATCATGGAGTCGAGGAGTCAACCTTATCTACAATCATTTCAACTATATCATCCGAAAGAATCAAGTCTGACTCATTCAGCAGCGCCAAAACCATCTCTTTCAGCTGTAATAAAAACCAAGCAAGCAGCGAATATGACTAATGTTCATGACAAGGGAGCATAGAGTAAATTAGTATAAGTACGGTTGCAACACCTACCTCTTCTCTCTCAATATACCCTGTCTGCCTTAGATCATATAATCGGAATGCAACTGCAGAAAGAATCCACCATATGTACACATTAATAGTGTTGCAGAAGAGGTTAAAAAGATCATGTTTAGAATTCTAAAGCTGTAGATACTGAATATAAGCCACCTACATGCAATTTTATCTGCTACTGGTGCATTTGGGTGGAACACACTCAATGATCTGACAAATTCTCCAAATCCAATCACTCCGTTGCGCTTGAAATCAAATAGATCAAAAATCTGCATAATTCCAGAAAGAGAGGGAAAGAAAAACTCAGCAAATATAAGTCAGATTAAAGCCAGACAAATGGTCGTTCTTCAAATGAAACAGAAACGATTGATCCAAAGCATAAGAGTTGTAATGCTTAACAATTAATATGGAGAATCCATTTCAAAGAAAAAGTTAATCAACAAAACATACCCTGTCTGCAAAAAGATCTCTCCTGTTTTGGTTCTTGAAAATTGCCAGCTGAAATTCTTCCTAATGATGGAGTGGCAGAGAAGTTAATAGGTAACTCTATAACATATTCTACGTGTATTCAAAGAGTTCAATACTAGTAAATTATAAATGTGGAACTCCAAGAACACATAAACGATATATGGCTTAACGGTTATTCAAGTAGTAGAGAAATTATACCTTGTGAATTAGTCCATCATCAATTATAGAGCTGCTTATTTTCTTGAACAGCTCATATAATGCTTCAACTTCACTCACCGTAACTGCAATACATAAACCGTTGAACAGAATGCTCAATTTCCTATTTTGGACTGAATAAATGCAGACCATAACTTGCTGTCGATTAAATAACTTTATACATGTTTATAGCACTTGTTTACTTACATGCTGCAGTGGAGGCCAGAACACTGAACTACTAGTTCAGTCGTCACATTCATAATATAAAATATTGTCAGGCTACAATTTAAAGGCTTTTCGTTGAGTACTAAAACTACCCTCAACTATCTCATTGGTTCAGGATATGGAAAATTTTTGGTTGTTTGGTTACTACTATGATCTAAGCTAGAACGAGGAGGAAATTTTCATTCTGAAGCGCAACCATATACTATTTCGTTGCTCCTTCATTTTCTTCTTTTATAAGTTATAACGCATATGTGAAAAATTCTATAACATCATACATATGCACTAAAGGAGTTTGAGACCTTCTTGCTGTGTAGAAACTAATCATATTAATTTATTACCCTCTAGTATTTTCCTTCAGCAATAGGCCCCTCTTGGTGTCTGAATGACTTTGAAGATCCAGAACTTGAGGATGGAAAAAAACAGAAAATAAAGACAACTGAAAGAAACAAAAAACCGATTTGGTAAGGATATGCATATATACTCACAAGCTGTCTCAGCAGCAAGCAGTGTTGGATCCTCGTAACCAGGGGTACTGAATCGGCAGATTTTTGAGGGAAAGCAGCCCATCAAAAGACCAAATTCAATAAAATGTTGGTTAACTAACGATATATTCTAGTGAAGCTTCGTCAAACAGCCTCCTGACAATACAAACACAAGAGAACAACTTCAACCTCATCATCAGGGAATTGAGCAAACAAGTCATGCATAATATTATGTCAAAGTCAAAATGAAACACTAGGAAGATAGCAGAAAGAAGAAATACTGATTTGTGCTACTTTATCAGGTTCAAGGTAATCACCGGGACATCGAATGTTATTGCTTACTCAAAATAAGCTAAAAACAAGAATAGAAGAACAAATGGATCAAAGCTTCTAGCTCTATATAGCAATTGCCCTTCACTTCAAAATCTGCATCTTATATCTTCAGCAGCACTATATGGACCTTAGTTTAGTTAAAGTATATCTCTGATATTTCAATCATAATCTAGGTGTAATTGTGCATTTTCCCTAAAAAGAGGGGAAATGACAGTGGAGAAATAAAACAACTAATAAGTAAACAATAACAACCACAAAATAATGCTATGACCTAAACACAATCAAACAACAAGTGATGGTGGATTCAACAGCAAGACTCTGTAACAAAACAGCTTAACACAACACTCCATACCTACTGACCTTCTACCTGAATACGCGACCTCCACACCCTCCTATCTAAGGTCATATCCTCGATAATCTAGAGTTGGGCCATATACTGTTTAATCACGTCTCCCAATACTTTTTCAGCCTACCTCTCTTTGTACACGCTATATCCAGCCAAATGTTAAAGCAAATCTAACCTCTTCTCAGTTCTCACAAGCTAACTCCTTGGAGTAATGTGAATAGTTAGAAAACTTGATCACTAAAAATGTGATCTTTAACTATAAATTAGTAAATAAAACTAGATTTTGTCTCCATTGATAGAGGGGCTGGGCTCTAATTCAAGATCAAGAAAATAGTTCGCTGAAATGAAAAAAATATATATAAACAGTAATAATTACTGGAAGATTAATTAATTACCTAATGCTGCATTGCTTTTAAACTTTGAAGACCAGAGTTCATAATTAAGCCAACAGATTTATAACTTTCTTGAAAGTTGAAATCAAATCATATATACATACTTATTTAATCTGTAAAAGGGTAAAGATGAGAACTTTTAATGAAGGAATGTATGTATTTTGTATTTGTTTATATTTTTCTGGACAAATTTGATGATCCTATTTAAATTTAGTATTAACATTATTTTTTAATTTCCTTCTTCAATTTCGATTATTATGAGTGCTTTTGAAATCAAATCATATATACATATTTATTTAATCTGTAAAAAGGTAAAGATGAGAACTTTTAAATGAAGGAATTTATGTATTTTATATTTGTTTATATTTTGTTGAGCAGGTTTAATGGACGTATTTAAATTTGATATTAACATTATTTTTAATTTCTTATTCTTCAATTTCGATTATTATGGGTGCTTTTGAAATCAAATCATATATACATACTTATATAATCTGTAAAAGGGTAAAGATGGGAATTTATAATGAAGGAATGTATGTATTGTATATTTGTTTATATTTTGCGGGACAGGTTTGATGATAGTATTTAAATTTTGATATTAATGTTAATTTTATGATTTCTTATTCTTCAATCTCGATTATTATAAGTGTGTTTGGTGCTTCAACTATCACATTATTTAGTTATAACAATGGTTCTTTATTCTTATGTATATTATGCAGCATTCTCTATTTCATATTATTTCGTGATTGCTATTATTCTTATTTGCATATTTCTTTTTTCAAATTTTTATGAAATGTTTTATTTTATGTTTAAAATTATTTAAAATAACCCAAATTTATGTGCTTTCTAATCTCTTCAGATTGACTTATCCGCATATAGACTATGAAACTTCTTTTTCTAATTTAAATGTAAAAACAAAAATAGATCAATATGGATATTTTTAAATATCATAATTAGTAAATAACTTTATTTATTATAATAGCATTCTAATAGTTATGATTAACTAAATTTTTAGGTTACTATATATTTATTTAAAGCTATTAAAAAGGTGTTCTTTTTTCTTATAAAAAAATCGAATTTCAACTACTCACATAAAATATTTAATACACTAAAAAAAATATAATTTAAAACAATAAATTTCAAAAATATTATAATGTCAACATGTACTTCACTATATTTACAATGTCGCTATTATATATTTTCAATCCAATTAAAATATTTTTTTTAAAAAATCGCTTTCTGGTACCCCATTTGGTTGGCATTTTACCTACCCCCTCCCTATCAAATAATATTTAAGTATGAAATTACTATATTCGATTTTAATTTTTTAGATTCTTTTGTAATAAACAAAATAAATAGGCCTTATAGCTCCAAAATCGAAGTATTTTATTTGATTAATACATCAACAAAACTGAGTAATATATATCAAGAATTGATTTTTAGCGATTAAAAGAAAACATTTTGATAGAGATTGGATAGAGTAATATTTATATTTATATTTATACTATTAAGAAATAAAACAAAGACGTCGTGTCATAAAAAACTATTTTAATTATATTATTTCCACTTATCATGAAGGCAATTACATAACCAGTCACCATTTAACTGATTTGATAAGTTAAAAAAATATTAATTTATGAAAAATACAAAAATGTAGCATGCAAATCTAATAGCTAAATTTTTTATATATTATATTTTCTATATACACTAATTATATCTATGTGAAATTATTTATTACTATCTCCGTCCACTTTTAATTGTTATATTATAGTTTTCAAAAGTTAATTTGATTAATTTTAAAAGTTAAATTAGACAAAATTAATTTGATATTTTAGAAAATATTAGATATTCAAAAATTATACAATAAGTACTATCAATTGTAATTTTTTACATACCAATATGATGAAAAATACTTCGTAATGTTAGTTAATTTTTTTTATAACTTGACTCTAAAAAAGAAAATCCAAACAATTAAAAATGGACAGAAGGAATATATTCTTATTATCAATTGGCATGAAGATATTTAACTGAGTATAAAAGAATTTTAAAAAATAAAAAATAATTTTTGTAACTTCAAGTTCGAAAATTTGAAGCTACAACTTGAGATGAGTACTAGTATTAATCACACTATATATCTTGAATTGGTTATTTTAATTATGAAAAGAAAACACATATCCATATACATCAATAAATAATATATGTAAACATCTTTTGAGTTGCATACTTAAAATATTTTCAATTAAGAAATTATATAAACTATATTTCCTTTTTACTATATTATAATGTTTCGATCAATTTATACACATTTCGATTAATAATTTTACAAAACGCTTATCGCCTCCATCGTAATTAACTCTATTCATCAGACATACATATACGAAATGAACTATTAAAACATGCACTAATATTATTATTAGTAGTAGAAAATGAAAGAGTGAGACTTGGAAGATAATGATATCCATATTAATATTGGGACCAATCATCGATCATCACTAATTGATAATGCTTGTAAAATGCACACCATATAAGACCTTAATTATCAACAAACTATTTTTCTTTTTTTTCTGTTCACTAGTCAACGTATAGCTCTTCAAAGTTTCTAGTGTCACTTGGAGTTGAAATATACAAGTTGGGTCACTAAATTACTAGTTGAAGATCAACTATATGTGTATAATACTATTTTCGTTTTCATATATAAGAAATCTGAAAAGGTTATTTTCTTCTATTCAGTTTGTATAAATTGATTAAGAGATCTTGCTTTCTTGTAATAAAAAGTATGCAACACGTCTAGTTATTATTATATGTATACAAATAGTAAATTCAATAATTTCATTAAAGATATTAAACTTAATTTTTCAATGAATGATATTCGTCTAACCCTCACTTTACCGGGGCTATAGATGGTATATCATGTAGTAAGATGTGACCCAACTATAAAAGTTAAATAAAAGTCATTTGGTAGATTTGTCAACGACTATGTCTATATATTTTATTTCCTTCACCAAATTATTTTGTTCGTTCTCACAAAAATTAGAAGTGAGTACTATTTCTACCTATTTTTGTCATATATATATATATATACTAGGCAAGATTTGCCTGTGCAAGCACGGGTCTAACGTTGCTAAATTTTTGTGAGTTGAATTTAACGGTGATGCAAACATGGAGACCAAGCGTGTGTATCTATATATATATATATATATTATATATAATATATATATATATATATATATATATCTATATATATATATATATATATATACATAGATACATAGATTGGACATCTACATTTTTCAGTGTTTACATAATGCTGCCATTTTAACTGTTTTTTGGTGTTACTCAGAATCAGATAGAAAGTATTTGTGAAATAAGAGGGAAAATAAATTTAGTATATAGTTACAGGGAGGAGTAAATGTGGAATATAGTACTGAATTATTTAAGAATTTATTAGTGATTGCAAGATCAAAGTATCTGTCAATTTTTTAGAAGTAGACAGTTAAGACCATGCTATCAACAGTACAAGTGTCCGCCATCAACAAATCGTAGTAGTTGAGCATCCAAAAGAGTGTTGTCAATCATATTGCAAAAAAGTAGTACACTGATTAAAAAGGAGGAGAAGGTATCAGGTTATGATATTAACATACAATTCATTGGATTTAAAATCAATAGAATATTTGACTATGGAAAAGCATATTGAGATTCAAATCGAAGTATAAACTATTCAGTTGGTGAACTTTCGAGAGAACATGAGTTCAAAAAACAAAAGAGAAAGCAAAGAGAAATCTATATATTGAACAAAAAGTAGTAAATGAGTTTAAACTATGTGGTATACTAACAAGGAAAAATGGAAGTATCAAGATTCTATTGGTTTCACACAAGATAACCAACTCTAAGCTATCGAGAAGTGGAGAAAGCAATCCTTCTGTACCAAAAACTCATTTCTGTAAGCATTTAAACTTAGCAAAAGACAAATGCAACTTGATTGTCGGGCATCCTAGCAATAACTTTACTTCTTCTGTGTGTAGAGAGAATACCTTTTAGTCTTCCTTTGTCCTGATTTCTGACGTTGTTAGTGTCGTGAGGGCAGTGGCAGGGGAAGGGTGCCCATAAGCCATAGCATATTTAGGAATATTTAGCTCTTCACCAGTTACAAAGACAACAACTTTGTATACTTAAACTCCTTCAACATACCCAAATTTCCTATTAATCAAAACGGTGCAGAACAGAGTGACTAAACCTCTACTAAGCAAGGAGATAAAAGGAGAAAGGAGAACATAAATCGTTATCTATAGTAGGAATCACACTAAAATTGCATACTCCATTTCGGTTAAGAACTCAGTGAAACAATTTCTAATAGAGCTAAATTACATTAGTTAGTTTTGAAGTTTTGATTTATCACCAATATAGTGAAGTCTTTGATTGCTTTTTTCTAATATTCAACTATTCAAAAGTATCTAGTGAATGCGATTTTGTTCTGAGATATGACACATTTAGCACAAATACAAACAGTGAGTATTTGTTGAGTGTACCTTTCTCTGATATTTGAAACACTTCCTATGGTCGATGGAGCAGCGACAATGCATGAATCCGTGTTGATATATTTCACTATTTATCTATTAACTCGCCCGATAACGAAAATCAATTGTTCGTTGATTCTGCAAGATTCTAATATTCAAATTATTGAACGATGATTTTAATTCATGGTTTTGAATCGAGGGGATGATTCAATGTCAAATGCCCCCGATAGCATATGTTTAGAAAGGAACAAACTCATTTTCATAATGTGTGATATATGTACTGTACACGATAACTTGAATCTGAGTTTCCTATTAGAAAATTAGCAAAGTTAGAAAATTTCCAATATAAAACTAAACTACTACAAAAGACATGCAGTTTATTTATATAAACAATCGATAGAATAGGCTATAAAGTTGATGAGAATTATTCAGCAAAGGATACAACAATATTTAGATAAAATATTCAAAGAAAGAAACCATTAACTAAAATTTCCAAATTCATTAACAAACCACAAAATAACTATAATTTTAGTGAGCAGAAATTACTAAGCATTATCTGAATTACAAGTGACTGATTGATAACTCAATAAAGAAGCACATTGTAGCATACAACATTTACAACATTTGGAATAATTTATATTTCATAGGGTATATAAAATTTAAAGCATATGAGTATGGGTGAAAGTTTACCCATTCACGTGATATGTAAATTTGATGGTGAGTCAGTGATTAAAATTTTAAAGATCCTTCATTTGTATCAGTGAAGTGACAAAAATCAAACAAGTACACAGAAGACTCCTTTAGGAAAAAACTCTTTCCCTAGTGATGCGGAAAGTTAATTTGTGCTCAACTAATCTAAAAATCAGTTAGTATTCCTTAGAGGGGGACATGAATAAACATCAAAAGCTAGGATATATTTCATTATTCGAGAAGAGAGTTTCAATACTTTCAGAATTCTAGAGAACTAAGATCTACTGTATAAGAAGATAATATAAGAACAGAAGTTGAAAGAAAGACCAAAAGTTGAATTAAGAGTGTATTGGATTAAAACATTTATGAATGTAAAGCAGTTGATGTCCAAAGAGATCCAAAATTAGGTGAAATAACTATGGTTCCTTTGGAGAATAAATAATGAATTATATAACTCAGATATACGCGTGTGTACATTTGATAGGATGTAACTACTGATTTTGCAGACAACTATTTAGAGCTAATACTTTTCTCACAAAAAGCAACACAAAAATAACATTAAGCAACAAGCTTAATACAAAAACTAATTCTTAAAATTAGTTGATAGACTCGTGAGTTTTTCCTGTGTCTTCACAAAATCATTTGACAAACAATTATGCTAAGCATTGATCCTCCCTCTTTATTTGTACAAGATTTCACTTATTCTATGATCTCTCAGCACTGGTCGTTCCTGAATATTTGCATGAGACTTCACTTATCCTATGTCATCTTAAGACTTACACAACAATGATTTTAAAGCAACAATTGCATTTTTTAAATGGATTGGTATCCATACAGATTTCAATTTAACTTTCCCTAAGTTTTACATTGAAAATCAACAATATCCAACCCAAACAGTAACTTTTCTATAACACAAATTATGCCTACAAAACAAAATAGAGTAAAACGTAGATTTAGAGTGACAAAAAAGTGCTCCACATAAAACTCAAAAGCAACAATATAACGTTACCAAATGTAGCAAGTAAGGTTTAACCGAAAAGATTTACAGGAAATTTCACTTATCAATTTGAAAAGCTTTGAAGATTAGATTTTTTTTCAGTTTAGCATGCCTCAAAAAGTTGCTACGACACAAAAGTAAATCAGAAAAATGAAACAATGAGCTTTTTTTTAGAAAAAGAAAACCATAACCACCCCCTGCTCAAATCACACAGAGACGGAGAGAACAAAACTCTAACTTGGAATCAAATTAATCAATAACCAAATTTAACTACAAAGAAACCTTAGAATTCAACTTCCCTTAAATTCCACAAAGAAAATCAACAACATTCAACCCAAACTGTAATTTTCATATTAAACAAATTATGCCTATTAGACAAACAGTAAAACGTAGATTTAGAGTGACAATAAATGCTCCACATCAAAACTCAAAAGCAACAGAACAAAACTTTAGCGTGGAATCAAATCAATCCATAGACAAATTTAATTAAAAAGAAACCTCACAATTCAAGTTTTCCCTAAATTCTACAAAAGAAATCAATAACATTCAACCCAATCAGTAACTTCCCTATAACACAAATTATGCCTATAAAACAAAGAAGATTAAATGTAGATTTAGAATGACAACAAGTGTTCCACATCAAAAATCACAAGCAACGATACTCCAACTAAGTAGAAGAGCATGGAATTGAAAGTAAATGAAAGAAGACAGATTACAGTCAGTAAAAAGCAAACTAAAAATGGTATGCACACATCTATTTGACTACAAAATGATTTATGAAAGTAGATGGTTATTTGTTAGTTTAGTGGCAAATACCTCTTCATCTTGTAATATCATCAATTGATATTTATTATTTTCTTCACTATTGGTTCGAGGATGGCCTTTATCTAACACTTTGACTTTACAAATCCATTTTTCTGTGCTCATGTCGATTTATTGATATTCATTCTTTCTGTCATGGATGAAAACTGAGGTTGATATATGCAAGTCAACATCATTAACGGAAGAAGAATGGTATGAAAAAGAAAGATATATAAGGTTAAATAGCATTTCAGAAATCCCCAATACCACCCTGCTCCACCAATTCCCCTCTCCCCGCCTAAGCTCAAACAAGTTAACCAATAAACGTCCCTTACTACTCCTACTTTCTCGTGTAACTTATACCTTGTTTAATGAACTTAATTCACCTGCACTAACATATTTCATAATCAATTACTAATTGAGAATTCATCTCCAAAAAGACCAATATGAAGCGTCATAATTTAGAGCTTGTTTGGATTGAATTAAAAGTTCATCAATTCTACAAGTTATTTTTAACTTTTGGGAGAGATTTTGAGCACCATTGATCAGCAAGAAGTTGCTATATGTAATAGTTGTAAGGTAGTTCTTTAATTTAAATGCGTAGTTACAATGTAAGTGTTAATTTTTTTACTTCCTCGTTTGTTCTTAAGGCTTGTTTGGGGTTGCAAGAGCAATGAATGATGCTATCTTTCTGTTATCCTAGATCAGTAAGTCCATTGGAGTATAAGTAATTGAAAATCCTTAAACTCCAAACTAAACCCACAAGAGCCCAGAAAATTGATTCCGATGGAAAATCGTAAATGGACAAAGTTCAAAAGGATTCTAATAAAGAAAACCCAACAAAAATAAAGAAACCCATAAAGTTAATTTCGAAGGGAAAAGACCAAACTAGTAACTGCATATGAGAAAACACAACACAAATCTGAATTACTCTATTCTTATATTAGAAAAAGCTAGTAAAACTTGTGATTTGGATGCTAAATTCTGTTGGATTTCTGCTCTCTTTTCTCTCTATGAAGTTCGATTGCGAGATGGAAGACCGAATGGCCAAGTCAAAGAATCATACCGCAAACAATCAGTCCAACAGCTACAAGGCTCACAATAATGGAATCAAGAAGCCACGGAGTCACCGTCATAGCTCCACCAAAGAGGTATGTAAAAAGAACCAAACTTTTATTTCAGACTTCGCTTCTTCTGATATTTTTCATGTTGATATCAGTTTCTTTTACAACTTTGACTATTGGGTACATTAGCTCCTCTTAGGCTGTAGATTTAGAATTTGAGTTGATAAAGTGTTGATTTTGGGATATGAAAATTGTAGTTGAACATCAAGGATGCAGTTTTCCAACAATTCAAAATAGAACAAGCAAGCATGATCACCCAACCAAAAGATAATCCAACATCACTAACAAACCCAAATGAAAAAATAAGTAAATATTTACACATCTAGATCAAATTTGAAACTTCGATTTAGACGAACAGGAAGATGACACAAAAAAAACTCCATTGAAACATGTAAAAATCATATCTGAAGAATGGTGAAGTTGATAGGTAGAGGATAGAGAAGACACGTCACAATAAGAACTGAAAAAACAAAATTGTTAAGACGGGAAGAAGACATTTAGTTATTATAGAAAATGGAAAAGACAAAAGTACCCTTGAGAACAGTGAAGCATGCATGTTGAAACAAGCATTTTTTAATATAAAACAAATAATATATATATATATATATATATATATAGTATATATATATATATATATATATATATATATATATATATATATATATATTATCTCATTTTTATAAGCATAATACATAAATATGTCTTTTAACTTGGATTCAAATCACATTTATGCCCTTCAACTTTGGGTATGCACAAGTAGACACTTAAACTTGTATAAAGTTGAACAAATAGTAGGGATATAATGTAATTTACGTCCTTACATTATGAGATTTATGTAAGTTATACAACATTTTATAGGCATTTTAAAAAAAATACATTTTCAGATGAACTTTAAAACCCAAATTGTGACCTCATGTTTGATTGTTAGCCGCTCACGTCAGCTGGTAACTATGATCATTAACTTTGAGTGTGCACAAATAGACACTTAAACTTGTATAAAATTGAATCAATAGACACATTCGTCCTACATGGTAATTTCATGTCCTACATGGCGTCCGGCATGTATTATGTCATCTAGGATACATTTGTCTACTTGTTCAATTTTATACAAATTTAAGTGCATACTTGCACACACTCAAAGTTAGAAGGCATAGTTATCCGCTGAAGCCAAATTAAAGGTCACTTTTATTATTATGCCTTACTTTTTCCTTGTGTAAATCGGTATAATACATATATTAGACCCTAAGCCTAGCTTCAAATTTTAACTTTGACCTCCAACTTTCATTATGCACAAACAAACACTTTAACTATCCAACTTTTAAATGAATAAACACATAAGTCCTACATGGCAAAATACACGTAGAACACCACGTTGGACAAAAAATGACATGTAGGGCATGTGTGTCTATTTGTTCAACTTTATACAAGTTTAAGTGTCTACTTGTGCACACCCAAAGTTGAAGGGCATCTTTTAACTTGGATTCAAATCACATTTATGCCCTTCAACTTTGGGTGTGCACAAATAGACACTTAAACTTGTAAAGTTGAACAAATAGACACACATGCCCTACATGTCATTTTTGTCCAACGTGGTGTTCTACGTGTATTTTGCCATGTAGGACTTATGTGTTTATTCATTTAAAAGTTGGATAGTTAAAGTGTTTGTTTTTGCATAATAAAAGTTGGAGGTCAAAGTTAAAATTTGAAGCTAGGCTTAGGGTCTAATATATGTATTATGCCGATTTACACACGGAAAAAGTAAAGCATAATAATAAACGTGACCTTTAATTTGGCTTCAGCGGATAACTATGTCTTCTAACTTTGAGTGCGCAAGTATGCACTTAAATTTGTATAAAATTGAACAAGTAGACAAATGTATCCTAGATGACATAATACATGCCGGACACCATGTAGGACGAATGTGTCTATTGATTCAATTTTATACAAGTTTAAGTGTCTATTTGTGCACACTCAAAGTTAATGATCATAGTTACCGGCTGACATGAGCGGCTAACAATCAAACATGAGGTTACAATTTGGGTTTTAAAGTTCATCTGAAAATGTATTTTTTTTAAATGCCTATAAAATGTTGTATAACTTACACAAATGTCATAATGTAAGGACGTAAATTACATTATAATCCTACTCTTTTTTAATTTACAATTTTTTTAAAAAATAAATGTTATTCAGATACATAGCAAACAAATCGAATACATTAAATCTGATACATTAAAACAATTCAGTTTAACTTTAAAGGAAAGATAATATAACATTAATAGTGAGTCCTTAAATCACGTTAATATAGTTGATTTCAATCTCTCCCAAATCTTAAGAATTCAATCAAATCAAAACTTAAATTTTCTTCTCTCAATTCTCTTCCAAATTCGTCCACATTTAATTAAAATTTCAAATTTTCTTCTCTTAATTCTATTCCAAACTCGTCTGGCTTCAAACAATTCAAATTTTCTTCTTTCAATTCTTAACCAAAATTCAAAAGCAATAGCCGATAGATGATAAATACATTCAAGAATCTGAAAAATCAAGTAAGTTATGAATAATAGATAAGTGAAAGATTTCAAATTTCTTCTCCCACTTCGTCGAAAATCCTTTCAATTGTCAAGAAAATAAAGAATATAATGATAAATGATGTGTAGTTAAATAAAATTTTCCAATAATAATCTTTTATATCTATATAATAGGAGAAGTATCAACGCCACAGTTAATCTCTAGTTTTTAACTTTTAAATTGTCAATTAATTAAATATAATTAATTTTTTTTATAAGGAAAAGAAGTTACTATTTTTTAGAAGATACATTAGAGTTTTAAATTATTAAAAAAATTATTTTTTTGTAAGAAAACACGTTTAGAAAATAGTAGTTACATTGTCAAATTTTGAGTTTTTAAAAAATAATTAAAAATTGTTTGACAAAAATACTTATTTAATGATGATAATGATAATAATAATAATATGTTTCCTTAATCTCCTTATTTATAGCAAAACAAATGTATAGTAATAATAATAATAATAACAATAACAATAATAATAATAATAATAATAGTAATCTTCTATATCTATATAACGGGAGAAGTGATAATACCTATGTGACTAATCTTTAATTTTTAACTTTTAAAATATCAATTAATTAACTATAATTAATTTGTTTTTTTAATAAAGAAAAGAAGTTACTATTTTTTAGAAGATAAAGTTAGAGCTTTAAATTAATAAAAATTGTTAGTATTTTTTTTATAAAAAAAAAACACGTTTAAAAAATAGTAGTTACATTCTCAAATTTTGAGTTTTTTTAAAAGATAATTAAAAATTGTTAGACAAAAAGTATTTATTTAATAATGATAAAAATAATATATATCTACAACCTCTTTATTTATAGCAAAATAAATGTATAACCACAATTAATCTCTAATTTTTAACTTTTAAATTATCAATTAGTCTTTTATATCTATCTATATATAATAGGAGAAGAAAAACGCCTCATGTCAGCATCACGAATTTTCAGAATTTTAGATAATAAAAAAATAAAAAATATTTAAATAATTAAATATTATAAATTTAAAATAAAAACGGACACATATCAGCAACTTACACAAATAATGACAAATGTCAACATTTTAAAATATATATAGTTACTATTTTAAAAAAAATTAATTTATAAATTAGTAAAAAGTGTTATAAATCCATTGTATAGTATATGTGGATTATCCATTAGATTTATCTACTATCAATTGGATTCATGTATAGGTGCTTTCAAGGTGATAAGAACTTCCAAGATAACTATGTATCTATTAATTAGACGACTTTTTGAGTGATATCTCAACACTATAAATAGAGAATCACTCACTATTTGAAAGACACACTTGAATAAGAAAAGTCCTCTCCTCTATCTTATACTTCTTGTCTTCTTCTTATTATTATAATATTCTGAGTTTTCTTTATAATATGTTATCAGCACGAAGTTGCTACTTGTAAAGGTATTATATAAATATTTTTATTTAATTCACATATTCTCTCATAATTTCATTGTGTCGAATTTATCCAAACTTGAGTTTGTGGAATTAGATATTTCTGGAATGAATTCTCTTTTATGGGTACTCGATGCTGAGACTCACTTAGTTGCTAAAGGTCTTGATGCCACCATTACTAAGGGAAATAAAGCATCGAGCCAAAATAAGGCGAAGGCTATGATTTTCTTTCATCATCATCATGATAAGGGCCTGAAGATTGAATATCTGACGGTAAAAGATTCATTTGAATTGTGGACTAATTTAAAGGGAAGATATGACCACCTAAAGGCAACAGTGTTGCCAAGAGCTCGTTATGAGTGGATGTATTTACGGTTTCAAGATTTTAAGACAGTAATTGAATACAACTCTGTTGTATTCAGAATAACCTCTCAATTGAAATTATATGGGGAGATTATAAAAGATGAGGACATGTTAGAAAAGACACTACTTTTCATGCCTCAAATGTGATATTACAGCACCAATATCGTGAAAAGGGTTTTCAGAAATACTCCGAACTGATCTCATGTCTCCAGATGGCTGAGCAACATAATGATCTTTTAATGAAAAATCATAAAGCTCATCCCACTGTAACTGCTTCACTACCGAAAGCAAATGTGGTGGAAGCACGTGATCAATCTGAAGTAAAAAGAGATGATCATCGGGGCTATAATAATACACGGAGACGTGACAAAGAAAAGAGGCAATACACCAATCGTCGAAGTGGTGATCATAATAAAAGGGAGAACAACATGAGTTCTAAAAATAACCCCTCAAAAAGTAATTGTCATCGTTGTGACATGAAAGACCTGAAAGAATGAATGTCGCACATATGAGCATTTTGTTAAGTTCTACCAAAAAAATTTTAAAAAGAAAGGAAATGAAAATGGTGCTTCCTCTTTCAATGCTCGAGCCGAGTCATATATGACTCTTAAAGATGATGATAAGCCGGGAACATCTCAGAAATATGATAAGGATATTGAAGCAAATTTGGCTTTAAAGGATAATATTTTTGATGGCCTTGGTGACATTACTCATATTGAAGTTGATGACTTATTTGGAGATCGAAACTCATGTTTGATCTATTAGCTAGGGAATGAAGTCTATTAATATTTTACTTATGTGCTTTTTAGTTATCATGTTCTTCATGTTGAAGTATTTAGATTTTCGTTGTTAGTTTTGTTTCGTACTTCTTTTAGTGTATTTTTATTTTAATGAAAATTAATAGAAATCCCCAGTTGTCAGTTGGATTCAAGATGAGTAATGAAGATGTATGCCTTTTTGATAGCTACAACGCATATAATACTAAAAGAAAAGAAATATTTTTCTAATTTGGTTATGAAAATGACATATGTTAACACAATATTAGGTAGTACAAAACTAATTGAGGGCTCTGGAAGAGCGACCTTATTACTACCTGGAGGGACAATATTGGACATTGATAATGCATTATATTGTTGTAAGTCTCAAAGAAACTTATTAAATTTCAAAGTTATTCGCCAAAATGGCTATCAAGTTGAGACGGCTAATGAAGGAAAGGTTGAATATCTTTACATTACTACAATTAATGTAGAGAAGAAAATTGTGCATGAAAAATTACCTGCATTTTCTTCTGGGTTGTACTATACAAGTATAAGTACAGTTGAATCACATGTTGTAGTAAACAAAAGGTTTACTAATTTTAATGATTTTATCATTTGGCATGATCGGTTGGGCCATCCCGAATTTAATATGATGCGCAAAATCAATGAGAATTCACATGGGCACACCTTAAAGAACCCCAATATCCTTCAAATCAAAGGAATTTTCTATTCAAGGAAAGTTGATTACTAAACCATCAACAGTTAAAGTTGGAATTGAACCCCCTACATTTCAGGAACGTATACAGGATGATATATGTGGACCAATTCAACCTGCATGTGGACCCTTTAAATATTATATGGTCTTGATAGATGCTTCTACAAGATTATCACATGTGTGTTTATTATCAATTCGCAACATGGCTTTTGCGAGATTGTTGGCTCAAATAATAAAATTGAAAGCACAATTTCCAGGCTATACAATAAAGACAATCCGTCTAGATAACGTTGGTGAGTTTACATCTCAGGCATTTAATGATTATTGTATTTCTACTGGTATAATAGTTGAACATCCAGTTGCGCATGTTCATACTCAAAATGGTTTAGCAGAATCATTGATTAAACGTCTGCAATTGATAGCTAGGTCATTGCTAATGAGAACAAAGTTGTCTGTGTCTATGTGGGACATGCTATTTTGCATGCAGTAGCACTCATGCGCATAAGGCCGACAAAATTATCATGAATTCTCCCTATTACAATTGGTTTTTTGATCAAGAACCAAACATTTCCCATCTTAGAATTTTTTAATGTGCAGGTATTGTCCCAATTGCTCCACCACAACGCACAAAGATGGAACCCTAAAGACGGTCGGGGATATATGTTGGGTATGAATCTCCTTCAACCATAAATATTTGGAGCCTATGATTGGAGATTTATTTAAGGCAAGATTTGCTGATTGTCATTTTGATGAATCAGTATACCCAACATTAGGGGGAGAACATAAGCAGTTGGGAAAAGAGATAGATTGAAATTTATCATCTTTATATCATCTGGATCCTCAAACAAATCAATATGAGCAGAAGTTCAAAGAATAGTTTATTTACAGAATATTGGGAATCAGCTGCCAGATGTTTTTACTAATCCTCCAAGGATTACAAAATCGCATATTCCAGCTGCTAATGCTCCAGTTCGAGTTGATATCCCGGCGAGACAAATTGTTAAGGCAAATGAGTCTAGACCACATTTGAAACGTGGTAGACCAATTGGTTCCAAGGATAAAAATCCTCGAAAGAGAAAAAGAATAAATGATCAAGATGATCATGGGTTGAAAGAAATTTCTCAATATGAGACTCAAGTCATAACACATGATGAAATATCCGAGAAGGTTCAAACTTCTGAAAACAATGAAATTTCAATGAAATATGTCTCGACGAGAAAGTTATGGAACCAAAATAATGTTGTGATTGACAACATATTTGCCTATAATGTTTCTATTGACATAATGCAACAAAACGAAGATTTTGAGCCAAAATCTGTTCATGAATGTAGACAGAGAAATGATTCCAAAATGAAAGGATGCAATTCAAGCAGAATTGACTTCACTAGAAAAACGTGAAGTTTTCGCACCAATAATCTGAACACCTGAAGGTATCAAGTCAGTGGGGTACAAATGGGTTTTTGTACGAAAAGAAATGAGAAAGATGAAGTCGTGAGATATAAAGCCCGACTTGTTGCTCAAGGTTTTTCTCAAAGACCTGACATTGATTATATGGAGAGATATTCTCCTGTGGTAGATGCAATCACCTTCAGATATTTCATAAATCTGGCAGTTCATGAAAAACTTAAAATGCGTCTAATGGACGTTGTCACATCCTATCTTATTTGACTCATTGGACCACGACATTTTCATGAAAGTTCTTGAAGCATTCAAAGATTCAAGAGAAACTTGTTCAACAAAGCTTCAGAAATCTTTGTATGGATTGAAACAATCACGAAGGATGTGGTACAATCGTTTGAGTGAATATTTGTAAAGAAAAGGTACAAAAATGATTCGATTTGTCCCTGCATTTTCATTAAACGGTCGAAATCTGAATTTATTATAATAGATGTGTATGTTGACGATTTGAACATAATTGGCACTCGCAAAGAGCTTTTAGAAGCTAAGGAGTGTCTGAAAAAAGAATTTGAAATAAAAGATCTCGGCAAGATAAAATTTTATTTTGGCCTACAGATTGAGAATTTTGTCAAATGGAATACTTGTTCATCAATCAACATACAAAATAGATACTACAACATTTTTACATGGATAACTCACATCCATTGAGTACTCCAATGGTGGTAAGATCGCTTGACATCAATACAGATTCCATTTCGACCTCAAGAGAAGGATGAAAAGCTTCTTGGTGATGAAACTCCTTACCTTAGTGCAGTCGGGGCACTAATGTACCTTGCTAACAATACTCGACGAAATATCTGTTTTGCAGTAAGTCTACTGGCAAGATTCAGTTCCTCCCCAACAAGAAGACATTGGAATGGTGTTAAACACGTACTTCGATATCCTTAGGGGACCATGGACATGGACTTATTCTATTCCAATGAATCCAAGTCAGAACTGATTGGTTATACAGATGCAGGGTATTTATCTTATCCGTATAAAGTCGATCATAAATAGGCTATTTGTTTACATGTGGAGACACGACAATATCTTGGCGATCAATGAAGCAAACGTTGGTAGCCACTTCTTCAAATCATGCAGAAATAAGGGAAAAGGGTCTGATATACCCCTCAACTTTGTCATTTAGAGCTGATATACCCCTCGTTATAAAAGTGACTCATATATACCCCTACTTGTAAACAAATGGCTCACATATACCCTTTTCCTCTAACGGAAATGAAAAAAAAATAATTTTAATCTAAATTTTTATTATTTTTTTCTAAAAAATATAATCCCATATGAATAAATTTAATCCTCTCAAATATATTTTTTTTTTACTTTTTTTTATTTCAATGACTAATTTATAATTATTATTTTGATAATCAAATTTATTTATGTTTCACTAATATTCTTGTAAAACTTATTGTAGATGACCAAATTTTTTCTTCGAATACGAAATTAAATTACAATACACACAAAAAAAATAGTTTAAATTTTTTTTCTTTAAACTAAGGAATGAAAGAAAAAAAATAAAATAAGAATAAGAAACTCAAATAATTATAATAAAAGAAGTCAAAAAATAATTTACGTATGAAAAAAATTAAAATATACCTGAACTTTGATAGAAGAATCATATATACCCCTAAATAATTTTTTTTAAAAAAAATTAGAAGTAACAAATATAAATTTAAAACTAAGTTTTTAACTTCCGTTAAATGAAGGGTATATGTGAGCCGTTTGTATAACGGTAAGGGCATATATGAGCCACTTTTATAACGAGGGGTATATCAGCTCCAAATGACAAAGTTAAGGGGTATATCAGACCCTTTTCCCCAGAAATAATAGTCATCCATGAAGCAAGTCGAGAGTGCGTCTGGTTGAGATCAATGACCCATCATATTTAGGAAACGTGTGGTTTTTCTTTTAAAAAGAATATACCAACCACAATGTACGAAGATAATGTTGTATGTATAGCTCAAGTGAAAGGAAGATACATCAAAAGAGATCGGACAAAGCATATTTACCAAAGTTCTTTTTCACGCATGATCTTCAACAAAATGGTGAGATAGAAGTTCAACAAATCCGTTCAAGTGATAATCTTGCTGATTTATTCACTAAGGCATTGCCAACATCAATATTTGAGAAGTTGAGATACAAGATTGAAATGCACCGTCTTCGAGATATCAAATGAAGTTTTCATCAGGGGGAGTGAAATACGCGTTTTACTCTTTTCCTTAACTATGGTTTTGTCCCAAGTTGGGTTTTCCTAGTAAGGTTTTTAACGATGCAACACTCAAAGCGTATTATGAGATATGTGTACTCTTTTCCCTTCACTAGGCTTTTTCCCATTAGGTTTTTCCTAGTAAGGTTTTAACGAGACACATAATCTATGGATATCCAAGGGGGAATGTTATAAAATCCATTGTATAGTATATGTGAAATATCCATTAGATTTATCTATTATTAATTGGATTCATGTATAGGTGTTTCCAAGGTGATAAGAACTTCCAACATAACTATGTATCTAGACGACTTTTGGAGTGATATCTCAACACTATAAATAGAGAATCACTCACCATTTGGAAGACACACTTGAATAAGAAAAGTCCTCTCCTCTATCTTATACTTCTTGTCTTCTTCTTATTATTATAATATTCTGAGCTTTCTTTATAATAAAAGAATTGATTTTTTAAAATTATTTAATGTAGGAAAGATTTCAATATTTTAAAAAAACAATTTTTAAAACTCCTTTTTAAAAAATAAAACGGCAATTCCATAATTTCTTCATGTTGAATTAACAAATCAATAATTTTACTTCATTACTTTTAAAATTAAGTTTTTTGTTATTTAGAGAAAATTTATGATTTTGACGTGTGTTAATAATTCTAAAGTATGAACTTGATTAGTATTTATTTAGTCGTGTAAAATGTATTCATAATCTAAAAATTGAAAACAATTGTGTTCTATCACAATACAAAGGCAATACCTTTTCTAATAATATAAAAATATATAAGTATTTTCATTCAAATACAATAATTTAATCAAACTTTATTTTTAGTTCAAATAGTTAATATTAAACCTGAAAAACTTTTTTAAAAAAAAGGAAGATGACGAAGAGTCCTAAACGTTTGCATTCATTTACAATTGCACGTCCCCTTTTTAGGAACCCAACATAGTTCATTAGTTTTTTAATATTAAATTTTTATTATTTAATGAATCAATTCATTTTTTTTAAAAATGTGATATTTAGAAACCCCAACATTGAAGAGTTTAATGTGCAATTAGTTATGTTTTAATTTATAATTTTACTTCATTATTTTTTATTGATTTTTTGTTATTTAGAGAAAAATTTAGGAGAAGTGTATATTGATTTTTTTTCTCTCCAAATAACATATTGATCACTTTTTTTATTGACACAATATCATTGGTTTTGTTTTTTTAGTGAGAGAAAAAAAGGTCGATCCATGTTAATAATTGAAACTAATTATGAGTCGTTGATTGAAAATAAGATCTACGGTCGTTGAGTGCGTTTGGATCTAAATTGCGTTTTTACGGTGAGAAAAAAAAGAGTCGATCTATGTGAATGATTGAAACTAATTATGAGTCGTTGATTAGAAGTGAGATCTACGGTCGTTGACTGCGTTTGGACACGAATTGTGTTTTTACTGTGAGAGAAAAGAGGGGTCGATACATGTGAATGATTGAAATTAATTATGAGTCGTTGATTGGAAGTCATATCTATAGTCGTTGAGTGCGTTTGGACGCGGATTGTGTTTTTACAATGAGAGAAAAGAGGGTTCGATCTATGTGAATGATTGAAGTTGATTATGAGTCATTGAATGGAAGTGAGATCTACAAATGTTGAGTGTGTGTGGACTCGAATTATGTTTTTTACAATGACAAAAAATAGAGGTTGATCCATGTGAATGATTGAAATTGATTATGAGTCGTTGATTGGAAATGAAATATGTGATCATTGAGTGCGTATGGACGCAAATTATGTTTTTACAATGATTGAAATATGAGTCAATCCATGTGAATGATTGAAACTGATTTTGAGTTGTTGCTTGGAAGTAAGATCTAAGGTCGTTAAGTGCATTTGAACGCGAATTATATTTTTACAGTGATAAAAAATAGGGGTAGATCCGTGTGAATGATTCAAACTGATTATGAGTCATTGATTGGAAGTGAGATCTACGTCGTTGAGTGCGTTTGGACGTTAATTATGTTTATACAGTGACAGAAAAGAGGGGTCGATCCATGTGAATGATTGAAAGTGATTATGAACCGTTGATTGAAAGTGATGTCTACGGTCGTTTAGTGTGTTTGGATGCGGATTGTATTTTTACAGTGACAGAAAAGAGGGATTGATTCGTGTGAATAATTAAAACTGATTATGAGTCGTTGATTGTGAGTAAGATCTACGATCGTTGAGTGCGTTTGGACACGAATTATATTTCTATAGTGACAGAAAAGAGTGGTCGATGAATGTGAATGATGGAAATTGAATATGAGTCGTTGATGGGAGGTGAAATCTACGGTGTTGAGTGCTTCAGATTGCGTTAGAATCCCCACCTCAATTTTTCATCACTAAAATGTAATACGGGGTATCAATTTTCCTATATATTCATGTGTTAAGTTTGACGATCTCGCATCTAAAAAAATATCAGAAAAAAACACCGATCTTCATAAGTTTGTTGATCCATCACCACCGTCGGCCCCACATTCAAAAGCGCGTGATCCTCTGCCTGTCACTCTTATGGATTAATCTAATGCTTCGTCCTTTGAAAGATCGATTCTCACTGATCCATCGGCGCCACATGTCACTCTCATGTATCAATCTGATGCTCCATCGTCTGAAAGATCGACTTTGTGTGATCAGACTGACCTTTTTGATGCACTGATTCATGAGCCAGATTTTAAAAAAAATCATCAAGTAAGCTTTGACACCCTTGCGCCTTGTAAGGCTCAAAGGCGGTTGAACCTTGTAAGACTCATGAGTATTTGAGTCTTGTTTCCAAAAATCTAATTTAAACGCCGTTAGAAATTGTTATCCTTTTCATATCATAATTAATTGAGTTACCTTTTTGATTTTTCGAAAAAATTTATTGTCCTTTTAATTCCGAACTCCTATTTGAATGATCCCACCACAAAAATGACTGAATCTTTGTTTCTTTTAGGTTGAATGTCTTTTATGCTCCCTTTCTTTTCACACATACAACCAAACTATCCCTAACCTTAAACTATGTACATATATCTCATTTTATTTTCTATACACAAAAAATACTTTTTATCACTGCACATTGATAGCGGACTCAAAATTGTTATTAAGGGATGTTAATAGGATTAAAATACACAATTTTAAGGAAATTTTATAATGTCATAGGAAATTTTATAATGTCATAATCACTAGACTAAGTCATTAACTTATATATATATATATATAACATATTAAATGGATGTCCTCTAATCTTATAATTTTAAATATGACATATGAAAAATTTAAATCAAAGATTAGAAAAATAAAATAAAATATTTTTTTAATAATTAAAAAATAAGATAAACAAATTACTTAATACGGAGGGTGTTATCTTTTTGTTGAAGAAACAATTAACAGATATGGGTATAATATTGTTACTCCTTTGATTCTTCTTTCTGAATTCGAGGATCGCTAATTGCGTATTTTTCAAACTAAGATGATTTGAACTTTTTCTTTATGAAAGAATTTATGAATCTTGATCTCCATAATTTGAGTGTCATTAGTGACTATATCTCGATTAATGTTATTGTAATAGTTAATTGACCTTTAATATTATTGATTCATTATACAATTTATGGTTAATTGATGTAAATAAGCGTTCATGATTGATATGTATATTAATATTTTTTTGAATTTATGTGTTTATAAGTAATCAAAATTGATGACATTATATTACATTTTAAAAACGTATTCTTCATAACATAAAAATTAAAAGGTTTAATTATGATAAAAGATTCTAAAGTATGAAAATTTATTCTCAATAAACTAATATATTTTTTTAAAAAAATAATATGATCATCATTTTAGTTAAATGAGTTTAACGAATTAAGTTAGTCTATTATTAGAAGAAAAAAAAAATGTTGATGACATGTCATGCCAACTAGGAGAGAACGAGACTTTTGAAGTGTTAAATATATTTGAAAGAAAAAAGTGATAGATGAGTACTCCCTCCGTCCAGAAATAATTGTCAGGTTTAGATGATACACATCCCTCAAGAAAAGTTAATATAATATGTAATTTGACTAATATAACCCTAAAAATAATTGTCAGGTTTATAACAATAACTCTAATGACTCTTACATTTAAATGCAAATGAAGTTTATACAAAAAATGGATACAGAGAATGGACTTTTGGTATACGAAAAATGGATATTTACGTGCTACTGCTCTAATGACTCTTAAAAAACTGTACTTAAAATGGTTGATGTTTTATTGAAAACTGCAAAACCAACCTTTTATAAATTAAAGTGTTCTTGTAACTTTAAATCAATAATTATTAAGGGTAGAATTGGAAAAAATGAGCTAATTAGTTGTTGATTGTTTAAATTGACAATTAATCTTGGACATCTATTTTTATTATACACAATTATTTCTGGACGAAGAGAGTAATATCTTAATCCTAAATGAAACATAAATAATGTAATTTTCTTAACTTGGGTAATCATTTAAGTAATTGACTCCACGATTGAGCTAAATGATTAATCAAATATTATAAATTTCACAAAAGCTATTATTGACTCCTTTCGGAAAAAATAAAAAATAAAAAATTGTATGCCATTTGTTATTCGGGTTAATTAACCTCTACCCGACCTGAATCGGATTCTGGAAGAGCCTCTACAATGGCGGATTCACTTCTCTCCATTAACTTGTCGGAACCCAAAATCAACAATAAATTTCCCCGCAAACATTGAACTCAAACCCTAACCCTAATCGTGAAAATTCATCTAATAAATTGCAGTTCGCTTGTTGACGAGGAGATGGAAACTCACATGTCTCATCATCAGTATGAAAGACGACCCATATACAAGTCCAAAGCTCCTGCTTCCAAAT
Organism: Solanum habrochaites; assembly: GCA_027704765.1. Taxonomy (NCBI): domain Eukaryota; kingdom Viridiplantae; phylum Streptophyta; class Magnoliopsida; order Solanales; family Solanaceae; genus Solanum; species Solanum habrochaites. The sequence continues at coordinate 53,595,663 of JAKWJA010002491.1, forward strand.
GGTTTAAGGAATGGTAAGCGAAACAGCTCAAAATTATTCTCAATTCCGTATTAATCACTTGTTAAATTATGCTTTTATTCCTGTTTGAGTATGGAAAAAGATGTTACTTATAAGCATGGGATAGAAGAGGCGAGAAGGATTTCTGTTGGTTTAAGAACCGGAAGAGCAGGATAGATACATGAGAATTAGTCGTCTGATTCCAATTCACTACTCGAAGCTACTTTGTAGTGCTATATCGGAGGAGCGGTGCACAAGCAATTATAACTATGAATTGAATTTGCTTCTTGATTTCTTTCTTCCAATTATAATTAGAGACTTCATAGGACGGGCATTTGTTTGTAACGTGATGGGGCATGATTTGCAATAATTTTTATCAAGAAATTTGTCCAAATGAACGGGATTTGATTAAAAGGAGTCATATGTGGGTCTGATTCATGTGCTTTTTTTGGTGGAGTTCTGGGGTAGTTTTTATCATGTTTAGGATCTGTTAGATTGACTGTGTAAATTTGACTGTGATGGTGCATTTATGGAGGAAAATGGTTATAGTTTTATGATGATCTAAGGATAGTTTCAAGCAACTAAGCGTCAATCTCAAATTAGTTCAATCGGCTGCATGAATCTGTTATATACTCAACTCTATTAGGTCTCAGTATTCATCATATTTAGACAATTTATGTGACCGTTAACCTACCGTAACACTCCTCCATTATCTGGATATTGGATGGGCTAATTCGTTAAGAAGCTCACATGGGAAAAATTGTAAAGATGCTAAAAGGGAAGTATTTCTCGTCAAAAGAAAGATGATGTGATTCAGTATGAATCAGTTGTATTGCAACCTCGAATTTGCAACTTCTTTGCTTGGTATTTTTCATCAGGAGAGGGTTAGGACCTAGAATTCAGCCACTAAAAGCTGCAATAGAGATCACTGGACAAATTGCTTCTTAGCTCCAAGCAAACTTGTCAGTTCACAATCATGTTAGGGAGAACTGGAGGAGTGATTACAATAATACATTAGAAAATCGCATTGTATCATGTTCCTTGTATTGCTAATGTTCTATAACTTGCATGAACTGTTAGTAGGTTAGATACGTGTTTGATTTGTATAACCGTTCCTTTAATCATCTCAGAGGATCAGTCATTAGTCATTGACTGATGAAAGTATGTTTAGCCATGTATTTTCATTATAATTCCTACCATGTTTTAATTCTTTTACTAAAATCATTTTTATCCCAGGGTCCCACAAGATGTTGTAGCAACTGGTGGGAAGTGCTATGTCTTAAAGTGGGTGAATGGTAAGTTCTGAATTCTGCTTCAATACATCCTTTGGATAGTCTTGTGTTGATTAATCTTATATTCTTTATTTTTCCGTATCTTTTCTTGATTTTCAAATGCATATGCTGTGGCTTTTGGGTTGTACGTCGAATTTGACCTTATACTCCTCCTTTCTATTTTGTTTATCAGAGGCCACATTAAAAGCTCTGAAGGAGAAGCCAAAAGAGGCAGGAGTACCCGTGTCAGAACCAGAGCCAACTACTGAAGTTCTTTTTCTTTGTAGCTATGAAGGTTGTGGAAAGACATTTATTGATGCTGGGGCCTTGAGGAAGCATTCTCACATCCACGGGGAGAGGCAGTATGTATGCCACTATGAGGGTTGTGGAAAGGTGAGTTTTTGTTGTCTTTGTATTGAGACTGCACTAAATCCTGTAGAGCATCAGAATTAGCTTGATTATTTCATTGTATTGATTCTACCATCATTTTACTTATTTTGCTTTCATGACACTTCCCTCCGGACTCTGGCAGGGTTTGATTGGGGGAGGAAGTGATGGGCATATGGAATTCGTTCTTTTTTGCAATTATATTACCTTCGTTTATGTAGTGCTTCTTTCTAGAAATCTGCTTTTCAAGATACCGTAGGTGTTCCTTGAGCTCATAAGATACTTCCGTAATAAATATTGATTGGCTGAGGAGTTGATTTAGGTTGTATTACTTATCAAACAAACGTTCACTGGAGTTGTATTTCAGGAAGTATTGTTTCATTTACTGCTGAACCGTCTTCAACCATTTTGAGCCTCAGATTGTGGGAAAGAAGAACCTCTCTATCTTACACAAGGAAGAGGTAAGGTTTGCGTATGGTGAAAAAAAAAAAAAAATCAGAGTTAGGTTTGTACAACAACAACTACTACACTTCAATCTCAAGCATTACTCATTATCAAGTAGGGAACTGAAAAAAGTCAAAGATCATTCTTGAGATGTTATCTGTCAGTGAAAGGAACGGATTTTCAAAACTGTAAGTTTCAAAAAAAAAAAAAATTCCCATAACTGTAGTTTGTTCCCTTCCTTTATTTTGGTTAAGTGGGATAATTTACAACTTCTTGGTTATAAAGTTATCACAGTAGAGCTTGCTTGGACACCACCTTACAAAAGGTTATACATTAAGGGAGAATTACCTATAGTGAAGTTACCCTGCTTCCAGGGAGATTAGAAGCCAAGATGTTAAGGATCTTTAGAGCTCAGCAACACAATTCTGGAATGTTCCAGATGGGACGTCTCATTGACACAGTATTCATTATTCATAGTATTGGAAGTGAGACTTTAAAGCTTACTTTTCAGGGGAAAGTCCGCTTTTACATTTTTTCATATCAAATTTCTTTTCGCATAAAGTGTTTTCAACGTGATTTATGCAAACAACAAAGTTCTGGCTTCACTTGTTGAGAAGCAGTCGCTCATTTAAACTTACTCCCTCCATGCTGGTTGTCCACCTTTTTGCTTGGTCTCACTGGTTCAGACTTCAGAGGAGCAGCCATTTTATCATGGTTGCCCCTAAACTATCCATCTGTTACTCTACCATAATGTTTCGTCAGGTGAAAAATATTCCATGGATGATTTTGCTAGGCGAAAGGTCATTCCTCTTATAAAAGAAAATGAAAATGTTCTATGTTCTTTGTTCGGTCAAAAGATGAAAGCATCTAAAAGAAAGTGAGGAATGGAAAGAATAAAACTAATAATGGTTGTAAATCTTGGTGAGGCTGTAGATACCTGGTAAAATTGTCAAGGTGCGAGTAAGCAAGCTAGCGAAGACACCACAGTTAACAAAAACAAATAAATGTAATTAGACTATCAATAATTTATCTTATCCAAAAGGCCAAGAAATAAATAAAACTAATAACTGTTGAAATGATTATTCTCATTGAGAATGAGAGATCCGAAAAGTTTGTTTGAATGTGGAATAAACGAAGGGAAGGAAAAAAGAATTGGAGGGGAGATTCCATTCAGTGCCATGCAGGGTAAATGTATAACAGTGTCAATTTTTGGTCAGTAGACACTGCTTTAGGAGATTAAAAAAAGGTTCAGGGGCTAATCAGTTGGTTTGGAGTAGGTAGTAGGTACATTTTCTTCTTTTAAAAAGGTATCATGCATTCATGCTAAACCAAGACTTCCACTTTAGGTAAATATTTTTCAGAGCACTGTTTGATTTTCTCTTTGACTGAAGAGATTGAGCGTCAAAGGAATCTTGCGCAAAATAGGAGTCAATGCATAGTGTGTTGGTGAATATATTAGATTACCATAAAAAAAAATAGTCTTATTGGTGGGGATAAAAAGCAAGCAAGACAATAGATTTAAGTGTGTGCTCATCATGCAGGATTGGATTTTAGTTTGCCAAACTGTTTAGGGTGAAGAAATAACAAATCCATTTATTTCTATGGTTTGCAAGTTCAAGCATATGCATCCTTTATTATTATTTTTCTAAACCTTCTGATTTTATTACAGGTCTTTAATTGCATCTTGTCTTCTTTTGCAGAAATTCTTGGATAGTTCCAAGCTAAAACGACACTTTCTTATTCACACTGGAGAAAGAGACTATGTGTGTCCACATGAAGGCTGTGGTAAGGTAATAAATCCATCTGTGCTATCCAAATACTTCTCCCAGCATACATTTTGTTTCTATTGCAACTGTTATAATAATAATGCTGTCCTTTTCTCTTGTATATAAATGAGACGTGTACATTCTCTTAACTTTCATATATTGGTGATATCTGTGACAATTTTCAATACCAATATTAGTTATAATTGAAGTGGGAATTTTGGAAGAAACTGTGGACAACTTCTCGATGATTTGAGAATATATCTTCTGTAAGCACGTCAACATTGGCTATGTGGATGTTAGATGCGTATTGGAAATTGGAATGTCAAGAATGGTTCCTAAGTACTGCAAAGTGCTCAATGTTTGTCTGAAATGGAATACAGTACTTCCTTCGTTCTAGTTTGTGTCCCTATTTTTTTTTTTAAGTTTGTTCCATAAAGAATGGTCTCTTTCTAAATTTGGAAATAATTTAATTGGCCAAATACACAAGCAGCTCCCTAAACTTATCCAATGCTTTCAATTCGACACCTGAACCAAGACCAGTACCTATGAATGCCTATACTACTCGAGATACGTACCTATTGATTGCAAAATGCTAACATGACTAAAAAGTGTTATTCACTTCCTTGGGCATGTAAATCAATCCCAAAATAATTGTTATATTTCTTTTCATTAAAAATTCACATTTTTCTCTCCATTGCCGCCACCATCCACCATTGCTTCCACCACTTCTTTTTCTGCCGCCGCTGCTGCCCTTCTCCTCCTTCCACCATTGCTCCACCAGTGCACCTTCAAATTACCACTCAAAGAATCACCTTCAACCTCTGAAATCACCTCCGTCACCTTCATCCTTAGCGACTCATCATCATGTAAACAGCTACCAAAAATTCCTTCCTGTCATCTGAAACCACACCCACAACCACCAAAGTCCACCTAAAAAAACAAAATAACCAGTTTCCTTCCATGAACTGTGGAATCTCCAGACACAAAAACATTTACACGAACACTTGAAGTGCACATACTATGCACTCACTCTCAGTCACACAATCCGTTTTCACTGCTGCCATACCATACACGCCTCTTAACCTTCACCCCTTCCAGTTTCATGCCATTTCCTCATCTTTAAAACCACCATATGATACCACCCTTTGTTCCCTAGCAGCTGCACACATGGACGTAGTAGAATTCGTTCAATCAGGGATAATCTCCATGTTACCACCATCACCGACAGCAGGTAATTGGGGGTGGGGGGGTTTCTGAGGGGGAGGAGACAAGTCCGGGGAAAGACATTGGGGTGGGGAATCGAAGGAGAAATAAGTGGGTGGGGGGACAACAGGAGGGGTGTGTGGTGATTGGTGTCGATTGGAGGGGGTTTCTGATGTGGAAGAATCTATGAGATTCATAGTTGCATTACTTATAGCTTCCTTTCTATGGGTACATAGGATCAAACGTAAAGCAATGCTCTCTTGGCAGAGTTATGTTAAATAACCATACAAATGTTATTGCTTGTTTAAGACCACGAGTTTCAAAAGTTTCCACTTATTTCTTTAATTTTGTGCCCAGTCAAATAGGTTAACATACATTGAAACATAGTAATTGCGTGAAGAACAAATACAGCTTGTGCGATTGTGCACTTTCCTGGCAACTCTGTTCTCTCTGCCAAAAGAATAAAAGAAAAGGAAAATAATTAAATTAAAGAGAAGAAACCCCAGAATACAAAAACAAAATGGGAACTTCCTTTATGCAAAAGGTGCAAGGTTTGCTTCTCATCAGGCACCCTATGATGGTCTTCTTTGTCCCACAACTCCAAAGATAAAACAAAGAAAAGAAAAGAAAGGGACAAGAAACAAAAAAAAAATAGAAGTGTTTGTATAACCCTTATTTATGTTTCCAAATTCTTTCTGGCTCAGGGCTTTTGTTTAGTGATAAGAGAGCGACACTTGTAATGTGAATTAGGCCCACATCCTGAGTTTGAACCCAGTCGTAGATAATTTGATAAAAGCTTGTTATTTAAATGGAAAGGGCTAGAGTATGGGCCTATTATCCACTAAGTTTTAAACTGTTCGTCAGGTTGCCTTTGGGATTTCTTGGCCATCAAAAATTGTTCCCAAATACTCTGTTACTGTAGCCATAGGAATTCTATCTTGTTTCTTGTTCTGTTCGGGATAAATGTCATGGAACACAGACATTGCTTGTATGTATATGTTTTTATGACACTTCTGCTTCTTATTGTGGTTCAATTTCACAGATTCGTTTTGAAATCAATGCAGGCATTCTCACTGGATTTTAACTTAAGATCACACATGAAAACACACTCCCAGGAGAACTATCATATTTGCCCGTATCCAGAATGTGGAAAGCGATATGCACATGAGTACAAGCTTAAAAATCATATTTCATCTACTCACCAGAAGGTTTGTAATACCATGATATACTTATACAGACTTTATGAACTTTTTCCATCTTTGATCACAAACAAGGTGCTAAATGTTTCATCAATAACCACTTGCTGTTTCTTCTCAATTTTGGATTGTTAACATTATTTAAGCCAATTCTTCTTTGTAAAGCAGACTGAACTTTAATTTCATATGCACATGTTTACTTTCTTTGAACATATTTATCTTTAAGATTTTCCTTGCCCATAAATTCCAATATGCTGGAGGAGCTCTGTTAGATCTCTTTATTGGTATTTTTTATGTTGCATACCCATTACTCCTTCATTTCCTCGTTAAAGATGTTTTAAAGGAAAAAGATGCTATTCAATGTGTAATCTTTTCCTCAAAATAAATGTGGATAGAATTTTTATCTCCTGTTAATGGTTGGCTTCAGTCAATTTAAGTATACTGCGTAGAATAGAAGTTGACTTCATAACCAGAACTCAGCATAAAAGACAGTAGTTATGTAGGGATTAGTGTCCTGTATCACTTCATGCATCACTAAATTTATCACTTTTTGATGTTTGTGTTGACAGTTTCACTAGATGTTTAAGCTAATAGTTTCCTGTAGACATGTCACATGTGGATGCACCTTGCTTTTCATCTTGTAACGTAGCACTTGAAGCTGGATTTGCTTATTAAATCTTTTCATTATGTAGAACAACACACCAGATGCACATCCACATCCACATGCTCATGCACCAAAGTATACCCCGCCTGTGGAGAAGCCAGTGAAGACTCCGAAATCTTCTTCAGCAGCTTATGGCTCATCATCATCTGACCGCCCTTACAGCTGTCCATACGAAGGTTGTGACAAATCTTACATCCATGAGTACAAGCTGAATCTTCATTTGAGGAACATGCACCCTGGTCATTTCCCAGAGGAGAACGCGAGAAATGTTCAATCCACTGGTGACAATGAGATAGACGAAGGCAGTGATCTGGACGCATATGCTGCAAGACGTGGAAACGGAAGAATTCAGAAACAGAGCAGACCAAAACCAAGCTTAAAGCAGCCGCCTTTGAAAGTTGCACGCAAAAGCTCATCTAGTGCTGCTCAAGCCAATCTAATTATATCGAAGAAACCTTGGCCTATTAAAGAAGAGAACTTCAATGAAGAAGATAGTGAAGAAACAGAAGAGGAGCGGGATGATGTTGGGGATGGATGGAGGTATGGTGAAAACGATGACGACGATGAAGAGACTGAAGAAGATGACTAGGCTTATATGTCATACATACTCATAGGTAGTTAAGTAGTACACTATGTTTTGGGATATAAATGGTTGTCATTGTCTAGAAAATGGGATTGGACCTTGCTTTTGTGTTTTATGAAAAGCATGAGGCTTTAGCTGTTTCCTAAACCCCACCCTCTCACCATAGTTCCATGGGACATGGAGATTTGCAGAACACCCTGAGCTTCTTATTCATTTTTATTCCATAAAAACAAACTGACATCACTTATTACTATTAGTATTATGTATAAATTTGACCATTTCGAGGACTTGAGATCCATAATTTGTTATATATAATTCTAACAATTAAATGGAATTTCAATTTAACATTTGAAGATCGTCACGAATTAGTTTTGAAGTTGCACCTAATACCACAAGTGATACGTATCGTTTCTTGATATATCATATTATGTTATATAGTATTGTGTACTGTATCATTTCGATAAAAATAATGTTGGATAAATATATTTTCTCCTAGTTATAAAATCATATACTTCAAAAATATCAGGCACTAATCTATTACTTTAAAAATAATAAACTAAAATAATTATACATAATCCCACCAAATCATCATAAATATAAAATAATGTGTAAAACTAACTACGATTTACTACTTTAAATTTCTAAGATTTAATGCTTTTTGATAGCATGAATTAATTTGAATTTGTGGTCTCTGTTAATTTGACCATTGCAAATTTCTGATAAAAATAAGAAAAAGGAAGTTAGGGTTCAACCAACAATGAATAAAGGAGCAAATGTTGGAGGCGGCGGACCAACTGCTGCCGCGGCCGCCGCCGCAGCTCAAAAGCAGAAGAGCTTACTGCAGAGGGTGGATGCTGATATTGGGAATATTGTTGACAATTATGGCTTCATTGTTAACGCTGCACGGGTATGCCCCCATTTCCTTCACCTTCTACCCAGTACTAAATACAGATCGCCCATTGAATTTATAGCTCTGAGTTTTTGGGGCCGGAAAGCTGTGTATACTCCTAGTAGTGCTCAAAATTCTAAAATTTTCTGTGCAATTGTTGTAATTAAAGTGATAAATCTGTCTTCATGTTAAAGGGCAATTCTAAATCTTGCAGGATTTTTGAGACTAAGCACATACCAATGTATGTTTGTCCAATCATTGATTATAGGATCATTCTTGACATCTCTAATGTGTGAGTGAATCAGGAACGGAATTCAAATGGTTCAAAGAGCTTTTGAAATTTGATATATTATCATGTATGAACTTACTTCTACAGGGAATTGAACTTTGAGATGACATAATTAGTTGAAAAGGGAAAAAGTGTTTAAATTGTACACCTCTTTTGCTGCTCATTTGTTCCATTTTAGGTGTAAAGTCCATTATGCTAGGAGATCTATTTACCTTATGTTCTTGCAGATGGGTAATGTATTTGTTGACAACTGTTTATAATAGGTCAATGATCCACCAGTCCGAAATTCACAAGAAGCATTTATGATGGAGATGCGTGCATCTAGGATGGTGAGTTTTTTTTCTCCCACTTATACATAGCTCTAGTGTTCAATGAGATGTTCATCTCAAATTAGATGGATGTGCATATGAATGGAACACATTTCTTATTTGCAAATTGACAGTATTCATGTGTGAAAAGTTGCTCTCTGACCTGAACTCGTACTGCAAAAACTGTCTTTTACTGTATATGACTGAACAGTGGAAACAAAGGTCATCACCATTTTAAAGTCTCTACAATTTGTGGTGATTTTTACTCATTATCCACTTCTTTTTATATCGTAGATACTTGATTTAACAAACTGACAAAGAACGCAAGTTTTTCCTTAAGGCTATAAGCGAGATCCTCTCTCTGCCTCTTCTCGTAGCTTCAGTTGCCTTCTCGTGAGGGCTAGTCATCTACTATCCTTGACATAGCTTGTTGTGTTTCCTGCTATAAGCAAGCCTTGATGTCATTTCCTTTTTGAGCTGATGCAAAGACTTCCACTCAAGTGCAGAGATCTTAAATTTTCAGATACAACTATTCTACTATCATCTCATATAATATATTGGATGCAATGAACAACAGGTCCACGCAGCTGATTCACTGCTTAAGTTGGTGTCGGAGTTGAAACAAACAGCCATGTTTTCAGGATTTGCATCTCTAAACGATCATGTGGAGCAGAGAACAGAAGAATTCACCGAACAGGCTGAGAAAACAGAATGCATGTTATCTAGAATTGGAGAGGAGGCAGCTGCTAGCCTTAAGGAGCTTGAGTCACATTATTATTCTTCTGCAGAAAGAACCAGTAGTCTGCCTTCTTACAGCCAAGAAACAATGCCCTAACCATGGTTTTTCCCTCTCTCTCCTCTTACTAAGTATATTTGTCTACCTTGAAGGTAGTAATACATACTATGAGGTTACTGGACAAACAATCTAATGATGAGAAATCCAATTTGGTCCCAACTTACTACTACAAGGCCTCATTAACTCAGTATTTGTTGTAACAAATCAACTGCATTCTAGCTAAGAAAAATATGAAACACTAATTATAGTGGAGGTACCAATTTTACTGCTATTTTGAAGATTTGACTCTATAGCTTATCATATATGTCACACCATGGACCCTGTTGATTATCCTTATTGAAAGACTCAAGTTGGTTCTTGAAACAGCATACTGTTAGGTGAGGAAGTACATAAATACTGTTTGTCTTATCTGATTTAAGATCCATTGGTTTCTTGGCAATTAAAGTTTAGGAGTAAACCGGATGTAACATTTTCAAATACATGTATACTAGGGTAGGGCCAGACTTTTCATAAAATAAAACCTGCAATTTCCAATTGAGTATTTAATTCCTTTTGAAGATTATCTTTTAGTCAACAAAGTAAAAGAACAACGTAACAAGTAAACCAGAGGGAGTTTTCGATGCTAGGTTTAATAGTTTCAACCTAATCTTAAAACTGAAAAATCAACTGCAGAACTTATGTCTTCCGGATTGTCATTTTGGTTGAGGAGGGAACAGGTCTTCCTTCAGCGCGAATTTAATGGGACTTCACGTACTCTTGGACAATATGCAGACCCTCAGTCTCTTCTCCGTAATCCTGCAAAACGATCACAAGATGGAAAATCTCTCTTATTCATAACTTATCAGGTTCTATTCATATTTCAGCATTTTCAAGAGATATTTCCTATAACCAAATTGCTAGAAAGAGATTATGATACGCAGCCAGCAGTTCATGGATTATACCTTCACAACAACACAGCCACAGCCGACCACCTTCCTTGCTTTCCCTTCAGAATCAATCTTACACAACTGTAAACAGACCCCAAAAATAAGAATTGAAAAACAAGACAGAAAGTTTGTACTCCAATGATGAAAATGCAAATCAAGAGAGTCGGGAAGTAAATAGTTATCATCAACTCAGGTCTATTATTTTAATAACTGACAAAACCCCGGACTAATAGCTCAGTTCGAAACTCAATTAAATAACAAACTTTTGTCTCCGCAAGCAATATCACGTGTTGCGTCGTACAACTAGACCATCAGTATGGTTACTGGTTAGGCGCACCTTCATAACAACACACTTTCCAGTTCATTTTCGAAATCAGAAGGTAAGAGTGGCAAACAGTAAAACTGGGAGAGCCTTGGAGCTAAAAAGTAGCAACCACAAATAAACTTACACCAGCCCATTCGCCAAGAGTTTTTGCATTCGGGACCGTAATCAAACTGACATTGTGATCAGCACAGAGTGCTTTGACCAATTTGACATAATCTGGCTGGTCACAGTCCTCTGCTAACACACAAAGCTGGGCAGCATGCTTCTCAATCACCTTTGCACCTTCATGTAGTCCCCGAGAGAGGCCTCCATGAGCCTTAGACTTCCTCAGCACCAGCTGCAAAGCAGTCATGATGTCCATGGGCTCTCCAAGTGCTGGAGCAGGAGCCTCGGCAACAGCAACAGCAACATCCTCTCTACAGTCAAAGGAAATATTAAGCAGAGAACCCTCGGGGAAAAAACTAAAAGAACATAATTAATTAAGCACAGATCAGTATCAAATGTGGCATGAATAATGGAAAACTGAGAAACAAAATCCAGTTTCACTCTTTTCAGCAAAGGCAAACTGAAAGGGATATCCCGAACCATTAAGTGCCACATTTGATGAAACTTGAGAGACAGCTTAACTTAGGATACCGAGTCCAATGAATGGATTGCCAGGGAATAGTAATACCCCCATTGATTTGAACTTCCAAGACAGAAGCTAATTCTCAAAATTTTGAACTAAACTAAAATGTTTATATGACATGTAAAATGTCTGATACCAGATGAGAACAGTTATCAATGGCTCATTGTATAATTTTCTGGAAACAAGAAACAGAGTACTGCTCCATATAAACTAAAGCCATCGTGGTGAGACATTCTATTTCCTGTTTAAATTTTACATCTACTTCATAAAAAGATGGAGAGCAATCTCATGATAGTCATGTAAAACCAAGAAGGAGACTGATAAAGAGATGATACGAAAGGATGGGAAAGAGGAAGGAGATCAAGAAGGGCAAAGGACAAAGAAACAAAAGAATTTCCCAGAGAATTGATGACCATCTCAAGTCACTATCAATACGTAATAGGTTCCAACACTGGGAATTTTCCATTTGTTCACTGAAAAAGGACCTCACTCTTCATCTTACATACTTCAACAAATAAAACATTTCACCAAACTCGCTACTTTGCCATAAAAATGAAACCCCCAAAATCGGTCCATTTTCTCTAGGATAAATATTGTGAAGAATAACACTCTTGTCTATCCACATCACTTATCATTCAATTCAGGGTCGACCTATGAATAAAAGACTTTCTATATCATTCACTTCTGTATTTGGGGGTAGCGATAGCATGTTCTTGGCTTTTCGTAAGCGTTATCAGGCAAGTGGTATTTAGTTCTGCTTCAAGCAATTAACTAGCAAAGCAGCAAAGTCCTACGTGGTTCTGCTAAATGGGTTCTTCTGATGCTCTTATAGGAATATCTACTAAGAAATAAGGTCAACACTCTTTTTCTTGTTTCCTGCAAAACATGACACGATTGTACAAAGTCTTGTGTACTACAATCAATCAACTATTACAATATATCGATTCCACTATACTTGGACCCAGATAGTTCTAATACTCAATAATTTGTAACAAACTCCCGATTCACTAAACAGCACACTTATTCCCTACATTGGCATACAAATCTATAACCAAACTAATGACTCCTCGCAAACATAGGAACGTAATTGTAAATGAATAGTTCAAAAATAGCACTCAAATAACAACAGATTACTACACACACAAACATAATCACACACCAAGTTGCAAAAAACTACTGGTAAAGCTGATCAAGATACTGGTCTCCAGCTCATTACAACCGAAAACAACATCGACAGCAACACTTACAGTCAAGTAAACAAACTGAATTTGACAATAAAATTAACCGAATTCCACTTACCCTGACATTTTTCCAGCAATATTAGTATACCAAAAACTCTGCTACCTGTTCCTCTCAAAAGTAAAACACGGAATTTAGTTAGGTAAATAGAATCAACAATAGACTCCATAAACCCTCATCCCAAATATACCGTGCATATACAGATCCAACATTTGGGTAAAAAAAAACAACTAATTTTAACAAAGACTACATCTTTAATACATATATTTCAAAATAATCTTGATTCTGTATATATCAAGTTCAAATCGAAAACATGATAAATGTGCATCAATCAAAGTATGAAAATACCCAATAAAATATTATGCAATAAGTAACAAAGAATTATATCAAACATGAATCTTGAAGTATAAAGATTGTTCCTTTTTGCCAAGATTAAGTAATGGTGAAAAGGGGTCACCTCAAAAAAATGTAGATGTCAAGAATTTTAGTTATTTGAGTGAATGAGGCAAGATGATGATTTATATGAACCCTAAAACAGTGGCTGTTTAATTACTATACTGCCCTTTTTCTTGATTGTATTTTTTTCATGATTTTTCTCTCTTTGATCCCCTAGTTTTGGTTGAAATTGAAAAAGAAATACCCTTTTCAAGTATTTGGAGTTTAAAATAAAATAAAATTATATTTAGATATGAAAGTTTCCATTGGAATTAAAGTTGAATGGTATAATAGGTTACCTTTCTAATTTATTTATTTTTAACTGTATTAGTCCTTTAATAATATTATTTCCAAAACATTATTAAAGTATTTGTTAAATGTTGTTAGGTACAATTTTTAAAAATAAACAAAATTACTAGACTCTACATTATAAAAAAAAAAATTACAGAAGAAAGAAAGTGAGAACTGATTCTCTAATAGAGGAAGGTTCTCTTAATTCTCTAACGACTGCATTGGATATGGATCAATTTATCTCACAATATTCTGAATCAGCCTTATATCACTATAATGAATGTTTTTTTTTTAGATGTCTTTAAATTTGCTCTTTTAAATTAGCCAACTCATTTATCTTTGATACTTGTTTTTAAAAAGGGACACACATGACTCAAATGAGATGTTTTTATTATGATTTTCATAGTTTTATCGTCAATTCATCTTCGTGTAAATGTCTTTATAATCTAACTTCTCCTTAAATTTCATTCATCTTCATGTAAATGTCTTTATAATCTAACTTCTCCTTAATTTTTTTTTACGTAGAGACAGGGGTGACTCATTCATTCGTCTTATTTTATCTGATATCACTTGAGCAGTATTTAAAGAAAAAAAGAAAATATTTTAAAAATTAAATTATTTTAAAATAGTAATTTAAAATAAAATTATTTTTGAAATGAATTATCAAAAAAAATGATGTCATATAAAATTCAACAGAGCTCGAAAGTAAAAATATCAATTTTTTTCTGTGTGGGCTTTTGATGATGATCATTTTAGCTAAGGAAAACCCGGCCCGTTAACACTTGTCTACAATCTATTCTCCGTCTTCTCCAATCCCTTTGCCACTGATAAACCCTGGCAGAACCCTAAATCCTCCATTATCGTAAGGACCATTCGAGATGGCTCTCTCCAAGCACACCTTTTTCACCCATCACCTCAGAACCTTAGCTAAACCCCATTATCTCCGCCGCCCTCAACCACCACCTTCCTTCATTTCCCTCCGTCTCCTTTCATTTGCCACTCCTGAAGAAGCTGCCGCTGAACGCCGTAAACGCAAACGCCGACTCCGTCTTGAACCCCCTTTATCATCCCTCCGTCAGCAACATCAACCTCGTCCCACTACACCTCAAAACCCTAGCTCCACTAATAACCCGAATGCACCGAAGATCCCCGAAACTGTTTCTGTACTATCCGGTAATAGACTTAATCTGCATAATCGGATTCTTAAACTCATTCGTGAGAATGATTTGGATGAAGCTGCTTTGTACACGCGGCACTCTGTTTACTCTAATTGCCGCCCTACTATCTTTACTTGCAACGCTGTAATGGCTGCGCAACTCCGGCAGTCGAGATATTCTGATCTACTTTCTCTTCACCGGTTCATCACGCAGGCTGGTATTGGGGCTAATATTGTCACACATAATTTACTCCTCACGGCTTTTATGGATTGCCGGAAAACGGATATGGCTATGGAACATTACAAGCAGCTCATCAATAACGCACCATTTAACCCTTCCCCGACTACGTATAGGATACTTATTAAAGGGCTTGTTGATAACAACAAGATTGACAGGGCGATGGAGCTGAAGGAGGAAATGCTGTCCAAGGGGTTTAGTGCTGACCCGATTGTGTATAGTTATTTGATGTCTGGACAAGCTAAGGTTTCGAACCCAGATGCAGTTTTCGAGCTTTATGAAGAATTAAAGGAGAAATTGGGAGGAAGTGTTTCGGATGGAGTGATTTATGGGAGCTTAATGAAAGGTTATTTCTTGAGGGGAATGGAGCAGGAGGCTATGGAGTGTTATGAGGAAACTGTGGGTGAGAATTCTAAGATTAAGATGAGTGCTGTGGCATTCAACTATATTCTAGATGCTTTAAGCAAGAACGGAAAGTTCGATGAGGCATTAAAGCTATTTGACAGGATGCTGAATGAGCACGATCCTCCAAAAAGATTGACCGTGAATTTGGGTAGCTATAATGTAATGGTGGATGGTTATTGTGCATTGGGAAGGTTCAATGACGCAATCAATGTATTTAACAGCATGGGAGAGAAGAGGTGTAGACCAGACACATTGTCTTACAATAATCTGATTGAGCAGTTGTGCAAAAATGACTTGTTGGGTGAGGCTGAGGAGCTCTATAAGGATATGGGCGAAAAAGGGGTCAGCCCTGATGAGTTCACGTTTGTTTTGTTGATGGATACTTGCTTTAAAGAAAGTAGGCCTGATGACGCTGCTGCATATTTTAAGACCATG
Organism: Solanum habrochaites; assembly: GCA_027704765.1. NCBI lineage: Eukaryota > Viridiplantae > Streptophyta > Magnoliopsida > Solanales > Solanaceae > Solanum > Solanum habrochaites. The sequence continues at coordinate 53,611,534 of JAKWJA010002491.1, forward strand.
GTGGAGTCTAAATTGAGGCCTAATCTTGGGGTTTATGATAGGTTGGTTGATGGTTTGGTCAAAGTTGGTAAAGTTGATGAAGCAAAATCATTTTTTGATCTGATGATGGGAAAGCTCAGGATGAATGATGATAGCTACAAGTTTATGATGAATGCATTGTTTGATATTGGGCAGCATGATGAGGTGCTTAAGATTGTGGATAGAATGTTGAGGGAGGATCCAGCTGATTTCTCTGATGAGTTGCAAGAGTTTGTTCGAGAAGCCTTGGCGAAGGAAGGTAGAGATGAGGAGTTGACCAAGCTTATGGATGATATCGAAAGGGAGAAGAAAGAAGCTGCTGACAGGGAGGCTGAAGCAGCTGAAAAAGCAAAGGCCAGTGCAAGAGCTGCTGTTTCCTCTTTGATAAATAGTCCTAAACTGTTTGGAAATAAGCAGTCTGAAGAGCAGTCAACAATTGCTGGTGAGGCTGCCAGCATCAACGACAATGACAAACAAGAGGAGGTGAGTGTTCAAGAGACTGCTGCGGAGGCTAGTTCCTCTGGTGAGGGTGCAGAAGCTGAGAGCCTTGTTGCTGCAGAAGCTAGAAGTGATGGTGCACTTTGATCAGGTAGCAGAATGATAAAATATGTTGGTGACAACTAATGAGAAACAATAGTAGGTTTCCTTTCACTCTGCCACACTTGCAAGCACGAACTATAATCCTCTTATGATAAATTACTAGTGGAAAATTGTTTGTAATTTAGATGGAAATGAAATGAAATGATTTTTTTGATCATCTTTAAGTAAATGGTGAGTAACAAATTGCAATGCAGCAATATATCTGGTCTAAATCTAACTCGTTTCATTTTTTTTTCACTAGTACAGTAGTACTTCAGTTATTTTGTGAATGTACTACTGTGAGATCTGTATTATAATGTTATTAATGTAGTTTTATATTTTTCGATCAAAATATTCATGTAGTTGAAGAATCATAGGAAGTATTAGGTTCACAGTGGATACACTTTATATTAGAATGGCAACAATATTATGTGTGTGTAGGCACCAAGGGCGCTAGGCCATCTTTACGATTACAAAAGCATCAGAAGGCATAGCTTCTACAGGTATTGTATGATATCTAACACTGAATCAACATCTTCCTTACACCAAAAGTGCTGGTTCTTTTTTGGTCTGACTAGTCCTCCAGACAAAGTTCCGACAAGCAAGCAGCTTCCCTGTAGTCATGGCCATGATCCATGACATATCTTTCATGCTCGGGAAAAGTTACCATAGGACTCTGGAATCACACACTGTATAAATGAATGGCTGCCATTTTCACTTCCTTCCCACATAGATAGTCCTGTTCTCTTTGGTTGTATTATGTTAGGCTGGCATCTATGACAACCAACCACAGAAAACAAGCCATCTTAGGGTCCTTTTTTCACTTTCCAGACTGCTCACCAGTTCCATATAAACTGTTACAGAGCTTGGTTAAGATGTCTCTGCCAGAGTTCACCGTAATACTGTCCTTACTGTGTCTTTTCCAATTTAGTCTGTCCTCCCATTGAACTGATCAAGAACTTCTAAAAATCCAGTGAATCTGGATAGTTCTCCCCAATATCATTTCATTGTAAACATGTTGTGGAATTGGCTCTTTTCATGGAGGAGTTGTGCCTTGCTGCATTAGGTTCATCTTTGAACTATATGGCTTCTATTTACCTACATTATTGTAGTTGGCCCTCTGGCAGATCTTTGGATGTTTCGTTTATTATTACCATCTTTTACCACATCCGTTAGGAGATAGACTGGTCATTCTAATGATCGAGATTTCTTCAAATGTCATGAATTATTCAAGAATTGAGATGACACTACCAACACAAGGAGTTGTAAGATGGTTATTAACAATTGATACAACTAAATCTTCAGGGACAATGATATGTAGCTGGGCAGAGCATCAAGTTTCGAGGGTACAAACAGATTGATGTCTGTCTCTTTACACCCACTGTCACACGCACATACATCCACAGGAAAAAATAGGGGAGGAAAAAGGAAAAAAAAAAGAACAATCACTCCGGAGAAATAAATTAGCTACACAGATTTGGTATGCACACTCCACCTTCTGGATTTTGCTGTTCTTTCCATATCCTTCCAGTGACTCGAAGTTTTAGCTCCTTTCGATCCCCTCCAGAAAAGAAAAGTGCCATGTTACGTTGGATTATTAGACCATCATGACTGTCCCTGACCTTGCGGTGGCTATCTCTAACACTTCTTGGTGTTCCCTCCCATATGAGCTTTCTACCATTTCCTCCTACTTCGAGACTATAACTGTAATTGCGTGCCTCAGATTCATCACCCATAAATCGTAGAAATGCCATATAAACAGGGGCCATACCAAGCTGGAAGGCCTCAAAGTGGAGACAGAAGTACTGTCCAAAACAATGGAAGACCTGAGAAAGGAGTAACAAGGTTGGTCAATGAGAATGAACTGGGGATACGTCAACATGGATATAGAGAAAATGACATTATGCAGAATGCAGGCAACCACAAGATGTCTAGGCAGAAATTAAAACATGTCATGCCTTGAAATTCATCCCTATCTATCTTGTATTTGTACATAATATAAAAGTAAAATGCCACAGTACATCTTCGTCGACATCATGCAGGCCAGTTTTTTTTAATTTGAAGATCACCATAAGGATGTCATTTTTCTTTATTTGAAGACCATCATAAGGATGTCTTTCTTCCTTCGTCGATATTCAGAAACTCAATATCCAATTAATGAGAGACGTGTGACCTTCAACAGAATGATATAATACTGTCCAATTTATTCCTTAACAGAGTCTCTAGGAAGGGATCTACCTATCAAAGAAAACATGAGAGAAAATATTGCAGAAACAGAGAACAAGATAATACAGGGTATTCCCAAAGCCTTAAGAAAAGGTCATGGTATAATTTGGTTATCCACATTCTGCCATTTCCAGTAATTCATCCACAGAACTTTTATGGGTCTGTTTCTTAGCATCCTGATTGTTAGGGTAAATAAAAAGGATTCTTGAACTTGCATAAATCAAAACAGCATGAAACATACAACACATGAATCATGATGCTATGTTGAGCACCATTATTGAACTCAAAAAAATAAATTAAAAAGTTGATGGACTTACCGTCAGCATCCATGTGGCGTTTTCTACTTCTCGAGGATTTGATTTCACGTAACGATGGTTGAATGTGCATCCCGTGTGCATATCCACTTTGTGATCATCTCTTAAATGTGAAACCAAATAAGGGATGTCACCAGTCACTGAACATTCTGATCCAGCATATGGGCAATTGTATGGTCTAAAATTGCACAGTGCCTCATGCTTGAGCTTACTGTAATATGGGAATATTTCTGGGCATCCCAAAGAAAAATATTTGCAAGGCAGTTCAAGTGACTCTGCAACCTTCTCCAGAGCTAAGCACCTTATATCACCAAGCTCTTGTCTACATGTAGGACATCGATTGTGCACCCTTGTTTTGCAGGTAGAACAAAGTGTGTGCCCATTGTGACACTGCAAAATAAACAAACTTTAAGTCTTCACAAGTCACAACTGTAAGAACTCTAATTTTACAAAAATGAACAAAAGCATAGACGACTGTCACGAGTCACCCAGTTTATGCACCACAAACTATCATCAGAAAATAACTTACTTGCAGCAAGGAAAATTATAAAAACAAAATTTAACAAATGAGAAAGCTCTAGGGTAAGGAGACGACACATATTCGTTAGTGGTTATACAAGCCCAACATTCTCTAAGGACATGCTTTCCACTCTATATGATGTAGGAAAGCGCAGTCTGCTATTAGATTTAGCAGCCAAAGCCTTCTTTTACTAATTGATAATAATTTGGTAGACAAGTTACGAATCTACTCTACCCTATGCTACCATCTTTCTTCCTTGTGATTCAACCACGGCAGAAATTTAGTCAACTGTGGTTATGCATGACAAGTTTCCGACTTGTTCTCAACAGAAAACAAACTTAATGCATTTATTATATAAGATACAAGCAATGTAAATTTCGATCAAGTTGCCTGAAATATACTCTCAGGTTGTACCAACAGGCTTAAAAAAATGAAACAAAAATATAGCAACTAAATATGCTGAGGAGTTCCTATATCTGCTCATAGAATCCTAGTGAATTAGAATTAAGCAATGTCAAATTGCAATGAAGTCACCTGAAATATACTCAAAGATTATACCAACTTACAGGCTTCCTATAAATAAACTAGAAAGACGATACCTATATATATGCTGATGTATTTCTAATTTCGGCTTACACAATTCCTAGTGGCATTCGATATTTCCTGGAAGACCATAGCTGAGTTACTCTCACCGAGAGTACCATTTGCATTTATAACTTATCTAAGAAAATTTACACATAATAACAGGGTGAAACAATATTATTTAACTTTGTAAATTGCAGTTATACAAACACATCAAAACTTTCACAAACAGTTTCTTTTCCACCTTCTCAAGCCTCTCATTTTCTGTCCAGCGAGGAGGAATTTCATGTAATTATTTATTTACCATTGACTGGGGTGAAAGCAGTAAGGGTTATGTGGTTTGCCATAGATTGAGTGCCTTCCCGACAGAAGACTCATTTCTTTTCCCAGACAACCCTATCCTACATATGTTAACATCTATAGGACCAAGTTGATGCAACCTTCTTCTAAGACTACACTAGTATACAATGATAAAATGGCAAAAGCCTAAAAGGCTGCACAAGTCTCAATCAAAGACAATGAGCTTCCAAGAGCATTAATAAGCCGAATATGACTCTAACCTATCTACGCAGCTGGCAGATGTTACAACAGCGTAACTCTCCCACAGAGCTGCTATACTAAGACATTAACGAGAGTACGTTTTTCATAATGGTGGTGTTTGGACCTATTATCTGCTCTCCTAGACTGTTCCACCTTGTACCTACCATGTCCACAAGCAGAAGTATCAAGTTACTCTGCCTCCAAGATTTAGACCGAGAGGAAATCAGAAAGCAATTTTTATTTTCTCAGCTAAAATTTGAACCCTGGTCTCACATCATTTTCACCCAATTCATTGACTGTTATCCCACATCTTTGGGTGCAAGGGGCTGAAAAGATCTTTCTCATTAATCCATCTCATGGAAGAATTCAAATTACAGAACAAAGTCGTAAGGCTGATATGTTTATTCAACAAGCAGCAAAACATCTCTCTTCATATTCATGAAAAAAAAAATCAACTACTAAGTTAATTGCCAAACAGTTAAGTTCAGTGGCCTTCATTCGGCGAACAACCAACAGTCAAAAAGTATACAGCATAACCAATAATCTGCAGTGATTTTAGAAAACTCAAGCTGTTACAAGTTGATCATCAAATATTTAAACATTCTGAAATTCAGAAAAACCTAATCAAATTCTCCAAAAAGACTTTCATCATCCAACCCCAATTATCATGCTTTTACCTCAATCTAAAGTTTGCAATATTTCTAAAGAGTCAAAAGAGCATTTGAAAAATCTAACAAAATCAGCTTTAACTTGAAGGAAAAAGTAGCACATAGAAAGATCAACATACCATTTCCAACACATTTAACATCATTTTCCATCAACAAAAAAAGCAAAGAATTAACATTGTAGACATAAAAACCCAACCTTTACATAGGAAAAAACGAAAACAAACGAATCTCACAAATAGGAAAAGGGACAAAACCCAAACAAACAAAAAGAAAAATTACCTGATGAATTGGTGGATACATAGAATTGGTGCAAACGGGGCATTCAAGCAATTCATGTACACTAGTAGGGGCAAGTCCAGGAAAAAGAATATTATGAGGTTTTGCAGAAGAAAATTGATTATGAGATAACTGGATCTCTTCATCTTCAATCCCATCAGTTGTTGAAACACACTCAATGTTCTCCATTTCCATTGCTCCTTTACAAAATCTGAAAGCAACCCACTTTGACCCAATTATCAAATAGAGAAAAAGATTCAATCTTTCTCTCCACCCAATAAATTTCAAGTCACAAATGGCGCATATCACAAAATTCACATTTCTTGATATATTAACGGCAAGAACAACAACAAGAAGAAGAAGCAAAAGAAATGAAATTAAAGAGATCGGCAACGGATTCTGATGAAAGAACCAAATCAAACAAACTTTTTTTCTCCCTGAAAACCCCCCCACCCACCCCTCTTCTTCTTCCTCTCCGGTGGCTCTGAATTTCTGTGAGAGAAATGAGGATCACCTTCAAATTCCCGACATTATTTGTTGTTAGATACTTTATCTACTGATTTTTCTTAATTCCATTTTTTTTTTTTGAAATAGAAATGATTAATACAGAAAATTATTAACTATTTTAATGTGATTTTTTTTTGGGTTCTGAAATTCCCAATACAGCTATTTGCTTATTTGGTGCTTTTTGTTTTTGTTTTTTTTGGTCTTCTGAAAAAAAAAAGGAAAAAAATTAATTATCAGTATTTTATTTAAGAACTACTGGATAGAAAAATAAAAGGTGGGTCAGTATTTTGCCTTTGATTAAAACTAGGGTAAACTTTGATTTAAATTTTAAAATATAGTATATTGTTCATCTTGTTGATATAAGATAATTGCAGTCTTTAGCATTATGAATATTCTAATTTTAATTTTTAAATTAATTAAATTGTCTCTCGAATAATGAGTTTTTTTTAGAGAAAAGTGTTAGAGGTATTTTGATCGAAATTGCAGTTATGATCAAGTTTTATGGAGAATAATATATTTTAAATGTATATATGTGTTCACATAGACTTGTTATTATTTATAATCATGTAATATTTATAATGTCCACGTGAACACACATATACCTTTTGAAATACACTATTAAATAATGCAGGAGTAAAATACTCTTTCCAAAGTTTGATATCGTTATAATAATATCGATCAAAATTTGAATATATTTCAAAAAAAAATCTTTGTTTTTTATATACACTTATTATTTTATGGGAAATTTAGCTAACTAGTCAAAAAAATCAATTTATTTAGTGATAATATTCATACTTTAATAATATTAACATATCAAAAATGTCATTATTTTAAAAATAAATGATATTATTAATATTTTCTTTCTCATTATTTACACTCTTTTTTCTCTCATAGATTATACATTTTCCTATATTTATATAATTTGATAGATATTAATCTAATTTTAATTTTTCTCTCTCTTTTCTTAAGCTTATCAATTTCTCTCTCTTATTTTCTTCCTAATCATATTCCCAGATTTTTCTATCTTTTTTTACGCTTCTTTTCAATTTCTCTGTCTAACATTCTTCCAAATCAATTCCACAGATTTTCCATTCAATATATTAATATTTTCTATTATTCTCATTTAATTTCGTTGCAAGTTTGATTTGAAGTTTTTCAGATTCCTTATTTATTTACTTACTGATTTTAGTGTTTTTTTTTAATTTTTTTTGGTGTTCTTAAAATATTTTTAGGGTTTGAACTACATGATTCTCTCTTCAGTGGATGTTTTCAAGAGAATTACTAGAGATATTGGACAAAATAATCAGAGTTTTTTCAATATTCTATCATTTAATTTTTTTCACTCAAGAATTAAACAACAATGTAGGTTTCATTTCTAAATCTAAGGAGTATATACGACAGAGAAAAATGTCTGAATCCTTCGATGTGCAAAATCCCACACAAATTCATAACCATGAAGTTGAAGAAGACCAATTTGTTGGAGAAGAGGTTTTTGTTTTTTTTTTGCATGTTCTGTGTCTTGCATGTTTAGTTTAATTTGTTTAGTAATTTTTAAGATTCAAAAAAATTCATGTTACAATGCGTTTGGAAGTGTATATGAAATTTTTATTATGTTATAGTTAGTATTTATTTTTGTATTTCATATATTTATTGTATTTTGTGTTATGTTTTTTTTTTTGTGTGTTAGTTATGTCAATGTAACATATTATATGAGTTTGATTGTGTATATTTCATATTTTTAATGTTTTTTGTATTCATAGATTTGGAAGTGTATATTAAATTTTATTGTTGTTTTAGTCAGTATGTATTTTTGTATTTCATTGTTTTATTGTATTTTGTATCCATAGATTTAGAATTGTATTTCCTATATTTAATTCATTTTGTATTATGCTTTTTTTGTGTGATAGTTATGTCAATGTACCAAAGTTAATATTTATTTTTGTATTTCATAGTTTTATTATTTTTTGTATTCATAAATTTGGAAGTATATATTGAATTTTGATACTGTTTTAGTCAATATGTATTTTTACAATTAATAGTTGTATTCATTCAAAAATTACGTTGCATTGTTTCTGAATTTGATATTTTTTTCTAATTTGTATTTATTCTAAATGTATGTCAACTAGTTATGTATTTTATTTAGGAATGAGTACACCAAATATTCAATTATTTCTTTTCAATTTTATATTTCATTCACTTTTTCATCATACTAATTATTTATATTTTATATATTATTATACAAAATTTAAAATACATATTGAAATGATACATACAAAATTTTTGAAGAAAAAAAAAACTATATAGGAAAAAAAATATATGAATACAAATATATTTCTTAAATAACTATATAGATACATTCGGCATACCTATTGGAATGAATACAAACTAATAAAAAATTATAATAAATATAAATAAAATATATTGTTGAATGAATATAATTTTAAAAAGGTAAAATTTCTGGAGAAAAGAAAAAGAACAAAGTTTAAATTTTATTTGAAAATGTAACTGATGAGAAAACTAAGTGACCCTTACTTTTTTTATTTGAAATATTCTCTCCCTTGATTTTCTCCCTTTTGTTATTAAATAATTATATTCTTTAAATAAAAATAAATAATAATAAAAAAATAAAAATATATAACAAACTAAAATTTAACATTTTTACTAAATATTAAAAGTGTTGCTAATGAGCCCTTTTAAATATTAAAATATTGACATTTTGAAATTTTTTTTATTATTTTATTATAATTACATAAGTTTTACTTTCATTTGATTTTATCAGTTAATTATATTATACTCTTCTCGTCCCCATATTAATCATCACACTTTTCTGTCAAAACCCATTTAGAATATTACAAATAAGACGTGTTTTTTTCCACTAGCGGTATTTTTAAAGGTAAAATAAATTATTTTATTTTATTTTTATAAATAAATAAGAATTTGAGACGAATATTTTTAACAATATTGACAATTAGTAATGAGATTACCTAGTTAGAAGATTTTAAAACTAAAACAATGATTTTTTATTATTATTGATGATTGTCTCAAACTGTTTCAATGGTATTGATGGAGAATAAAGTGAAAATAATGAAGGGAAAAAAAGCGTGAAAAAATCCTTCTTATGTTTGTCAATCAGATAAAATCTTAAATAAACTTCTATAATTAATTTAGAGTTCACATTATCATCTAATATATTTTTTAATTATTTTTATTTAAATATTAATAATATGTGGATATATTAAGAGGATTTAGTGTTTCTAAAATTGAATCGACGGTGTAATTCTCTTGTCTATTGTCCGTGTATATAACTTAATCTTAGACATTGATTCATTGAGTGTGGAAATGAGGAAGTCAATTTTGCCGGCCCGAAAAAAAAAAGAAAACTTCTTTGAAATTAATATAGGTTGTGGTGTAGTGATAAAACGACTTCATCATCAATTAAAATTTTTGAATATGAGCCTTGAATTTTTTTTATTGGGAGCGTCACCCTTAAATGAGTTTTGCCAAACGAAATTTGAATTTAATCAGATTCTATTATACGCCAAATTTAATCAAACTCTAATGTGTATTCTTAACGCACCAAACAGGAGGCAAAATATACATACATTTATAATTAATTTACAACTATTATCATTATTATCCAAATTAAGCAACAAATGTAAACAATCCAACAACAAATAAAATTTAAAAATATAAAGATTTATTCTTTACAGGATATGACCAGTGGACTGCAGGTGACGCCATGATGTAGAATTGACAAATGATTGGAAAAAAGTTTCTTATTTCTCACGCTTCTTATTAAATTTTTTTTATAACATCAAATGCAATCTTAATTAACATTTTTAATTAATCGGTTAAAGTTTTAATCATATGCTTAGCCACATCATCAGTGTATAATATGTGATTGTTGTACCAACACATAAATAACCTGTGCACATTGATCATATAAACATATATACTAGTTGTGTTTGTATACATATACAACATAGTGTTATTTTATAAGTAAAAATTGTTATATATGATAATCGAAGTATAAATAATAATAATAATAATAATAATAGATACTAATACAGAAGAATAAGTGTGACGATACTCAATTACCTATTAATCACTTATCATTCTAATATTTGTATCCTTCATAACCTCTTATCTAAAATTATGTCCTCGTGAAGTAAACATTATTTACAACCATGCGTATATTGTTTTTGCCACATTTTCCATTCAAACTTAACCTTATTATTTGCAACACTTAACCGAGTAAAATTATTGTCTATGTATTCAAACTTAGAAAACCGTCTTTAACAAAAACACTAGATAGCATGAGCTTTAATGCACGGACTACTCTTTTAACCTTTCGTCTTAGCAACAAACTTCTTTAAAGAGAAAATTAGATTCTTTCTCGTTATGTCTAAAAGCCTATCCATATCAATTTTTTTTTGTATCAAAATTCCATTCGATTTATTTATGAGCAATGATTTTCCGTGTAAATTCATTTTGTTGTGATATAATTCAAACATGTAACATCTGAGTCGTAGGGTCTAGCCATACCCAACAAATAACCGGTGCGATCTCACAAGTGAGATCTGTTGAGGGTAATGTGTATGCAAAAGCCTTACCCCTATCTTGAGAGAGATATAGATGGTGTTTCTATTAGACTAAAAAGGACAATCTAGTGCACTTAGCTACAGAATCGAGAGAATGGCCAAACCACAAGGATCTATTAAGGTGGTTTCCACGACTTGAACCACTAACCTCCCGATGGCATAATAACAACTTTGACCAGTTACGTCAAGGCTTCGAAGAAACTGACTGGATCTTTCTCATGGAAGGATTCAAATCGAAGTACAGAGTCATAAAGCTGATATGATTATTCAACAGGAAACAAAATCATCTTTCTTTATACCTATATTGTTCTTCTTGTGGCTCTAAATTTCTGTTAGAGAAATGAGTATCACCGTCAAATTACCGACATAATTTGTTGCTAGATACTTGAGGTAGAGTTGTTGTTGTTTCCTCTGCTTTAGATTTGGCAATCTTTTTGAGGGTTTTTGGATTGCTTGGTGCCAGATTTGAGAATGTTTTCCTGCTTCTTTTTCTCTCTTTCCTCCCTCTGCTTCCGCTTCTCCACCTTGTTCTTTCTTATCTCTTCATTGATTCTCTCCTTGTACGCCTTCTTTATCTCCTTCTCGTTCGTCCTCTGCTCCAATGACTTGCCCTTCACGCTTACCTTCGCTGCCGATGAGATCTGTGTTTACGCGGCTGTTTCCAATTCTTCACTCCGTCGTATGTTGGCCTTCCCACTACATCTTTGTTTGGATCCTCCTCAGATGGAACCGTCTGTCTCTTCCTTGGTATCTCCTCCATCTTCTACAACATTGCCTTGCTCTTTCTCTGCTCTCTTTCGTTTATACGTTTTTCCTCCGAATCCTTCGTCCAGGCACCGAAAATCAACAGTACACGCCATTGTTACTCCCCACTGCTTCCTCTCGCAAGCCCTAATAATTTTTCCACCTTTTTGGGCCGGGTCAAATTTTAGTACGGGTATTTAAAATATAGCAACAAAATGGGAAACAAATTAAATAATCAACCAACATTTCAAAATTGCAATATAAGTAATGTTAGATAATATTGAAAAAATTACATAAATAATTACTGATTTTAGCGATATTTTTTTATTTATAATCATTTATAGTAATAATGTGTTAAATTTACAATATGAATTACAAGTAAATTATGTATGCGATATATATGAAATATAATTATTTTTTGAAATATATTACATTATTTGGTAAAAATTTAACACATTTTGTATTATAAATGTATTAAAATATGTGATAAATATATTATCTATTATAAAACTTATATTATATGTGAATAATAAATTATTCTTTTTAATATATATTAAACTTGTATTATAAATAAATTAAAAGTGAACAAGTGAAAAATAATATTATTATTATAAATAGTTCTTTTACTATTAGCATATTTATTCCAATGTGAGAGTAGACTTGCCATTTCATTTTATTTATCTAACCATTGGTTATGAATAGCTTTAATTGAGGGGGCAATCATACGATTTGGTCGGTTATTTTAAAAAAACATATATATGTTTTCAATTTTTTTGAGTCTTTTATAATATATAATTAAAATTAGACTTTATAATATCATTCTAATTATATTGATTTTTCTTTGGTATTGGTATCGTTCGATTTTTTTTTTTTTTTTTACTTTTAAAATATTACTCAAAATATAGTACTATTAAAATATTTCTTTCGCAAATATATTCTTAAATAACATTATAACTCTTCACCAAAAAAGACAAGAATGTTAAACTTTATTACCATATTGTTTGATCTTAAACATTTAATAAGAGTGTTTACATAATTCTTGTTGTATTGTTTAATAGAATATTCATGTATATACATTATCTTTTAATTTTAAACCTAATTAAATAAAGACTAATTGAAAAGTAAAGACCCTAATTCGTGTAGTCACCAGAGACCTAGACATACGTTATATTTATATTTGAAAAATATTACAAAATATAATTATAAATTTAATTTAACATATTGAAAAAAATCTTTGATAAAATACAAGATAAAACTATATATAAGGTTAAAACCTTCCACGAATCGAACTACGCATAACAAAATCTTTAATGCACCGAGCTACCCTTTTACTCTATTTTCTTAGCAACAAACTTGTTTAAAGAGAGTATTAGATTTTTCTCTTACATCTAAAAGTTGATCCCTAATAAATTTTTTTTGTATCGAGATTCTACTCAATTTATTTAAAAAAACATATAAATTATCAGTAAAAGAAAACATAAAAGGACGATAATAAAAATTTTCAACCACTTATAATTTATAAATAAAAGAAGACAATCTTTATATAAAAAAGTTATGGATTTCCCCAATGATTAGTGCACGAGATTGTTGTCAATATTAGTTGGTCAATGATACAATTGCTTACATCTTTTTTCTTTCTTTGGGAGACCTTTCTCACCTTTGCGTGCTCATTTTTTCCATACTTTTACATAAGTAAAAAAATAAAAAAAATCTTATGGTTTAAATGAATGACAGAATGTGAGTACCAAACATATTATTTTATACACCTCATCACTTTCCAAATACAGGTGTCCACCAAAAAATTCTTCCTTTTTTTTTTTTAGAAAAAGATTTCAATTACAGTGTCTAGTAATTCATCGCTTCATTGACCAATAGATTATACCTTAATGTCTCCATCAAACTTTTCCTCAAAGTGGTAGCAAGTTGGACCATTAGGAAAAACTTCACAAAGAGCCGCCTATCCTTTCCCGTGTAGAAGGGTAATGTATAGCAAACCTTATCCTACCTTGAGACGTTATTTCTAATAGATTAAGGGGTGATTTGGTAGAGTACATAAGAATGATGCAAAATAGGGTGCATTAATAATGCTTGCATTAGTTATACAATCATTATTTCTTATACATTGTTTGATTTGGTAGAGTGTATAAGAATAATGCAAAATAGGGTGCATTAATAATACTTGCATTATTTATACAAGCATTATTTCTTATACACTGTTTGATTTGGTTTGATGTGTTAAAAATAACAAATCTTGCATAATTTCTATTTAAAAAGCAAGTTTATAAAAGTACCTTTCACATTTTATTTAATTTTACACTTTCTTGCGGCAAAGTCTTTGCTAAAACATCATTAAGGCTTTGAGGGTGGTTTTGCTAACTCTTCTTCTTTTTCTTTTCAAAAAGAATATTAAATAGTAGTACAATTTGAGTCAAACAATTTTGGAAAATTTTTCAAAATATCAATATTTTAACATTCAACGGAACTCATTGTCAACACTTTCAATGTTTAGTAAAAATGTCAAAATTTTTATTTATTATGTATTTATTTAAGTTTTTATTATTTATTTTAATTTAAATTATACAATTGTTATTAATAAAGAAAGGGAGAGAATTTTTTTGAAAAGAAACAATTGCTTAAAAGTCTCATCAGTTACAAAAATTCAAAACTATATACAATTTTTTTTAAAAAAAGAACATACAGAGAGAATCATCCCACTTCATCAAATTTATAGTATCGATTTTTAAATTTTCATTAATAATACTCAATTTTTGTTGAAATGAATTTAATTAAATCACCTTTTTAATATCCAACCACGACTTCAATGGATCTGATTTTAGAGCCAAAGTCCACTTTCGTAAAGAAGAAGAAGAAGAAGAAAAAAAGAGAGAATCGGAGAAGAAGGTTGCAAAGAAAGAGAGAATAGAGAAGAATGTTGCAAAAATTGTATTCATATTAAGTTTTGTTTGTCAATTATTTTTCTTTTACTCAACACTTATAATTTTATTAAGAACATTGTATTTTTCTTTAGTTTGTAGTAATTCGAGTAGGTGTGCCAAATTAATTTGTATTTCTTAAACATAGATGTATCCTATTTCTTTCACAGTCAATTTGTATTTTTTTTCTCAGAATTTTATCTTTTTTTAATTGTATTCATATGTAATGATTAGATTATATTGTGATGCAATGAGTAATATTTTTGTAATACGAATAAAAAAAAAATATATTTGGCTGTTATGTAATACAATTTTGATCGCTCAGATAAAATTTATAATTTTCACTATGAAAGTAGAATGCTTTGAATGGTAAAGTGAGCATACAAAATAAAAAAGTTGTTGATATACAATTATGATGAAAACATAATTAAAAAAATACAAACTTGTTGTCATTGAAATTGAGATTGAAATACGAAATGAGTACATTAAATACTCATATTAATTGAAATACAAAATTGACTTTGTTTGTATGTCATTATGATGAACAAAAAATATTACAAACTTTTTCGAATACAATGTGAGAGTTAAATACAAAATAATCACAGTAAAATACGCAACACAGATGATATTCAATTTTAATTTGAATGGTACAATGAACACATAAATATAAAAGTTGTTGCTATTCAATTATGATGAAAGCATAATAAAAAGGAAATACAGACTTGTCATTGAAAATTGAGATCGAAATACAAAATAAGCACAATAAATACCCATTTCGATTGAAATACAAATGTGACTTTGTTGGTATACCATTATGATGAATACAATATTAAAAAAGTAAAACTTGTTTGTATATAAAGTGATATGAAATACAAAACAAACAAATTAAAATTCAAAATTGTCGTCATTTGTGTTCTAAGTAGAAATAGTGATATTGAAAAATAGAAAATTATTGATTAAGTTTGATACCTATAGTAATTCTCTTACATTCTGCCATTGGAGAGTGATTTAGAGTTTATCAAACCCTAATTGTGATTTCAACTACAAGCAACAATTTTAAACGATTTAAATAAAAATAAAATAATAAAATAAATCTTAAAAAACGAATAAAATGTATACCTTAATAAAAGGGATTGTGTAAATATATTTATAAAATACATATTTCAATTTTTGGAAAAACAAAAAAGAAAGAAGCGAGAGTGGCGGATTTTGAAATGGAGAAGAATTGAAAGATAGAACTATGTTGCAAAAAAAAAAAAAAGAAGATGAAAATATGAGAGGGATAAAATATTCCTTTATCTTAATTAAGGTGTGATAAAATAGAAATTAAATTAGGATACAAAATCTTTCTAAAATAATGAAATTTTGACATTTTTACTAATATTTATAAAATATGGAGGTTTTTACTAATTAAGTGAGGTCTTTCAACTAATTTACTAATTTTTCCAAATATTTTCGTGAAAAGTTAGCAAAGAATTTTCTTTATCAAATTTATCGCCACAATAGTAAATTTTATCAAACTGTATTGAAATTAGACTTTATTTTTTTAAAAAAAAGATGCAGGTCATAAAGTCTATTCAAAGACCAACAATAACGACTTTGAAATAAATAAAAATAAAAATAAAAACATATGACAAGAAAGAAAATGAAAAAAAAGAAAGAAAATGTTTGGAAATGTTTTAAAAGGCTTTGAGGGTGGTTTTGTAATTTAATATAAGGCAAGTGTCAAATGCTAGATATTACTATTACCTAGAATTACTTTGGTATTAATAATACACAATTTAATACTTGCATTAGTTATAGAAAGAGGATGTACCAAATAATATACTACTAATACACACAATGCATGCACTATATTTCTTAATACACTCTATCAAACGACCCCTAAAGGGGCAACTTAGTGCACTAAGCTCCCTCTATGCACGAAATCCAAAGAAGGGCCAGACCACAAAGGATTATTGCACGCAATCCTACTTCATATTTTTGTGAGAGGTTGTTTCACGGTGTGAACCCTTGTTCTCCTGATAGCATAATAACAACTTTGACCAGTTATGTCAAAGACACCGGTCATCCGAAGAAATTGTGTTCCTAAAGGATGACTAGATCATAAGATGCATATTCTGTTCAAATAATAACCAAGAGAAAAGGTGAGAAGAGTGGCAGTTTCTAACTTCAGAATTATATAGCTAGTGCAGATCAAAGAATAAATAGCAAGATAACAGTAAAACACAACAAAATGCAGTATGAAAGTACATTGAGCTCTATTTAAATAACATTGTTTATTTGAATTTTAGATTACTGTACACAAGTGAGACCAGAAATACACCTCACAGAACATTTACAAAGCAACAATGGAAGGAAGCTCCTGTTCCGCCTCATGGTCTCCATCAGACCCCTCCACGTTTGCCTGTAGTAGTGCAACATGAAAAACGTTATATACTATAATTTAACACTGTATTTGCGACATCAAATACCAGATCATGCCAGGTTAAACTTACCTCAGAATCCTTTGATCTATTCTGTGGGAAGTGTCGGTCAAATGCACCTTTGCCATAAAGGATTTTACCCCCGCATCCTCGCCCCTCAGTTCCTACAGACTCCTCATCAACTACAACGGCATCTATTACATCATCGCCTGTTCTGACATCAGGAATCTACAAGACATACAAATTAGGAATACGCTAGCTAGCAGAAGGAACGAGACAAAAGGAAATAAAATAAAGGATAAGCAGTTTTGAGGGAGTTCAGCAACAGGCTACAGTTCCTTTAGAATGTTATCTCTCCAGGCTATTTATTTTTATGTTTTGTTTAGATGATCCCCTCCAAATTTTGATTGGTTGTTTTCTGTTTAAAAGTTAAAAAATAATTATCAGCTAACGCTTTCATAGTATACTTGGTGAAAACCAACAAGTATTTTTCATTAACTCGGTACATACTTTATGATATAAACATATAGAGAACTCAACCTGCATGTTCTAAGCACGATCATAGAGATGTTCAGAATTTGAAATAAGCACCATGGTCTGATCAATTTTATTTTGAACATTATGTTCAGCAATATAATCCACAACCAAAGAAAAGCTAAGTTGCTCGGACTAAGGTGTGAGTGTCTGATACGAGTGTGGATCTAGAGGTCAAATCCTTCATGATCTAAATTTTAAGATTCGGGGGTATGGATATGAATGTAAAGATTTGGCTAATAATAATTCAAAATCTAAAAGTCGAATTAGATGTATAAATTATGAGACATATTGTGGGAACTTACAAGGTATTATGAAGAAAAAATAAAAAAATATAGATCAAGAGGAGAATCCCATAAGGTGATATAAGGAAAATGACTGACAGAGAAATTTTGTAAACATTGAGTATTCCATTTTCTTCAATTTTACTTTAGCTTGTGCTTTGATAACAGAAATCATTGTATCTGTACCGAATTTCACCAACAACTTTGGGTAACACAAAATTGGTTGACCACATCGGGTACGGATCCTACACCCCATGTAGCGGCACAGAAAGTGAAGACTCCGAGCAACTTGGAAGAGAAGTACACTAAGCAAATGTGTACATAAATTTCATAATTGCTTTACATAATTAACTAGTTCATTTCCAGGTTAGCATAACAACTACAGAACGTGTATTCTGAACAGTCCTCACTAGACGCTGTAGGTCCACAGAGAAAAAGAAGAGGGAAAAAAGCATACTACATACCTCATACATAGCATCCATCAATATATTCTCCAATATGGATCGCAATCCACGAGCACCAGTATTTTTAGATATTGCTTTCCTAGCTACCAATCTTAGTGCAGCTTCAACAAAATGCAACTTTACCTGAGAAAGAAGTCCCCCAAGTATGAGAGAAGTAACATTCTGATCAAATCAACGGGAACCTAGAAAAGCTCCAACCTGCTCCTTGCCCATATGATACAGGGTCTAAAAAAGATAAACGGATGCATCTTTCTGCATAGCCGAGAAAGATTTTGAGAGGCAAACACTCACCCCGTTCATCTGGAACATCTTTTTGTACTGCTTCCCTAGCGCATTTTTTGGCTCCGTTAGAACCTGCAAAGAAGCGAAACAGAGAGAAGAGAAAAATCAAAATTTGCTCTATAATCTCATATTCTGGATGACAGTAATGGAAGATTAAACCCAATGGCAGAACTTATGTACAAATCCACCTTATTCAAGCAAAGGAAGACCCAGCTTTCCACACAAGCCCTAATAATGTGCACAAGGCAATCAGTGCCAAAGAACCAAGTTACGGCAAACATTAGTCATTACCTGCACAAGTTGATCCTCAGTTAAAGCTGACAGACTAACAAGGATGGGGAATCGGCCGACAAACTCAGGTATCAGACCATACGATATTAGATCACTACTTTCAACCTGCATAACAGGAGAATTATGTACAATGATTAGTAAATGCTTCAAAACATGCCATAAAAAAGAGTAAGAATAAAGAGCTATATTGGTCACAGAATTATCCATAGTTTAAAAAATAAAACTTAAATATTTGAAATTACATGAAGTACTATATGGGCCCGAACTTTTTCCATATTAAAGTGGAAAAATAATACATTTAAAGATCTCAGCCAAATATCACTTTATTTAACTGACATCAAACAAGCCAGAGGAAGTAAATGAAACACAAGCACATACAACTCTTTTTTTAATTGGTCAAAGCACATACAACTCTGCATCTGCTCAAACTACAAATGCAGGGAAAAACCCGAATTCTAGGAAAAACGTGTTGGAGATGCAGAAGAATAATGATAGCTAACAGTAATAACAAGTTTCACATCAGTAAATTAATATCTCAGTTCATCTTGTAGCTTACATTTGACTTAATCTGATGCACATGTAACTAATTTCATTGATCAATAAGCACAGCAACCCATAGACATCAGTTTCTCTATGCAGCTAACATGGAAGCAACATATATGATCACGCAAAATACAACCACAATCAAACTTAAAAACTATTAGTATATGTGGTCCAGAAGGTTTGCTAAGCTGCAAGGGTTCAGAAGAAACTTACTGTCTCCAGTAAAGATGACGTCACAGCAGCACTTGTAACACCACCAGTCCTCATGTTTGTGCGAACTGGTGCACCAAATCCTATAGAAGAATCTTGGCGCCTGAAAACAAGAACAAGTATATCAGGAATAAGGTGAATATAGACCAAAGGAAAGAGATAAAACTACGACATGAAAGTAGCAAGACCTTTCTGAGATTGTTTTCTCCAAGTCAATGAAGGCTCCACCACATATAAAGAGAATATCTTTGGTGTCAATCTGTAATGACATAAACAATTACGCTATAAGAAACTTTTCGCTCAAAAGAAATATATCTGAAACATCAAATCAACTGTAAACCTAGCATGCCAAAAGAATCAGGGTCGTCCAACTATATAAAAGCGCAAAGAGTTAACAAATAACTATGAAGATAAACTTAGACAAAAGAACTAGTCAAAGATCTCTTTACTAGTTCTTCAAGAACAACTATCATACACCCACTAACAGAAGGCCAAATGAAACAGTCACTATACCTCAGTTATGAAATCAGTAAATAATTACGAAGGTAAATCAATTCATCCTAAACTCAAGCTCATGAGCACATCAAATTATCTTATTGGATACAAATCTTTATCCATTTGAAGACATCCATATAAACCATTAACAGTACAAAGCCAAAAATAAACATTTTTATTCCCAGGACACTCAAAATTCTCCTTGATTGCAAATAAATACCTTAATCCCAAAATGAGAAGTTTTTATAACCTACCTGAATATTATCCCCTCTAGGGTGCTTCCGAGCTCCCTTCTCCGGCACATTGACAATCTGCAACAGAAAGCTGATTGTTATTATTAATTTTGGGATAAGTAACAGAAACCTAATTATACAAACAAATGATGTAAACATTAATTATTCCAATCATTACGACTGAACTATAAATCAAACCATGATCTGCAATCGCAAATCTAGTCATTAAAATAGTCAGACCATTCTTTGATCACAACAATTGTTTTGTACATCTGGAGGTCATTTGAATAAGGATAGATATATAATAATAGAAATATGAAAATCGAAAGGAGAAAAAAAAAGAAGAAACCATTCCTTCTTTTTCTAAATGCATTGGACACACAAGATTCAAGTAATTCCAATAAATATCTTCAAAATAAAGAAGAAAGAGGAAAGAATATTACAAGAGAAAACCACCACCACTACTTCTGGAATAAACTAGCAGAAAGGGCAAAAGGACTCACAGTTAGCACATGCAGCTTGTGTTACAGGAAACCGAAAAAGACATGAAACAAGTACCAAGGACACCAGCAAGATAAAAGTTATTTCATAGAAGATGAGATACATTCAGCCAGTCCGTGGGATCTAAAAAAAATCAGCTTATATAGTTTGGTTAGATAAAGTGTCCGACACTAAGCCTCCAACTCTCAAGTGATCCCATAACAGCCTGGTTATTTTAAAGTGATCCTTCCATAACAGTCTGGTTATCATCATAAACAAAAGCTATTTGTCTGGATCTAATGCTAATGAGCCATCAGCAGCCAAAGTTGCTTCTACATTTGCAACATTAAACAATATCCACACGTGGTAATAGATCGAGGCGATCAATTCACCATTAACATGCAAAAACTAAGCTATACACTTACTGTTCCTTCAAGCATCTTCAGCAATGCCTGCTGGACGCCCTCTCCTGAGACATCTCTACTAATGTTGAGGCTTTCAGCCTGGAAATATCAGTATAGGAGGTATCGGTTAAACTGACACATGAGAAGTCGCTAGTGACGTTAAATCTGAGAAAAAAAAGAAAAAGAAAATAACAAACAATAAGTCAATATTAACCTTTTTCGTGATTTTGTCAACTTCATCAATATACACTATGCCTTGCTGAGCAGCTGCTACATTGTAGTCAGCAACCTGCAATAATATCATACCAGAGCAGTTAAATGAGAAGTCATATCAAGGCTAGAAATCACTGGAAAGGATGCACAAAATCATGCATTCTGATTAAGAAGCAAGAACATTTCACAAGTAGTAACCACTTCTCAAGACAAAGAAAATAAGAACATTAATAGAACAATAAATTAAAGACAAAGAGACTCAACAGGTTTAGTACTTACAGTGAGGAGCTTATATAGAATAGATTCCACATCTTCCCCAACATATCCTGCCTGCAGACAAAAGTATTATTTATTTTTTTTGACAGCCAGACAAAAGTATTATCATTGACTTGCTTTTTTAGAACAAGTATATCATTGAATGGAAACCCACATTTTCAGGACTCTTATCAAGGTGACAACTATTTTTAATGGAAAATTTACCAATATATACAGTTCAGCCAAAACTTACTTACCAATATGGCTGAAATATACAAAACCTGTACACTAATTATGTATAGGTATGTATCTTATGGTATAGTATATGCATATTATACTTAGATATACAAAACCTAAACATTTGTTGGCTACTTTGTAAACTAGATCACCCAAAAGCAATGAACTGTAAATATCCCTATGTTCAATGATAACATCACTTGGTTTCTGCTACTCTACTTCTATGAAAGACTTCAGCGATTAAGCTCAGGAAACAGGGTAGGCAGGGAATAGTAAACATGCTCAGACTAAATTAACCTAACCACCAGGAAATTCTAGTTATTTACTCTCAAGGTAGACTTAGATTAACAGTGGCATCTCTGTTCATGATGGCCTAAAGTTCGGATCCAAGTGTCATTGATCTATACACATACTTAGGTGTCAATAGTCTTGGAATGTCAGAATGAAGAACAGCCTATCTATTTTTGTCTTCAGGTTCATAGTAATAACCCTCTGAAAAAGTAGACTCATGAAATTCCACAGTTCCAAGAAGTTGAACTGTGAAACATGGGTTTGCCTAATCATCGTGAGAGCAGCTATTCTTTATTCTCCATCTTCTTACAACCTCACTACTTTCAACTTCTTTTCTCATCTTTTTCATATTAGCTTCTAAGGCATTAACATGATTTTGTCCCCACAAAAGTTCCTCACGTGCACCAATGTACTACACGGTCTTCAATGTCAACACTAGTCCTCAAAACACTCTCGCCTTCAATAGATGAAGACGGGTCTCCTCCATTATACATTTTCACTGAATCAAAAGCAAAATCAGCTCAGTTGTAGCTCCAAAAGAGCTAATTCAGATATCTCACCTTACACGGACTAACTCTGGCCTCAAACAGACTATCTGCAAACGGTGCCCAAGGCTTATGGGATATTGCAAATAATTAATAAACAACATACCCAGTATATTACAAGTGTGATCTGGGGAGGGTGGGGTGTTCACAGACCTTACCCCTACCTTTGTGCGGTAACTAGGTTGTTTCCGATAGACTGCCGGCTCAAGAAAGTTTCAAACAATTTAACACACACAATATATGTGCAAGAGTAACAAATATATAAGGGGGGAAATTATGTATTGAAATACGAAATTTGAACTTTAAGGACAGTGTTGACATAATTTACATTTAAGAGAACAAGATTTAGAAAAATATTAACCCTATTTATAGATTTTTAAGCTGAGAGTTGTTTCCTATCTCTACCAAGGTGACAGGATAACAACATACCTGAGTTAGTGTCGTAGCATCTGCTATTACAAAGGGAACATTCACCAATCGAGCTAAGGTCTTGGCAAGTAAAGTTTTCCCTGTCCTTGATATGACACAAAATACTCAAGTGAAAAAGTATTTTTTTATTAAAATAAGGATCACGCTATTAACGATGATAATGACAATGTTAGAGCTCTACTCATTCACCCCTACCCCCTCCAATGACAAAAGCAGGGAGCCAGGATAACTTTATGGGATAAAAGATAAACGAGAAAGATGCATTAAAATTACTAAATCATAGCCAAAAAGCAAAAATCATGTCACCCTCATCATCACAGTCTTAGCTTTAATATACATAGTCAAAGTTATCTCATATCAGCGCACATGTATAGTGATACTATGAATCAGAGAATGAGCATTAGCTTGAGACCATCATATCACCACTATAAGTAAATAGCACCTCGCAGTATCTTCAGAAAAAATTTATAATTAAAAAGAAAAAGAAAGCAGGAGAAAGGGGAAAACAGATTTCTCTGCTGGTGAATCTTAAGTTCCATACTTCAAGGGCGTGATTATCTGAAATGTTTCTTTACCACATTTGAGACCTCAAGAAGCGCAATGGACAATTATAAAGATTACCTGAACCTGTTGGTCCCATTAAAAGGATGTTACTCTTCTCAAGCTCCACAGATTCATTTTCTACTCCATCTGTTTTTTCACTACTGTCATTTCCTGCAGGCCTTGGTACCACATTTAAACAATACATTAGAAGAATAGATAAGGTATAGGAATTTCCATCTCTGAGTTCCAATGGTCCAAATAGCTTCATCTTCCATGTCACATGGAGAAAACATAAAATACAGGGAAGGGGGTAGGTGAAAAAACATTGGAATTATGCAGTGTTCAAAACTAACCACTTATGTGAAGAGTCATTATATATTCTCTTGTAATGATTATATACGGCGACAGACAGAACCTGCAATCACATAATGATAAAGAAAGTTACTCTAGCAGCTCAAGAATAGTCTCTTTTACTAGATCTCAAGCACCCTTGGACACAAAATGAGCTCTTCTAATCACATTGTAATCAATAAAGCAAGCATAAAATCAAGGACTAGACTATCTTTATCTGTGAGTACCAGAATTATCAGTTCCAAAAGAGAGAACTTTTAAAAAGATTACCTTTTTAGCTCTCTCCTGTCCAATTACAAACTTATCAAGTCCTTTACACAGTTGCTTTGGTGTGGGAAATTGGGTACCCAAATTGGATCCACCCCAAGACCCATCTTTTGACCCGGAACCAAACCCACCTCCAGAACCCGAACCCGAACCAGGACCTTCCCCTTCACCCACCTGAACAAATTTCACACCAGGACGAACCACAATCCCCTCACCAGGTGGTTGCCAAATCTCAGGAGGTTCCCCATAGTTACTAGACATATTAATTTTCTCCTTACTCTTCCTACTTGAATTCTTCAAATTATCATAACATCGGTCAACAAATTCACCACGAAACGATACAGGTTTGAATAAAGAAGAACTATGACCAGAATTTGAGACCAAATTATCCCAGTTGGTTCGATTACACAAATGGAAATTGGGTAAATGACCCGTGTGAAAATCATTGATGATAAAGTATCTGAAGTGGGTAATAGCCATAGAAGCCGTACGTCTAGACGATTTCGATCTAAGTACAGCTGCCATGTCGGCTTAGTTCAGTGGAAACTCAACGCCCCAACAAAGAAAAACAAGAAAACAAAGTAAAGATTCTTTCTTTTTATATGTCTGAACAAGATACAGATGATTATGTAATGAAATCTTCTAAAAGGGATGTGGGTATGAGTAACAATTTCAAGATTTGATGTTTGTCGGAAGAGAGGAGACTTTTGTGGGGTTTGGGAGAT
This sequence comes from Solanum habrochaites, assembly GCA_027704765.1. Taxonomy (NCBI): domain Eukaryota; kingdom Viridiplantae; phylum Streptophyta; class Magnoliopsida; order Solanales; family Solanaceae; genus Solanum; species Solanum habrochaites. The sequence goes on from JAKWJA010002491.1 coordinate 53,636,544, forward strand.
GACCCATCAGACAAAGAAAACTGAAAAATTGAGAAATTCTTGTTTACAGAGAGTATTTTGGTAGTGGAGGAGTAATGAGGATTTTCTAGAGCAACACAGAAGAATTAAATTTTAATATCCAAAAGAGTGATAAGCAACAAGCAATGAAATGATAGTTACTTTCAGGAATATCTACATGAAGTGTTGGAAAGAAAAAATCTACAGGAATCAAGTAACGATGTCGTACTGTCTCTCTTTGGTTTCTTGATTTCTTGTCATTCTCTCTTGTTTTGTCTTTTTGTTGTATCGATCGTAAAGTAAAAATATGACAAGTAAAATGAATGTATATTTTTCACTCTTGATTTCTTGTCATTCCTCTTGTTTTGTCACTCTCTTTTATATTAATTTTGTAAAAATATCTAATTTAATTTAATATCAAAGAAAAGTTAAATTAATTTTCATAACTTAAAACTTGACAAGCAAAAATGAATCGAGAAAATCTTACTCAATAACTTTATTAGTCAAGATGGAGGAAGAACAAAGCTCAAGGTAACTATGCATCGGTTTAAGGAAATTTTATCTTATGTTGCTTAATCCAATTGTGATTTTGATCATAAAAAGAGGAACTCCTATCTCACACTGCTCCTAAGTGATCAGTGAAAGAACTCATTTTCTTTCTTTTTCATGTCGTCGAGCTGGAAATGTTTTCTTTTTTTTGCTTTATGCTTTTAGTATTAAGATCCCGCTAGTTTAACTAATTGAATTTTAACTCAAAACCTGATGAGGGATCTCATTGGATCCCACCACACTCTGCCAAAGTAAAGTAGAATTTTGTAATACTAGGATTGAACATCAATGAGATACTCTTGCGATTGCTGTAAACTTGAGTTCATTACAAGCTTCAATGAGCCATAAAGACATCTAAAAGAATGCCTCAAAAGGATTATTATTTTGGAGAGACAAAAACAAAAAGTATACAAGAACAGAAATGCCTCACAATCCAATCAAAAGATTTAGAATAAAAAGAATGTTCTCTAAAACTTCAAAAATCTTCATTATTTAACAAGAGCAGCCTTCAGTCTTGGTTAACACAGCTGATGGATCCCATTATCCAGGCCTTCTGCAATAGAGCTCTCAGTTCCGGTAGCATGTTCTTGCTGTTGCAATTCATCACGAGATTGAGGAGCACTGCCAAACGAAATACAGAGTTACTCATTCCAGGAGTATGAAAATTAGAGAGTCAAGTTCCAACATGCCTCAGATCAACCATTTAACCGCAATATTTTGCAACAGAAATTAAGGGGCAGGGGATTTTTCAATTGTGTACGTCACTTCTCTAGTGACAACTTTTCCTTTGGACAACGAGGCAGCAGCTAAAAAGACACACCAGCTCCAAGAAGGGCTAAAAGTTTCTTTAGGATGGCTACTATATCAAAGAAAAACTACCACTTTACTGACATTTGGGGAAAAAACATTATGTCTCGGAAGCAAAAACACGGTAGTTGGGTCAACCGCCCCACAACAGGTCACCTTGTTCAGTAGTTATTTATTTTCACCATTTTGAAAACATTAAACTTCGTCAATTGACATTCCTATCGCCCTAGACGCCTAGACATTGTGGTTCCATCACCATGATCTCAAGTCCATTTCATTTAAGGTGTCCGCCTGGAGCTCCAACTGAAAGCTCTAACATTATTATCAATTACTATCATTCAGGAGATGCTTGTGGCTTATAGTGTGACGTCTAAATTTCACCTAAACTAGTTCAACTGTCTAAGTAGTGACTGACTAAATTTCTAATCCAGTTGGTCAAAGCAGTTGATGAAAGTAAAACATTGGCTGAAACTCGGATGGAAAAAGAATTGCAGTCTGGCACAATTAAGCCTCCTGCACTCACATAGGGTACAGGGAAGAGCCACACCCCTAAAGGATGTGAGGTAGGCAGCTTAACCTTTGGAAAGAGATCCACAGAAAAAGAGCCAAACTTTTTGGAAGAAATCCAGGCAAAAGATTAAAACTTTTTTTCTTGATGAACTAGATTCAGTAGAAGGCATCAAGAAGATGCAAGGGTTACAAGAATAGAACAGTTAGGCTGACAAAAAAAATTAGTAGCTTATTTTTTAAAAAAATAGAACTTTTATCCGCACTGTCCTACTTCTCAAGTGTAATAATTTAGTTCATTTCTTCTAATCAGAATAAACTGAAATCTTTGTTTTTCATGAAATGTAAGTAGAAAAATAAACTTACATCCTTCTGTCTTTTGGCAGTGTGATTACACCTGACATTCCAGAAACTGTTATGAGTTATATTGTTGACCTTTTACAGAGAGTTATTTCTTTTTTGAAATACTGGTGTAGCTAGCTTGTGTGCACCTCAGCCAATACACCAGGCAGCCTGTCCAGCCGACAAACACATATTACCAAGACAATCCACATCACTAAGGCTGGAGCAGATGAGCTTCACACCTAGTGTGGAAGCTGACATTCAACTCAGGGATCTCCAGGTGGTTGTTTCTATCTGTAAAGGTTGACGACCATTACAGATAGTATCACTAAGACTTGTAACAATCACAAGAAAATCTAAGTATGCATTTTTATTCAATTTTGAGGAGACCTTTGAAAGATAAATCTGGAGGACATCTTTCTTCCGTGAAAGCCTCATAAATACACAAACCTAGTTAATCCCAGATATTCATAAATTCAGTAATCGATCACACTGGTGTTTTTTGCCCTTCCCAGAGAAACATGGGAAAACAATGAAGAACATAACCTAGTAACAAAAAACTTACTTAAGTTTTGACAACAGGTTTATGGCTTCATCAACAGCAACACTAGCAGCATAAAGCCCCAACTTCTTCACCTATAACAATATCATCAAACAATCACTTGTACAAAAGATAAAGACACTTAGAGAGCATGATGCATCACATTTTTCAAGCACATGTCTGTGACCAAAAAGTAGTTTCTTACATTTACAGTTTCATATCAGGGATCAGCAAAATAACAAGCAGAAAAGATACCCATCAATTACTTTGAGTCATCAAGTGCCAAATGTTAATCAAGAAATCAGAAAGAACTAACTGATCAAGTCTGATTTCACATTGAAAAAGTGCAGCTTGTCAAATGTCACAATCGTTAATACCTACGTTCGACTACCATAAATACAGGGCAAAGAATGATGGATGGACAATATCTAGAGTTTGAATCATAGACGCAAAATGTCAAATATGTTTTTTAAGCCAGGTCAAACTCACAGAACACACAAATATCCCGTGGATGAAGATCGAACCAATCAAAAAAGGGAAAACAAGGAGCTAAACATAGAAAACATGGTTCCAGAATGCCAGTGATGACTACAATGCTTAAGCTTTACACTATGCACAATATTAAGTTTCTGTCATTTGACCATAAAAACTGCAGGATAGCCAAAAGATCCTCAGATCAGACAACATTTCCTAATGACCGCTGCAACACCTGCTATTAATTAATTGAAGAGATGAATGATCCTTCTTACACTTCCTCCTAGCAATTGACTTCTAATTTCTTCAGCAAAGGAATGTACTGTCCAGTTATTTGGCATAGCTATGATATTGATGTATGGGAAATGTGTTGGATAAATCTACTGAAAAGAAGAAGTAAAGGATAGAATATAGAATGTAGGATTGGAATGATGGAGATGCATTAGCATTTCGTTTATATGTTTCAGAAAAGCTTCAGGATGATATCCCCATAGCATCACTGACATTTTGCTTGGGGTCCTACTCTACTAATACTCAGTCAAAATCTTTTAAGCAGATAAAAGTATCTTCCTATGATTCACGAACACAGTGATGGAAAGAGACTGTTGAATTCAGAATGCAAAATAGCATTTGTGCTGTAATATGCACTAATGAATGTACCTCCAATATATCTTCCTTAGATCGGTGGCCTTTGGGTAGCAAGCGAAACTCCTCCGTCAAGCGAATACACTCTTGAACATTTTCCGGGGATACAAAGTCAACAGCAACCTTGATACATGACTGTCAAAGTACAATAGCGGTAGATGGATGACAAATCAATACCAAGTGTAGTACATTAAGATGTGAACACAGATAGAAACAGCAATAAATATTTCATCAATCGAAGTACCAGCAAAATGAGTACTGCAGATACTACATCTCATGTAGCATTAATATTTCTATAAGTGAGTTCAAATAGTATTAATTCCAGAACCCATTGGAGAAAGAAAGAAATTGCAAGGACCTGAGAAGAGCTACACAGTATAAATACACTCCCAGGAAAATGTTCTAGCCAGAGTCAGATTCACTTGGATCAAATTCCAAAAGAAGAGAGCTCAGAGTTTGCTTCAGTCACAAGTTCTTAAATTATCAAAGCTCAGATAAAGCATAGCAGACATTTGGCTAGAAATCATGAAACAAATTAAAAATTCTATTACTATAGCAATGTTGTACTATTTTTTATACTGTCTTATAAATCATCGTCCACTGTCAAACTATAACAGGTTTTGATTTTCTGAAACATGTTCCTTTTTGCATAAATTTGAAGAATATAGTGCTTTTACCCCCAATAAGTTTGAGGTAAAACACCGTGAAATTCAACTGGATAACATAACAAACACACAGGAAATTCAGGTACAACCATACTAATGATGAAATACAAAATCTCTGATACTTCAAAGTATGCATAGTTAGACTGGGAGTTTCACCTGTCTATTTCTCACTTGATGAGGACATCCTGCAGGAATAAAAACAGCTTCACCAAGGTATTGCTCAAACGTCCATGGCTCAACGTCTGTAAATCACAAGAGAGAAAGGGTGGGATTAGATACCCTTGCAAAGTCATTACCTACTGTTTTTCAGGATCAACTAAGGAAAAGAGGATTCTTACTGAACTCCTCCTTCAGCTGTTTTTTATGCTTCTCCTCCAAATAAAATGTCTGATCATGGATAGGGTGAATAACCTAAGAGTGAAAACTAGGAGTAAATTCAACAATTCAGCACTTTGTACTATCATCAAACTTGAAGTGCAAGAAAACTTACTGAAGACACAGGAGCATTGTTAAAATGGCGAAATTCTCTCCAATGCCTCTGCAAGTATTCTATTAACTTGGGTACATCTTGTCTGCGAAAGATGTCCCATACTGCACCCCCACATTCAATTTCTGCACAATCTTGCTTGATTTCGAGAGCTACATCCGCTTCCGCTAGTGCCAAGGCATTGGTACTTGGGTTTATCTCATTGGGTAGAGAAGTTCTGCCAGATATATCAGCATAATCCCTTTCGGAAATTATATTTTCTCCTTTATCAATATCTTTCCCCTTGTCCATAGTTTCTGGCAAGCAACTTTTGTTATCACCAGTGCTTTCCTGAGAATAAAAGTTTATAGTTTCAGTTTCGTCAGATCTTTGATGAGAATCTGGAGCCTCAGCTATGCCTGGACAATGTTCCTTTGAATCTTCAACCTCTTGTTGCTTCCTTAGTTTTTCAATGATTTCACGTTGATTGTGATCAACTTTTGCTTTGGTTGTATGAGTCAATATGTTGACCTGAAGAACACACACAAAACCAAGTTGTTTTATTGTTGTAACATGTTAATTGAAAATCACACAGAGGCCATGATAGACTTCTTGAGCTCATTACACAACCTGTACTGAGGCTTTTCGTATGTTAATATTTTGCAGCAGATTGCTGCTTTTTAGTAACAATAATTTTACAAATCCAAAAAAGAAAAAGAACATACATAAAACTTGAATTGATCAAAAGGTTGATTAGATAAAGTAGCATTGAGAGGAAATAAGTGATGTATTATTACGAGCTGACCAGCTCCTTCGAATTCATCAATTCTTTCCTTGGAATTCTGCCCTTACCAACTCCTCAAAATTTTCTTTCTCAGAGAAAAATCCTGCCCTAACCAGCAAGCATATTACTTCTCAAAAAATAAAAAATAATCTAGATTTAGGTCTTCCCGTTCTAAGGATTGAAAAATCATAAAAAATTTAAGATATTTATTAATTAATTGAACAATAAGATTTGCTTCCATAAGGGAACTGTTCATTTAGGTATGGTATTCATATTGTTTATCAGTAACATTTACGACATATCAAAGTCCTGTGATTTATACCAAAACAATAAAAAGTACAACTCCAATCTTACACTTGCCTATTGAAGTACATGCAGTTTCTGATCTCAAGGGGAAAATTGTATTAGATGTCAGTATAGAATTTGGGGAAGGGATGCAATCCCCATGAAAAGCAAAATGAAATCAGCCAAACAGGAACCTGGAATAAGATTAATCGAACAGTTGTTGGAATGAGCATACCGCATCAGAGATATCACAATGCAACTTAGTGACAGAATCACCTCTTCCAAGCTCTTCTTGATATCCATAAGCAATATAAGTTTTAGGTCCCAAGTCTGGCTTCAAGGCAGTATCTGGGAGCTTAGTGGCCAAATTTAGAAGACCTTGTCTAGGATGAGTGTATTCGCTAAACGGAAGCATAGCAAAAAAGTCAGCTCCATGCCTTGGCAAACATTCTTCAAAAGTATTAGCCGGAGGCCAATCCTTCAGTTTTAAAATTTCTGGCCACCCATTGTGATGCCTGCGACCCTCCAAGTAGCCCTTGAAGAACTGATGAATATTTATCTGAACCTGCATCATAAAACAATAATAATAATAATAATAATAATAATAATAAAAATAAAAATAAAATAAAAATAATAATAATAATAATAATAATAATGATAATAATAATAATGATAGTAATTAAAATAATAACAGCACAGCAATAACACCAGGATTCATGGTAAGCTAAACCAGCCAATCATGATATCATAGTAAGGTGCAAATAACAAAGACAAACCAATATAGCAAATTAGCAGTTTAGCACCAACCTACCAGGAAAGGTAATTGCCAATTCTAGACTTTTTTTTTATATATTTTTTTGGATAATTTTCCAATTCTAATCAGGTAATGGAAAACTGCAATTTGGTCAGGTAGGGTAAAATACACAAGAGACCAGCTAGGAGATGTTGGGAGTAAAATCACGCAAGAGATAATTTCCCAGATTCAAATTCATTTTAGATGAAAAAAAAGGTCAACTGCAAGCCATCGTGAACAATGCAATGAAATTTGACGAGAATAAAAATTAGAGAAAATAAATAAGCAACTCATGTTATACATATATAGTAGCTTTAGGACCAAAATTTAGGAAGCATATGATAACTTGAGAACAGGTAGGCTGTGATTCTATCTCTTTTTTTCACAAGGAATAATTTACACAAATAAAATGCATACCTGACACCAATCCAAGCAATCAATGGACATGACAGAGAAATGCTCCTCTTTCAGCTTTTTACTTGCTTTTCTGAAGGCCCTCCACATTACCATTGGCTCCCAGCTAAGACCAGAGGCCTTAGCTTGTGCATTTCTAACTATTACAGGTTCACCAGCCCTCCAATGCATTTGAAAATGCTCAAACTCGTTGCCATCAACATGAACAGCATTAGGACAGTACAGAAGATTATCGTGGCTGTTGTTCCTAAAAGATGCTTCTCTTACTTGACAGCGGTTATCACCGTCTTGGACAGAAGTGGTAGCAAGACAAAATGAACACCCATGCGACAAATCTATATCTGGAAGGCGGTAGTTGCATGTTAAGGCCTCAGCACTTTGAATTAGTTGGTCTACCCAATTTGCTTCGAAGATACGCCTTAGAGCCATTAAAGAAGAACCACAACCACCACACTCTTTAGGAGGACAGGGTATGCTGCCATCAGATTTGGCTCTCCACTCAGCACCATCGAAGGACATGTGAGTTGGACAATCATTAGCAAGGAGGGTCTCTGGACTTCTCCAGCCATCTGGCGCATTGTTTCCCTTCAATGCTGTGATACGACTAGCTTCCACCGACTTGCTGAGAGATGAGCTGACTTCAGTAGCTCCATGCTGGGCACCATCTCTGAGTTCCCGACAACAATTGACACAGATATCGTAAGAGCAATCAGGATTTGGGCAGCTTCTATGGAGATTGACAATGGATGTGTTGCAATTATCACTGCCAAATAAGGAACCATGCATCATTACAGCTATTGTGTCATGACAAAACTGAGCTCTGGAAATAGTAAACATTCTGTGTAAGCTTACATCCTTTCTTCCAGAATAAACAAATAAAGACAAAGAATATGTTCAACAGAAACTACATTTCAAACTAATAAAAGAACTTCTGGAAACTTTGAGCTACCGCGTCCACAGACACACCTTTCTTTATGTAATAACCATAGAAAATTAGTGTTCACAAATCAAAAGGTCAAAGAAATCCTTGGGTGTCAAAGTAGAAGGCAATACATTATCAGGAGGAATGAACAATGCAGCTTCACGAAACAGATCGTGTAAGCAATAGCTGCTGAGTTAAAGAGCAGATAAGAAACAAAATTGACTTCAACAGAAAGATATTTGAACAATCAATCCCACTGTTTACTCCATGAAGAAACAACTTACGTCTAATGTCCCTATGGATGAATAATAACTCATAAAACATTATACATGGTGTATGTGCATAGATAGCGCAAGAAAAAATCATTATATTGGAGACCATACCAATACACTCTATCATCATCATCAACGGCTGATATGATGACGTCTTCTTCTGTCAGCTGAACACCTGAAAACAAAAGAGACCAGAAACAGCACTGAACATTCTGAGCCACCACCAACAAGCTAGTTGAAATTATCCGAATGAATTAAAATAGTACCACGAATGTTTGCTTCAACCTCTAGCTCAAACCTTTGCTCCTTTTGAATATGCCTGAGGAGGGGCAGAATGTTGAATAGCAAATAAAGTGAACCCTCCAATCTCATATTTTCATCAGTTTCTTTGCAGCAGTCCTGCAACCCTAACAGACCTAGTTATTTTCATACCAACTTGTTGTGTTGCATGGCTGACAATTATTTGATTTATCAAAAGAAAAAGTAGCTAAATTATTTAGTTGTATCAGCACCTGAACTATAATACATAATCACACAAGAAGTAAATTTAACTTGTTTACAGACCTTTAAGAAGACATCTTTTTGAAGGCAAGCTCCACAATTGCAATTACCATAACAGAAAGGACATGTGTCCTCTACTTCATCGTTTGTTCTATCTGGATACCTATTCATTATCTCAACATTTTAGAAAACACTATTAACAACCTCAATTTGAATTAACATAGTTATTACTGTTATAATACTAATGAGCATCTACCATTCACCTATAAGAAGAAAAAACACTGCAGACCAACAAATACAGAATCCTTTCTCTTTTGGTTTGTGAACAAATGAGATTAATTTCATTACCACTTTGCAATGCAGTCGTCGCAATAGTGTTTCCTTCTGCATTTTGAACAGGTAACAACAGAAGCTTTAATATTTCTGCACTGATGACACGAAAAGTTCTGCTGATCCTTCCAACCAATAGCGTCCTACATATAGATACCTCATTAGGACACAGTTACAAATTTAAGCCCGAATGCTATGTCTGCCACAATATCCCAAATTTTCCTACTACATAAATGAAAATAATATTAGTAGCACGTGAATCCTCTTTCCAGGGGCATACTCATTTTATGCTTCATTAGTACAGGAGAAGCTTTCTTGTACAAGCTCAAATTCAAATTATTATAATGACCATCCATGGCAAATGAATCTATATACTAGTGCTATAACTTGAGCTTTATTAACTCCATAAATAGTGTCAATACCACTTATTTGAGAAATCGAGCATGAACAAAAATTGGATAGAGAATAATATGTAAGATATCAGTCTGAGGACTCAAATGAGTATGCAAAAAAAAAAAGATTCCCCACTTCCCCAAGGAAGTTGGCCTCTTTGTTTTGATATGTCAGTAACCATTGAGTGCTTCACTATGTTAGCATAGAGCCATGGACCATTGATAATAAGAACTGTTTCCTCTAAAATCTCGTCTCACATGAATCTAACTACCAAGAAAAGATTGATTGAAAGATGAGCAGGTTTCATACATGGCAGGAGGCAATTTGTAGTATATAATTAGCGATGGTAACCCCAAAAACTTTCTAAGTCTATAATTGCAATGAGACAGTCAAAAAATTCTGATCAAATATAACTTCAATTTGCAGCTCTTAAGTTCTATTTATATTTGACTTTTTAGCTTCAGGTTTTTACAAATAAAATTCCATACAAATCATAACAAGAAGACAGATAGGTTTGGGAAGAAGAGATCCTGACCAATACTCCTTGACCTGTCAGTCCACTTGTTTCTGCATTTGCACTATGTTCCTGCTCTCCCATGCAGTCAGAGACGATAGAAATTGTCTTCTTATCATTTAAACCCTTCGGCCTCCCTCTGCGCTTAACCATCTTACTAACAGCATTCTGACAACTAACTTGACAAGGTAACCCCATATCGAAAGTGACTGCCTTTTTCTTGTTCTTTGACCCTTTTGGTCTCCCGCTGCTAACTTTCCTCTTACTGACCCCACCTCCCAAAGCATCCAATAAAACAGATTCACCTGATATGCCCCCATTTTCAGTGGCAACAGGAAGCATGCCACAGTGTTTCACTTTCTGCTCAGCTTGACTACCTCCTCCGTCATCATACACTATAAGTGCTCCAGCAGTTTTATTATTTATTTCACTCATAATTTTTGCTTTCTTATTTTTTGAGCCTTTGGGTCGTCCACGTCCATTCTTTCGCTTTATGCTCAAATTTACCACATTAGTAACAGTAGCAATTTCACCTGCCATTCTTTTGTTTTTCAAGCCCTTTGGCCTCCCTCGCCTAACTGCAGCTTGTTTCTTATTCTCTGAATTTTTCACCCTTCCTCGGCATCTCTTCTTCTTAACCACTTTTCTGGTGCCATCTTCAGCAGCGTCAACAATTGCATGCTGATTCTCGCCAGATTCAACAATCTTATTCTCATTATGCAAACCTTGGGGCAGGCTGCAGCTATCCATCTTAGTAATAGTAACTTCACTCAGTATCCCCACCATGTGATCAGTTGCTAGGCTCGCCATTTTATTCTCATGTTCCTTACTACTATTCATCGCTCCAACTCCATGACCAGAATAAACATCACTGGAGCTGCTTATAATAGTTTTCTTTTTATTCTTTGAACCCTTTGGCTGGCCAAGGACACCCTTCCTCTTGATAACTCTAACTGCAGAAACCAGAGCAACTTCATTTAGGTCTCCCTTATTTTCTTCAGTTAAAAGCATTCCATTTTCAGCCACATTTAACCTCATAGTACCCACATCTTGTTCTCTATTATTGAGATTAGCATCTGCGAAATTACTGCCAGTAGTTCTCTTCTTACTTTTAGAGGCCTTGGGCAGGCCACGCCTCTCCTTCTTGAATATCCTCTCTCCATTACTGATAGCTATTCCATTGCCCCCACCTTCAGCTACAAATTTTCTCTTTCCATCATCTTCCTTCCTGACTGCATCCATGTCCCCATCATTAGTATTAGTACCACTAGAATGACCTGGTATAACTTTGCTCTTGATCCTTGAACCTCTGGATCTGCCACGCATGTCCTTCTTCTTGACTATCATACCTTGATCCTCATTCAGAATTACTCCATTTTGACCAGCCATTGTGATCCTTTTCTCATTCTCACCTTGGCACATAACATCTACTTCATGTCCAGTAGTAGCATTAGCATTACTCATATAGGCTAATGTGACTTTCTTCTTAGTCTTTGAACCCCTGGGCCGACCTCGCTTGACTATATGTTTTTTGTAACCCACAACAAAATCGTCCATTTTCCCAGCATTTTCTGCAGGCATAAGAATCTTCCCTTTATTGCAATCAATATCCTTGCTTCCACCTTCATTGCGACTAGGAACAGTCAGACGACCTATCAAGACTTTCTTCTTGTTCCTGGAGCCTTTGGGCCGACCAATTTTCTTCTTGACAATCTCATTGCGTCCAGAAACTTGATTTGCGCTTATTCCAAAATCACCAGTTGTAAAGATTTCCTTCTCAACAACATCGGTATTTCTCTTTCCAACACTAGTATCATCTATTAGTAACAATACCCCCGTTTCATTAGCAGTCACAGTTTTCTTCTCACTCTTTGAACCCTTTGGCCTTCCTCGACCTCGCTTCGTGATACTCCCTTCTTCTCCACAATCCTTCATCCTTTCCTTGCCTTCCTTCTGGGTTCTCCTTACCTGATGCTCCCTGTTTTGTTCCATATTTTTCTTTTTGCTCTTAGAACCCTTGTGCCTTTGTCCAATATTCTTCTTCTTCATAAGCATCGCATCACTGTCATTGCCTATGCCAGCTGCATTTGGTGATTCCCCATTTTCTCCAACCTTTCTCTTCTTATTCTTGGAGCCCTTCGGCCCTCCTAGTCGCTTATTCTTCTTCGTCATAAGAACCCCTTCTCCACTGCCATCCATCATGCTAACTGTACCTGAAATTCCCACATTTTCTTCACCTCTTCTTCTGTTATTCTTGTAACCCTTCGGCCTGCCTAGTTGCATCTTCTTCTTCATAAGAAACCCTTCTCTACTGCCATCCATCACACTAACTGTACCTGAAATTCCCCCATCTTCTTCACCACTTCTCCTGCTATTCTTGGAACCCTTTGGCCTGTCTAGTCTATTCTTCATAAGAACCCTTTGTCCACTGCCATCCATCACACTATCTGTACCTGAAGTTCCCACATTTTCTTCCACACTTCTCCTGTTATTCTTAGAACCCTTTGGTCTTCCCCTTTTCTTTGAACTTATCACACTAGCATTTGCTACAACATTTTCCAAAAAAGGTACCAAAACTAGCTGACCATCAAAACTCCCCTGCTTCTGATTCAGGTCTTCCATAACCTTGTCATCAACCATCAAAATTGAATCTTGACAAAATACAGAACAACCCTCCAACCTACTGATGAACAAAACTCAAACTTTGGTCATCATTGGACACCCTTTTCATGTCTTTTCTTGATTTTGTTTCTGTATTATAACATAAAACCCTAAAAAAAATCACCAACAGAATTCAACTTCCCAAGAGAAGTGAAGCCCACAAAAAAAAAACTCAGCCTTTGAAGAAACTAATGAATAAAGGGACCACAAAGGGAATTCATAGAAGAGTAATGCTGCTGTTTCCTTTGGAACAACACTAAGGACTCACCTCTCCCTTGGACTTCTATTTGCTTTGTTCTTTTTTCCTTTTTTTCAGCTGCCGAATAGAGTGTTGAAGCAGACAATAGCAAAACTGACTGATTAATTGGGGTAGCTGACTTTATCGATTTGTTGTTTTATGGGAAAAGATTACTAGTGAAGCCATTGGACTATAATTGGGAAGCCTGGATTTGTTTTGAGTTGTTTTTCTCCAATTTACATGTTCTCACTTCTCATGGAATTTTAAAAACATTGCATCGTAAGTCAATGTGATATGGTTCCAATTTTTGTTTAAGGTAAGTAACAATTATGAATTACTATTGGTTTTGACTTTTTTATTTCGAGCAATACGACTCCAACTTTGTCATATCATACGAAATCAGTAAAAAAAATGTTTGACTAATTTTTATCGTATTATATAAAATGAATGTGAAAAAGTATATCAATATAAGTGACGGTTGTGATTTGTTTGACTTTCACTTCGAGAAATGTGACTTCAATTTTAACGCATCATCATATTATATTATAAGTGGGAAGATTCAAAGCTCAAAGTTGAATTACCATTTTAACCCTACAATTTTAATAAATATTAATTTATTAATAATTAAATTAAATTTGCTTATAATCTGAAACCTAATTTAATTCTCTAAAAACGCTTCATGCATCCAACGTATAGACTGCTCAAGCGACAAACAGTTTTGGACGCTCAAGTTCATCTGATGATGAACCTTTTCAGATGCTTCACTCATTATTAATAATTTAATTAAATTTGCTTATAATCTGAAACCTAATTTAATTCTCTAAGAACGCTTCATGCATTTAACGTATAGACTGCTCAAGCGACAAACAGTTTTGGACGCTCAAGTTCATCTGATGGTGAACCTTTTCAGATGCTTCACTCATCTATATAAATCTCTCCAACAACATGTTATTGTCCAATAATTTGTTGCTCTTTTATATGCAGCAATCAAGTAACTTTTTTTCTCCTCTTTATTTATAAATAGATGCTCTGAATTTTCTGTTTACTGTGTATGTCTTTATCTAGCTTATTATTGTCCATTAACTTGTTTCTCTTTTCTGTGCCTGGATGATATACAGGTAAATATTTTGGTGTTCTTTTTTTTTTGCCTAATAGTTACAGTGAATTTTTAACAAAAGTGTGATTATTGTTCATTGAACTGTGCTTTTCATCAGCAAAAAAGCAAAATTTGAAAATAAATTCATCGAGAAACAGAGAATTGACTCACCGGAGTGTGTTTCCCTATCTGTATGTGCTAATAATGGCGGCTGCTTAGTTCACCGGCGGCTTCAGAATAGTTCAAAAATAGTCCTTTTAAGTAAATGTATTAAGGGAATTATTCAGAAACGCCCCATCGATCGTTGTTGCCCCACTTCTCTTCTACAACGGTTATGAAGTTTCATTATCCTTCTTCCAAAACCTTTTCAGCTACTCTCATCATCTGTATAAATGTCTCAAATCACATGTTATTGTCCATTAAATTGTTTCTCTTTTCTGTGCCGCTTTTTTAAACTTTTAATCATTCACTTTTGTTAAATGTTGTTTGTGGTTTTTAAACACTGCAGGTGTTTAACTTTGCTGTAGGGGACAATAGGCGAGGTCGCTTTGTTAAGGTTAATCTACTTTTGCTGACGTTAATGTTTTGGTTTTGCTCTGTTTTGCTTCTAATTGCAAATATATGTACACCCTTAGCATCCTAGCACATTGCGAATTTAATTGATAGCTTTTACATGGTCTTATATGAACTCGCACATTACGATTACTTTTACTTGATAGCTTGTAGTGTAGGTAATGAGAATTTTCTTGAAGCTGCATGATCTTTCAAAAGGAATAAGTAAGACATGAGCAGCTGCCACTGCAAGTTGTTGTAGTGTGTGTAGTACTTGTCCAAATTGGAATTGGCAATTACGTTTTAGGGCAATGTCTAAATCAATAATAAAGGATGTTCTGTTTTTTCCTTCTTTAGCATAAGGTTTGCCTCCTCCTACTGAATCATAAGCATCTAAACTTTTCTATGAACATAAACGGTGAAATCTTTGAGAGTTGCTTCCTGAATCTTAAATAAAAAGTGTAGCATACCTCATTCTAATTGGGATTCACAATGGTGGAGGAACAGAATATGAAAAAGAAGTATCCTAGCTTCAAAGAAACATGAAAGTCTACTAGATATATTTTTAAATTTTCTCTTGTTTTGTCGTCTAAATAGAGTTTCAAACAACCAAATCTTGAGTCCTAGCTAGTGGAGCTATGTGATGATCAAAATAAGCTGGTGATAGTAATATTGACGAGAATGTTTACATTCATCATGGACTTTTGCTTATGTTTCATACTGTCAGTTTCATTGTAAGCTATCAAGGTCATTTGCCATTTTTAAGCAGCCTTGCTAACACTTCAAGTTTACTTTATAAATGCGGAATTAGAGTCTATTTCCCCTCTCCTACATTTGATTGAGGAATGCTACTTTCTACATCATATCTTTGGTTATGGAACTTATGTTTAGCTTTGAAGAGGATCACATGTACCTGTTGGAAATGAGGTTCCATGGCATTCTTTGTGTCATCAATTCAATTTAAAACTCTCTTGTATGGGCCAATTATTCGATTGAATAAATATAGACCAGAAAAAAATCTGTAATGTAGACCAGAAAAAAATGACGTGGTTAATATTTTTCAAGGTCAATAACGTGGTTGATTGAATCCATGGCATGCTACTGTCTTATTTTATTTTCAAGATTTGTGTGCACATGTAATGTACCAAATCTCTGTTTACACTGAAATTTTGTACTAATTATTAGTTGTAATATGGTTAGTTTGATGTCACAGCTTAGCTTAGCAACAATCATACACTTCATCGATCATCGATGTTTTAACTAGATGAATTTGCAAATACTATTTACCTGCCAGCCAGCTTCAATGGTATTAAGATCATCACCAAAAGTACCAGAAATGATCCAGCATGTTTGATAGGACAGAAAATATTTTTCTAATAGTAATTTTGTGGACAACAATTTTCTGAAATATTTTGTACGAAAACACAATATTTGCGTCTAGTTAAGATATTATAGAGTAAAGTTATTGTCATAACATGCAAACAGATTGTCCACCAAGGACTTTTCCATTTTGAATTTTATACGTTTGCAATATTTCCGTTGTAGTAACTTTTTACATTTTTATTGATTTACTTCTATTTGAATCTACATTTATTATCTCTTCATGTTCAAATAATGTTAGCAGGTTTCTTGCTTTTGGAAACAGAAGAATAGGTATTATTTCTCCACCCTGGAACTTGCTTCAATTACTGTGATATTTATACTATTGTTAGTTGAAGTTGCTCGCTTTTAAAATTTAAAAAGAAAAATAGTTTATGTTTCGTGAATATTACATTCTTGATCATCTTTATTATTAGACCAATAGAACACTAATTATATAAAAACAAAGAGCATTTACGTCATAAATATATATTGTATTAGTACATCCTAGATACTACAACAATACAATGACAAGTCTAGAAGAGCTCGAGAAGCAGTGCCTACCAATTAGCAAGTTGAAGAAATATGCAATAGAATGGGTTATTAAAGTCTTAGTCATTCGTCGGAGTTTAACAAAAGAGTATAAATATGCAAATGGTAAAGGTATTCGTTGGCAACTGATATTAGTCGAGAAAGAGGTAACTCTATTTTAATATTTTGTTATATACATTATTTAATATGTTAACTTCTTTTGGAATTCTAATAACTATGGTCCTAACCACAGGGTACAAAAATACAAACCACTCTTTTCAACAAAGATGTTCATGCATGGAACAAGTCTTTTCAACTTAATCAAAGTTACTACATTATAAATGGAAAATTAAATGGACCTAAACTAAACTTTTTATCCGTACATAAGGAGCTCGAACTAGCATTTATGAACAACACCGAGGTCGTTGAGGACAAAAGTCATTTTAAGACTGGACAATTTTCAAATGGATTTATTACATTTGATGAAGCTGAAAAAATCACTAATGGAAGTTTGTTTGGTAAATTTCACAAAATGTTTACTGTTTGTTCCATACATTAAGAAAATAGGTTTTTTAACACATTGTTTTGTATAGATGTAATGTGTATTTTACTCACAGTAAAAGCACTAACTGGAGAAGGAAGAAGCATTAGACGTGAAGTAATCGTTACAAACAAAAGGTAACATATATTTTTTATCCATCCTACATATAAATATTTCATGTTAATCAACATTTATCATAAATAAAAATTTTAACTTGTATAGGTATGATTGAAAAGTCATGACTTTATGGGGAGACTTTGCTGAAATTGAAGGTCAAATGTTACAAAGCCTTGAAGTCACAAACCAGTTCTTGCCTTTTGTGATGTAAAATCATCAATTTATCAAGGTATACATCTCCACACTTGATATATTTGAGTCAATTTTCAAAGTACATAAAAGTATCACTGAATTAATTACTCATGTTGAAATAGGGGATTTTGTCCTTTCCACAAATCCTGTTAGTAGTTTGCTTATAAATCCACAATTTGAAAAAGCAAACAATCTCCAAAAATGGTAAGTAATACACGTTTCATCACACTTATTTTGAGGCTACCCACACGCTACATCATTAATATTTTTTATTCATTTCTTAAAAATTTTAGGAATGACAACATGAAGGCAGAAAAGATTGACGTAAGTCTAATGCCAAGCAGACTAATGCAAACTGCCCGTCAAGTGAAAATTAGTAATATTTTAAAAGGTTCACTTGCCATTGTGAAGGTACTTTCGTATACAACACTCATCTTTTATTCCAATTATATATTACAAATGTAATTATAGGATATGTACTATAAGTTCAACGCTACGGTTACTGACATTGACAGTAACACCGACCCATGGTATCCTGGTTGCAACAAATGCTACAAGCGGTTACTGTTATAAATAGTATTGCAACTTGTACCTACCGTAGAGCTGAAGATGTTGATTATGAGGCGAGGTAACTACACAAACAACCAAGAACAAATATTGCTTACTCCAGATGCATGAAAAAAATATTATTAACTAATGAGCTTACTATATCGCTATCAAATAATTAGCACTATAATGATTAAAACATTCAATTTGATTTAGATATCGGTTAAAGATTGATGTCACTGCTGAGGATCAATTTCTAAGCATTACAATGTTTGATGCTGCAAAATACTATTTTGGTTGTAACGTAAAAGAGTATGTTCTCTCTACATCTGAAAAGGTAAATCACTTACTCTATGAAATATTGGCCTGTATAAATAACTTTACCCTATTTCAATTGTAAGGCTAATATATACGTTTTCATATTCCACAGAAAGAACAATCACCATACTATCGCAAGATGGTATTGAGTAAAGGGAAAGAATTCAGTATCCTTGTTAAGATTGATCGTAAATTCCCAGATGTTGACACAAACATGAATGTGATAGCTATGGAGATACATGAGGTTTCCAAAAAATTACCACCAGATCAAACCAAGGTTAAAATGCCAATTACAAAACAAAGAAGCAAGAGGACAAAGATACTAAGTGATGATGAAAAAATGAAAGAAATAGTTGCAGGCATACCTCATGTTGAAAAAGATATTGCAGCAGTTCAAACTGACATTGAAAATACAAAAAAAAAAATACATGCAAGAGGACTAACAACATTAAACAAGTCATTGCAGATGATAATCCACAGAAATTGAGGATGCATGAGGTAGAAAACCAGGATGTACTAGATGAAAGTGACGACGAAGCCCCACTAATTCAACTACAAAGAAAAAGGACCAGGAAGGTTAAAGGAAAAAACATCATGTCCTATCCGATGGAAAAGAAGATCAAAGAGGAAAAAAATAATATATAGTTGATCTAAAATTTCCTTATTTTTATCTACCAATGCTTATTATCTCCCTAATATTTAAAAACAACTTACCTTTTTTCACCAAGCAACTTCACCTAACATCACTTTTATTTTTAACTTACTTTCCTATATCAATGAATTTTGTTAACAGTTTCAGTAAACATTCAATGTATGCAATTTATTACTTCAAAACAGATCAACAACAATCTTCTGCTGCAATGTATATCCTCATACATAAAAAAGGTTTGCATACATCCTACCCTATAATAGATGTTTTTTCCTATATATGTCAAATATGTGACTACAATTGCCATTTAATGATTTTGTTATGTTTTAGATCACTGCTAAATTACATATGCTAAATAGGAAGAGATAAGAGAAGTGTCACACCGACAATCCTAATTTTATCACCATCAAATCAACAATGACACACAACCAACATTAAGGTAAATCTAATATGTTAAGTACTTATCACAATTCAAAATTAAATTTAACCCTTCTATTCACTTCACTTCACAGGTGATACAAATATAACCACTCTTTCATGCCAAATCAAGCAGGTGATAAAGAAAAAAACATTCCTTCTACCAGTAAAACTGATCAGCATGACAACCATACAAAAAAAATCCACCAACACAGGTAAGAACTTACATAATCATGTAAAATCCAACATACATGAGTACTTAGTACAATGCAAACATATTCGCATACACACATACAAAAATATTACATCCTTTGTCTAAATTTACCAAAAAATGTTCCCCTTATAGAGAAAAGTCAATTGCAAAGCGCATTGCGAAGAGTGGATAAGTATATATCAGCAACCCAAACAATATCACATCTAGAAGATGAACATCCACGTTTGTAAAAGTAGCGTAAAATCAATTGGCTATTTAGAGCATTATCTGAAGAGTCTGAAGTTAGAGGTACATCTGAAAACCCTATTCATATCTTACATAGCTTCAACATTCAATAATTTTATCAAATTACATTTCTACATATCTTTAAAAATATTTCTATTTATAGGAATTGTTGCTTATAACTTATCTTTATCATATCTGCACGTGCTGAAAGCTGTCCCATAATGTATTTATTGTGCTGCAAAAAGATTGGAACATGAACCTCCAGCATTCTGTTGTGCAAGCGGATATATCAAATTGGCAAATACTGAAGCACCAACAAAACTATATGAAATATTTGTGGCATCTACTCCAGACGCGGTAGAGTTTCGCAAAAATATTCGTGCATATAATAGTATCTTTGCTTTTACATCTTTTGGTGTTAACCTGGATAAGGAACTAGCATCTGCAAAAAAGGAGTATACACATTCAGGGCACAAGGTCAAATTTATCACGATCTACCATTGTTTCTACCACGTGATAACAATCTCTGTTACTTCCAACTATACTTCTTTGATACAGACAACGAATTGACCAACAGGCTATTAAAGGTGAATGAAGGAATTCTTTCAGACCATATTGCAACAAAAATCAAACAGGTAATGGAGAGTAACCCATATTCACAAATATTTTGCCAATTAAAAAACCAAATAAATTTCCACAATTTTCAACTTCGTATTGCTGCAAATGCCTCTTTGGATCAACGAGTGTACAACAGACCCTCGGTAAGTCAAGTAGCAGCAATTTGGATCGATGGAAACAATCCAAATATACCTTTTGATCGAGAAATAATTGTTCATGAGCACTCAGGGTACAAACATAGAGTAAAACACTATTTTGGTTGTTATGACCCTCTTCAATATCCTTGGTTATTCTCAAGAGGTGAAGGTGGATGGCATCAAGGAATAATAAAACGGAGCAAAAGACTGCCTCACAGAAGAAGTGCTCACTCACCACCTATACTCAATGATATTCCAACATTCAAATCAGCTGATGCAATATTAGCCAACGAGGATCAAGGTAAAATATATTACATTGTCGCCTCTTAAAGCAAAAATGTAGTCATGTTCTTCACAAGTTAGCAACTGATAAAAAACACATACACGATATAAAAGAATACTACCAAAGGCGTACAAAATACAATTATAAGAAAATACATTTTTCTACTATACCAATATGATAACCAACATAAAATAAAAATAATGTTAATATGATTCCTTTCACTTGTAGATGTCCGCCGTGAGACAAAGGGAAATGTTTCTCACAGAGAGTACTATTGTTATAAGTTACAACTACGAGAAACAGAGAGGTCAGTATTACTACTATGTGGAAGATTACTACAACAATTTGTGGTTGACATGTACATAAAATTGGAAACAACAAGGCTAGAATATTTCAGAAAGGAACAATCAAATTTTAGAAGAGACGTTTATCAAGGTATTTTTGATAGTGTCAGCTCGGGAGAATGCAGGGGAGATAGAATTGGACAAAGAATACTACTTCCATCATCTTTTATTGGGGGGCCACGAGACATGAAAAATGCTATATGGATGCAATGGCTTTGGTACAACATTTTGATAGACCAGATCTGTTTATAACAATGACGTGCAATCCTGACTGGATTGAAATCCAACAAGAATTGCGCCCCGGACAAACTCCTCAAGATAGACCTGACTTGGTAACAAGAGTATTCAGAGCTAAGTTGCAGGATCTAAAAGACCAAATTTTCAAGAAAGAAATATTTGGAATTGTTGTTGCTCATGTATTCGTGGTAGAATTTCAAAAACGGGGACTACCACACATACACCTACTTCTCATATTAAAAGAAGGGCACAACATCAAATCAGAAGAACAGTACGATAGGTTCATCTCAGCAGAGATTCCATATAAATATGAGTATCCTATATTGCATCTCAGCAGAGATTCCATATAAATATGAGTATCCTATATTGCATAAATTAGTGCTCAAACATATGATGCATGGTCCATGTGGAAACAAACGTCCAACAAACACATGCATGCAAAATGGATAGTGTAAATATCATTATCCAAGGCCATACAACAACAAATCAATCCAAGCAAAGGATGGATATCCAATTTACAAAAGAAGAATGGATGGAAGAATAGAGATTGTTCGTGGAATGCATATGACAAATCAATGGGTAGTACCTTATAGCCCTTATCTGCTTACAAGATACAATTGTCACATTAATGTTGAGGTTTGCTCAGGAGTCAAAGCAATAAAGTATCTATACAAGTATATATATAAAGGACATGATCGGTGTGCAGTTTATGTTCAGTCTGATGATGGTGAAAATGTTATTGATGAAATACAAACATTTCAAGATGCGCGATGGGTCTCACTGCCTGAAGTACTATGGAGAATATATGAATTCAACTTGGCTGAAATGCAAAATGCAGTCATCAACCTTCAACTACATTTGTCAGAAAAATATTTAGGTTCGCATATTAATGCATTATAATACACATTTACTTTAAAAAATAATTAAAATTATCAAATACAAATACTAACTCAAAACAAAATCACAGTGTTTTACTGGAAAAATCAAAATTTAAAAAATGTCATCGCCTAGGATGGTGTCAAGCAAACAATGTTGACCGAATATTTCAGAATGTGCTCAATTGAATCTGAAGCTAAAACATATCTTTATAGAGAATTTCCAAAGTATTATGTTTGGAATTCAAAGGTAAAGACTTGGACAAAAAGGAAAACAAGATCTGTAATTGGTCGCATTGCAATTGGTAAGCTGAATGTAGTAAGCTATAAAATCATACACATTGATGATTTTTAAACTTATTAATTAGTACATATTGATTATATTGCACAGCTAATCCTCGAGAAGGGGAAAGATAGTATGAGCGGTTGTTGCTAAACCATGTAAGGGGACCATTGTCATTCAACGACTTACTCACGGTCAATGGCAAGCAATGTCAGACCTTCAAAGAAGCAGCCAAAGAAAGAGGGTTACTTGAGTCAGACAACAGCATATCAGAATGTATGAGAGAGACTGTTGTTTTCAAAATGCCATTCGCTCTTAGAAGTTTGTTTGCTACAATTTTGGTTCATTGTAACCCAATGGATATTAGAAAACTCTGGGATACTTAGTATGAGGATATGTTAGAGGACTTCAGCAGGCTATATGGCAACTCACACAATATTATACTACAGTCTACTCTGAATAGTATTAATAATTGCTTGCAAAGTATGGGCAAAAGCATAGACATATATGACATTCCTCAACTAGATCACAATTTTCTCAAAGTTGGTTCATCGGAATGTAGAGAAATAAATGAAGAAATGTCCGTGCAGATACCACTAGAAGATTTTGATGCACAGTCACAATTAAATCCAGAACAACATCATGCTTTTACAAAAATAATGCAAACAATCAATGCTGGAACAACTGCAATATTCTTTGTGGATGGACCCGGGGGAACTGGAAAGACATACCTATACCGTGCATTACTTGCCAATGTTAGATCAAGAGGTATGATAGGTTTGGCAACAGCAACCAGTGGTGTAGCTGCTTCAATCTTACCAGGAGGACGTATAGCACACTCAAGGTTTGAGATCCCTATGCAAACAAGTGAATCAACTATGACAAACATGTCAAAGCAAAGTGGTGTTGCCAAATTGATTAGAAAATCAAAAGTGATTATATGGGATGAAGCACCAATGACCAAACGACAAATAATAGAAACAGTCGATAGGAGCTTTAGAGACATAATGGACATCGATAAACCATTCGGCGGAAAAGTCATGGTTTTTGGAGGAGATTTTCGGCAGGTGTTACCAGTAGTTCCAAAATCAACTCGAGCAGAAATTGTAAATGCAAGCTTGGTCAAATCATATATGTGGCCTTTGATGGAGAAGATTCAATTTACTAGAAATATGAGAGCAAGAACAAATCCAACATTCAGTGAGTTCTTACTTCGAGTGGGTAACGGTGATGAACCAACAATAAGAGAAAATTTAATCCTCCTCCCAGAACAATTAACAATCAAACATTCCATGGATGGAATTCCAGAAGAATCCATAATAAAAGAGATATTTCAAAACCTGCAAGAAAATGTTGCAACAACAAAATATGTCACAGAAAGAGCTATTTTTAGCAAGCATAAATGACCATGTGGATAAAATTAACAACAAGTTAATATCTCAATTCCCAGGTGAAAGCAAGATATTCAATAGCTTTGACTCAGCAGAAGATGACACCAACAACTATTACCAAGAAGAATATCTAAATACTTTAACACCAAACGGTCTCCCACCACATAGGTATTGAACATAATACATTATAACTTACAAGAGGCGGAAAAATAAAAAAAATGGATAGATTTTGACATATCTTATTTAGTGCAGGTTAGAATTGAAGGAAAATGCACCTATCATGTTGCTAAGGAATTTGGACCCTTCAAGTGGCTTATGCAACGACACACGAATGATATGTCGAGGTTTCTCTCAAAATGTCCTGCATGCAGAAATATCAACTGGTCATTCTGCAATAAAACATGTGTTTCTTCCAAGAATACAACTATCACCACCAGAAAATGAAGGATATCCATTTAAATTCATTCGAAAGCAATTCCCCATACGCCTTTGTTTTGCAATGACTTTAAATAAAGCTCAAGGTCAAACAATTCACAATGTTGGTTTGTATTTGCCACAACATGTTTTATCACATGGTCAATTGTACGTGGCGCTATCAAGAGGGATATATATGTCCACAACAAAAGTACTTGTCCTAACAGAGCAACCCAACGTCAAAAAGGAACGTACACAATGAACATCGTCTATAAGGAAATTTTAGGTACGATAACCCCATATACATATATGGTCATTCTAAAACATATAATTAAATATTTACAGATACTATATACTAACAACATTACATTGTTTCAAATCACAGGTTTAGAAGACACAAATAAACCTATACAAGCATAATGGATTCTTCAACAACCCACACTCTAAAATGCGTTAGGGTCATTTTCAAAATATTTCTTTCATTACTCTTATCAGCTTTATTAACATTATATTTTATTATAATGTTTAAATATTAGTATTATTAACAATTAACCGTACTTTAGTACTTCTGTTTAAACACTTCATATTAACTACATGTTATTGTTACTAATTATTATAAAATGCGTCAAATCTTTTTCACTATACAACATCACTAATACCTCATGTAATCATCAAAAGACTAATAAACACAATGTACGCTTCTATACATCAATAACGATTCACCCAATCATCAAAACACAGATTTAAAAGAAAAAAATCAAATAGAATGATATTAATTACCATAGCTCACACGTGCAACGCACGTGTCCCTGACTAGTTATACAAAATGAGTGGGAAGAAGTGAATCAAATTGATGTGATACGATTTTAATTTGTATGCAAGGTAAGTAATATCTATGATTGGTTGACTTTTAATTTCAAGAAATAAGCCTTCAATTTTGTCGTTTATATGAAATGGATGGGAAGAAGTGAAACATTATGATTCTGTTTGACTTAACTTCGAGAAATATGACTCTTTTTTTATTGTATTATGTAAAATGAATAGTAAAAAGTAGATCAATGTAAATGAAAGTTGTGATTTGTTTGACCTTGAGACATATGACTTCAATTTTATTGTATTATACGAAATGAGTGAAAAAAAGTGAATCAGATTAATGCGATACAATTTCAATTTGTGCGTAAGGTAAGTAATATATATGGTTAGTTGACTTTTAATTTTGACAAATATGACTCCAATTTTGTCGTTTATATGAAATGAATGGGAAGAAGTGAATCATTATGATACTGTTTGACTTAAATTCGAGAAATATGACACTATTTTTATCGTATTATGTAAAATGAATGGGAAGAATTAGATCAATGCAAGTGATAAGTGTGATTTGTTTGACCTTGGCTTTGAGACATGTGACTTCAATTTTATTGTATTATGCGAAACGAGTGAAAAAAAAGTGAATCAGATTAATGCGATACAATTTCAATTTGTGCGTAAGGTAAGTAATTTATGGTTGGTTGACATTTAATATCGACCAATATGACTCCAATTTTGTCGTTTATATGAAATGAATGGAAAGAAGTGAATCATTATGATTCTGTTTGACTTAACTTCGAGAAATATGTCTCTAATTTTATCGTATTATTATGTAAAATGAATGAGAAGAACTAGATGAATGTAAATGACAATTGTGATTTGTTTGACCTTGGCTTCGAGAAATATGACTTCAATTTTATTGTATTATACGAAATGAGTGGCAAGAAGTGAATCATATTAATGTGATACGATTTCAATTTGTGTGTAAGGTAAGTAATATTTATGATTGGTCTGACTTTTAATTTCAAGAAATACGACTCAGATTGTGTCGTTTATTTGAAAAGAATGGGGAGAAGTGAATCAATATAAATGATAATTATTATTCTGTTTGACTTAACTTCGAGAAATATGACTCTAATTTTATCGTATTATTATGTAAAATGAATGGGAAGAAGTAGATCAATGTAAATGATTGTTGTGATTTGTTTGGCTTTGATTTCAAGAAATATGACTTCAATTTTATTATATTATACGAAATGAGTAGGAAGAGGTGAGTCAAATGAATATAATACGATTTCAGTTTGTGTGTTAGGTAAGTAATATTTATGATTGTGGTCTGACTTTTAATTTCGAGAAATATAACTCCAATTTTGTCGTTTATATGGAATGAACGGGAAGAAGTGAATCCATATAAATGACTATTATAATTATGTTTGACTTAACTTTGAGAAATATAATTTCAATTTTACCGTATTATATGAAATGAGTGAAAGAAAGTAGATCGACGTAAATGCTACTTATTATATGTTTGACTTTAATTTCAAGAAATATAACTCTAATTTAATCGTATTATGTAAAATGAACGTGAAGAGGTAGATCAATGTAAGTGATAGTTATAATCTTTTTGACTTTAACTTCGAGAAATATGACTCTAATTTTATCATATTAAATGAAATGAGTAAGTAGAATAGGATTAAATTAATATGATATGCTTTAAATTTGTGTATAATGTCAAATTTGTATATAAGAGTAATATATACGAAAATCGTATGTAATTAAGTAATTCCTCAAAGTTATTCACTATTTCGATATACTTTTATGAATGTTTTCATATTCAAATATCATAAAGTTGAACTCATACAAAGTAATTTAATATTTACCAATGTATATACATCCTTACATTTTTCGTCCAAAAAAATATCTATCATGTGCTAAGTAAAAGTCATTTTTGCAGTTTTGATTGAAAATAACAATACATATTTAATATTTATTGGTGAAGATTGAAGACTTTGCTTTAATATTCGAAAATACAAAAATATATTCAATATATTCCCAAGAATAGCAACTTTGTGGTTCCATGGTCTAGTGGTTAGGACATTGGACTCTGAATCCAGTAACCCGAGTTCAAGTCTCGGTGGAACCTTACATTTTATCTGTTTTTTGTTTTGCAAATAATACTGTCCATATTTCTACTTGTTCGGAATAATTTTATCATATTACTCCAAAAATTGTTTATTATCTCTTGATTTTTCAAACTCGACAAGTAAAATTGGTCAACTATTTTTAATATACTTGACAAGTGATAATATTGTCCATATTTTTACTTGTTCAGAATAATTTTACTATATCACTCCAAAATTGTTCATTATCTCTTGATTTTTGAAATTTGACAAGTAAGCTCAACCAACTATAATTAGGGTCTGTTTGGAAGGACGGTAATTGAATTTGGTGTAAGTGGTGTGATTACACTTTTTGTCTTGTTTGGAAGGACATGTAATTACTTGGTTATCAGGTGATTGGTGTAATTGGTATGGTGTAATTACACTCTACTATTCACATGCAAAGACTGTGAATTGCTGTTCTTTTTTTATTTCTATTTTTTTTAAAATTTTTTTACTTCTATTATTTTAAGTTTTTTAAATGATTCTAAAAATTTGTAAAAGATTATTTTTTATTATTATATTTCATTTTCTTGTTGTTCTTTCAACCTTACTTTATGTGACTCTACGTAATTTTCTCGTATTATCTATTTATTTATGTCATGCTTATTATCTCATTAGCATAATTTATTAGTATTCTAATTTTTAAATTAAAATAAAATTTATCGTTAGGTAAGATTATAGACATACGTTCTCTTTATTAAGAAAAAATAAAAATAAATCATATTTATTGCTATGTTGAAATTTGTTATAAGAGAATAGTGTTAAATTTTTTGTTTTGAATTTATAACTTATGTTTATTTTCATTTCATTTATTTTAGTAATATTGAATTCACATTGCACGTCATTTTTTAGTTAGTCTTGATAGATTATATTTTTGTCAAACATTTAATAATTTATGATATTTTATTTATATATTATTCTTTTTATCAAACATGCATTTCACGATATTCGTAGAAACTTCATACTTTTAGTTATTACGATCAATTCAATTGAGATATTTTAATTTGAAAACTATAAATTAATTATTTTTTCACAATATTAATTACAGAAAACATGTTTATTAATTAATATATTTTTAAAAGAATATATATCTTAAATATTTAATTTAATGTCATTTATAAAAAAAAAAAATTGTCTAGTATAAATTTTAAATAATTATTTTTTATTTTTAAAATTTATTATAATCTATGATTGTAATTGTGCATCCAGAGAGAACATATATAATTATAATGTGACATCCAAACAGGACGTGTGTCATTGTGGCAATCAAACATGTTAGTGTAATTATTAGACCGTGTAATTAGTAGGTTAATAATTACTATCCTAATAACAACATCAATTTCAATTATCAAATGACTTTTCAAACAAATAATTAATTTACATGACAAGTAAAAATATACGAAAAAAGCTATCGAAGTTGTGACAAGCGAAAATGTACGGAGGAAGTTATCAAGTTGCTCGTACTTGAAAATACAAATGCGCAGACATTACTTGAAAATTCATGAGTTTGTATTTATGGTAGTTAGCAGTTGGCAGTGACCCTTTATTTTTTTTAAAAATAAAATAATAAAATAAAATAAAAATAAACTTTTTGTTCTAATTATATTTATCCATTCTTTCAAAGCAAACATCTTATGAATTCATGAATACAAGTTTTTCTTACTACACCTTTTGACATGGATTTTAGACGAGAAAATGATCCTTAAAGTATTAGGGTGGCTTTATTTTGATCCTTAATATATTCTAGGGAGAGAAGGGTCAAATGTTCCTTCAAGCTTCAGCTATATTTTCAATTATATCCTTAATCTTTGCGGGGGTCATATTACTCCGATTTTTTTTTTATATTAGTTCACCCTCAGAGTATATTTCCAATTACATCCTTAACCTTTGCGGGGGTCATATTACTCCGATTTTTTTTTTTATATTAGTTCATCCTCAGAGTCTGAGGGTGAACTAATATATATAAAAAAAGATCTAGGGATAATAGAACCCCCGCAAAAGGTTAAGTGCGTAGTTGAAAATATGGCTAAAGCTTGAGGGGGTATTTGACCCTTTTCTCAAATTTTAGGTGATTGAAATGGTCCTTCATGTATGACAAAATGTGTTCAATTTAGTCTCTTATCCTAAACTTAACAATTTATCCCCAAAAACTGTTAAATATAATTGTGGGGCCTACATAATAACTTATAGAATCTATCATTTTTACTATCTTTATTAGCTCAAAGAAACAGTTTCATGAATTCTAAAAACCATTTTTTTAACATCTAACCACACAATTATAAAATAATTATTGTAACTATGTTAAAATGTGATAAGTTAATAAAGTACCCAAAAAAAAATACCATCAATTGAGCCACAAAAGTGAAAAGACTTGCAGCTCCTATGTAGAATTTCCAATCGAAAACATGACCTGCATACGATATATGGGACCTCGAGGCGCGTTGTCCCAAGCCTCCCCCTTCCCCGGGACCTCAAGGTGTTGTGCCTCGTGGCCCCCCGCCTCGCTCTTAAAAAAAGCATATATTTCATTTACCAAAATATTCTGTAAAATATTTAATTACTTACCTTGTTTATATTCAAATATAGATGGCTATTGAAAATAATAAAATACAAGTATTTAAAAAATGGGATAATTGTATAGAATGATAAAATAATAATATAAAATAATATAGTAGCTACCGTTGTTTTATCGAAAAGTGATTTGAAAAGAGTATGATTTAATTTAAAGACATTTTCGATTTTTACGAGTCGCCACTTAATTTTGAGAAAATTAAGAAAACTTATTTTCCAAACAATCTAAAACAGAAAAATTGTTTTGAAAATATTAAAAGGGTTCGGGATTCCTATTAGCATCTTAGGAAGGTTTCGAAAAAGCACCTAAGACACTCCGCTAACTACGGTTATCCGACGATTAACAATTTGACTATTTATTTTAACTTTTGCGAATCTTTTATTATTAAACTTATTAGAAAACTTAGGCGAATTCACAAGTTGAAATATTTGTTGTTTATCTTGTACTTTTGCAAATCTTTTATTTATCGAACTTCTTGAGACTTTATCTAGGCTATTTTTACAAGTTTGAAGTATTTATTGTTTTAAGATTCCGTTTTAGCTTTAAGTTTTGACAAAATAGATAGACGTTTCGAAGGGGGTTTGGAGTTTTCTAATCCTAAGCTAACGACATGTAAGCAACACACATAAACAAGTAAATCCAAAGAGAGAGAGAGAGAGAGAGAGATTTTGGGTCCAGATTCGGGTTCTGTTCGCCTTGACCGCATCTTGGACCCAACTGCTTTTGGGTGTTTGACCCATTTTGTACCTGTCCTAATCTAAACATACAAATAAATATAGGAAACGGAAAGGCGACAAGAGGGCTTAGGCCCATTACGAAAATATACAAAGTAAAAATGAAAAGAAGAGTCTTCTAGTCCATCGTCTTCAATCTTCTTAACTCCGGAATCTCCTCGTCGGTTTCAAGGGTTGACTCGATGAATTAACTTGAACCTTCATAGCTTTCTCGAAATGCGAGATAAAGGGTGAGTCCTTGTCGAACTCGCGCCGATTTCACATTCAAAATAAAGTGAAATAAGTATAAGCGGTAACTAAATGGTTTAATATCACAAAATACTAAAAAAAACAAGATAAATACTACTATCTGAATATCATCACAACGCATGACACAATTTAATTAACCGCTAATAGGGATAAAACAAAAACAGACGTGAAAGGGAAAAGAAATCAAACATCCATGGAAGCATATTAGTGCATGAGAAACAGTGATCGGATGTCAACAACAATTTAATAAACTAAATTAGAATGGAAGTTTAAAGGTATCAAAAAGTGCACTACCTTAGAAATATTTCATGCTAGAAAAGAAAAGAAAGAAAGAAAAGAAATAATAAAGAAAATAAAAATAATAATAACAGTAACAGCTAAGAAAAAAAAACAACACAGTAATGAATTCTAAGAACAAAGTCAACACCAAACTTCATTTTTTACAAGATTGTACTGATAAGGCTCAGCCCATTCTCATCAATGGACTCCTGACATATACGAAGGAGTGCAATTTGATTCTCGATATTACGCACTTAACTGGAGCCAGCGATTTTTAGCATGTAATTAAATGAACCATTAAGGATTAGGCCGTAACACCATGGGACCCGAAAAATGGAGAAGGAAAACAACTAGTTGCATCGAACAATAATGGATAACACAACCTACAACTTCCATATTAATTAGATGAAATTTAACTTTCTTAAATAACTTGGTGATAAACAAATAAACTTTAGCCTGCCAATTTGTTAACTGTTTTCGAACCTAAAGTGAGTGAGTATTTTTTTTATCTAAACGAACGAATATAAATGACAACGAGGAGACAACGACAGGCCATAAGTCTTCAAATAATTCCTTCACTACATCAGGTTAACAACAGCCAAAACCGATCTAAATGCTAAAACATAAATAAACTACGCCCAAGACGAGCTTGTAACCAACATATGAATGACGCAGACGTGCGAACATAACAGAAAATGAAATAACCAACGAAAGAAAGACCAACATAAACGTTACGCAAGGCCTTGCAGATTAAGCCAACAAACAGGGGCATAACTTCTCATGTTTACAGCAACACAGCTAAGCAACCATCGCGACCAAACAAACAGAGGAGAGAAAAATTGGAAAGGGAGCGAATCATACCTTTTCCGGAGTAGCGAACGGGATTCAGAGCAGGTGGGCGACGACTTCGACTCCGGAAGCAAACGCAAAAAGCCGCTAGGACGTCTCGAAGAACACCACAGTCGCATGCGTTAAACGGACGGAAAATATCACTCAATTTCCGTTTCGATTCCTCGATTTAGACTCTTTTTCTATTATGTTTTGGAAAATCTTTTCTAATGAAGGTTGGAAAGTCTCTCTCTAAAAGACGAAGGAAGAACAGTAGAGAAAACATTAGTTGCGAGGCACAGAACGAGCTTTCTAACCCCAAAATTTCCAACTCCGAAAAATCCAACCAGAAACTCCAACCAAAAGAACTAACCCAGATTTCTAAACCTCTATTCTTTCGAAAACAATGACACCAAAATCTCTTCCTCTAATTATTTTTCCCAACCAAATCCTCCGCTCTCTAATTTTCTCAGTTCACGCAACAATAACAGGAAGAAAACAAAGAGAAACCAAAGAGTTTTCAACGACTCCTCACAACAAGACAGAAGAAGCAGTGTTTTCCAAAAATTCTTCCAACCCCGAATTCTGAAAATGGAGGGTGTTTATATAGAGGGAGAAATTTAGGGCTCGTTAGGAGGGCAGGATTTAAGGCCCATTTCGAAATTCAAAAATCCCCCAAGCTGAGGAATATCCCCTTTTGATGCTCCGAATATCCAACGGATGGGATTGAAGTGGACGGCTTGGATCGACCTCAACGTCCTTGCGAGCTACGTGTCATCATCTTGGCGTGGCAAGGACGGGAGTTTGTCGCTTTGTGCTCACTGCCAGGCTGCAGGGGTCCGTTTCTACCCCCTCCATCACGCGCGATGAGAGGGGTCGCGACTGGCGAGGGAGAAAGGAGGGAGAGAGGGAGAGAGCGTGGGGGAGGGAAAATCGCGTGAGGATCGCGTCTGGGGGAGGGAATTTGACGCGGGTTTGTCGCATCTGTGTTTTGTTCCTTTCTGGGAATTTTTCTCTTTCTGGAAAAATGAATGAAGAAAAAGGGGGAGGAAGGAGGGGAAGGGGGGGGGGGGTTAAATGGGTTTGGGGAACGGGTCGGGTCAAAGAAAGGGTTGGGTTATTTATTTGGGCCTGGGAATTTATTTGTGGGCTAGTAACGGGTAAGGTTTTAAGTGCGTTGGGCTGGGAATTGGGTTGGAGAGGGAATAATTGGGTTGGGTCGATTTAGTTATTTGGGAGGGTATTAAATAAATAACCAATTGGATTAAAATGGTAAATTTGGCCGAATCCTTAAATAAAACGAATTTATATTAAATAACCAACGAGCTTCTTTATTTTAGTAATTTATTTATAAAAATAGCGATTCCGAATATAATCATAATTTTAAACTAAGAAGAAACTTACTAAAATTAAAATATTTTGAGATGGTCTTTCGAATATACACAAAATATTCCGGCTATATACACAACTATGTAAACATTATATCGTTATATTTTCGCAAAAATTATAAAACTAATTAATTTAAATAATTTGGAAAACTCACGAAGCTCGATAATTAATTTATACCGACGCGGGTCAAAAATTGGGTGTCAACAACTGTCCCTCATTTTACTTGGGTTGATGCAAGCAACTCGAGGAAAATGAAATTGACCGAACCAATTTTGACCAACCCCCATTCATTTTAAAGAAAGTATTCGACACAGGGTTTAGGAATTATGGTCGAACCCTTGCAAACGGGTCTCCTACATATCTCAGGCTATATGAGAATTCAGGCCACTTTTAGTTCGATAAGCTTGATTTACCGCACGATTTGAAAGAAATAGAAGCCACCACGACATTGAATTATGAAGGTGCCGAGATGCTCGAGAATATAATTCGAGAGCGAAATGTTGGAATACAGCCGAGTTTTCGTCATTGAATCCGCCTACATATCCTTAAACCTCCGGAATCAGGCTGTGTGTAGTTCGACTCGATCGGCGGAAAAGGAAATCTATTATGCTAGATAACCTTTGGTTCTGGACAAGTGACGAATTAATGAGTATGAAAAGGAGGCTTGTACCCTCTTAGCCATGAATGTGGCGCGCTTCACACCCATAATTAAGAACTTACACGAACATAATTTCCAAATCTCTTGGCGTATTGTCACTCAGATTGAAAACTTGCTTCCGGTAAATCGAAACTTCAGGATGCGAGACTGAAACTGACAGAACTAAAGAAAAACCCACATGCTTCGAGAGGGGTGGTTCGATTGTGGTGGAAGTCGCTCCTCTGCTCGCGTCCTAAGAGTTTGACACTCCTCTTTGGACTGTGTCCTAGTTCGCTGCTAAGAAAAAGTTCCACGTTGTGCTGCATCCTTTTTGATGTCGTCCGCACCTGTGGTTTTGGAGAATTCATCCTTTTGGATGCTCTCGACAAAGACTGAGATAAAACTCATCAGCTTAAAAAATGCAATTAGGATGGGAGACAGTGTCTTTTACCATGTCGACACTTCATTGTTCTCCTCAAAATTCGACGTCGACTCGATCGGTCTGACGTCCAGCAAATAAAGCTTATATTCGGCGTTTGCCATATAATCTTCAATGTACTCTATATTTGATGTCGAAATAAATAAACGATGATTCAATATTGATGTCTCTTTTGTCGTCATCTTCGATGCTCTTCTTGATACTTATTTTTTTATCAAAATAAAAGATGTGGTTGAGGCCGATGGATAAATATTGCTCTTTCTTTATCCGTGTATGTCCTCTTGTGGGGCATGAACATCTTCCCGCGATACGTAAGTTCCCGCGAGGTATGAATCTTCTCGCGATGCATAACTTTTCAGCGAGGAATGAAATCTTCTCGCGATGTGCAAAATTTTAACGAGGTTTCGTGATGCATAAATTTCGATGAGGTATGAATTATTCTCGCGATGTGCAAAATTTCAACGAGACATGGATTCTTCTCGTGATGCATAAATTTCGACGAGGTATGAATTCTTCTCGCGATGTATAAATTTTGACGAGGCATGAAATCTTCTCGTCGTGCATAAATGTTGACTCGCAATGCATGATTTTCTGCAATGCATGACTTTTTCCGCGATGCATGATTTTTGCTATGCATGATTCTTCAGTGTATGACTTCCGAGATACATGATTTCCGCGATGCATGATTTTTCAGTGTATGACTTCCGCGATGCATGATTTTTCAACAGTATATGACTTCCGCGATGCATGAATATTTATATCATCTGTGTTGATAATAACGGCAAAACGACCTCCAAATAATATGCCGACTTGATCGATAATAAGAAATAATAATAAAATAATTATCTCTTCTGGGGTAATGCATTGTCTTGATTGACAATAATTACCTTGCTTGATAATGTAATGCAAATAACGTCTTTTACGAAA
Source organism: Solanum habrochaites (assembly GCA_027704765.1). NCBI lineage: Eukaryota > Viridiplantae > Streptophyta > Magnoliopsida > Solanales > Solanaceae > Solanum > Solanum habrochaites. The sequence continues at coordinate 53,672,006 of JAKWJA010002491.1, forward strand.
ATCGTGAAATCTTCGTTGAGATTCCTGTTTGATTCACCTTTGAATCTAGCTAGACACTCTTTGAAATTTCATATTGTTGGAACTGGATTGAAATAAACAATTCATATTCCCAAGTCTTTGACATAAGTGATATAAATGCCTCTTGCTTCTAGGAAAACCCTTGGTTTGGGATAGTTTTCTCCTCTTTGGAGTTCTCTGTAACGAGCTAGCTAGCTTAATAATTATCCAAGTGTAACGAGGTGGATGCTCGATAATAGTCCAACTGTAACGAGGTGGACGACTCGATAATATTCCAACTGTAACGAGGTGGATGGCTCGATAATATTCCAACTGTAACGAGGTGGATGGCTCGATAATATTCCAACTGTAACGAGGTGGATGGCTTGATAATATTTCAACTGTAACGAGGTGGATGGCTCGATAATATTCCAACTGTAACGAGGTGGATGGCTCAATAATATTCCAACTGTAACGAGGTGGATGCTCGATAATATTCCAACTGTAACGAGGTGGATGCTCGATAATATTCCAACTGTAACGAGGTGGATGGCTCGATAATATTTCAACTGTAACGAGATGGATGCTCGATAATATTCCAACTGTAACGAGGTGGATGCTCGATAATATTCCAACTGTAACAAGGTGGATGGCTCGATAATATTCCAACTGTAACGAGGTGGATGCTCGATAATATTCCAACTGTAACGAGGTGGATGGCTCGATAATATTCCAACTGATTCAAAAATAAAAACCTGAAATTGAAAAGCATATATACGAACCACTTATGGGGTGGATCGCCCAACAAACTATATGCTAAAGTCTTTGATTGGTCAATAAAAACACATAATCCACTTATGGGGTGGATACCCGGCAAATAAGAATTATGACTCTGACATATTCAAGAAACAAAGTATGCCGAAATCGCTACGCGACAAACACACTAAAAAATTAAATTGACGTTTATGCACGTCGCGACTATGATTCTGTTCTTTAAAAGAAAGAATTATCGAGGTGAATGACTTAATTCATTCACACGAAAAATAAAGACACTCTCGTCTTCCTTGACAAACTCAGCAGAATTTGAGTTTGTTGCAGTCATTTCTAATCGTTCATCGAAAACTTGTAACAATTCGATAATTTTGACTGTCAAGGAGATATTAGTCACCATCATCTTTCTGATGTGATGGACTCGGCAAATCCCCTTGCAACACTTCCAAGTTAGTGTCACTCTGATCATCTTCAAAATTGATGTCGCTTTAATATACGACTTTATCAATACTATCACCTGCAAAGCTCGACACCAAACATTAGTATCGATAATGAAGTAAAGAATAGAAGTAAAGTTGAGGAACTAGATTGAGTCGTTTGGCTTATCCAGATTAGGCTATGATGAGTCCAACTGTAATCTTTGATCATGACTTATAACTAGCGATCCTCTCGCACTTTGCTTCTTGCAACTTTGAAAGAATCTATCAATGTTCGGCCTTAATATTCCTGCAAGATAAAAAGAAACTTGTTTATAAATCACTTGAGGAAATATAAAGAAATAGAGATAAAATGAGAATGAAGATTTTCTAGGTTTTGTTGATGAGTCCACGATGGGTGCAAGTGACGCCTTTTGTCATTCTTGACGGCTTCATATAGCCATTTTTGTAACTTCAATGTCCCTGCATCCAAAGAAAAATTCTTAGTTTAAAAGACTGATTTGTGTTGGTCTTGTCTCCATGCTCCTTCTTGCAGTTGGCTTACACGCTGGCCCGTCCTTTATATGACATGTTTGATGGAAATTTTTGAGGACCCTCCTCAAAATTTGTCCCGGTCTAAAATATATAAGAACTCTCATGACTTGTTCTGTTGATTCTGAGGTTGTTCATTCTGGAATTTTGAGGCCCCTCCTCAAAATTTTGTCCTAGTTTACCTCAATAAGTAACAACTGACATTTGTGGAATTTTTGAGATCATCTCAAAAATTCTATCCCAGTTGCAAACTAAATTGTCGTAATTTTTTGAGATCCACCCAAGGCTAATCTCCGTAGAATTTTGGTCTTCTGTTTTGACTTGTTAAAGAAGTCCAACTTCAAATGAATTTTTGAGATCCTCTCAAAAATTCTGTCCCAGTTTCCATTATGAAAAGAAATGGATTCTTACTGGGTAGATGACCGAGCCGTTGTGGCGCCTACGTATCCCGTTGGAGCAGGAATCAGGTCAAACGTAGTTTCCCTCTCAAGGATTACCCAAAATAGGAAGTTTTGATAAAGAAACGACCGAGGCCAACATAGGCCGCCTACGTATCTCATTCTTGAGAATTCAGGTCGAACGTAGTTCGTTACAAGAGATGTGCGATACACTTTCAAAAGAAAGATAACAAAACTTCATATGCAAAATTTTGGCCAATGTTGGGCATTCTTCTTCTCGAATGAATATCTTCAAATGACTCAGTTCATAAATGTCTTGTACTCACTCTTGAGCATCCAATATGTCATCCATTCAGGTGGTTTCCTCAGTGTTGATCAAGTTGTTGTTGATCATGTTTTGTATCTTGTGCTTCAGAGTTGAACAATTCTCTGTGTCATGTCCAACGGCTCCTGAATGATAAGCACATATGTGGTCAGCTCTGTAAAATTTTCCCAAAGGATTGGCTGGTCTTCCTTCTATAGGATAGAGCATACCCATTGCTTTCAACCTTTCATAAAGTTGAGTTTGAGATTCCCCTAATGGTGTAAATACTTTAGGAGCCTTCCTGAATTTTGGGCGAGGAAAATTTTCCTGATTATGGTTTTGGTATTTCCTTTGAGAAGCTGACCTCATATGAGTAGCCGTGATCATACTTACCTCCTCCACTTTTCCTTTTGATTTATCCATATCAGTAATTCTGGTAGATTTTCCATTATATCGCAATGCGGTAAGTTTGGTGAGCTTTCCAATCTTGAAACCATCTTCTAAAGCTTCTCCCACTTTGACAATCTCGACAAACTTTTGTCCCATCATACACAACATTCTTTCATAGTACTCAGGCTCTTGAGTACGAAGGAACGTTTCAGTGATCTCTCGCTCGGACATTGGAGGTTGAACTCTCGCGGCCTTTTTTTTCCAACGAAAAGCGTACTCTCGATAATTTTCAGTAGACCTCTGTTTGATCTTTTCCAAGTAGTAGCGATCCGGGGCATCTTCTATGTTATGTCCAAATCTTTTCGTGAAGTCCTTTGCGAGTGCGGTCCAACTTTTCCATTGTTTCAGCTTCTGTGATGTAAGCCACTCCAGAGCTTCTCCACTTAGACTTCGACCGAAGAGACGCATCAATAGTGCTTCGTTTTTGCCAACTCCCACGAGTTGATCACAATAAACTTTCAGATGTGCCAGAGGATTTCCTGTTCCGTTAAAAGTGACAAACTTTGGCACTTTGAACCCTTCTGGGAGGTCGAGATTCGGATGGATGCATAAATCCTTATAGCTCAATCCATCGACTTCGGAAATGTAGTGCAACTCCTTCATGGCTTTCCTGATCTCTTCTTTCACATTTACCTTGACTACCTCTTCTTTTGACCTCCACTCTCTCTCATGTTCCTTATAGTGATTAAGCTCGGAACAGTTGGCATAAGGTTCATTTGGAATTGAGATTCGGAAAGTAGTTTTTTGAGGTATGGGTGGAACAATGGAAGGATTCTGGGTATTTTGAGTGGCTTGATAATTTTGGGGGAAATTTTGAGGATCGGCATTTTGGTTTTGAAGATGGGGGAAAGTTTGAGCATTGTTCGTATCGTGGTTTTGAAGATGGGGGAAGGTTTGAGCCTTGTTTGTATTTTGGTTTTGAGGGAGATGGAGGATTTGAAGGTTAGTATTTTGAGGATGCTGTGGTGCTTGACACGATGTGGCGTGACAAGGATTGGGGGTAGTTAAGTCAATGGTTGGAGGATTTTGAGTGGGGTTAGAGGGAAGGTTCTGAACTTGTTCCGTGCTTGAGGGAGGAAAGTGGAGTGGAGGTCTTCCGTCTCTTGGAGGGTTGAATGATGAAACTGGATTAGACTTATCTTGCATTCTTTGCATGTCGACCCTCATTTCGGCAATCTGTTGCATCAACTGCATAATCAATTCATTTTTATCAGCGGCGGCAGGTGGAGCCATGACAACATCATTCACGTCAATCTCCTCATTGTTACCCCCCATTGCTGTCTTTTCCTTTTGCAAATTTGATCGGGGAAGGAATCTTTAGGGGCCTTGGACCTTCTGAAATACAGATGATCAACCAACTTACCAACACAGATCAGTTTTAAATACCTGACAAATGAAAAAAACTCAGAAGACAAATGTGTTAGTGCTCGGAGGTGGTAAATAATACAAGATATCACATATAAGTGTAAACACATAAGAGTTGCTTTATTCGGAGATAAACTGGCTCGCAAATATAGAGAAACCAATATAGAGAAATGGTTAAATAGACAGGAATTTGTCTACTTGACTTTGGGATTGGTGAATAAAAACATCGACTTGATCAAGACAAAGTTAACGGTATCTTTCATTACCGTACTTTGATTTTTGATTAGATGTAACTCTAATTTCCTTGTAAGAGTCAAAAAAGATAAAATTTCTCAAAATTCTTTTGATTTGAAATTCTTTCAAAATTTTTTCAGAGACTAAAGACTCGAAGAGTATTTGGATGCACTTTTGATAGTGACTTGATATTTATGCTTATGGGTTCTAAAAATATTTGAAGAAGAGTGAGCTAGAATATCTCCAGATAAAACAACATATTCACATAAGCAGTTATAAACAAATATTGCGCGTTCTAAACATATGTGACCCTTTTCTGCCGAGGGTGGGCCTAGCGATTTGAGGGATGTATACGTCATTTGAAATATTTCTCGAACACCGTATACATCCTTCGAATTTTGACACATAAGTATGAACGTCCTTTTAGGCCGTGGGCCGTTTTGGACTCAAGGTGGTCTTCTAATGGGCCCAACATGCCATGGGCATTGGGTCATCTTAGGCAAATGCGCTATTTTCGATTTTGGTTTTGCTCTATCTTAGGCTTTCTAGAGTTGTTTTCAAATTGACGGTTACCCGAGTCGGACAAACATCGGGGTGGAGCTATCGAACAACACCGGATGACCGCATTCCAACTATTTGTTCGATACTCCCAAATGACTTCTTGGGTATATCTGAGAGAAGTCGCGGTAAGCCACGTAACTTCCGTTTCCTAATGCAAACTATTTGCCGTTTGGCGGAAGTTATGCCATGAAATGCAATTTTCAAAAACTAAAGTGTTTAAACAATTAAACAATTATTGCAAATAGTCAAATAGGTTAGTCTTAGGGTTAGAATCCTCCAAATACTCCCCAGCGGAGTCGCCATTTCTGTTTTATCGAAAAGTGATTTGAAAAGAGTATGATTTAATTTAAAGACATTTTCGATTTTTACGAGTCGCCACTTAATTTTGAGAAAATTAAGAAAACTTATTTTCCAAACAATCTAAAACAGAAAAATTGTTTTGAAAATATTAAAAGGGTTCGGGATTCCTATTAGCGTCTTAGGAAGGTTTCGAAAAAGCACCTAAGACACTCCGCTAACTACGGTTATCCGACGATTAACAATTTGACTATTTATTTTAACTTTTGCGAATCTTTTATTATTAAACTTATTAGAAAACTTAGGCGAATTCACAAGTTGAAATATTTGTTGTTTATCTTGTACTTTTGCAAATCTTTTATTTATCGAACTTCTTGAGACTTTATCTAGGCTATTTTTACAAGTTTGAAGTATTTATTGTTTTAAGATTCCGTTTTAGCTTTAAGTTTTGACAAAATAGATAGACGTTTCGAAGGGGGTTTGGAGTTTTCTAATCCTAAGCTAACGACATGTAAGCAACACGTATAAACAAGTAAATCCAAAGAGAGAGAGAGAGAGAGAGAGAGATTTTGGGTCCAGATTCGGGTTCTGTTCGCCTTGACCGAATCTTGGACCCAGCTGCTTTTGGGTGTTTGACCCATTTTGTACCTGTCCTAATCTAAACATACAAATAAATATAGGAAACGGAAAGGCGACAAGAGGGCTTAGGCCCATTACGAAAATATACAAAGTAAAAATGAAAAGAAGAGTCTTCTAGTCCATCGTCTTCAATCTTCTTAACTCCGGAATCTCCTCGTCGGTTTCAAGGGTTGACTCGATGAATTAACTTGAACCTTCATAGCTTTCTCGAAATGCGAGATAAAGGGTGAGTCCTTGTCGAACTCGCGCCGATTTCACATTCAAAATAAAGTGAAATAAGTATAAGCGGTAACTCAATGGTTTAATATCACAAAATACTAAAAAAAACAAGATAAATACTACTATCTGAATATCATCACAACGCATGACACAATTTAATTAACCGCTAATAGGGATAAAACAAAAACAGACGTGAAAGGGAAAAGAAATCAAACATCCATGGAAGCATATTAGTGCATGAGAAACAGTGATCGGATGTCAACAACAATTTAATAAACTAAATTAGAATGGAAGTTTAAAGGTATCAAAAAGTGCACTACCTTAGAAATATTTCATGCTAGAAAAGAAAAGAAAGAAAGAAAAGAAATAATAAAGAAAATAAAAATAATAATAACAGTAACAACTAAGAAAAAAAAACAACACAGTAATGAATTCTAAGAACAAAGTCAACACCAAACTTCATTTTTTACAAGATTGTACTGATAAGGCTCAGCCCATTCTCATCAATGGACTCCTAACATATACGAAGGAGTGCAATTTGATTCTCGATATTACGCACTTAACTGGAGCCAGCGATTTTTAGCATGTAATTAAATGAACCATTAAGGATTAGGCTGTAACACCATGGGACCCGAAAAATGGAGAAGGAAAACAACTAGTTGCACCGAACAATAATGGATAACACAACCTACAGCTTCCATATTAATTAGATGAAATTTAACTTTCTTAAATAACTTGGTGATAAACAAATAAACTTTAGCCTGCCAATTTGTTAACTGTTTTCGAACCTAAAGTGAGTGAGTATTTTTTTTATCTAAACGAACGAATATAAATGACAACGAGGAGACAACGACAGGCCATAAGTCTTCAAATAATTCCTTCACTACATCAGGTTAACAGCAGCCAAAACCGATCTAAATGCTAAAACATAAATAAACTACGCCTAAGACGAGCTCGTAACCAACATATGAATGACGCAGACGTGCGAACATAACAGAAAACGAAATAACCAACGAAAGAAAGACCAACATAAACGTTACGCAAGGCCTTGCAGATTAAGCCAACAAACAGGGGCATAACTTCTCATGTTTACAGCAACACAGCTAAGCAACCATCGCGACCAAACAAACAGAGGAGAGAAAAATTGGAAAGGGAGCGAATCATACCTTTTCCGGAGCAGCGAACGGGATTCAGAGCAGGTGGGCGACGACTTCGACTCCGGAAGCAAACGCAAACAGCCGCTAGGACGTCTCGAAGAACACCACAGTCGCATGCGTTAAACGGACGGAAAATATCACTCAATTTCCGTTTCGATTCCTCGATTTAGACTCTTTTTCTATTATGTTTTGGAAAATCTTTTCTAATGCAGGTTGGAAAGTCTCTCTCTAAAAGACGAAGGAAGAACAGTAGAGAAAACATTAGTTGCGAGGCACAGAACGAGCTTTCTAACCCCAAAATTTCCAACTCCGAAAAATCCAACCAGAAACTCCAACCAAAAGAACTAACCCAGATTTCTAAACCTCTATTCTTTCGAAAACAATGACACCAAAATCTCTTCCTCTGATTATTTTTCCCAACCAAATCCTCCGCTCTCTAATTTTCTCAGTTCACGCAACAATAACAGGAAGAAAACAAAGAGAAACCAAAGAGTTTTCAACGACTCCTCACAACAAGACAGAAGAAGCAGTGTTTTCCGAAAATTCTTCCAACCCCGAATTCTGAAAATGGAGGGTGTTTATATAGAGGGAGAAATTTAGGGCTCGTTAGGAGGGCGGGATTTAAGGCCCATTTCGAATTTCAAATTCGAAAATCCCCCAAGCTGAGGAATATCCCCTTTTGATGCTCCGAATCTCCAACGGATGGGATTGAAGTGGACGGCTTGGATCGACCTCAACGTCCTTGCGAGCTACGTGTCATCATCTTGGCGTGGCAAGGACGGAAGTTTGTCGCTTTGTGCTCACTGCCAGGTTGCAGGGGTCCGTTGCTACCCCCTCCATCACGCGCGATGAGAGGGGTCGCGACTGGCGAGGGAGAAAGGAGGGAGAGAGGGAGAGAGCGTGGGGGAGGGAAAATCGCGTGAGGATCGCGTCTGGGGGAGGGAATTTGACGCGGGTTTGTCGCGTCTGTGTTTTGTTCCTTTCTGGGAATTTTTCTCTTTCTGGAAAAATGAATGAAGAAAAAGGGGGAGGAAGGAGGGGAAGGGGGGGGGGGGTTAAATGGGTTTTGGGGAACGGGTCGGGTCAAAGAAAGGGTTGGGTTATTTATTTGGGCCTGGGAATTTATTTGTGGGCTAGTAACGGGTAAGGTTTTAAGTGCGTTGGGCTGGGAATTGGGTTGGAGAGGGAATAATTGGGTTGGGTCGATTTAGTTAATTGGGAGGGTATTAAATAAATAACCAATTGGATTAAAATGGTAAATTTGGCCGAATCCTTAAATAAAACGAATTTATATTAAATAACCAACGAGCTTCTTTATTTTAGTAATTTATTTATAAAAATAGCGATTCCGAATATAATCATAATTTTAAACTAAGAAGAAACTTACTAAAATTAAAATATTTTGAGATGGTCTTTCGAATATACACAAAATATACCGGCTATATACACAACTATGTAAACATTATATCGTTATATTTTCGCAAAAATTATAAAACTAATTAATTTAAATAATTTGGAAAACTCACGAAGCTCGATAATTAATTTATACCGACGCGGGTAAAAAATTGGGTGTCAACAACGTTTGATTTATTTGTGTTGCATAACAAACTGTTTGTCAGTTCCTCTCTCCCTCATATTCTCGCTCGCCACTCTTACTCTCTCGCTCGCTTCCTTCGCTCGCCTCTCTCGCTTTATACAATAGAATTGTATAAATTGTGTTTCTAATTGTATAAAGCGAGAGAAAATTGTATATACACATGCAAATACATATATCTCTGTCTAATACACTTATAATTATACACTAAAAGTATTTTCATGCACAAGTCTCTTTTGTCTTTCTCTCTTTCTCGTTTTATACAAATTCAAATTGTATGTAATTTTTCTCTTTCTCGTTTTATACAATTCAATTTGTATATTCCCTGCCCAAGTCTCTTTTGCCTTTCTCCCTTTATACAAATTCAAATTGTATATAATCGTCCTATACATTCATAATTATACAATTCGTTTCGATTTATTTTTAAAGCATTTGCCAGTTTGGGCCTCTTTTCAGTTGTATAAAACAGTGTATATAAGTCGTATATCAGCTCCTTCCATCTGTATGTTAGCTTCCAAGTCTTGACAAGGTGGACTCGAACAAAGAATGTTGGATTTCAACCCAACTAATGCAAAATGGAAACAAAGGAAAGGGATTAACATCTATTTTCTTCTATATTCAATAGATTTATAAGTGAAATTATTATAAGAAATGTAGTATACTTTCATAACTATACCAAACATAAATTTTCATTCAACTTCCAAATGTAATGAGATGAGCTTGAAGTCAAAATATACTAATATCAACTGATACATATTGTCCTAACAATGCTGTTATATGCAAAAAGCAGCATTCAAGTATATATAAATCTGTTAAAAGGGGAAAAAAGCAGACAAGCTTAGAAAATCAGCAAAGTGCAAGAGTTGTGCCAAAAAGAGGGACCACAAACAAAGTTGTTAGATGACGCAGACTATCTTTTGGAATATCAGATCTATTAAAACACATCAAGTTAGCAAGTTTTTAACAGATGGCAAATGTGAAATAGATGCTCTTATGGAGCCATTTCAACATATGAAAAACCTGCGGAAATATAAAAGAAAACTAAACATGCATACAACTGGCAAAATATCAATGGAAATACATGTTTTTTGTTAAGGAAGGGGTAGATGTGCAAGTAATCAATGAAACACACCAATATGCTCTATGTAGACGGATGGCAGTCTCTACTAGTCTATTTGTTGAGGCTACGACTTTGAAGGAAGGGTGTGAGCTATGTGTTGAATGACTATATCTACCAATAATATTCGAAATAGATTCTTTGTCCCTAATAAAAATAAATATTAAGGGGAGATTGTGATTGCCCCTGGAGTATTATGATAATTATAAGGAGGATAAAAGAGCTGATTGAAGGAGGTCTCATACAGTTTCAGCACACACAGAGTAAGGGCAAGAACACTTTAGAAGCTCTAATTAACAAGGAAAGAAACAAAACTAGACGTACCATGTAATCCATCTAACATCAGATGCTGCTTACTTTTTGAGGCAATGCACTAAGCCCAAAGTCAGAAACTTGTCAAATGATCCAGATACGTAAGTGCTTGGCTAAGGCGAGGGACTGCACCCACGTTGTGACGCGAGGCTGGGTCTGGCATTAGGATTTGTCGAGCAAGCCCCTGTCCCCCCAAGCTACATGTTCTGTCCTCCCCTTTCAAAACTTGGCCAATACGTCTTAAATTCTAGATATTTCCTTAATATAATGTAAAATTGATGAAACGATTCATGAACCTTGTATTACTAAGATAGACACAAACTGATCTTGTAGATATAGCAAAATATATTTTGGACGAAATGTTGACTCTAGAAGGTTGGTGAATGGTTGAAACATAAAGATTTTAGTGTCAAATCAACATGAATATAAAGACAAATTGAATATGGAAATGATATGTATAGATTCTATATTTTGATAACTTTCCATTCAAATATCTTTCTGTAAGTGAAAGCATGAAAATTTAAGATTCAAATCATAATTGTTCATAATATTTCACTAAACTAAAATTCTTTTGGGACTTTGATCAAACATCTCCAGGGCAACAAAATCTAGCCCCTACATTCAACAGAATATTACTATCAATTTTCAAAAATTCTGCCTCTATGAAGCTGCTAGGTGATTGAAAGTTCCCATATTGATTTTTTTTTCCAGAGTCGCAAAACTCAAGAAGTTTGGAAATCCATATTGAAGAGGCAAAAATCATATGAGTAATTATCAGGATAAAACGATCATCAATTAATACTATAAAAATAAAAAATAGATAATGGATTCAATCAATCAACTCAACTCAACCCCCAACCCTAATTCAAACGAAAATGGAAAAAAGTACCTGCCGTAGCATATGAAAATTGATTCAAGAAGCATAGCAATGTCTCTCTACATTTGTCATCATCATCTTCGCCCATTGTTTTATGGAAGAAGAAGTAAAATTGAGAAACACCTTATTTCAGTTGGAAGAGAAGAGAAGAGAAGAGAGAACGGACTTGTATTTGTATTCAAATGAAAATAAAATGTCAAAAGAGCCGTTAATGGCATTGCAAGTTGTGTTGTATAAAATAATTAAGTCAAAAATGTTATTTATTTTTCGTTATTTTGTTGTGTTAAATAAAATCATTATCATTAGAAAAAACAATGCAGATGTAAAATTGCCTCTTATATTTGTCTGATTGTTTTAGCGTGGAACACATTTTTGATCCTTCCTTCATGCAAAATTCTTTTTATTTGCACTCGAGATAGGATATTAGATTGAATCGTGTTATTCTCACTTTTCTCTCACGTTAAACAAGATCATAACATAAAGGAGGCAAATAAACTCCGTCCATTTTCTCCCTCCCTCTTTTTTTTATAAGTCCTGCACCCTAAAATTGGAGACATGAAAAAGAAGAAAATGAGAGCATAAAAGATTCAAAATATTAGTTTAATTTTGGTAGAAAACTATATGTATTGTCACAAAGGAGCAAATAGTTTGAAAATACATATAGGAAATGACAAATTCGTCTTCACGTACATCAGACCAATAAATGCATGACATGTATTTATACATAAGATCTTTCGCTTATATTTAATTGTGATAAATTAAATATGATTTAATATAAATATCAGATGCGAGTAAATTTTTAGCAATTAAAACTTAAATTATCTATGGCCCAACCCAAAATTATATCACTAGCATATTTGAGATCCCAACAACTCAATATTTACATCATCCTTGCACTTAATTTTTCCTCCTCTTTTTCTTTCCTTTTTCTAATTTTGCTTCTGTGATTGCATTTGTTATGCCTATGTTGAAAGTTTTTGGGTCAAGAGTAATCTTTGTTGTTGGCTATAAATAGTTAGTGATGTTAAAATATATTCTATTAAGTTTAAGTTTAAGTTTATTTGAGAATTTTCAGTATTATGTTTTACTAATTAGAAATATCCTTGAGGATTGATTATTATTTTTGTTTAGTTACCCCTTACCTGTGTAGCTTTTCCTCTTTTTTTTTTTTTTAAAATATAAACAAATTTATTTACATACTAATCTTACCCTTTTCTTTTTAAGTTTATATACATATATGTCATTTTTAAAATCTGGACAACTTATGACATATGCTTTTTATTCGAGTCTTTTAAGAAGTAGTATTTTTTAACTTGAATATAAGGGAATTAGCCTATAAGTTTGTGCTTTATAAGTTGTTGTAGTGGCTTTGAGCTTTATTCGGTATTTGTGTATTTTCATATTTTAGATAGTATATTCCTTGCTCTATTTTACTCGACTATATATCTAACTTATTCAATATCGAGTATGGTTGGATTGTCTTACTAATCTCTCTATTACTTTCTTTGCATGAACAATTTTGGAGCAAAATTGGAGTTTCTTTGAGATATTCTCACTACGACATATCCTCTTGCCATCGCTTAACTTGGAATATGCATTTTCCCTTTATTTTAAAATTTTACTCATCTTAGCACTTGTGATAATAACCCCAAACTTTTTTTTTTTTTTTTGACATGAGCCAAGTTAACCCTTGTGTAATATAAGAAGGTTATATGCTACCTCCAAATTTGCTAGCAAATTTTATTTGGACACTCAACTACAACTCATTCCAATTTTGCATCTAAACAAATAATTTAAGCATTTTTATTACATACTTCAATTTCAAATTTTTTAAAATTCTTTTTAGCACGATCTCAAATGACCGTTACTTAAAATTAAAATTTCAAGTAAAAGATGCAAATTCTCCATTGCTAGTATTATCAATATGCATAGTACATATAATTCCTCAGATGCATCTAGGATTTCGAAAGAATGGGTGCACTATTACAAAAAAATGCATTTAAGATATAAATTTGATTGATTTGAACTTTAAGTTCTTATTACTGAACCATTAAATTTTAAAAATTATAGCTCCAACATATATAAAACACCTAGTTTAAAATTTTAATATACACATTTGATTTAATTATATAAGAAATTTCTAGTGCTATTTTTTTTAAAAAAAAAATTCAAATGTAACACACTTGAAAATTTAAAAAAAAAAAAAGAAGAAAAAAGATTATTCAAACACCAAAAATGTTACCAATCACATGGAGGAGTGTTACTAAGAAAAATAAAATAGATATAAGATTCAAATTTCTATCTTTACGTATACCCAATTATTATTGTATTATTATATGCTATATATAATGTGAGTTCACACCTCTATTTAAAAATCTTATAGAAATATATGATCCAGAGAGGGGAGCATAGATTCACGTTAACCCATGGAACCCTCTCTGATATGTAAACTAGTGGTAATAAAAAGAGAACCATCACTTACTCTATGTCCTATTTGGCCTTTTCTCATCTTAGCTTCAACTACATAGTTTTTTCAGAAACACAATAAATATAAAGAAGAGGAAAAGGATGGAGGGTGTCAATCATTTTCATCTTCTTCATTTGCTATTGGAATTGTGACGACATAAGAATGAAAATTCAGATATATGAATCCTCAATTTTCTACATTCATATTCATCTCAAACCCGCAATCATAAGCATAGCCAATTTGTCAACTGATACTAGATATCAATAGCTAATAAGAGGGGGGATGCAAGTTGCAATACAGATCAACCTTAACGTTAAGCGAACAACCACTCATCCATGAAAATTCACCTAAACCTGAATCAGACTGGCATAAGCCTGCACCTAATGCTGAAATTGACCCAAAGTGCACATATTATCCAAGAGGTCATTATCCAGAATATAAAATAAAAGCTGAAGCTTCAAATCAACTGATAAAGCATCCATCTGTCTAATATAGAAATGGTCTCAAAGTTCCCACACAATCATGATATCGGAGTTGACCGCTCCCCTCCTGCTGGAAACTGAGGCTGCATACACGGAGACAATAGGTCATACATTGAGAGCAAAACTTCATAAGGTACAACTGGTAAATAATACATCCTGTCAAAACAGAAGTGTAAACTGATATCCTCTTTTTCATTTTATAAGGACGGATAACTTTATTATAAAGAATAGCAGTGAAGGAGAAATATGTAGGTAAGACTATTGACTACCTTCCTTACATCTCTGTAATGGATTCTATATAGAGTTAAAATCATCTTGCATTTTATGCCAAAAAGCTTACAACAATATGGAATCTACGAGGTCCATCAGAGTCAATATCAAATTATACATTTGTCTTGCATGAGGGGTGTAAGATAGACTAAGTGCTTTTTCTCCGCTCGTGAAGGTTCAGATCTAGCTATCAAGGATAAGGAAGCAAAGGTAGAGTCCTTTAATAATATGTCTGTCATTTTGTGCGACTATCTCCACTATAGAAAGAAAAAAAAAGGAAAGACTAACATTTTCAGTACATTTATACAAATAAGCCTTTATCAGTATTATAATAGCACAAATAGTCAACATTTTCAAACAGGGTTTTTGCCATACACGCAAACATAATTAATAAAGCCAAACAAAATAGTTGGCATAGAGCGCTTAAGCCCTGAAGCGAGACCCAATACGTGTTATGAGTTTGACCTTCAGTTTCATCATCAAGATTCTAAGGCATACTTTTCCTTGTCAATGAACCTCTTATGAAAAGGTGATACTAAACAACTGATATTCACTTTATCGTATTTTTTTTTCAATTTCTTTGTTTTTTTTATTGTCATTCGTACTTATAATTATTAGTCTTGAACTGAGCATATAATATATAATTGTATTTTTTTTCTCTCTTTGCAGCATTTTGCATTAAAATCCATGCTTTATTAGCACTTTGCGCTTAAGCCCCAATGGACCCTAGAACTTTTTTGTGCTTTTTGCTTTTGATAACATTGAGCATAAATAAGAGTCTATCTTCAGTAGGCATCGTAATAGATCTCCACTAAAAGAAGACAAAGAACACCCTAAATCAAAACACACTACTTTGCATCCACATTTATTTAAGCCTTCTAAAACAACAAATAGTTGACAGACTCTTCTATTCTACTTTCGTAGGAATATGAAGCTAAGGGGGCGACCCACGCAGTTAGTTCCCTTTCATTTAAGGAGGAGAGGCTCATTCCTATCTTCCACACCGAGAGTGTGGTTCCAAGTTTGTTGCATCATATTTGCAATGATCTCAGAACTCTGATTGGAGCTTCTCCTCTTCTACTCTCGAGATATCTTGAAGTCCTAGAAAAGAATCCATGGCTACACTCAATTTGTTTTGAGTTAGCTAGTTGAGGTGAAAGGAATTTAGGAAATAAATAGTAGGGTAAGGCCTTGATAGGAATTCTGAGTAACTTTCTGGGTGAAGCTTACTTCCTGTTAGCCTCTTAAGGGTAAAAGTGGTGGCCTGGTTGTCCCCACCCTCCCTTATCACGAGTGTATGTGGGAGCAGTTTGTGCTTGCCTTATAGTTCTCAGTCCTCTAAGGCTAAGATGCCTTTTAAAAAGATTTTTTCCCGAATCAAAACAAGACCGACTGTACTTATTTTTCCAATCAAGTGCGGATGGGATTCCTCAATAGATTCTACATATTCGGCATTTGCATTCTATGGTAAAAAGCTAGTTTCACAAACATGTACAGTTTATACTATGTAGTATCGCTATGTTCGTCATTTGAACAACTCCAATTTCTTCTTTACAAACAGTCCAGGTAATACACCAGGGACCTGTTATCCAGATCTTCCTAAATTGCATAGACAAAAATACCAAGTACTTTCACAGGATGCTACAGCACACAAAAGATTCAACACCATTGACAAGCTGATGGTGAAGGGGTTACATTAACAGATTCAGAAGAAATTAAAGGAACCATAATCAATTACTATCAAAATCTTTACATAAAAACGGAACAATGGAGGCCAGAATTTAATGTACAGGGAGCGGAAAACATTACACAAGAGGAAAATGTATGGCTGCAGAGGTAATTTGAGGAAGATGAAGTTTTTAATTGCATAAAATCATGTTCTAGTGATAAGGCCCCCAGACCAGATGGCTCTCCGATGAGTTTTTTCCAAAACTTCTAGGAGATACTGAAGACAGACTTCATGAATGCAGTGAGACAATTCCATGAAAATAGAGAAGAGTCTCAACGCCACCTATGTGGCTCTAATCCCAAAGAAGACAGGAGCTATGGAACTTAGGGATTTCAGACCCATCAGCCTCATTAGTGGTGTGTACAAGGTCTTTGGTAAGCTGTTGGCGGAGAGATTAAAGAAAGTGATAAGCAAATTAGTGAACAATCACCAAATGGCCGTTATTCAAGGAAGACAAATTATGGATGCCGCGTTAATAGCAAGTGAGTGGGTAGACTCAAGGATTAAAGGAGAGATCCCAGGAATCATGTGCAAGCTTGATATAGAAAAGGCATATGATCATGTCAATTCGGAGTTTCTACTCAATATTCTAAGGCAGATGAGGTTTGGAGACAAATGGCTTAAATGGATACGTTTTTGCATCAAAACTGTCAGGTTCTCCATACTTGTTAATGGAGAACCTGCTGGTTGGAGATCCTCTCTTCCCTTTCCTATTTATTTTAGCTAAGGAGGGTCTCAACAGTATGATTAGAGTGGTCAATCAGAACGACTGGATAAAGGGTTTCAACATTGGTAATCAGTCAGGGGTCAATCTGCAAATAAGTCACCTTTTATATGCAGATGACAAACTAATATTTTGTGATGCAAAGACAGAACAAGTTAGTAACATTAGAGTTGTTTTGGTGATTTTTGAGGCCATCTCTGGACTGGCTGTGAACTGGGGGGAAAAGCAGCATCTTCCAAGTCAAGTGGCAAATATTCAGATGTTGGCAAGCATCTTGCAATGCAAGATAGAGCACTTACCAACTACTTAGCTGGGAATGCAGAATGCCTGTGGGGAATAATCACAAGGAGCTGGAGATTTGGGATGGAATCATTGAGAAGACAGAGAAGAGGTTGGCTAATAGGAAGGCGAACTATCTATCTCTGGGAGGAAGAGTCACTCTGATCAATCCGGTCCTGGATGTTTTGCCTACATATGTTAGGTCACTTTTCCCTTCACCAGCAAAGGTAGAAGAGAGGTTGGATAAATTAAGGCGTGATTTTCTATGGTTGGGGAACAAAGAAGGGAAAAAATACACTGAGTTAAATGGCAGACAACCTTAGTAAGCAAGAAGACAGGGAGTCTTCGCATATAAAATCTGAGGGTCCAGAACAAAAGTCTACTTTCTAAATGGCTTTGGAGATTCGTGTTGAAGATCAGGCATTATGGAGGAGCAATTCTCAACAAGTATGGGCAGACTGGGGAGTGGGTGTCTAATGTAGTAGATAGTACGTACGGGGTATCAGTTTGGAGATCAATCAGAAATTTATGGGATAGTCTAAAGGTGAATTTGGTGGTCAAGGTGGGAGAGGATAACAAAATATTTTTTTGGACGGACAAGTGGATTGGACAAGAGTGTCTAGTAAACTCACTCTTCCTCGATCTCGTTTCTTTTTGTACAATTGCTGAAATTTGGTCCCCTCAAGGATGGAACCTCACCTTCAGGAGAAATCTAAATGATTGGGAAGTGGATAGAATTGCTGAACTGCTACTCAAAATGGGTGAATTCACGGGCCTTACTACAGAAGCAGATGGTATAAGATGGAAACATGACTCTGATGGCAAGTTCTCTGTGTGTACACTGTATAAGAGAGAGGTCATGACTCACTATGGAGGAGTTCATGGTCCATGGAAACAAATACGGAAGGGCAACAACCCAACCAAGGTAAAATGCTTCACCTGGTTGGTCACCAGAAGGGCATGTCTCACTCCGGAAAACTCAAGAAAAGAGGCTTCGAGATTGTTTCCAGATGTTTCTTTTGTCATGAGAAGGAAGAAACTAACAGCCACTTATTCTTACACTGTAGGGTTACCGTCCAGGTGTGGCGCATGGTCTACAGCAAGTCTCAAGAGCCCTAGGTGATGGCCAGAACATACTGCTAATCTTTTGAGCTGTTGGATGAGGAGGAGGGGGGGGGGGGGGGGGGCAACACCCAAAAAAGATGGTGGTCTATAGTACCTACTTGTGTCTGGTGGGCTATTTGGAGAGAAAGAAACCTTAGGTGTCATGAGACTATTACTAACACTATGCAGAAAGTAGAAGAAAATTGCATTAACATGTTTTTTGGGTGTAAAGAAGAGGGTATAGACGTAGTAGAACAGTTGGTAGATTTCCTAGGATCTATGTAATTATGGTCTTAGCTTGTAACTTTTTGGAGGTAGCCAGCATACCTTAATGCTGAAGAATACAACTTAAACTTTATCAAAAAAAATAAAAATATACTTGGTCTTCATTTGATCTACTTAGTCTTCATTTGGTACCATTAACATATATTCCACTCATTTCTTCAATATTTTCTCTCATGAATTCTTACCACTGTTACTAGGAGATCAAAACATCATGCAGAAAACAGTTTTTCGACCCTAAAAGCTTAGAACAGACACATTTGATGCAGGAATTGGGAAAAACATCACAACATATTTGACTATTTAATACCAGAACTACTAAATTTTCTATTTATCCATGTCTCCTCTTGTAACAAATTACTAAAGCAGAAGTGCACATAAATTAGACCATTCTTTTACAGCATGTTCTGCAAAAGATCCTTTCCAAGCTTATCATTTGTCTTGCCTAACAATGTCCAAAATTTCATATATTGCTACTAGAGGACTCCAAATACAAGGAAGCAAATATGTAGATGCCAAACCTCCGTGCACGAATTCTTGCACTTGTCATCCCTGACTAACTTTTAATGTTGGGTGGAAGACAATTGCTAACAAGATAGGCAGATTCATAAATGCCTCTCTACCATCGACATTCAATTCAAGATTGACAAACAAAGACATCCCCTATTCAGAGACTATCAGGAACAGTAGATGGGGAAATAGGAAATTTATTAGCACCTCCAAACAAGAAGGAACTGGTCAGTTGTCAGAAAGAGCTATTCACATTCACAGACTAGAAGCAGATGTGTTCTCTCTCACCTGTAATGAGGTTAGAATATGAACATCTTCAATTGAAAAAGGACAGTTTTACTGCATCCAAGAAAAAAACTATTGTCCTTTTCTCACGAAATTGTTGTAGCAAAAATTACCAATGGTTTATGAAAAATGTAACTTCTTTGTTAATTTAAGTTCTTTTTGGATAATTTGGAAATGATTGTTTGTAGGCTACTTCCTTTCCTAGGAAGATTGTTGTGCAATCTTTTCTTGTAGACTTGAGGCAAGGTTCCATGTCCCCTTCTTGTTGGGTTCATATTTTTGATATTTAATTAACATGGTCGGGTTCAAGCAAAACCCCCCACACCTCAGGCCCACAACTAAGGTGATGGCTTAAACTAAAAAAAAAGGCACTTTACTTCCTATATCTCTACATCTTTGGACTGCTCAAAGAGAACATCTGCAGCAGGCATACCAAAGCAAGCACAAGCTTTAAAGTTCTAAAAAGGGGAAAATAATAGCATCTCTTTCCATGCAGAGTTCCCTGCTAGCATGATAAAATTTAAGCATAGCTTGCAGTATCAAATGACCTCGTCAATCAATTAAAGCAGGATGTAAGGGCAACGAGGATCAAGTTAGAAATCCTCAAGCTACCTAAACCAACCCATAGATGACTTAATCTGCTTGGCATCAACAACACAAATTATTACAAATAAATCATTGATTAGCATGCATAGTCTAACTAGAAACACAAAATATTACCGCTGAAGCATAGGATGAGCTTCGTGCAAGAAACTTGACAAAGTCTTGTTTCTTTATTTCAAAGTTGAACTTTGCATGGTCCAGTAATGTTTGTTCTCTCTGTAAATCATCCACAAATCTTGCCCTTTTCCACTGCAGCTCCTTCAACCGGATCTCAGTCTCATAATAGTTTTCAGGTACATTCGGCCTTCCAGAACTCATTGGAAATTTGATCTTGACTTCCCTAAAATGTACATGAGAAAGAAAGAATCCAAATGGTTCAGTGATGCAACACAAACAAACAACATATCCAGTGAAATCCCACAAGTGGGGTCTGGGCAGCCTTACCCCTACCTTGGGAAGGTAGAGAGGATAATGATTCAGTGAAGCAATCAACAAGAAAAATAAATTGTGCTGCAAATTCAAATACATCTAATGTATAAACATACAAACTCAAATACATATGATATATGAACATAGGAGTAGGATCAAGAACAACTCCTAGGAGACAGTGAGATTAAGATATCAATAATTGACAAACATCATTCAGGTAAATCTAAAGTTGTGTTAGACTCTGAACGTGATAAATCCTGAAAACTCCACCACCAAAATATAATATTCTAGATAATGTTTCCTGATTAACTTCTAAAATGTGTTGTAGACACCCACCCCACCCCCCCACACACACCCCTTTTAAAAAAATAATAATGATTCATTAAAGATGCCAATGGTCTGTTAATCATTTGAAATGAACATAGAAAGAGAAGAACATGATTTCATACACTATTCTATGCAGATTGAAAGAGGAAGTTAGTGAAAGGTCGAACTACTACACTCCACAAAGGTCAAGCAACATGTTCACAAAATAACATCAGATTTCCAACTAAGGCGCAAAGTTAGAGATCAAGTATATTACTTGATACTCAAAAAGGAACAAGTTAATAGGCAATCAATTCTTTAGGGTATCTTCACAAACAAGTTGAACTATGAAAGAAAGAAAAAGTTAAGAATAAAACAATGACGTTATTTAAGACAAGACTCTTTACCTCTCGCCTAGGGAGAATATACCACCACTCTTTATGATCCCACCATCCAACGATATGGCTCCATCAGCTATAAGAGGTAGTGCCTGCAGCATGTCAGCCCTTGTTTTGTATACTTGCAAACGTGAGAAGAGTCTATAGAAGAGGGTCTCTCTCAGGCCATAACCAGTGCTTGTGACACAATATAAGTTCGCAGTGTCGATATTGATCATATTGACAGCAAAACCAAGAAAACCAGGAGGAGTTTCCTCATTGAGGTATCTTGGCTTCTTTATGTCAAGCCTCCTCTGAGGGTCATCAGCAATAAATTTACCAGCATATGGTCTAAAACAATAATTCAAAAAGGAAAAAGAAAAGAGAGTAAAGAAGTGCTAAAGAATATGAGTAGCATTTGCAAGAAGAGATCATCAAAATATCAAACCTTAAGTCCTCAAGACACATTACGAGATATCTGTCATCCAAGGGTCTCCCAATTGGAGCTCCAAGTCCATGAAAACCAGAACTTTTATTTATACGACCTTCCCTATCATATGTTTCCAGTGCTTTAACTCCATCACGCGTCTTGCAAACAACTCCTAACATGGTTTCGAGCCCAAGATAATCCGAGAGAGATCTGAATTTCAAGATTATAATACAAATGTCAGTCATAATACTGTGAACTTCCATAACTTCTTTGGTAAAGTTATGGCAGCTGGGCCTAACTCAACCCCAAAATATAGCTTATGAGGGAGGGATTGCCCAAGTCCATATATGCAAACTACACGTCCATAGTGGGACTTTAACCCACTCTAACAATCTCTAAATGCCATGCTTCTTTCATCTTATATTCTCAAAATGCAGAGAACTATTCAGATTCTAACTCATGCGTCACGGCAAGACCTAATTTAAGCAAAGAGATGCTCATTATCATACAGAAAAGTGTGTCACATGCTAAGGGGTTATTCCAAGGTCAATTTTTTACAAAGTGAAGGTTCAAAAGTTTTAATCACAAGAAGATACCCAGTGAGAGGATAAAAGTAAAATATAGATATTATTATTATTATTAATAATAATATAGTTGGTACGACCACCAAGCCTATCTCGTAAGAAAGTGAGAGATGTTCAACTTCCAACAACCTTCTATCCTAATTCGCAACGTCCAAACCCTAATCACTCTTAAGTATACCTGTGACGGATTCAAAGACCAGAACATATCAAACTTTATGTCTTAAGTCTTCAACTTCACGCACGTTCAAAAAAGTCTTCACCTTCATGCAGCCACATACTGTCATCTTGATTGGGACAGAGTGAACAAATGCTATAATTTCTTGAACATGGCTGTAGAGAGCTAGCATATGAAGTGGACTCAAAGAACAGCTTATTCTTTTTTCTACTTTATCTATATTTTGTAGAGAACACCAGCAATTACCGGATGCTATGTTGAACTAACCTGCTGAGATTATCATCATCGACCTTCCCAAGCAAAGCAACAATTCCTATTATGTCCTTCATAAATGGAATCTGTGTAATCTGAGCTCCACTACGCTTTTGCAGCTGGACACAGATGGCAGCTGCAGATTTATCAAAACTTAAGATTTGTTCAATGGTCTCCTCCTCATTCTGCCCATTGGAAGATTCCTTATTTTCAGAACAAGTTTCACTTGCTGATTTAGTCGTGCCAAGAGCAACTACAATACACCACAAGCACAAGAAATCAAAATTAGGGAACAGTGCAAGGCATATGCAAAAAGGGAAAGAGAAACTGTTAAAGTGAATATTATAGTCTACATGGAGTGCTTCTAAAAAGGCAATACACAACATTAAACCCATGAACAATATATTAGGCCTCTGTTACTCAAACAAGCCGATGGATGAAATTTTGTGGTACAGGCATCACAAAATCCATATTTACTTGAAATGACAAAAACGTCCCTTGATATGAAAATCTTATAAATTTTGATTGTTTCCTTCCCATAAAGACAGAGTACAAGCATTATGTTCTAGGATACTTAAAAACAAAATAGCTACAGTAACCTTCTAAAATTTTGCACATGCATTTTACAGCACACCTAATTTAACTTGGAAAGAAGTAAACAGTACCTCGTATATCCAAAATTGAATCATCCAACTCGTTCTTCACAGCCTTCAAGTATTTGACATTATCTTCATGGTGCTTAATTTTAAGACCAAACTCCTGCATTGCATCCTCAAGTTTCTGCCAAAATTAAATGAGAGAGTCATGAAATTGACCCATCTACTAAGTTATCATTCTCAAAAAAAAAATTTGACCCATCTACTACACAATATATTATCATGTGCATTATCATGATATCATCTCAAATGATGGCTATAAGTACACATATCCTATACCTCCTGTCAAGACTATTGTGCGTAATACATCCATGAATGAAATAAAATAAACTAGGCAGATATCTTTCATAATCTTAACAACCTTGGAATTGCAGATGACTGCCTCAGCAGATCCATTTTGTATTGGATCACGATTGGCAGCAAAAATGGGGGAATTAATCTGGCCTCCTTGATTGAGCGATGGATCATGCACACCTAATGCCTTAGGACTGATTGGCAGCTGGAAAAGAAACGTAAAAGCAAACATCAGTTTATTAGAGTTGCTTATTAAGAAAAGATTCAACAAGTGTCTATTTTAAGGTCCTAGAGTTCTCACCATATATAAAGTGTAACAAGTAATAGTAAAGCGGAAATCGTACTTGCCAATATTTTTTATCTTTGTTTCATTTAGGGGGAACATAAAATATACTTCCCTTCTGAAAATATATTATGAAGGTTGAACAAAGATATCAATGGTGTCGTTGATAGTGATAATTCAAAGCCTGAGAGAGCTAACGCAAAATAATGACAAGCAGGAACAAGAGAAACAAGACAAGGGAGAAATCTAGGATCATAACGGGAAAATGATACATTATGAGAAGGATAATAAATTTGTGGATGTTATCAATGAAAACAATCCTGATGTTGAACCATCAGAGGAGAAACCCACCTGAGTAACTGCCAGAAGAGTTCAAGAAGGCAGGAGTAGAGCATAAGAGCAGGAGAATGAAGAGACACAATCAAATACATCAGACACATCACATAGTCAAGACAAAGATAAGGGATACAGGAGAGATCACACAACTCTGATCCAGAAACATATATGGACAAAGGCCAGATAGCTGCTAAGAATTTTGAAACAGGGGGGTTAAACGGGGAAGACAACAAGGAGGATCAAATAGATATTGGAGATAATGATGAAGTGACAGTGTAAAACAATACAAGCATACAAAAGGAAGAAGCCAGAAACAACAGGGTCAATCACTTAGACACACCTAAAAAGCAAGGAAAGAAAACAGACAAACAAAAGCAACCAGAGATAAGAGTGTGCCTCCTAAGCCAGCAAGGAGCGTGCAAGCAAACAAGGTTTGCAGGTGCCAAAGCTACTCACCAATGAATAATTCACTAATAAATATAAAGTTGGTAAAAACTCAACATGCCTTTGAAAGAGTTGCCGTGATGAATAGACAAAAAAACTTCAACTTTATAGTTCTGATGGAGCCTTTTAAACATGTTAGACACGTAGTACAGACAGTGATTAATAATGGGAACAAAAAGGCATAATATCAATGGGAAAATCTAGGTGTTTGTGATAGATGGATTTCAAGTTGAAACAATGATGGACATGGACCAGGTATTAACATTACAAGCGACTCAGATTACAGAAATATGCTAGTAATGACAAGAGATAGTAGAATAGAACTTTGAGATGCACTTTATGATCAATCTACTCATATATGAACTCCTTGGTTGGTAAGGGAAGATTTTAATGTGCTTGTGGATGAATATCATAAGTTTGGTGGGCTGAAAATGAAGACTTCTTGCTGCCTAAAGGAATGTCAATTATCAGATATGGGAGTCACTTCACTGGTAGCATGCTCCTTGATTGAATGGTAGATCAGATGAAACGTGCATTTCTAAAAGACTGAATAAATGTTTGCATAATCAGATATGAGTATGTTTCCTAACCTGGAAGTGGCACATTTAATTAAGCAAGGATCTAATCATGCACCTCTCTTAACGCATTACAAAGAGGATAGTAGAGTAACTAAGAATTTTTGGGTGGAACATGAGACATTCTGGGAGGTAGTCAGACAGAATTGGTCAAGGAACTTTGGTCCAGACCGTATGGTTATTGTACATAATAATTTGAAGAAGGTCAGCAAGGCATTGTCTAAAAGGAGTAGCAATTTATATGGTGACACACTCAAACAGATAGCAAACTCTAGAAGTAGTAGTTAAGGTCCATGAGCTGTAATTTGAACAAAATCCTACCCATGGAAACAGGAAGAGACTACAAAAATGTACAAGCTCAACTGATAAAATTCTATGATACGGTGGAAAAGTTTTGGAAGCAAAAAGCTGGAATGCAGTGGTTTCAAAATGGTGAATAGGAACACCTAGTTCTTTCATTCTCATGTAACTGATAAGAGAAATAAACTACAAATCAAGAAGATTAAAGATCCTAATGAAAACTTGCTGGATAACGAGGAGGATATCGTGCAGGAGGCTATAACATTTTACACATATTTATTGTTGAGGATCACATTCCAACAAACTTTGAGATGATACTGAATCATATACCTCAACTGATTAATGCAGAACTGAATAATTAGATTCATGAAATTCCAGAGATAGAAGATGTGAAGAGTTGTTATAAGTCTAAATGTAGATAGTTCAGGTGGTCCACATGGTTTCACTGGAAGCTCTACTGATACTGTTCGTACATAATTGAAACAGATGTGCTCACAACGATGCACTTTTACTTCCGTGACATAAATTACCGGGACATGTCACTGTCACATGCATAAATCTTGTGTTATTGCCCAAAATGGATATTGTGACCTTTTCAGATCAGTTTGAGCAACCTCACTCACATGAAAGATTTTCTCCAAGACCATACATGAATGATGAAAGACTGGTATACCTACTGCCAACAATCATCTCTCCAGCAAGCAGGTTTTATGGAAGGAAGAAGCATAGTTGAGAATATATTATTACTACAAAAAAATTGTGCATGATGTTAAGATAAAGCGTAACCCAACAGTGATACACTGGACATGACAAAGCATATGATCGAGTATTATGGGGTTTTTTTCTGTTTTTTTAGAAGGTAACAACTTGTATTCTATTCCAAAACAAAAATCAGAACCTGCCACAACAAGTTACAGGTTCCTAATTACAATTGTGGAGAGTACCAAGAAGATCTTTAATCCTATAGCAAAATTTACAAGGAACCTAAAAATGGGTTTTGGAGATTTGCTAATTGACGTGGTATACAGAAAAATCTCTAACAATAGGTATTTTATTCTAATGAATGGTAAGCCACAGGGTTACTTTAAATCTACTAGGGAAGTGAAGCAACTTTATTTATCATAGCTGCTAAATGCATGTCAAGAGCCTTCAACGCCTTACACAAGGATGAGAAGTTCAGAGGATTTGGAATGCCAAAAAGGAGCCCAAGAGTAAACCTCTTTGTGAGCATTTTGTGACAGTATTATGTGAGGTTATTCTATCTTCTAGATCTTTCTGAGATTATTAGAGTGTCAGCTCTTCTTTACTCTTAATAGCCATCACTGAAATGGTGAATTGCTCATCTCCACTTGTGGATGTAGGTCTGATTGGCCAACCATGTAATACTTTTTGTCCTTCATTCCATATTTCTCTTCCATATTCTTTTCTATAGAAAATGTTATTTCATTATAACAAAAGCACCAACCAAGTGCTGAAAAATGTACAGATATAGGTGTGTAAAAAACAAAAGAACAATCCCTTTCTAATCTTGTTGGGATTCTAAGGTGCAAAGTATTGACTCTGCTTCATTTACAAATTCTTCCTAGCACCGAAAAAGATGACAGAAGTGTACAGTTAAAGTTGCTGTATGGAGTTTGCTTTGTCTTCAAAACATCTAGAGTTCCTTTTTTTCGCTACAGTCGACCAGAATCCAAAGACACTGTGTTCCACCATATTCTGATTTATTGTCTTAGTGATAGGGGTGGCAAAAGGGCGGTGCGGGGCAGGTTGAGCTTGCCCCGCAAGCCGCCCCGCCCCGCATAACATTTTTTAGCATTTTCAACCCGCTCAGCCCTGACCCACATAAACCTGTCCCGCATATAACCCGGCCCCACTTAATTATTCTCATTTTTATTTGTCTAAATCATGCAATTATAACTTGCCTCAAATTTGAATATTTCAATTCACTTTTTCACCTATCCAGATACTATTTAATATAGTTACTGTTCTGAGATCCTATTTAATTTATAAGAATTCAATAACTTGTGTGTTTTAGAAAGAACGTTTTAAAAAAAAAAACAATCAAAATCAATAAAGACATCAACCATCGAATTTAACACTAAATCAAGCAATAGTTTTCTCTCATTATCGTTCCTAGTTTCAGAAACATTTAATTTGTATCCTATTCTGTTCTTCTTTGTTTCTCTTTTTGCTAATCATTTTGTTACAGTGTACAATGAAACTATAAAAATATTTTTTCAGTATGAGAAAATATGTCAAATTAATCGAATTAAGAAAATAATTTTTTTCTATTTATATGAGTATGTTTATTGTGATTTTTAAATACTAAGAGTTGTGAACCTGTCTCAAACTAACTACTAACTAGTACCATTCTATGAATATTAGAAGTCTATCAAATATTTTGAATTTGAGCACTTAAGCTATATATGGACTTCAAATCAATTTTGATTTTATATTTCATTTTTAATTAGTTTCAACTATCATATAACATATTTTGTTTATTCAAGGAAAATGAAGCTATGTTTACAGGGATGGAATTAAGAGAAAGAACCCGCAACCTGCCCGGCACCCGCATTATTTCTTTTCAAAAGAGTTCCAAACGCCCCGTCCCGGCCTACCCCACATAAAGTCAAACCAACCCCACCCTGCATTAGACAAAACCCGCTCCACCCAGTTGCCGTCCCTACCTAGTGAAGTCATCAGATTTACTTCTTCCTGAGGCTTCCCAGCCCCTGGATCCTCACTCAAGGATATTTTAACTCATTTTAATTTTTAGTGCATGAAAAGAAAAAGATCACTTGCTCTAAAAAGGAAAGGGAAGCTAAATATTGAAAAGGCTTGAGGATTGATAAAGCCGGGCGATAGCATAACTGGTGGTGGATCTTATTAGAGATCTTTTCTTTAAAGGAAAAGCATAACACGGTTTCACCTCACCGCTCTTGCTTTGTAAAATTTCCATTTCCACTAGATCCTAACATACTCCTTCCCACGTAATCATGATGTATAGTTGATTATCATATGAATCTCTAACTAGAACCCTAAATTCCCTGATACCTTAAACTGTCAAATGAGCATCAAAGTTGACAAAGAATTTTATCAGAACAGCTGCATGAAGGCTTAATCTGTTCCCATTAGCATTCATAAGTGTTTCTATGGTTTATATCACTTATCCTAAAACTCAATTGACAGAATGAGAATTTCAATTGAGTACAAAACTCAGTTAATTCACTAAACAATGCAAGGTAAAAACATAGGAGGAGGGAAGAGGGAAAGAGAGAACCTGAACCTTCTCATTGTCTATGGACATTCTCCGTTGGCCGCCGTCCATTGTTGGGTCGCCGGAGATTCCGAGAAGAGTGAGAGTATCGCCGTTAAGGGGGGAAGAGTGGAGGAGTTCTGACAGAAAAGTGAATATAGGGCTTCGGAAATGTAGGCGTTTTGGCATTTATTTGGTCAGAAAACTAATAACTCACACTCTACACGTGTTCAAAATTTTCAATATTTTTATTAGGTATTTCATTATTATTATTATTCTAGAAGCATCAAAAGTAGCAAAATATGACTCGTACATTCGCTTATATTTGATTTAATTATTGATATGCTTATTTATTAGTTAGTTTATTTCAGTCCATCATAATTTAGATCTATATTTAGGTCAGACTAATTCTTAATAAAAGTTTTAAAAATAATTTTTCAATCCCTTTGTTGGCTGTTTAAAAATTGTATAACGTTTTATAACTTAAGAGAAATAATGATATGATATTTGTGATGATTGAATATATTTTAGGTTAGTTCTTTTCGCTTTGAAAGTTAGATCAAAATCACAATTTGAAATTAATGAGGTCAAATTCTAGTTTTGATGATTTCGCTAGGTTTGAATTTATTACTTATGACTAGTATAGAAAATTCACACGATTTCCAAGAGGTTCGGGGAAGATTTGGACCCTTTAGCATTGTTCTAGTCTTTTTATAAGTTTAGAGTGGACCACATTAACATTTTGTAAAATAATTTTCTAATGGTAATTTGATGATTCAAACATGCACGGAACGTGTTTTATCATCGAGTTGCACATTAATTCATATTCAAGAGGTCTCAAACGAATTTGGATATTTATTGTGCTAATTTACTTGTATCTAAAATTGTTGATTTTTTTTTGTGCAGATCAAATCGTTCTTCGTATTTGTGAAGCTTTGGTCATATTTGCATAGAAGAATTTTTCAAAGCGCTCACGAAGAAGAGTTAATGGACCATGTCACATTATTCATCACATTTAGAGGGATATGATTGCTTTTGAGAGAGTCTAGGTCGGTTCGTTGGTTCACACTCACGAAAATGCTTGGTATTCAGACAAACAAAAATGTATTGTCAAATTTGGACATTTTATGTTTATTTGGGAGTTTTTTAGCTCAAAACGGAGAGATTTTAAAGTTTTTTGAAATATCATTGTGCTTGTAAGATTATAGTTCCCTTTTGGTAAATTTTCGTTGATATATCACTGATTTTATCGTTTGAATCATGTATGAACATAAAGAGTTGGAAGTTTTTTTTTACATGTAATTTGAAATTTCTTTTTTATGATTTGAGAGTCTATTTAAACTTCGTTTTCGATAAACCTTCTAATTTGAGTTCATTATCCTATGAGTAAATTTATTTTGAAGGAAAATTTTATATAGTTTCAAAGTCGGCTCATAGGATTAACCTTTTCAACTCAATTTTTTTTATCTAAATTTTTATATCACAACATGAGCATCGATAAAAACTCGTATTACGGGTGTACAAAATTGAATCAAATCGTAAATCGAGTCAAATCGGAAAAAAATTCGACTATATTTGGTTTGATTTGGTTTTAACTGATAAAAATCAAACCGAGATCAAACCAACCCGACATTATATATATAATTTTAAAATTTTATTTTATACATAAAAATATTTACTTTATATCATTTTAAAAAATTTCTTATACTAATTCATAGTTTTTATCTTTTAATATATTATTTCAAGTTTAAAATTTAGAATTCGAATTGGTCTAATAAATATTATAGTTAAAAATTAAATTAATACTGATGCAAAAAGAAAATCAATTCAACACTAAGAATGAGAATTATATTGAATATTTGTTCTTTAGAGCTAAATTGGTTAAGACAACTAAAATACATAATCTAATTTCATTTTTCTTAAATATTTAGTAATGTTACTAATACTTATTAAATTTATTTTAGCATGATTTAGTACTTTTAGATTATGATTATTTTCATTATAATTTTACATTATTTATTTTATATGACGATTTCATTATTATTTTTTAATGAATATTTTTGTGTCATCATACTCATCTCATATTTTGTGTTTTTTTTCTAAGAAACACCTTATATAATTGTATTTTGGTTGGAGTAAAGAAATATTTGGAGCACAAGTAAATTATATGTTTGTATGCGAACTTTACCAAAAACTTCAAGAATCTGGAAAAATTCGAAGTTTATTAGTTTGGTTTGATTTATAAATTTTAAAAAAAATTGACACAATGGTTTGATTTGGTATTTGAAAAATCGCCAGCCTGAGGTTGAAAAACCCAAAAAATTCTGAATTTTATTAGTTTGGTTTGGTATATAAATTTAAATTTTTTACACGAATAATTTAATTTGATATTTGAAAAACCCGAACAACCCAATCATGTACACCCCTAACTCGTATTCACTAGTAAATCAGAATTTTGATAGATTGAGCTCGTTTTGAGGCTTTAATAATAATAATAATAATAAATAATGTATTAGGGTTCATGGTATGTTTGCTCGAACAATATTCATGTTAGGTTATAACTTATTTTTCTTATGCTTAGCTTAGGCGAAACATACTGTATAGGGCATGTTAATTATTAATTGGGTAAAATAATAACCTTGAAGTATCACACAAATTGATTGTTATTATGTAATTTGAAATTTAAATTTTAGATGACATATAATTTATAATTTGAAATTCATTGCTAAATTTTACTTAATTTATGACATTTTATCGTACGTGAATTGAAATTACTCCCTCTGTTTTATATTTACTTACCTCGTATATTAAAATTGTTTCAATTATTGAAATTATTAAAGTTTTATTGTATTTTTCCGTTCCAACCTTGATAGTGATAGCTAGATAAAGTAATAATTAAATAAATAAATAGAATTTTAAAAAAATATACCTTTAATTAAAGATTTCTTTAAGATAAGTTTCTTGATTAAAGAAGGACCAAGTAACGAATTTAAAAATCTAAAAATATAGAAGAGCTCTAAATGTTAACTCCCTCGAAAATCTATCTTACACTCATTAATTTATATTTATGTTATTAAAGATGGATGATAAGGTATAATAATTTTTATTTTTTTTACATTATAAATGTTTGTTACTATGTAATCTTATATGTAAGATAATTAGTGTTTTAGTTTTAACGTCGGATAGATTTTAAGTATTATTTTATAAATTTAGTGATATAAAATTTCTGCGCAAAACACGAATAATTTTATATAAAAGAAAATCCTAAGTCCACTTATATGACACTTCTGAAAAGTTTGAAATGCTATTTATCTATTTTATCTTGTTTTGGGGCTTTTAACCTAATTTTTTCTTAATTTAAGTAGTATTTAATTTCTGGAAAAAATTTTCCAATTTATCTATAAATATTCTTTATTTATTGCTGATTATGTTTTATATTCCATATCAAGGCTAACACATCAAATTTAGCTTATGCTCCATTAGATGTTTCATTCTTTGAATGAGAACGTATATTAGTCTTTTTGGTTATATGTTCAAAGAAATTTGTCCTTTAATAATTGTAATCACTTAAAAAATTTAAAATAAATTTTCAAGAAATTATCACGCGAATGTCTACAAGAGACTTTAAATTTTTCTCCCATGAACATTAATTGTTGGCTATAAAGTTTTTTTATATGATGAATAGGTGGAGCCAGGTTATTCACGATTTCGTGCGTATGAAATTTAAATATGATATGTGAGTATGTTCATATTTTTTTATATGTGGTTTAGGAACTGATTTTTGAACGATAATGAATTTCTTTTCACAATTTTCTCTCTCTATATATTCTCCTCAAAAGTTAATTAATTGTTGTAATTTGTAACCACGTGTATACTTGTTGAGTTTTGATATATTTTTTTCTTGCTCTCGAGACTCTAGACTTGAAGCGTACTGAGCAGACAGTAAAATGATGTCTCCCGGAGACCATTCCCTGAAGAAGTTCTAAACTGCAAATGTTCAATAGGAACGAATATCATATTAACCGCATAGAGAAAATTTCAGGAAGAGTTTCTCCACTTGATAAAGTTGGGTGTGGAAAAACAACTTCTCTTTCGAGATCACTGCTGAGTCCCCATTTATATGGCCCAAAATAAAAAGGCATGGACCTTACCCTTTTTTTTCCACAGAGCATTGATCACACATGGATGAAACATGATGTGTTTACTGGATCGAGAGACCTAAAATTCATAAGAGTTGAAAACAGTTCGTATAAAGTAAACCAGAGAAAGAAATGCTTTAACCTTATATTGAACCTTGATGGAAATTCCAAGCTTAACTGCTAATATGTCAACAGCACTGGCGCAATTCACATTTCAATCCATTTGATAATTGTCAAGAGCTCTGGCGCTGCACGGGATTTGCATACTACTGCAACCAACTGATCTTCTCCAAGGTGTGTTGAAAGCATGCTATGGATAGGTAACATACGTAATTATATCCATACTGCCAAGGAAGTTCTTAAACTGAGTCATTTTTAAAGAAAAGGATACCAGCATCAACCTGCTAAGCTTATGGGTCTGAAACTCTCCAAGAATTGCAACCTTGCCAAGTATGCTGAGCAGCTTGTGGACAACAAGAGCTGCACTGTCTGCCTTTTCTTCAATCTTCTCCATAACCACTTCTTTATCATAGCCCACGTTGTGAAAAGAATCAAGACCGGTATAAACTGCATCCATGAGCATTTTACGTTAAAAAATTTGAAGATGCATTTAATGTCTAGAAAGAAGTTAAGACGGTATGTTGAGAATGAGGTACCACTCTACTACAAGTTACTGCAGGATCTCACTATGGCTGCATACACGGCGACAATAGATCATACACTGAGAAGAAAACATCATAAGGTAGTAGTGGTAAGTTATACACATATTACTTTATTTACAACAAGTAGCAGTGAGAGAGAAATATGTAGGTAGAGTATTGACTGCCTTTTTTACCTCTGTAATGGATTCTATATAGAAATAAAATCATCCTGCATTTTATGCCAAAAAGCTAACAACAATGCAATTATGAAATTCATAAGGTTCTTTAATTTGGAGTACAAAAACAGCTCGTAAAGAGAGGGGGGGGGGGGAGAGAGACAGGCTAGGTGCTTTTACTCAACTCGTGAGGGTTCATTTCTAGTTAGCAAGGATAAGGAAGCAAAGCTAGAGTCTTCTAATAATATGCTTGTCATAACGTGTGACTCTCTCCACTAAAAAGAAAAAATATATGAAAGAATAGCATTTTCAGCACATTTATACGAAGAAGTCTTATTATTATATTAGCATAGGTAGTCAACATTTTCTATTAGTTTTTTTCCATACATGCAAACACAATAAATGAAACCAAACAATCATAGTTAGCATATGGGCCCTAAAGCGAGTATCAAAACTTGGTGAGTGCTTGGCGCGCTTCAATGTCAGCATCAAGAGTCTAAGACACACTTTTCGTTATCAATGAACCTCTTATGAAGATGTAACACTAAGCAATTGATATTTTACTTCTATCGTACAAAAAATTCAATTTGTTTGTTCTTATATTTGTCATTCATGCTAATAATTATGGGCTAGTTTCAAATATATACAATAAAATTATTAGTTTACAGCTTGTTTGGATTGACTTTTCAGTTTTGACTTATAAGCCAAAAACCTTAAGTTACAACTCATACTTATGAATTTTGATTTATTTTTGTCATTTTATTTTAAAACTAAGTGCTTATACGTACTTTTTTAACTTATCCAAACACTATGAAACTGCTTAAAAACTATTTTATCTTAAAGCACTTAAAATAAATCAATCCAAACAGGTTCTGAAATAACCATATTTTATTTACATAATAATCAGCCAAAAGTCATAGAAAGTAATACACTGAGGGACAATGTGGTGTGAGTGATAGATATAAATAGTGATAGGATAAAGTTTTTGTATCTCTTTGGTTGCCATGTTTGGGGTAACTTATCCCACCATTTATATCATAGTGATGGGATAATTTATCCCATATAAATAGTGGGTAATTCCATGATAGCTAATCCAAGATAACTAATCATGGGATAGATTCTACAGATTCAGAGATTGTGTTTTAACGTAAAAGGCTTGATTTCATCCTTCCCAAGCTCCTCATTTTTCTTGCCTAACAAATTTCCAAAGTTTCAGATATTTCCATTTGAATACTTTAAATACAAGGAAGCAAATATGTAGATGTCAAATCTACGTGGAAGAAGAAGATCTATAATTGTCATCCCTGAGCTAGATTTGAAAGTTGGGTGGAAAGACATTGATAACAAGATACGGTTATTCATAAATGTCTCTTTACCATCATATTCAATTAAAGATAGACAGACAAAGAAATTCTATATTCAAGAGATGTCAGGAGAAGTAAATGGGGAAATATGAAATTTATTTGCACCTCCAATGAAAAAGTCATCAACACATTATAAAAAGTTAATCAGGAAAGATAATATAATTTTCTGGGAGATGAGTTTCAATATTTATCATGTACAAGTTTACGATATATTTTAGTGTTGGGAAAGACAAGGCACTAACAAAGAATGCCTGACAGGATAACGGCGGAAGAATACCCAAGTCTATACTTTCCCTTCTCGATTTGAACCAAGAGAAGATAAACAACCACAAGCAATATGATAGTAAGGCAGCAAGTGATTCAACCAAACAAATATAACAAGGCAATAATAAACTAATCACACAAGACACCAAGATTTACGTGGAAAACCCTTCGATGTGAAGAGTAAAAAACCACGGGACCAAAAGCTCCACTATAATCACCAAGAGTTACAATATTGTTCTCCAAAATTGGCCACAAAACAAGTGCCAAACAACGAGCAACAACAAAATAAGATTGCACCAAATCTAGAGAATTAAAGGAACAAAATCACCAATTTTGCAGCTACTGTTCACGACAGCAAAACTGAAGCTGCAGGCCACCAAATCCAACTCTATCAGTTCCTAATCAAAGATTGAGATGAAGATAATATGTTGTCCAAAAATCAGCTCAATCGGACAAGAAACGAAGCGGGAATCGCAATTTGAAGTTGGCTGTTAGGGCTGAATTTTGACTGCAAAAACTGCTCTCTTTTTGGCTGCTGAAAAAACTCTCTGTGCATATGAAAATAAGACCTAAATAGGCTTATATTTGCCTCATAAGAATGGGCCTATGGGCAAAAATGGGTTGGTCCAAATTGGACTTTTATTTATCCACATAGGAAGGGAAAAAAGGCCCATAACCCAACATTTAGATATACCTAAATACTTTTTGGTTATTATTTATATCTTAATCTCATTATCGTTGTTTTTAATCTTATTCTTGTGTTTATGTTTTATATGTAATTGAGTTAGTCTAGTTATATAGTAGATCTATTTGAATATGCAACACTTTATTTTTCTTGTTGATTGCTTCACTCAATCATTATCCTCTCTACCTTCCCAAGGTAGGGGTAAGGTTGCCTACACAACACTCTCCGAGGTTTTTGTTGTTTGTTTATTTTGCATCACTTAATCATTTGTATTCTATCTTTCTCGTGTATATTTTTTGTAAAGGGAAGTAAAGTAAAGATCAAATTTTCAAAGAGTTCTGGAAGGTTGAATCTACCTGAAAGCTATTTTGAAACTGGGTGACAGATGAAAGAGCTGAAGTGGAAAAGGGTGCGATTTACATAGAGAGCAAACATTGTTGACCGATGCAAAGATCAACTATGAAATAAGGAAACAAAAGTCTGTCAAGTTTCTTTCACAAAGATCATCCTATCTTTCAAGGATATATACTTGAGTGTGTCTAGTTAGACTATTCATCCTAGTAATGATGTTTTCATAATAATTAGTGTTATCGATGCCAAGCAGATATAAATTAAGTCATCTCTAAGTTGATTTATGTAAAAGCTTGAATATATAGCTTGCCAAAAGTCATAGAAAGTAATATACTAAATATACAATATAGCTTACCTATATCTGAGTTATACACTAACTATACAATATGATACACTCAAAAAGCTGAAAAATAACTTAACTATACATGAAGTATACATAGAGTGTTCAAACTCGATCAATTCTAAATCACTTCTAAACAATCCCAAAATTTTAGATCAGATATGAAATTTGTTCGATGATTCGAGTCTTTAGATATATATTTGCTAGTAATGATTCACATTTTCGATACATTAATATAAAAAAAGGAGAAAGAAGACGGCTAAGAAGAATGATGATGACGAAGACGGAAGCAGAGGGGGGGATTGTAGGAAGGAGGAAAAGAAGCCATTAATGGCAAAAATTGTTAGGAAGAAGAAGAAGGATATGTCCAACGTCCAATTTAGCCTCTTTTTTTTTTTTAATAAAAAAGACGAATAACAGGCCCTTTTGTATATTTTCCCCAATAATTATTTGTCTTGGATTAAACATATGCATAATTGTATTTTTTCACCCTTTACGTCGTTTTTCATTAAAGCCCACATCTTATTTTTACTTAGAAAAGCTCTAAAGAACCTTAACTGTTTGTTGCGCTTTTTGCTTTTCATAATACTAAGCATAGATGAAAAGTCTATCTCTTGTAGGTATCCTAGTAGACCTCTACTAAAAAAGACAACGAACACCCTAAATTAATTATGTCTATGCTTATTTAAACCTTCTAAAAAAAATGACAAACTCTTCTATTCTACTCTTTTTAGGAATTCAAACTATGAGGGTGATCAGTGCAGTTAGTCCCCTTCCTTTGTGGAGCAGGGCTTCCTTCATCTCTTACGAACAACAAATATGGTGCAAGATATTTTTTTATAAAGGTAATATACAAATATGGTGCAAGATGTGTTGAATCATATTTGCAACAGCCCCAGGATCAAAATGAGGAAAATACAACCAAAAAACAAACCCAACCTTTGCTCTGATTAAAGTTTCTCCTCTTCAACTATATACTAGGATATTTAACATTATGGCAAAAACTTCACAACTAAATGACTATTTAATACCTAGAATAAATTTCCAATTTATCTCTGTCTCCTCTTGGAACAAATTGCTTCAGCGGAACTTCAGAAGCTCCTGATTTGTCTAGCCTAAAAATGTCCAAAGATTCAAATATTGCCACTCGAATACTCCAAATACAAGGAAGCAAATATGTAGATGCCACAGAAGAAAGAAGATCTGTACTTGTGATTCATAAATGCTTCTCTACCATCGACATTCAATTCAGAGGCTGTCAGGAGCAGTAAATGGGGTAATATGGAATTTGTTAGCACCTCCAAAGAAGAAGGAACTGGTCTGTCAAAGGAAATGGAGAAGAACATTGGTGGCAAATCGTTCCAGCCTGCATTTGGTGGGTAGTCTCTTCTTTATTTAATGTAAACATGATCTTTTGGAGGATACATGGGATCGGTTGAAAAAGGACAGTCTTACTGCATCCTAGAAAAACCAATTTCATCCCTTTCTCGTGAAATTGTTTTAGCATCTCACTTCCTATATCTACATCGATCTTTAGACAGCTCAAGAAAACATTGATAACTGGCATACTAAGGCAAGCACAAGCTTAAACAGTTCCCAGGGGAAAAAAATAGGATCTCTTATCCATGCAGGGTTCTCACCTAACAAGATAAAATGCAAGTGCAGTCTGCAGCTATCAAATGACATCATCAATCAATTAAAGCAAGATGTACGGACAAAGAGTATCAAGTAAAAAGAGCTCAAGCAGTCATAGTCTAACTAAACACCCTCAAAGATAGGATGAGCTTTGTGAAAGAAACTTGACAAACTCTTCTTTCCTTATTTCAAAGTTGTTCTTAGCATTGGTCAGCAATGTTTGCTCTCTCTCTAGATCTTCCACACATCTTACCCTTTCCCACTTCAGCTCCTTCATCCGGATCTCAGTTTTAAAATAGCTTTCAGGTAGATATGACCTTCCACAACTCTTTGGAAATTTGATCTGTACTTCCCTTTACAAAAATAAACACGAGAAAGAAAGAATCCAAATGATTTAGTGATGTACAAACAAACAACAATACATCCTCACAAGTGGATCTAGTGGGGTGGAGTGTACACATCCATGCCCCTACCTTGGAAAGGTATGGAGGATAATGATTCAATGATACAATCAACAAGAAAAATAAAGTGTGCTGTCAATTCAAATAAATCTAATCTATAAACATACAAAATCAAATACATGTAATTTATAAGCGTAGGAATAGGATTAAAAACAACTCCCACGAGACATTGGATTAATATATAAGATATAAATAACTACCAGAAGTCATTCAGTGAATCTAAAATGTGTCGTAGACTCGGAACGTGATAAATCCTCAAGACTCCTCTCCCAGAAAATTATATTATAGATTATCTTTCCTGATTAACTTCTATAATGTGTTGCTGACTCTTACCCCCTTTAGATTAATGATTCATCAAAGATGCCAATGGTTTGTTAATCATTTTGAAATGAAAATGCATTACAAACAAATATAACAAAGGCTACCTTACAGAAGCTTCGCTGCAGATATAGTGAAAGAAATTGAAGAACATGCTTTCATGCACCATTCTATACAGATTGATTGAGTAAGTTCCTGAAAGGTCGAACTACTGAACTCCACAAAGGTCAAGCAACATGGTCAAAAAATAACACCAGCTTCCCAGTTCAGGCGTACAGTTAGAGATGAAGTATATTACTTGATACTAAAAAATGAACAAGTTAAGAGGCAATCAATTCCTTAAAGTATCTTCACAAACAAGTTGAACTATGAAGGAAGAAAAATTTATGAATATAAACGCACTACTTAAGATAAACCTCTTTACCTTTTGCCTAGGGAAAATAAACCACCACTCTTTATGATCCCACCATCCAATGATATGGCTCCATCAGCTATAAAGGGTAGTGCCTGCATCATCTCTACCCTTGTTTTGTATACTTGCAACTGTGAGAAGAGTCCATAGAAGAGGGTCTCTCTCAGGCCATGACCAGTGCTTGTAACACAATATAAGTTATCAGTGTCAATATTGATCATATTGACAGCAAAACCAAGAAAACCAGGAAGAGTTTCCCCGTTGACATATCTTGGCTTCTTTATGGACAGCCTTCTCTGAGGGTCATCAGCAATAAATTCACCGGTGTATGGTCTAAAATGATAAACCCAAAAATGAAAAAATAAGAGAGTAAAGAAGTGTTAAACAATATGAGATGTATTTGCAAGAAGAGATCATCATAACCACCAACCTTAAGTTCTCAAGACAGATTACAAGATATCGGTCATCCAAAGGTCTCCCAATTGAAGCTCCAACTCCATGAAGACCAGAACTTTTAATTATAAGACCTTCCTTATCATATGTTTCCAGTGCTTTAAGTCCATCACGCGTCTTGCAAACAACTGCTAACATGGTTTCTTGCCCAAGATAATCTGAGAGAGTCCTGGATTTCAGAGATTAAGATACAAATGTCATTCATAATACAGTGATTCTAAACAAAAATTGGTTAGCACAGTGAACTTCCATTATCTGCCTACTTTTTGGTAAAGATATAGCACTAGGGCCTCGCTCGACCCCAAAATATATCTCATGAGGGTAAGATTGCCCAAGCTCGTATATGCACACCGCACATTCATTCCCCAACTAATGTGGGGCTCTAACCTACTCGAACACCCCTTTCACGTCCAGGCTCAACTGGAACATGAACAGAAATCTCAAACAGGGACTGCCCTCGCACTGATATCATGTAAGGATATGGCACTTGGGCCAAACTTAAACCCAAAATCTAGCTCATGAGGGGAGGATTTCCATATACGCAAGCGCACATCCATTCCCCAACCAACATGGGACTTAACCCACTCTAACATTGTTTAAACGCCATGCTTCTTTCATTTTCAATCTCAAAATGAAAAGAACTATTCAGATACTAACTTCTACGTCATGACAAGACCTAGCTTTGAGCAAAGAGATGCTCATTTTAATACACAAAAGAGTCTCCACATGCTAAGGGGTTATTCCCAGGTCAATTGTACAAAGAAAAAGTCCAAAAGTATTTAACAACAATAGCAAAAACATACCTAGTGAGAGGATGAAAAGTGCAATAAGAATATTATTGTTAATGATAATAATAATAATATACTTAGTACGACCTAAGAAAGTGAGAAAACGTTCAACTACCAACTAACCTTCTACCCTAATCTGCGACCTCCAAACCCTAATCACTCAATACTAATGACAAATTCAAAGACCAGAACGTATCAAACTATTTGTCTCAAGTCTTCTCCATCAGGCAGCCACATACTGTCATTTTGATTGGGACAGAGTGAACGAGTGCTATAATCTCTTGAACAGGGACTAGCATGAAAAGTGGACTCATATAAAGCTCATTTCTTTTTCCTTCTTTGTCTATTTTATTGTACAAAACGTCAGCAATTACTAGATGCTATGTGAAACTAACCTGCTGAGATTGTCGTCGTCAACCTTCCCAAGCAAAGCAACAATTCCTATTATGTCCTTCATAAATGGAATATTTGTAATCTGAGCTCCAGTACGCTTTTGCAGCTGGACACAGATGGCAGCTGCAGATTTATCAAAACTAAAGATTTGTTCAATTGTTTCCTCCTCATTCTGCCCATTGAAAGATTCCTTATTTTCAGAATCAGTTCCACTTGCTGAATAAGTCTTGGCGAGAGCAGCTACAATACCCCACAAGCACAAGGCATTAAAATTGAGAAACAGTGAAAAGTCATATGACAAAAGGGAAAGAAAAAAGTTAAAGTGAATGCTATAGTCTACACTGTGTGCTTTTAATTAGGCAATACACAAAATTAAACCCATAAGCTCATTGAAACAAGTTGATGGCTGATACTCTGCACTACAGGTAATCACGAAATCTTACAATGGGTGATTTTACAGCACACCTAATTAAATTGAAAAGAAGGAAACAATACCTTCCAAATCCAAAATTGAATCATCCAACCTGTTCTTCTGACCCTCTAAGAATTTGATGTTATCATCATGGTGTTTAATTTGAAGACCCGTCTCCTTAATTGCATCCTCAAGTTTCTGCAGTAATTAAATGATGCAGTCATGAATATTGATCCATTTATTTCACAATATTTATTATGTTATTATCATCTCAAATGAAGGACGCTAGTAGATATATCTATACCTATCTATAAAGACTATTGTGTACATTGCATTGCATCCATGATGACAAAATAAAACAATCTAGGCAAATATCTTTGAAAATCATACTACCTTGGAATGGCAGATAACAGCCTCAGCGGTTCTATTTTGCATTATGTCCCGATTGCCAGCAAAAGTAAAGGAACTAATCTGACCTCCTTGATTGAGCGATGGATCATGCATAAGCGGTGCCTCAGGAACGACTCGTAGCTGGAAAAGTAATTTGTTAGAGTTGCTTACTAATAAAAAGTTCAACAAGTGTCTATTATAAGGTCCTAGAGTGCACACCACATCTACAGTGAACAAGTAATACTAATGCGCAAATCATACATGCCATTTTTTATATCTTTGTTTCATTAAGGAGGAACATAAAATATACTTTCCTTCTGAAAATACAAATGAAGGTTGAACATTCAGATTTCCACAACAGGATGCCAAAGTTTCTTCAGGAATTATTATACATAGATGGAACAGCCCTCATTTTTAGTAAATGTAAAACATGCGACCAACTACAGGGCAATCGAAAACAAACTTGACAATTTCAGTTACTAGTTGAAATACAGGCATCAACATTAACTAATGGAAGTGCTTTGAAGCTAAGTCCCTTAACTTTGTAGATATAAAATAAAAATTGGTAAAGAGGAGCCGCAAAGGGATTGATATTATTGAGTTTTGAGAGAAAAAAACTACTCACAAGTGCATTCTCAAACTGATCATCAATCTGCTTTTTGTCCATGAGCTTTTTGGCCAACTTCTTCTTGTACTTGGCTCCATTCCTAAGCTCTTCCTGTATTCGATCTTGAAGTTGATTTTGTTCCAGCTTCAACTCTTCGATTCTCTTCAATCTTTCTACTTTCTCAGGTGAGAGGAGTAACTGTCTTTCCAGACAGATGACTGGAAATAGAATATATGGATCCCTGAAGAAGATAAACACAGACATTAATCATTCAAGGCCCAAGGATGTCATGCAAAATCTACTCATAAATGGTAGAGAAGTAGGAAAAGAAAGTATATACTCAGATCCAGCAGATGCAGATACAACTCCATTTCCTCTCATCATTCCACCATCCAGGGAAACCGCACCATCTTCTATGCAGGAACTTGCCATGTAAAGGTGCTCACTAGACTTGTAGACTTGAAGCTTACCAAGCAGATGATAAAATAATGTCTCTCGGAGACCATGACCTGAAGCAGTTCTAAACTGCAAATATTCTTCAGGAAGGAATATCATGTTAACTGCGTAGCCCAAAAATCCTGGGGGAGTTTCTCTGTTTGATAAAGTAGGCTGTGGAATAGCAAGTTCTCTTTGGGGATCACTGCTGACGCCTTGCTTATATGGCCTGAAATAAAAAAGCTAGGACTTTACACATTGTTTCTTTTTTCAGAGAGCACTGACCAGACATGGTTGAAACATGATTTTTCAACTGGATCGAGAAACCAAAAATCCTAACAATTAATATCATTTAGTATGAAGTAAACCAGAGAAAGAAAGGTTTTTACTGTATATCCTCAAGGCATATAACCACATATAGACCCTTGATGGAAATTCCAAGCTTAGCTGCTAATATGTCAAGAACACTGGCGCAATTCACATTTCCATCCATTTGATTAATTTCAAGAGCTCTGGCAGCTGCACGGGATTTGCATACTACAGCAAGCATCTGATCTTCTCCAAGATAGGTCGAAAGCATGCTAAGGGAAGAAAACACACTCAGTTGCAACCATATAGACAAGGAAGTTCTTATACTTCATTTTAAAGAAAAGGATACCAGCACCAACCTGCTAAGCTTGTGGGTCCGAACCTCTCCAAGAAGTGCAACCACGCCAAGTATGTCATGAGCATATTCGAGATAAAGCTGTTCAGGTTTTGAGAAGCTGATCTGAGAAGCAGCTGTATATAACAGCTTTCCTTCTATCTGCACTGTCCGCCTTTCATTCTTTATCATAGACCAAGTCGTGATCATAAGACCAAGTCGTGAAAAGAATCAAGACCAATACAAGCTGCATCCATGACCATTTTCATGTTACAATTTCTAAGATGCATTTAATGTCTGTTGCTAATTAGGTATCACTCTTCAACAAGTAACCACATGATCTCTTTCAATTTAACAGATTGTTAAATTGCAAGACTAGTTATAGCACCAGGAGCAGAAAGTAAGGAGAAGTTCGGGGAGAACTCCAGAGACATAAGGAACAGAAAAGAAATGTCATCAGGAATACATTTAAATCATCCAAACTGAAGTAACAGAAACTTGCAAGAGTTGCACCATATTAATTTGTAGAGAAACTGAAAGCAAGCAAATATATCAGAACATATAACAGATATGGAATCTCCGCAAATAGTAATCTTTAGGTTTAAAGGTACAAGGTTTAATATCCGCAAATAGCACCACTGCCTTTTGCATGCGTCCCTGGAATTTGCAAAATGTTAAACATAAAGAAGAGATAATAAGTTAAGAGATGGTTACATGATGCACATAACATTGTTTTTTGATTTCATGTGTCAATTAAAAAATTTTCGGACTACATAAAGCCAAACCATTGCAGCAACACAGTAGCATGACAGAATCAGCTGAATTAATACCTCCCAAGTTGGACATCTCAAGTTCAA
Organism: Solanum habrochaites; assembly: GCA_027704765.1. Taxonomy (NCBI): domain Eukaryota; kingdom Viridiplantae; phylum Streptophyta; class Magnoliopsida; order Solanales; family Solanaceae; genus Solanum; species Solanum habrochaites. Next base: position 53,716,462 of record JAKWJA010002491.1, read on the forward strand.
TATTTGATTGCTTAATATTGAGTGATGCCACGTTTGCATCACATTGTCTGATGCATAGGCCATATCTGCAAATATCATCTCCAAGTTTCTGTCGATAAACGCACTCAAGCTTAGTGACAGTATACATAGCAATAAATGCAGCAATTAGAGATAGCGAACAAGCCAAAAAATTTGTAAAGGGGAGCCGCAGGGATTGATATTATTGTGTTTAGAAAGAAAAACTACTCACAAGTGCATCCTCGTTTGAAGGGCACGGGCAACATAAATATAAAGTGAAAAATGAAATAATAGTATGACTTCCTGGTAAGCTTGCTAATTGTACAGTTCTATAGCATCAAGTATCAATACACTTATCCTTTACCAATCAAAAAGTAATAGTAGAACTTTCAGGATTCTAGCGACCGCGATAGTACCACGCGCCAATTCGTGAGCCTGTTCCAGCTAGTTTTCGGGTGACTTGACTCGTGATTTAGAGACAATTCATACATTTTATACCAAATTTTGAGCACTTTTTGGTGACAATTGCACTATTGCCGATTGATATAAGTTTTCCAATTTCAATTTTGCCAAAGGATATACCCAAATATTTGGGTTGGATTAGAATGATAATGTCTCATCCCGGTTTAAAATAGCATATATCTTCCTTTTTCTATCTATGGTTGTCATTCGTCATTGTCCTTTTCTTGTGAGTCAACAAGATAGTTTATGACTTCCCCTCTAATAATCATTGGATACAGTTGTTCGTATTTTGTGATATATAAAGTGAGTTTCAGGTATATGACTACTCTTTGATGATCGTGACCATAAGCATATATATAGACGTTGATTGGGCAAGATCACCCTCTGATAGACGTTCCAGGTTTGGAATTTGTGTTTTAGTAGGAGGTACTTTGGTATCCTTTAAGTGTAAGATGCAAAGTGTGGTCGCTCAATCAAGTACAGAGGAGTACCATATCGAGCAATGGTTGCAGCAACTTGTGAGCTAGTTTTAATTAATTAGTTGTTTAGAGAATTAAAATGATCAAATAGAATTTGAGGGTCGATATACCCTTGGCGAGAAAGGAACTTGAGGATTTTATAACAAACCTTTCTGTTAAAGAAAAAGCATTTCACGGTTTCACCTCACCCACCCGTTTTTCCTTTGTAAAATTTCCATTTTTACTAGATCCTAACATCCTCCTTCCTACCTAATCATGGTATATATTGATACAGTTGGATATCATAAAAATCTCTAACTAAAACCCTAGATTCTCAGATACCATAAACTAACAGCTAAAGGACATCTAATTGACGAAGAATTCTATCAGAGAACCTGCACTTCTTTATCGATGTCCATTAGCATTAATTAAAGTATTTTTATGATTTATATATCTTATCCTGAAACTTGATTGAAAGAACGAGCAATTTCAATTTAGCAGAAAAGTCATTCAGTTGACTAAACAATTGAAGGTAAAACAGAGGGGGCAAAAGAGAGAAAGGAGAACCTGCACCTTCTCATTGTCTATGGACATTTTTTGTTGTTCGTCTTCCATCGTTGAATTACCGGAGATTTCGAGAAGAGCGAGACGGCGCCGTTGAGGGGAAGAGTGGGGAAGAACAATTTTGATATCAAAGTGAATATAGGGTTTTTTGGTGTGAAGGCGTTTTGGCATTTGTTTGGTGCATAGAATCTCAATTCTCAAGTAACTCACACTTGACAAGTGTACAATTTTTTCAATGTTTTTGCTAAAAAACAATAAATATAATATAAAAGTAATTTTATCTACACTAAAAGTATAGTCAAGTATTTATTCACATGAAAAATACTTTAAATTTAGTGATACAGGTAACAAAAATTGTTTTCAATAAAATAATTGTATGTATATATAATATATTGGACAAATAATATAGACTCGCGTATAAGTGGTGTATAACTATATATTAGATATTATACAATAAAGTATATATTGTACATTGATTTTTATTCCATATCAACCTCTCAATGTATTGATTCGTTTAATATGTCATTCATTTTTGCGGCAAATCCAACTCATGATTTTTTTTGTTAATTATGCAAGATATGAAAAGTATTAAATCATGATTTGGCAAAATTTTGTAGAAATATTTTCATGATAATTAGTAATTTGTGTATATTTCATTGATAGACATTCATTATTTCAAGAAGCTAGCTATCACTAAATAAGTAAAACTATCATTGTTTTTACCTGTTCTGTACTGCACAACAAGAGTTGAGTTCTATGGATTAATTTATTGACAAATTCTTTATAGCCACCTAGATGATCCGTGGAATTTTTTACAAGATGTAAAAAGATACAAATTCGAAAGAATTAAAGAAATCATGTGAAAGAGGAACGGGGGGACAAAATAAGGTTATTATATATTATGATAATGAACTAGTAGTTGGGCTAAATTTGATTCATTCAATAATCGAATAGTCATTTTGAGTAGTAAACTAATAATTTGACCAATTTGATTAGTAAAATAATCGAATAATCAATTCTTTTTATTTTTCCTTTATTCAAGTCTGGAGGTTGAAAAAATAGCAAAGTATGACCCATTTAATTCTTTTTATATTCACTTTGCTGTCAAAACTATTGTTTTCCATTCTTCCCCTCAAAGGCGCCAGTCTCACTTTTCTAGAAATCTCCGGCAATTCAACGATGGACGGCAAACGGAAAATGTCAATGGACAATGAGAAGGTGCAGGTTCTCCCTTTCCCTCTTTTATTCCCTCTGTTTTACCTTCAATTGTTTAGTGAATTAAATGACTTTTCTATTCAATTGAAGATGCTCATTCTGTCACTAGAGTTCCAGGATAACAGATATAAACATAAAAAAATATTTAATTATTGTTAATGGGCACCGATAAAGCCGTCATGCATGTGCTCTGATACAATTCTTCGTCAATTTCGATGTTCCTTTGGCTACTAGTTTATGGTATCAGAGAGTGTAAGGTCTTAGTTAAAGATTTTTATGATATCCAACTGTATCAATATATATCATGATTAGGGAGGAAGTAGGATGTTAGGATTTAGTGGAAATGAAAATTTTACAAAGAAAGAGCGGGGTGGGTAAAACCGTGAAATGCTTTTTATTTAATGCAACGGTCATAAAATCGACCACTTCCTTTCTCACCAGGGATATATCGATTTTTCAAAGTTTTAGTGCTCTAATCCAAACTAGCTCACGAGTTGCTACAACCATTGCTCGATAATGTATTTCTGACCTATCACAATATAACTGGTTTAAGACCAATCAAGGTTTATTGGGTTTGGTATGGTTCCTTTATACATTTATTTTTGGGGCTTAGCTAAAATTAGAAAAAGTAGATATTTTCAAAGAGGTCTGAGCCAAATAGGAGTTATTCTAGCTGTACCATCTATTGCGCTATGTAACTTGTATACTTTTTTGTGTGCACACAGACGCACAAAAGTTTTTTAATTTTTGCACAGTTATTTATTCAAGAAGATTTGCTAGGTGTATTGAAGAGGACAAGAAACAGGAAAATACAAACTCACCTTAAATTTCATGGTATATATGTCATGTGTAATATATTGGTCATAACTGCATTCTGTAATATATTGGTCATAATTGCATTCGGATGAAATAGCTCTGCCGCCTGAATTTAACTTCATCTCTATCTCTGTCTGCGGCTTGAATGGTATACGATTGCAGAATCTATCACGGCATGCAACACTGAAAACCTCTGGAAAACAAGAACCAACCCTGCCATATATACACATTTGGACAAAATCAAACATAACTTTGACAAGAATGAGCAAGACTTACATATAAACAGGTGAATGAAAAAGTCAGTCACATTTTGTTGAGTTAATGCAGGTGACTAATTACTTTCTCGTTCCTTCTGATATCTCCTTATAATTTCAAGCTTAAGAATTGTAATACAGAACATCAAAAGTATCCCAAGTATATATAACAATCTTATGACTCGGCGATGGAAATCTTTTCATTTTGCACAACTTATATAAGAAGTTACTTTAGACTTGAGAGCCCCACCTTACACCGTGTGTACTCTTCCCATCACTTACAAGTTCCCAACTATTAGGCTCAGACAATGCTTTCACGCGCACTTCCTTTACAGAAATTGTACAACTTTCTATCTGAAAAGAAGAGATCCAACCGCAAGGAAAATCAAGTGAAATACATTATTCCGTATATATTAAAATGGAGATCTGCAGATCATATAACTTACAAGAGAAAATCGAAATAGATAAATGCCTGCTGTCTGAAAAGGTTTTGGTGACTTCTTCTTCAGGGGAACATATATAGACCATGAAATCCTTTAAGCGATGAAGGATTCAATTGCCCAGGGTAAATATGTTGTTCTTTCACATTCTCATCTGCTTTAAATTTGATCTCTAGAGTCATCGCAAAATTTTCTTTCATGATGTATTTCTGATCCAAATTTTTGGATGCAGTAGCAGAAGTAAAAGAAGCTGGACAAACAACTGCAGTAATCTCGTCTGGAGGTTCATGTCCAGCATCAACATCCTGAGGTAGCGCCTGCAATTGCAACCAAATGAAGCTATTCAATAAAAACATATTAATGTGGTACAATCTAAGATTATACACAGCTGAAATCTGATCATTGTATTGTATTAGCTTTCTTATATACAGGAGTACTATTAAACAAGTGGTTAGAAGAAGCAAGCTGCTTTGTTAACTAAACCCCTCAATGTCCAATTCCAGACATTGCTCGGCGTCCAATATATCAATTGATGATGGTGTGGTTTTCTCTTGGTGTTTTAAAATTTGGTTCTCCCATACTGTATTATCAACAGATAAGCACTCAAAAGATGACATTAATTCTTCAGAAAAGATAGATATGTAGAGAGAGAGAGACACACACACATAATAAGAGCAACAGAGATGACCTCATTGCATATATAGTTGTGGGATATCATTTCAACAGTGCAAAACAAACCATAAGTCATGACCATTCTCTTTATTTGAAGGCTTGTTGCCAAAGTTCCTTAATGCAATGGTGAAAAGATGGTGATGTGCTAAGTCAGTCTGGGAAAATACATACAGAAGATTTCATGAGATTAAAAAATACCTATGGTTGTCCGCAAGGTTGTCCTAGATATGTAGACGTAGGTGAACGAGAAAGTTGCTAAAACAAACGGGATGGGAGGATCGACCCGTTCAGATAATTCCGAAGAAAGACTGTTGGCAGCAGGACAATACCAAATGCACGTCGCTGAGTATGAACTTTAAATTTTTGGTGGTGTAAAAAAAATCAGACCAAAGATGATTGGCATTAGAAATTTTTTGACTTCCTAAGGAACTATATTACTTGCATATTTAGAATTTCCACATAGTTAGTTCCTGCCTTGATACATAAGACATGTATATAAATATTCTCATTTTGCATTCCGGGAAATGAATTTCTATATGTACACGTGCTGACGTGCAATTAAATCCTTGGTCAAGTCGTCAGAATGCATTTAAGAAAGTTGTCTTGTACCTTTGACAGTGTTCGGTTGAAACCAGCATCGGTCTCTACAAGCAGAATATTGCTCAGTGATGCTTGGAAAAATGACAAAGCAATTGCTTATTCATTAATAAGAGAGCACTTGTTTTGTACAAATGGTTTTATACCTATGAAGCATTTAACTCTAAAGCAGCATCTCTTCAGGACTTCAGCCCTATCACTTTTTCTTAGCTTTGGTTCCATAAAAGGAGGCCAAGACTGAAAGATACAAAGCAGAAAATATAGTTGACATTTTTTAAGCTTGGGGGCATAATAAAAATAAGGAGAAAAAGTTAAAGATTGGGCAACAAGACAAAGGCGAGTAGTTCATATAGAATATCAATATACACGTAAATTACAGGCACGCATGTTCTTTCTTTCAAAGTTTGGAGATATATTATCATTAAGGTATTCTTTGGCAGACTGTAGTGATGGAATACAAGACTGGTTAATTATAATTTGTAAACTATGAATAACAGAAAGATTCTGATCTTACCTAACGAGCATCTGGAAGTAGACGACCCAACCGACGGACAGAAACATGGCTGAAAGTTTCAAAATTCTCGGTAATTCGATATCCATCTGCCTCTAGCTTTTCCAATATCACCTCAATACACTCTTTACCCTGCAATTAAAAGCATGAATCATCCTTCGAAATGTTTCAAGAGCAGACTCTTCTTTTTCTTATAAGTGTAGTACGACATCAAAAAGAAATTTCAAGGTTCAATGACACATAACAGAACTATACAATATAGTTTTATCTGCACCACCGGAAAATAAACACACTTCAGGCGAACATGTGCCTCGAAGGAGGATTTTGTTCCTGAGAAAATTGATCTCAGACTATATAATGCATAGACTACGATAACAGGATTTGAGAAAAACACTTGGCAGGTGTTTGTGGTGACAAATGATGCACATGTTACCTGAACATACTTTCAAACCACTGCTATCCTTTACGTGAAAGCTAAGTTGCATTACAAACTCTGGACCATTGCAGGACAGTAAGTTTGTGGTTGCCACCTCTCCACCTTCAATTTCTGCTAAATTAGTGCCATTGACCTCGTAGTTCATCTTCAAGAGGGGTCTCTAACATTTCCATCAGTCTAAATGAAAGAAAATATAAACGTAAGAAGAATAAGATAAAGAGATAGAACTGATACTAGCAAAGGAAGCAAATGATAAGAAGAGAGTAATATTAAACACATCCATTGAGGAACTCGATGTGATGAATTATAGGAAAAAGAAGCTCCACATTAATTTTAAAGATAAGACAGTTCGATGCAATCAGGCTCAGGAAGTAACATGCTGACTTTTCATCTACAAAAGCGAAGATCATGTATGTAATAGGTATACTAAAGTCCAGGGGGAGATTTAAGATGATTCTCAACAAATAGCAATCAATCGTCTGATACTGATTGGTATCTCCTGGTTTTCCTCCAAAAATATAAAGGAGTTCCTGAAGTGTGTGGCGTCTGTTTGCCTTTATAAAGACATCAACTGCAGGGATTAATAAAATTAATCAACTGCAGGGATTAATAAAATTATCCCTGAGTTATAAAAACATACAGATACCTGCGAAATTTTAGTAGCTCTGTTGGTTGGCTATCTAAACTTTGACATTGTTGGCTAGCAAGAGAAAGTATCTATTAGGATATCAAGCTAAATGTTAGGATGGGAAATGAACACAAACTTGACTTCATAGCAAGTCAGTGCAAAAATCTACTGTATAGGAAGATGATACTAAAGAACTTCAACAATCAAAAGATCAGCAAGAGTCCAGAAGAATATTTTACTTTAGTGAAGCTACCATCAACTGAGTCTCGTAGTTCATGCACCTCTCTTAACGCATTACAAAGAGGATAGTAGAGTAATTAAGAATCTTTCAGATTATAATTTTTGGGTGGAACATGAGACATTCTGAGAGGTAGTCAGACAGAATTGGTCAGGGAACTTTAGTCCAGACCGTATGGTTATTATACATAATAATTTGAAGAAGGTCTGCAAGGCATTGTCTAAAAGGAGTAGCAATTCATATGGTGACACACTCAAACAGATAGCAAACTTTAGAAGTAGTAGTTCAGGTCATGAGCTGGAATTTGAACAAAATCCTACCCATGGAAACAGGAAGAGGCTACAAAAATGTACAAGCTGAACTGATAAAATTCTATGATATGGTGGAAAAGTTTTGAAAGCAAAAAGCTGGAATGCAGTGGTTTCAAAATGGTGAATAGGAACACCCAGTTCTTTCATTCTCATGTAACTGATAAGAGAAATAAACTACTACTCAAGAAGATTAAAGATCCTAATGAGAACTTGCTGGATAAGGAGGAGGATATCGTGCAGGAGGCTATAACATTTTACACATATCAATTGTTGAGGATCACATTCCAACAAACTTTGAGATGATACTGAATCATATACCTCAACTGATTAATGCAGAACTGAATAATTAGATTCATGAAATTCCAGAGATAGAAGATGTGAAGAGTTGTTTTAAGTCTAAATGTAGATAGTTCAGGTGGTCCACATGGTTTCACTGCAAGCTCTACCGATACTGTTCGGACATAATTGAAACACGTGCTCACATCGATGCATTTTTTCTTCTGTGACATAAATTACCGGGACATGTCACTGTCACATGCATAAATCTCGTGTTATTGCCCAAAATAGACATTGTGACCATTTCAGATCAGTTTGAGCAACCTGACTCACATGAAAGATTTTCTCCAAGACCATACGTGAAAGACTGGTATACCTACTGCCAACAATCATCTCTCCAGCAAGCAGGTTTTATGGAAGGAAGAAGCATAGTTGAGAATATATGATTAGTACAAGAAATTGTGCATGATATTAAGATAAAGGGTAACCCAGCAGTGATACACTGGACATGACAAAGCATATGGTTGAGTTTTATGGGGTTTTTTTCTGTTTTTATTTTAAGAAGGTAACAACTTGTATTCTATTCCAAAACAAAAATCAGAACCTGCCACAACAAGTTACAGGTTCCTAGTTACAATTGTGGAGAGTTGTGGAGAGTACCAAGAAGATCTTTAATCCTATAGCAAAATTTACAAGGAACCTAAAAATGGGTTTTGGAGATTTGCTAATTGACGTGGTAAGTATACAGAAAAATCTCTAACAATAGGTATTTTATTCTAATGAATGGTAAGCCACAGGGTTACTTTAAATCTACTAGGGAAGTGAAGCAACTTTATTTATCATAGCTGCTAAATGCATGTCAAGAGCCTTCAACGCCTTACACAAGGATGAGAAGTTCAGAGGATTTGGAATGCCAAAAAGGAGCCCAAGAGTAAACCTCTTTGTGAGCATTTTGTGACAGTATTATGTGGTTATTCTATCTTCTAGATCTTTCTGAGATTATTAGAGTGTCAGCTCTTCTTTACTCTTAATAGCCATCACTGAAATGGTGAATTGCTCATCTCCACTTGTGGATGTAGGTCTGATTGGCCAACCATGTAATACTTTTTGTCCTTCACTCTATATTTCTCTTCCATATTCTTTTCTATAGAAAATGTTATTTCATTATAACAAAAGCACCAACCAAGTGCTGAAAAATGTACAGGTATAGGTGTGTAAAAAACAAAAGAACAATCCCTTTCTAATCTTGTTGGGATTCTAAGGTGCAAAGTATTGACTCTGCTTCATTTACAAATTCTTCCTAGCACCGAAAAAGATGACAGAAGTGTACAGTTAAAGTTGCTGTATGGAGTTTGCTTTGTCTTCAAAACATCTAGAGTTCCTTTCTTTCGCTACAGTCGACCAGAATCCAAAGACACTGTGTTCCACCATATTCTGATTTATTGTCTTAGTGATAGGGGTGGCAAAAGGGCGGTGCGGGTCAGGTTGAGCTTGCCCCGCAAGCCGCCCACCCCGCATAACATTTTTTAGCATTTTCAACCCGCTCAGACCTGACCCACATAAACCTGTCCCGCATATACCCGGCCCCACTTAATTATTCTCATTTTTATTTGTCTAAATCATGCAATTATAACTTGCCTCAAATTTGAATATTTCAATTCACTTTTTCACCAATCCAGATACTATTTAATATAGTTACTGTTCAGAGATCCTATTTAATTTAAAAGAATTCAATAACTTGTGTGTTTTAGAAAGAACGTTTTAAAAAAAAAACAATCAAAATCAATAAAGACATCAACCATCGAATTAAACACTAAATCAAGCAATAGTTTTCTCTCATTATCGTTCCTAGTTTCAGAAACATTTAATTTGTATCCTATTCTGTTCTTCTTTGTTTCTCTTTTTGCTAATCATTTTGTTACAGTGTACAATGAAATTATAAAAATATTTTTGCAGTAAGAGAAAATATGTCAAATTAATCGAATTAAGAAAATAATTTTTTTCTATTTATATGAGTATGTTTATTGTGATTTTTAAATACTAAGAGTTGTGAACCTGCCTCAAACTAACTACTAACTAGTACCATTCTATGAATATTAGAAGTCTATCAAATATTTTGAATTTGAGCACTTAAGCTATATATGGACTTCAAATCAATTTTGATTTTATATTTCATTTTTAATTAGTTTCAACTATCATATAACATATTATGTTTATTCAAGGAAAATGAAGCTATGTTTACAGGGATGGAATTAAGAGAAAGAACCCGCAACCTGCCCGGCACCCGCATTATTTCTTTTCAAAAGAGTTCCAAACGCCCCGTCCCGGCCTACCCCACATAAAGTCAAACCAACCCCACCCTGCATTAGACAAAACCCGCTCCACCCAGTTGCCGTCCCTACCTAGTGAAGTCATCAGATTTACTTCTTCCTGAGGCTTCCCAGCCCCTGGATCCTCACTCAAGGATATTTTAACTCATTTTAATTTTTAGTGCATGAAAAGAAAAAGATCACTTGCTCTAAAAAGGAAAGGGAAGCTAAATATTGAAAAGGCTTGAGGATTGATAAAGCCGGGCGATAGCATAACTGGTGGTGGATCTTATTAGAGATCTTTTCTTTAAAGGAAAAGCATAACACGGTTTCACCTCACCGCTCTTGCTTTGTAAAATTTCCATTTCCACTAGATCCTAACATACTCCTTCCCACGTAATCATGATGTATAGTTGATTATCATATGAATCTCTAACTAGAACCCTAAATTCCCTGATACCTTAAACTGTCAAATGAGCATCAAAGTTGACAAAGAATTTTATCAGAACAGCTGCATGAAGGCTTAATCTGTTCCCATTAGCATTCATAAGTGTTTCTATGGTTTATATCACTTATCCTAAAACTCAATTGACAGAATGAGAATTTCAATTGAGTACAAAACTCAGTTAATTCACTAAACAATGCAAGGTAAAAACATAGGAGGAGGGAAGAGGGAAAGAGAGAACCTGAACCTTCTCATTGTCTATGAACATTCTCCGTTGGCCGCCGTCCATTGTTGGGTCGCCGGAGATTCCGAGAAGAGTGAGAGTATCGCCGTTAAGGGGGGAAGAGAGGAGGAGTTCTGACAGAAAAGTGAATATAGGGCTTCGGAAATGTAGGCGTTTTGGCATTTATTTGGTCAGAAAACTAATAACTCACACTCTACACGTGTTCAAAATTTTCAATATTTTTATTAGTATTTCATTATTATTATTATTATTATTATTATTATTATTATTATTATTATTATTATTCTAGAAGCATCAAAAGTAGCAAAATATGACTCGTACATTCGCTTATATTTGATTTAATTATTGATATGCTTATTATTAGTTAGTTTATTTTAGTCCATCATAATTTAGATCTATATTTAGGTCAGATTAATTCATAATAAAAGTTTTAAAAATAATTTTTCAATCCCTTAGTTGGTTGTTTAAAAATTATATAACGTTTTATAACTTGAGAGAAAGAATGATATGATATTTGTGATGATTGAATATATTTTAGGTTAGTTATTTTCGCTTTGAAAGTTAGATCAAAATCACAATTTGAAATTAATGAGGTCAAATTCTAGTTTTGATGATTTCGCTAGGTTTGAATTTATTACTTATGACTAGTATAGAAAATTCACACGATTTCCCAGAGGTTCGGGGAAGATTTGGACCCTTTAGCATTGTTCTAGTCTTTTTATAAGTTTAGAGTGGACCAGGTTAACATTTTGTAAAATAATTTTTGAATGGTAATTTGATGATTCAAACATGCACGGAATGTGTTTTATCATCGAGTTGCACATTAATTCATATTCAAGAGGTCTCAAACGAATTTGGATATTTATTGTGCTAATTTACTTGTATCTAAAATTGTTGATTTTTTTTTTTGTGCAGATCAAATCGTTCTTCGTATTTGTGAAGCTTTGGTCATATTTGTATAGAAGAATTTTTCAGAGCGCTCACGAAGAAGAGTTAATGGACCATGTCACATTATTCATCACATTTAGAGGGATATGATTGCTTTTGAGAGAGTCTAGGTCGGTTCGTTGGTTCACACTCACGAAAAATGCTTGGTATTCAGATAAACAAAAATGTATTGTCAAATTTGGACATTTTATGTTTATTTGGGAGTTTTTTGGCTCAAAACGGAGAGATTTTAAAGTTTTTTGAAATATCATTGTGCTTGTAAGATTATAGTTCCCTTTTGGTAATTTTTCGTTGATATATCACTGATTTTATCGTTTGAATCATGTATGAACATAAAGAGTTGGAAGTTTTTTTTTACATGTAATTTGAAATTTCTTTTTTATGATTTGAGAGTCGATTTAAACTTCGTTTTCGATAAACCTTCTAATTTGAGTTCATTATCCTATGAGTAAATTTATTTTGAAGGAAAATTTTATATAGTTTCAAAGTCGGCTCATAGGATTAACCTTTTCAACTCAATTTTTTATCTAAATTTTTATATCACAACATGAGCATCGATAAAAACTCGTATCACGGGTGTACAAAATTGAATCAAATCGTAAATCGAGTCAAATCGGAAAAAAATTCGACTATATTTGGTTTGATTTGATTTTAACTGATAAAAATTAAACCGAGATCAAACCAACCCGACATTATATATATAATTTTAAAATTTTATTTTATACATAAAAATATTTACTTTATATCATTTTAAAAAATTTCTTATACTAATTCATAGTTTTTATCTTTTAATATATTATTTCATGTTTAAAATTTAGAATTCGGAATGGTCTAATAAATATTATAGTTTATAGATATTGATAATTATAGTAAAAATCAAATTAATACTGATGCAAAAAGAAAATCAATTCAACACTAAGAATGAGAATTATATTGAATATTTGTTCTTTAGAACTAAATTGGTTAAGACAACTAAAATACATAATCTAATTTCATTTTTCTTAAATATTTAGTAATGTTACTAATACTTATTAAATTTATTTTAGCATGATTTAGTACTTTTAGATTATGATTATTTTCATTATAATTTTACATTATTTATTTTATATGACGATTTCATTATTATTTTTTAATGAATATTTTTGTGTCATCATACTCATCTCATATTTTGTGTTTTTTTTCTAAGAAACACCTTATATAATTGTATTTTGGTTGGAGTAAAGAAATATTTGGAGCACAAGTAAATTATATGTTTGTATGCGAACTTTACCAAAAACTTCAAGAATCTGGAAAAATTCGAAGTTTATTAGTTTGGTTTGATTTATAAATTTTAAAAAAAATTGACACAATGGTTTGATTTGGTATTTGAAAAATCGCCAGCCTGAGGTTGAAAAACCCAAAAAATTCTGAATTTTATTAGTTTGGTTTGGTATATAAATTTAAATTTTTTACACGAATAATTTAATTTGATATTTGAAAAACCCGAACAACCCAATCATGTACACCCCTAACTCGTATTCACTAGTAAATCAGAATTTTGATAGATTGAGCTCGTTTTGAGGCTTTAATAATAATAATAATAAATAATGTATTAGGGTTCATGGTATGTTTGCTCGAACAATATTCATGTTAGGTTATAGCTTATTTTTCTTATGCTTAGCTTAGGCGAAACATACTGTATAGGGCATGTTAATTATTAATTGGGTAAAATAATAACCTTGGAGTATCACACAAATTGATTGTTATTATGTAATTTGAAATTTAAATTTTAGATGACATATAATTTATAATTTGAAATTCATTGCTAAATTTTACTTAATTTATGACATTTTATCGTACGTGAATTGAAATTACTCCCTCTGTTTTATATTTACTTACCTCATATATTAAAATTGTTTCAATTATTGAAATTATTAAAGTTTTATTGTATTTTTCCGTTCCAACATTGATAGTGATAGCTAGATAAAGTAATAATTAAAATAAATAAATAGAATTTTAAAAAAATATACCTTTAATTAAAGATTTCTTTAAGATAAGTTTCTTGAGTAAATAAGGACCAAGTAACGAATTTAAAAATCTAAAAATATAGAAGAGCTCTAAATGTTAACTCCCTCGAAAATCTATCTTACACTCATTAATTTATATTTATGTTATTAAAGATGGATGATAAGGTATAATAATTTTTATTTTTTTTACATTATAAATGTTTGTTACTATGTAATCTTATATGTAAGATAATTAGTGTTTTAGTTTTAACGTCGGATAGATTTTAAGTATTATTTTATAAATTTAGTGATATAAAATTTCTGCGCAAAACACGAATAATTTTATATAAAAGAGAATCCTAAGTCCACTTATATGACACTTCTGAAAAGTTTGAAATGCTATTTATCTATTTTATCTTGTTTTGGGGCTTTTTAACCTAATTTTTTTCTTAATTTAAGTAGTATTTAATTTCTGGAAAAAATTTCCAATTTATCTATAAATATTCTTTATTTATTGCTGATTATGTTTTATATTCCATATCAAGGCTAACACATCAAATTTAGCTTATGCTCCATTAGATGTTTCATTCTTTGAATGAGAACGTATATTAGTCTTTTTGGTTATATGTTCAAAGAAATTTGTCCTTTAATAATTGTAATCACTTAAAAAATTTTAAAATAAATTTTTCAAGAAATTATCACGCGAATGTCTACAAGAGACTTTAAATTTTTCTCCCATGAACATTAATTGTTGGCTATAAAGTTTTTTTATATGATGAATAGGTGGAGCCAGGTTATTCACGATTTCGTGCGTATGAAATTTAAATATGAAATGTGAGTATGTTCATGTTTTTTTTATATGTGGTTTAGGAACTGATTTTTGAACGATAATGAATTTCTTTTCACAATTTTCTCTCTCTATATATTCTCCTCAAAAGTTAATTAATTGTTGTAATTTGTAACCACGTGTATACTTGTTGAGTTTTGATTTTTTTTTTCTTGCTCTCGAGACTCTAGACTTGAAGCGTACTGAGCAGACAGTAAAATAATGTCTCCCGGAGACCATCCCCTGAAGAAGTTCTAAACTGCAAATGTTCAATAGGAACGAATATCATATTAACCGCATAGAGAAAATTTCAGGAAGAGTTTCTCCACTTGATAAAGTTGGGTGTGGAAAAACAACTTCTCTTTCGAGATCACTGCTGAGTCCCCATTTATATGGCCCAAAATAAAAAGGCATGGACCTTACCCTTTTTTTTTCCACAGAGCATTGATCACACATGGATGAAACATGATGTGTTTACTGGATCGAGAGACCTAAAATTCATAAGAGTTGAAAATAGTTCGTATAAAGTAAACCAGAGAAAGAAATGCTTTAACCTTATATTGAACCTTGATGGAAATTCCAAGCTTAACTGCTAATATGTCAACAGCACTGGCGCAATTCACATTTCAATCCATTTGATAATTGTCAAGAGCTCTGGCGCTGCACGGGATTTGCATACTACTGCAACCAACTGATCTTCTCCAAGGTGTGTTGAAAGCATGCTATGGATAGGTAACATACGTAATTATATCCATACTGCCAAGGAAGTTCTTAAACTGAGTCATTTTTAAAGAAAAGGATACCAGCATCAACCTGCTAAGCTTATGGGTCTGAAACTCTCCAAGAATTGCAACCTTGCCAAGTATGCTGAGCAGCTTGTGGACAACAAGAGCTGCACTGTCTGCCTTTTCTTCAATCTTCTCCATAACCACTTCTTTATCATAGCCCACGTTGTGAAAAGAATCAAGACCGGTATAAACTGCATCCATGAGCATTTTACGTTAAAAAATTTGAAGATGCATTTAATGTCTAGAAAGAAGTTAAGACGGTATGTTGAGAATGAGGTACCACTCTACTACAAGTTACTGCAGGATCTCACTATGGCTGCATACACGGCGACAATAGATCATACACTGAGAAGAAAACATCATAAGGTAGTAGTGGTAAGTTATACACATATTACTTTATTTACAACAAGTAGCAGTGAGAGAGAAATATGTAGGTAGAGTATTGACTGCCTTTTTTACCTCTGTAATGGATTCTATATAGAAATAAAATCATCCTGCATTTTATGCCAAAAAGCTAACAACAATGCAATTATGAAATTCATAAGGTTCTTTAATTTGGAGTACAAAAACAGCTCGTAAAGAGAGGGGGGGGGGGGGGGAGAGAGACAGGCTAGGTGCTTTTACTCAACTCGTGAGGGTTCATTTCTAGTTAGCAAGGATAAGGAAGCAAAGCTAGAGTCTTCTAATAATATGCTTGTCATAACGTGTGACTCTCTCCACTAAAAAGAAAAAATATATGAAAGAATAGCATTTTCAGCACATTTATACGAAGAAGTCTTTATTATTATATTAGCATAGGTAGTCAACATTTTCTATTAGTTTTTTTCCATACATGCAAACACAATAAATGAAACCAAACAATCATAGTTAGCATATGGGCCCTAAAGCGAGTATCAAAACTTGTTGAGCGCTTTGCGCGCTTTAATGTCAGCATCAAGAGTCTAAGACACACTTTTCGTTATCAATGAACCTCTTATGAAGATGTAACACTAAGCAATTGATATTTTACTTCTATCGTACAAAAAATTCAATTTGTTTGTTCTTATATTTGTCATTCATGCTAATAATTATGGGCTAGTTTCAAATATATACAATAAAATTATTAGTTTACAGCTTGTTTGGATTGGCTTTTCAGTTTTGACTTATAAGCCAAAAACCTTAAGTTACAACTCATACTTATGAATTTTGATTTATTTTTGTCATTTTATTTTAAAACTAAGTGCTTATACGTACTTTTTTAACTTATCCAAACACTATGAAACTGCTTAAAAGCTATTTTATCTTAAAACACTTAAAATAAATCAATCCAAACAGGTTCTGAAATAACCATATTTTATTTACATAATAATCAGTCAAAAGTCATAGAAAGTAATACACTGAGGGACAATGTGGTGTGAGTGATAGATATAAATAGTGATAGGATAAAGTTTTTGTATCTCTTTGGTTGCCATGTTTGGGGTAACTTATCCCACCATTTATATCATAGTGATAGGATAATTTATCCCATATAAATAGTGGGTAATTCCATGATAGCTAATCCAAGATAACTAATCATGGGATAACTTGTTTGCAAACAAACAACCTCTAACTATACAATATATATTACCTATACACGAGTAGTACACTGACTATACATTATGATACACTCAAAAGCTTAAAAGTAACTCAACTAACCATGAAGATTACATTGAGTATTCAGTTTCAATCAACACAAAATCACCTCCAAACAGTTTCAAATTTTAGATATGAAATTCGCTCGATGATTTGAGTTCTTTGATATATAATTCGATTGAAATGATTCACGTATTCTATACATTAAATAAAAAAGAAAGAAGAAGAAGACAACAACGAAGAAGAAAAAGACGACGACAACGAAGAAGTGGTAGGCTCATTGGTCTCCGGACTCATTAGGTAAAAGAGGTGGCTTGCCCCCCCCCCCCATCATGAGTGTATGTTGCTTCGCGATTAGTAGTCCTCTTTCACCGAGATGCCTTTCAAAAAAGATTTTTCCCTCATCAAAACAAGACCCACTATCGGAGATATAGCCGAGTTGGGCATGGAAGGAATTCCGCGATAGATTCTACAGATTCAGAGATTGTGTTTTAACGTAAAAGGCTTGATTTCATCCTTCCCAAGCTCCTCATTTTTCTTGCCTAACAAATTTCCAAAGTTTCAGATATTTCCATTTGAATACTTTAAATACAAGGAAGCAAATATGTAGATGTCAAATCTACGTGGAAGAAGAAGATCTATAATTGTCATCCCTGAGCTAGATTTGAAAGTTGGGTGGAAAGACATTGATAACAAGATACGGTTATTCATAAATGTCTCTTTACCATCATATTCAATTAAAGATAGACAGACAAAGAAATTCTATATTCAAGAGATGTCAGGAGAAGTAAATGGGGAAATATGAAATTTATTTGCACCTCCAATGAAAAAAGTCATCAACACATTATAAAAAGTTAATCAGGAAAGATAATATAATTTTCTGGGAGATGAGTTTCAATATTTATCATGTACAAGTTTACGATATATTTTAGTGTTGGGAAAGACAAGGCACTAACAAAGAATGCCTGACAGGATAACGGCGGAAGAATACCCAAGTCTATACTTTCCCTTCTCGATTTGAACCAAGAGAAGATAAACAACCACAAGCAATATGATAGTAAGGCAGCAAGTGATTCAACCAAACAAATATAACAAGGCAATAATAAACTAATCACACAAGACACCAAGATTTACGTGGAAAACCCTTCGATGTGAAGAGTAAAAAACCACGGGACCAAAAGCTCCACTATAATCACCAAGAGTTACAATATTGTTCTCCAAAATTGGCCACAAAACAAGTGCCAAACAACGAGCAACAACAAAATAAGATTGCACCAAATCTAGAGAATTAAAGGAACAAAATCACCAATTTTGCAGCTACTGTTCACGACAGCAAAACTGAAGCTGCAGGCCACCAAATCCAACTCTATCAGTTCCTAATCAAAGATTGAGATGAAGATAATATGTTGTCCAAAAATCAGCTCAATCGGACAAGAAACGAAGCGGGAATCGCAATTTGAAGTTGGCTGTTAGGGCTGAATTTTGACTGCAAAAACTGCTCTCTTTTTGGCTGCTGAAAAAACTCTCTGTGCATATGAAAATAAGACCTAAATAGGCTTATATTTGCCTCATAAGAATGGGCCTATGGGCAAAAATGGGTTGGTCCAAATTGGACTTTTATTTATCCACATAGGAAGGGAAAAAAGGCCCATAACCCAACATTTAGATATACCTAAATACTTTTTGGTTATTATTTATATCTTAATCTCATTATCGTTGTTTTTAATCTTATTCTTGTGTTTATGTTTTATATGTAATTGAGTTAGTCTAGTTATATAGTAGATCTATTTGAATATGCAACACTTTATTTTTCTTGTTGATTGCTTCACTCAATCATTATCCTCTCTACCTTCCCAAGGTAGGGGTAAGGTTGCCTACACAACACTCTCCGAGGTTTTTGTTGTTTGTTTATTTTGCATCACTTAATCATTTGTATTCTATCTTTCTCGTGTATATTTTTTGTAAAGGGAAGTAAAGTAAAGATCAAATTTTCAAAGAGTTCTGGAAGGTTGAATCTACCTGAAAGCTATTTTGAAACTGGGTGACAGATGAAAGAGCTGAAGTGGAAAAGGGTGCGATTTACATAGAGAGCAAACATTGTTGACCGATGCAAAGATCAACTATGAAATAAGGAAACAAAAGTCTGTCAAGTTTCTTTCACAAAGATCATCCTATCTTTCAAGGATATATACTTGAGTGTGTCTAGTTAGACTATTCATCCTAGTAATGATGTTTTCATAATAATTAGTGTTATCGATGCCAAGCAGATATAAATTAAGTCATCTCTAAGTTGATTTATGTAAAAGCTTGAATATATAGCTTGCCAAAAGTCATAGAAAGTAATATACTAAATATACAATATAGCTTACCTATATCTGAGTTATACACTAACTATACAATATGATACACTCAAAAAGCTGAAAAATAACTTAACTATACATGAAGTATACATAGAGTGTTCAAACTCGATCAATTCTAAATCACTTCTAAACAATCCCAAAATTTTAGATCAGATATGAAATTTGTTCGATGATTCGAGTCTTTAGATATATATTTGCTAGTAATGATTCACATTTTCGATACATTAATATAAAAAAAAGGAGAAAGAAGACGACTAAGAAGAATGATGATGACGAAGACGGAAGCAGAGGGGGGGATTGTAGGAAGGAGGAAAAGAAGCCATTAATGGCAAAAATTGTTAGGAAGAAGAAAAAGGATATGTCCAACGTCCAATTTAGCCTCTTTTTTTTTTTAATAAAAAAGACGAATAACAGGCCCTTTTGTATATTTTCCCCAATAATTATTTGTCTTGGATTAAACATATGCATAATTGTATTTTTTCACCCTTTACGTCGTTTTTCATTAAAGCCCACATCTTATTTTTACTTAGAAAAGCTCTAAAGAACCTTAACTGTTTGTTGCGCTTTTTGCTTTTCATAATACTAAGCATAGATGAAAAGTCTATCTCTTGTAGGTATCCTAGTAGACCTCTACTAAAAAAGACAACGAACACCCTAAATTAATTATGTCTATGCTTATTTAAACCTTCTAAAAAAAATGACAAACTCTTCTATTCTACTCTTTTTAGGAATTCAAACTATGAGGGTGATCAGTGCAGTTAGTCCCCTTCCTTTGTGGAGCAGGGCTTCCTTCATCTCTTACGAACAACAAATATGGTGCAAGATATTTTTTTATAAAGGTAATATACAAATATGGTGCAAGATGTGTTGAATCATATTTGCAACAGCCCCAGGATCAAAATGAGGAAAATACAACCAAAAAACAAACCCAACCTTTGCTCTGATTAAAGTTTCTCCTCTTCAACTATATACTAGGATATTTAACATTATGGCAAAAACTTCACAACTAAATGACTATTTAATACCTAGAATAAATTTCCAATTTATCTCTGTCTCCTCTTGGAACAAATTGCTTCAGCGGAACTTCAGAAGCTCCTGATTTGTCTAGCCTAAAAAATGTCCAAAGATTCAAATATTGCCACTCGAATACTCCAAATACAAGGAAGCAAATATGTAGATGCCACAGAAGAAAGAAGATCTGTACTTGTGATTCATAAATGCTTCTCTACCATCGACATTCAATTCAGAGGCTGTCAGGAGCAGTAAATGGGGTAATATGGAATTTGTTAGCACCTCCAAAGAAGAAGGAACTGGTCTGTCAAAGGAAATGGAGAAGAACATTGGTGGCAAATCGTTCCAGCCTGCATTTGGTGGGTAGTCTCTTCTTTATTTAATGTAAACATGATCTTTTGGAGGATACATGGGATCGGTTGAAAAAGGACAGTCTTACTGCATCCTAGAAAAACCAATTTCATCCCTTTCTCGTGAAATTGTTTTAGCATCTCACTTCCTATATCTACATCGATCTTTAGACAGCTCAAGAAAACATTGATAACTGGCATACTAAGGCAAGCACAAGCTTAAACAGTTCCCAGGGGAAAAAAATAGGATCTCTTATCCATGCAGGGTTCTCACCTAACAAGATAAAATGCAAGTGCAGTCTGCAGCTATCAAATGACATCATCAATCAATTAAAGCAAGATGTACGGACAAAGAGTATCAAGTAAAAAGAGCTCAAGCAGTCATAGTCTAACTAAACACCCTCAAAGATAGGATGAGCTTTGTGAAAGAAACTTGACAAACTCTTCTTTCCTTATTTCAAAGTTGTTCTTAGCATTGGTCAGCAATGTTTGCTCTCTCTCTAGATCTTCCACACATCTTACCCTTTCCCACTTCAGCTCCTTCATCCGGATCTCAGTTTTAAAATAGCTTTCAGGTAGATATGACCTTCCACAACTCTTTGGAAATTTGATCTGTACTTCCCTTTACAAAAATAAACACGAGAAAGAAAGAATCCAAATGATTTAGTGATGTACAAACAAACAACAATACATCCTCACAAGTGGATCTAGTGGGGTGGAGTGTACACATCCATGCCCCTACCTTGGAAAGGTATGGAGGATAATGATTCAATGATACAATCAACAAGAAAAATAAAGTGTGCTGTCAATTCAAATAAATCTAATCTATAAACATACAAAATCAAATACATGTAATTTATAAGCGTAGGAATAGGATTAAAAACAACTCCCACGAGACATTGGATTAATATATAAGATATAAATAACTACCAGAAGTCATTCAGTGAATCTAAAATGTGTCGTAGACTCGGAACGTGATAAATCCTCAAGACTCCTCTCCCAGAAAATTATATTATAGATTATCTTTCCTGATTAACTTCTATAATGTGTTGCTGACTCTTACCCCCTTTAGATTAATGATTCATCAAAGATGCCAATGGTTTGTTAATCATTTTGAAATGAAAATGCATTACAAACAAATATAACAAAGGCTACCTTACAGAAGCTTCGCTGCAGATATAGTGAAAGAAATTGAAGAACATGCTTTCATGCACCATTCTATACAGATTGATTGAGTAAGTTCCTGAAAGGTCGAACTACTGAACTCCACAAAGGTCAAGCAACATGGTCAAAAAATAACACCAGCTTCCCAGTTCAGGCGTACAGTTAGAGATGAAGTATATTACTTGATACTAAAAAATGAACAAGTTAAGAGGCAATCAATTCCTTAAAGTATCTTCACAAACAAGTTGAACTATGAAGGAAGAAAAATTTATGAATATAAACGCACTACTTAAGATAAACCTCTTTACCTTTTGCCTAGGGAAAATAAACCACCACTCTTTATGATCCCACCATCCAATGATATGGCTCCATCAGCTATAAAGGGTAGTGCCTGCATCATCTCTACCCTTGTTTTGTATACTTGCAACTGTGAGAAGAGTCCATAGAAGAGGGTCTCTCTCAGGCCATGACCAGTGCTTGTAACACAATATAAGTTATCAGTGTCAATATTGATCATATTGACAGCAAAACCAAGAAAACCAGGAAGAGTTTCCCCGTTGACATATCTTGGCTTCTTTATGGACAGCCTTCTCTGAGGGTCATCAGCAATAAATTCACCGGTGTATGGTCTAAAATGATAAACCCAAAAATGAAAAAATAAGAGAGTAAAGAAGTGTTAAACAATATGAGATGTATTTGCAAGAAGAGATCATCATAACCACCAACCTTAAGTTCTCAAGACAGATTACAAGATATCGGTCATCCAAAGGTCTCCCAATTGAAGCTCCAACTCCATGAAGACCAGAACTTTTAATTATAAGACCTTCCTTATCATATGTTTCCAGTGCTTTAAGTCCATCACGCGTCTTGCAAACAACTGCTAACATGGATTCTTGCCCAAGATAATCTGAGAGAGTCCTGGATTTCAGAGATTAAGATACAAATGTCATTCATAATACAGTGATTCTAAACAAAAATTGGTTAGCACAGTGAACTTCCATTATCTGCCTACTTTTTGGTAAAGATATAGCACTAGGGCCTCGCTCGACCCCAAAATATATCTCATGAGGGTAAGATTGCCCAAGCTCGTATATGCACACCGCACATTCATTCCCCAACTAATGTGGGGCTCTAACCTACTCGAACACCCCTTTCACGTCCAGGCTCAACTGGAACATGAACAGAAATCTCAAACAGGGACTGCCCTCGCACTGATATCATGTAAGGATATGGCACTTGGGCCAAACTTAAACCCAAAATCTAGCTCATGAGGGGAGGATTTCCATATACGCAAGCGCACATCCATTCCCCAACCAACATGGGACTTAACCCACTCTAACATTGTTTAAACGCCATGCTTCTTTCATTTTCAATCTCAAAATGAAAAGAACTATTCAGATACTAACTTCTACGTCATGACAAGACCTAGCTTTGAGCAAAGAGATGCTCATTTTAATACACAAAAGAGTCTCCACATGCTAAGGGGTTATTCCCAGGTCAATTGTACAAAGAAAAAGTCCAAAAGTATTTAACAACAATAGCAAAAACATACCTAGTGAGAGGATGAAAAGTGCAATAAGAATATTATTGTTAATGATAATAATAATAATATACTTAGTACGACCTAAGAAAGTGAGAAAACGTTCAACTACCAACTAACCTTCTACCCTAATCTGCGACCTCCAAACCCTAATCACTCAATACTAATGACAAATTCAAAGACCAGAACGTATCAAACTATTTGTCTCAAGTCTTCTCCATCAGGCAGCCACATACTGTCATTTTGATTGGGACAGAGTGAACGAGTGCTATAATCTCTTGAACAGGGACTAGCATGAAAGTGGACTCATATAAAGCTCATTTCTTTTTCCTTCTTTGTCTATTTTATTGTACAAAACGTCAGCAATTACTAGATGCTATGTGAAACTAACCTGCTGAGATTGTCGTCGTCAACCTTCCCAAGCAAAGCAACAATTCCTATTATGTCCTTCATAAATGGAATATTTGTAATCTGAGCTCCAGTACGCTTTTGCAGCTGGACACAGATGGCAGCTGCAGATTTATCAAAACTAAAGATTTGTTCAATTGTTTCCTCCTCATTCTGCCCATTGAAAGATTCCTTATTTTCAGAATCAGTTCCACTTGCTGAATAAGTCTTGGCGAGAGCAGCTACAATACCCCACAAGCACAAGGCATTAAAATTGAGAAACAGTGAAAAGTCATATGACAAAAGGGAAAGAAAAAAGTTAAAGTGAATGCTATAGTCTACACTGTGTGCTTTTAATTAGGCAATACACAAAATTAAACCCATAAGCTCATTGAAACAAGTTGATGGCTGATACTCTGCACTACAGGTAATCACGAAATCTTACAATGGGTGATTTTACAGCACACCTAATTAAATTGAAAAGAAGGAAACAATACCTTCCAAATCCAAAATTGAATCATCCAACCTGTTCTTCTGACCCTCTAAGAATTTGATGTTATCATCATGGTGTTTAATTTGAAGACCCGTCTCCTTAATTGCATCCTCAAGTTTCTGCAGTAATTAAATGATGCAGTCATGAATATTGATCCATTTATTTCACAATATATTATTATGTTATTATCATCTCAAATGAAGGACGCTAGTAGATATATCTATACCTATCTATAAAGACTATTGTGTACATTGCATTGCATCCATGATGACAAAATAAAACAATCTAGGCAAATATCTTTGAAAATCATACTACCTTGGAATGGCAGATAACAGCCTCAGCGGTTCTATTTTGCATTATGTCCCGATTGCCAGCAAAAGTAAAGGAACTAATCTGACCTCCTTGATTGAGCGATGGATCATGCATAAGCGGTGCCTCAGGAACGACTCGTAGCTGGAAAAGTAATTTGTTAGAGTTGCTTACTAATAAAAGTTCAACAAGTGTCTAGTATAAGGTCCTAGAGTGCACACCACATCTACAGTGAACAAGTAATACTAATGCGCAAATCATACATGCCATTTTTTATATCTTTGTTTCATTAAGGAGGAACATAAAATATACTTTCCTTCTGAAAATACAAATGAAGGTTGAACATTCAGATTTCCACAACAGGATGCCAAAGTTTCTTCAGGAATTATTATACATAGATGGAACAGCCCTCATTTTTAGTAAATGTAGAACATGCGACCAACTACAGGGCAATCGAAAACAAACTTGACAATTTCAGTTACTAGTTGAAATACAGGCATCAACATTAACTAATGGAAGTGCTTTGAAGCTAAGTCCCTTAACTTTGTAGATATAAAATAAAAATTGGTAAAGAGGAGCCGCAAAGGGATTGATATTATTGAGTTTTGAGAGAAAAAAACTACTCACAAGTGCATTCTCAAACTGATCATCAATCTGCTTTTTGTCCATGAGCTTTTTGGCCAACTTCTTCTTGTACTTGGCTCCATTCCTAAGCTCTTCCTGTATTCGATCTTGAAGTTGATTTTGTTCCAGCTTCAACTCTTCGATTCTCTTCAATCTTTCTACTTTCTCAGGTGAGAGGAGTAACTGTCTTTCCAACAGATGACTGGAAATAGAATATATGGATCCCTGAAGAAGATAAACACAGACATTAATCATTCAAGGCCCAAGGATGTCATGCAAAATCTACTCATAAATGGTAGAGAAGTAGGAAAAGAAAGTATATACTCAGATCCAGCAGATGCAGATACAACTCCATTTCCTCTCATCATTCCACCATCCAGGGAAACCGCACCATCTTCTATGCAGGAACTTGCCATGTAAAGGTGCTCACTAGACTTGTAGACTTGAAGCTTACCAAGCAGATGATAAAATAATGTCTCTCGGAGACCATGACCTGAAGCAGTTCTAAACTGCAAATATTCTTCAGGAAGGAATATCATGTTAACTGCGTAGCCCAAAAATCCTGGGGGAGTTTCTCTGTTTGATAAAGTAGGCTGTGGAATAGCAAGTTCTCTTTGGGGATCACTGCTGACGCCTTGCTTATATGGCCTGAAATAAAAAAGCTAGGACTTTACACATTGTTTCTTTTTTCAGAGAGCACTGACCAGACATGGTTGAAACATGATTTTTCAACTGGATCGAGAAACCAAAAATCCTAACAATTAATATCATTTAGTATGAAGTAAACCAGAGAAAGAAAGGTTTTTACTGTATATCCTCAAGGATTATAACCACATATAGACCCTTGATGGAAATTCCAAGCTTAGCTGCTAATATGTCAAGAACACTGGCGCAATTCACATTTCCATCCATTTGATTAATTTCAAGAGCTCTGGCAGCTGCACGGGATTTGCATACTACAGCAAGCATCTGATCTTCTCCAAGATAGGTCGAAAGCATGCTAAGGGAAGAAAACACACTCAGTTGCAACCATATAGACAAGGAAGTTCTTATACTTCATTTTAAAGAAAAGGATACCAGCACCAACCTGCTAAGCTTGTGGGTCCGAACCTCTCCAAGAAGTGCAACCACGCCAAGTATGTCATGAGCATATTCGAGATAAAGCTGTTCAGGTTTTGGTGATCTGAGAAGCTTGTATATAACAGCAGCTGCACTGTCCGCCTTTCCTTCTATCTTCTCCATAATCATGTCTTTATCATAGACCAAGTCGTGAAAAGAATCAAGACCAATACAAGCTGCATCCATGACCATTTTCATGTTACAATTTCTAAGATGCATTTAATGTCTGTTGCTAATTAGGTATCACTCTTCAACAAGTAACCACATGATCTCTTTCAATTTAACAGATTGTTAAATTGCAAGACTAGTTATAGCACCAGGAGCAGAAAGTAAGGAGAAGTTCGGGGAGAACTCCAGAGACATAAGGAACAGAAAAGAAATGTCATCAGGAATACATTTAAATCATCCAAACTGAAGTAACAGAAACTTGCAAGAGTTGCACCATATTAATTTGTAGAGAAACTGAAAGCAAGCAAATATATCAGAACATATAACAGATATGGAATCTCCGCAAATAGTAATCTTTAGGTTTAAAGGTACAAGGTTTAATATCCGCAAATAGCACCACTGCCTTTTGCATGCGTCCCTGGAATTTGCAAAATGTTAAACATAAAGAAGAAATAAGTTAAGAGATGGTTACATGATGCACATAACATTGTTTTTTGATTTCATGTGTCAATTAAAAAATTTTCGAACTACATAAAGCCAAACCTAGCAGCAAAACCGCTAACACATGTAGCATGACAGCTCAGAATATAATCTAATTACATCTCAAGTTCATATTGCTTGCAATTATATTGATTGATTGATGCCCACGTTTGCATCACATTGTCTGATGCATAGGCCATATCTGCAAATATCATCTCCATTTCTGTCGATAAACGCACTCAACATCATTAGTGACAGTATACATAGCAATAATGCAGCAATTAGAGATAGCGAACAAGCCAAAAAATTTGTAAAGGGGAGCCGCAGGGATTGATATTATTGTGTTTAGAAAGAAAACTACTCACAAGTGCATCCTCGTTTGAAGGGCACGGGCAACATAAATATAAAGTGAAAAATGAAATAATAGTATGACTTCCTGGTAAGCTTGCTAATTGTACAGTTCTATAGCATCAAGTATCAATACACTTATCCTTTACCAATCAAAAAGTAATAGTAGAACTTTCAGGATTCTAGCGACCGCGATAGTACCACGCGCCAATTCGTGAGCCTGTTCCAGCTAGTTTTCGGGTGACTTGACTCGTGATTTAGAGACAATTCATACATTTTATACCAAATTTTGAGCACTTTTTGGTGACAATTGCACTATTGCCGATTGATATAAGTTTCCCAATTTCAATTTTGCCAAAGGATATACCCAAATATTTGGGTTGGATTAGAATGATAATGTCTCATCCCGGTTTAAAATAGCATATATCTTCCTTTTTCTATCTATGGTTGTCATTCGTCATTCCTTTCTTGTGAGTCAACAAGATAGTTTATGACTTCCCCTCTAATAATCATTGGATACAGTTGTTCGTATTTTGTGATATATAAAGTGAGTTTTCAGGTATATGACTACTCTTTGATGATCGTGACCATAAGCATATATATAGACGTTGATTGGGCAAGATCACCCTCTGATAGACGTTCCAGGTTTGGAATTTGTGTTTTAGTAGGAGGTACTTTGGTATCCTTTAAGTGTAAGATGCAAAGTGTGGTCGCTCAATCAAGTACAGAGGAGTACCATATCGAGCAATGTGCTCTGATACAATTTTTCGTCAATTTTGATGTTCCTTTGGCTACTAGTTTATGGTATTAGAGAATGTAAGGTCTTAGTTAAAGGTTTTTATGATATCTAAATATCAATATATATCATGATTAGGGAGGAAGTAGGATGTTTGAATTTAGTGGAAATGAAAATTTTAGAAAGAAAGAGCGGGGTGGGTAAAACCGTGAAATGTTTTTTATTTAATGCAACGGCCTGTCATAAAACCGACCAGTTCCTTTCTCACCAGGGATATATAAATTTTTCCAAGTTTTAGTGCTCTAATCCAAACTAGCTCATGAGTTGTTACAATCATTGCTCGATAATGTATTTCTGACCTATCATAATATAACTGGTTTAAGACCAATCAAGGTTTATTGGGTTTGGTGTGGTTCCTTTATACATTTATTTTTGGGGCTTAGCTAAAATTAAAAAAAGTAGATATTTTCAAAGAGGTCTGAACCAAATAGGA
This sequence comes from Solanum habrochaites, assembly GCA_027704765.1. Classification (NCBI taxonomy): domain Eukaryota; kingdom Viridiplantae; phylum Streptophyta; class Magnoliopsida; order Solanales; family Solanaceae; genus Solanum; species Solanum habrochaites. The sequence continues at coordinate 53,745,075 of JAKWJA010002491.1, forward strand.
GTTATTATAGCTGTACCATCTATTGTGCTATGTAACTTGTATACTTTTTTGTGTACATATAGACGCACAAAAGTTTTTTAATTTTTGCACAGTTATTTATTCAAGAAGATTTGCTAGGTGTATTGAAGAGGACAAGAAACAGGAAAATACAAACTCACCTTAAATTTCATGGTATATTTGTCATGTGTAATATATTGGTCATAACTGCATTCTGGAATATATTGGTCATAATTGCATTCAGATGAAATAGCTCTGCCGCCTGAATTTAACTTCATCTCTATCTCTGTCTGCGGCTTGAATGGTATACGATTGCAGAATCTATCACGGCATGTAACACTGAAAACCTCTGGAAAACAAGAACCAGCCCTGCCAAATATACACATTTGGACAAAATCAAACATAACTTTGACAAGAATGAGCAAGACTTACATATAAACAGGTGAATGAAAAAGTCAGTCACATTTTGTTGATTTAATGCAGGTGACTAATTACTTTCTCGTTCCTTCTGATATCTCCTTATAATTTCAAGGTTAAGAATTGTAATACAGAACATCAAAAGTATCCCAAGTATATATAACAATCTTATGACTCAGCGATGGAAATCTTTTCATTTTGCAAAACTTATATAAGAAGTTACTTTAGACTTGAGAGCCCCACCTTACACCGTGTGTACTCTTCCCATCACTTACAAGTTCCCAACTAGTAGTCTCAGACAATGCTTTCACGCGCACTTCCTTAAAACAAATTGGACAACTTTCTATCTGAAAAGAAGAGATCCAACCGCAAGGAAAATCAAGTGAAATACATTATTCCGTATATATTAAAATGGAGATCTGCAGATCATATAACTTACAAGAGAAAATCGAAATAGATAAATGCCTGCTGTCTGAAAAGGTTTTGGTGACTTCTTCTTCAGGGAGAACATATATAGACCATGAAATCCTTTAAGCGATGAAGGATTCAATTGCCCAGAGTAAATATGTTGTTCTTTCACATTCTCATCATCTTTAAATTTGATCTCTAGAGTCATCGCAAAATTTTCTTTCATGATGTATTTCTGATACAAATTTTCGGATGCAGTAGCAGAAGTAAAAGAAGCTGGACGAATAACTGCAGTAATCTCCTCTGGAGGTTCATGTCCAGCATCAACATCCTGAGGTAGCGCCTGCAATTGCAACCAAATGAAGCTATTCAATAAAAACATATTAATGTGGTACAATCTAAGATTATACACAGCTGAAATCTGATCAATTTTGAAGATATTCAAAGTATTAAGCACAGAAAACTTGGAACGAATGGAGAAATATGTTCCTCTTGATACACACACACAACAATTTCTACCAGGCTGAATTAATTGAAACCCTGTAGGTCTGTTCACGTTCATTTTGATAAGTGAAACGACTACATTATCTGACTTGGATCCCAAATAAGTGGATGTAGTAAACGAATCTACAGAGTATGATATTCAAGGTTATAGTAGGTGATTCTTAGATGGATTGGACAACTGTGGATTATGCTGGGGGTAATAAAGGACGTTTTGTTCAGTGGGACATTGTATTAGCTTTCTTATATGCAGGAGTACTAATAAACAAGTGGTTAGACGAAGCAAACTGCTTTGTTAACTAGCCCCCTCAATGTCCAATTCCAGACATTGCTCGGCGTCCAACATATCAATCGATGATGCTGTGGTTTTCTTTTGGTGTTTCAAAATTTGGTTCTCCCATACTGTATTATCAATAGTTAAGCACTGCAAATATGATGACCTCATTGCGTATATAGTTGTGGGATATCATTTTAATAGTGCACAACAAACCATAAGTCATGACCATTCTCTTTATTTGAAGGCTTGTTGCCAAAGTTCCTTAATGCAATGGTGAAAAGATGGTGATGTGCTAAGTCAGTCTGGGAAAATACATACAGAAGATTTCATGAGATTAAAAAATACCTATGGTTGTCCGCAAGGTTGTCCTAGATAAATAGAAGTAGGTGAACAAGCAACAATACCAAATGCACGTCGCTGAGTATGAACTTTAAATTTTTGGTACAAAAAATCAGACCAAAGATGTGTCATTAGAAAATTTGACTTCCTAAGGAACTATATTACATGCATATTTAGAATTTCCACATAGTTAGTTTCTGCCTTGATTACAGACATGTATATAAGTATTCTCATTTTGCATTCTAGGAAATGCATTTCTATATGTACACGTGCTGAAGTGCAATTAAATCCACATTAAAGTCGTCAGAATGCATTTAAGAAAGCTGTCTTGTACCTTTGACGGTGTTGGGTTGAAACCAACATCGGTATCTGCAAGCATAATATTGCTCAGTGATGCTTGGAAAAAAGAAGCAATTGCTTATTCATTAATAAGAGAGCACTTGTTTGGTACAAATGGTTTTATACCTATGAAGCATTTTACTCTAAAGCAGCATCTCTTCAGGACTTCAGCCCTATCACTTTTTCTTATCTTTGGTTCCATAAAAGGAAGCCAAGACTGAAAGAAACAAAGAAGAAAATATAGTTGATATTTTTTAAGCTTGAAGGTATTATTTGGCAGACTGTGTAGTGATGGTATACAAGACTGGTAAATTATAATTTGTTAACTATGAAAAACAGAAAGATTCTGATCTTACCCAACGAGCTTCTGGAAGTAGACGACCCAACCGACGGACAGTTTCAAAATTCTCGGTAATTCCATACCCATCTGCCTCTAGCTTTTCCAATATCACCTCAATACTCTCTTTACCCTGCAATTAAAAGCATGCAACATCCTTCAAAATGTTTCAAGAGCAGGTACAACATCAAAAAGAAATTTCAATGACACATAACAGAACTGTACAATATAGTTTTACCTGCACCACTGGAAAATAAACACACCTCAGGTGAGCATGTGCTTCTAAGGAGGATTTTGTTCCTGAGAAAATTGATCTCAGACTATATAATGCATAGACTACGATAACAGGATTTGAGAATAATACTAGGCAGGTGTTTGTGGTGACAAATGATGCACATGTTACCTGAACATACTTTCAAACCACTGCTATCCTTTACGTGAAAGCTAAGTTGCATTACAAACTCTGGACCATTTCAGGACAGTAAGTTTGTGGTTGCCACCTCTCCACCTTCAATTTCTGCTAAATTAGTGCCATTGACCTCGTAGTTGATCTTCCAAGGGGTCTCTAACATTTCCATCAGTCTAAATGAAAGAAAATATACGTAAGAAGAATAAGCTAAAGAGATAGAACTTATACTAGCAAAAGAAGCAAATGATAAGAAGAGAGTAACATTAAACACATCCATTGAGGAACTCGATGTGATGAATTATAGGAAAAAGAAGCTCCACATTAATTTTAAAGATAAGACATAGTTCAATGCAATCAGGCTCAGGAAGTAACATGCTGACTTTTCATCTACAAAAGCAAAGATCATGTATGTCATAGGTATATACTAAAGTCCAAGGGGAGATTTAAGATGATTCTCAACAAATAGCAATTAATCATCTGATACTGATTGGTATCTCCTGGTTTTCCACCAAAAAATATAAAGGAGTTCCTGAAGTGTGTGGCGTCTGTTTGCCTTTATAAAGACATCAACTGCAGGGATTAATAAAATTATCCCTGAGTTATAAAAACATATAGACACTGTACCTGCAAAATTTTAATAGCTTTGTTGGTTGGCTATCTAAACTTTCACATTGTTGGCTAGCAAGAAAAAGTATCTATTAGGATATCAATTATATCAAGCTAAATGTTAGGATGGAAAATGAACTCAAAATTGACTTCATAGGAAGTCAGTGCAAAAATCTATTGTATAGGAAAATGATACTAAAGAACTTCAATAATCAAAAGATCAGCAAGAGTACAGAAGAATATTTTACTTTAGTGTAGCTACCATCAACTGAGTCTCGTAGTTCATCTTCCAAGGTGTCTCTAATATTTCCATCAGTCTAAATGAAAGAAAATATAAACGTAAGAAGAATAATATAAAGAGATAGAACTTATACTAGCAAAAGAAACAAATGATAAGAGAGTAATATTAAACAACGATGAGTACCCTCCAAGTTTGTTGAGATGAAGAACAGCGGAGCAATGAATCTCTCTCAAGATGTAACACGGATACTTTCTTACACTTATTTGTTTTTGATGAAACAGAGGCTCTTCTACAGAAAAGGCAGCATGAAAACAAGTAAGTCCTTGTTTAATTTTTTGTCTAAAATGAAGTCATTCTAAACTTCAGCAAGACATACGTGCCTAAATGCATAGATGCAATAGGCCCTCCATAACCAAACATACCAAAGTAAGGCTGTAAAAAGCAACCACCATATAAGCAAATGTCAGCCAAGAGGATAAAGGAACTGCTAGATATAGAAACAAGAATATTGTTGGATTCCCAGTTTGTAGGTTGGATGAATTAAGAATCACATAATATAAGGTAAAACCAGCCGTGGTTTCTATTAAGAGACAAGGAGCATCTGTAGAGAAAATAGACTAAAAAGGAAGATAGAATTAGTATGTCGGTAAGTTTTCAAGGATATATATATCGAGAGGCATAGTTATATATTCCATTTAAATGCTTATACTCATCTTGTTGCCTTTTTCTTTCTCCCTTTAAAAGAGTATTAATTTATATCTTTCTATTATTGATGGCTAGTGACTATGAATACAGTGTTTGCCTAAACTTTCACTAGACTAGTGTTTTCTATTTGTTAATTTCACCACTTTCAAATTGACATATAAATTTCCAGAAAATTTCTCACAGCTATTGTAATATAAGATTTACAATGAACACAATTGCAAAGTAAACTAATATCAAAGTGGCATTTGAAAAAGGTATCTACTGATAACTCATTAGCACATGACTCGTAATAACACCAAGGAACTTCAAGTAGAGGCTGCTCTTCGATAGAAATAACTAGAAACTCTAATAAATATATCTTAACTAATATAGCCTAAGCAGCGATTGTCATTATGTGATTTTTGCCAAAACTGGTGCAATTTTTCCGTCCTATTGATCAAGTGAAAGCCAGTCTTGGAAAACAAAGAATTTGAAGACACTTATACCTAATGGTAAAAAAATGAACATATTTATTGACCATTCAAGGTTTTCTGAATCCAATTCAAAATCAATATTATCTCCTGTTACTTTATATACTTCACAGTGCCAACTTGCAGGGGAATGACAAGACAAAATCAAACATGAGTTCATTGATATGTAACTACTTGTCTCTAAGTTCAGGCTGGAACGGTTTCTAGCATAGAGATTTCAAAACTCAACAAAAGCCACAAAAAATAAATATCTAGGGCTGCATATTTGAAATGTATTTCTAATAAAGATCTTTTGACCACAAATAAGCAAACTGTTTATTGGAATGATTGTCATTAAGCTCATATCTATAACCAGTCCTCAATTCACGACAAGTTCTTTCAAAACAAAATGATAAGCATCATAACAAATATACCCAACATGAACTTTGTTAGAATAAGAATAAGTATTTCTTACATATAATAGGAATTAGAATAGGAATAAGAATAGGAATTCTAGTTGGAAAAGGTTTCCAATGTAGTGTCTATAAATAGGGTCTTCATGTAACAATTTAGATACGCAATTCAATAATATTTTCTCCAATATTTCTCACATTGTATTAGAGCAGGGTCTGTCTCACCCGATGTTGGGCCCCCAAAATCAAATTGTCCACGCACCAGATGCTAAACACTGGGCATGAGATGGGGTGTTAAAGAATGACAAAAGTGTCACATCGAGGGTTAATGAGATGAGTGGACTCCCTATAAGGCTTGAGCAATCCTCCTCCCTTTGCGCTAGCTTTTGGGGTGTGAGTTAGGCTAAGACCTCAAGTTTTACTTGTGTCAACCTGTTATTTGTAGTTTTGATGATTTGACAAACTTAGGGACCTCATAAAGGTATCAGGCTTCTTACTTGAGTATTGCAGGTTCTTACTTGAGTATTGCAGGTTTCTTATTTGAGTATTGCAGATGAAACAAACCCAGGGACCTAGTAGAGGTACCAGGCTCTCATGATGATGAGTCAGTCTACTGCCAGCTGGAGATAGTACAGAATGTAGGTGCACACTTCCCGATGGCGTCAGAAAGTGTGACCTTTCCAACCAATGGCAAAGAAGTTTAGGAAAGTGACTTGTCTATACAAAGACACTTTCCTAAACACTTTTTGGTAGTTTTTGCAACTTGATAAAAACTTTTCAAGAACTCTTGCAAAGGCTACTACCAAGCAAAGGCAGAATCATTCCAAGAACAGCAGAAATCTCTGGAGCTTTTAGTGTAGCTGTTTAGGAATATATTCTCTTGTTCTTATATTGTAAACTATTCTTGAAACTATAAAGGAATCAGTGGGTAGTGTTGAAAGTCTAAGCTATCTAAGTGGGATAGCTTAGTGGGTAGATTCATTTCTACTTAGGCTTGTTAAGCAATAGAGGACTATTGCTTAACGGTAAGATTGATAACTCTCTTACGTTTGGTGTAATCGTGTTTTTCACTTTTTCTTGAATATTAGTGGAAGCGATTTGAAAAGTCCTGTTGAGAACAGGTCGTGGTTTTACTCCCTTAAGCAAGGAGGTTTCCACGTAAAATCATTGTGTTGATTTTAACTGCATTTAACTTTCTGGTAATTCTCTGGAGTGTAGTAAGGGACCTGGTCCATTATTCTGTTAAGTGAAGGCATACATTCTATCAAGTGGTATCAGAGCAGGCACTCCCTATTTGGTTAACACCAAGGAAGTGATATTTGTTCTAGAATGGCTGCTCCACTTAATCTCGAAGAAGGTCAGTCGTCACTCAGACCTCCTCGTTTCAATGGACATTTCTACAGTTGGTGGAAAGTTAGAATGCATGACTACCTCATGGCTGAAGACAGCGTGTTATGGGATATTGTACTGGATGGACCATTTGTTCCGATGATGGAAAAAAAGGATGGAGAGAAGACTATTATTGTTCCAAAGCCTAGGCAGAAATATGACGAAGCTGACAGGAAAAGGATTGAGAAAGGTTTCAAAGCTAAAACTCTTCTGGTCTGTGGGATAGGACCTGATGAGTACAACAGAGTGTCAGCCTATGAGTCTGCTAAAGAAATTTGGGACTGCTTAAAGACTGCACATGAAGGAACTGAACAAGTCAAAGAATCTACGATTGACATGCTTACCTCACGATATGAGAACTTCAAAATGAAGGAAGGAAATAATACATGACATGTTCACCAAGTTTCCAAGTTTTCTTCCATTACAAATGAGCTGCGAAGTCTGGGTGAACCTATAAGCATGACCAAACAAGTCAGAAAAGTGCTTCGAATTCTTCCTAAGACTTGGGAGAGCAAGGTTGATGCCATTACAGAAGCCAAGGATTTGAAGGTGCTGACTATGGATGCTTTGATTGGTAATTTGAAGACACATGAGATGAATCGAAATTACGATTCATCAAAGAAGGAAGCTAAAAAGGACAAGTCATTGATGCTGAAGTACAAATCATATGAAGATTCCAGTGATGATGATATGACATATCTCATCAACAGATTTCAAAAAATTGTGAGAAAAAACAATGTTTTTAAAAGAGGAACAAATGGTACTAGAAATGTCACTCAAGGTGATGCATGCAACAAATGTGGAGAATCTGGGCACTTTATCAAAGAGTGTCCTCTGCTCAAGAATGAAAACAAGGAACATCAAAAACCAAGAAGTGACAAAGAGAAGAGAAGGGACCTGGTACATGGTAGGAGAGATCGAAAAGCTGCTGCAGATTTGGTGGTCAAAAAGGCTCTTGCTGCGTGGGGTGATTCTTCAAGTGATTCAGAAGAACCTGATGAACCCAATGATGTGTCTATGGTGGTTGTACATGAGGAGGAAACCATTTTCAATGAAATGTTTGCTCTCATGGCTCATACTGAAAATGAAGAAGAGGATGACTAGGTAACTCTTCTTGATATGAAAAATGACTTGGATAATTATTCTCTTAAAAAATTGAGAACATTGGCAAAAGTCATGATTGATTCAGTAATTGAGTTAACATCTGAAAGAGACACCATGAATGCTGAACTTGACAGTTTAACTGAAAACAAAGTTAAACTTGAAGAGAAAATGTCAAGAATGGTGTCTCTAGAGTCTGCTAATTCTGAACTTAAAAACCAGTTGAATCAGATAACTGAAGTAGCTAAAAAGCTAAATGTAATGTTAAATGGTTTACAAGTTGAAATTCAAGAAAAATTAAAAAATTCTGAGAAAAGGTTGGGATTGTCTCTGGAGAAGAGCAACAAATTGGAAAAGGATATTGTCAAACTTAAGGAAGATCTTGAAAAATCTCTTAAGTGGACAAAATCCTCAAAGTTATTGTCAAATGCAACAACTCAGAGCAATTTCAATAAGAAAGGGCTAGGAAGTTTGAACATCACTCCTCCTTATAATTCTCACAGTAAGTATGTGTTTGTATCTGACAATTTGTTATGTCTTCACTGTGGTAAGAATGGACATCTGAAGGGTGAGTGTTCTAGCTGGAGAAACTCCTGTGAAAGGCTCTCTAATTATGCTAAAAGGCAAAATGTACCAAAAGAGAGACCTGGTCCTTCAAAGCATGTATCAACTCACAGATTTTCAAAGAAAAAATCTGTCCCTGCTCCTATGTCCTTTGTTAGAAAGCTACAAAATCTACCATATTGGACTAAATACAATCTAATCACTCCTTTGTCTCCCTACTGGGAACTCAAGCTGAAATGGGTTCCCAAGCTTAACAAGTAATTCTTGTTGCAAGTGAGTGAGAGGAACAGCATTCAATGTTGGTATATGGACAGTGGATGCTCTAAACATATGACTGGTGACATCAAAAATTTCCTCTCACTCAAGACACTTCAGGGAGGAGGTGTCTCTTTTGGTGATGGAAAGAAGGGGTACATTTTGGGTGTAGATTTTTGTGCTGAACAATGGAAAGGATGATCTGGAAAAATTTGATCCTAGAAGTGATGAAGAAGTGTTAAATCCAACAAAAGAACTCAGTGCATTGAAGAAAGCATTCATGTTGTTTTTGATGAAGATGGAAACTTAAAAAGCAATGGATCAAATGATGAAGATGATGTGTTCAAGCTGTTCAATTCATAGAAAATTGAAGGAAGTGAAGCTGATGCAGAACAACAGTTGAAAAATGACTTTGATGATCAAAATCATAGTCTACCTGAAGAGGCTGAGGAGGTTGAAAAGTGTAATGAGGTACCTGGTACTACTCAGAATTCCAGCCAGAGTACATCAAACTCCCCACAAATGATGTCACTCCTGATGAAGAAAAACATGCTGATCAGATCAACCAGTCTGCTCCAGTATCAGGATGGAAGCATAGTTCATCACATCCTCTTGATAATCTTATTTCTCCTTTGAACTCTGGAATTCATACTAGATCAAAAACAAGAAATCTAGTTGCATTTTCAGCATTCATATCATCTTTTGAGCCCAGAATGTGAAAGAAGCACTAAGTGATGCAGATTGGATCAACTCTATGCAAGAAGAACTTCATCAGTTTGAAAGAAGCAAGGTATGGTACCTGGTTCCTCGACACGAAGGCAGAATAGTAATAGGAACCAGATGGGTTTTCAGAAACAAGCTTGAAGAAAGTGGAGTGATTATCCTAAATAAATCCAGGTTGGTGGTGCAAGGATCAATTTGAGAGAAATCGGTTAAAGTTGGGCATGTTGATCTCCAAGTGATGTTCTTAGCTAACAGTTGAACTCCCTTGATGGCTAAAATTGCAGTGCAGGTATCCTATGTGTAAACATTTAAATATCTGAACAAGATCCTTTTTGTACCTTTTGTAGGTATACTCTCAGCAAGGACCTGCTTAGCAAGGGAAGAAACTAGAACAACTGAGGAATGAAGTTTAACTGTGCTATGGTACCTGGTGCCTGTTCAGGTTAGCATTTATACATTAAATTGAAACTGAAAAATATGACCGTTGATAATGCCACGTGTCAGTCATCGGTTACTCTGACCGTTTGTCCCATCGTTTCTTTTCAAAACGACACATCCAATCAAGGACCTGTCACCTTTTCACGCCTTTTAAAAGGCCATTTACTCCTTTTTGAAACCCTCATCTGTCTATTAACTTCTTCCTGTTCACGAAGGGTTTTAGTAAAAGCTTAGAAGGCAAATTTTGTTTCCTTTTTCTTTACTTCACTGCTCATAGAAACCATCTCCTCTTGTGAAAAAAAAATAAAAAAATATGCGAGTGCATTGAAGGAAGAGGCTATCCAAAGAGCAAGATGACTCAACTTATTGAAGATCAGGATCAGCTAAAGCACGAGGTTGAGGAGCTTACTGTGCGTTTGAGTGGTAAAGAGGCTGAGATTGCTATACTCAAAGCAGAACTGCTTACTGCACAGAGTGAGGGACCTGGTTCTTCAGTGGTACAAGCTCTGGAGAGAGAGAATGCTGAGTTGAAGGCGAAGATAACTGCCCTGCATAAAACGTCTATCAAATATAATGATGTTGCCAATGCACGACTCACTCTTGTCATCCAGTCCCTGTCTCATCCTCTCCCCTCTTCCTAGCCTGTTGAACAATTTCCCCCTGTGTCAATTTTTTTTTGTGTGGCTTATCACTGTGTTGATGGATATTCAGTTTGTTTTTAATGTGTTAATGTTATGATGGCATGATGGTTAACTTATTCCTTTGCTGTTCTGATTATCTTCCTTTGTGCATGCTTTTCCCTTACTGATTGATTGCTCTTTAAGCTTTGATCTTGTACAGTATTTCTGTTGACATCATTGGTTTACTGCATATCTTTTTTATGATGCCAAAAAGGGGGAAGTGAAACTGTAAGTAGCTAAATGTTTATTCATGTGAGGAATACAGTGAGGGGGAATATACAATGAGGGGGAATATACAGTAAGGGGGAATATACTGTGAGGGGCAATATAGCAAGAGGGAACTATGTTGGAGAAGATTTCAGATCATTGTTTGTCATCATCAAAAAGGGGGAAAATGTTATTTGTAGTTTTGATGATTTGACAAACTTAGGGACCTCATAAAGGTACCGGGCATCTTACTTGAGTATTGCAGGTTCTTACTTGAGTATTGCAGATGAAACAAACTCAGGGACCTAGTAGAGGTACCAGGCTCTCATGATGATAAGCCAGTCGACTGCCAGCTGGAGATAGTACAGAAAGTAGGTGCACACTTCCCGATGGCGTCAGAAAGTGTGACCTTTCCAACCAATGGCAAAGAAGTTTAGGAAAGTGACTTGTCTATACAAAGACACTTTCCTAAACACTTTTTGGTAGTTTTTGCAACTTGATAAAAACTTTTCAAGAACTCTTGCAAAGGCTACTACCAAGCAAAGGCAGAATCATTCCAAGAACAGCAGAAATCTCTGGAGCTTTTTAGTGCAGCTGTTTAGGAATATATTCTCTTGTTCTTACATTGTAAACTATTCCTGAAACTATAAAGGAATCAGTGGGTAGTGTTGAAAGTCTAAGTTGTCCAAGTGGGATAGCTTAGTGGGTAGATTGTTTTCTACTTAGGCTTGTTAAGCAATAGGGACTGTTGCTTAACTGTAAGATTGATAACTCTTTCTTACGTTTGGTGTAATAGTGTTTCACTTTTTCTTGTGAAGATTAGTGGAAGCTATTTGAAAAGTCCTGTTGAGAACAGGTCGTGGTTTTACTCCCTTAAGCAAGGAGGTTTCCACGTAAAATCATTGTGTTGATTTTAATTGCATTTAACTTTCTGGTAATTCTCTGGAGTGTAGTAAGTCCATTATTCTGTTAAGTGAAGGCATACATTCTATCACAACCTTTGAGGGATCTACAATTAGGTCTACATCTCCAGTTGCAGTGCCACCACTATTAACTTATCACCGTTGTCCACGTCCAACCCTAGTCCCAGATGATTCATGTCATGCGCCAGACCCTGCTCCTACTGTGGACTTGACTCTACCTAGCCCACCGCTTGCACTTCAAAAAGGTATACAATCTACTCGAAATACTAACCCACATTATACCTTCTTAAGTTATCATCGTCTATCATCACCCCTTTATGACTTTGTGTCGTCTTTGTCCTCTGTTTCCATTCCTAAGACTACAGGTGAAGCACTTTCTCATTCTGGATGGAGGTAGGCTATGGTTGATGAAATGTATGCTTTACATAAGAGTGGTACTGGGAAGCTTGTCTCCCTTCCTGCAGGTAAATCTACTGTTGGTTGTCGTTGGATTTATGCAGTCAAAATTGGTCCAGATGGTCAGGTTGATTGATTTAAGGCTCGCCTTGTCGCCAAAGGGTATACTCAGATATTCGGGCTAGATTATAGTGACTCTTACGCTCCTGTGGCTAAAATAGCATTTGTTCGTCTTTTTCTATCTATGACTATCATTCGTCATTGACCTCTTTATCAGTTGGACATAAAGAATGCTTTTCTGCATGGTGATATTGAGGAAGAAGTCTATATGGAGCAACTACCTGGTTTTGTTGCTCAAAGGGAGTCTAGTAGCCTTGTATGTCGATTGTGTAGGTCACTCTATGGTCTGAAACAGTCTCTCAAGCTTCGTTTGGGAAGTTCAACACAGTAATTCAGGAGTTTGGCATGACTCGTAGTGGAGCTTATCGCTCTGTGTTTTATCGACATTCTGCACCAGGTCGATGTATCTATTTGGTTGTTTATATTGATGATATTGTTATCACCGGTAATGATCAAGATGGTATCACCGATTTAAAGCAACATCTTTTTAAGAACTTTCAGACTAAAGACCTTGGCAGATTGAAGTATTTTCTAGGTATTGAGGTTGCTCAGTCTAGATCAGGCATTGTTATCACTCAACGCAAGTATGCCTTAGACATACTTGAGGAGAAAGGAATATTGGATGTTGACCTATTGACACTCCGATGGATCTGAATGTTAAACTTTTTGCTGGACAGGGGGAGCCACTTAGTAATACTGAAAGGTATAGACGACTTGCTGGAAAGTTGATGTAACATTTTGGAAAATCATATGTCTAATGAAAAGCCAGTATGCCCTTAGGATAGCCTATTAGGGGTACATAGGAACCCCAATGCCAAATATTGAGAAATATTGGGCATAATATAGAAAAATTGGCTAAGGGATATTAGCCAATTTTCTATATACGAATAAGAAATATACTTTTTGGGTTGTCATATCCCAATCCAAGATTGATGTTCAATAAATGTACTTGCAATGGAAACCCTAAACTAAGAAAATCCATTATGAATAGTTTCACACAAAGTACTATGCATCCAAGTGTCAAGCCTAGTACCATTCCACATGACCATTTAAAATGATCATGTAAAATAAGTAGTGTCCAAGGACATAGTAAGGGTCCTTGGACAATAAGTAAACATTCCCGAAGAAACCATAAATTAATAGTTAGTTAGGAAAGTACAATCAACCCATGTGCAAGATATGTGAAGAAGCATCAAAGAAGAGGACCACCCTAACCGAATTCGGTTAGGGTAATTAAGGGGACAAAAACGTGCATAAGGGACCACTCCATGTGGGGACTAACTTCCTAACCAATTTTAGATTCTAACCTACTACCCCAAATAGCTAACTAACCTAGGACTAACCGAATTGGACCCATTAGTGCACCCAGACAACCTAGGACCAAAACCAGGTTTACACTAACCTACTACTAGTTAAAGAGACAACCTAGTACCTAACCTAGTATGGTCCAAAAGCTTAGTTATGGTCCTAAGTACTTTAGTAATTCCCCTAGGTTACCTAATTAATTAATTTATCAAATTAATTAATTAATTTAAAAGGGCTAAAACCGAAAATAAAAAGGAAATTTTCAGATTTCGGTTAAGACAAGAAAGGGACAACCTAGTACCTAACCTAGGATGGTCCAAAGAGTTAGTTAAGATCCTAACAACTTAAGGGTACTTTAGTAATTACCCTAGGCTACTTAATTAATTAATTTAGCAACTTAATTAATTAATTTAAAGGGGAAAAACCAAAATCACAAAACAATTTCCAGATTTCGGTTAAAACAAGAAAAAGACAACCTAGTACCTAACCTAGGATGGTTCAAAGGATTAGTTATGGTTATAACGACTTAAGGGTACTTTAGTAATTACCCTAGGTAACTTAATTAATTAAATTATTAATTTAATTAATTAAATTAAAGGGGTCAAACCAAAATTCTTACACTAACCTAGTACAACTCAAGAAACATCCTAGTACTTAACCTAGGATGGTCCAAAAGGGTTAATTTTGGTTCCAATGACTTGAGGGTACTTTAGTACTTATCCTAGGTACCTAAATTAATTAAATTAAGGATTTAATTGATTAATATAAAGTCAAAATATTGACCAAAATCATAGTCAACACCAATTTTCAGATTTGACTAAGTGTTATGTTCTCCTATGTTTAGTCAACTTATGAGGTTTTTTTAGTAATTAGTTAATTAATTTATTTAATTAACTTATTAAACCCTAAGTTGAATAAGTCAAGGTCAGTTCCTAAACCTAAAAACCACGTTCAAACTCAAACAAATACACGACTAAAACCAGAAAACAAGCGTGAGAAAAACAGTGAACAAAACGCAAGAAAAAAAATAGAAAATTTCTTAGATGATTTTCAAGGTTTCTTCGAGGTTTCTTCAAGGTTCGTTCAAGGTGGTATTCGTAGATTAATTTCTACTTAAGGTATGGGTTTTCTCTCATGGAATTCTTTCTCCAAGAGGCTTTTCAAACGTTTCAAACTCATGAATTTTGAAACTAGGGTTGTTTCCCAATGATATTGTTGAACGTCCATCTCCCTAGTTATCCTTGTTTTCGATTCTTTAAGTATATAGATGTAATGTTGAACATGTAGTTGGCATGTGGTTCTAACTAATTTTATAAAATCTTGATTTATTAATGATTAATGAGGTCTATAGATTGGATTCAGATGATTGAGTGATTAGTCACACAGATTGAGGAATGACATAATGCTTAGTTTTGTGTTCGAGAAAGATTAAGTTATTATGAGTTGCTTATGAAGTTGAGTCTACTGTTATAGGTTGTTCATTGAATGATAACTATAAGTTAATTGAATGTAAAAAGGTTGACTTACAACAAATGATGTTTAAATTACCACCATATGTGAAAGTTTGGTTTATGCCAACAAATTGGCTAGCAAAACTATATCCAAAATATTATCTCCCAAAATGTGTGAAGTTATACTAACAAAGTGATACCAATCTCTACATCAATGAACTCATAACATAGGGTATGCCAATCAATTGGACAAGTCCCAACATACCCTATCCACACGAACTTGTGAACGTAATAGCATTGAATAAGTAGTTATAACTTTCATAAAGAATCAAAGCTAGTTCATGAATCTATAATGCCAAAATAACTTCATAGCTTGGCCAAACCAAGCATTGAATTGTTCTTGTAAGTTAATCAAAGATTAAAAGTTCAAGCGTAGTGAAAGTTTGGCCCATGTCAATAAATTTGTCTATAACATTATTTTCAAAATATGTAATAGAATTGGCTAATGATTCCATGAAATTATACTTGAATGAATTGCGTGCCTTATGCTAATAAAATGGCTAACAATACATCGTTTAAGAGTGATGAATGAAATTGTCTATAATGTTATCTTTAAATAATTAAAATATTAGCTAATGTCTAAGGTATACCAAATTAAACATGAATGAATGTAACTTTGGCTTGTGCCAATAAATTGGCTATGAAGTCAGTTTTCAAATTTTCTAGGCCAATACTAATTTTGTGCCAATCATATATAGCCAAAGTATTGAAATGACAATATAAGAACATCTAAGGTAATAAAATGAATCCGTATCCAAAGGCATGCAACTCATTGGGACAATTCCCAACACGCCATAACCAAATGAACTATGAACATATGTAATTCATTGAGTGAAGTTCTCATCGTCCATAAATGATGATATGAAGCTATCAAACGAAAGTAAGCAAGTAACGTGAGTAATAACATAACTAAAGATGTCTAAGTTAAGAAAGTGACCAGAATGAGGTGTTAAAAGAAGTGAGACAAGCCTCACTTACACCTAAGCTACTATGTTAAAAATACTCACGAATGAAGGTGTTAGAATGTGTGAGACAAGTCTCATTAACACCAAAGATGTTATGTAAGGACAATTCACATTTCATCAATGTAAAGAAAAGGATGACAAGTCATCAATAGTGTAAGTAAATGTTACCAAAACGTACTCACCTATGAGAGTGTAAAGCTAATGAAGAGACCAGTCTCTATGTACACTCTAATGAAAGTATTGAGACTGATGTATACTTAATACTAATGATGAGATGAGAAATCATCTATTGAGCTATGATGTCCTCATACTAGAAGCCAGCTTCCATGACGTATGAGTTGAATGAAATGAAACTTTATACTGAGCACCTATAGGCTAGCTATGAGCGGTGATGCCTTCATTTGGGAAGGGCGTAAGTTCACGTAACTCTCATGAGATGAGACTGTCCGGCATGCCGGGTATGGGTCTCCTTATATTTCCTAGTCTTCGAACCTATACTGCCAATATAGGGATCTGGCGGGATTCAATTCCCATGTACGCTGGCATGTTTTGGATAACTTTGGCCGATGATTTCACCTCTTTTCAGTGTGGAGTAGACACTGGATTTCATGATGATCACATGAACTATGTCGGTTTGTGATGATTGAATATTATGTGATTGGGCTCTTAAGGATACTCATTGTTTTGTTAGCACCGAAACTAGTAGTTTTGTAGGTAAGGTTAGGGGTCGAGGGTCAAAGAGGAGCTAATTGAGAGTTTATTTAAGGAATTTCTCTGTTAGGATTGCATAATTTCTAGGGCTGCCAAGAATTTTTTGTAAGGCTGTCCTTGCAATTTTTTTCTATTAGGCGATGAATTAGTTGAATATTTTTACCATTAGTCTTTAATTTCAGCACCTAGTTTGTATGCTTTGATTTTGAATGGTTCTTTTTGTTGTATTACCATTGTATTCAATTTTAAAGTTCTGACAGTAAAAAGATTAGACGAGAAAGAAACAAAATTATTAATGAGCTTTATTTAAAGCATCTGAAATTTTTTTTTATTTGTCGATGAGTAGCTTGAGGATTAGACGAGAGAGAAACAAAATTGTTAATGAGCTTTATTAAAACATCTGAAATGTTGAGTAGCATTCTAATTTAATTCTACTTTCTCTTTTTGAAGTTTTTGCATTTTCTTGAATAACATTGACTCGAAACTAGCTGTCAATCTTTGCTTTCAATCAATATTTTGAATATCAAGTTATTTTGTGATCTATAAAGTTTTCATGAGTTGAATAGTTGAGTCTAGAATCCTTGAGCAAAATGCACTTTGATAGGCAATCAATTCTTTAAAGTATCATCACAAACAAGTTGAACTATGAAGGAAGAAAAATTTATGAATATAATAAACGCACTACTTAAGACGAACCTCTTTACCTTTTGCCTAGGGAAAATATGTCAGGACTCTTTATGATCCCACCATCCAATGATATGGCTCCATCAGTTATAAAAGGAAGTGTCTGCATCATGTCTGCTCTTGTTTTGTATACTTGCAACCGTGAGAAGAGTCCATAGAAGAGGGTCTCTCAGGCCATGACCAGTGCTTGTAACACAATATAAGTCCACATAATCAATATTGATCATATTGACAGCAAAACCAAGAAAACCAGGAGGAGTTTCCTCGTCATGAGGTATCTTGGCTTCTTTATGGACAGCCTCCTCTGAGAGTCATCACCAATAAATTCACCAGTGTATGATCTAAAATGATAAACCCAAAAATGAAAAAATAAGAGAGTAAAGAAGTATTAAACAATATGAGATGTATTTGCAAAAAGAGATCATCATAACCTCAAACCTTAAGTTCTCAAGACAGATTATAAGATATCGCTCATCCAAAGGTCTCCCAATTGAAGTTCCAACTCCATGAAGACCAGCTTTTAATTATAAGACCTTCTTTATCATATGTTTCATGTACTTTAAGTCCATCACGTGTCTTGCAAACAACTGCTAACATGGTTCCTTGACCAAGATAATCTGAGAGAGTCCTGTATTTCAGAGATTAAGATACAAATGTCATTCATAATACAGTGATCTTCTCTTGAGAGGTAGATTGCCAAAGCTTGCATAGGCAAACCACACATTCATTCCCCAACTAATGTGGGGCTCTAACTTACTCAAACACCTCTTTCACGTCCAGAATCAATTGAAACATGAACTAAAAGCCCAAATAGGGACTGACCTCGCACTGACAAATTCAAAGACCAGTACGTATCAAACTATTTGTCTCAAGTCTTCTCCATCAGGCAGCCACATACTGTCATCTTGATTGGGACAGAGTGAACGAGTGCTATAATCTCTTGAACAGGGACTACCATGAAAAGTGGACTCATATAAAGCTCATTTCTTTTTTCTTCTTTGTCTATTTTATTGTAGAAAACGTCAGCAATTACTAGATGCTATGTGAAACTAACCTACTGAGATTGTCGTCGTCAACCTTCCCAAGCAAAGCAACAATTCCTATTATGTCCTTCATAAATGGAATATTAGTAATCTGAGCTCCAGTACGCTTTTGCAGCTGGACACAGATGGCAGCTGCAGATTTATCAAAACTTAAGATTTGTTCAAATGGTTTCCTCCTCATTCTGCCCATTGGAAGATTCCTTATGTTCAGAACCAGTTCCACTTGCTGAATAAGTCTTGGCGAGAGCAACTACAATACCCCACAAGCACAAGGCATTAAAATTGAGAAACAGTGAAAAGTCATAAGACAAAAGGGAAAGAAAAAAGTTAAAGTGAATGCTATAGTCTACACTATGTGCTTTTAATTAGGCAATACACAAAATTAAACCCATAAGCTAATTGAAACAAGCTGATGGCTAGTACTCTGCACTACAGGTAATCACGAAATCTTACAAGCACACCTAATTAACCTGAAAAGAAGGAAACAATACCTTCTAAATCCAAAATTGAATCATCCAACCTGTTCTTCTGACCCTCTAAGAATTTGATGTTATCATCATGGTGTTTAATTTGAAGACCAGTATCCTTAATTGCATCCTCAAGTTTCTGTAGTAATTAAATGATGCAGTCATGAATATTGATCCATTTATTTCACAATATATTATTATGTTATTATCATCTCAAATAAAGGACGCTAGTAGATATATCTACACCTATCTATCAAGACTATTGTGTACATTGCATTGCATCCATGAATGACAAAATAAAATAATCTAGGCAAATATCTTTGAAAATCATACCACCTTGTAATGGCAGCTAACAACCTCAGCAGTTCTATTTTGCATTACGTCCCGATTGCCAGCAAAAGTAAAGGAACTAATCTGACCTCCTTGATTGAGCGATGGTTCATGCATAAGCGGTGCCTCATGAACGATTCGTAGCTGGAAAAGTAATGTAAAAACATCAGTTTGTTAGAGTTGCTTATTAAGAGAAAGATCAACAAGTGTCTAGTATAAGGTCCTAGAGTGCAAAAGTAATTCTAATGTGCAAAAGTAATACTAATGCGCAAATCATACATGCCATTTTTTCTATCTTTGTTTCATTAAGGAGGAACATAAAATATACTTTCCTTCTGAAATACAAATGAAGGTTGAACATTCAGATTTCCACAACAGGATCCAAAGTTTCTTCAGGAAATATAATACATAGATGGACAGCCCTCACTTTTAGTAAATTTAGAACGTGCGACCAACTACAGGGCAATGGAAAACAAACTTGACAATTTCAGTTACTAGTTCAAATAAAGGCATCAACATTAACTAATGGAAGTGCTTTGAAGCTAAGTCCCTTAATTTTGTAGATATAAAAAAAAAATTGGTAAAGGGGAGCCGCAAAGGGATTGATATTATTGTGTTTAGAGAGAAAAAACTACTCACAGGTGCATTCACAAACTGATCATCAATCTGCTTTTTATCCATGAGATTTTTGACCAACTTCTTCTATGCAGGAACTTGCCATGTAAAGGTGCTCTCTGAACTTGTAGACTTGAAGCTTACCAAGCAGACAATAAAATAACCTCTTGGAGACCATGACCTGAAGTAGTTCTAAACTGCAAATATTCTGCAGGAAGGAAGATCATGTTAAATGCGTAGCCCAAAAAGCCTGGGGGATCACTGCTGACTCCTCGCTTATATGGCCTGAAATAAAAAAGCTAGGACTTTACACATTGTGTCTTTTTTCAGAGAGCACTGACCAGACATGGTTGAACAATGATTTGTCAATTGGATTGAGAAACAAAAAATCCTAACAATTGATATCATTTAGTATGAAGTAAAGCAGAGAAAGAAAGGCTTATCCTCAAGGCATATAACCACAAATCGACCCTTGATGGAAATTCCAAGATTAGCTGCTAATATGTCAAGAGCACTGGCGCAGTTCACATTTCCATCCATTTGATAATTTTCAAGAGCTTTGGCAGCTGCAAGGTATTTGCATACTACAGCAAGCATCCAATCTTATAGAAAACATGCTAAGGGAAGAAAACACACTCAAGTGCATCCATATAGACAAGGAAGTTCTTATACTTCATTTTAAAGAAAAGGATACCAGCACCAACCTGCTAAGCTTGTGGGTCCGAACCTCTCCAAGAAGTGCAACCACACCAAGTATGTCATGAGCATATTTGAGATAAAGTTGTTCAGGTTTTGGTAATCTGAGAATCTTGTGTATAACAGCAGCTGCACTGTCCGCTTTTCCTTCAATCTTCTCCATAATCACGTCTTTATCATAGACCAAGTCGTGAAAAGAATCAAGACCAATACAAGTTGCATCCATGACCATTTTCATGTTACAATTTCTAAGATGTATTTAATATGTCTGAAAAGAAGTCAGTCTGTTGCTAATTAGGTATCACTCTTCAACAAGTAACCACATGATCACTTTCAATTTAACAGATTGTCAAATTGCAAGACTAGTTATAGCACCAGGAGTAGAAAGTAAGGAGAAGTTCGGGGAGAACTCCAGAGACACAAGGAATAGAAAAAAAATGTCAGGAGAACTCCAGAGACACAAGGAACAGAAAAGAAATGTCAGGAATACATTTAAACCATCCAAAGTGAAGTAACAGAAACTTGAAAGAGTTGCACCATATTAATTTGTAGAGACAAACTGAAAGCAAGCAAATATATCAGAACATATGGAATCTCCCTAAATAGTAATCTTTAGGTTTGAAGCTACAAGGTTTGAATCTCCACAAATAGCACCACTGCCTTTTGCATGCATCCCTGGAATTTGCAAAATTTTAAACATAAAGTAGAGATAATAAGTTAAGAGATGGTTACATGTCAAGATATCTATAATTAACGTGTTTAGATCATGACATCAAATGCAAACATGCCAAGCAGCTGGTTTAAATAGGCATGGTTCATGATGCACATAACATTGTTTTTTGATTTCATGTGTCAATTAAAAATTTTCCGGACTACATAAAGCCAAACCATTGCAGCAACACAGCAGCATGACAGAATCTTGATAACTATTATAGAAAGCTGAAGGCATGAGGTGTAGACAGTAATGTAGCATACAAGCATCAGCTGAATTAATACCTCTCAAGTTGGACATCTCAAGCTCAATATTTGATTGCTTAATATTAAGTGATTCCACATTTGCATCACATTGTCTGATGCATAGGCCATATCTGCAATATCATCCCCAAGTTTCTGTCGAGAAACGCACTCAAGTTTAGTGACAGTATACATAGCAATAAATGCAGCAATGAGAGATAGCGAACAAGCCAAAAAAATTGGTAAAGAGGAGCCACACAGGGATTGATATTATTGTGTTTAGAAACAAAAAACTACTCACAAGTGCATCCTCAAACTGTTTGAAGGGCACAGGCAACATAAATATAAAGTGAAAAATGAAATAATAGTATGACTTCCTTGTAAGCTTGATAATTGTACATTTCTATAGCATCAAGTATCAATATACTTATCCTTTACCAATCAAAATATAATAGTAGGAATTTTAGGATTCTAGCTACCGCGATAGTACCACGCGCCAAAGCGTGAGCCTATTCCAGCTAGTTTTTGGGCAACTTGACTCGTGATTTAGAGACAATTCATACATTTTATACCGAATTTTGAGCACTTTTTGGTGGCCACTGCACTATTTTCAACTGATATAAATTTTTCAATATCACTTTTGCCAAAGGATATACACAAATATTTGGGTTGGATAAGAATGATAATTTCTATCTATGGTTGTCATTCGTCATTGGCCTCTTCATTAGTTGGACATTAATGATGCTTTAACACATTATTTTATTAGCCGGGGGGGTCAATATCATTAGTATCCTTGTATGTCGATTATGCAGGTCACTCTAAAGTCTAAGGTTTGAAAGTCTTCTTGAGCTACATTTTGGCAGTTCAATAAGTAACTCCGGAGCGGAGTTTGGCATGACTCGTGGTGAAGTTGATCACTCAGTGTTTTATCAATATATTGCATCTAATCTGTGTATTTATTTGGTGGTCCAAGTTGACGTTATCGTTATCACCGGCAATGATTAGGATAGTATCACTAATTTGAAGTAAAATCTCTTTCAGTATTTTCAAACTAAAGTCCACAGGGGACTGAAGTATTTTATCGGTATTGAGGTTGCTTAGTCCAGATTAAATATTATTGTGTGGCATTACAATGTGTGCCTTGGACATTCTTAAGGAGACAAGAATGATGCGATGTAGAACTATTGAAGCTCCTATGGATACGAATGCTAATATACTGCCGCGACAGGGGGAGACATTCCGTGATTTTTAAAGGTAAAGATGGCTAGTGGGAAGTTGAATTATAGTGACTAGAGCTGACATCCTTTTCTTGTGAGTCAACAAGATAGTTTATGACTTCCCCTCTAATAATCATTGGGATACAGTTGTTCGTATTTTGCGATATATAAAGTGAGTTTCAGGTATATGACTACTCTTTGATGATCGAGGCCATAAGCATATCATTGGATATATAGATATTGATTGGGCAAGATCACCCTGTGATAGACATTTCAAGTTTGGATATTGTGTTTTAGTAGGAGGTAATTTGGTATCCTGGAAGTATAAGATGAAAAGTGTGGTTGCTCAATAAAGTACAGTGGAGTACAATATAGAGCAACGGTTGCAACAACCCATGAGCTAGTTTGGATTAATCAGTTGTTGAGAGAACTAAAATATGGAAAAATGAACAAATAGAACTTTAGGGTCGATATACCCTGGTGAGAATGGAACTTGTGGATTTTCTGACAGACCTTTTCGTTAAAGAAAAAGCATTTCACAGCTTCACCTCACCCACCCGCTCTTGCTTTGTAAAATTTCCTTTTCCACTAAATCCTAAGATCCTCCTTCCTACCTAATCATGATATATATTGATACAATTGGATATCAAAAAAATCTCCAACTAAAACCCTAGATTCTCAGATACCATAAACTACCAGCCAAAGGAACATCTAAAGTGACGAAGAATTCTATCGGAGAACATGCACAGCTTTATCGGTGTCCATTAGCATTAATTAAGTATTTTTATGGTTTATATATCTTATCCTGGAACTCGATTAAAAGAATGAACATTTTTAATTAAGTAGAAAAGTCATTCAACTCACTAAACAATTAAAGGTAAAACAGAGGGGGCAAAAGAGGGAAAGGGAGAACTTGCACCTTCTCATTGTCTATTGACGTTCTCCATTGTTCGCCGTCCATTGTTGAATTGTCGGAGTTCTGAGAAGAGCGAGACTGACGCCGTTGAGGAGAAGAGTGGGGAACAACAATTCTGATAGCAAAGTGAATATAGGGGTATTGGTGTGAAGGCATTTTAGCATTTATTTGGTGCATAAAATCTCAATTCTTAAGTAACTCACACTTGACACGTGTACAATTTTTTCAATGTTTTAGCTAAAAAATCATAAATATAAAATAAAAGTAGTTTTATCTATACTAAAAGTATAATCAAGTATTTATTCACATGAAAAATAGTTTAAAATTTAGTGATACAGGTAACAAAAATTGTTTTCAATAAAATAATTGTATATATATAAAATATATTGATATTGGACAAATAATATAGACTCGTATATAAGTGATGTATAACTATATATTAGATACGTACATTGTTGATACCATAAAAAGTATATATTGCACATTGATTTTTATTCAATCTCAACCTCTCAATGTATTGATTCGTTTAAAGTAAAAACTATCATTGTTTTTACATGTTCTTTACTACACAACAAGAGGCGAGTTCTATGGATTAATTCATTGACAAATTCTTTATAACCACCTAGATGATCAGAGGAATTTATTACAAGATGTATAAAGATACAAATTCGAAAGAATTAAAGGAATCACGTGAAAGAGGAACAGAGGGACCAAATAAGGTTATTATATATTATGATAATGACCAGTTTAATTCTTTTTGAATTCACTTTGATATCAAAACTGTTGTTCTCCACTCTTCCCCTCAAAGGCGCCAGTCTCATTCTTTTGGGAATCTCCGGAGATTCAACGATGAACGGCTAACAACGGAAAATGTCTATGGACAATGAGAAGGTGCAAATTCTCCCTATCCCTCTGTTGTCCCCTCTGTATTACCATCGATTATTTAGTGATTTAATGACTTTTCTACTCAATTGAAGATGCTCATTCTATCACTAGAGTTTCACGATAAGAGATACAAAACCAAAAAAATACTTAATTAATGCTAATGGGCATCGATAAAGTCGTCATGCATGAGCTCTGATACAATTCTTCGTCAATTTCGATGTTCCTTTGGCTGCTAGTTTATGATAACAGAGAATCTAGGGTCTTAGTTAGAGATTTTTATGATATTCAACTGTATCAATATACATCATGATAAGGGAGAAAGTGGATGTTAGGATCTAGTGGAAAAGAAAATTTTACAAAGAAAGAGCGGCTTGGATAAAACCTTGAAATGCTTTTTATTTAATGCAACGGTCTGTCATAAAATCGACCAATCCCTTTCTCACCAGGGGTATATCGATTTCTCCAAATTTTAGTGCTCTAATCAAAACTAGCTCACGAGTTGCTACAACCATTGCTCGATAGTGTATTTCTGACCTATCACAATATAACTGGTCTAAGACCAATCAAGGTGTTATTGGGTATGGTATGGTTCCTTTATACATTTATTGTTGGGGCTTAGCTAAAATTAAAAAATATAGATATTTTCAAAGAGATCTGAGCCAAATAGGAGTTATTCTAGTTGTATCATCTATTGTGGCAAGTAACTTGTATACTTTTTCATGTGCACATAGACGCACACAAGTTTTAAAATTTTATACCTCGAGTCACGTGGATTAGTTAATGCCCCTTTATTTGCGTTGGTGTCTTGGTGCATGCCAATTGATTTTTGCCAAAATCAACAGGATGCAGCAGGATATGCTGCAATGGTCCTGGAATAACTGTGAATAGAGAGGGAAAATAAATAAGAAATAACAGAATGTTATGTATCTCAAATAATGGACAACAAGATAGTATTCACTACCTGCACATGGAATAGTTACTGCCTTGATATATAGACATGCGTATAAATATTCTCATTTTGCATTCCAGAAATGCGTTTCTGTATGTACACGTGCTGACGTGCAATTAAATCCTCAGTCAAGTCGTCAGAATGCATTTTGGAAAGCTGTCTTGTACCTTTGACGGTGTTGGGTTGAAACCAGCATCGGCCTCTGCAAGCAGAATATTGCTCAGTGATGCTTGAAAAAAAGAAGCAATTGCTTATTCATTAATAAGAAGCAATGGTTTATACCTATCTGGAAGTAGACGACCCAACCGACGGACAGTTTCAAAATTCTCGGTAATTCCATACCCATCTGCCTCTAGCTTTTCCAATATCACCTCAATACTCTCTTTACCCTTCAATTAAAAGCATGCAACATCCTTCAAAATGTTTCAAGAGCAGGTACAACATCAAAAAGAAATTTCAATGACACATAACAGAATTGTACAATTTAGTTTTACCTGCACCACCGGAAAATAAACACACCTCAGGTGAGCATGTGCTTCGAAGGAGGATTTTGTTCCTGAGAAAATTGATCTCAGACTATATAATGCATAGACTACGATAATAGGATTTGAGAAAAATACTTGGCAGGTGTTTGTGGTGACAAATGATGCACATGTTACCTGAACATACTTTCAAACCACTGCTATCCTTTACGTGAAAGCTAAGTTGCATTACGAACTCTGGACCATTTCAGGACAGTAACCTCTCACCTTCAATTTCCGCTAAATTAGTGTCATTGACCTGTGAATTTGCATAAGCGGAAAAATCTGCTTAAAAAGAAAGAGATTGTCTACTAAAATAATTATTGGCAAAGGGTACTATGATTGAGATTTCCCCAAAAATATTAGAATTTGCTTATTTTTTGGTGATAAGAAAACAAATAATTCATAAGTTATGACAGATATTTAAATAGTAGCTAAAAATTCTCACACAAATGATCGTTTTCCTATTTATATGATCAGTAAAGCTTATATCTAAGAATGCATGAAAAAGGACCAGAAATTGAACAGCAAGGGCAACTCTTATTGAAATGCATTAAATATTAAAAAAGAAAAGGACTAGGAAATGCCACATCTGCTTAGACAGAATTGAATTTCTAACCAGAAAAAGCTTTTTAACAAATTAGGTATTGATTTCCTTTCCTTTTTAGAACATGCATCACACAGTTATTTAAACACATCCATTGAGGAACTCGATGTGATGAATTATAGGAAAAAGAGGCTCCACATTAATTTTAAAGATGAGACATAGTTCGATGCAATCAGGCTCAGGTATACTAAAAAAGCTAGGATCATGTAAGTAATAGGTATACTAAAGTCCAAGGGGAGATTTAAGATGATTCTCAACAAATAGCAATCAATCATCTGATACTGATTGGTATCTCCTGGTTTTCCAACAAGAACACCAAAAATATAAAGGAGTTCCTGAAGTGTACAGAAGTGTCTGGCATCTGTTTGCCTTTATAAAGACATCAACTGCAGGAATTAGTAAAATTATCCCCGAGTTATAACAACATATAGACACTGTACCTGGGAAATTTTAGTAGCTCTGTTGGTTGGCTATCTAAACTTTCACATTGTTGGTGAGAGTACGATTCCCACCCTGGTGTCTCCTCTCCCCAATTTTCCCGTCCCCTACCCCTTTTTTAAAATAAAATAAATATAGATACTATTCCTGAAATTCAATAGGCATCACAGTTTTTCCTGTTTTTGATACTTCATCACACTGCCCAAAGAAATAATAATGAATAAGATACAAAAGGGTAGATGGCACAGCATAAATCATGAAAAAGGCAGATATTATCATCACATCATCACATCACCTACAATGTTTGTTGATCCACAAACCATTTTATGTGACCTTCCAGATCTCTAATGACTGTCATCTAACTAAAATAATAGTTATCACAATGACTATTGACATTAAATTCTGGAAATGAATTCTCAAAGTTTGAACAATAACAACTACTATTATTCCTCAGTGCCAATCAGTTTGGGAGAGACCAAAGTTTGACAAGGTCAAGTAAATTCGATACCTGCAAAGTTCATATACTAACAATAGGAAATTTGTAGTAGCATACACTCAGCAAAATCCAAATAAGAGAAAAGGAGTGTGAACTGTTGTAATAAAGAAAGGCCTGTTCTAAGGGGTATTACAATAGTTGGAGTACAAATGGAAAATGATGCTTAAAGCAACAAGTAATAATTTCAAAATCACAATAGCACTCAGTTCATATATATATACACACACAATGTTACACTCCTTTGTTTTTGATGAAACAGAGGCTCTTCTACAGAAAAGGCAGAGCATGAAAACAAGTAACTCCTTGTTTTTTTTGTCTAAAATGAAGTCATTCTAAACTTTAGCAAGACATACGTGCCTAAATGCATAGATGCAATAGGCCCTCCATAACCAAACATACCAAAGTAAGGCTGTAAAAGCAACGACCATATAAGCAAATGTCAGCCAAGAGGATAAAGGAACTGCTAGATATAGAAACAAAAATATTGTTGGATTCCCAGTTTGTAGGTTGGATGAATTAAGAATCACATAATATAAGGTAAAAGCAGCTGTGGTTTCTATTAAGAGACAAGGAGCATCTCTAGAGAAAATAGACTAAAAAGGAAGATAGAATTAGTATGTCGGTAAGTTTTCAAGGTTATATATATTGAGAGACATAGTTATATATTCCATTTAAATGCTTGTAATCATCTTGTTGCCTTTTTCTTTCTCCCTATGAAAGAGTATTAATTTATGTCTTTCTATTATTGATGGCTAGTGACTATGAATTCAGTGTTTGCCTCCAATAGGTAAACTTTCAATAGACTAGTGTTTTCTATGGGTTAATTTCACCACTTCCAAATTGACATATAAATTTTCAGAGAATCTCTCACAGCTATTGTAATATAAGATTTACAATGAACACAATTGCAAAGTAAACTAATATCAAAGTGGCATATGAAAAAGGTATCTACTGATAACTCATTAGCACATGACTCGTAATAACACCAAGGAACTTCAAGTAGAGGCTGCTCTCCGTTAGAAATAACAAGAAACTCGTAGTTCGTTGATCATTCAAGGTTTTCTGAATCCAATTCAAAATTGATATTATACAGGATACTTCACAGTGCCCAAATTGCAGGGGAATGACAAGACAAAATCAAACATGAGTTCATTGATATGTAACTACTTGTCTCTAAGTTCAGGCTGGGAGGGTTTCTAGCATAGAGATTTCAAAACTCAACCAAAAGCCACAGAAAATAAATATGTAGGGCTGCATATTTGAACTGTATTTCTAATCAAACATGATAAGGAAATTGTGTATTGGAATGATGCAACAACCTTTAAGTATGGAGATTTGATTTTCCTCCTATGTCTCTGTCTCTCGATGATCTATGAATGGAAGCTCCCATTTTTCCCCCTGAAACAGATACAGAAAAACGTAACTGAAAACCACGAAAGTGCAGTAAAATACTTTGCCAAGATGGTTTTAAGATAGAAACAAATAGAGAATTGAATAGTTGCACTAACTCTTCAGATATATTTATTGGTTTTAAGTAGAGAAGTGTTACAATTTCTTTTGATATCCTTTTTTCCAAAACAAAATGATAAGCATCATAACAAACATACACAACATGATACACCTTACGCAATGCAAATAGCAGAAACAAAAACAGGCCTGATTTTGTTAAAACAAAAACATGCCTGATTTTGTTAAAACCCTAGATAGTACCAACTATATAAATTTTATATTACTACTATATAGAATAACAATGACAAGGACGACCAATAACATTTTAGTAATTTTAATATTATTTAAGGGAAAAATAATAATTGTATAATTTATGGTCAAAATGAAAAATCTAGAATAATCCATACATGTCTTAATTTTTGTTTTGAGCTCATAAGGACATTATTGTATTACTATTGTATAGAAGAGTCATCAGAAGGACTATCAATGACATTTTAGTAATTTTAACATCATTTAAGGGCAAAATAATAATTGTGTAATTTATGGTCAAAATGAAAAATCTAGAATAATCCATACATGTTTCTATTAATTAAACAAACAATAATGAATGTTAAGCTTATTTTTACATACTTTTGAAAGAAAATTTTGAACTAATTAAAGTAAAATGTGTTTGAATAGTTATATTTTTCTATTAATATATTTTTATATATATATATATATGTATATATATATATATATATATATATATATTATATAGAAGAGAATGGAAGGACGACTAGGGGCAAAAATGTAATTTATTTTAACAAAAATCTATTAATAAAGATAATAAATAATTTTAGAAATCTCTTTCTTTATATAAAGTGAATAATGATCAAGGGTAAAAAGGCAATTTCATGCTAACAAAAATCTACCTAAAATGATAGCAAGAAAATTAAGTAGTTGTACAAACATCTTAAGTTATTGTTATTACTTCACATCTTTTTCTTTTATGAGTTATTGTGATATCTATTTTGTTATTAATCTATTTTACTATTACTGTAGTTTAATTCTTAATATTTTTTCTATTAATTATGCTTATCAAAAAATGCCTACTTTTTACATAAAAAATTATTATGAATTAATTATTTTCATCTTTATTTTGGCTCTAATTAATATATACTTGAAAATAAATAAGTTTGATAAAACTAATAATATATATTAGATTGAAATTAAAGAAAAAGATGTTAAAAAGTAATTTTACAAATAAAAATTAATAGGATGATATATTTGTATTAAAGACGACTAAGAATTAAAATGTAATTTCATTCTAACAAAAATCTATCAAGAATAAATAATTCTAGAAACATCTTTCTATATATGAAGTGAATGATGATCAAATGTTTTAAAAAAAAGTAACTTCATACAAACAAAAATCTGTCAATAACAAAAAAATTAAAATGGTTATAGAAATATCTTTAGTTGTTATTATTAGTATTACCTCATTTTTGATATTTCTCCATTTTTTTATGAATTATTGTGATATTTATTCATTATATGAAAGTAAATAAATAATGATTACGATTAGCTCTTAATAATTCTATTATCATATATAATATTAGATGGAATCAATCAAAAATAAAACTAAAATTTATATGTATATTAAATTTTGTGTATTAAAATATTTTTAATTTTGTAATCTTAAATATGTGAAATAAAAAAAAATTCAGAAGTGATTTTCTTTTTGAGATGAAATAAAAAAATAAGTTCATATAAATTGAAAAGGAGGGATCATATATTAAAAATAAAATATATTTGTATTATTATTAAAATGAATTTCCATATATTTTTAAAAAAAATTCTTTTGGTTTCCTTCTATTAATTTGTGCATAAATGTGGAGTTTTAAAGATTTGAATATTTGAATATATAAATATAATGATTTGAAAAGTTTAATTCTTCGTTTTAATTTCTAATTTGTTGCATATTTAAAAAATACATAAAAAAGAAGCTTAAAATATCAATTTAACAATTCAAGATATTTTTAGAAAAACATAATTAAAAACCGTAATGAAATTTGATTGATTCCTTTATTTTTATCTTAACAAAGAAAATTACATATATTGTTTGAAAATGACGTAAGAACTAAAAAGTACGATAAATCACAGTAAAATGACAACTAAAATTATGTGAGAATCATATAAGAAATTCCATTGACTTTCCTAAAATCACTTGTATCATATAAAATGAAACAGATGGAATAACATATATTATTTAAAAATGACATAAAAGGTAAATATATTAACAATTTAAAATATTTTGCAAAAAAACACATATAAAAAATTAATTCATTTTTTCAATTTTCATTCATGTCACATAAATTGGAAGAAAATAATTAGGAAAAATTACATGAATTAAATACATTTTAAAAAGAATTACTGATTTTAGCGATCTTTTTTGTTTATTACCATATATAGCAATACTGTGATAAATTTGTAATATGTATTAAAAGTGAATTATGTAAGCAATATATTTGAATTATAATTGTTTTTAAAATATTTTATGTTTGTTTGGCAAAAAATTGTAACATTGTATTATAAGTGTATTAAAATGTGTGATAAATGCATTATCCATCACTAAAACTTGTATTCTATGTGTATAATAAATTATTTTTTGTAATATTTATTAAACTTGTATTATAAATGAACAATGCAAATAGCAGAAACAAAAACAGGCCTGATTTTGTTAAAACCCTAGATAGTACCAACTATAAATTTTATATATTATATTATATAGAAGAGTGGAGTGGTAGGATGATCAACGATAAAAATGTAATTTTATACTAACAAAAATCTATTATGAAAGATAGCAAAAAAAAATTAATTCTAGAAAGATCTCTTTGTATATGAAGTGAATGATGATCAAGGGTAAAAAATGTAATTCATATTAACAAAAATCTACCAAGAATAATAACAAGAAACTAAATAGTTCTAGAAACATCTTTGGTTAATGTTATTTCTATCAACTCATTTTGTTATCTATTCACGTTTTTTATGAGTTACAGTGATATCTATTCTTTACTCTATTTAACTAGTACTTTGATTAATCCCTAGTATTTTTATATTCTTATGCTTACAAAAAATGTCTACTTTAACATAAAAGTTTATTACTTAAAAATATAGTTATTTATTTTCATCTTTATTTTGACTCTAATTAATATACCTGAAAAGAAACAAGTATGATAAAATTAATAATATACATTAGATTGAAATTAAAGAATAAATAAATTTTAGTTTAAATATTTTTAAAAATGTATATTTTAAAAGATGTTAAAAAGTAACTTTACAAATAAAATAAATAGGATGATATATTTGTATTTAAAGTAAACTAAAAATGTTTATTAGATTATAAATGTGTAGTTCTTCATTAAAATATATAATCATAATTGTACTTTTACTTGATTTCAAACATATTAATCTAAATATGTGAATTGATGTAAGTTTAATTAAAAAAGTTGAGGACTATCTAGGGTAATATGATTATTTCATAGATATTTCATTTCTAAAACTATTAGTTTTATTTTTAAACTTCATTAGAATATATTTTTTCAAGTGTTAAATTTCCTCCACAAGTTACATGACTTTTCTAAAAACTATATATAGTAAAATTTTCTAGAAAATATAAGAATAATTTATTGAAAAACATATATTCATTTATTACTTTTTATTTTATCATAGATAAATCAGTTTTGAGCAAGTTATATAAATTATTATATTAAATAAATCATGTTAAATTACTGCAGTATATATTATATCAACTATTGCTGGTATTTATAAATCCTCTTTACTTGAGATAAAACATTTATTCATCATGTTTATTAATTACTTTAGAAAAAAAAATCTTTGTTTACTATACAAAATTATTTTCCTAATTTTAATAAATATTAAGACAGAAGGTCATGATTATTTTTATCATTTTATTACTTTGTAAAGAATAAGATAATTCATTACAATTTTCATCAGGCATGTCATTATTTTTAATAAATATTATGTTTTATTGTTATTCCCTATCATGTTTATTTTTATTATAATAATTTTCCTTTTAAAAACCTAATAATATTTCTCTTATAAGGTTGTAATATTGGGCCCGTAAACAGGCCTTTCATTATCTAGTATCAAAATATTTTTGGACCAAATTTTCAAATATATAATATTTTTCTTAAATACCTAATTATAAAAGGAAAAATTACATAAATTAATACATTTTAAAAAATAATTACTGATTTTAGCGATACTTTTTGTTTATTAACATTTATAGTAATGCTTTGTTAAATCTGTAATATGTATTAAAAGTGAATTATGTATGCAATATATATGAATTATAATTATTTTTTAAAATATATCATGTTTGTTTGATAAAAATTTGTCACATTGTATTATAAGTGTATTAAAATGTGTGATAAATGTATTTTTCATCATTAAAATTTGTATTATATGTGAATAATAAATTGTTCTTTGTAATATGTATTAAACTTGTATTATAAATGAATTAAAATTGATCAAGTGAAAAAAAATATTATTGCTATAAATGGTAAATATTTTTTTATTATAGTATATTTATGTAAGTTTCCCATTATAAAATGAGATGGAGAGGCATAAAGTTAAAATAACTGGACTATCTTGCGCCTTTGTCTCATTGAGTACCGGAGACGATCTTTATGCGACGTGTCTTATACTTATTTTGAACTCTTGGCGTTGAAAGTGTGAGTTGTAACTAGGGCCACATATATTTTGAGCTGTAAAAACTTTTTTTCAGTTTGAGTTATCGATTTGGTGTTTTATGAGTAAAATTCGGTGACTTCTTATTTTTTGTTGAAATCACTATATTACCCCTTTCGTTTAATTTTCCACTATATTAAAAATATATTTATTTATTTCATTTATTACTTTTATAATATCAAGAAAATATAAATATTTTGTCTTTTAAAAATACGTCATGTTATTGAAAACGTGAAAAAATATTTCTCGGATACGTAAATAGAAAAAGCTGATAAGATAAGGCATAAAACGCGTGCACCAAGAGCGTATTTCGAGTAAAATTATGTGACTTCTTATTTATTGTTAAAATTACTATATCATCCCTTCATGTTAATTTTATTTTTCCACT
This sequence comes from Solanum habrochaites, assembly GCA_027704765.1. NCBI lineage: Eukaryota > Viridiplantae > Streptophyta > Magnoliopsida > Solanales > Solanaceae > Solanum > Solanum habrochaites. Next base: position 53,779,208 of record JAKWJA010002491.1, read on the forward strand.
ATTTTAAATATGTGTTTATTTATTTTATTTATTACTTTTATAATATCAAGAAAAGATAAATATATTATTTTTAAAAAAACATCATGTCATTGAAAACTTGAAAAAACGCTCTCGGATACCTAAATAGAAAGAACTAATAAAATAATGCATAAAACGCGTTCACCAGTAGATCTTTATGAGCAAAATTCGGTGACTTCTTATTTTTTTAATTGAAATTACTATATTAGCACTTCCGTTTAGTTTTCTTTTTCCACTATTTTAAAAATATATTTATTTATTTCATTTATTACTTTTATTATATCAAGAAAATGTAACTATTTTATATTTTTTTAAAATGCCATGTCATTAAAAACAAGAAAAAAATACTTTTCGGATACCTAAGTAGAAAGAGCTGATAAGATAAGGCATAAAATGCGTGCACCAATAGAGTTTTATGAGTAAAATTTGGTGACCTCTTATTTTATTGTTAAAATTACTATATTACCTTTTTCCTTTAATTTTATTTTCTCACTATTTTAAATATGTATTTATTAATTTCATTTATTACTTTTATAAGATCTAGAAAAGATAAATATTTTATCTTTTAAAAAAAGGTCATGCATTGAAAACGTGAAAAAAAGGTTTCTGGATACCTAAATAGAATGAAATGATGAGCTAAGACTTAAAACACGTGAATCAATGGCGTTTTATTAGTAAAATTTTGCAACTTCTTAGTTATTGTTGAAATTAATATATTAACCCTTCTGTTTAATTTTGTTTTTCCACTATTTTAAATATATATTTATTAATTTCATTTATTACTTCTATAGTATCAAGAAAAGATAAATATTTTATCTTTTAAAAAAAGTCATTTCGTTGAAAACGTGAAAAAACACTTCTCGGATATCTAAATAGAAAGAGCTGATAAAATAAGACATAATACGCGTGCACCAATAATTTTTTATGAGTAAAATTGTGACTTCTTATTTATTGTTAAAATTACTATATTACCTCTTCCGGTTAATTTTATTTTTCTACTATTTTAAATATATATTTATTTATTACATTTATTACTTTTTATAATATCAAAAAAAGATAATTTTTTTATTAAAAAACGTCATTTCATTGAAAACTTGAAAAAATGTTTTTTGGATACTTAAATTGAAAGAACTTATAAGTTAAGGCATAAAACTCGTGCACCAGTAGAGTTTTATGAGTAAAAATTTATGTCTTCTTATTTATTATTAAAATTACTATATTATCCCTTCTGTTTAATTTTATTTCCCACAATTTTAAATATATATATATATATATATATATATATATATATATATATATATATATATATATATTTGTCTGAATTATTATTAGTCTTGAAGTAAACATATGCATAATTGTATTTTGTCACCCTTTGCGTCATTTTTCATTAAAACCCACATCTTATTTGTACTTTGCAAAGATCCAACAAACCTTAAATGTTTGTTGCGATTTTTGCTTTTCATAATACTAAGCATAGATGAAAAGCCTCTGTCTGTCCTGTAGCATCATAGAAGATCTCCACTAAAATAGAGAAAGAACACCCTCAATTAATTGTGTCTACGCTTATTTGAACATTCTAAAACATAAATAAGAGATGTCAAATTCTTCTATTCTACTCTCTTTAGAAATTCAAACTATGAGGGTGATCCATTCAGTTAGTCCGCTTCGTTTATCTTTGATCTGATTAGAGTTTCTCCTCTCCGACTATTGAGAAATATATCTTTTGCAGGATAAGATAGTGATGACTGAGTCATATATAACTCTCAGTCATCACTATCATGTTTCAGAATCAATTTTCTCAGATTCACAGAGCTGACTTCCAGACGACGAATACCAACAACATTATCTAATTCCAAGAACTTCAAATTAGGAGAACCTAACAATACTTTTTCCATTACATCCTCTGTTATATCAATATCCCCAATCAAAAGAGAAATCAAATTACTCCAATTCACATTACCAAAAGGTTTTACTTGGCAATATTCTAATGCCAATTTCCTCAAAATAGTATTCATATACCCGAATTCAGGAAACTTATAGGCCAAATCTGGATAAGTAATAACATAAAACTTCAACCAAAACTCTTCAACCTTACCAATATTAGTAGCAAAGTACACCCAAAAATCAATTTCACGATCAATATTAGCGTAACTATGAATAAAAAAACTAAATGATTTAATTTTCTTTTGCTGAAATACCGTTCAAAAAGATATTTTCCCTCGTCAAAAGAAGACCCTCGTAGATTCGCCAATTCAGGCGTGGAACGGAATTCCCCAATAGATTCTACAGATTCATCGTATGCTATAAAAAGCTAGATTTCACAAACATGTACATTTTAAACTATATTCTATCACTATGCTCTACGTCCAAAAACAACTCCTATTTCATTCTTTACAAACATTCCAATTGATATACAAGGCACGTGTTATCCATATCTTCCTGAATTGCATCCCTAATCTACTAGTACGCTTCCTTTGGTTGCCTTGACATATATTCAACTCATTTCTTCAATATTTTCTCTCTCCAAAATTCAATACTAGGATATTTAACATTATGACGAAAACTTGTTGACTAAATGACTATGTAATACCTGGACTACTAAATTTCCAATTTATCCATATCTCCTCTTGGAACAAATTGCTTCAGCGGAGGTTACCATGAATTAGATCTTTCTTTTAAAGTAAATTCTGCAAAAGATCCTGATTTGTCTAGCCTAAAAAATGTCCAAAGTTTCGATATTGCCACTTGAAATACAAGCAAATATGATCGACAATTAATTTAAGATTGATAGATAAAGATATCCCCTGTTCAGAGGCTGTCAGGAGCAGTAAATGGGGTAATATGGAATTTATTAGCTTCTCAAAAGTACGGGTGGAATTTCCCAGCAACTTACTCCATTTGCAGGTAAAAGGAAGATTGTGCATAGTGACAATATGACAAAAACCACTATGGAAATCTTTGACAGTTGCAGGGGGATGGCAAAAGGAATGGCGAAGAACACTGGTGGCAGATCGTTCCAGTCTGCATTTGGTGGGTAGCCTCTTCTTTATTTAATGTACACATGACAGTCTTACTGCATCCTAGAACAACCAATTTCATCCCTTCCTCGTAAAATTGTTTTAGCATCTCACTTCCTATATCTACATCGATCTTTAGACTGCTCAAAGAAAACATTGATAACTGGCATACTAAAGAAAGCACAAGCTTAAACAGTTCCCAGGGGAAAAAATAGGATCTCTTACTCACCTAACATGATAAAATGCAAGTACAATCTAAAACTATCAAATGACATCGTCAATCAATTAAAGCAGGATGTAAGGACAACGAGTATCAACTAAAAAAACCTCAAGCATGCACAGTCTAACTAGACACACTCAAGTTACAGTCAAGTATATAACCCTCAAAGATAGGATGAGCTTTGTGAAAGAAACTTGAAAAACTCCTCTTTCCTTATTTCAAAGCTGTTTTTTGCATTGGTCAGCAATGTTTGCTCTCTCTCTAAATCTTCCACACATCTTACCCTTTCTCACTTCAGCTCCTTCATCCGGATGTCAGTTCCAAAATAGCTTTCACGTAGATACAACCTTCCAGAACTCTTTGGAAATTTGATCTGTACTTCCCTTTACAAAAATAAACAAGAGAAAGAAAGAATCCAAATGACTTAGTGATGCAATACAAACAAACAACACATCTAATACATCCAGTGTAATCTCACAAGTGGATCTGGGAGGGTGGAGTGTACGCAACCATGCCCCTACCTTGGAAAGGTAGAGAGGATAATGATTCAATGATACAATCAACAAGAAAAATAAAGTGTGTTGTTAATTCAAATAAATCTAATTTATAAACATACAAAATCAAATACATGTAACATCTAAACATAGGAATAGGATTAAAAACAACCCCCACAAGACAGTGGATTAAGATAAAAGATATAAATAATTACCAAAATTCATTCACGTAAATCTAAAATGTGTCGTAGTCTCGGAATGTGATAAACCCTGAAGACACCTCTCCCAGAAAATTATAATATGGTTTTTTTAATCATTTTGAAATAAAAATGCATTACAAACAAATATAACAAAGGCTAACTTGCAGAAGCTTTGCTGTAGATATAGTGAAAGAAATGGAAGAACATGCTTTCATTCACCATTCTATACAGATTGACAAAGTAAGTTCGTGAAAGGTCGAACTACTGAACTCCACAATGGTCAAGCAACATGGTCACAAAATAATACCAGCTTCTCAGTTCTGGCGCCCAATTAGAGATGAAGTATATTACTTGATACTCAAAAATGAACAAGTTAAAAGACAATTGATTCTTTAAAGTATCTTCACAAACAAGTTGAACTATGAAGGAAGAAAAATTTATGAATATAAAGGCACTACTTAAGAAAAACCTCTTTACCTTTTGCCTAGGGAAAATATACCACCACTCTTTATGATCCCACCGTCCAATGATATGGCTCCATGAGTTATAAAAGGTAGTGCCTGCATCATGTCTGCCCTTGTTTTGTATACTTGCAACTGTGAGAAGAGTCCATAGAAGAGGGTCTCTCTAAGGCCATGACCAGTGCTTGTAACACAATATAAGTTCGCAGTGTCAATATTGATCATATTGACAGCAGAGCCAATAAAACCAGGAGGAGTTTCCTCGTTGACGTATCTTGGCTTCTTTATGGACAACCTTCTCTGAGGATCATCAGCAATAAATTCACCAGTGTATGGTCTAAAATGATAACCCAAAAATGAAAAAAAAAGAGTATAGAAGTGCTATAGAGTATGAGATGCATTTGCAAGAAGAGATCATCATAACCTCAAATCTTAAGTTCTCAAGACAGATTACAAGATATCAGTCATCCAAAGGTCTCCCAATTGAAGCTCCATCTCCATGAAGATCAAAACATTTATTCATAGGACCTTTCTTATCATATGTCAGCGGTGCTTTAAGTCCATCATGCATCTTGCAAACAACTACTAACATGGTTTTTAGCCCAAGATATTCTGAGAGAGTCCTGGATTTCAGAGATTTAGATACAAATGTCAGTCATAATACAGTGAACTTCTAAATTTCTTTTGGTTAGTACAGTGAACTTCCATTATCTGCCTACTTCTTGGTAAAGAAATGGCACTAAGGCCAAACTCAACCCCCAAAATGTATCTCATGAGGGGAAGATTGCCCAAGCCTGTATATGCAAATCACACATTCATTACCCAACTAATGTAGGACTATTTAGTACGACCCAACAAAGCGAGAAAAATTTTAAATACCAACTAACAATCTACACTAATTTGTGACCTCCAAACCCTAATTACTCTAAGCATACCTATGAAAAATTCAAATACCAGATGGTATCAAACTTTTTATCTCAAGGCTTCACCATCATGCAGCCACAATTTTCATCTTGATTTGGACAGAGTGAACAAGTGCTATAATCTCTTGAACATGGACTAGTATAGAAAGTGGACTCATACAAAACTCATTTCTTTTTTCTTCTTTATCTATTTATTTTTAAAAAAAACGTCAGCAATTACTGGATGCTATGTGAAACTAATCTGTTGAGATTATCATCGTCAACCTCGCCAAGCAAAGCAACAATTCGTATCACGTCCTTCATATACATAATATATGTTGGCAGCTGAAAACAATTCAATGTTAAGATTTCTTCAATGGTCTCCAACTCATTCTGCCCATTAGAAGATTCCTTATTTTCAGAACCAGTTCCACTTGCTGAATAAGTCTTGGTGAGAGCAGCTACAATACCCCACAATCACAAGGCATTAAAATTGAGAAACAGTGAGAAGGCATATAACAAAAGGGAAAGAAAAAAGTTTAAGTGAATGCTATAGTCTACACGGAGTGCTTTTAAATAGGCAATACACACATTAAACCCATTAACAATATATTAAGCTCACTGAAACAAGTTGATGGCTGATATTCTGCGCAAAGGTAATCAGGAAATCCATATTTACTTGAAATGTGAAAGACGCACATTGATATGAAAATCTTACAATGTTTGATTGTCTACTTTCCCATAAAGAAAGAATAAAAACATTATATTCTAGGTTATTGAAAGAACAAAATAACTACAGTAACCTTTTAAAATTGCATGTGCATTTTACAACACACCTAATTAACTTAAAAAAGGAAACAATACCTTCTATATCCAAAATTGAATCATCCAACCTTTTCTTCTGACCCTATAAGAATTTGATATTATCTTTATGGTGTTTAATTTAAGACCAATCTCCTTCACTGCATCCTCAAGTTTCTGAAGTAATAGTCATGAATATTGATCCATTTACTTCAAAAAAATTGTCATGTTCGTTATCATCTCAAATAACAGATGCTATTAGATATATCTATACCTATAATCAAAACTACTGTGTATATTGCATCCATTAATGACAAAATAAAATAAACTAGGCAGATACATAGTAAAGGAACTAATCTGACCTCCTTGATTGAGCGATGGTTCATGCATAAGTGGTGCCTTATGAACGATTCGTAGCTGGAAAAGTAATGTAAAAACATCAGTTTGTTAGAGTTGCTTATTAAGAAAAAGATCAACAAGTGTCAAGTATAAGGTCCTAGAGTGCACACCACATCTAACAGTGAAAAAGTAATACTAATGCGCAAATCATACATGCCATTTTTTCTATCTTTATTTCATTAAGGAGGAACATAAAATATACTTTCCTTCTGAAATACAAATGAAGGTTGAACATTCAGATTTCCACAACAGGATCCAAAGTTTCTTCAGGAAATATAATACATAGATGGAACAGCCCTCACTTTTAGTAAATTTAGAACGTGCGACCAACTACAGGGCAATGGAAAACAAACTTGACAATTTCAGTTACTAGTTCAAATAAAGGCATCAACATTAACTAATGGAAGTGCTTTGAAGCTAAGTCCCTTAATTTTGTAGATATAAAATAAAAATTGGTAAAGGGGAGCCGCAAAGGGATTGATATTATTGTGTATAGAGAGAAAAAACTACTCACAAGTGCATTCTCAAACTGATCATCAATCTGCTTTTTATCCATGAGATTTTTGACCAACTTCTTCTATGCAGGAACTTGCCATGCAAAGGTGCTCTCTGGACTTGTAGACTTGAAGCTTACCAAGCAGACGATAAAATAACCTCTTGGAGACCATGACCTGAAGCAGTTCTAAACTGAAAATATTCTGCGGGAAGGAATATCATGTTAACTGCGTAGCCCAAAAAGCCTGGGGGATCACTGCTGACTCCTCGCTTATATGGCCTGAAATAAAAAAGCTAGGACTTTACACATTGTCTTTTTTCAGATAGCACTGACCAGACATGGTTGAAACATGATTTGTCAATTGGATCGAGAAACAAAATATCCTAACAATTGATATCATTTAGTATGAAGTAAAGCAGAGAAAGAAAGGCTTATCCTCAAGGCATATAACCACATATCGACCCTTGATGGAAATTCCAAGCTTAGCTGCTAATATGTCAAGAGCACTGGCGCAGTTCACATTTCCATCCATTTGATAATTTTCAAGAGCTTTGGAAGCTGCACGGTATTTGCATACTACAGCAAGCATCTGATCTTCTCCAAGATATGTTGAAAGCATGCTAAGGGAAGAAAACACACTCAAGTGCATCCATATAGACAAGGAAAATTTTTGACCAAAATGAGCTATTTTAAAAATCAATTTACCTAATTAATACGTTTTAAATTTTTTTTACAAAAATAGTATAAACGTACTTTATGGTAACGTTTTAGGCTTTATTTGATTTTAAAAAAAATTAACGCCGTTAACTTAATAAACGTTACTGGCGGTAACGATTTTATATTAAAACGTGACAATGCCCCATCCTCACTAAACGACGTCACTTTGTTATTAACTTAAATGTTATTTGGCTGCTAAACCCTTTCACCCCTTTCACCCTTTCAGCCCTTCCCCTGTAAAAAAAAAATTGGCAGCCGCCATTGTCACTTTCTAAGCCTCCATAATTCCATTTTCGATCGGTAATTTGTGGACGAAGAGGAGGCGTGAAAGAACAAAAACACAGGAAGACAATGAATGGATCAAAACCTCATTTCGTGGATAAACGGTAGCGGTAGTTTTTCCAAATCAATTTTGGGGATTTCTTGTTATATAGAGTTTCACGATAAATTGCGGCTATCAATCTTTTGGAAAGCTTGGAATCAAGTTAATTTCCTGTGTTAGAGCCTTGAGGTATGTTTTTTTCCCCTTACAAACTAGTAGATGGAACGCTTGAATTTTAGAATTTCTATCTTCTCGTATTTATATCGTTTGGGTTATATGGAATAATCACTCAAGAAATTCTAATCTGCATGTTCTGTTTTTATTTTGAATTCATGCATCTTGTTGATGCAAAGAGAAACAATGAAAAGAAAAACAAAGAAAAAAAATGTTCACATGAAAATGGAAGGAAGACTATAATAGGTTGACCTGCAATGCGCTTCTACTGAAATTGAGTTTATTTTTTAATATTTTAATAAAACATTTGGTGACAGTACATTACTTTGATTTGGTTGTTATATTTTGGACTAACAATTATATTTAATTTACTTTCATATGGATTTTTCAGTTTAATAGATACGTATATGACTGGTTATAGTGCATATCGATTGGATCCCGGTCCACTTGAACCATCAGTACTAACTCAATAACTTACCCATAGGTCACGGGATATATGGAATGGAAGTGTTAATATGATTTTAAATACGAGGAGGTGTGATGGAAAATTTTGGGACCTCGTAAAGAAATATCCCATTCATCCACGAGTCTTAGAAATGATTGAATTATCAGGACTATATGGTGTTTATAGATCAAATCGACCTTCTATTGATCGTAGCTTGATCACTTCACTAGTAGAGAGATGGCGTCCCGAGACTCATACATTTCACTTTAGAACGGGTGAGGCGACAATCACCTTGCAAGATGTAGAAGTGTTGTATGGCTTACCTGTGAATGGTGATCTAGTACTTGGTGATGAGTCGATAAGGACCATAGGGGATTGGCAAAATATTTGTCAAAGATTGTTAGGTTTTATTCCACGTCCTCAAGACTTCAACCGTAGTAGCCTCAAGGTAACTGCACTTAATGCGCATATGCTCGAGCAACTACAGTTACCTGACTTGACAACACAAGAAATGATCGATCAAATGGCTAGATGTTACATATTTTGGATGATTGCTGGTATGATGATGGCAGATACATCTGACAACTATCTAAAGCTTATGTACCTTCCTATACTTGAGGATCTCAATGTAGTTAGCTCTTATAGTTGGGGTAGTGCGACCTTAGCGTGCTTGTATCGCTTTCTCTGTAAGGCCTCACAGAGTAACCAAAATGAGATAGCTGGCTTTCTACCACTGCTTCAGGTATACTTAATAATTACATCAATTCTTTATAAATATTTCTTCTAGTTTATAATATCATAATTATATATTTATATATTATGTTTAGATTTGGGCGTGGGAGAGAGTAACAGTCCTCAGACCTCAAGTAATAGCACAAAGGGACATCGAAAATAATTTTCTTGCTTGTTTACCTAGGGGTCCACGTGCTACTAGATGGTTTGCACATTTTAGTTGGACTGATACCACTAAGCATGTGTTGAAAGTTCTTATACTTCATTTTAAAGAAAAGGATACCAGCACCAACCTGCTAATCTTGTGGGTCCAAACCTCTCCAGGAAGTCAACCACACCAAGTATGTCATGAGCATATTTGAGATAAAGTTGTTCAGGTTTTGGTAATCTGAGAAGCTTGTGTATAACAGCAGCTGCACTGTCCGCCTTTCCTTCAATCTTCTCCATAATCACGTCTTTATCATAGACCAAGTCGTGAAAAGAATCAAGACCAATACAAGCAGCATCCATGACCATTTTCATGTTACAATTTCTAAGTTGTATTTTATATGTCTAATAGAAGTTAAAGATAGTCTGTTGCTAATTAGGTATCACTCTTCAACAAGTAACCACATGATCTCTTTCAATTTAACAGATTGTTACATTGCAAGATTAGTTATAGCACCGGAACAGAGTAAGGACAAGTCGGGGAGAACTCTAAATACATAAGGAACAGAGGCATAGTTATATATTCCATTTAAATGCTTGTAATCATCTTGTTGCCTTTTTCTTTCTCCCTGTAAAAGAGTATTAATTTATGTCTTTCTATTATTGATGGCTAGTGACTATGAATTCAGTGTTTGCCTCCAATAGGTAAACTTTCAATAGACTAGTGTTTTCTATGGGTTAATTTCACCACTTTCAAATTGACATATAAATTTTCAGAGAATCTCTCACAGCTATTGTAATATAAGATTTACAATGAACACAATTGCAAAGTAAACTAATATCAAAGTGGCATTTGAAAAAGGTAATTACTGATAACACATTAGCACATGACTCGTAATAACACCAAGGAACTTCAAGTAGAGGCTGCTCTCCGTTAGAAATAACTAGAAACTCGTAGTTCGTTGATCATTCAAGGTTTTCTGAATCCAATTCAAAATTGATATTATCTCCTGTTACTTTATTCATTTTTGTTCAAAACATTCATGAGATAGCATACAGGATACTTCACAGTGCCCAAATTGCAAGGGAATGACAAGACAAAATCAAACATGAGTTCATTGATATGTAACTACTTGTCTCTAAGTTCAGGCTGGGAGGGTTTCTAGCAAAGAGATTTCAAAACTCAACCAAAAGCCACAGAAAAATAAATATGTAGGGCTGCATATTTGAAATGTATTTCTAATAAAGATGTTTTGACCACAGATAAGCAAATTGTGTATTGGAATGATGCAACAACCTTTAAGTATGGAGATTTGATTTTCCTCCTATGCCTCTGTCTCTCGATGATCTATGAATGGAAGCTCCCATTTTCCCCCTGAAACAGATACAGAAAAACGTAATTGAAAACCACGAAAGTGCAGTAAAATACTTTGGCAAGATGGTTTTAAGATAGAAATAAAGAGAGAATTGAATAGTTGCAGTAACTCTTCAGATATATTTATCGGATTTGCAGCCAATACAAACTTGGGATACACGGTAGAGAAGTGTTACAATTTCTTTTGATATCCTTTTTTTCCAAAAACAAAAAAGAAAGATTGTAATTAACCTCATATCTATAACCAGTTCTTTCAAAACAAAATGATAAGGATCATAACAAACATACCCAACATGATAGACCTTACACAATGCAAATAGCAGAAACAAAAACAGGCCTGATTTTGTTAAAACAAAAACATGCCTGATTTTGTTAAAACTCTAGATAGTACCAACTATATAAATTTTATATTACTACTATATAGAATAGCAATAAGAAGGACGATCAATAACATTTTAGTAATTTTAACATTATTTAAGGACAAAACAATAATTGTGTAATTTATGGTCAAAATGAAAAATCTAGAATAATCCATACATGTCTTAATTTTTGTTTTGGGCTCATAAGGATATTATTGTATTACTACTATACAGAAGAGTCCGGAGAAGGACGACCAATGACATTTTAGTAATTTTAACATCATTTAAGGGCAAAATAATAATTGTGTAATTTATGGTCAAAATAAAAAATCTAGAATAATTCATACATGTCTTAATTTTTGTTTTGGGCTCATAAGGATATTATTGTAATTTTGTTAAAATGAAGAGTTTCTATTTAATTAAACAAACAATAATGAATGTTAAGCTTGTTTTTACATACTTTTGAAAGAAAATTTTGAACTAATTAAAGTAAAATGTGTTTGAATAGTTAATATTTTTCTATTTATTTTTATATTTATATATTTTATTTTTTCTATATATATATATATATATATATATATATATATATATATATATATATATATATATATATATTTTATATAGAAAAGTGAATGGAAGGGCGACTAGGGGCAAAAATGTAATTTATTCTAACAAAAATCTATTAAGAAAGATAATAAATAGTTCTAGAAATCTCTTTCTTTATATAAAGTGAATAATGATCAAGGGTAAAAATGTAATTTCACGCTAACAAAAATCTACCTAGAATGATAACAAGAAAATTAAATAGTTGTAGAAACATCTTAAGTTATTGTTATTACTTCACTATATTTTCTTTTATGAGTTATTGTGATATCTATTTTGTTATTAATCTATTTTACTATTACTTTTATTTTAATTCGTAATATTTTTCTATTAATTATGCTTATCAAAAAATGCCTACTTTTTACATAAAAATTTATCATGAATTAATTATTTTCATCTTTATTTTGGCTCTAATTAATATACTTGAAAATAAATAAGTGTGATAAAAATTAATAATATATATTAGATTGAAATTAAAGAAAAAAAGATGTTAAAAAGTAATTTTACAAATAAAAATGAATAGAATGATATACTTGTATTAAAGACGACTAAGAATTAAAATGTAATTTTATTCTAACAAAAATCTATCAAGAATAAATAATCCTAGAAACATCTTTCTATATATGAAGTGAATGATTAATAAAGGTTAAAAAAAGTGTAACTTCATACAAACAAAAATCTTGCCAATAACAAAAAAATTAAAATGGTTCTAGAAATATCTTTAATTATTAGTAGTAGTATTACCTCGTTTTTGGTATTTCTCTATTTTTTATGAATTATTATAATATTTATTCATTATATGAAAGTAAATAAATTATGATCACGATTAGCTCTTAATAATTCTATATCAAATATAATATTAGATGAAATCAATCAAAAATAAAACTAAAATTTATATGTATATTTAAATTTTGTGTATTAAAATATTTTTAAATTTTGTGATCTTAAATATGTGATATAAACAAAAATTAAAATTCAGAAGTTATTTTCTTTTTGAGATGAAATAAAAAAATAAGTTCGTATAAATTGAAAATGAGGGATCATATATTAAAAATAAAATATATCTGTGTTATTATTAAAATGAGCTTTCATATATTTTTTTAAAAAAATTATTTCGATTTCCTTCTATTAATTTGTGCATATATGTGGAGTTTTAAAGATTTGAATATTTTAATATAAATATATAATGATTTGAAAACTTTAATTCTTCGTTTTAATTTTTAATTTGTTGCATATTTTAAAATTACATAAAAAGAAGCTTAAAATATCAATGTAACAATTCAAGATATTTTTAGAAAAACATAATTAAAAACTGTAATGAAATTTGGTTGATTCCTTTATTTTTATCTAAACAAAAGAAAATTGCATATATTGTTTGAAAATGACGTAAGAACTAAAAAGTACTATAAATCACTAGTAAAATGACAACTAAAAATATGTGAGAATCATATAAGAAATTCTATTGACTTTCCTAAAATCACTTGTATCATATAAAATGAAACAGATTGAATAACATATATTATTTAAAAATGACATAAAAGGTAAATACATTAACAATTTAAAATATTTTGCAAAAAAACACATAAAAAATTAATTCATTTTTTCAATTTTTATTCATGTCACATAATTTGGAAGAAAATAATTAGGAAAAATTACATGAATTAATACATTTTTAAAAATAATTACTGATTTTAGCGATACTTTTTGTTTATTACAATATATAGCAATATTGTGATAAATCTGTAATATCTATTAAAAGTGAATTATGTATGCAATATATTTGAATTATAATTGTTTTTGAAAAATTTTATGTTTGTTTGTTAAAAATTGTCATATTGTATTATAAGTGTATTAAAATGAGTGATAAATGCATTATCCATCATTAAAACTTGTATTATATGTGAATAATAAATTATTTTTTGTAATATGTATTAAACTTGTATTATAAATGAACAATGCAAATAGCAAAAACAAAAACAGGTTTGATTTTGTTAAAACCTTAGATTATACCAACTATATAAATTTTATATATTATATTATGTAGAAGAGTGAAGTGGTAGGACGACCAACGATAAAAATGTAATTTTATACTAACAAAAATCTATTAAGAAAGATAGCAAAAAAATAAATAATTCTAGAAAGATCTCTTTGTATATGAAGTGAATGATGATCAACGGTAAAAATGTAATTCATATTAACAAAAATCTACCAAGAATAATAACAAGAAACTAAATAGTTCTAGAAACATTTTTGGTTAATGTTATTTCTATCAACTCATTTTGTTATCACTTCATGTTTTTTATGAGTTACTGTGATATCTATTCATTACTCTATTTAACTATTACTTTGATTAATTCCTAGTATTTTTATATTCTTATGCTTACTAAAAATGTCTACTTTAACATAAAAATTTATTACTTAAAAATATAGTTAATTATTTTCATCTTTATTTTGACTCTAATTAATATACCTGAAAAGAAATAAGTATGAAAAAATTAAGAGATAATACCCAATTACCCCCCTAGCCTATACCCAAAATTCCTGCGACACACCTTATCTTTGATGAGTTCCTATTACCCCCTTTAACTTTTTTTAAGTAATTAATTACCACTTTTGTGCCTACGTGGCAATAATCGTAATTTCACCCATGTAGGGCGCGTGAGTGCAGATTTTGGCTAACAATGACCAATAAAAGTTAGCCACGTGTCAAAGCAATTTGAAAAAAAATTCAAAAATAAATTTTATTGTTTCTCTCAAAAGCAGTTCTTCTTCCTCTTTTGAAAAAATAACCCCATTTTCATGGTTCTTCATTTTTGAAGAAGCTCCATCCATTATTAACTATCAAAATCCAACATCGAAAATTAACTATCAAAATCCAACATCGAAAATCAAATTTCAGTTGGAAATCAAATTTCTAACCTTTGAAATCGATCCACACATGCAGCACTTTCCCTCTTTCTTTCCTTGTTACTTAATTTTTTTTGGTAAAATTAATTTGAAAAACATAAAACGCCAGCTTTTCAAACTTGGGAAGTGTAAAAGTTACTTTTTCGAAAGCTGAAAAAGTGGGTCCCGGCACGTGTTGAACAAACACATCGACCTTTCAGATTATTATTGCCACGTAGGCACGAAAGTGGTAATTAATTACTTAAAAAAAAGTTGGAGGGGGTAATAGGACCTCATCAAAGATAAGGTGTGTCGCAGGGATTTTGGGTATAGGCTAGGGGGTAATTGGGTATTATCCCAAAAATTAATAATATATATTAGATTGAAATTAAAGAATAAATAAATTTTAATTTTAATATTTTTAAAATATATATTTTAAAAGATGTTAAAAAGTAACTTTACAAATAAAATAAATAGGATGATATAGTTGTATTTAAAGTAAACTAAAAATGTTTATTAGATTATAAAGGTGTAGTTCTTCATTAAAATATATAATCATATTTGTACTTTTACTTGATTTCAAACATATTAATCTAAATATGTGAATTGATATAAGTTTGATTAAAAAATTGAGGACGATCTAGGATAATATGATTATTTCATATATTATTTCATTTTTAAAACTATAAGTTTTATTTTTAAATTTCATTAGAATATATTTTTTTTAAGTGGTAAATTTTCTTCACAAGTTACATGACTTTTCTAAAAACTATATATTGTAAAAAAATTCTAGAAAATATAAGAATAATTTATTGAAAAACATATATTCATTTATTATTTTTTATTTTATCATAGATAAATCAGTTTTAAGCAAGTTATATAAATTATTATATTAACTACCTCATGTTAAATTACTGCAGTATATATTATATCAACTGTTGCTGGTATTTATAAATCCTCTTTACTTGAGATAAAACATTCATTCATCATGTTTATTAATTACTTTAGAAAAAATCTTTGTTTACTATACAAAATTATTTTCCTAATTTTAATAAATATTAAGACAGAAGGTCATGATTATTTTTATCCTTTTATTACTTTGTAAAGAATAAGATGATTCATTATAATTTTCATCAGGCATGTCATTATTTTTAATAAATATTATGTTTTATTGTTATTCCCTATCATGTTTATTTGAAAATATTATAATAATTTTCCTTTTAAAAACCTAATAAAATTTCTCTTATAAGGTTGTAATATTGGGCCCGTAAACGGGCCTTTCATTATCTAGTATTAAAATATTTTTGGACCAAATTTTCAAATATATAATATTTTTCTTAAATACCTAATTATAAAAGGAAAAATTACATAAATTAATACATTTTAAAAAATAATTATTGATTTTAGCGATATTTTTTGTTTATTAACACTTATTGTAATGTTTTGTTAAATCTGTAATATGTATTAAAAGTGAATTATGTATGCAATATATATGAATTATAATTGTTTTTTGAAAAATATCATGTTTGTTTGGTAAAAAATTGTCACATTGTATTATAAGTGTATTAAAATGTGTGATAAATGTATTATTCATCATTAAAATTTGTATTATATGTGAATAATAAATTGTTCTTTGTAATATGTATTAAACTTGTATTATAAATGAATCAAAATTGATCAAGTGAAAAAAAATATTATTGCTATAAATGATGAATGTTTTTTTATTATAGTATATATACGTAAGTTTCCCATTATAAAATGAGACGGAGAGGTATAAAGTTAAAATAACTGGACTATCTTGCGCCTTTGTCTCATTGAGCACCGGAGACGATCTTTATGCCACGTGTCTTATACTTATTTTGAACTCTTGGTGTGAAAGTGTGAGTTATAAGAGAAAGTGAGTATTGGTCACTTTCAAACGGTTATAACTCATAGCCCATGATGATTTATGGGTAGTTATTGATATGGTTAAAAAGTACTTGGAGAGGTCTTTCTAACACCGCCAAGTTTGCGCATTTTTGATATCGTATGAGGGAGATATGCCTATAGAAAGTTGGGATATTGAAGTAAGGAAAATCTCAATCTAGATTTAAGGGCAAACTAGTCTTTTCATTAATTAATTTTCTATTTCATTTTAGGGATTTATTTGGTGTAAAAATAAGTTTTGGTTCAGATTAGAAAATTAAAATCACGCTTTGGGCTTAGAGAAGAGAAAAAAGAAGAAGGAAAGGGAAAAAAGTCAAGAATTCGCCAAGAACGCCAAGGTTTGCGAGTGGAATTGGTTAGGGATGATCCCTATCAAGCTATGTGAGATTCTTTTGTGTTGGGTTAATTCACCCCTACACCAACTTATTTAAATTCTTGTTCGTTGAGTTGTTGCATGCCTAGTGTTGATTTGATTCGTGTTACCAAGTTGTTTTTTGAGTCAAATATATTGGGTATTAAAGGTACTAATGATCCCTAAGTGTTTGGAGAAAGAACAATGGAAGTTTAGAGGGTTTAGAGATGAAAAACGAAGGAGAAAAGTTAAAACGTTCGTAGGGCCCTTGGGCGCCACACCAGTCATAGTGTCCCAGCTTGCCCTCTGAAGTGTGGGGCCTGGCGCCCCACGCCTCTCATAGCGCAGAGGACGCTAGTTCACCCCATTCCTTCCCTACTGTTTCGTATAAGTTCCTAAGAGTTACAATTGTTTTCACATTTAAGTTAAGAGGATACTAAGATTTCCAAAAGAGTTTTGAGCAAGGAAAGGGAGCATTGATTCCAAGAGAGCTTTCTAAAGCTAAGTGTTAAGCAATAATATCAATCCAAAGAAAGAAGTTGTTTTAAAAACATGAGCTAAAGTATATTTTGACAGTAGCACTGAGTATCGATGTGGGGATGAGAGTTCATATCAACTCAAGTATCCATGAAAATCATGTAGTCATCACAGGTATTAACAGACCATACTTTTTAGATGATCAAGTAAGTTAAGTTAGTGGATCCACTAAGTTAAGTAGTTCTATGCGACGACAAAGTATAGGACAGTTTTGGCAGCGTGGGCTAGACGTTGTATCACCACTTAGGCTTATAGTGATGGTTATCTGTTAGAGAATCTCCCATAAAAACTATATTACTTTATATATAAGTAAAGTTGATTTTATTATTGGATTTTCTTTAACGAACTAAGTGTTTTCATTTTTTACAAGCTTTATATATTGCATGTGTTTAATTGTTTAATATTAAGTCAAGTTATTCATGAGTTGAGCAGAGCCAAGGTAATTGTTCCTTCTTACTCTTTTTCAAGCTTAAGTTGTAGTATGCATTCCAACTAGCGTACTTGTACATTCAATGTACTGATGCCAGTTGGCCTGCATCGTATCATGATGAAGACGCAGGTAACCAAGACAGCACAATCCAGCGCCTCGTTGATCCAACTGAGCACTCGGAGTCAGTGGTGAGCCTCCTTGCATTCTGGATGACACATTTATTACTTTTCAATCTTTCTTTTGATATGATGTTGTGGGGTCTGTCCCAACATCCATCTTAGTCTATAGAGTCTTCATAGACAGTCAGACAGTTAGTATTGAGTCTCTCATCTTTGTATTGCTGACATTTTGTCATTGACACTTAAGTGTCATTTTGGCCAACTTATTTAATTTAAGTTATTGAATGAGTCTATTTCATTGAGTTAAGTCTTCTGCTGAGTTAAGTAAGTCAGGCCAAGGGTTTGCTCAAGGCCAAAAATGGTCATTGAGTGCCGGTCACGTCCAGGATGTATGCTCGAGGCATGACATAGAATTCCTTTTAAATGCTCGTACATTCCACGTACGGAGCCATTTGTCTTGTATCTTTTCATGATGCAGACACAGGTATTTATGATCATCAACAGGAGATTCGTTGATACATCTGAGAGTTCGAGTTAGGTATGGTGAGTCTCCTTACTTTCGGGAGATTTCAGTTACTTTCAGTTTAGTCAGAATATTGTGGGTCTTGTCCCAACTTCCATCATTATCGGTTAGAGATTTCATAGATAGTTAGTGTAGTTGAGAAGTCTGTATTATTCATTTATTTTATTAAATCTTATAAAGACTTAAGTTGCCTATTTTGGGGCGAATTGAGTATATTTTAGGCTTAAGTCATACACGGCCACCTAAAGTTGTCTACATATTTCACTTAGACACTTCAACTAAGGCTTGTACCTATTGAACACTTTATTTATTCATAAATCATTCCTATTAGATACAAAATGATGACATGGCAAAAAGAGTGTGTTCCACTCTCCTTGAGCGCGTATAGCTATTAAAAATTTATTTTTTTTCTTTTTTTATTTTTGTTTTCCAACTTATATACTTAATTTTTTAAAATTAAATAAAAAAATGAAAAAACTTGTCGTCTTCTTCACTTCTTCACTTCTTCTCTTCTTCACTGCATTCATCATCTAAGTACTCTCTAATTCTTTTTTATTTTTCTTTTGCTTTTACCTTAATTTATTAAAAGTTAATAGATCTAAAACTCAAATGTTGTAGCAAAGTTTCATTTTTTATATAAAAATAATATTAATTGATTATTCTTTTAATCAAAAGTTGTTATTTTTTTAAGATAATTATGGTAGCAAGTGATTAAAGAAAATTCAAGTCGTTATTTTCTTTAGATAATTATGGTAGTAAGTGATCAAAGAAAATTCAAAATGGGCGAAAAGCTTAAAATGACAGAAAATTTTGACGAAGAAGAACAGGGATGGGGGGTTGATAAAATAATTTGTTTTTTCTTTAATTTTTTTTTTATCTAATTGCCACATGTTATCATTTTATTGGTCTATCTGCTATGTATTTGTGTTTAAGACACACGCACTTATGTCTTTCCATAAATTTTCATTTTGTGTTTAATAGATATAAATTTGTTAAGATTAAAGTGTTCAATAGGTACTGCCCTAAGTTAAGGTGTCTAAATGAAATATGCGGACAACTTTAAGGGCTTGTATATGACTTAGGCCTATATTTTATTATCTAGAGTTCCCTTTTGAGTTAAAGTTTGTATTTAAGTTTTATGAACTTTTATTTCAGTTTTAAGCTTTTGCATGTTTAAGTTAGACTTTGCTTGTAGTCAGTCAGGATGAGGTTTCGCTTAGGGACCAACAATGATTCTTGAGTGTTAGCCACATCCAGGGTGTAGACTCGAATCGTGACAAATAGTCCGCAACTTAATCTGTCGTATTCAATGTCATTTCTTTTGGCTTGGTAGGAGCCCTTTTCCTGCTAATGAAGCCTATGTGGTGTAATTTTGAAATAGTTAGATCGAGTTTCAATGTGGACATTGAACATCGGATTGAAAAAAAAGTACTTGTAGAATTTCATAGAATATATAATTGTTGTAGTGTGGCAACTTTTGATATATTTTTTTGCCAAGCATTTGGTTTTAGAGTTCAAAATATAAGAATTTCCTATTAGCTCCACAATGAAATATTTAGTAATTAAAATTTTTAGCCTGATTTCAAAGTCTTAATAGAAGAATAACAATAAGTTAAGGAAAACAATCGATGGCAATTTAATCTATTATAAAGTCATTTAACGAAGAAAATAATAGTAAGGATGTACATTCTTTTAAAGTGATATAGATAGATTAATGATTGACAAATTATGACATATTTTCCTTGAATATATTACTGTAACTGTTTGCTACGCATCAAAAATAATATGAGTAGTTGTTCGTTCCTACTGTCGCATAAAAGCATATATATCTGAAAGGGAACCAGATGCAGCAGGTTCACCTTTATAGTTCATTTCCAAAAGACAACTAAGTAACTCTGCCACCACAGTAGGTGGAAAGATACATCTTCATCATTCATTTACTTGGATAGATAGCTACAGGTGTTGATTTGTACAGTATACTACCCTGTGTTTCTTCACAAAAATATGTTCCAAAAAAGCAAAGTCTCCAGCATAAATAAACATAAAGGCCTCAGAAGCATCAAGGACTGATATCCATGTCCGAGTTGTACATTCCAGGCGAAGGTTCCAACTGATCATCAATCTGCTTTTTATCCATGAGCTTTTTGGCCAACTTCTTCTTGTACTTTGCTTCATTCCTAAGCTCTTCCTGTATTCGATCTTGCAATTGATTTCGTTCCAGCTTCAACTCTTCAATTCTCTTCAATCTTTCTACTTTCTCAGGTGAGAGGAGCAACTGTCTTTCCACACAGATGACTGGAAATAGAATGTATGGTTCCCTGAAGAAAATAAAGACGGACAATAATCATTCATGCAAAATCTACTCAACTTTGTGAGAAACAAATAAATGGTGAGAGAAGAAGGAAAACGGAAGTACATACTCAGATCCAACAGATGCAGATATAACTCCATTTCCTCTCATCATTCCACCATCCAGGGAAACCGCACCATCTTCTATACAGGAACTTGCCATGTAAAGTTGCTCTCTAGACTTGTAGACTTGAAGCTTACCAAGCAGACGATAAAATAATGTCTCTCGGAGACCATAACCTGAAGCAGTTCTAAACTGCAAATATTCTGCAGGAAGGAATATCATATTAACCGCGTAGCCCAAAAAGCCTGGGGGAGTTTCTCTGTTTGATAAAGTAGGCTGTGGAATAGCAAGTTCTCTTTGGGGATCACTGCTGACTCCTTGCTTATATGGCCTGAAATAAAAAAGCAAGGACCTTACACATTGTTTTTTTTTTCAGAGAGCACTGACCAAACATGGTTGAAACATGATTTGTCAACTGGATCGAGAAACCAAAAATCCTAACAATTGATATCATTTTGTATAAAGTAAACCAAAGAAAGAAAGGCTTTTACCTTATATCCTCGAGGCATATAACTAAATATCGACCCTTGATGGAAATTCCAAGCTTAGCTGCTAATATGTCAAGAGCACTGGCGCAATTCACATTTCCATCCATTTGATAATTTTCAAGAGCTCTGGCAGCTGCACGGGTTTTGCATACTATAGCAAGCATCTGATCTTCTCCAAGATATGTTGAAAGCATGCTAAAGGAAGAAAACACACTCAATTACATCCATACAGACAAGGAAGTTCTTGTACTTCATTTTATAGAAAAGGATACCAGCATTAACCTGCTAAGCTTGTGGGTTCGAACCTCTCCAAGAAGTGCAACCACGCCAAGTATGTCATGAGCATATTTGAGATAAAGCTGTTCAGGTTTTGGTGATCTGAGCAGCTTGTGTATAACAGCAGCTGCACTGTCCGCCTTTCCTTCAATCTTCTCCATAATCACGTCTTTATCATAGAACAAGTCGTGAAAAGAATCAAGACCAATATAAGCTGCATCCATGACCACTTCATGTTACAATTGCTAAGATGCATTTAATATGTTTAATAGAAGTTAAAGACAGTCTGTTGCTAATTAGGTATCACTCTTCAACAAGTAACCACATGATCTCTTTCAATTTAACAGATTGTTACATTGCAAGATTAGTTATAGCACCGGAACAGAGTAAGGACAAGTCGGGGAGAACTCCAAAGACATAAGGAACAGAAAAGAAATGTCAGGACTACATTTAAGCCATCCAAACTGAAGTAACAGAAACTTGCAAGAGTTACACCATCATCAATTTTTTATTTCGTTGATCCTCTTCTTACAAATAAGTAAATAACTAGTTTTGAAAATTGAAACATTGACTTGAAATCGCTAGAGAGATGACAACATGGACCTGCTCCCACCCATGAATATTCCTACTCTTTGGTACACTTCTTTCACTCACATTCACACTACGCAATCCTATAGCCATAATAATTATGCAGAGTTAAATTAGAAAAAAAAAACTATTTCAATTACCTCACCTCTATTAGCAACTTCAAAGGCTTACCTTATAAATGAATAAATTTCCTTTCTGGTATTTGTCTTATTTCTTATACAATTATAGACAGTCTGTGTTCAGTCCAGAAGATTGTTTAAAAGAAATGCAGCCTTCTCTGTAAAATCTAAAAGGTTAAGTTCTAGAAATTCTACACATGTTGCTCTAGAAACTGGCAAGAGATCACAGAAAAAGCCTTCAAATGATGATCAAATCAAGATGATTCAGCATTTATCAGAAATCCCCGATATATTAGAGTACTCCTTTGAAAATTAATGCAGAATTTTGATCACACATATAATAAAAAGGACAATGTGTAAGAACAAGAGCATCTACAATGTCAACATGCAATGAAACTTCCCTCTTCAATTATCGTTTTCAATAAACAGTTGCAAAAAGAAAAAAACAATATTGAGATTGTTTCAGTTTCCCTTTATGGAAAGTCACAGTCAGTTTAATAGATTTTTCGGTGAAATATTTCACAACGCTGCATTAACACCATATTAATATGTAGAAACAAACTGAAAGCAAGCAACTATAGCAGAACATATAACAGATATGAATCTCCGCAAATAGTAATCTTTAGGTTTGAAGCTACAAAGTTTTCAAGATAATGATTCAAAGAAGAAGTTACCACTGCCTTTTGCATGCGTCCCTGGAATTTGCAAAATGTTAAACATAAAGAAGAGATAATAAGTTAAGAGATGGTTACATGTAAAGATATCTCTAATTAACGTGTTTAGATCGTGGCATCTAATGCAGACATGCCAAGCAGTTGGTTTAAGATAGGCATGGTTCATGATGCACATAACATTGTTTTTTAATTTCATGTGCCAGTTAAAAAATTTCCAGACTACATAAAGCCAAACCATTGCAGCAACACAGTAGCAGGACAGAACCTTGATAACTATTATAGAAAGCTGAAAGCATGAGGTGTAGACAGTAATGTAGCATACAAGCATCAGCTGAATTAATACCTCCCAAGTTGGACATCTCAAGCTCAATATTTGATTGCTTAATACTAAGTGACTCCACATTTGCATCACATTGTCTGATGCATAGGCCATATCTGCAAATATCATCCCCAAGTCTCTGTCGAGAAACACCACTCAAGTTTAGTGACAGTCTACATAGCAATAAATGCAGCAACGAGAGATAGCGAACAAGCCAAAAAAGAAAGAAAGATATGTTTCATTCATTCAGGACCTGCTGCTACTTCTAGTCCTTCTATTACTACTATTACTACACAAACTACTACAAAAATACATACCTGTTGTCTGTCTTCCAGAACCATGGAAGTACATGAATCGTTG
Source organism: Solanum habrochaites (assembly GCA_027704765.1). Lineage (NCBI taxonomy): Eukaryota > Viridiplantae > Streptophyta > Magnoliopsida > Solanales > Solanaceae > Solanum > Solanum habrochaites. Next base: position 53,803,100 of record JAKWJA010002491.1, read on the forward strand.
AAGATCATTATTCTTCCATCATAGCTGTCATGACACACCGTTTCTGGTCCTTTGCCATTTGATTCCTCAAGAAGCAGAATCTCTTTCTTGGGACTTCTAGGTTGGATTACAGCTTTCTCGACATGCACCTGCAGATAGAAGTATGAGGCCGTAATACCAGAAAACTAGAAAAGTAAGTCACCTAGAATACAACCTCTATGCTTGTCTGCAGCTCGTGGAAACGAGAGTGACTGGCTACAAAGAAGAAAAGCCCTTCGTTATTTGGAAGAGGAATAGAGCGGACGATGCAGCGTCCACGATGGAAGCTGTATCTCACATTGTCTTCTTCCCTCAGTGAGTCCTGCCTTATCTGAAGGGTATGAGAGTGGCCATCTTCTATTTCACTATCGATATCTTCATCCACTTCACCAGCAGAATTTACAACCTCAAAAACAACATCTTCCAAATGAGAACCAGCAGCGCAAACTTTAGGTACCTGATGTAGGTTGTGTGCACTTTAATTATTAACATAACAAACAAACAGTTCTCTATCACAGAATTTTTGTCCAGCTTTGAGACTTCAAATTCTTAAAGATACATGATTCAGAATGTTAAGAAACTGAAAAGCCAAGTAATTTCCAGTTTCAAAGATTGAGAATTAAATGTTATTGGCCCCACTCTTCTGTATGTTAAGGGAAATGCAAGAAAGCGAAAAATTCGTGCAAAGTTTGTGACACGGATAAGTTGAACTACTGGCAAAACATATAGGATATGAGGAGTATTGACAAACCTTGGATGCAACTCGCAACGATCTCCTATCAGTTTGGAACTCTTTCTTGAAAACTACTTCATCGCCAGACAAAACAGAAAGGGAAACTGTGGATAGAAAAAATAGGTTAAAAGACTGGGGACCATATGATCTAGCTATTCTTCAAATACCATTTTCTTCACTCTTTCATTGCCCACCTAAATATAGGGACTTAAGACAGATATGGAAAAAACAAGCTGTGGTCTTGAATGGTAATTCCATCTTTGTTCTGCAAAGTACATAATTCAAGAGGTTTAAAAGTCGACCCTTTCAAAAGTTATTGGTTAAAGGGCAGGGGACCATACGATCTAGCTATTCTTCACATACCACTTTCTCCACAACAACACTGCCACCAATACAGAGAGACCTTAATACAGCTACGGAAAAAAAATAATACTAAAGTGGATCCTTAATCATAGCTCCCTGTTGGTTCTGCAGAGTACATAATTCAAAAGGATTAAAGGTCTTCCTTTTCAAAGGTTATTCCCAAAACACATTGGCTATTATTTCCTTATAAGTTATTGGGAAATCTCCACCCTCATGAGAGCTATTTTTAGGGTAGAGGCCCAAGGTCCAATTTCTTAACATGGAAACAGAGCCACGTTATGTTGTCCATGCTCGATTTCGAGCCGCCAGTGTGTGTATGTGCTAAGTGTCCTAAATTGGTAGAGAAAATGAGTTGGTGTTTCTTTCTATGATCTTGGATAATCCTCATCTCATGGACTAGTTTATGGGATTGAGTTAGATCCAAAGTCAATTTTAACAGTTCCACTAAGAAGTTCCAGTCAGTATATACAACTGGAGTTACTGCAGAAGCAAGTTACCAGCACTCAACACATTGCTATGCAGTAATACTATTAGCCTGATATACTTATGCCACCACAAAAAAGTTGCACAGGTGATGAATCTTTGTACATGACAGTAGATAATAAAAACAAAACCTTTATTACTGCAACTTTGACGTTATGTTGAAGTACATACCAAGTTTACCATACCCTGCTGTTACTTTCAAGGTTCCACTTAGGTTTACACACCCATGATCATCAACCTACATGACGAAATCAGAGGAATGTAAACAACTTGAAAGTTGAAAATAGCAAAATAATATGGAAACAAAAAGGTTTAAAAGACCTTAGACATCAAAAATCAATTGGCATGCACCAAGCCACCAACCCAAATAAAGGGAAATTAACTAATCCACGTGACTCAAGGTGAATATTTAAAAACTTTTGTGCGTCTATGTGCACACGAAAAAGTATACAAGTTACATAGCACAATTGATGGTACAGATAGAATAACTCCTATTTGGCTCAGACCACTTTGAAAATATCTACTTTTTAATTTTAGCTAAGCCCTAAAAATAAATGTATAAAGGAACCATACCAAACCGAATAACACCTTGATTGGTCTTAAACCAGTTATATTGTGATAGGTCAAACTTGAATAGAGTGATTCACGATTTTTGGACTGTTCTCGACAAAAGAGTTGAATACATTGATCATCTTCAAACAATAAACATTCTCTCCAAGTATCATCATATAAGGTCCCCGCTTATCAATGGGCATTTGAACATTGATAAGTTACCAAGTGAGACCATGTTCTCCAATGGAATTTGTCTGGCAATGATTAAACTAATTAAAGCATAAATTAGGAAGAGAAACACTATGCTTATCATCTGAAGTTTTATTTCTTATTACATCTGATTTTTTGGAACTTTTTGTCAGCTCAGAGTATGTGACACTTTGAAATGACCCAAAAACACAAATCTCGACGTACATAATCAGATCGAACAAGTCAAATAGAAAAGACAATATTTCTCACTCTTCAAATTGCTATAAAAGATGGTAATAAATGAATAAAAGCAAGTGTAGACTATCTTCTTAAATGTGATTTCCCCTCTAACAAACTAGAACAATGGATATGACAACCCAAAAGAAAAAAGAAAACCACCTTATAAAAAGAATTTCCTTTATCTAGTAAATGTAATCCTTCCAGTGTCAGCTTGATGTGCTCATCTTTTCTCATATGGTTACCATATTTGTCAAATGTCTGTATCAAATAAAATAAAATAATAATATACAACCAAACAAAATGCAAGCAAAGAAAAAGAGCTACCAGGAAAGCCAAATGGAGCTACATACACTAATAATCCAGAAAACAAGAATAAACAAGTGGGACATGAGAACTTTTTTTTCCCTTCAGCAAAGAAGTGAACAAGATATTATTGTTTATCAAGCAGCTGTTAAGTTAGCTATTGTTTTCATATCGTACACAATCATTAATTGATTCTTGTAATACAAGATTGCCATTGTTCCATCAACATTGATGTATAATTAAGAAAACATGTAGTATTCTGATGCAACATGTTACAATTGGTCGATTTGTACATATTTGCTTAGAGAATTATACTTTATAAACTCTGTCAAGGAAGGCAAACAGGCAAGTAATAAGCAAGATAATTAAGACGGCCACACTGATTACAACGAGCAGAAGACTAAGTTAAAAACCGAACTGATCAATCCTATTCTTGTGAGATCCTTTATCATTTTCAGGTCCCATTAGTTTCGGTTAATATCAATCCTGTAGTAATTATAAGAGGATATAGCAATGCTCATTGACAAACATATGGGAACTATAATCCGTAGATTAAAATCAAGGATGACTGTATGTACATTTCATGAAGAAAAAAAGGAAGACTGTGTATTTACCTTTCAGGGAAAAAAATAAGGATGAATATACAATAATGCTTACCGGTCACAATGAACTTATGTTAAACTGTCATACAGGAAAGCAAAAAGCAGCTTTGGTCCACATGTGGTTGTTTCTTGTGTTAAACCACTACCACAAATATCATATCCTTTAAAGAAGAAGAAAGGAATTTGCACTCTACATTTAAACTCAACACAGAGATGCAACATACAAGTAATCATATTATACTTCTCATCAAAACCTAAAAAAACAGGCACTTGGTTATTCCATCATAGCTCTATTGCAATATTCAACACTCTCCAAGATGATTGGACCAGCAAAGACATCAAAAAATTCAATCTTCTGGTACTAGCATTGGCTTTTTTGGCTTCCTAATTTTACTATCCAATACCAGACCTTTATTTTCTAAAAATAAATTGCATATTGTACAATTTTTTTTAAATGGTACCCCTTTTCTCTCTATTCGAAAAAATTATTCAGATAATACACTTGCGAAAAAAAATTCTGTTATTATACTTTTCAAGGATCCAAAACGACAATATAGTTGAAAGTGTTCTTTCACAATTTCAAGCATGAAAGGATTTTAAAGAACTATTCACTGGAACATAGACCAGTGTGTTGATAGAAATGCTGAAATATACTTCATGTGGCACTCGAAGACACCTTAAGTGATAGTAGGATACTGAATTAAAATATAATTAAACAGACCTCAAGTGCAAGCTCCTTAAGTACCATCCCAGGAACCAATTTCTTGCCAAAATCTACAGGACGCAGAAGGATGCGCTGCAATGGTCCTGGAATAACTGTGAACAGAGGGAAAATAAATAAGAAATAACAGAAAGTTATATATCTTAAACAATGGACAACAAGATAGTATTAACTACCTGCACATGGAATAGCTACAACAAATGGATCCTCCCTTGAATTTATATGTAACGTAGCATTATAACTTGGTCGAATCATATCCAATTCGCTACTTTCGATGGTTACATTCTGTAGTATGGAAATTTTTGACACAGTTATTTATTCAAGAAGATTTGCTAGGTATATTGAAGAGGACAAGAAGCAGGAACATAAAAACTCACCTTAAATTTCATGGTATAGCTGTCATGTGTAATATATTGGTCATAACTGCATTCGGATGAAATAGCTCTGCCGCCAGAGCTTAACTTCATCTCTATCTCTGTCTGTGACTTGAATGGTATACGATTGAAGAATCTATCACGACATGCAACACTGAAAACCTCTGGAAAACAAGAACCAACCCTGCCAAAGATACACATTTGAACAAAATCAAACATAACTTTGACAAAAATGAGCAAGACTTGCATATAAACAGGTGAAAGAAAATAGTCAGCTTATCTTAGAAAAAAACAGATGCTGATTCTCAATTTCTAATAAGTAGGATACTTAAGGTAACTGCAGAAAGAAAGAAATGTTGCATGACGTTCTTAAGTCGTAATGAATAATTGGTTTACAAGTTTATCTAAAACAGCTTCACAAACATTGGAAGGAGTCATAATTATGAAACTACTTTGTGATTTAGCTATTATAAAAAAAAGATTATTGTGTATATCCTATTCATCTCACAACTTGATAAAGTTCTTAATAGAATAAATGAAAATCGATTAATTCATAGACTGAATGCATAAATTAAGAGAAATGAGCATTCAATATTGTTGAAATCTTAAAATTTAACGAAAGTCTCTTCTCTTACAGCTAAAACAATAGATGAAGCAATTCAGAAATTCAGTATATGAAGAGGTCTTGAGTTCTTGTCACATTGCCAACCACCAAGAAAAATACTTCTATGTTACCCAAGGAAAAGAATCATCCAAAGAAGCATGTTGAAAAAATAAAATAAACAAATAAAAGAGACATATCTTTAACAGTGTTAACGTTAAGATAAGGCAGTTCTCCTCTATCTGTTAATATCTCTTTTGCTTTTATCAGTCTTGACATTTTCTCTGTCTAAAGAAAATAGCACATTTTGTTGATTTAATGCAGGGTGACTAATTACTTTCTCGGTCCTTCTGATGTTTCCTTATAATTTCAAGCTTAAGAATTGTAATATAGAACATCAAAAGTATCTCAAGTATATCTAACAATCTTATGACTCCGTGATGGAAATTTTTTCATTTTGCACAACTTATATAAGAAGTTCATTTAGACTTGAGAGCCCCACCTAACACTGTGTGTACTCTTCCCATCACTTACAAGTTCCCAACTAGCAGGCTCAGACAATGCTTTCACGCGCACTTCCTTTACAGAAATTGTACAACTTTCTATCTGAAAAGAAGAGATCCAACCGCAAGGAAAATCAAGTGAAATACATGATTCCGTATATATTAAAATGGAGATCTGCAGATCATATAACTTACAAGAGAAAATCGAAATAGATAAATGCCTGCTATCTGAAAAAGGTTTGGTGACTTCTTCTTCAGGGGGAACATATATAGACCATGAAATCCTTTAAGCGATGAAGGATTCAATTGCCCAGAGTAAATATGTTGTTCTTTCTCATTCTCATCTGCTTTAAATTTGATCTCTAGAGTCATCACAAAATTTTCTTTCATGATGTATTTCTGATCCAAATTTTTGGATGCAGTAGCAGAAGTAAAAGAAACTGGACGAACAACTGCAGTAATCTCCTCTGGAGGTTCATGTCCAGCATCAACATCCTGAGGTAGCGCCTGCAATTGCAACCAAATGAAGCAATTCAATAAAAACATACTAATATGTGGTACAATCTAAGATTATCAACAGCTTAAATCTAATCAATTTCGAAGATATTCAAAGTATTAAGCACAGAAAACTTAGAAGGAAATGGAGAAACATGTTCTACTTGATACACACACACAACAATTTCTACCAGGCTGAATCAGTTGAAACCCTGTAGACCTGTTCAGGTTCATTTTGATAAGTTAAAAGGCTACATAACCTGACTTGGATCCCAAGTAGATGTAGTAAACAAATCTACAGAGTATTATAAAAGAACATTAGCAACTAATCAGAGGGTCACCTATGTTAGTTGGTACTTTATGTGCAAAAGATCGGGAGAGGATGTGGATCACCTTTGATTACATTGTGAGATTGCTTCAAGGTTATATTGGGTGATTCTTAGACGGTTTGGACAACTGTGGATTATGCTGGGGGCAATAAAGGACGATTTGTTCAGTGGGACATTGTATTAGCTTTCATGTGGGTAGTGAAGAGAGAAAGAAGTAGAAGAGATTTTGAAGGAATTGAACATGAATTTGTACATGAATAATAGCGCTCATTTCTTTTTGGTGTATACATGAGATTCCTATCTGTACAATGATTGGATGTCTATACTCTATTGTAGAGAACAATTTATTTTTGTACATTCCTATTTTGGTTGGTATATTTCTTATATACAGGAGTTTATAGCTTCTATTAATGAAACTAGTTCTTGATAATAAAAAAAAAAGCGAAAAATAAACTAGTGGTTAGAAGAAGCAAGCTGCTTTGTTAACTAACCCCCTCAATTTCCAATTCCAAACATTGCTCAGCGTCTAATATATCGATTGATGATGGTGTGGTTTTCTCTTGGTGTTTCAAAATTTGGTTCTCCCATTCTGTTTTATCAACAGACAAGCACTGCAAAAGATGACACTAATTCTTCAGAAAAGATAGATATGTAGAGAGAATGGAGAGAGAGAGAGAAACATAATAAGAGTAACAGAAAATATGATGACCTTTCCAGTGTCAATCACACTAATCGGCAAAGATTTTGAATCACGAATTTCAAAGCAAGCACATCCTTTATCAAATGTGAGGCGACAACCACTCTCAGCTGGGACATTTAATGGCCTGTAAATGACATGGTAAAACAATTTTTAAGGTAACACTGGTTGAAGGAGGGAACACACCATAAAAGATAGTGGTATCAGGTATGAAATATAAGCAGTGAATTGCAAACCTGCAGATAATTCGAGCCTCACCTGAAACATATTGAGAAAAATGTTACAACACCAAGCCAATGTCAACGGATAGTACCAGTGGAAACTAATTACCAATCCACAGGATAAAGCATCCAGAAGGGCATGCTTCATGAACGATATAAAAACTTACCGCCCGAGTCCCCCTGCCATCCTTCAAGGATAATAAATTCCAATGTGGCGAAAATGTTGTTCTTATGGAAACCCCTGTAAGCTCCCTTCAAAATTTTAATCTTCTGCCCTGCTTTCCAAGTTATGCCTTTCCTCTGGAAAGCCTTATGAATTCTCATAACTAAAAAACAAAACAAGGGAAACAACAATGAGTATGAATTGTAACTGAATCACAATCTTCTACAAGGTTGTAAGAATTCATCATAAGGCTTCCTATTTCGTTTTTCAATCTATACCATCTGCAGAAACGCCAAGCTCTTTCTTGTGTAAAGGGCCAACGACTACAAAAGTAGGTTGATCCTCTCCACAGTCAATCTCCTCGTCATAGCAATCATGCATCTGAAACAGCCACTCCTGATATAGCTTCTCCAATTGCAAGAGAGACAACTTCTTTCCATCTTTGGCTATCTCAATGAGAACATCTAAAAAGGATTTGAAACATAAAGTAAAGAAACCTCATTGCACAGTTGTGGGATATCATTTCAACAGTGCACAACAAACCATAAGTCATTACCATTCTCTTTATTTGAAGGCTTGTCGCCAAAGTTCCTTAATGCAATGGTGAAAGGATGGTGATGTGCTAAGTCAGTCTGGAAAAATACATTCAGCAGATTTCATAAGATTAAAAGATACCTATGGTTGTCTGCAAGATTGTCCTAGATAAATAGAAGTAGGTGAACTAGCAACAATATGCACGTCGTTGAGTATGAACATTAAATTTTTGGTGGTGTTAAAAAAATTCAGACCAAAGATGTTTGGCATTAGAAAACTTTCGACTTCCTAAGGAACTATTACTTGCATATTTATAATTCTTTAGTCTACAGAACAAGTATTTCTACTGTTCTCCACATAGTTAGTTCCTGCCTTGATATATAGAAATGTATATAAATATTCTCATTTTGCATTCCAGGAAATGTGTTTCAATATGTACACATACTGACGTGCAATTAAATCCTCAGTCAAGTTGTCAAATGCATTTAAGGAAGTTGCCTCGTACCTTTGACGGTGTTGGGTTGAAACCAGCATCGGTCTCTGCAAGCAGAATATTGCTCAGTGATGCTTGGAAAAAGAAGCAATTGCTTATTCATTAATAAGAGAGCACTTGTTTGGTACAAATGGTTTTATACCTATGAAGCATTTTACTCTAAAGCAGCATCTCTTCAGGACTTCAGCCCTATCACTTTTTCTTAGCTTTGGTTCCATAAAGGGAAGCCAAGACTGAAAGAAATAAAGCAGAAAATATAGTTGACATTTTTTAAGCTTGAGGGCATAATAAAAATAAGGAGAAAAAGTTAAAGATTGGGCAACAAGACAAAGGCGAGTAGTTCATATAGAATAACACAAATATACACTGATTCTCGTAAATTACATAAAGATAGGCACACATGTTCTTTCTTTCAAAGTTTGGAGAAATATAATCATGAAGGTATTCTTTGGCAGACTGTGTAGTGATGGAATACAAGACTGGCAAATCATAATTTGTAAACTATGAGTAACAGAAAGATTCTGATCTTACCCAACGAGCATCTGGAAGTAGACGACCCAACCGACGGACAGAAACATGGCTGAAAGTTTCAAAATTCTCGGTAATTCCATACCCATCTGCCTCTAGCTTTTCCAATATCACCTCAATTCTCTCTTTACCCTGCAATTAAAAGCATGCAACATCCTTCAAAATATTTCAAGAGCAGACTCTTCTTTTTCTTATAAAGTGTAGTATCTGTATGACATCAAAAAGAAATTTCAAGGTTCAATGACACATAACAGAACTGTACAATATAGTTTTACCTGCGCCACCGGAAAATAAACACACCTCAGGCGAGCATGTGCTTCGAAGGAGGATTTTGTTCCTGAGAAAATTTATCTCAGACTATATAATGCATAGACTACGATAACAGGATTTGAGAAAAATACTTGGCAGGTGTTTGTCGTGACAAATGATGCACATGTTACCTGAACCAACTTTCAAACCACTGTTATCCTTTACTTGAAAGCTTAGTTGCATTACAAACTCTGGACCATTGCAGGACAGTAAGTTTGTGGTTGCCACCTCTCCACCTTCGATTTCCGCTAAATTAGTGCCATTGACCTGTAATTTTGCATAAGCGGAAAATCTGCTTAAAAAGAAAGAGATTGTCTACTAGAACAACAGTTGGCAAAGGGTACTATGATTGAGATTTCCCCAAAAATATTAGAATTTGCTTTAGTAAAAATTGGTAAAAGGAGCTCTGATGAGATTTCCAAGAGATTTGACAAGCATACCACTTATTTTGTGGTGATAAGAAAACAAACAATTCATAAGTTATGATAGAAACTTAAATAGTAGCTGGAAACTTTCGCACAAATGATCGTATTCCTATTTATATTATATGATCAGTAAAGCTTATCTCTAAGACTGCATGAAAAAGGACCAGGAATTGAACAGCAAGGGCAACTCTTATTGAAATGCATTGAATATTAAAAAAGAGAGAACAGCTACAAGCTTCAGTTTGAAAGAAACAACTAGGAAATGCCACATCTGCTTAGACAACTAATTATGTATTAGACAGAATTGAATTTCTTACCAGAAAAAGCTCTTCAAGAAATTAGGTATTGATTTCCTTTCCTTTTTAGAACATGTATCACATAGTTATTTAAACATCAATAGCTTGAGGGAATAATCAAGTTGGGTTCTCTGTCAAACTCTCTTCTTTCTCACAGAATAATGGACGAAATCAGGCGTAAAGCAGTAAGATAATGGAAAGAACAGGTACTGAGGAAGAGGATGAACTTGGCCAACGTAATTCACAAGTAACAAGATTGGTTCGCGACATCAAGATCAATCCACAACCAAAATACCAAATGATAATGTGGCATGCCAACATAAGAGGTCATGACGAATAAGTTCCACATTGGATGACATTTACACTACAGCTCATTTTTCAACTTTCTGGAAAGAAACCCTCAACAAGATATAGACATTAACATTGCCAGAAAAAAGTTATGTTTAAGTTTAAGAGTGTAAAAACACATCCATTGAGGAGCTCGATGTGATGAATTCATAGGAAAAAGAAGCTCCACATTAATTTTAAAGATGACACGTAGTTCGACACAATCAGGCTCAGGAAGTAACATGCTGACTTTTCATACTTTTTCATCTACAAAAGCGAAGATCATGTATGTAATAGGTATACTAAAGTCCAAGGGGAGATGTAAGATGATTCTCAACAAATAGCAATCAATCATCTGATACTGATTGGTATCTCCTGGTTTTCCAACAAGAACACCAAAAATATTAAGGAGTTCCTGAAGTGTACAGAAGTGTCTGGCGTCTGTTTGCCTTTATAAAGACATCAACTGCAGGAATTAGTAAAATTATCCCCGAGTTATAACAACATATAGACACTGTACGTGGGAAATTTTAGTAGCTCTGTTGGTTGGCTATCTAAACTTTCACATTGTTGGTGAGAGTACGATTCCCCACCCTGGTGTCTCCTCTCCCCAATTTTCTCGTCCCCTACCCCCTTTCTAAAATAAAATAAATATAGATACTATACCTGAAACTCAATAGGCATCACAGTTTTCCCGGTTTCTGATACTTCATCACACTGCCCAAAGAAATAATAATGAATAAGATACAAAAGGGTAGATGGCACAGGATAAATCATGTAAAGACAGAGATTATCATCACATCACCACATGCATCAGACTATGGTACCATCATCAGCTACAATGTTTGTTGATCCACAAACCATTTTATGTGACCTTCCAGATCTCTAATGATTGTCATCTAACTAAAATAATAGTTATCAAATGACTATTGACATTAAATTCTGGAAATGAATTCTCAAAGTTTGAACAATAACAACTACTATTATTCCTCAGTGCCAATCAGTTGGGGAGAGACCAAAGTTTGACAATGTCAAGTAAATTCGATACCTGCAAAGTTCATATACTAACAATAGGAAATTTGTAGAAGCATACACTCAGCAAAATCCAAATAAGAGAAAAGGAGTGTGAACTGTGTAATACAGAAAGGCCTGTTCTAAGGGGTATTACAATAGTTGGAGTACAAATGGAATAGGTAATAAGCAAAAGAAACATAATGATGCTTAAAGCAACAAGTAATAATTTCAAAATCACAATACCCGGACCCCCACATGGATAATAGTACTCAGTTCATATATACACACACTCACACACACAATGTTATGAATCAACTTTGTAAGTAAATAACTGAATTGGTCAAGGGGCTATTACCTCTTAAACCAACAAATCAGAAAACTCTATAAGCCACTAACCTGTATATACGGGAAGTATATATCTTTCAGTTTGTATTGTAGTTCCTGTACGCTTTCGCTTCTCATCTTTGGATAAAAAATCTCAACCTGTCAATAACATTAGCTACAACTGTGTTCAAAGCTCCTCATTTATACTCACTAACAATTCCATACCATGTTTGAAAATGATTTCATGAAAGTATTATCATATACCAAAACAACTAAGCATTTAAAACATCAAAATGCTAAGCGAAGCCTAAAGCCCTAAACCATAACATTTAACGGTAATAGACATCTGTTATTCATAAAAATATTTTGGACAACACCACAATAACAGCTTATATAAAAAAAATAAAAAATTAATAAAACGTATGATTATTCAGTGACTTGAGAAAGGCTCAGTCTATGGATACAACCTACCATAACACACTCAAGAACCCATACAGATTGCAAGAGAAAGTATCTATTATGATATCAATCATATCAAGCTAAATGTTAGGATGGGAAATGAACTCAAAATTGGCTTCATAGGAAGTCAGTGCAAAAATCTACTGTGTACGAAAATGATACTAAAGAACTTCAATAATCAAAAAACCAGCAAGAGTCCAGAAGAATATTTTACTTTAGTGAAGCTACCATCAACTGAGTCACGTAGTTCATCTTCCAAGGGGTCTCTAACATTTCCATCAGTCTAGATGAAAGAATATATAAACGTAAGAAAAATAAGATAAAGAGATAGAACTTGTACTAGAAATAGAAGCAAATGATGAGAAGAGAGTAATATTAAACAATGATGAGTACCCTCCAAGTTTGTTGAGACGAAGAACAGCGGAGCAAAGAATCTCTCTCAAGATGTAACACGTATACTTTCTTACACTCCTTCGTCTTTGACGAAACAGAGGCTCTTCTACAGAAAAGGCAGCATGAAAACAAGTAAGTCCTTGTTTTTTTGTCTAAAATGAAGTCATTCTAAACTTTAGCAAGACATACCTGCCTAAATGCATAGATGCAATAGGCCCTCCATAACCAAACATACCAAAGTAAGGCTGTAAAAGCAACCACCATATAAGCAAAAGTCAGCCAAGAGGATAAAGTAACTGCTAGATATAGAAACAAAAATATTGTTAGATTCCCAGTTTGCTGGTTGGATGAATTAAGAATCACATTATATAAGGTAAAAGCAGCCGTGGTTTCTATTAAAAGACAAGGGAGCTTCTGTAGAGAAAAGAGACTAAAAAGGAAGATAGAATTAGTATGTCAGTAAGTTTTCAAAGATATATCGAGAGGCATAGTTTTATATTCCATTTAAATACTTGTAATCATCTTGTTGCCTTTTTCTTTCTCCCCATAAAAGAGTGTTAATTTATGTCTTTCTACTATTGGTGGCTAGTGACTATAAATTCAGTTTTTGCCTCCAATAGCTAAACTTTCAAAAGAATTATGCAAAGACTGGTGTTTTCTATTGGTTAAATTTCACCACCTTCAAATTGACATATAAATTTCCAGAGAATTTCTCACAGCTATTGTAATATAAGCTTTACAATGAACACAATTGCAAAGTAAACTAACATCAAAGTGGCATTTGAAAAAGGTATCTACTGATAATTCATTAGCAGATGACTCGTAATAACACCTAGGAACTTCAAGTAGAGGCTGCTCTTCGCTAGAAATAACTAGAAACTCTAATTAATATATCTTAACTAATATAGCCTAAGCAGTGATTGTAATTATGTGATTTTTGCCAAAACTGGTGCAATTTTTTGTATAAATACCCGTCCTATTAATCAAGGGAAAGCCAGTCTTGGAAAACAAAGAATTCGAAGACACTGTACCTAATGGTAAAATGAACATATTCATTGATCATTCAAGGTTTTCTGAATCCAATTCAAACTCGATATTATCTCTTGTTACTTTATTCATTTTTGTTCAAAACATTCATGAGATAACATGCAGGATACTTCACAGTGCCAAATTGCAGGGGAATGACAAGACAAAATCAAACATGAGTTCATTGATATGTAACTACTTGACTCTAAGTTCAGGCTGGAACAGTTTCTAGCATAGAGATTTCAAAACACAACAAAAGCCACCAGAAAATAAATATCTAGGGCTGCATGAAATGTATATCTAATAAAGATGTTTTGACCACAGATAAGCAAACTGTGTATTGGAATGATGCAACAACCGTTAAGTATGGAGGTTTTCCTCCTATGCCTCTGTCTCTCGCTGATCTATGAATGGAAGCTCCCATTTTTCCCCTGAAACACATACAGCACCACGTAACTGAAAACCACAAAAGTGCAGTAAAATACAGTAGCAGTAGAAGAACTTACAACGTAATGTAAGAAAGCAACATCACTTCGCCAAGATGGTTTTAAGATAGAAATAAAGAGAGAATTGAATAGTTGCAGTTAAGGTGAAAAATAATAAAATACATGCAGCTTATCACCGAACCAACTCTTCAGATTTATTTATTTGATTTGCAGCCTATACAAACTTGGGATACACGGTATCAATCCCTTTCTGGAGTTCTTGAGTGCTAGAGAAGTGTTTACATCTCTCATCGCATTGTCAAAGAAGTCACAATTTCTTTTGATATCCTCTTTTACAAAAATAAAAAAGAAAGATTGTAATTAAGCTCATATCTATAACCAGTTATGTTCCCTCAATTCACGACAAGTTCTTTCAAAACAGAATGATAAGCATCATAACAACTATACCCAACATGAACTTCCTTTTTTTAGTAAGTGCAGATAGACCTAACATAATGCAAATAGCAGAAACAAAAACAGGCCTGATTTTTCTGAAGTTATTATTAAAAGTACGACATATGGAAGCAAAAGAATCTATAAATATATGAAAGAGATCTTAAGGCATCATAAGCAATGATCTAAAACAGTCAAAGAAGAGAGAAATTGAGGCCATTCAGAGGAATAGTTGTTCATCCATATAACTTAAAAAACTTGAACCATCCAAGACACCAAATTAGACAGATTTCTAGTATTTTGGTGCCAACCTCAAGAGGAAACACTTTTGCAACCCATAAGATGATATCATCATAATGTAGCTCTTAAGTTCACTGATGCTTTAATAATTTAGATAACTAACAAGATCCCAGTTATAACAGAGAAAAGAAATTACCATTTCACTATGGAGTTTTCAGCACTTCCATCCATTCCAAGGCCATTGTCAAATATTGTAATCCTGCTCTTAGTTAGCTCTAGACTGCAAAATAAGAGAAATAGTGGACAGTTCCAGGGGAGTATGAAACACGAGCTACAGGTAAATACAAAGAAACAGCCGTAGGTGCCATTCGATATAACACATTATTACACCAAGTGAAAGCAGGTAAAAAGAGGTAGGACCAATTACCAAACAGGAGCAATAACAGGATATCCAATCTTACTAATTTGTCGGGTTACAAATAACTAGAATAGCCGAGCTAAGCAACTACTGTCAACAGCAGGTCAAACAAATAAATGTGAGTACATGCAGAACACCATAAGAATATACATGCACTATAAGAATAAATTTAACTAAAGAGAGACAAAAAAGAGGCAAGTATCAAACTTCCCCAATATTCAATTGTACATCCTTGGAATTCATTGTTATGCTAAAAAACAAAAGGGTCATTTAGTTAAGAAGTTAAATGAAGCATGAACTGAATTGAATAAGAAATATTGAAGCATCCTGCACAGGTAATATCTCAAGAGAGAATGGATATCGTTGACAAGGCACACTTACAAGGTATTAAATGATCAGAAAAGTGAGTTCAAAGTTTCTAGGGGAAAGAAATAAATCAATTTCAGGAATGATTGATGTCTACGTAATTCACTTTCAAAAGATCGGGACACAAACAAGATGACATGTTAAAGAAAAGAGTTTATTTCTGCATGTCGGGATCACCATTTTAAGAGAAAACTTGACAATCATACCCCGAATGATAAATGTACATGACTACCCTCAAGTATATTTTGGCATCATGGAGAAAATCCTATTTCTCAATTTAACTCAAAAATCTGCCTTCCCAAAGTCCTTTTTAAATTAAATTTCCTGACTTGGAGAGCCTTCAATAACAAACTTCCAACTCAAGACAAAATAGCAAGACATGGAATTAACATTGTTTCCATTTGTTGTTGTTGTGCAGGCACCAATAGAAGAGCAACAGGAGAATCGGCTGAGCACAATTTCTTCTCTGGATACTTTGCTAAACAGATTTGGAGCTTCTATGCAAGAGGTCTAGGCATCAACCTTAGGAACATCACTAAGGAGCCTTCTCTACTCCTTCTGGAAATATAAATGCAAGAACTCCAAAGCTTCGTAAACCACTAAGATAATGCCCCCAATTATTATGTGGGAACTGTGGAGATCCAGATGTGGAGTCAAGTATGAAGATGAAAAACTCTTGATGCATAAATCTACCACTTTGATAACCTCAGTATCATCCAACACTCCAAACTTCAGTTCCCTAAAATTTCCTTCCCTAATGATTGGCCCAACTTTATTCACCTCTTGGGTCTTAAACTGATGGAGGCCATCTCTACTACTGTCAAATGAGAAAAACCCCTACATCCTTTTGTCAAACTTAATACTGATGGTTCATGCATAGAAGGAAACTGCATAGGAGGAGGGGTAGTGAAAGACAAGGAAGGCAAGGTGATTATGGCATTTTGCATACCTTTGGGGAGAGGCGATAGCAACTAGGTAGAAGCCAATGCGTTCTTGTTTGGTCTTAACTGGTGTATTCAAAATGGTCACCCTAGGATCATAGGGGAAACTGATCCCCTCTTTCTTCAGAGTTGTATTCAGGGCAACAGGCAAAGCCCTTGGAAAATTGAAGACACAATCAGTAAGATTAAGTTTTTGCTGGACACTCACCAGTCACCATACCCATACCACTCACTGCATGAGGGAAGCTAACTAGGTTGCTGACAAGCTAGTGTCCGTGAGTCACAAGAGTGGAAACAATTGTATCTACACTAAGTATAGCTCCTTACCTAGACAAATCATAGGCCTAGTTAACATTGACATATGGCAAATACCATCTTTTAGAGTCAGGAGGAGAAACCATGGTGCTATCATCTTTGATCCGCCAATAAGAAACAACTCTATTGCCACTTGTGTCCCCCCAATCTTTTGCTTATTAGACTACAAGGCTAAGAAATACAATATGTACTGAAGAAGGCCAGGCCTAGTCCTCCTTCTTCTTCCGTATCCTCTTTGACCGTGGCAATACAATCCTGACTCGTTTTTTGTTTTAAAAAAAGTATATTTTGGCATCTTTCGGAAAAAAAATTAGTCTTTAGCGAATATACACCATCTCAGGACTTTAATAACTTGCAAATTTAAGAAATTGAATTGATTATATGTTTTATTGAGCTATCCAACTACAAAATTCCTTACCTTATTAATCTTCTCTGGTCTGTAGACTTAGACCATACTGCCTGCAATGAATTATCCTGATATACCATTAAAATGAAGTTAATGCTTAAAGTGATCAACATAAATAAAGAAAGTTATACAATTAATTGGAAAAATAAAAGTTATATGCAAAAGATGCTTACGATCAAATCTGCCAGTGCGGTTTCAAATGTATACTCTTCAGGCAGTTCCTTCAATAAATCAGTATCTGGTGTAAGGTCCCACATATTCTGCAAAGTGAAAGCATACACTCAGCTACATAAATTCTAAACACCACATATATTCTTTAATAGCATTCCACCAGAGACCGAAGAATCAACCTCATATTTATCTGCTTCAACTGAACCATCCTGTATAGAATATGCAAGTTAAACCAAAACAACAAATGGTAATTCTTACTACCAAAACAATTGAGAAATCAAAAACACTGAAACCTTTACATACACAGAGCCTTAGCATATGAGACTTGTTGGATTTAAACTTTCTGAAATCCATCGTCTTCGTTATCCTGTTCTCAAAAGCATCAACAAAATGCAAATCCTTGCTAGTCCAATTAATCTGTCTTCTAGGCTTAGGTGAATCTATTCTTTGCCCGAGATTTTGGTATTCTCGCCTCACTAAAATAACAAAATCCTCAACAGGCATTTCACTAGGTGGTCCAGGTACTTGCAACTCTAAAGTTATTCCATTAGGCAACAGAACCCGAAAATAAAAAACTTTTCCTTCATTATCACCAACTTCTTCATCTGAATCAACTTGGATTCTTAAAACCCTAGATGGCTTCTTTCTCGGCGTTTCAGTCGAAAAATCTTCACAGTGCCTTTTACTCGACCTGCCACCACATAACAAAAACAAATACTACTAAAATTTGATCAACCTTAAACAAGTGAAATCATCAGTTTTTCAGTTCTTCCTATACAAAAAAAAAATATCAACACGAACATACACACATATAACGAAAATGGAAGGAATTAAACATCAATGAAGCAAAATGAACGGAATTTAAGCCGGAAAACGGGAAAAAGAAGAGATTTCGACTGATGTTTTGACTTGAGTCTATATGGATGTTTACTACACGTATGCATGGAAAATGAAATCGGTGTATATGAAATTTTTTATAGTATGTATACATAAATATTTGATTTATGAGACTTACATTTTTATCTTCCGTTGAAGCTAGCGGCAAATGGCAATTTGCAGAAAATAGATACCGGAAAATTCACAGAGTAGAAGTAGAGAAAAAAGGGAGAGGGGTTGAGTTTTGGGCAAAATGGAGAAGGAAGAGCAAAGGACTGAGAAGTGTGGGTAGTTTATACTATCATGCATCAAAACAGGCCTGAAGGCTATACTGTCCAGGTTACACAGTACACAGATATTTTGTTTTATATATATGGAATATTTAATAACATTAGTAGTTTTTTTGTAATCCAATCTGACTAGCGTTTAATTATAGATTTTTGAAAATTTCGTTCACGATTCTTTCTAGTGTAATTCACTGTTACTAAATAAAATTTACAATTTTTTAAAGTGAAATGCATATTCTAGCTTATTTTTTAAGTTATAAATTTTATGATTGAACGAAAGCTATATTAAGCACGATGATTAGCATTCGTGTTCTAGTAAATATAATGGTATCCGTTTGGGTTTGAGAAAATATAAAAAGCTAAATAGTCAACAGATTATTTTTGGAGATAATACCTCATATGGTTACTCAACTTTGAATAGTTTACTTAGAAAGTCACTTAATTTTGAGTTGTTTACTTCGAAAGCACTCAACTATTGGTGTTATACTTAGAAAGTCATCCAACTAATTATATTTCACTTAATCAATTTAAATAACATTTTTTCAATAAATTTTATAAAAATACAAAAAAAAAATAATTACTTCTTACCAATTCCAATTTTTCTTTATTGGTAATCTTTTAACAATTTATTTCTAGTTTTACAATTAATAGAATCGAGACTTTTTTTTTTGGGGGGGGGGGGGCAGAGGGGGGTTTGCAGTTGTTACTGTAAAAAAAAATTTAGAAAAATTGTAATTAAATAGTTGGAGCGGATAGTAAAATAATTAAAATAGATATCTTATTATTTCTTTAAAAATAGTTTAAAATAAAATTTAATGAAAAATTTATTTAAATTGATTGAGTGACTTTATAAGTGAAATATAAATAATTGGGTGACTTTCTAAGTTAAACATCAATAGTTTAATGACTTTTGAGTTATAAAATAAAGTAAAGTGACTTTCTAAGTAAACAACTTAAAATTAAATTACTTTCTAAGTACACAACTCAAAGTTAGGGGTGTGCATCGGTCGGTTCGGTTCGGTTTTACATATAATCGGTTCGGTTTATCGGTTTTTGGTTTTAAAATATGCTAACCCAATAACAAGCCAATAAGAAATTCTTTATCGATTTATCGGTTTATCGGTTTTTGATGTTATCGGTTCGGTTTCGGTTAACCCAATAAGAAAATGTCGATCAAATAATATATAATAGTATGTATGTTATAATTACATGTTACCAACTTACCGCCAAAACATAATAGAAAACTTTGAATGTTGATCAAATTACTAACATTCACAAACTTGCAAAAGCTATCTCCTACAATTACGAACTAGAATTAAAACTAAAATAAAATATTTCAATGAGACAATCTTGAACAGTTGCTTGATCCACCAGATAATCAACAAAGTTCTCACCAATTTCCTAACCAAAAATCACATAGCCTGAAAAGCTAATATTTAATCTATTTATGTATTAAATTATGTATATTTAATATTGAAGAAGGGTAAAGTAGTAAATAATTATCATCTTATTGGGTTATCGGTTTACCCAATAACCCAATAGGAAAAACCGAAACCGACCCAATAACCCAATAATTATTTTTTCTAAACCCATTAAAAACCCAATAACCCAGTAACCCAATAACAATAACCCAATAACATTTTATCGGTTCGATTTATTGATCGGTTCGATTTTTGCACACCCCTACTCAAAGTTGAGTGACCATATAAGATATTAACTCTTACTTTTGAGAAAAGTTACTATCATTTACTTCTATAATTGAACTACTGGTAATCAATAACTAACGTATTAATTAAAGATGAGTTATTTGGAATATAAAAGGATTTTTTAACTTATAAAAATAAATTAAATGATATATATTAAATTATCATGTACTCTCTCCATTTTTATTTATATATCATCATTTTAGAATTCATGTCCTATAAGAAACTATGAAAATTTACTATTATATTTTTTTATATACTATTTTCTTGAAGTCAAGTTCTCAATAAATAAGCATAAATTAATATATTTCTATATTGATTAAATTCATATTATTTGAGTTAATAACTCTCAAGGAAAAAAATACGAAAATAATGTTAGATAACAAATATTAAGAACCACATGAAGAATGCAGAAAAACAAAAACACTATTTCATTGATCTATTTTTAGTGGATCTGAGAAAAAGTCAATCTTACTATAATTTGAAGTAATTTAACTTTTAAATTTCTCTTTTTATTCTTAATAAAATCATTTATAACTATATAAATATCGCAATATTATTTTGAACCAAATTTTTAAATATGTAATTTTTTTAATATTATATTAAATAAAATAGTATCACATGAAATGAGACAGAAAAGTTAAAAGAACTTTGACTATCTTATGACACGTGTTTTATACTCATTTGAAGCTCTTGGCATTGAAAGTGTGAGTTGGAAAGTTGGGCCACAGGTAATCTGAGCTGTCAAAACTGACACGTTGATGGACAGTCCACTTTTGGCGTATCAGCTTCTCTCATGATGTACGTTTCTCGTCCTGAAAATTTTGTATACATCTCCAATGTTAAATGTTTTGTCTTTATAGCATGTTTTTTGGTTTTATTGATCTCGGTTAATAGTTGATTAGAGCAATATAAGTATTAATATAATAAAAATTAAAAAAATTATTAATTATATATATATATATTTTTTTCGTTTTAAAAAGAATAATCTTATTGTTTTAAATCTGTTTCAAAAAGAATGAATTTTTATTTTTTGTTGTAATATTTTCACTTTAGCTTTTCACGTGGCATGTTTAAAGTCACAAGATTAAAGAACAATTTTGTACATTTGACATAACTTTAATTTAGAACCACTGGATTCAAAAGTCTTCGTTATTTATTTAAACTCTGTGTCAAGTCAAACCATGTCATTCTTTGTGAAACGAAGGGAGTATATATATATATATATATTATCCAATTTCTATTATTTTCTATTATTTAAAAAATTATAAAAATCTTTTTTCTCTTTAATTTTTCTCATTTTTTCGGATACATCATTCTAAAAAAATCATCCAATTGTATTTTTTCTTTTTTTTCAAGCATAAAATCATTCCATGGTATTACTAATTACCTCCGTCATTTCATTTTTAAATTTCAAATCTTTTCTCCTCTAGTTCATCAATTGCATTGAAAAGATAGTTCGTTTTCATCCATTTGTTTTCTTTCCAGTTAATTCATTATCGATTTTTCATTATTATTATTCTTTTCATCTACAAATTTTTGATATATACGAATGATGTTTCATCTTTTGGTATTGTGATTATCCAATTAATCGAAGAAGGATGCTTCTTCGACTTCACAATCAACTGTGAAAAAAATTTCAGAAAAAAAATCGAGTTGATGATGGCTACGGTGAAGACTTTGGATCGAAATATAAGTAGTAGCATTAACGAAAGTGAAATATTTATGGGAGTTGATATAGAGCAAATGAGAAAGCGTATGAGGATTTCTTCATTTTTTTTTGCTTTCAACATATCATATTGTTGATTTTATATTATTTTTTATTTTTTGTTGTTCATTTGTTTTTTTGATACATGTGGATTTAGATTTTTGACGTAGTTAGTTGTTTTTGTTTCTTAAGTTAGCGTATAATGTCTTCTTTTCAACATTAAGATAAGTTATAATTTTATCATGCATAATGTATCGTGTTCAAATATTAGTATGTATTATGTTCATAGTTATGTATCAAATACATGACAATTACAGATTTGGTTTTCTTTTACATGGGCGGAGCCACCTTATACTAAGGGGGGTAATCCTTTTCAGCGAAAAATTATATTATTTATACATAGTTAAAATAATTTTTATGTATATATAGTCGATGTCGAACCCCCCCCCCCCCCCCCCCCCCCCTCGATTACTTTGTGTGTTTATTTCTACAGATTTTGAACTCTTTATTGAAAATATTGGGTCCACTACTGATCTTTTACTACTAACACTCAAACTTATTTAACTAGAAGGTTAGTCAGTACACATTATCAAATATTATTGTTGATACATAAATCATAAAGTTTTATAACAACATTAGTTTGTATCATATTCATCGTTATGTATATGACACAAAATTAATAGAGTAACAAGTTGATTTCTTTTTTAATTTTTTGTTGATATTTTTTCCCAATATATATGGGTTTTGGTCTATTTTCTTATCTAAATGTCTCAACAAAATAAATACATTCATCGTGTATCAGCAATTATTTTTTAATCAATTACGATTTTTAAAAAAAATGAGACAAGAAAATTTGAAATTTATAATTTGAGTTGTTTGAATTTGTTATGATTTGGGAGATATTGACATCAATTCTATATGCTTGATTTGGAATACTAACATTTAATTTTACGTTTATTTTTTCTTTTTATTCTCAACGGATAAATTGTCTAATATATCAAATGTTATGTATCATAATGAATGAGACCTATCCAGATGATACAAATTTGAAGGGGAATATAGTAGAGATAAAATGTGATTTGCTCCTTACACCATGAGATGATCATAACATATATATATTTATTAATTTTATATATGAATAATTTATTTTCTATCTATCTACTAAATAATAAGTTATTTAAAAAGTTAACACATGAATTTAAAAAAAAAAACTCTAATAATGTATCCACGATAATAATTACAAGTGAAATACGTGAAAAATAAAATATATAGATATTTTATTTCTATCTTAATGAGATAGAGAAATTGTTATAGATCCCCGACTTAAAAAATCATTTTCAAGCATAATTGCAAGAAAAATATGATAATGTTTTGTGAATGCGATAAATATCTGTGCTAATTATATTATATTAAAGAATGAAATATTAAATTAATAGGGAGATATACTTTCCATTTGTAATAATAAGAATAGATTTCTCAAATGATCACCCGAGTATATAAAATTAGTGATTTTATCAATAAAATTGCTTAGTTCTTTAAAAAAAAAATCACTTATAAAGTTATTTTAATGGGAAAATATCTTTTTTTGTTTAAGGTGACCAAAAGTGATGAAACGATTTTGCAAGAGCAAAATTTGAAGTTGAGTAATTTACCCAATTTATCACAACCTATAATTGTTAACTTTAAATTATTATTCCTTTTTTTTCAAAAATTTTTAAAATTTGTTTAAAAATGAATTTTTTAATTATAACATTTTGTTTTTAACTTTTCGTTGACATATTTAAGATCACTTTAATTTAAGATTATAATATTTAATTTTTTTAATTTTTTTTTATATTCCATGATTAAATCAAAATAAATCATTTTTCGTGAAACGATTAAAAGTTAAAAAATAGTATCATGAGTAATATTTAAAATCATAATCGAGTAAGATTTGTAATCATGACAATTAGATGAAGCTTACAAGCTACCCTATTAATAGTTCTTGGTATTCACAATGTACAGATATTTGAGACAATTTTTTTCAAAATTAGACTTACAAAAGCAAATTTCTACACAAATATCAGAAATGGAAATAAAATCAAATTACCAACAAAATACCCTTTTACTCAAATCACCCAATAATTTCTCATTTATCTAGCTGGAGAAAGTGTACATCAACTTAAAGGTTCTTTTATATGATCACCAGTCACCACATGCATGATTAAAACATTTAATTAATTTCTTAATGTCACTACAAGTCTAATAAATATTCAATAACAAGTCATACAAGACAAAATAATTAATGCTTTTAAAACTCATTACCTCTCACAAAAGGCAATTGTCACTACCCAACTATAACATTAATGTTTTCCATGGAAAACATTGTTTTGAAAAATAGTTTTTTCTTTCAAGTAAATAAGCAACATTATGTACACAAATATTATTGGATAAAAATTTCACTATGAGATTAAAAGAAAATTGAAATTCATCGATAACCTCTATAAAAAAAGTGAGATTCGTTTCTTAAAAATAAAACAAGTACCTGATACAACAAGAAAATAATAGAAACATAAGGAGCTTCAGCGATTTTTTATCCTACATGTTCCATGAAAAATTATTTACGCTATCGATGAACATTAATTAAACTCCATTGCTCCTTTTGTCTCCATCCAACCTATTTGCTTCCCAAAAAGCCAAACAGGTACCAAATCATCATCAAATGGTTGTGCCTTGGTGAATTCTTGTGTGTCCACTTCATGATCATCAATAGTTTCTTCTTGTTCATGATGATTGAGTGCTAAATTCATAGGCATACCATCAATACTCTTCACAACATCAATCACAAAGGCGTTGCAATTCTCTTTTGTTCCGTTCTTGAATTCACACAAGTTGAAAACAATCGTATCTTTTGCACTTAAACCTTTATCTTTCACAAACTTGTTCCAACCCTTTGTGAAAACAAAACTTTGACTACTTTTCCAATAACAATACCTGAACTTCCATAATCTCCTCGATGTATCATAAAAGATCATTTCCTCGTCTTGAATTTGAGGGAAATACTTTGTTGCATATTTCTTTGGGATCACAAGCCTATTAAGCTTTCCAACATCACTTGGAGTTAGCTCTTTCTGGAAAAGCTGCTTGTATGAAAATTCAGCATTACCCTATAAGTAACATTGAAATCATGAAATCTAACAAGAGGAGTTTTAAAATAAAATAAAATGTTATACCTATAAAGCTACGTTAAGAGTATTCAACAATATGTGCATGCATTAAACCTATATACACCAAGAGGTAAAAAACATTTTGTTATTTTCCTTATTTCTAGATTATAAATTAAGTTACTATGAGGTGTGTATACATCTTTATATTTTATAGCATGCTTACTTGTATTCTTTAGATATTCTTGTACGTGACCTTATGATATACAAAATCCTTTACAATAATATGTATATAATTTAAATTCTTACAATTATTCGTAAATTCATGTGGAATGTATATCTCTAGTGTGACATGCAGTAATAACATGTATATCAAATATATTCTCACAAATAAGATTCGAAAAATAGTATATACACGTACCTTACCCCCACAAAATAGACTATTTTGAGTAGAAGCTTAACTCAAGGAAAAAGGCATTAATAAAGCAGTTTAGAAGAAAAAGAAATAAAGAGAAAGACAAGAAGCTAAAGAGAACAAAGACAAAATATACTAAAAATGAAACAATTAGTACTATCACAAAGCAAAGCAATACGATAATCGAAGTGTTAGAAATAGTAAATGATAGAAACGGAATAATAAGAAACTCTCATAGTAATACTACAACTATCAATATAAAAAGCTAAGTGAGGTAACTCTCAGTTACTTAACTAACTTTTTATTCTGATATGTATACTCTATTTATCTAGTATAATTACGATTACATGATAGCCTAAAAAGTACTATATGTCTAAGATATACAAAATTATTTTCTTACCTCATTCACTTTTTGTAAGTTTTTGAGAGATTGAAAATGATCTTCAAATTTGTCTTTCAAATACTCATCAAACCTTGAAGTATAAGAACCTTCTTTGATCATTCTTAGAATATCTTCAGTTGAAAATTGTATCTGAAAATTAGGTTCTTGAATTGTTGAATTTGTCCATGACAAATTTCTATGTGAATGATCTGGCCCAAGAAGTCTAATAGCAGCACTATCATAAGCCATTGCTGCATCTGTTTCAGTTTTAAAAGTACCAAGCCAAATTCTTTGATGATTTGCATATATTTGAGCTCCCCAATGACCATTATTTTGCCCTACTACACCTTTGAATTTTGAACCTGAAATACAACCTTTTCCCTCACGTGCATTAATGTTTCGCTTTTTAGGTAATAGATGATTGCTTCCGCTTGAATCACAATCACCAACCGTTACGTTGGTCGTGCTTGATATTAAGTTCGTTTCGTCTTCCATAAATCCTGAAAAAATTCAAAAGAAAATTGTGAAAATACTAGATATCGATTCAAAATTAATTAAGCTACAAAGATCAGAATTAACGATGAACAACAATACTAACATATTCAGTACAATTTCACAAGTTCATTACCCTAAAAAGAGTAGTTTGCACACAGATTTTACCCTTCTTTCTTAGGAGGTAAAACAAATATTTCTAATAAACTCTCAGATCAAATACAGTTTGAAAAAAAAAACAGAAATGATGACAAAATACTAAAGATAGCATGATTAAATATTCTGGAAAGAAAAAATGAGTAGTATGTATAGATATCTTACCCTCTTTCTTAGGAGGTTAATTAAAAGGTTGTTTCTGATAGAAACTCAAATAAAAAACAAGTATAGCAAAGTAGTTTGAAAAAATAACAGAAGTGATGATAAAGATAGCATGACGAAACGTCCTGAAAAAAAAAAAAGTAACTACGACATAATAATACTATGACTAAAGTATAAGAAATAACATAAATCGAGGTTTCGTCCGACCTTCACTTTCTTCGATGACCAAGTTAAAGCATTTAAAATCGGCCTACCACCTTTCTCAACGAAAAAATAATCCTAGACGATCCTCAAAATCTCTACTAATATGCTATATATTTATATTCATAATCTCATCTATAACCTCACATATAAAAACATATACTTATTTCTCAGTCTCAAAACAGGTGTCTCTATATCCATTTAAATAATTTGTCTTTGTTTAGAATTATCAACAAAATTAATATCAAAAAATGAATTCCAGTCTCTAGATTATCTCAAGATACTTTGTCAAACTTCAAACTAAATGTAAGTGTATTTATAACGTTCAACCTTAATTACAAGTAGTTAGTACATAAAAAAATCAATTATATTTTTGACGAAAAAAAATTAAACAATTGACTGTTATCATAATAGTATCATCTACTTACAAATTACAACAAACTACTCCAGTTTAATTAAGTAACCCTATAAAATAAATATTCACAATTTTTCATTAAAAAGAAACTTTTAAATATTGGCTACTAATAAACAAGTATTATTCTAAACCAAATCGACTAATTTCTAATTATCTGGAAACACATAATAACATATTATTTCGAAATCAACTAATTTCTAAGTAATAAATTACTTGAAAAAAAATAACAAACATGTTTTCATATAAAGATTTAAACTAGTTTTTTTTCTTTCTCCAAAATTAATAGAAACAAAATTCATGTGAAAAAAATATTAGGAGGATGATCAAATAACAAACCTGATTATCTCAAGTATTAACAACAGAAGCTACACGAATTTCAGAGAACCGAAAAATTATTATTATTATGAGGATGATAGTTCTAAAAGAACAATATATATGTCTCTTAATTTTATATAATAGTACCATATAGATTGTTGTTAATTATGGATAATTAATCAATTTCAAAAGTTAAATTCGTAATTGATGGAACTTCCAAACTTGTGTTAGTTTGTTTCCTTGTTATTCATAGCTCAATATTTTCAAATATCTTCTTTTTATATAAAACAATATTTGAACAAAAAAATGTGGTAAATAAATTTTATCATAAATTGGAATAAAATAAAAGTCAGAATTACATTTTTTTTGTATTATTATTATTAAAAGAATTGCATTCAACACTCGAACTCACAGGGAGCAAATATGAACCAAAATTAAAATAAAATCATGTTTGTCTTTTTAGTCATACATTACTATTGTCTTAAAATTAAAATACAAGTACAATTTTTTTCATAAATAATTTAACTCACCATTGTATGATATTTGGCAAACTAAAAGGACAAATACTGCTTCATCCAATTAGAGAAGCCTACCCTATTATTGTCCAAAAATGAAAAACTTTTAGGCCATTTCCGATTTATTACTTTATTTTATCATTTTTGAACTCAAATTTAAAATTTTAAATTTGTGAATTTCCAATAATATAAGTAATCGAACAAAAATATACTTAAACTAAGCTCTTTAGGGTCCTTTTCTTGTTGTGGGGTTAACCACCCGTCTAGTTATGAGTTCTAATTAAAAAAAACTTATAAATTTTAATATAATTTTCAATATAATTATATAATCTGTTGTAATCGGAGTGAATTCCTATGAACCCCATCGACTAGTACGCTAAATTCACCCCTAAATGTCAGAGAGGACTCAATAATAAAGAATAGTTATAAAAAATAAAAGAATGTTGAATTTTTTGATACTTTTGAATATTCCTTTAGTTACTATATTTTAAAAAATAATTAGCATATATATTGCAAATTACTTTTGCATATATTATCCAATCAGTAAAAAAAGGTATATCACGTTGATAAATATAATAGTAATAGTAATTAGTACTATTTGACAGTTAATTTTTTTTTCTTAATTAGGAATCCTTACCAGAGAGAAAAATAAAACAAGAGTATAAAAAAAGAACAACCCAATGATATCCATTAATTTAGCTAATTATTTTCTAGTTATATATAGTACCAACACATCTGAAATATGCATTATGAATTATGACAAGTAAAAACGATAAAATTATTTTTGTACGTTATTACAATTGTGGAATTATATATATTTTACTTGATTTTTTTAATATTTATTTATTTCCTTATTTATAGTTTTTGTTCATTTATGCATATGGAAACCTTTTCTCTTACCAAAAAAACTTCTACCACTCAAATTCACTTTGCTTTTTGAATTAATAATTTATGTGTAAAAAAGAAATATTATATATATATATATATATATATATATTAATTAATTAATTAAGGTGAAAAGTGGTTATCACAAAGCTTAATTTGAACAAATAATCATGAGATTATTAAGGAAGGTGCACCATAAAAAGCTTCTATTTTCCTCCTAATATTTCAACAAAAATGTCACTTTAAATGCAAGCAAAAGAAACCCTCATCTCATCTACCTAATTAATAATACTAATATTAATAACACCTTTAATTTTTTTTTTATCTATTTCAGCTCCAACAATTCCCTGTAATTCAATTAGTGTTAATTAATTAAGATCCATAACATATGTGTATGTAGTAATTGATATTTTACTCATGCTTCGTCTAAAACTGCATAATATACGTATAGTGAATTGATGGTTAGGCCAATTAAGTAATTAACAAATGATAGGAGTTACTAATGAACAAAATACAATAATTTACATAATTTATATGTCATTATCACACGCCCGTGAACCTTCTAATTAGACAATTGTACTCCTTGCTCAACTTGTATATTAGAAGTTTTTGTTTTCATTTGACGTTCGATATTCATGCTGACCTCTAATTAATCTAGATTCACGCTATATAAGTAAAACTCATTTAAGAAGACATACTTCTTAACAAGATTTTCTTTTTCAAATTCCAAGACTTAAACGTGAGATTTTTAATTATAAATAAAAAACTTTTATTCATCTCACTGCAACATTCGTCTACGTAAATCTTCTTTATTTATCAATTAAAAAAAATGTACTGACACCCAACCTTGTGACATACCAGGCATCAGCTAATGAAACAAAAAAAGTAATTTTTTTGTTATGAAAAAAGTTACAACAATCACGTCCAAAAATACTTTTTTTTTAATATTTAGTTGGTTAAATTATTTTTTTCAAAATTTTCTCTAATTATTAAAAATTAGAAAAGAAACTTTCCAAAAAGAAATAATATAATTAATTCCATAAATAATCGAAATACGCTCTAACTAAACCGAGCACCATGTTTGTTAGAAAGAGAGAAAAATTACAATAAATGAATATTAAGTGCTTACATTTATTATTCAGGAGGAACCAATGAATGTCCAAAGACCCGTGAATAGGGGCAAAAATAGTGTAAATAATACTTTCATTTCAATTTATTTTTCTTACAATATTTCTTTTCTAGTGGATTTAAAAATTTAAAAGAATGTTTTATATATGATTTAAAAATAAAAATAATTACAGAATTTCCACCTTTTAATTTATATATTACCATTATCCTCTATAAGTTTCACAAATCTCCAATTTTTTTCTCTTAAATTAAAAATGTCATTAATGTATCCGATCCTCTTTTTAATGTATCAATACATTAATTTTTTGGCCATTAGTGTATCCGGACCCTCCATTAATGTATCCGTTTGAGAGATTTCTCTGATTATTAACTTTTTTAAGAGACAAATTGTAATTTTACCTTAAAAGTATGTGATTTTTGTAATTTGCCGTTAAAAATATTCTTTATTTTGCGAAATTTTGGGTCAAGTCACACTATAAGAAAACTGTGAATTACATGAACATATTAGTATGAAAATATGCAGGAAAAAAAGTTTTCTAAGAATTTTCATACTGATATCACACATAATGTGAATTACATGGGGATATTAGTATGAAGATATGCATTAAAATAAATTATCTACGAATTTTCATACTGATATCCAGAAAAACCACACATAATTTATAATTTTTTTTTTTTTATAGTAGATCAAAATAAGACAAATATATTGGAATCGGAGGGAGTATAGATTTGTAATTAAGAAGAGGCCAACTGTATGTTTTTTTTGTAGTAATAAAAGAGGAGAGTAGTAGTGTTTGTATATATAGGGGCTAAACAATAGGAAAGCTACTCTTTTTGATCTGACCCCGTGAGAATGATAAATACTAACGGCAAAATAAGCAGGTTTGCACTTACTACTCTTTTTTATTATCACCAAACTATTTTTTTTCCTCCTTTCACTTTTTCTTTCACCTTATTTGGGAAAGTTCTGTTTTCTTTTTTGTTGTCGTCTTGATGCTTATGATCTGTTGAATCTATGTGTGTTTTTTGCGACAGAAAGGTCAATTCTTTTGGCTGAATATGGGCAAGAAAGGAAGTGGTTGGTTTTCATCTGTTAAGAAAGTTTTTAAACAGTCTCCTAAAGATTCACCTGATAAGAAGGTTAGTTCAATCTCATTCGAACACCTCGTATATATGTACTTCTTCGTTTTTTCATATTTTAAATCTCTTTAGTGAAAATTCTGACTCTGTTACTCTCGTCTTATGATCAAGATCAATACAGAGAAAAAAGAAGAAGAAAAACAGAATTTTGATATCACTAGTATATTTTAGAGCAAGATATTTTACGATCCAAATTATCATTGATTTGCTAATATTGGGTTCTTGTCTTATGTTAATCCATGATAATTTTTTGGTTTATTTACTATTTATAAGACAAATGCTAATGATAGCAATATTATAGTTACACTAGGTTCTCTTGCTCTGTGTCATATTATGGTATCTTATGGAGCGGACATTAATTTGTTTGGTGTTGAGACATAGTTATTATTGTTACGATAAAGAGTATCTCTCATATCGCTTACAACATTAGAAGCTGCAATCTATAGACTTTTTTCTTATCAAGAAACAAATTGCACAGTTATTTACTCAATTTTTGATTACTACTGGTCCCCCCTTACACCAAATGAGTTCATGACCTTTAGCTTTCACTCCACCTATATCTTCCCCACCTATATTCATAATTACATGTGCTGCTTACGTTACTTCTCCATCATGACTCACTACCATCACTCTGATGTTACACTCTCTTGTCAAAAGAAAAAATCATATCTCGTATCTTTAATGTTTAATGGCACGATGATTGAGGTGGTTTAATTGTTTGTGTCATTTTTTTCAGAAGGAAACTTGTGACAGTAAATGGCAGCAACCTGAACCTCCTGAAGTGGTGTCACTTGAACATTTTCCAGTAGGGAGTTCTCCAGATTTTATAAGTAATGGAGGGAGTAACGTTGATTCATCGTCTACTGTGGCTGAGGATCATAACCATGCCATTGCTGTTGCAGCTGCCACGGCTGCAGCCGCTGAGGCAGCTGTTGCAGCTGCTCACGCGGCTGCTAAAGTCGTGAGATTAGCTGGTGGCTATGGCCGCGTGCAGTCAACAGAGGAAAGGGCTGCCACGCTGATTCAGTCATACTACAGGGGATATCTGGTAAAATAAAATCCTAGACAAATTTTTGTTTTATGTTATCTGTTAGTAATGTTACTCAATTTTACTGATTTTGTAGGCAAGACGTGCTTTGCGTGCTCTGAAAGGATTGGTGAGGCTGCAAGCACTAGTGAGAGGACATAATGTGCGAAAACAAGCACAAATGACCATGAGATGTATGCAAGCATTAGTACGTGTACAAGGCAGAGTACGAGCAAGGAGGCTCCAGTTAGTCCAGGAAAGGCTCGAGAGCAAGCTAGAAGAAGCACGAAGACACGCTGCTGAAGAACAACAACACAAACACACCAGCCCCATTAAGAAGTCAGGGACAGAAGGTTGGGATAACAGGAATCAAAGCATGGATAAGATCCAAGAGAGCAGTAGGAGAAAATTCGATGCAGAAATGAAAAGGGAAAGAGCTCTTGCTTATGCCTATGCCTATCAGGTTAGCTATCTAACTAAAATCGTTGATTTCTCAGATGGTCGCTCAACTAATAGGTATTATCTCAAAAAGTTACTTTTTTGGAATTACTACAAGTTGAGTAACAATCAACTCCTTACTAAAAATGAATTATAAAAATTTGTTAATTGATAAGTTCTAATGTTGTGGTACTATTGTGATTGGTGTTGACAGCAAAAGCAACAACAACTATTGCACATTGATCCACATGGTGAGGACGCTGAATTTTTTGGAAATGAGCGCGATAAGTCACAATGGGGATGGAGTTGGCTGGAGCGATGGATGGCTTCGCAACCATACCAATACTCAAGACACATTGTGCCAAGAGACAGCTCCTATGTGACCCCTTCCACAACAAGTGACATGTCTGAAAAGACAGTTGAAATGGACCTAATCACCGGGCCATTGGACTCGGAGACCATCAACTCAGCCCATCACACTTTTGATCAAGCTGAAACAAGCCCATACTCAGCCCGAAAGGTTGTTCACTCAAAATTTGATAATGTCCCTAGTTACATGACCCCAACTAAGTCTGCAAAAGCCAAGGTGAGGAATCAAGGCCTTGTTAAGCATCGCAGCCCACCATCCGCCCAATGGAATGTATCAAAAAGGAAGGGGCCACACTATGGTTTGGGCCTTGAATCAAGTTCAGGGGCAAGTACAACAGCAATCTATCAAGCCTCAAGAAGCCCTAGCCCAAAAACTACCGCGAATCGCAGTAGTGGACATGCTAATAAATGGATGGCAACTTACAGCCCGGAATCAAGTGGAGATGATCGAGCTTCACCATTAGGAGCACATCCATGGAGATATAATTTTAGTTGATATATATATATATATTTTGGTGGTTAATAAAGTACTGATCAATAATGCTAATGCTGCGTGCTAATAGCTTATTGTTTTTGTTTTTGTATCCTATTTTGAATTTAATTTGGATGGTTAAATATATATATGAAGTTTGAGTTTTTGCAATCGATGTAATATATGATAAATGTAATCTTGTTTGGAATTAGGACATAGTTTTTATTTTTGAAGTGTATGACTTAATACTACTTTATCAATTGTTTGCATACGCGAACGTAGTTTATATGACACTCTTTCAAAATCTTTGAAACATTTGAAAAGAAAAGAAATTATCTATATTCAACTTATAAAGGAATTCAAATTCATCTAACTATCAGAATTTTAAACTCTCATCTGATACTTTCTCCATCCATAGTATTGTTGTGGCTAATTTTTATTTTTATTTAATTTACATAGGTGTTAATCGATTTGCGTGGGCTTTATTTCACGGGGTACTTATAAACTTTCACCAACAAATGCTTCATTTTATGGGGTACTTATAAACTTTCACCAACAAATATATCGAATAACTCTATTCATCAAAACTTACGATTAAACATTAAAGTTTCAATTAAATCCTACTACACAAAACAAACTGTTTTACTCGTAAAAATGTAAAACTACTAATTAAAACTAAAAAGTGTATACCTCAAATGTGAAAGCTATGTGTTTTCTTACAGCTTAGTAAATTAGAGAGGAAGGAAGGAATCAACTTTTCACCATTAATTGGACCACAAATTTGGTTCTATGGCTTTAGGAGGAAGTAAAGGGAAATGAAAGTATAAAATTTGAATATTTAAGATGAGTAGGTAAAACTTAAAGTGATTACAATGAATCATGCTATTATCAACTTTCATGGTGAAGCAATTTGATAGAGTAAAAATATATATTAATTCATTATGTGTTAAGTGAAAAAAAGTTTATATGCAACATCATAAATTTATGGAGGACGTTCTCTTTTTAAAAACAACAGTTTAGTTTCATTCACGTCACGATTAAATGATATTTTGATATATTTAACGTAATTTTAATTTAGAATCAAAATGTAGAAAATTATTTTTATTTTCTTCAACTTTATACCAAGTCAAATTAATTTTTTTTAAAATAAAACTAATTTACTTTTGACTGTCCTAAGCAAAAGTGAACCCCTGATTAGAAGACTCTAAATGCACCGGATCAAACTATGGTCACATTCGTTCGTTTGTACCAATGATACCAACGACCCTTTTATACTTTCAATCGAGACACTATTAGTTATATTTAATTTCTTCCTGTTTTTCAATATATATGATATGATATTTTTATCGATGCACATTCACCTCACTTATACTCTTGGATTCGGAGTCTAAAGTCCTTAACGATACATGGACCAAAAAAAAAAAAAAACTTTATGTCTCAACAAAAAAAAAATAAATTAAAATTTAAATCTCTAATTTAATTTTAACTTTAGTAGAAAAAGGAAAAAGGCAATAGCCGCACGTAATATTATAATTTACTAAAATTCATATGAGATATTAGTTTATTCTTTTTTTAGAATTATCATCCTTACATTATAATATTTTATATTGTTTATGCTAAAATAATGTTAAATTTTCACGGGATATTTACACGGGCCCGTGACAGTGGAATCCCCACTTGTCGCTCTGCAAGATTTTTCGCGCTAACTGTCCATTTACATATTCCCAAACAAAACAGAACTCTTCCAAATACCAAAATGATGTCGTTTTGAGTAATGTATCCACCTCTTCTTAGGTACTTGTGTTCTTCATCAGATCCTATACAAGTACTGTAGTATAGTCAGAATAATATAGAATGTGTTTCATTTTCACTTTTTTCACTTTTTCAGATTTTCTATATTGAAAGATTTTGTCTTTACATGATTCTTGATTTTACAGCAGGTGTCAATACCAAATGGGGTCTCTTCGAACACCCACAAATCTTAGCAATAAGTCATGTTTATGTGTGTCAGGGAGAGTCGTGAAGGGCTTGAGGGTAGAAAGACAAGTGGGATTGGGATTTTCTTGGTTGTTGAAGGGACGAAGAAACAGAAAGGTTCAATCTTTGTGTGTTACAAGTAGTGTTTCAGATGGCTCATCAATTGCTGAAAATAAGAAAGTGTCAGAAGGGCTTCTTTTGGGTCCTGAGAGAGATGGTTCCGGCTCTGTTGTTGGTTTTCAATTGATTCCACATTCTGGTACTGCCCCTTTTTGTTTTCTTGAGTTCGAAGTTAACATTCAGTGTTTATGAACTTGAGATATGGTTTTCAAGTTGCTCCAATTAGTGAAAAATATGTTTTTTAAGATGTCATAATTCATAGTTCCCTATTTGATTGTAACAATGCCCCATGTTGCCAATTTTAGTAACAACCTCAACTTCTACGAATAATGGATGGTTATTGGAAGCTTTGCTCAATGGATAGAGCTACACTGTATTTTGTACTTTTTCAAATGCGCATTCGCTCTTCTGATGGTTAAAGTGATCATATGACTTTGTTTACGGCTTTATGCTGTTGTTTGTATCTGATGAAGGTGAACAGAGGCTGGGAACAGTTAGCTTGCTTATTACACTATATGAGCTCTGTTCCTAGTGTTCAAGGATGATGTTAGAATTCAACTATATGGTTATGGTTAATACCTATTGCTTAAACTTTTGGATCAGTGTCTCTCATAGTAATTGGATTTTTAGAGGGTAAGCATGATATCTGAGAGTTAGATGAGTTGGTCTTCAATATGACAGAAAGAGTGCTTTACTATTTGATGTTTGTGGTGACGCTCAGTGCGAGGTTATGGAACTTTACTTAATTGACTAGTTAATTTATCATCCAAAAAAAAGTACTCAACCAGCTTCTTGTTTTAGTGGATTTCCACTCTGCGATACTGATGTTTGTTAGTGCTTGCATGCTTCAAACTTGTGTATAATTGTTGATTCTATTGCTGGTGAAAGACTTATCATGCTGCAGCTAGAATAGGTTGCGATTGGTGGAAAATAGGGGGTGTCTGGTCAATAAATTAGGTTTAGACTGGAATGGGTTCATGAGCTTGACAGGACTCATGACATTGCCTTTGTATGTGTCCATTTATCTTTTGGTAGTTTTTCTCCGTGTCCATTGTATGAAGCTGAAGATGGTGTTTTTTAAAAAGATATAAGATAAATTTATATGAAGAAACATTCCGAGTTTAAACTCATTTACTGAACTTATTTAGTCTCGTTACTAATTGTTTATACACCTGATTTATTTCTGTGCCAAAATATGTAACGTAGGGCTTACAGTCTAGGTTTTGAAGGAACTTTCTTTTTCTAGTTTTTCCTGAAAAGAAAATGAAAATGGTGCACACTCAATTCAGTTGCAGGTGATGCAACAATGGTAGAATCTCATGATATTGTAGCCAATGATAGAGATGACTTGAGTGTGGATGCTGAGGAGATGGAGGAAACTCCAATCAAGTTAACTTTCAATATCATTTTTGTTACTGCTGAAGCAGCTCCATATTCTAAGACTGGTGGATTAGGAGATGTTTGTGGCTCTTTGCCAATGGCACTAGCTGCTCGTGGTCATCGTGTAATGGTCGTTTCACCTAGGTATTTGAATGGAGGTCCTTCAGATGAAAAATATGCCAATGCTGTTGACCTTGATGTGCGGGCCACGGTCCATTGCTTTGGTGATGCACAGGAAGTAGCCTTCTACCATGAATACAGGGCAGGTGTTGATTGGGTAAGAGCATTTTGCGTACATTTTCTTTTCCCATACTTATTTTTTAATTATTCTTTTTGGATAAAGTACTTGGTGGTATATTCTTCAGTTTTATTTTTGCTCCTCTCTCGCCCCTCTAATGATAAACTGGCTGCATCAACCGAAGGACTATCTGACTGAAGGATGATGTTTGCAAACTTCTTAAATTTCACTTTTGTTATTTGGAGATCAACTTGACTGACTTGAGGAGGATTTCAAACAACTTAAAGCCAACTATGGTCGTTAGGATGTCAGCCTACTTTATCAATGATAAAATTAGTTGTATATGTCTGTTTTTCAATTCAATAGATATGTTTCTTCTTAAGTACATAGTTATGATTTAGTAGTAAAGAAGTACACTGCTCTTGTTATCAGGTATTTGTGGACCACTCTTCTTACCGCAGACCTGGAACGCCATATGGTGATATTTATGGTGCATTTGGTGATAATCAGGTAATATATTACTCTTTTTCATGCATGATGATCACATTTCTTTATGGTTTAATGTGATGGCTAGTGATAATATTTCCTTATCTTTTTGGTAAGCAGTTTCGCTTCACTTTGCTTTCTCACGCAGCATGTGAAGCGCCATTGGTTCTTCCACTGGGAGGGTTCACTTATGGAGAGAAGTGCTTGTTTCTCGCTAATGATTGGCATGCTTCCCTGGTTCCTTTGTATGTTAACAAAATATTCTGACTTATTTATATTTTTGATGTACCTTATTTTGATCTTTAACCGCACACAGA
The DNA here is from genome assembly GCA_027704765.1 of Solanum habrochaites. NCBI lineage: Eukaryota > Viridiplantae > Streptophyta > Magnoliopsida > Solanales > Solanaceae > Solanum > Solanum habrochaites. Next base: position 53,841,297 of record JAKWJA010002491.1, read on the forward strand.
GCATCTCAATGCTTCTTTTGCTTGTGACATACTGAACATTCTTACAATAACACTTTTTAGAGAAGTTCCTTACAAGGGTGTAGTCTGTAGATGTATAGCTATACATAAAAAAATGAAGATATAGATTCATAATGCATTGCACAATAGTGCTTGTGTGTCAGTATTGCAGATGTTGTTATCAATTTTATGTTGCACTTTCTGCAGTTGCTTAATCTTATATTAGTTCTATCTTACCTTTCATCACAAAGTTCTTTAGCCTTTTGATAAAGTATAAGGTAATGTAGAAATACACTTCTCCAAAATTGAAAATTGAAATGCTTTCATGTTTAGGTATTCATATTGTGAGAAGCTGGTTACTATGATTGACTGTTATTTGATTGTTCTGCTTATTTTTTAAGGTCCGGACTTGAGTGATTGGTTATTATATGGTCCTCTAGTGAGAATTTTATACACACTATCATGTAACTATGCCAGTCACATTACATAAAAAGTAGCCTTGGAAACAGCTTCCCTCCGTTCACCTGCAGCACCTAACGTGCTGCTAAATAGCTTAATTCTGGCTGTCTGTGCTTTTGACTGCTTTTAACCAGTTAATGATAGTATCCTTTCGCTGATCTTCAAGTGTTTTTGCGGTGCAGACTTTTAGCAGCCAAGTATCGTCCTTATGGTGTTTACAAGGATGCTCGTAGTATTGTCGCAATACACAACATTGCACATCAGGTACTTTCCTAGTTTATTTCTTCCTGTTTCTGTGACATTGTGTTCTGACTACCAGTAAGTTTTGCATCTGTTTAATGTCTCCTAGGCTCCACTGTATTTGAAAATATAATGACTCTACGTAATAGGCTTATATTGTCTGGTCAGACTGTAAGATCCTCATGGTTTTTCTTTCTGAGCCACTTGATTCTTAGTCATCACAATGTCAGTATTGTTGGCTTCAATTTGATGTCTTTAATCACTCTACTCTTTCACTTCCTGAATCTGTAAGTGAATCTACTTGAACATGGGATAAACTCTCTGTTCACAAAGTTGTGATTTGATTTAAGATTCTCAATTTCTGGGGAGTGGTTGCTCCAGGAAGGCAGGAATATAAATGTATCTCATTCGGTGGATATGTCATGTTTGGAACTCTAAGCTTCTGTTTGATTAACAATTTCAAGATGCTTTCCATATGGAGGAAAGTTCAAAGAGAAAATGAACATTCTCCCTGGTGATTGTAAATTGGCTTTAGATTATCAGTTCCTTCTTTAAAAAGACCTCAGGGCTGGGAGTATGGTTGACCTTATGGATGCTTTTAACATTAAGATCATATTGGTTTCTAACTGCATGAGATGTAAACTTTGCATGTAAATGTGTTTGCTCGATACGTCCGTCCTATTTACGTTTATAGGATCAAATGAGTGGGAATTTCCAAATGAATCAGTTGGTCTAGAAACTAACCAAATGACCATGATGGATGGTTTCTCTGTTATACTAAGAGACCCCAACTCCAGTTTGTATCCATCAAGGGTAGCAGCAGCCTAATCTTGTTAGGTCAGTTTGATATTTTTGGATTTATTCTGATTGATTTAGAAGTAGGAGTTGGTAGATTATGAGAGGTGGATCCATATTCCATATTTCTGGTCGTATTGCTTGTTGGTAATTAATATTATTTGTGTGATTGAGTAGTCCTGTCTGCAATTCAAGTTATGCATTGGCATGTATTGAAGTAATCTGCATCTTGAGGTTATCAGTATTTGACATGGTCATAGATCGTCTCTTGTTTGATATTTTGCATAGGGAGTGGAGCCTGCAGCAACCTACAATAATTTGGGATTGCCTCCTCAATGGTATGGAGCACTTGAATGGATATTTCCCACATGGGCAAGGGCCCATGCGCTTGACACTGGTGAAACAATGAACGTTTTGAAAGGGGCAATCTCAGTTGCTGATCGGATACTGACAGTTAGCCAGGTCAATACAGAAATTTCCACTTCTGTATACTATTCGAAGAATATTCAGAAGCATATAACTGATTATGGTTCATAAATTTCTATTTCGTTGTGAGAAATCTACATGACATCATGATAAATTGTTGAGCATTGTTATTGAGTGTGTAAAAATATCGCATTAGTCCTCTCTTCCTATTTTCTTTTTGTAGTTACTTGTCCTTTTCTAAATTTCTGTTTTGGTGGCAGGGATACTCATGGGAAATAACAACTCCTGAAGGGGGATATGGGCTACATGAGCTGTTGAGCAGTAGACAGTCAGTTCTTAATGGTACGTGTGTTAGATGATTTCTTATGAGCGATTTCTGATTTTCTTCTTTTCCTCTTACACGAATTGTAATTTGATAAGATATATGTTGATTGACGAGGCTTATGGACCAGCGTTAGCTTCATTTCTAGTCGATTCCTAACTTTTGTTAAAAGTCATGACCAGAGCCAAGGCTAATTGTATTAATGACCTTCATTATGCATTTCCGTTGTCCCTAAACTTTAGAAATTACTAGTTAATCTATCTCTACTTTTATGCAGGAATTACTAATGGAATAGATGTTAATGATTGGAACCCGTCGACAGATGAGCATATTGCTTCACATTACTCCATCAATGACCTCTCCGGAAAGGTAATTAAGCTTTCTCAGTTTCACAATTTTGCAACTTAAGCGGTAAAGTGCACCTAGAGAAAAGAACTATTAGCCTATTTGGCCAATCTTCCAGAAATTTCTTATTTTGGAAAGTGTTTTTTATTAGAAGTACTTTAGGAGAATAGTAGTTTGTATTTTGGCTAATCAATTTGAAGAAAGCCTTTGTGTTATATAATAAGTAGCTAACAAACTCATATTAATAAACTAAAATAAGACAAACAAAGAGAGATTATAATAATATATTCCAAATTTTCTTGTTACCTTTGTGAAGAACATAATGGCTTTTTATAGACAATAGAAGAATATAAACTAAACGCTTGGCCATTGATAAGCTATCCATTTGGCCAAGTGGTTACACCTCAAACATGGATGACCCCACATGTCATCATTTTAATAAAGCAAATGATGACTCTTAAAGGATGACCACATGGCATCCATTTGGTTTTACAACACTCCCTCTTGGATGTCTATGTAATGAAAAATTGAAAACAAATATACATAGACATTCACAATACGTTTTATTTGCTGCCTCATTAAAAACCTTTCTAGAAAAACCCAGTGAGACAAAACCTAGACTAAGGAAAAAAGAGTGCAACACGTATTTTACTCCCCCTGATAAAGACCACGATTCAGATGCTTAAGTCTTCGCATTCCAATCTTTTTTACCATCTTTTCAAGAGTTGAGGCCGGTAAAGATTTGGTGAATAAATCTGCTGGATTATCAGTTGAACGAATTTGTTGTATATCAATATCACCGTTCTTCTGGAGATCATGTGTAAAGAATAATATCGGTGAATATGTTTCGTTCTATCTCCTTTTATCTCCTCTTAATTGAGCTATGCATGCATCATTGTCTTCAAAGAGCATTGTGGGTACCTTGAAATCACATTTCAAACCACATTTTTCTCTGATAAAATGTATCACTGATCTTAACCATATGCATTCTCTACTTGCTTCATGAAGTCTATTATCTCAGCATGATTTGAAGAAGTAGCGACGATGGACTGCTTCGTAGATCGCCATGATATAGCGGTACCTTCGTATGTGAACAGATAGCCTGTTTGAGATCGAGCTTTATGTGGGTCAGATAAATAACCTGCATCTGCATGACCAACAAGATCTGCACTATCTTTGTTAGTATAAAACACACTCGTATCACTAGTCCATTTTAGATATCGCAATATATGTTTAACTCTATTCCAATGTCTTCGTGTAGGAGAAGAACTAAATCTTGCTAATAAATTAACAGAAAATGCTATATCAGGTCTCGTAGAATTAGCAAGATACATAAGTGCGCCAATTGCACTAAGATAAGGTAATTCAGGACCAAGAGGTTCCTTATTCTCTTCTTGAGGTCGGAATGAATCTTTACTCACTTCAAGTGATCGTACAATCATTTGGATTACTTAATAGATGTGCTTTGTCCATGTAAAATTGTTTGAAGATTTTCTCAGTATAGGCAAATTGATGGATGAAGATCCCGTCTGCATGTTTAATTTGTATACCAAGACAACATGTTGTCTTTCCAATGTCTTTCATCTCAAATTCTTTCTTTAGATATTCAATTGCCTTTTGGACCTATTCTGGATTTCCAATGAAATTGATGTCATCAACATAAACTGCAAGAATAACCAACCCTTACATTGTTTTCTTAATAAAAATGCAAGGACAAATAACATCATTTATATAATTTTTTTAATCAAATACTCACTGAGGCGATTATACCACATGCGCCTTGATTGTTTTAAGCCGTATAATAACTTTTGTAATCTGATTGAACACATTTCCGAGGTTTTGAACTATAAGCTTCAGGCATTTTAAGTCCTTCTGGAATTTTCATATAAATTTCATTATCAAGTGAACCGTAAAGATCAGCTGTAACCACATCCATTAGATGTATTTCAAGATTTTTATGAACTGCTAAGCTGGTGAGATATCGAAAAGTCATTGCATCCATAACTGGTGAATACATTTCTTCATAGTTGACACCAGGTCGTTGAGAGAATCCTTGCGCAACAAGGCGTGCCTTGTATCTTACAATTTCATTTCTCTCGTTTCGTTTTCGCACAAAAACCCATTTATAGCCAACTTATTTTACACCATTTAGGGTTCGGACTACATGTCCAAAACCCTCATGTTTAGCAAGTGAGTCTAATTCTGATTGAATTGCCTTTTGCCATTTTGGCTAATCACATCTTCGTCGACATTCTTCGACAGATAAAGGTTCAAGATCCTCACTGTCTTGCATAATGTTATGTGCAACATTATATGCGAAAACATTATCAACTATGATTTTCGATCGATCTAAATTTATCTCATCACCCGTAGAACTTATTGGAAGTTCTTCATTCACATGAGTCTCGAGTTCACTAGTCTCTTCAGGAATATCAGGATTAATCAGATCTTGAATCTCTTCGTGAGATTCTTTTGTAGTGTCATTTTTCATACTCCTTTTCTAGGATTTTTATCCTTTTAGTCTAGGTTTTGTCCTACTGGGTTTTCCTAGAAAAGTTTTTAATGAGGCAGCAAGTAAATATATTGTGAATGTCTATGTATATTTGTTTTCAATTTTTCATTTACATAGACATCCAAGAGGGAGTGTTGTAAACTATATGGATGTCATGTGGGTCATCTTTTAAGAGTCATCATTTGCTTTATTAATATGATGACATGTGGAGTCATCCATGTTTGAGGTGTAACCACTTGGTCAAATGGATAGCTTATCAATGGCCAAGTGTTTAGTTTATATTTTCCTATTGGCTATAAATAGCCATTGTGTTCTTCACAAAGGAATAAGAAGAAAAATTTGGAATATAATATTATACTCTCTTTTTTTGTTCTTAGTTTTAATTTAGTTTATTAATATAAGTTTGTTAGTTAGTTATTTTATAACAAGAGAGTATGATAATATACTCCAAATTTTTCTTATTACCTTTGTGAAGAACAGAGTGGCTATTTATAGCATTTACCTACTTTTCATGTTTATTGTACATGCAGTTGAGTGCAAACTCTCTTTTATCTGTTCTCGACATACCACTGCTCAAATTGTCTCAGCTAACTTTCCATTTAATGTATACAGGCTCAGTGCAAGACTGATCTGCAAAAGGAACTGGGCCTTCCAATTCGACCGGATTGTCCGCTGGTGAGAGTTTCGTTGACTTCTTTGAATTGTGAAGAAAATTTCTTCCCTCTCTTACCAGAAAATGTGAAACTCCAATAATGCAGATTGGATTTATTGGAAGGCTGGACTACCAGAAAGGTGTTGACATAATCCTGTCAGCAATTCCAGAACTTATGCAGAATGATGTCCAATTTGTACGACTCTCCACCCGCATCTTCATTTAAAGATGATTATTGATGCAGCATTTTTGAGTCTGATCGAAAAACATTGGAAGATCCTAGTCTTTCGTCTTTCCAATAGTTCATAACTGTATTCACCTTTTGGCTTGGTTGATTGAAATTTCTTTCCTTGAGATTGTTTATGACAATTATGTTTTCCCTTGTTGTTTTACTATGCACCTTGGATCTACAATTCTCTTCCTTCATGCCCCCTTGCTTAGTAAAATTGATGACCAAACCTTTTACGTGGTGTGTTCTAATTGAAATTTCATTATACAGTTTATCGAGAGATTTTCTAAAAGGTAACTGAAAATTTTGAACTCCAAATAGGTAGGGAAAACTTCTGAAATGGGTAGGGAACCAGAATTCTAAGTTCAGGTTATCTTTATAAGAATTATCCTATTATGTTCATCACCTCATGAAAAAATTGTTTTTTTTGAATGTTGCAAATTATATTATTGTATTCAGGAGTAATTCTGGAGCATATGTTTGTTCATCCTATTTTTCTAAGACAAGTGTTCTGCAGAGTGTTTTTCTAATTGAGTTTACTTATCTATTCCCTGTTCAGGTAATGCTTGGATCTGGTGAGAAACAATATGAAGACTGGATGAGACATACAGAGAATCTTTTTAAAGACAAATTTCGTGCTTGGGTCGGATTTAATGTTCCAGTTTCTCATAGGATAACAGCAGGGTAATTCTGAATTTCAGACGGTCTGATGATGGATTTAAATGCTTACTGAATATTTATTAGGCTGACTTATTCATTTTGCGTTGTGCAGATGTGACATACTACTGATGCCCTCAAGATTCGAACCGTGTGGCCTAAACCAATTGTATGCAATGAGATATGGCACCATACCTGTTGTTCATAGCACTGGGGGCCTAAGAGTGAGTTGATTTTCATATATAGAAATGACCTTTTAAATGTAAAAGCTCATGCCTTAAAACTTTTCTTCCTTGTCTTTAGGACACAGTGAAGGATTTTAATCCGTATGCTCAAGAAGGAAAAGGTGAAGGCACCGGGTATGTGTCTGTTCTTTGAAATGCTGTTGATTTTGTAACTGGAAATATAATTTCTGTGCGAGCTAAGGAATTCTGCTTATACATAGAATCACATTAGTAAACTAGCCTCTCCTGCTTCTTCATTTTTAAGGCTAGATTGTCCTTCTAGAGCGGAAATATATGGAGATGAAGAATATTAAGCTCGATAGCATTGGCTTACTTGTCTTGGGCTGCAAATCCACTAAACCAACTTTTTTCCCTTGAATTTAAGTAGGGTTGTTAATGGTCAATTATCTAGTTGGAGTTAGAAGTAAATATGTTACTATTGTCAATAATCAGGTTCTGATCCTTCTTTGAGTTTGGTTCTTATTATTACATACATAAATGGAGAACTGTAATCGTAACATTTACCAATAAGAGATACAAGAATATTTTCCACTTCTGTTGCTGAATTTTTATGCACTTGTGCCAACTTTCCATTGATAGTATCTAATTGATGTTTCAATTTATGAATATTAACAGGTGGACATTTTCTCCTCTAACGAGTGAAAAGTTGCTTGATGTAAGTATCCCCACTATCGATGGATGGCTTCAAATGTTTGTCAAATTATTCCTGATGTGGTTCTTGTTTTTACCTACTCTTTTTAACATAGAAATGCATGTTGTTTATTCTGTTTCCTTGTTCGTTTCGTTATGTATATGTTCTGTACAAGCAGTCACTGATTTGTTAGTTTGTGTTTTCTTGTTTGATTGGGGCTAAACCGAGACATCTAATGCTCATTGAGCATTTAGATGGGAGGAGAGTGTTTGAAGTCGTTTCATCATTGATACCAGTTGAATACAGATGTAGATATCGTTTTTTTTTTTGGTACCATAACGTAGTTTTACTGTTATTTCCACTGCTTGCAGACACTGAAGCTGGCGATTGGAACTTATGCAGAACATAAGTCATCTTGGGAGGGATTGATGAAGAGAGGTATGGGACGGGACTATTCCTGGGAAAATGCAGCCATTCAATACGAGCAAGTCTTCACCTGGGCGTTTATGGATCCTCCATATGTCAGATGATTTATCAAGAAAGAAATGCAAACGAGATAGATCATTAAAACTATTCGCGGAGCTTTTGATGCTATTAGCTACTGTCATTGGGCGCGGAATGTTTGTGGTTCTTTCTGATTCAGAGAGATCAAGTTAGTTCCAAAGACATGTAAGCCTGTTTGTGAGGGAGTAAAACTAAAAAGGAACACCAAGAACTGGCTCATTTGGGAGAAGAGTGGAAAAATGTAAAAAAAAAAAGAAAAAGAAATTTGAGTTTAAGGTCAATTGATTATTTGTTCTCATTTTTTTCAATATTTAAAATTGATCATGACATGTTTATATTGACAGTTGAGATACTTTTATTATTCAAATTGAACATGATTAGCTTGAGGAGATACTGTTCTGTTTAGAAATTAGACTTATTTTCGAATTTTTAATTTTAGTTTGGATACAATAATTGAACATGTTAATTAATTAATAAACTCATTTGTTTTTAGGTGGGTGTAGTTTAAATATAATTTCATTTTATGTTAGGTTTTGTACATAAAAAAAAGTTAAGTGTTAGGTTTTGGGAATAATGACTCATGGCCACTTCAAAGGGCCACTATTTTCCTATGTTAATCAGCAAACAGAATTTGATTTTTAAGCGCTAATATAATGACATAACTTAAGTTTTACAAAAACTTATATCGAGTGAATTAAATTAATTTTTATATGAAGTGAAAACACACAAAAAAAATTAAAAAATTATTGGTTTTAGGGAGGGGTGAGTTGTATGATTATGGTGAAGTACCCCAGTGGTCCAGTGACCCATTTATCTTTGTACTTTTTGCTCATTGGATTCATCACATAAAGAAACAATATAAAATTCTAAAAGTAAAAGAGCCATACAAATCCCAATCCCAATAGAAGTTTAGTGAGACGTAAGTGGACACATGGGGAGGCCAAGTGAAACTCTAAAAAAAAAATATATATATATATATAAGTATTGAGAATTGTCTGTTGGTGTCGGTTGCTTTTGTCCCACATCGACAGAAGCGATAGAGAAGGAAGTAGAGAACGATTATAAAATTGGGAGGAGGGTGTTGAAAAAAAACTATCTTTGCGCTTGGGGCAATGACGCAGCTAGTGAGGTTCTAACCGAGGCGCGTCTATTGCTGGTTGAAAACTATTTCCAAACCCCCTCTTCGGCCTGGGTTCTGCCTTGGCCGTCGAGAATTTTTGAAAGGGCTTCCCTAACGGGTACAGCCCTACAATTCTAGTTCAGTTTTTTTTATTATATATGCAGAATTTAATTTGACTTAATTCTTTTAAGAATTTTAGATTAATTTATATTTAATTTATTAAGTTCAAAAAATTTAGATATTTAAAATTATAATAAAACTAGCATATGTTGCAATTTTTAACTTTTTATACAAATACGTGATTGACTGCTTGATAGATTAATAAAATATCTATAAGTATAATTTTTAATTAATCAAACAATTTCTCTATTTAATACAAAAATTATTTCTAGCGAGTTGAAACATGTTATAAAATGGAATACAAAGAATATAATTAAGGAAACATATAAATTTTTTTCTTAAAGAAATTTTTAAAAATTGCTAATCGACTCAAATGGATAGAAAGTCAACAAAAAATAATACAAAGTTATGTTATATTTGACTCAATTTGATTAAAATATTAAGAACATTATCCCAATTAATTTTATTTGCTCAATGAACATTTTGGTTTACACCTACATGAATTGTGACAATTTTGTCTTTTAACTCAAAATTTTATGTTTGAATTCGATATATGCTTTCACTTTAATTTGTTGTATCAATATATATAATTTTGTTGGCTACAATTATAATCGTCAAATATAATTATGATAAATTATTGAACACAATCACGGTAAATGATATGTATTTTCTCAATTTTATTATATCAACGCAAATAATCGCATTAAATGCAATACGATAAATTATATGCGCACACTTAGGGCCCGTTTGGATGGGCTTAATAAAAGCAGCTTTAAAAAAGTACTTTTGAAAGTGCTAAAACTTGTTTTTAAAATAAGCAATTATGTGTTTGGATAAAAGTGCTGAAGTTGCCCTGCCAAACGTGAAAAGAAAAAAATGGAAGAAAGAGATGTTAGGGTTATGTTGTAATTTGGAGATTGTATAAAAATATTAAGGGCAAAAAGATAAAAATATGGTCAACTTAAAACAGCTTATAAGCTAAAAAAAAAAAGCACCTCTACCTCAGCTTTTAACTTTTGACTTAAAATAAGTTTTTTTAACTTAAAATAAGTTATTTTCAGTATTGTCAAACAGCTAAATAAATCAACAATCAACTTTTAAGTCAGTTTGACCAGCTTTTAAGCTGAGCCAAACAGACTCTTAACATTATACTCTTATACAGTAAATTGCTTGAAGCACTCAAAAGGGGTAATAATTTTTGAAATTGAATTAAAAGAGTTTTTTTAAAAAAAATTAAGGGAGTAATAATGTTGGGTAGCAATTAGTTTTGGGAGTAAAAATACAAATTGAAATAAAAAACTACCAAAAGATATTTTTTAAAAAGATTTTAGTGTAATTTCATCTCTTTTTTTTTCTTCTGAATAATCTATTCCCTTATTTGTGGAATAAATAAAAATTTGATTACAGATTGTTCTCTCTCCATCTCTCTCTCCATGGCCGAGAGAACAATCCCTGTTTTTTCCTTTTCTCCCAAACCCTAACTCTCTCGTTCATCAAGAATCTTCAATCAAATCTCTATATTTGATTTTCTATCTTTTTCATTTTTTTTTGTTACAGATTTCATTACATTTTCTTCAATCAGATTTCTGATTGATGAATCTTTCAAATCTGGTTGAGATTTGGATGTTTGTTTCATTTGGATGATTTAAACGATGATTGCAGATCCGAATTTGGTTTACTACTCTTGTGTTGCCAAAGGAACAACTATCCTTGCTGAGATCAATTCAAAAGATGCCGATCTTGGATCCCTAGCTTTGAAATGCCTTGAAAAGACTCCTCCTTTGCATACCTTCTTCTCTCATACTATCCGAAACAGGACATACATGTTCCTGATTGAAAACCCATATGTGTTTTTCGCCATATTCGATGAAAAAATTGACAAATCGGATGGTCTTGCGTTTCTCAAAGGGGTTGAAGAGGCGTTTCGTGGAGTAATTGAGAGATCTTCTGGGAAGAAGCGTTTGGATAAGTTGAATTCGCATTGTTTTCAAGGAGAGTTGAATCCTGTTTTTCATCAGCTGTTGGATTCAAATTTTGGTGTGGATGAGGGTTCTAATTCCCCGAGGAGTGAGCTGGATCATGGACGAAGCACGAGTTTGGATTCTGTTAAAGGGAAGAAAATTGGGTCAATGCCATTGCTTGCTGATGCTGCGAGTAGTTTGAAGCTAAAAAAGAAGAGGCTTTTCGGTCAGTTTAAGAAGAGGAATGATGAGATGTGTGAAAAGAGAGTTGATGTTTCGGATGATGGGATCAGATTGAGCAGAGATTTTTCAGTTACTATGCAAAAGAATGGATTGATTCATGGAGAAGGAGGGCATCAAAAAGCTAAGAAAGTTTGGAAGAAACAAGTTTGGGTTGTCTTGTCATTGGATTTAATAGTCTGCACCATTTTGTTCATAGTTTGGTTGTGTGTTTGCAGGGGCTTCAAATGCATCGATGCTTGATTGAAATTTGATACTACTTGTGTTGTGTGTTTTTGCATCTATCGCTACGAATAGATGTTTTCCACTGGAAGATGATTAAATTACTTCATGTGTTCACCGTTGTCACTCGAGCTACTTCTGTCAAATTTGAAGTCTTTTTCTCAGTATGGGGTCGATTTGATATGTTTCTAAGCAACTTTTTATTAATCTGATGTTTTTAAGTTGTGCATTCTGTGGATATTATGACATATGCAAACTTTTCTTTTTAAGATATTTGTGTTATCTTTGCAGATAACCACTATAAATTGTATGATACTTTGCAGGGGAATTGATTTCTTTCTTTCCATGTAATCTATGTATTAACTTTCATCTGTACCCAAAGATAATGACAACCAGGATTTGATCTATTAGTTGAAGTGTTGTTCCATTTGTGTGAATGTTGAAGCATTGTTTCTACAGTGAACTTTGTAAAATTCGTTGGAAGTAACCTGTAGTTTTGACTTTCCCATTTATGTTGCATCAAAGGGAAAACAAAATGTGAATGAATTTGGAACGGCAGAAGTTTGCATGAAGCAGACGTTTTCTGTGATTGAGAGGCTGCTCTTCTTTCTTTTGCAGATTCAATAGTAGCGATTGGACATGTGATTGTGTAATGTTATGGTGCTTTTTGAAGCTTCTAAATACGATGATCTCCAGCTTTTTTGGAGTTTAGAACAACGAGCACATGATGATGGTATGTGCAATTTGTGGAGGTTTCAGTTTTCTACTATTTGAATGTAGTGTCCTTTTGATTTAACAAAAGAGTGCATTATACAGTAGTTTATCAAGCAATATTTGATTATACAATCGAAATTAGAATCTGATACAATGGTTGCCTTGCACTTTTGGGCCTTGTTGAGTTATTAGGGGATAGTTTGCATTCTATAAAAGTGTTTTCTACAGCAAGTCACAATTTGTTTGTAGGATAGGATATGGCGCTCCTCTTGATAGTTGATGATGTGATTCAAGATTGTTATTGCTGTAAATTCCTCTTTGCTACTGCCATGCTGGAGAGATCAATTCTCAAATGGTCTCTCATTCATCTTGGATTATCTTTCTGTACTATGAAAACAGATGCCAAAGTCTCAAAACTGGTGATACTTTAACATGTATTGTTGGCTTCAAGTTTCTCAAAACTATGCTCATATACTTCTGCTACCTTCTCGCTGCACATTTATTCTGATTCCTGCTTGGTATTATTATCTTAAATGGTTTCTCATACTCCCAGCAGAGATTTGTAGTGAATGGTTTATAACCATAAGAGAGAGAGTGAGTTTTCTCTGTTTGTGTACTGAAAGAAGAGATTGTACCACTGTTGTCCATTATTTTTGCACAAACCTTTTACACGAAAATGATATCAAATTATTAGATAAGTAGTAAAAAATCATAAACTTAAAATGTTGGATATATTGACCCTTGCCAAGCGATATTATTCTGAAGGATAATTTGGTGAGATGGCCAGATCTAAGCACAACTTGGACCACATTGGGCCTCGAAAGCTAGAATTTTTGAACTGATTTGGTGGGGCACGCCAGGCCCGTGCAGTAGTGCAACACATGGGCGACACTTGAGAGCCCAGGTAGCAAGCCACCTTGACGGATTCTCCCCCTTAAAAAATTGAGTTAATATCGTGTGAATCGATGACTCACATATCAGATATTAAACTGATAAGAACAGATACTACACTTGATCTTAGCCAAAAGGCCGAGAAAGGTATGCTTTGAATTGTGGCCAGTTTGTAATTTTATAGTAGCCTACAAATTCCTTGTTATACACTCTGTGTAATGATGTGGGAGTCTTGGACAAACTCACCACAAATACTAGAAAAGTAAATTTCTTTTTCGAATGTAGTATTTGAAATAGAAACAGGGTTAGAACCGTTTATTTTCAAGTGTTTGTACATCAAAATAGTTTTAAGAACTTGCGTATGCCAAAGTAACAAAAATTAGCTAAAAAGTCATCGATTAGAAATCCTTACTTATGACTATTGGCTTATTAACCCATTCAGATAGGCTCTTATGGTGTTCTTTTCACTCTCTCGAGCAAGTTGTTCAACATTCTGAATTTTAATTATATTTCTTAGAGTTTCTCTTGATATGATGTTTATTATTACAAAAGGTTATATTGAGATGAATAAAATATCTGGTCTTGAGTTTAATTCTTGAGTATAGAAAAATTAATTCTTATAAGGTGTACTTCTCCCTTTAATGTGTCTTGTGTAACATGAATTTGGATTAATTGAAATTGAGAAACAAAAAAATCCATGGTTATCATAGATTTTTTTTTTTTGCACAAACTTTTTCCACTTTCCTGTAGTTGAGTTGAATAAATTATTAATAGAAGTTAAAATTTTAGAATAAAACTTTTTAAAATAATGAGAAAGAGTCTTTGTTTAATTCTTGGTGAACATTACATGTTGTTGGTGGGGGATAGTAGAAATTTCATAAAATTAGTCGAAGTGTGCGTAAATTAACACAAACACCATAATTATCAAAGAAAAAAATCATGTTAAAGTGTCCCAACTAAATTCGAAAATGAATGTTATATAAATCAAGTACCAAAACCTAGAAAAGTTATTGAATAGTTAATACCATAACATTGCCCAAGTCCAACACAAACTCCTAGATCTGATTTAACCAAATTTGGTGTATGTTGTTTCCTCCAATATTGGTCCTATACACCAGAGAGTGAGTGCTGTGCTAGAAATTGATTGATGGCTAAAGTACTGAAAATCAATGATTGTGACTTACTTTATCATTGGGATTAGACGTGACCTGAAACACTTGAAGCTTATTAAATATATTTGGACTAAAATTTTAAATTGTATTTTTTTCGATCATATATTAATATGCAAAATGTTGCAATTTATAGTACTTTTCATATAATTTTTGAATATTTAATTTTTTATTTAAAATATCGAATTAAAGTTATTTAATTTAACTTTAAAAATTAATTAAATTAACTTTTGAAAAAAAAACATGATAAATAAAAGTGGATGAAGGGAGTGAGTATAATAGGAAAATACGAATTGAAGACTAAGGTTAAAGATAATTGAATCATCTAGTTTTCTTTAATTTTACATAAGCAATTTGTGCCTTTACTGGACTGTAATAGAAACGTTACGACTGATTTGGTGGGGTGCGCCAGGCCCGTGCAATAGTGCAACGTATGGACGACACTTGAGAACCCAGATAGCAAGCTACCTTAAAGGACTCTCCCCCTTAAAAAATTGAGTTAATATCGTGTGAATCGATGATTCACATATCAGATATTAAACTGATAAGAACAGATACTACACTTGATCTTAGCCAAAAGGCCGAGAAAGGTATGCTTTGAAACGTGGCCTGTTTGGAATTTTATAGTACCCAACAGATTCCTTGTTATACACTCTGTGTGATGTGGGATTCCTAAACAAAAGAACCACATATACTAGAAATGTATATTTATTTTTTAAATGTAGTTATTTGAAATAGGAACATGCTTAGAACCAGTTTAGCTCGACTTATTTTAAGCTTGACAAAAATAAGCTGAAACTCATCGGTAAGAAATTCTTACTTATGACTATTGGCTTATAATAATGTCTGTTATCACAAAAGGTTATGGTGAGATGGATAAAATATATTCTATAATCTTGAGTTAAGAAAAATTAATTCTTATGAGGTATACATATCATGAATTTGGATTAATTGAACTTTAATATAGATGCAAAATCGAATGAGAAACAAAAAATATCCACGGTTATCATAGTTTTTTTTTTTGCACGAACTTTTCCCACTTTCCTATAGTTAAGTTGAATTAAGCATAAGAGAAGTAAAGATTTTAGAATAAAAAACTTTAAAGTCAAGACGAAGAGCCTTTGACTGATTCTTGGTAAATAGATAGTAGAAATTTCATGAAATTAGTTGAAGTGTGCATAAATTGACACAATCATCATAATTATCAAAGGAAAAAAAATTATGATAAAGAGTCCCAACTAAATTCGAAAATGGGATGTACCAAAACCTTGCTAAGTTTTTGAATAGTTTAACAATTAATTAATTAATTAATACCATAACATTGCTTAAGTCCAACACTAACTCCTAGATCTGATTTAACCAAACTTGGTGCATGTTGTTTACTCCTATATTGGTCCAACACAGAGAGAGAGAGAGTGCTGGAAATTGATTGATGACTAAGTATTAGGATTAGATATGACATGAAACACTGAAACACTTGAAGCTTATTAAAGACATGATCTTAAATATATAAGAAAATACAGAGGTTTGAAGATTAAGGTAAAAGATTAGTAGATAATTAAATTATCTAGTTCCTTTTCTAGTTTGTTGTTATCACTCTCTTACGAGTTTATACTTTTACTGTTTACATATTATTTCCTTTACCTTGTATATCATATTATTTATTGTTACTGTTTTCTTTTTCATTGTTTTCAATATGATTCTTTTTGCTATTGTAAATTATAATTGCTTTCACCTATTTCTCATATGCATTACTTGAGTCGAACATTTATTGATAACAATCTATTTGTTGGGTTTATAACACTATTTACTTTCATAAAATAGGACTAAGGTTGTGTACATGTTATCCTTCCAAACTTCACTAATTGTGATTTGTGAGACTGTTGAAAAGGGTAAAAAGCATACATTGTTCTTTAAAGTTGAAATCATTAGTTGCCATCAGTCGTTAAACCTATAGATGTCCTAGTCCCTATAGTCGAATAACAAGTTGTTATAAGAACTCACAAACTTTAAGTTCTGAATCTGCCTATTATTATCTCCCAAACATTGTTCCGTCGTAATTGGACCCTCTTACAGGGTAAATGACCTTGCCAAGCATAGCATCTGCACATCATAGACATTATATGCAAAATTTTGAAGTGCGAAAATGTTATCTTTTTTAGGAGTAGAAATAAACGGACTTTTTATAGACAAAGGGCGCATTGTGATTACTGAATTTACATATCTGAGAAGATTTTAGTTCCATCCTTAATTGTAGAGATTTATATACGTTATCTATTTAGATGTATCAAAACTCAAATTAATATTTTAATCCTCCTTGGTCCGATAGAAACTGACTATAACTCAAATTGTTGTTTTACCATTTTAGATCCAATAGAATTTTGAATATGACAAATTGTACAAGAACTCAAACAGATATTACATGAACTCTCTATTTACAGTACAATATCAAGACATAAAATTAAGCCGATGAGCAATTTGGGGCAGCAATAGCTAAACGTTACGATTGATTTGGTGGGGTACGCCGGGCCCGTGCAGTAGTGCAACGCATGGACGACACTTGAGAACCCAGATAGCAAGCTACCTTGACGGACTCTCCCCTTAAAAAATTGAGTTAATATCGTGTGAATCAATGATTCACATATCAGATATTAAACTGATAAGAACAGATACTACACTTGATCTTAGCCAAAAGGCCGAGAAAGGTATGCCTTTGAATTGTGGCCTGTTTGGAATTTTATAGTAGCCTACAAATTCCTTGTTATACACTCTATGTAATGATGTGGGAGTCTTGGACAAACTCACTACATTTTTTCACTATTTGAAAGAAAAACATATGTAGCGCCTATTATTTAAATTGATTTATTTTAGATGTTTTAAGTATTTTTATATCGTTTGGAGTAAAATTAAAAAAATATTTTAAATCATTTATAATAATGTCAAAATAACAAATAAGTTGCAAGTCATAATACAATATTTTATTATGTTTCTATTTTTTCTTTTGTATATATCTAGGAATTTGTATAATGTACAATAATTTGGGTATAGTTATATATGTGCATCTGTAATTTCATGTTTTTTTTTTAAAAAAAAACATTAATGATTAAACTGATTGTATAATATTCATTTGTTAATTGTATGTATAGTAAGCTTGAAATCTGTTTTTATATTATAAAAAGTGCATGAATTAATTCGGAATGTATTACTTCTTTACCTTTAATCATAAATTTCTAATTAAAGCTTGAAAGAGAATCCTATTGAAAGTGTCCTCCTAAATAGGTGGCTCAACCTAAATTTAATTGGGACTTAGATTCTAACTCGAATAATTTTGGATGTCATTTTCAGGAATCTATAATTTTGTCTTGTTTTAGTAGAGTTTATGGCGATTTTGATATTATAATTGGTTTATTAATTGGGTGGTGTTTAGTTAGTAATTTTTGGGTAGTGCATTGATTTATAAATTATTTTAATAAATTAAATTATAATCAATAATCGAGTGCCAAGTATTTTTAAAAATATTTAAACGGTTTAATTTTAAAATAATTAATAAGTGGTCAATTTTGAACCCAAATGTGGATGACAAGGGTATTTTGGAGCCAATAGGTGAATGGAGGATAATCTTGTACCATTTTCAATACTTTGAGGGTATTTTAAGCCCTTTCCGTACTTTGTATATGTTACCTTAATATACAACTCACTATGTACATAACTTTGTAATTTGTGTTTAAATTACACTACATGTTTTTGATATTCTTCAGATTTGTCCAGTTCTGATGAGGTAGATTCAATCTCCTCTGAATCAATGTTTATGGCTTTTTCTCTTACTTTCACCTTCAACAATCTTAATGCCGCTAGATTTCGCGTTGTTGATGACTTTATGAATTGTCATTGGGTCATTTTTTTCATGGATCCCAATTCTTCAATAGATTGTTCAACTTGAATTTGTTTATGTTTTGTCATAGACCCTACATTGACCCCAAAATCCTGAGTTAACCCAATTGAAACAAAAGTGGATTATCAACAACATTGACATGCAATGACATACCTCTCGTAATCCTCATAGATGGAGAGAAATCATCCATTCTGATTTTGAATGATTTGTAATCTGATAAGTAATAAAGATTTTTTTAAAACAAATATGAAAAAACTAACAATCATATTACATATACAATTGTTGAAGAAGGAATCAAGAAAAAAATATTGAAAGCCATGAATTTGGCGGTTACTTGCGAAAAGTGAAAGAACTTCGGAGGGAGAAGGTCAAAATTTTGCCAATGTAAATTCAAATTAGAAGGGAAGAGTAATTTTAGGAAAAGATATGAAATGAGAATGAGAGAGATAAATTTGATTTTGAATAAAATTATATAAAATTCTTTGAATGACTATTTTTATCCTGTATACAAATAGATAGTGAATCCTATTAATTATGACAAAAAAAATTAAAATTATATTTACTAATAATAAATAAATTAAACTATAACCTTATTAACTAATTACATAGGGATGTTTGAAATCCCATGTAATTTTCCCTAAAGACAATTAAAGCTTGTAAATTGTGTCTTATGGCCCAGTGGGCCAATTAACACTGATTGCCCAACGCCCATGTCCCATCTCCCTCGTCACTCGACAGGGTCATTTGCACTTTTGCTCAAGTCCACTTTTAATTTTGTCCTTTAAAGTAAATAAAAAAAATTTGTTATGGCTCATAAATTTATATATACTAAGTCTTCTCTGGGACTTTCTTAAAAAGGAACCTCATGTAAATATCATGGAATAAGATTGGGATTTTTTTAAAGAGAAACCTCATGTAAATATCATGGAATAAGGTTTACATCATAATGCCCATAAGGAAATTATATCCCATCAAATAGGCTCATATTATGTTCTTTTCCATCTCTCGGGCAAGTTGTTCAACATTTTGAATTTTAATTACATTTCTTAGAGTGTCTCCTGATATGGTGTATTTATTATCATAAAAGGTTATGGTTCCGCTATCTCGAGTTTGAACCTAGAGTAACGAAAAATTAATTCTTATGAGGTGTACTTCTCCCTTAATGTGTCTTGCGTAATATGAATTTGGATTTATTGAGCTTTAATGCAGATGTAGAATCGAATGAGAAAACAAGACAAACGTTAAAGTTGAATAACGCATAAGAGAAGTTAAAGATTTTAGAATAAAATAAAGTATGAGAAAGAGTCTATGTCTAATTCTTGGTGAACACTACCAGCATAGGAGATATAGAAATTTCATGAAATTAATAGAAGTGAGTGTAAACTGACACAAACACCATGATTATGAAAGAAAAGAATCAATGATAAAGTGTCCCAACTAAATTTGGAAACGAATGTTACTCTACAGCGCATACAAAATAATGTACCAAAACCTAGAAAAGTTTTTGAATACCATAAATATTGCTCAAGTCCAACACTGATTCCTTAGATCTGATTCAACCAAATTTGGTTCATGATGGTTCCTCCTATATTGGTCCTACAGAGAGTTAGTGCTGGTAATTGATTGACGGCTAAGTACTGAAAACGAATGAAAAAAATAAGTTGATAACACAATGTATAATATGTGACACAAGAATTTGTCACATTTCATTCACAAATTCAGTTTTTATGACTTACTTTATAATTAGGATTTTAGATGTGACATTTGAAGTTTTTTAAAGACATGATCTTTGAATATATAGAGGAAAATATCAAGATTGAAGATTAAGATTAAAGATTAAATGGGTCGCAATAACTAAAATTTCTTGACTGAATTTGTGGGGTGCGCCAGGCCCGTGCAATAGTGCAACGCATGGGCGACGCTCGAGAGCCTAGATAGCAAGCTACCTTGACAGACTCTCTCCCTTAAAAAATTGAGTTAATATCGTGTGAATCGATGACTCACATATCAGATATTAAACTGATAAGAACAGATACTACACTTGATCTTAGCCAAAAGGCCGAGAAAGGTATGTTTTTGAAATGTGGCATGTCTGAAATTTTATAGTACCCAACAGATTCCTTGTTATACTCTCTGTGTGATGATGTGGGATTTCTGGACAAAACGCATCACATTTCCTAGAAAATCACATTTATTATTTACATGAAGGAGTAGTTATTTGAAAGAAAAAGAGTTTGTTTAGATTGATTTATTTTAGATGTTTTAAATTATTTTTATAGCGTTTGAAATAAGATTAAAAATATTTTTAAACGCTTATTTTTATGTCAGTAACAAATAAGTGGTAAGTTATATGTTAGAAATCTTTACTTAAGATTTTTGGCTTATAAATTCGTTCAAACATGCTCTTAATGTGTTTTTTGTTTCCTTTCCTAAGCAAGCTGTTCGAAATTCTTAATTTTAGTTATATTCCTTAAGTGTCTCTCAGTATGATTTTTATTATTATGTGATAAGATGAATAAGATCTTTGTCGAGTTTGAATTCTGAGTATAAAAAAATTAATTCTTATAAGGTGCACTTCTCACTTTAATGAGTCTTATTGTAACATGAATTTAAATTAATCGAACTTTAATATGGATATGAAATAAATCAGAAACAAAAAATATCCATGGTTATCATAGTTTTTTTTTTTTTTTGTATAAAACTTTTCTCACATCCAATAGGTAAGTTGAATAAAGCATATGGAAGTTTTAGATTTTAGAATAAAACACTTTAAAGTTATGAAAAAGAGTCTTTGATGATTTTCGGTGAATAGTACATGTTGTTGGTAGGAGATGGGAGAAATTCTACGAAATTAGTTAAGGTTTACGTAAATTAACTCAAACATCATATGATTGTCAAAGAAAAAAAAACATAATAAAGAGTTTCAATCCAACTAAATTCAAGAGTGGATATTATTCTACGGTCCATATAAAAAATGTATAAAAACCTAGATAATTTTTTTTAATCGCTTAATAATTAATACCATAACATTGCTTAAGTCCAACATTAACTTCTAGATCTGATTTAACCAAATTTGGTGCATGCTAATAGATTGGTCCTACATAAAGAGAGTGGGTGATGGAAGTTGATTGATGGTTAAGTACTGAATATTAATGTAAACAATATGCCACAAAAAAAAGATCACAAGATATGTGACACAAGCACTTCTCTTATTAATTTATTCTTCGATATTAGTAATATATGTTATTTCATAATTTACTTCGATCATTGTTTCAACATGACTTTTTCGCTATTGTAATTGTTGTACATATCTATTTTCCACTGGTGTTACTTGAGTTGAGTATCCACCTTCATAAGCTAGGGTAAATCGACATGCACACCACCCTTTCAAACCCCACTAATAATTATGAGATTCTAAACCTCACCGTCAAAAATTCATTAATATGAATTTTTTTTTGACAAATTTATGTCTCCATCAAAATTAATTTTAGGAAAATTCAGATATCAAATATTTAAAAATGTAAGACTAGCTGATCTAGTATGCAATCTTACTAATTTCGAGAAAATTATGTGACATGTTATTTACATCAAATTAAATAATTTAATTTAAAAAATTACAAATTGAAATGAGATCACATTTTTCTGAATTATATTTTAAGTCATAAATAATTATTAGGCAATAATAGTACAATTTTTGTTTTATCCACAAGTATTTTGCTCAATAAAACAAAAATGTTTGCCCTAACAATGAACACAATTAAAAGCCTGTAAATTGCGTCTCATGGCCCAGTGGGCCAAATAACACTGACGGCCCAACGCCCTCACGTCAGTTTTTGATTTTTGTCCTTTAAAGTAAATAAAAAACTAAAAAATTATGAATCATAAATTTATATTTTTACAACATAATATATTGTTCTAATGAGGAAATTATGTCTCACTAGATATTAGTTTGATTTGTAAGAATAAAAAATAAAAAACAGTTCATTTAATAAAATTTATAGCCTTAGAAATGTTACAATTGGATGAGTTGGCCAATGGCCAACAATAACCAGAAGGAACAACACAAATTGGAGAGTATTTGTTGATCCGAGGGGTAAACAGACGTATTTTCAAGTTTATACGATTTTCTTTTTTTATGATATGTAATCTTGCCTTGTTTTTGATCGAAATGTTTCATGGACGTCTATTAGAACCTTATTAATGGCATGAGTTGGTCCTGTGAGGCAAGACATACACATTTTCAAGTTCAAACGAATCACAATACCGAAATGAATAGATATAAAGAGTGTGATAGTAACCCTTAAAATAGATGCATGGGTGACTTTTTCTATATATATATATATATTGTGTCGAAATTGTTAATTTCGAATAAATACATTATTAAAGGGCTAAATTAGTCTTTGCTTCCATCTTATCAAAAATGTCATCTCTCATATTAAGTAAATTTGAATAAACTTTATAAAACAATAATTTTGTTTAAGCGGACAGATGATCTTCTATGATCTTAGTGTCAATTTAGAAAAATCTTGTTTTAATTTAGGCCATTAATGAAATGCTATATTATTAGCTAAATGTCTGAGCTTCAATTTGAACTTTAAAAATAAAGCACATCTTAATAAGGAAAGTTTATCAAATGGCTTAAAAATAGCACTTATTTATAATGAAAGCTTACCATTTGAAATAATGAAAATTATAAAGCTTCATACATCAAATGGTATAAATGAAATTTATTTTCTCTCTTTTTCTATTTTCTTATATAACTATTTGATATCTCAAAATCAATTGATCCTTTTCATTTAGACACTTTTGAAATAAATACCAAAAAATAAAAAAATTTCTCAATATTTATAGCAAAACTTCATAAAAACTATGTAAATGTCATCAAACAATGATATTTAGAACAAGATATCTTACAAATAATGACATTTGAA
This sequence comes from Solanum habrochaites, assembly GCA_027704765.1. Classification (NCBI taxonomy): domain Eukaryota; kingdom Viridiplantae; phylum Streptophyta; class Magnoliopsida; order Solanales; family Solanaceae; genus Solanum; species Solanum habrochaites. Next base: position 53,864,571 of record JAKWJA010002491.1, read on the forward strand.
GGAGAACGTCATTAAAACAATGACATTTAATACAAATTGAAGTCAAAAAATTTAAATGTGATATTATTAATCCCCCATTACCAATATTTACACCTAATATTGAAAATTCATCTTTTTAAAAAAATTATTTCGTCATTTCTTTATTTTTAAACTCTAGATCCTTCTTATCTAAGTTCATGACAAATTCATCTCATATAATTTATGGGTGGAAAATTGTTGTTTTTTATTCAAAATTTTTAATTTCGGAACTCAAACGGCCTCAAATCTATAATTAATGATGAAAATTTTTATTCATTCCTTCAATTTTTATACATTCTTCATTGACACAACTAGTTTGAGTTCTGAGCCTAAAGAGCAAAAAAAATTGACAAAACTTTCAAAAGAGTATATCAAAAAAATTTCTAACCAAAACAGTAAACAATTTTTTTGCTATATTATAATTTAAAACTATCTTTTCGGCTATATTATAATTTAGTTTTTATATTTGAAAAAAAATGGGTCATCTATAATAAATTTTACAAGAATGTTAGTGAAACATAAAAAAAATTTGACCATCAAAATAATAAATTTAAATTAGTCATTGAAACAAAAAAGAATAAAAAGAATATATGTTTGAGGAGGATTAAGTATACCCATATGTGATTATATTTTATTTTAAAATATTATTAAAAATTAAAGTGAAATTAATTTTTTCACTTCCATTAGAGAAAAAGGTATATGTGAGTTATTTGTATAACAGTAGGAGTATATATGAGTCAATTTATTAACGAGATGTATATTAACTCTAAATAACAAAATGAAAAATTAAAGGGTATATCACAATGAATGACTTTTTAATTTTATCATTTTAAATTAAAAATATGTTAAATATTGAAAGAGTTGGTTTTGGTTCTTGTGGAATCAAACTAAATGGAAGATGAATTAATATGAATATTTGGTAGGAAGATAATTAGTAAGAAATACAAGTCAAAGATTGTATCTTGGTAGGTGAAAGTTAGGCAAACCATATAATGGTTTGCTATCTTAACCTTGACAATTTTGACACATAGCGATGTCATGGATGACATCAATTGGATGAATTTATTCCTATAAATAGGTAGCTCTTAATTCATTTTCAAATCATCCCTTCACTTGTCTTCTCATCTTCTAAGGCATTGTGTTCTCTCTTGTAGTATTTCACTTATATTCTTTGTATAGTGAAATAAATATTGGTGCAGTTGTTCTTTGGTGGACGTAGGATCATTTTGATCCGAACCACGTTAAATATTGTTGTTCTTCCTTGTTCTTTAGTTTCACGTTTCCTCTAACAATTGGTATCAGAGCAAGGTTCTGTCTGAGTATGCTCTGTGGTTGCAGCACAGTCTGATCTTCCACATCAGAAAGGGATTACTTTGGTTTTCTGTAGTTCCAAATACATTGTAGTAGAAAAGGAAGAACAAATAAAAAAAAAATGAGTTCCATGAAGTTTGAAATTGATAGATTTAGTGGGCGCAACAACTTCAATATCTGGAAAATCCAGATGATAGCGTTACTGCGGAGGGAAGGTTCAATCCATGCTATTGACGGAAAGTACCCCGATAAGATATCGGATTCCGACAAGGAAAAGATTGAAGGAGATGCATTGAGTGCAATCCAACTGTCCCTTGCACCTAACGTACTTTGTGAAGTGAGTACAAGTACCGAAGAGACGGCCAAAGAGTTATGGGAAAAGCTGGAAGGGCTTTACCAGGACCAGTCAGTGACAACAAGGATGTTGTTACAACGGCGTCTTCATACATTTAAGATGGATTCAGGTACTTTGTTGCAAGACCATCTAGATGCGTTCAATAAACTTGTGATGGACTTACAAACTGCTGGAATTAAAAAGGACGAGGAGACACTTGCATGTTCTTTACTATTTTCATTGACTTCAAAATATCGTGATATTGAGAATTCAATGATGTATAGCAAACAACCTATTAAACTTGAGCAAGTGCGGCAAGCACTAAACTCTTGTGATGTGCGGATGCATTTTGAAGGAGACAAAAGTGACGAAGCTAGTGGACTCTTTGTAAGAGGTCGTACTAGCCAAAAGGGAAAGAGCAAATCGAAGTACAGATCAAAGTCTCGTGTGAACAAAAAGAATGCGGAATGTTGGGGCTGTCACCAGAAGGGGCACTTTGAACGAGATTGCCCTATGTCGAAGTCCAAAGAAAAGGCGAGTGCATCCATTGTTGAGAAAGTACATGATAATGATGATGATTATGTACTAACAACATCATGCAATAATGGAGTCTATAACAACAAATGGATCTTAGACTCTGGTTGTACTCTGCATATGACATTCCGAAAAGATTGGTTCAGCAGCTATGAAACAAGCAGAGGAACTGTATTAATGGGCAATAATGCAACTTGTAAAATAGTTGGCATTGGTTCAGTTCATGTTCGCTGCCATGATGGAATCATGAGGACTATTACAGAAGTCCGTCATGTTCCTGATCTAAAGAAGAATTTGATCTCCCTGGGTACTTTAGATAAACAAGGCTATAAGTACATGAGTGAAGGAGGAACTATGAAAGTGACTAAAGGGTCTTTAGTCATGTTGAAGGCCAAGCTGGAGGATGGCCTCTACACACTTGCGGGAAGCACCATTATTGGCTCTGTAAATGCATCTACAGTGCAGTTATCTAATGATGACAAGGCAAAATTATGGCACATGAGACTAGGCCATATGAGCGCACGAGGATTGGAGATGTTGAGCAACCGCAACCTTTTGAATGGTGAGAAGATCAGCACACTTGAATTTTGTGAGCATTGCGTCTTAGGGAAGCAGAAAAAGGTCAGCTTCAGCACTGGCAAGCACAAGACGGGAGGGGTGCTAGACTACATCCATTCAGATTTATGGGGTCCCTCTAAGCTTCCATCAAAGGGAGGAAAGAGGTATCTTCTCACATTCATTGATGATTTTTCACGAAAGGTTTGGGTGCGTTTCCTGAAGACAAAAGGTGATGCTTTTGAAGCATTTAAAGAGTGGAAGATTTTGGTTGAAAATCAAATTGAGAGGAAAATCAAGTATCTTCGCACGGACAATGGCTTGGAGTTTTGCAGTGAAGAGTTCAATGATTTCTGCAAGGTTCATGGGATCGCAAGGCATAAGACGGTCAAGCACACACCACAGCAGAATGGAGTTGCCGAGAGAATGAACAGAACTCTTCTTGAGAAGGCTCGTTGTATGCTCTTACAAGCTAAGATGTCCAAAGTATTTTGGGCTGAAGCAGTTCATACTGCTTCTCATATTGTCAATCGGTCTCCAGCATCAGCGATTGACTTTAAGACTCCGAATGAGGTCTGGTCAGGTGAACCCTCTAACTATTCATACTTGCGAATATTTGGGTGTCCAGCTTATTATCATGTTAATGAAGGTAAGCTTGAACCAAGGGCTAAAAAGGCCATATTCGTAGGGTATGTTGATGGAGTAAAAGGGTACAAATTATGGTGTTTGTCTTTACTCAAATTTGTAGTTAGTAGAGATGTTACCTTTGATGAATCCTCTATACTTGATCCTCGTAAAGTTTCTGTGGAGTCATCTAGAAACGATAACAACGAGCAGGTAGAGCTACCGGTGGAGCTTACCAAGAAACGGGATCAAGAGACTCAAAGTGATGAGTCAAAAGATGCAGAAGAACTTGCTTCCAATGAACCATACACAATTGCGAAGGGAAGGGACAAAAGGCGGATACGAAAACCGGAACGTCTTATAGAGCAAGAAAATTTGATTGCACAAGCGTTCGTAGCTGCAGAAGAAGAGATTAAGGATCTCGAGCCCTCTTCGTATATTGAAGCAACTTCTTGCAAAGATGCTGCACAATGGCAGTTGGCCATGATAGAAGAGATGGAGTCTCTTCACAGAAATGAGACATGGGTCTTAGTTAAAAGGCCAAAGGGGATAAGGACAGTTGGATGCAAATGGGTCTACAGAAAGAAAGAAGGTATTCCAGAAGTGGAAGCTGCTAGGTTCAAGGCGAGATTGGTTGCAAAGGGTTTCAGTCAGAAGGAGGGAATTGACTACAATGAGATCTTTTCTCCAGTCGTGAAACATAGCTCAATTCGCGTGCTGCTAGCATTGGTTGCACAGTTTGATTTAGAGCTTCAACAGCTTGATGTCAAAACTGCTTTTTTACATGGTGATCTAGAAGAGACAATCTATATGGATCAGCCTGAAGGTTTCCTAGCTGAAGGAAAAGAAGACCATGTATGCCAACTGAAGAAGTCTTTGTATGGTTTGAAGCAATCCCCTAGACAGTGGTACAAGAGGTTTGATGCATTCATGACTACACATGGATTTTCGAGGAGTGCATTTGATAGTTGTGTGTATCACAAGAAGATGTCTGGTAACTCTATGATTTATCTTTTGTTGTATGTTGATGATATGCTTATTGCTGCTAACAACATCACAGAGATAAATATTTTGAAGAAACTGTTGAGCAAGGAATTTGACATGAAGGATCTAGGAGTTGCAAAGAAAATCCTTGGAATGGAAATTTCAAGAGAAAATGGTGTTGTACATCTTTCTCAGAAGAGGTACATCCGAAAAGTTCTTGAAAGATTCAATATGGATACGAGCAAGCCTGTAAGTACACCTTTAGCTTCTCATTTCAAGCTTTCAGAGTTACAAATGCCTCAATCTATGGATGAGGTGGAGCATATGTCAAAGGTTCCTTATGCGAGTGCAGTTGGTAGCATTATGTATGCTATGGTATGCACACGTCCAGATATTGCCCAATCTGTAAGTGTAGTAAGCAAGTACATGGCAAATCCAGGAAAAAGGCATTGGGAAGCTGTCAAGTGGATATTGAGATATCTCAAAGGAGCTCCTGATGTAGGCCTAATCTTTCGGAAAAGTGAAGGTATTTCAATTCTCGGTTATGTTGATTCTGACTATGCAGGGGATCTTGATCGAAGGAGGTCCACAACTGGATACATCTTTACTCTCGTTGGCAGTGCCGTTAGTTGGAAATCGACTTTACAGTCGATTGTCGCTTTGTCTACAACAGAGGCAGAATATATAGCAGCAACGGAGGCAGTGAAAGAAGCTATCTGGTTGAAAGGTTTGGTGGCAGAATTGAGTTCAGCTCAGCTTAAATCAATTCTAAAATGTGATAGTCAAAGTGCTATTCATTTGATTAAAAATCAAAGATTTCATGAGCGCACCAAACACATTGATGTCAGATTTCATTTTATTCGAGATGTCGTAGAAAAGGGAGCTATCAAGGTTGAGAAGGTTATCACAGACGATAACGCTGCAGACATGTTGACCAAAATAGTCCCGCTTGCCAAGTTTGCACACTGCAAGGACTTGGCGGGAGTATGCATCAATTGATGCAACTCTAAGAGAACAACTGCTAGGTGGAGCTGGTATGTTCAACAAAGGTTTGATTCTTCTTGTTTCTTATAATGGGATTGCCCAGTAAGCTTAGAAGTTTTGGCCGGAGTTGTTTATACGCATGCTTGGAACACAAACCAAGGTGGAGATTGAAAGAGTTGGTTTTGGTTCTTGTGAATGGAAGATGAATTAATATGAATATTTGGTAGGAAGATAATTAGTAAGAAATACAAGTCAAAGATTGTATCTTGGTAGGTGAAAGTTAGGCAAACCATATAATGGTTTGCTATCTTAACCTTGACAATTTTGACACATAGCGATGTCATGGATGACATCAATTGGATGAATTTATTCCTATAAATAGGTAGCTCTTAATTCATTTTCAAATCATCCCTTCACTTGTCTTCTCATCTTCTAAGGCATTGTGTTCTCTCTTGTAGTATTTCACTTATATTCTTTGTATAGTGAAATAAATATTGGTGCAGTTGTTCTTTGGTGGACGTAGGATCATTTTGATCCGAACCACGTTAAATATTGTTGTTCTTCCTTGTTCTTTAGTTTCACGTTTCCTCTAACAAATATATTAAAACAACATTTAACTTTATGATATTAAACATGTTATTTAACAAATTATAGATTTTTTTAAAAACTAAAATGGACTAAAAAAAGAAGTAGTACAAATAAATTAAAATAAAAGTATATATACTTTTGGAAGTTGCAACATTTACACTTGTTTAATTTCTTTCCTTTTTCTGCCTCGTAAAAACATTTTTTTATCAAAATTTTCTCTACCAAAACATCCTTCAAATGTAGGTATTTTTTTTAAAACTTCAATTCTCAAATGTCTGCTTAATTATAATGTAACATTATATTATATGATCCAAAAGTTTAATTAATTTATAATCACTAGATTAGTATACTTTAAAGTTGTACTGCAAATCTAATTAATGTATCTAAAGCCCATGTTCCAAGGGGGAAAATCATGATTTGTGGATTAGAAAAACAAATTATACTTAATAAAGTAAGGTCATTAGCTTTTCTTTTCTTCCAACTCTGCATCTCCCAATAATTAACATGATCTGCACTACTTTTTTTCAACAATTTCCTTCTTTACAGGTAAAAAAAAAAAACATTACTTCAAATAAACTAGCTAAACCCCAATATTGACAACCCATTAATAATTTAAGGGAGATCAATTAATTATTCTTTTATATAAAACAAAATAACGTATTTAGTGAAATTTCATAGGTGTTCGAACTTTGAGGAGGCTAAAATATACACATATCGTAACACTATCTTGTGGAAATAGCAAGAAACTATTTTCGAAAGGCTCTCGATAGTAAATAAACGGTACAAAGAAGAGGACAGTAAAAAAACATAGCAAATAACACGTAAATAGTGCAAAGTCTATCATAAAAAAAGCAAAATAACAAAAAAAAAAAAAAAGATCAATTGATTTTCTAATATTCTTTCATTAGAAACTTACTTTATACATAACTATATATATATAAAAAAAATTTCAATGTGCAATATTATGGCTATTGAAACCAATTAATACAATGAAAGTCTCAAGTGTTGTGGCTAAGGGAGAATGAGAATTACTTGGACTTATCGGATCCTTTGAAAATGCTTAATGCAATTTTGTAGGATTTAATATACTTGAATCAATATTTTTAGAAAGTTCAAACAGCATAAATTTTAGATCATGATCCTGACTCTCAACAGTTATACTAGTATTTAAAAAAAATTCTAGCAACATAAATTATAGATGATAATCGCGTTTTTTTGGGTTTGTGTAGAGTTGGCTGGACCCATGAGGACCTAGGTTTTTTTGTTTGTGTGGCTTCATCATGAATTTGATGATGAATTGAAAACTATAGGTTTAAATAATTTGCATTCTTTTGGGTATAAAATCTTTAATGCTCCCTTAGAAATTGATGAACATCAATTGGTACATGCACATTTAATGAACAAACCAAATTCATCATTCTTATTTTTATGTTAACATACACATCATTATCACTCTTCAATAAGAAAAATCATGAATGGCTCTGGTGGAATTTGCTGCAAATTAAAACTATGGAGAATTTTTATTTTTTTTAGGGTCCCCATGTAGACCTTTTGCTTACAATAATGAATAAGCAATCTACTAGTAGTAAAGAAGAAAATTAATAAAAGAGGCATTCATTTCTTTGGTATACCTTATTTTCTGTAAGCTTTTATGTGGTGCATATATATTTTATTTTTATTAGTAGAAGTAACTGACAGCTTATATTATTAGAGTGGGTGACATATAGTTAATTTTGTTTGTCAGTTAGATCCTTTTATTTATCATTTTATCAAATAAATATTTAAATTTGATGAAACCGAACTTTTTAAACCCTTTTCCATTTGTTCAGTGTGCGTGTAATGCAATTGGTAAAGTATTTAACATGTATTAGATCTTGTGATATTTTTCATAAATCCGAATAATATAGATTGAAAAATATTTTAGGGGAAACACAAATATGATCGTACACGCTATAATTTACTGAATATATTACTATTGTCGTAAGCATAGATGTATGTACAGCCAAGACACCCTGGCAATATGCAATATATTGTGGGCCTGCAAGCTAAGATAAAGATGTTGTAGTTTTTATGTATTTAATTGAGATCTCTATTTAATTTAATTTGCTCTCTAAACTTGTTTAATATTAATGGTGACAAGTTTCCCAAGAATCTAGCTTTTTTGCTTCCTCCCTTTTTAAGAGTCCATAAACTGAAGGAAAAGAAAAAAAATAAGGGGAGCAAAAGGGGTACACAAAGTGGGGCTTTTTCTGGGTCATCTTTTTTTATTTTTCACTGAAAACCAGGGAACAGAATTCTTGATTTATATTCTTTTGCTCATCAGTTGTGCTGGCAGAGCTTTTTTTTAAACTGATTCTGCAGACTCAACAAATGTTAAAGTTCATGCCTTTGGCATTTTCTGTCAGATTATATTTGGATAAACAGAAATGGTACCACCAATTTCTCTGATTCAATTACTGGAGTTGTTTTTTGTCCTGTGAGCCAATAATGTTAGCTCAGAATTGTGGGGTTCTTGTTTTTTTTTCCAGCTGAAGAAGAAGTCTTCTTGATTTGTAAGTTTTCTGTTTTCTTGAATCTTGATGTTATATATAGTAGTAAAGTTTCTGCATTTTGTAATTGTTTAGTGGTAGGTTTTTAAGAATGTGATTTTCAGATTCTTGATGCATGATGATAAGATTGTGTTTTTTTTTTTTCCAGTATTTAGCTTGGACCACAAGAAGTTGCTCTTGTCTCTTTCACTTTATCATGTTTTATATTCTTCCAAGTTCCACCTCTTGAACTAAAATGAAGTTTGGGATCTTTTTCTTTTTTCTTGTGTTTGTAACTCAAAGGGGTCCTTTTCCTTCTTTTGTTATCTTGGTTTTTTCTTCTAAATATCCCTTTTCCCCTAGAATTTTAGTAAGGAGGTGATGATACTTTTGAATTGGTGATTAAGGAGTGGCTTATGTTTAGGCAAATGCCCTGATGAGTTTCTGAATTCTGACACTTTCTTTTTTTGTCTTCTCAAGGGAGAGAAGGTTAATTGAGTAATGGATGAAAAGGGTGTCTTAAGTTCCTGTTTGATTACATCAGAAGGGAGAAGGGAGAGCTTATGTCCAATTTTCTTTGGTGTTTCTTGTGCATTTGTTGCTCTAGGACTATTACCGGAGCCCGAAAAATGTGATGAGAGTTTGTTAGAAGTGAGGAATAGGATGCTTCAAGGAAGTGCTCATCTTTTGGGGTTGCTTGTGTGGAGAGTACAGAGGTATGAAGCAAGAAATGAAAAGTCTGAATTGTTACTTAAGTTAGCGAATGCAGAGAAAAAAATCGAAGAACTGAAGGGGTTAAGAAGGGAGGACGCTAAAGCAAATGAGAAAGTTGTGTGCATATATGCAGCACAAGAACAGTGTTGGTTTAATGAGAGGAAGAAACTTAGGCAGCAAATTGGTGCTTTTATGAATGAGTTGAGAGTTGTTGAGAAGCACAAGGACACCCTTGTTGCTGAATTAGATTGCAAATTGGAGGAGAGTAAAGTAGTTGTGCAGTCGAAAGATAAGATCATTGAGGATGAAGAGAAAGCACGTCATGATCTTGAGGAGAAGTTGAAAAAGGCTGAAGCTGTAGCAGAAGAATTGAGGAACACTGCGAAATTTGATGCTCAAAGGCACTCTAATGAGATATCCAAACACAAAACTGCATTCATTGAACTAGTGTCTAATCAGCGGCAGCTTGAAGCGGAGATGGGGCGTGCACTCAGACAAGCTGAAGCAGCAAAGCAAGAGGTTAGTGCTGTACTTGAGCAAAAGGAGCAGGCTATCTTGATGACCCAAAAACTATCGATGGAGCTAGTCAAAATGCGCAAGGATTTGGAACAGAAAGAACAGATTTTGTCAGCTATGCTGAGGAAGTCCAAATTGGATACAACAGAGAAACAAATGCTTTTAAAGGAGATCAAATTATCAAAAGCCAAGAGACAGCAAGCTGAGCTAGAGACTGAGAGATGGAAGACAGCTTCAGAGTCTTGGTACGAGAGACATTCACTAAGAAATATGCTGTACAAACGGATGAGTCCGAAGTTGGAGGTTGTTCCCAGTGGGAAAGGGATGCTTTCAAGTGCAACGATGCTACCAACAGGAAAAAGCAGATCACACAAGGCTGATTATCTTCTCGACGAGCAACCTGAGGGTACAAAAGAGCCAGAACTATTTCCTCATGTTCCTGATAAATTCTTGACTGAGGATGCTGAAGAAGAAAGTAAGACCATATTCGCGATACACGTGTTTTGTTAATAGCATATTCATCAATCTTAATTAGTGATAGTATATCAGCAATACAAATGTTCATTCATAGCATATTCATCAATCTTGATTAGTGATAATATGTTTCCTACTTTCCATTGGTCAGAATTTCAATATATGGAGTTGTCATTCTGTTTATTTACTATGTTATTTGTTGTGTTCACTTCAATCTTCTGTGCAGTAATCACAGATGATGTCGAGCACTTGGAGAATTGGGTTCGATCAGAGGCTGAAAAGTACAGTGTTGCAGTTGAGCACAGGCATCATCGGGAGCTGGATGCTTTTGCAGAACAACTGAGACTCAAAGATGAGAGGTTAGAAGCTTTTCGATGGCGCCTACTCAGTATGGAACTTGAGTCAAAGAGGTTACAGTCACATATTGAAGTGCTGGACCATGATCTAGCTCAGCTCCGGCAAGATAATATGAAGTTGGATGCATTGCTATTGAATCGAGAAGTAGAAGTACAATCCCTCAAACAGCAACTCACGGAATATTTTCAGCTTCCTGATTCCCAGAAGTCCAATGCAAATGCTTGTCCAAAAGAGCAGGACAAAGCCAATCATACAGTTTGGTCCAACGTGACGCTTATAAAGACAAAACTAGGTGAGAAAGAGCAAGAAACAAAGAGCCATCCTGAGGAAACCTCTCAAAAGGTAAAAAATGGAAGAAAAGTCGAGACCAGAACAAATAACCCACAAAAAGACATAATTTTGACTCTACAGTATCCTACAAAGGAGATTGGTGAGGCGAAAGATGGAGTGTCACATATGAATGCTTCTAAGACAGAACACTTCAGCACAGAGGATGCTCGGAATGCTGGAACATCAACTTCAGAATGTGATAGCGAAATTAAGAAATATAAGTCACTTTGGAAGATGGATTTACATGCTCTTGGAGTTTCATACAAAATCAAGAGGCTGACTCAGCAATTTGTCATGCTTGAGAGGTTGACCAGCAAACAAGAACCTGCTGGAAATAGTGAAAACAATGATAATGGACGATCTGGCACGAGAGGATTCCGTGCATTGATGTCTTTACTGAATAAACAAGTTGCTCGTTACGAGTCCCTTCAAGGGAAAATCGATGATCTATGCAAGCGGATGGTATGCTCTTACTAAGTATTATCCTTAACTTGAAAAATGATCTATTTTGTTGCTTGACTCATCAATGCTAATGACCTCTTGTTGTGTAATATGCAGCATGAGAATGGCCTGAATGTAAATTGTGAAGGTTCAGTTATACGAAAAACGAAGGAAGAAACTAAGTTGCTAGAGCACTTTCTTGAAGAAACATTTCAATTGCAAAGATACATAGTTGCAACAGGACAGAAATTGATGGAAGTCCAAACAAAGATTGCTTCTGGATTTGTCGTGGCTGCAGAAGAACTTGATACACCAGCAAGCTTTGATGTCAAACGGTTTGCAGATGGCATTAGAACTCTCTTTAGAGAAGTTCAAAGAGGCCTTGAAGTTCGTGTATCTCGAATTATAGGTGATCTTGAAGGAACTTTGGCCTGTGATGGCATCACATATTTCAAGAGATAGTGCTCATGGATGCAGAATCTTGTTGCCCTTAAGCCTTAAGGTACTTTCCTGGTCTTCTTAGCTTAACATGAGACATAAAATTTACATGGTGCAGCAGCTTATTCAAAGAATGTCTTCAGTTTTATGGAACCAAATCATTAATCCAGTCCCGGAAATACATGTAAATATCCTACAAGTATAAATTCCAATATTTCGCATACATAGAGAGTTGCTGCATCATCTATAGCAGTATCAGTGTTTCACTTATATTCAGCCATTGTTAATTTTGCTTTACATAATTCTCTAAATAAACGAAATTCCGCTTAGAGGGGTTACAACTTGTGCATGAATCTCTTGGATTTACTTCTGTACATGATCATAATATATAACAGGAGGAATTACTCCTTGATTTGTCTTCAAATGACAAATTTAAGTGTTCATTTCCATGAGGACAGACAGGGGACAAAGCGATTTTCTGAGATATTAGCTTTAAATTGATTGACCATCTGAGAAATCAACTCGCAAATTTAGCCTTATTATAGAAAGTTTACGATATTACAACAAGAAAACTTACTATTCCTATACTTTTTTGGTTCATGTAATGTGTATATGTAAATCATTCAAATAATCTTGTCAATATTCATTTCTCATTTGCCTTTTTGATACATGAAATCATTGTCCTTTTAAGAAAACATTATTGACTTGTTATAATCTTGTTGATTGGTTCTGCAGCATTTTTCTACTATAACATGAATTATACACTATCTGTAAAATTGCAAGTCAACTTATATGCTATCACTTCAAAAAAGAAAAGAAAATGAGTGCTTGAAGAAGTCGTCAAAAGAATATGGAGCGGTATACATGTTTGACTTGACATACCTTTTAAGTTATGCAAAATTATAATAAAAAAACTATCTGAATGTTGATATATGAATAAATTCTACAATAAGGGTAATACAAGTATAAAATAATTTTTTAAACTGAACGAGTAAAATTGAACATAGATAGCAATTAAAGTTTAGGTGTAATTGTGTTACTACGACTCGACAAGTGTGTATTTTATTAGCAGTACAATCACCTTCTGTTTAAAAATAAGTGTTATCGTAATAAAAATTAAGTCTTAAAACAATTAATAAATACAATGTTTAGTTTACTTAACTTTCCCTATGAAGGTATTACTGAAAAAATATATACTACTAATATTCATCTTGAATTTCTAAAGTAACAGATATTTTAAGACTTCATTTTCTTTTATTAAGATAACACTTATTTTAAACAACAGAAGTATAAAACTCTCACGGGTTATCCAGAAATGTGCATAGGAAATCAATAGTAAAAGGTTTGTTCATGAATAATACTTATTTGCACCAGATATATATTAAATAATAATAATTTGTGACTTAAAAGTCATAAAAATAAGGGAAAATTGTATATAATAGCAAACTAATAACCTAAAGTAAATGGAATAGCTAGGGTTTGATTTAATTGTGCTCCATAGCAAACGTTAGCTAAAATTTGTCAGCGTCTCTCTCCCAGAAATCTCGCTCGCCACTCTCCATTCTCGCTCGCCTCTCTCGCTTTATACACAGAAGTGTATAATTCTGTTTCTGTTTTGTATAAATCGAGAGAAAATTGTATATACACATGCAAAAATATACATCTTCGTGTTATACACTTAATTATACAATTTACAAACATTTTACTTCAAATATTGCAGAGAAAAAGGTCAACGAATTATACAATTGTGAATTATACAATTGCAGTGAAATACAATTTTCTCTAGCTTTATACAACAGAAGTGTATATATTGTGTTTCTGTTTTTGTATAAAGCGAGAGAAAAACATATATCTTCTTGCTATACACTTAATATTGCAGCGAAATAGGCAGTGAATTATACAATTGTGCATTATACAATTGCAGGGAAATAGGATAGCGAATTATACAATTGCAGCGAAATAGGCCAGCGAATTATACAATTTAGGCCAGCGAATTATACACTTGTATATGTATAGCGAGTTACACAGTTTTATGTTTGTTATGAAGCGCAATTATGCAAAGTTTGTTATAGCATACAAATATGAATTTTTTGTTTGCTATATGTGAAAGTTGCCCTAAAAATAAAGTGAAATTTATATCACTTATAACCAAATAATTTGGAGACTTAATGGGCTTCCTATAGTCTGCATCTAGGTAGGGCTGTTGTGACCAATATTTTCTTCTTGGGGTCGACTATAATAAATGAACATGGACCTAAGAGCTGTAACACACATTTAATTATTCCATGAGTCATGTCTAACATCTTGTAAAAAAACTTATTAATCGAAATATAAAAGAGAATACATAATATCGAGAAAATCAATTTTGTCATATGGTTTAAGCCTCTGTATATTCGATTTTCTAGAAGACCGAATCGAATTAATTAAGCTTTTCTAGCTTAATTAAGTTGTATTAGTATTAGCTTGATTGAATTAGAAATTGATTAATGGTACAGATATTTTGTTGTGGCTGTAGAAATTGAACTGAGATGTGACCAAACAAAATTAATTATTGATGAATTCATTAGTTAATGTAGATGGTTAAAGTATTAATTAAGGGTGGAAAAAGAAATTAAGATATTTTTGGTCATCCCATGTGGGAATGAATGTCCTCTATGGCTTAAGCCATCTTCTTTTGTCCCTTCTTTTTGAAACATTTTTTTTATTTAGTTTCGATGTTTGATATTTATATTAAAATTTGATTAAATTTAAATTGATAATAAAATTAGCTCTTTGTTATTACGACTACAAATAGTTATCGATAAAATTGATAGAATTTAATTCATGGATATCTCCATTGAGCAACACAAGTGTATGTGGTTTTGCTTTTCTGCGAGAGAGATAGAACTAGGAAGAACAAACATTATTGAGAGGAAAGAATTTTCGTCTTGTTAAACTGCTTAGATGGACTGTCATGTCAATTTCAATGGTAAAATAACGTTTTAGGAGTATTTGTTGTTCAAAACATAAAATACAAGAGTAGTTTTAATTGCAAAAATAAGTAAAGGGAATATATGAACTATTTCAGATAGCTCGAGGGTAATTTATCCCTTTTTTTGTATCACTATATCAAAATGATTTTCAGTGACAACTAATTAACGACAATAGTTTAATCGTACAAGGGCCTAAAATACCCTTAAAATATTGAAAATGGTATAAAATTATCCTTTATCCACTTATTGGCTCCAAAACGCCCTTTTCATCCACCTATTGGCTCCAAAATACCATTGTCATCCACCTATGTATTCAAAATTGACCACTTTTTTAATGGTTTTAAAATTAAACTCTTTAAATATTTTTTAAAATACTTGGCATTCAATCATTGATTATAATTATAATTTATTAATATAATTTATAAATTAACCCACTACACACTCATTACTAACTAAACATCACCCAATTAATAATCCAATTATAATATCAAAATCGTCATAAACACTACTAAAACACAATGAAATTATAGATTTCTGAAAATGACATTCAAAATTATTCGAGTCCGAATCGGAGCCCCAATTAAATTTAGGTTGAGCCGCTTATTTAGGAGGACACTTTCTTTCAAAATAGAATTAGAAATTTATGATTAAAGGTAAAGAAGTAATACATCTCGAATTGATTCATGCACTTTTTTTAAATATAATTTTATAAATATTTATAATTTGTTTTAAAACTTTAATATATTATTTTGAAAAAAAATTACCTATTAAGTAACATCACATAATTGAGACGTAAGAATAATTAAGATAAACATAGTCAGACTTTTAAGTTTATTGGTGATTTTTATTTAGCCACTTGAATGTATGATAATTTACTTATATAATTTTTAAAAACACTCAATTGGCAGTAGCTTGCATTAATAATGTGACGAGTTCATTAATTTAGAGGGATTTAATTATTAATGGGGTGGGTAGTGGATTGATTTATAAATTATACTAATAAGTTAAATTATAACATATAGTTGAGCACCACGTATTTTAAAAAATATTTAAATAGTTTAAATATAAAATCGTTAAATAAGTGGTCAATTTTGAACCAAAAGGTGGATGACAAGGGTATTTTGGACCCAATAGGTGGGTGTTAAGGATATTTTGGAGCCAATAGGTGAATGGAGGGTAATTTTATACCATTTCCAATACTTTAAGGATATTTTAGGCCCTTTTCCGTAGTTTAATTGTCACTAAATATGTATTTTTAGCGACAATTAACACTCTTTATATATGTCCCTAAAGTCGTTAGCAACATTGCATCCAATGACAATTACCTAATACCTATAAAGAATTTAACACTCTGTTAATATGTATATTTATTACCGTTAAAATGTGTTTTTGTTGTAGCGTATATTCAAAGAGTGATATAGTAAAATAACCCTTCTATTTATAGTTTCTCTAGAAATGTGGCAAGTCAACCTTAAACAAGTATTGTTGGACAGATGAAGTATTAGTCTTGCGATTTTTAAATTGCTAATCAATCATCATATTAATTTTATACATGAATAATTTACTCATTAACTAGCTACAAACATGATATTATCTATATAGAATTTCATACTTATATAACTTAATCTTCAAATCAATCATCGAACAATTTCATCGTATTTATCTAAATTATATATTTATCTAATTGACATCTTAACATTGCCGTCTAAAAATTGAATGCCATTTGTATGTTTCTTTTTCATCACCGTTATACAAAACCTTACCTTCATGACCTTTTCATAACCCTCTTAAATAATCTATATTGTATATTAACATATTATTTATATTTATATATATATATATATACTTGTTTAAATAAATAACTATATAATATAAACAGAACGGTTGATGTTCATTATCGATTGATGAATAAGTCATTATGTGACCGTTGAAAGTCGTTATCAATTCTTTGTGTTGCTTATGACTAATTCAACATCTTAAAAATTGGCCTCACACATATTTAAATACTTACTTTTTGTGTTATTTGTTGTATTTTTCTTTTATATATTGCTTGATAAAATATTAATTAGAGTAGTTTGTGAAAAAATCAATTAATTTCATCTTGAATTTTTAATATAATTTTAGACTGTTTTTGGATATATTCCATCCGTTCACTTTTATTTCTTATGGTTTGAATTTTTAGAGTCAAATAATAAAAATTTTGACTAACATTTTATACTGTATTTTTTCATTATATTGATACATAAAAAATTGCAATTTATAGTACTGTTTGTTTAGTTTTTGAATATCTATTTTTTTTTGTTTAAAAACTCAAATTATATAATCTAATTTAACTTTAAGAATTTAGTCAAATTGACTTTCGAAAAACACAACATAACAAATAAAAATGGGCAGAAAAAGTTGTTAGGTTGTGGAGCCTGATTAATATTTATTCTCCATTTATTCTTTGTAACCTAAAATACTCTGAATTATTAATATATATACCCACCGCCGTGAAAGTTTACTCACGGGGTGTTACCACGAAATATTGATTTCTCTCTTTCTATTTCTAGATCTCTCATCTCTTTCTCTCGAAAGTTTTTGTGTTTTTCATTCATCAAGTGTGTGTGTGTATTCAATCCTAACAAAAGTACCTTTTAATTTGATCAACTTTGAATATGCACAAATAAACACATGTCTCCTATTTTTATATGTGTATATTCAAAGTAGATGGGCATAGATGCAATTGTATACTTAAATTACATGCTTGTGTATTATGTGTTTGAAAATCATGACAGATAATTTGAGACGGAGCGAGTAATATTAAATGGGCCCCATACCCTTATACTTAGGATTAAGCTTATATATCCGTTACTCGTGAATAAGAAGCGCCACATAAGAGGAGCGTTTTTACAACCCCTCATTTTTCATGCTTACACATTTAATTTATACAAAATATATAGCATCAAGTGTTTGGAATTTTGACATAAAATTTTACGATATGGCCTCTCATTATATTCATCATGATGATCATACTACAAGTACTAATTTTTCTTCTTCATATTCTACTCCAAAACTTTCTCTATCTAAACTTCCAAACAAACCAATTAGAAACACCAACAATGATGTATTAGCTACATATGCAACTCCACCACTTCATCCAACACTTACAATTCCATTTCAATGGGAAGAAGCACCAGGAAAACCTAAAGTTACAAAGTCCAAAACAGCAAGGTGTCTAGACTTACCACCAAGGTTAACATTATTGTTGAATGAAGGTGGTAAAATTACTAATACGCCCTCCCCAACGACCGTGATGGATGGTCCTTATAGCGTGGGGAGGTGTTTTTCGTCGATTAATGAAGAGATTGTGAGTAGTAATAATAAAGAGAATATTATGATGGGATCATGGAGATGGGAAAACATGAAGGAGAATAATAATAATAGAGGAGTTGTTGATAAGGGTAATTTCGACTTTTCCGGTTCTCTTAATACTAGTACTAATTCAAGTGTAAGGCTTACAAGGAAAGGAAGCTTCTTTAATTTCTCTCGTAACTTGGTAAGTTTCCTATAATACCCTTTCTTAATCTTGGCCTAAATTATGAGAGTCAATTAATTAGTTTTTCTTAAAAAAGAAAAAAGTATTCTTCTTGTAATCATGAATAGAGTACCTTTTGCATCTTACTATCCCAAAGATTAAAAAAAAAAAGTATTCTTTCCGTTCTGTCCTAATATCTGTTGCTGGTGCTAATATCTGTTGCTGGTGCAAGATGATAAATGTCAATTATAATCTATTTATAATAAATATATAGTATTAATTATTGTGTATTAATTTACAGGGAGGAATTTACGAAGGCTTTAAGCAAGTAGTTCCAAGGAGATGGAGACGACCAAAAAACAAAAGAGCTATATGAGCTATATATATATCATATGAATATAAGGAAAAAATTTATCCTATAATTATTTTTCTCACTTTTAATTAGAACATGGATTAATTATAAATTGAGTCAATTATCTATAATGACTTTATTATTATGTACTTGGTTAATTATAATTAGTTAATGGAATTATAGTTATCTGTATTTAGGTGCAATGTACGTGGAACTTAATTTATGTAAATATAAGTTGTATACGCCATGTGAACTTATCTACTATTTCTACAGAACACTTACGCAATGAAATTAAACATAATATATACATGCACTGTATAAACTTTGATAAGATTTTCAAATGCAGTATACATTTTTTATTATATTTGGTACACAAAGTATTAACTTATTCATATTCACAAGTTACCTTATGAGTATTAATATGTTGTATAGCTATATAAATATAATAACTATTTCTTCCGATTAGCTGTTACTTTCTATTTCACACTCTTGAGAAAATCATAAATAAGAAATTTTTCTTGAATATTTACAAATATTTATTTACACCATAAGAAATAATTAATTGGAAGGAATGATGAAAGACGTAATTTCTATTCCGATCTTATAAATTAACAAGCATGAAATAAATATTTTTTTGCAAAGAGTAGTATCTTTTGAAACAACTATTAATGTGGAATAAAAACTCATCGTTTTCAAAAGATACTCGAAGATACAATTTTAAAAACTCAAGTTTCAAAAGATGGAGGGAATAACATGTTTAAAAACGCAAGTTTCATTTTCTTATACATTTTGCAGAATCAAACAATAGTACTTCAGATGTAGTTTCAAAAAATAAAATTTGGAGAGGATAGAATATGGTCCACCTACCTCAGAAGGGGTAAATATTGTTTATGTTACGTACTCGCTTAGTAAAATAACATATAATCCCACCCAATAAAAGAAGTAACGGAATTAAAATAGAAAAAAACATAACAATCACAACAATAGTAACTTAATAAAACTATGTTATATAAATTTAAAATTAGTAATGGAGAGTAGTAATTAGGAAATTCTTAGCAAGACTTTTTGTATTAAGATCAAAACCAAAAAGGGGAAAAGATTAATGTTAAGATAAATAATCAATGCCATATGCACATGGCTAATTGATCATACCTACATCACTACTAATTGTAATTAAGAAAATGTAGCCTATGGTAAACTAAAGAAATCTAGCTAGCCCTATGGGAAATTAAGTTAAGGTAATGAACTTAATAAAAATTAGCAGCCATGGCCATGGAAGCCCTTCTTTTCTTGTAATTAGCCTTGAAACAAGTTTGTCTTAGCTTCTTTGTTCTATCAGTTAGTTCCATTTCAGGCACTCTTTCAACCATCCTTTGATGCTCTTCCAGCATTTCCACTTCACTTGTAAGTCCCATTTCCTGCATCAAATAGTCTTAATGTTATACATATATACCTAGTTTCTCTGTTCACTGTAATGTAAGACTAAAAAGTGTTTTAACACTTTCAAAATTTATATAAACCTATTTCTCAATTCACTCTAACAGAAGAATAAATAAGAACACATGTTACAATCTTATCCATCGATCCGATATTTAATAAACATCGGGATATGTAGTTAAAATTATGAGACGTGTATGTCTGTTAGTATAAAGGGTATATATGCTCTAGTTTTTATATGGCAGGGCACCGATGTCCCAAAAGTATAACGAAGGATATCTGCATATCATTTACGATAGTTCAGGGGTATCTATATTTGTTATTTTTTCCAATAATTTATAACAAATCCAGCAAGCAAATGAAATATATGCTTGTATATTCATCCATAAGCGAATCAAAAATATAATTATGGGAAATTATTGCATACTCTAATATATATATATATATATATATATATATATATATATATATATATATATATATATATATATATATATATATATATATATATATCAGTATAATAACTTATATGTTTGTTCTATATGTCTACGAATCTAGGGTACTACTAATAGGGTTCGAATGAACCCAGTACGTACCTTATCCGTAGACCTTGTATTGTACTAAAAAAATAAGTAAATATATATTTATCAACTTGTGAACCCCTAATAAAACAGTTAGCGACTCATTGTTATGGAAGGGGAAGAAAAATTAGAAATCCCAAACTGCTAGTACTGGCTCCGCCTCTGATTGCTAGGAGTATACATGGTCCACAACATATAAACTAAACGTGGTACGAATTTATCAAGCTCTAATTAACTCTTAATTAGTTCTAATTAATCATATTTATACTTAGTTAAAGAAAAAAAACGTACATAGACAAAATTAAGCACGTACCTTAACGTTATGAATTAGAGTTTGCAAGCTCTTAAGTTTACGATGAGGCCATCTCATTATATTAAGTTCCCTACATCTTTTCTTCAAAACTGTCAATCCAACTCTCAACTCTTTTGCTGCTTTTGTTATTGGTACATGAAAATACCTTTGTATTTCTTCCAATTCCAACGTATCGCTCTTTTTATGCCTCCTATTATTATTTCGATTTTGAATAATCTCCATCGAGTCACCATAAAAAGTAACCTGAGATTCGCCTAAAGGGTCATGTGTCACGTTCTGAGGCATGACATTGACATTTGCATCATGAATAATGAGGGTATTATTGTCTTCTTGGAATTGAGGTGGTAGTGATTTCAAGTCAAATGAGCCCAAATCTTGGCATATTTCTTCAAACTCTTCAAGCCCAAAATATGGCAAGTTGTTGTTTGGGAGATCATTGGATAATTCAAATGGATCAAATTCAAAGTTCAATAAGCCTCCATTGGACAATCTTGAATCTTGTTGCAATGTTCTATTGATAAAAAAAAAAAAAGGAACAATACATTAATTTTTAATCAAGATTATACAAAAGGAACAGAAAGAAAATCTTGTTTGCAGCGTTACCCTTCTCGAAGGGAGTGCGAAAAAAAGAAAGACAAACTACATATTAAAAAAGAAATAGTTTACTAGGTTTTGAATAAATTTAAATACAAATATAACATTTGATCAACAATACTGAATTTTGTTGAACATGCAAGTAGAACTATAGCTTCATACATATATACATATTTATGCTTTAAAATTCGCCTATCATGACCTTCTTATCAAGAAAGTCACTAAAATTTTATTTCTAGATTAGTCGAGCCTAGCAAAAAAAAAAATATACTATATACAAAAAAGTTATAACAAAAAATCGCGAACATAATATTTAACTCGTTACGTTTATAATTACTTACCCGAAGGTGGAAGGAGGGTATTCTTGTTCAGAATACAACCAATCAAAGTGATCATTCTGATTTTCCATCTTTAGAACATTAAGTACTTGAGATTTCACATCCATATTTAGAAGATTTTTTTTTATTTATGTAGAGTTTTATATTCAAATTTAATTGAAAAGGCCAATGAGGGGTGTGTATATATATAAATTGGGAAATGGAAGCGAGTTAAATGAGTAATTAATTAATTTGGAGTTCGTGCAAGAGGGATTATGGGAGTTACAATGTATAGAAATTATGGATTTTGATTAATGGGCACGGCTTTTAAATATGAATTAGTGTAAAAATGTGCCTATTAATTGTTTTTGATAATTACATGATTAATTGTGGGACACTAATTAATGCACTATTCATTCTAAATTTCATTTACATACACTACTTATAGTATGTATGCGTGTGATTTCGATGTGTGTGTGTTTACACTTAGCAATATTAATCCATGCATGCATGTTTATCTAAAATGAGGTTCATACTTTTATTTGACTAAAAATAGAGAACATTTAATAAAGGATTTATCCTCAAAATTTATCGTTAAATAAGTAGTACTTAAATTTTATTCGCATCGCGTATTACATCAAGCTAAGACATGAATATCATGTGTTTAAATTTATAGTTTATTTTACTTCTTTAAATTACGTAATAATGGAAATTACGTTGACCTGATATAAACACATGCGGATAAGTTTTTTTGGTTAAGTAGTTATAGCTAAAACTACTTTTTGATAACTTGTTGCTAATCCGTGGTTAAAGTGACAAAGATTTTTCTTTTTTTGTTTAATGATAAAAGTCGCATGTCTCCTAAATTTAAACAAAAAATAACTTATATACATAGTTATATTCTATATGAAATTTTATATTATTAGTGTATTTTAATTTGTAGCAAGTTATATATGAATTATTTTTCAACTTAGTGATTTCATTTACTATGGATAATTTTCTGTAATTACTTTTTTTGATAACTTAGACGGTGTAAAAATACGCGGCTTTTGATTGTCATTATGGAAGTTAAATTCAACAAATGCATCTACTAGTTTCCGTTTTATGTTTCTAAAAATTAGATTATTACTGAGGGTAATAAGTATATATTTTTAAGGGAAAAACAAGTAATTACACTATTTAACATAACATAATTTTTAAAAATCTTTATCATTTGAATTAATTACAAAAATGTCATTTTTCCTTCTCTCTTAATATTCACTCAACCTTTTTTAGATACATTACAATTTTGTTTGTGTATAATGTATCAGATACAAATGTTATTGTTGATACATAACTTCAATTATTTCAAACGTAAATCAATATAAATTTGATTTGTAGTTATGTATCAGTTATCAGATTCATAACTCATCTATCATTTGCTATGTATTGGACGAACTAGCAAAGTGTCAATAAGTTTTGAATCGAGATTATTAGTATAACTAGGGAATTTGGCCGCGCTTCGCGCGGTCTTTAAGATATATATTAAAGGATTACTTTTTTCCAATCAATTATATAGTTCTCTTTATTTTCAAACGTAATACTATCACTTTATTTTTTTTACTTATATATTAATTATGAAGATCGTTTTGAGATGTCGATTGAAATGAAACTTAACAAATTTAACATCTATAATCTATTAAATGAGGGATATTACATTATTAATCAATATGTCAAATGTCAATATATATTTTTTTTAGTAATTTTATGTTTGAACAGGTAGTTAATATGTCACTTTCTACATTTTATTGGAATATCAATGAGCTTGAATCTTTATATTACAACATATACTGCGATATACATTTTTTCTTGAGTATATAAGAATTATATTATAAAGTAACTGAAAAATACTAATGAAATACATCTACACATCTTATTATTCTTTTTCGTATTGATATCATAAAACTCGTTTGAATATTTTATTTTTCAATCGTTTTTGTTCCTTTTTCAAATATACAATTTAAATTTGTATGATTTTTGCATGAATCACATCTATTGATATTTTAGATTCTTTAGTTGCATTTATATCAAAGATAATTGTTATCATTTGTAAAATTTGCTTTTTCAGAATGTTATCCAAAATGTTACGCTATTATTAAGTTCAATATATTCAACCTCGAATGAGAATGTGTTTTTTTTAATTATTAACCTTTTTACTATATTTTAATCTATATCTTTTATATGAAATATAAAGATAAATAGATTTATATAAATTACGTAAAAATATTTGATAGATAATAAACCTCTTCACATATTATATGTATAGAATAATAAAATTCAAAAGTTAATTAAATTAAATACTTTGATAATATGCTTTCATTTCAAATATACTTCTTGCATTCTCAAATCAATGATTGCACCTCTTTCTATATGAAATTAATATATGGACCCCCTAAGATATATACACATTACTTAGTATATTAAAATAATTTAAAATCTTAATCATAATTAATCAATACTCATATGAAAAGTTTTTTATGTACAAAATTTTGTGTTTTATTTTTATAATATATTAAAAATCAAATCAATTATTTTTATAATATATTAAAAATCAAATCAACTTATTTAGTCATTTGTATTCATCTTTTATTTAAAATTTTCAAAAGATACATATTTAACATAAATAAATTAATTTATCAAATGCATGAATAGATTTTTTTGGCATATATTATTTGTCCTATTTTTAAATTTCATAAAATATGTATTAAATATTTATATTCACTATTTTATTTATTTTGATCTATATTAATTATATTTCAAAAGAGATAAAAATATGATTTTCATAGTATATAAAATACAAGTATTTAATATTATAAATATTTGCGTGGAGCGCAATTAACGTATAAGTAAACCAAAGCAAAAAGAGAACAATTTTGACTAAAAGATTTACAAAATCTTCAATTATGGGATCAATATTTTCATTTATTAGATTTTATTTTCAATTACTTCTTCCAGTTCATATAAAATAAAACGTGAAATAAAAAAATCGATAAACTAAAGTGGGATAAAAAATAAATAAATAAAATTATAAAAACGTGGTTCATCAAATTATACTATTTTTTTTCAATTGTTATTTTTTATGTTGGCAAATAAATTAAATATCTTCTATCATAGTTCATATATATATATATAAAACATTTTCCTCATCATGAGTACATCAAATATGAATTAAAATACATTAACATTTGCCTCAAAAGATTGTCTTACAATACACATTTATATAGATATATATTAAGAAACACAATAAATTATCATAAGTTTACACATTTAAAATTTGAGAGCTATGAGGAGTTATAAAGATATTGGAAATATAAACTTAGACCCTAAGATTCTGTGGTCAAGAATTGATCTATTGAACATGAGTAAGTAAAAAGCAAGAAAAAATCAATATGCATAATTCATAAGAATTTTCTCTATCATGAGTACATCAAATATGAATTAGAATACAATAACATTTGCTTAAAAAAGGATTGTCTTACAATACACATTTAAAATTTGAGAGTTATGAGGAGTTATAGAAATTATAGAAATATAAGTTATAAATATAAAGAGATATATATTTCTAGTTATGAGGAGTTATAGAGATTATAGAAATATAAGTTATGAATATAAAGAGATACATATTTCTTAGTTTGAGAAGGAAAATTAATGAGATTAATTTACGGGAATGCTAAATTCAAAGTTCTAATTATGTTTGTAAGATTAGTTTCTCCCTTATCTATTTAATAGGAGAAAATGAAAAGGAAAGAAACTGAAAATGTTATTAATAGCAAATTACAATAAAAAAAAGTTCTCTATTCGAAATTTATTTTATTAGTCACAAATTTACATATATTCTCATATGGTTTCATTAATAACTTAAAAAATGCAAACTTTATATGTTTAATTAAAACAACAACAATGTGGTGTATTCTTACAAAGTGATATCGGGTGTGCTCAATTCGAATATAGCATTAAAAATATTCAATACTAAAAAACATATTTATTTATTTATTTTTTGATTGATTACTAATATACTAAACCATATCATATACTTTTAGAGACAAAAATATTCAGTAGATATTAAAAAAGTGTACCATAGGTGATATACCTTTAATTCAACCATGGAAAAATCTAAAATATTAATTATATATATATATACAAAAACAAAAATGTGCATCTTTTCATCTTCAACAACAACAATGAATGAAATAATCATTCTTTGTTCAAAATGAAGAAATAAAATAAAAGAGAACAAATAATGTTAATTGAAATCAAAATAATAAAACAATGAATCTTCAAATGTTTGAAAACCAATCAAACTTTTATACTACAACAACTCTCTATGCATGAATCTCCAAGATAATTAAGTTTCTTTCTTCATTTTGTAGAACTTGTACCAAATAATGTGATGAATCTTTCAAGAATTTACCGATGATCTTCATCACAGTGAAGATCATATCGTGACATCATCTTTTCAATGTCTTCTTTTTTTATTACTTAACTAAATGATTGATGAAGAAAAAGATGAAGAAAATAAAATTAAAAGATTATACTACTAAAAAGAAAGAATGAGAAAATAGAAATGAACATGCAACATCTCCATAGATAATTGGTATTTATAGATAAAATAAGTAATAAAAATAGTTAAAAGAGAATTGAAAAGACATGTTATTTAAGTAGAGAATGTCAATAGATGGGGTTTTTTTGTAACTCATTTCATATAATTATAATATTAAATATGATTGAATTTTATAATTAATAAAAAAAATATTTTATGAAAATAATAAAAAAAGAAAAAAAAAAAAGAAAAAACAAATAGAGGCCATATAGAGGTGCCACATCAGCGGTTTTGGATTCAGATTTATATATATATATTGATTTGGATAACTTTCGAGATAGAATAAAACAATAAAGTCAATATATGATGTATGGATAATAGTGAGTGGAGTCAATATATTGGGATTAACGTAGAATAGAAGTTACAAAAACAATTACTCCTACTAACAAGTAGGATAGGAGTATAATTAGGAATAATTATGAACACAATTAATGAACTCAAATGCGTTCATAAAATATATTTATGTTTTATCTGCTCACCCTTGTTTTAGGGTTCTGTGATGGGCTTTTCTTTGCTGCCATCCATCAAGACCAGTCCAATAAATTGAGTTAGGCCCATAAATTAGGCCCAAAACCCAGATTTTGCAAGTTTTCATGAATATGGCCTCTATTTCTGGTTTTCCTTTTTTTTTTTTTAATTTTTAATTTTTTTATATATATATATATATATCATATTGAACTGAAATGATAGTTGTCGAGTAATGAGTTGGTGACTTAATGGTGTCTGGATGGTGTTTTTTTTTAAAAAAGTATTGACGTTTTGGTAAATTTCACATTGGATACATCACTTTAATTCGAGTATTGATGTGTATCGGTCAGTTAGCTCGATTTTGAAGTTATTTGATTGAATTTATCGATTATCGATTTCTAATTATGTTAAATCGTTAAGAATAAATATTGACTTATAGGTTTATTGATTACTGAATATTATTGCATGGTTCAATTATCGTTTAACCGTTAAGATTTGACACATAAAAATAAATGACTAAAACCACTTAGAAACATGGTGACAAATTAAATAAACCATACATACGAGTAATTGATATATTGCTAAAAAAACATATTATCACATTATAGAATAACTGAAAGCTTGAGATTATTAAAACAAAAATATGAAACTAAATTGTTAAGTCAATGACTTTATATACCGAATGATATAAATATAATTTATTAATTTACTAATTGGATTATCGATCAATTTGTTGAGCAAAAAACTTCAAATCAATAACCCAACGTAAAAAAATAAAACCATTATTGAAACTGTTAAGCTAATAACCTATTACCCATAAATTAATAATTTTTCTAAAAAATCAAATTATTAATTTTAATTTAATTTTAAATAGACCTAATTAATATTTTAATAAAATATTATAAAATATTTTTCATATCAACCCATTACTCAAATAGCACGTAGGGCTAAAGAAAGCACAATAAAAATTTGGTTGCTAATTTTGACTTTTTGGTTTGGTGGCATTGACAAGAAAAATAATCAAATCAATCTTTGTTGTGGGACCTCCACCATTCACGCCATAACTGATTTATTTACATAGTTTAGCCAAAAACTTTATTCACATTATTTATACACACTTTGGCTTAATCATAATCACCTCTATTAATTATTAGTATTATTAATTAGTTACAACTTAGTGTTTTGACCAAACTTTTTGAAAGTGATATCAACAATCGGAAGTATAATATTTTAGTTCATCCACTTCCATATATTATTTATAGATGGTGCTCCTTTTTATAGTAAATATTAACACTATATGTCAGTGTTTGTATTCATCGATAGGTTAATGATTTGAGTTACGTTGAGTGGTAAGTAATAAAAGAAACGATATATTTTTATCTATTTATTTTCATTTGTCATTAATTTTAAAAATATATTTCATTTTTATTCATTATTTTTAATATATCAAAAAAATATATTATTTTTTTCATTTTTATCCTAAACTTAATTAGTTATTCCTTAAATTATTTTTTAAGATCAAATAATATACACACTATGATAAAATATTCATATCAATCATTATTCCATAAAAAACGTGCAAATTTAAATGAAATATTAAAAGTAAGTGAAGAAAAGAAAATTGAACTCGTTAAAAAAAGTCTAATGTCTCGAGAAATGACGTTATTTTTAAATTTAGTCCATATTATAATTCATCTCAATAAATTGAATTGTACTTTGATTATCATGTTTGTTAATTAAAATTTAAATTATATTCTTTAATTGTTGTCATTACTCACTCCTTTCTTTTAGAATGCTATATAATTTTTTAAAAATCAATATTTGTTACGACATTTTTATTTTCATAGTAATTTTTTTCTATATTTACTTTTTTAAAGTCATAAGTCTATTAAAAATAATTTCTGTATCTTTATATAAGATATATTTATATATATCATCGATATTCCTAAAATTTTACGATTATATTACACTTTGATTTGTTACTATTATTGGTCAAAGAAAAATGTAGTATTTGTATTTTCTTTTTGAAGTGTATGACTAAAGTAAGTAAAACTCCAAGGTGTGATTATTGACAATAGAATAAAGATTTCAACATAAAGTGAAACATATAAAGTGTTTTATTAATAATTAATTACTTCTATTTGCTTTAACTTTGCATGCCATAGTCCCATCTAGTTTATTAGTGTTAGTTGATTTTACTACAAGAAATTGTCAATAAAAAATATTTTTCATTCACCGACTAAATATAAAAAAAGGTTAAAAATCAATTTGATTTTAAAAAAAACATGACGAAAAAAGTCGTTTGGAGCTTCCAGGAATGTAATAAATAAATAAATAAAAATCAAGAAAATATTTTTTTTATCAGACATTTTTTCGTAAGTCAATTGATTTTATACTCCTTCTAAAATTGTTTTATATATTCATAAAAATCAAAATCATAATAGCATACAAAAATAAAATAAAATTGCATTATCATTTTCTTTTATACAAACTATTATAACTTATAAGGGATATGTTCATCATTTTTCTCCTCTTTTATTGCCACAAAATATTCCTCCATATTTAAACTTGTATTGCAAATATATATAAAAAAAAACAGCCTCATTCTTTATTAAATTATTTATATATTAATATACTCAATAAGGAACAAAACTATAAAAGCCATAAATAGAAATGAAGAGCTATCATTTTTAAGTTACATACAACTTTACACGTTATAATAGATACCATGCCATTTTAATTTAACTTAATTTTCTTAGTGTTAAAAAATAATTCTAATTTTATTTTATTTATATTAAATTAGATATGTTCAAATCGAACCAAAATTGATAACTCAAACTAATAATGACTGATCAATTTAGCGATTTTGGTAATAATTTTAATTTTTCTTATAATTGAATTATAGGTTTTTAACGGTTTGAAATTTTTTCTTATTGATGTAATTCAACTCATGTGCATAGTGCATTTAGTTTATCAACTTATTTTAAAGTAATTTTAAATATTTTTTTGTGTCAAATCTTAATGTTTATACCGATAATCAATAAATCTATAAATCAAATTAATAAATTTCAAAATCAAACTAAACCAACCGATATATAAGATTATAAATTATCACGATAATTTTAACCCGTTACAAGATGGAAAAATTAAGCGCATAAGTAAACATATACTAGTTAATTAATTAACTTAGATATAGTTTCCCTTAATTATAATTCATGACCTACTTTTAGCTATAATTACGCGATTCAGTTTTTTAATTTTGTATAATTCAGAATTCATATAATTTTTGTATAATTCAAAATTTATATCATATAATTTTTATAACTGTTTATCCTTCTGATAATTGTAATTGTATAATTTTTTTATTTTAAGTTTATACAATTGAATTATACAAATATATCCATAAATTATATAAACCTGCAAATGATATAAATTTACAAATTATATAAATAAAACAACTTAAACTATAACTACAAATAAATTACAGTTAAAAAACATAATTAAATTTATTATAATAATAATTTGCGAAATTCTCCGTATCAGATTAAAGAATAAACACGAGGAGGACATGGTCCACTAAACAAAAGCAAACGTTGTAGTAATGATTAGAAAGAGGATTTTTAATTTTTTATGTTTTTGCAAGAAGGACCCTATATTTGATTCCTGTTTGCAAAATCAGTACACAATCTATTAATATTCTACAAAATCACCCCTACCTTTTGAAATTCTTGAAGACGTGCTCTCCTTGATGAACGGCTGTCCCCATTTTCTTCTCTCTCTCACCACTTCTACTCCTTTGCCATTATCAATTTCTCAACAAAAAAAACCTTCTTTGTCTTTTTCCCTTTTGTTTAGTCAAATTCTTTCTTACCAACAACTTCCTATATTGCTCTCTTCAATTTGTGGGGGCCTGTTTATTTTCCCCCAACAAACTCATTTTTGTGTTATATAGCTTCAATGTTGAAGTGGGTGTCGGTTTCTTTGCTCTACTAGGTGAAAAAAGTAAAAATTCCCAGGTTGGGTTCTTTGTTTTTTGAGTTCTTTTGTAGTTTTTGGTTATGGGGTTTGCTCTATTTGGTTGATTAATGAAATATAAGATTTCAAATTTGGAATGTGTGATAGAGTTCAGTTGTTCTCTTTGATCTTGTTGATTTTGGGTAGAAATTTCTTTTATGGGGTTTGCCTAATTGTGGGGTTTTTCTTTTTGACTCAAAGATTGCAGCTTTTTTACTATGAGTGCTGATTGTGTGTAAGTTAGAGTGTGATTGTTAAGTTTCTGACAAAATGAATGGTTTAATTATTATGGTATAGTTGAAGAGATAATGTGAAGCATTATCCTGACATAGTTCTTTCTTGTTTTTTCCTATTGTCTCTGTCTGGTGTGAACTGTTTGTTGGCTTGTTGTTGATTCATTTAGCAGCTTTTCAGGAATGTAGTAGTTGTTTTCTGAATTCTAGCTGAAGTAACAATTGTTGCAGAAGTGAATTTTTAAAGGTTGTAGTGGCAAACAGTTACTGGTTTTGTTTACACTTTTTTTCTCGTCATTTTCTTGAAATGTCGGTATCATGTTTGTTACAGGATAAGAACTGGTCACTAGTAACTCAATGGAGACACTAAATTCACCAGCTACAATGACCTTTCCCAGAGAGCCTGCCAACTTTGATGAGGTTTCTATGCATCAAAGCATGCTCTTTTCCGATAGTCTTAAGGTACCTACCTCTTTTGCTGAGCTGAAAATTGGTATTTTTCTTCAAAATAGGATGTTGGGAACATGAAAGCTATGTCTCTTGGTTTGAGATTGTTGTAGAAATGACTATCTTTAATTTTCATTCTGAACATTTGATTCCAATGTTTGAAAACTTGAAAGCTGCATATCAAAAATCTCTTCTGTCCATTTTGCTGAATGCTTAGTAATCTTTGATTTGAAACTCGCTAGTTAGTCATTTTTATCTTGAAGAAAGAAACGAAAGAGAGGTAAAGAATCTGATTCTTAAAATACTTTCTTTGTTGACTCGGTATTTGATTTCTTGCTATGTTTCTAGGGATTATAGTTTCTGATTTGCACTGATTTCTTCAGGATTTGAAGAATCTGAGGAAACAACTATACTCAGCAGCTGAATATTTTGAATTATCTTATTCTAATGATGAGCAAAAAGATGTGTGAGTCATCTGTCGACTTGTGGGAAAGTTCAATTCCATTTTCCATGTTTGGTATGGCTTTTAACATATTTCTCTTCTTACAGTGTGGTAGATACGTTGAAAGAGTATGCTATCAAAGCACTTGTGAACACCGTGGATCATTTAGGCTCTGTGACATATAAGGTCAGTGATCTCTTGGATGAAAAAGTTGATGAAGTTTCTGGAACAGAGCTGCGTATCTCTTGCATTGAGCAGGTAATAACCTTTTCCTTTTTTGGATATCAAAGCTTTATGAAGACCATCATTTATAGAATTCTGATCAGATAACATGGGTTGTGCTAAAAAAAGTGACCATCAGTAATAGCATGTGTGACTAATAATCTTTTTAGTGTCATATATTCAACTTTGTTGAAAATACCTTTGTGACTTTATGCGTGTGTATGGGAGGAGAAAATGTTTTCCAGTTGTACATGTTTGGTTGGTAAAAATATCTTGGAAACGACTTCTATAATGGAAGTAAAGAAAACAATTTTCACGAGTGACATTTCAAGTTCATTGTCTCGTCCCCACCCACCCAACACCCCTTGACCATCCCACCTCATCCTAGCTAGCTCCTTTATGTTTTTGGATAATATTTTTTAGCTTACTTACCAAACAGTCAAACACTAGATAATAAGGAACTCACTTGTTTTTCAAGGAAACGTTTTCAATGGAAAACATTTTCCTTCATACCAAACACATATGTTCTTCTTTGATCTCCCTCCTCACCACACAAACATAGAAGATCTTGTAACAATACTACTTCTTATGGATAGGATAATCGAATGAACTCCATAACTGAAATCAAGATGCATATCAAGTTCCATGTGGTTGAAGAAATATAATTTGTTGATAATCCTTGCAAATGAACTTTTACGGGGTTTATCAAGTACTGTAAAGGTAGTAGACATACTCTTAAGACTGCCACATGCTAACAGCTTCTGTAGATCCAATGCTTGAACATATCAAATGCCTGGCAGTGTGCAATTTTACTTATATTTTGTGTTCAAAGAATTGTATGTCTAATATGTTTATAGGTGAAGTGAATGAACAGACGCACACAAAAATGGTGAAACTAGTTATGACTTATGAGTCTTTTCTACTGTTTTATATTGTTATGGTGTGATGCTAATTCATTATGCTTTCTTTGGGAATTCAAGAATTGGATACAGAATTTAGTTAATCTATATCTGTCTTATTTCTTGTTTGGCTTGCTGGACCTAATTTGGATATTTAGAGCTGGAGCCAACTTTGAGAATGACTCAGACCCGGCAAATTTGCGTAGATATATGGCTATTTGATCTTGTTGCTCTACTAAATGGATCAATATATTTTTGACTTAAACAGTCACAATGTGTGGGAAATTCCAACCCTAAGCCCCCTAACCCATGGCCTTAAAGCAGATTTCTGATACCGAACATATGATTACGATCTTCCAGATATTCTCGCTTGAAAATAACGGCATCACAGTCTTGTTGATCCACCCTTGTGTTACTATCTTTGTGTTTGGTTGTGAGAGTAGCTTGTGTTATTCTGGTTCTTATTCATTTTACCTGATTTTCTTGTAGAGACTAAAGACATGCCAGGAGTACATTGATAATGAGGGTATGTCGCAGCAGTCATTGGTTATTCATACTCCTAAGTATCACAAGCGATATATATTACCAGGTAATTATGATTACATCACATCAGTATATCTTTCAATTCTATTCCTTTAGCAGTATTTGTCGCTCTCAACTCAGAACTTAGTACATTCAACTATTTCTGATAATATTTTTCCAGTTGGCGAGACAGCGGATGGTGGTAACCTCACCAAGTTACAGTACCAAGGGTGTAGTCTTGACGATCAAGATGATTGGAATCAATTTAGAAACGGTAGAGTATAATGCATTGTGTTCAGTTTTTGAGTTTCCATTAACATATGTGTGAAAAATGATATGACCCGAGCTGGTTTCTTTTGATGCAGCTGTGCGAGCAACAATTAGAGAGACTCCACCACCTGCAGCTGGGTAAATTTTTCTTTCTTCTTGTTGTATCCAGCTACCTCATACCTATTATGTTTTACCATGCATGACTATGTGGAGATTCATATACTGCAGGAAAGGATTCTCTCCATCACCTACTCCGCGTCTTCTTCAGCAGTATGGAAAATTTTCGTTCTCCGGAACCACAACAAAAAAGGAATTAGGTCTCTTCCCATCATTTCCTTGCATTATAATGTCTTTGTATCTAAGTGCTTTTAATTTTCCACCTTGGTCTCATTGCTGCTTCTGACTGATTAATTTTATCCTTCTTTTTGTACTTTGGCTTAATGGTCCAACAGACAAGCGAACAGTTTCACCACATCGGTTTCCTCTTTTACGAACTGCATCACTTGCTAGTCGGCCAACCACCCCCAAAAGTTCTAGGCCAACCACCCCAAATAAGAGTAGGCCTACAACTCCAAACCCTTCCAACGGGAGACGGGTAATTACTGGATCCTAGATAATTTCCATTTGTTTAATATGTTTATTTCCAGGTCCAGCCTTAATTATTCTTAGCTGCAGCCGATAAGATCATGCTCCTCTATGCTGAAATTCTGCAACTTAACTTGTTCATAGTAGACTTGGTAGTTATTTTCTTTTAACTGTTAAATTGTGTTTGAGCAGTACGCTGCAGAGCCTCGTAAATCAGCTTCAATGCGACTTTATGTGGACAATATAAACACCAAAGATCCTGAGCAACATTCCAGCAAAAGTAAACGTCTGCTTAAATCTTTGCTCAGTCGACGCAAATCAAAGAAAGATGAAACTCTATATACATACATAGATGAATATTAACAGGAACAAGTCCAAAGAAAAATGTGACTAAAGGAGGGGGGTGTATGTGGCAGCACTTGCAGCTGTAAACCAGGAACATGCTTTATTGTTGCTTCTCCAGTTGTTAAACGGAAATCAGGGACAGACTTTTTGTATTAGTGCACTGCTTAGCCTCAATTGTATATTAAATTTTGGCAGTTTATAAACGCAATTATAAAGACTTGATTAGTTGTCCTGGACATGGTCTTGACAGATTATAAAGTAATACAGCAAGGATTTTAAGGTCGTTTTGGACGAAATTTGGGTTGAAATTTATGAGAGTTATTTGTTGTTGAAACTGAAAACATGTCTCTGGTTCCCTGATCTTCCTTTTACCCTTGCATTTAAAAACAACAAAACATATATGACGAAAATCTGATGGAATGAGAATATCATCTGATACTTTGCTGCATGCCAAAGGTTATATATATCAGTAGTTTATAGCTTTTTATATATGATAATCAGTTTATAGCTTTTTATCATATTTGTTTAGTGCTTCTTGTTGTTCTAGATTACATGATATCAATTATAAAGATGAATATAATCTGAAGTTAAATTATCAGTTGGCAATGAATACCACTGTCAATAACAAACAAGAAGTGGCTTCCTGTTATATGGCACATCAATAAATGAACAATGTCTAAAAATATCCAATAGAGGTCTCTATTCCTTCTTTGAACCAAATTCTTCAATGGTTTTTGTTGTGAGTGTGAGTACATCTACAAATGCACTAAATGATGCACGAAGAAATCTTGCTTCAACAGCCTCAAAATTCCTGTAAAAACATTAGGAACAGTTCAGAAAGCTGAACGATGCAGCATTCAGAAATTTTTGGTAAAGAAGAGAGAACATTCTTCATTGCTAATCAGAAAGCTGGGGGAGGAAGAAGCGTCATTTTGAACAAGGTTTGATTTAACTAGGAGATTTGCTATGAAGACAACTGACTGGTGCCAAGTATATTTCAGCAAACAAGGAAAGAGTTCACAAAGAACAGTTACATTACTACATCTGTTGCCTGTCAATTTATGGCTCAGGCACGAAACCAAAACATTGTTTATATCATCCAAAAGAAAATTCTAGCGTCATTGCTTGATTTCTATAGATGATAGGAGTAAAAATGAAGCAACTAGCACATTACAATTATGTTCTAAGAACTTGTACTTTTGGGTGCTTTTTCAGCAAATACAATATGAAGATGTGTATAAATTTTGATGAAGTATGAAGATATCCATAAATTACCATCAGACACACACATACACACACGTATACATATATATATCCCGAACATTTAAGAAAATATTGACAACAATGACTCCTAACTGCAGTTGGAAGTTCAAAAATCAACTGGTTTCAATAAATTCAATTGAGTAGAAGAAGCATGTGCTCACACTGAAAGCTTCCCGTTAGATACAGACATATGCCTCTTCACTTTATCAGGCTGCAACTGCAATATTTAATTGTACAAACGTTGGAGCACTGGTGGATCGAAACAGATGCTACAAATGAATAAAAAACCTCAGTATCACTATACCTCCTTATCAACAGCCAATGCAGTATAGACAATATGAGCATTTTCTTCAGACCCAAGATCTACTTCCAAGTTGCTGCATAAAGTATACCTCATAAAATTCACTCCTTCGCCAAGGAATACAAATCACGAACACATTAACATAGAGTATAACTCATTATTGCTAGTGCCTAGATGTCACAAATTTGCTACTTTGTTCTTCAGTTCTGATTCATGATTTTAAAAAATGCATGAAGTCCCATTTCATTGCGAAATGGAACAGTAGATGGAGGTGTATAGTTCACACAAGACAAAACAGACAAGCAACAATAGAATAGATTAAGTAAACGAAGATACGAAGATAGGTTCGCATCAAGAAGAGATTAGACAAATTAGGAAGGACAATTACACACAACATGTCCCTGAAATTGAAATTTCTGCTCGCACAATTCAGTATGAAACTCTCCATATGCTCTCCACCAACAAAGCTAATACCTAACATTCCATTTACGCAGAGTCTCGACACCACAAGTTCATTCCTAGCTCAGTGTCAAGCTTCTCTACAAGTGTCTCAATGTACAATACATTAAAATAAACAGAGAAAGCTCTACTACGACCCATTACTTAAAAACCAGCTAACCCCCTCATCTACCCCTTACACCATCAAAAAGAAGAAGAAAACATTAAAAAGGAGAAGTCTTTTTTATAAGGAACCAAGTAAAACCATATGGGTATGTTGAAATGAATGATTAAAACCAAGAAAATTTTTTTGCAAGAGCATAAATTATTCTTTTTAATATACATTTGTTCACCTAACATAAACACAAAAGCAAATTTCTTGAAATAATAAGGATTTCTTAGTTGTAAGATGAAGAGAAAATACCAGTTGAAGTCCCATGGAGACGCCACACCATCCATTCCTTCAGTTGCTGTACAGCAGTTGAATTATTGGTTGATTATTAGGGTTTTTGAATTTTGGGTTTTAGTGAAACAGTACCAAAATCTATAAAACCGACCCGCAAAATAATAAGTGGGTATCCTTATTTGTGTGAATCAGAAATAGGTCCTTTTTACTTGTTTAATTTTTCTTTTTTAGTTACTAATTTTAAATTATCAAAAAAGGATAATTTTTTTATTTATTATATCTTTAATTAATTAATTTTGAAAAAGATAAAATAAAAATTTATTATATTAATTTTTTTTAATAAGTATGTCAAGTAAAGTAGATAAATAAATAAGAACAGAAAAAGTATGTGAATTTGAGTTTAGCTAAGTCCCAGTATAAATATTGAGTATTGAATGGACAATGCCTTTGCCTTTAAAATTATCGTGATTTTTAATTTTTACCCCTCGAATTGATTTTCTTATTTTTTTTTATATATATATATGCTTATGAAAACTTATGAATCAAATTATCTTTATTATAACCTGATTTCGCAAAGATAAAAATTTAGATAAGTTATGTAGTATCTGTAAGGTGAAAGTGTAGAAAATTAAGCTAACATAATTTTGTGAATTGTGAAATTAAACTTATGTCTTATAACACATAATATGTGTCTTGCTATTTACAAAAAAATAAGTTTAGTCCTCCTATAAGAGTCATGATTTTGTAATATTGAAATGGAACTTTTTTCTAGTAAGATATAACTTATGCTTTGCAAATTTAATTTTTTTTTGTGGAATTTAGAAATATTATTGATCACTTTTTATTTATTGAAGAGAGGATGGCGAAAAATAAAAATTAAAAAGCATAAATTTAAGAAAAAGATAAAAAGGACACGAATGTCTATTGAAACTTGAAAGGTATCTTATTAGTATTAAATTAAAATAACGTTGCGTAGTTTGTCTATATTAGGACGCAATTAATTTAAAAATTATGTATATATTAAAAAGAAGGAAAAGATAATGTAAAAAAATTGGTTGCGTGTGTTTTTAATCGATAAACTTGAATAAATGGAATTATGATAATTATATATTATAAACTTGACAAGCAATTTAAAAAATAGCATGATAGATAATGTTACTATATTATTCTGTAATTTATTAAATTTAATGCTTTAAAAAAATATATTAAATATTAAATAATAAAAATAAGATCGTGTGTATAAGAATATTCCAGTGGTATATTACTCACTATTGGCCACCTTATTGTTATTATTATTATTGTGGGTATAATTTAGATGCCAATTTTAGCATCTTTATTTATACTCTTTCATTCATTTTTTTCATCTGTTAGCTGTACTTCACACACTAAAAAAAACCATGAGTTCATGATGCATGTTGGAAAATCTCTTTACTTCTCCAATTGAATAAGTTAAATCAAGCAAGGCAAGTTTCTTCCCTTCTTCCCTTTATATGTGTTATGTTATTTTTTGTCTTTTTATTTTACGATGGTTTTATCGAACGTGTTATCACACTTATCCTTACATACTAGTAATTGCAGTATTACTTTTGTAGTTTCCTTGTCCTTCTTGTGGTTTATTATTTGTTGTTTCTCGTATTATTTTGTATATTCTCGTCTTTCTATTGTTTATTTCATGTACTTTGTTTGTTGTATTATTTTCTGGTAGTTACTGTTCTACCTTTTTTTTTTTTGAAAAAGCATACAGTAGTAATTTTTGCTTGGTCACATTCGTTATTTCTTTTACCAGATTGTTTTATTCTGCTTCACTTTGAGGCGAGGATCTATCATCTGTCAAGATAGGCGTCTGTGTACACACTACTCTCTCTAGACCCCACATTTGAGATTACATTAAGTATGTTATTATTGTTGTTACACATATCGTGAGATTACATTAAGTATGTTATTGTTGTTGTTACACATGAATTATTTTATCGAGTATATGCTAGTTTTCGCCACCACAAGTACTATATTA
Organism: Solanum habrochaites; assembly: GCA_027704765.1. Taxonomy (NCBI): domain Eukaryota; kingdom Viridiplantae; phylum Streptophyta; class Magnoliopsida; order Solanales; family Solanaceae; genus Solanum; species Solanum habrochaites. Next base: position 53,903,889 of record JAKWJA010002491.1, read on the forward strand.
GTTAATTACTTCTGTTTCAATAGTCTCTCCTAGTTTAAGGTTTGATTGTTGGTTTGTTCCTTGAACTCTTGATTCTTCAAATATATGCATGTGAAGATCCATGAATAGAGATGATTCAATGTTTTTGCTTTTTGTTTGACCATTTAACTACTATTACTTTGTTTAATTGGCTGAGAAACTCCACTTTTAGGAGAAAATAAACAGGTTTTGTCCAACAGTATATATATAGCTTCCTGTTAATATTTTGTTGGTTGCCTGTAATGGGGCTTCTCAACTTTTAATTGAGTTTAAGTTATATATACCAAGAAACAAAAGAGGTGAGCACAGTTTCACTTGCTTGGTAACCTCTTACCCGTTAGAGATCGGAAATAATCCAAAGCTTGCAGACTACAATCATCTGTACACCATTAGGAGTCCATGCAATTTTTCTGTCAACTTTTTGAGTCTTTGAGCAATTCTATTGCTAAGTATAAGCTTAATAATCATCCTTATTCCTACTTAACAGCTGGATTAATGATTAGTGAACAAAGTAAAAACAGGAAACTCAGTTCTTGTTTGATTCATCAAAAAGGATAATTATCATTAAGGAAAAGGAACAATGGTCTGCATTTATCAATACAATGAAATTCAGAAAATGCTCTATGCCCTTAAGCAACTACAAAATAAAAAGTGGCAAGGGCGGGCTAAAATGTCTTGTTCTGATCTTTTTATCAGCACAGTGTAGCTTTGCCTTTTCATCCGTTCCTCCTTTCCCCTTCCTCCTTCTGTAATGTGATTCGTGTATGTGAAAAATGCTGTACAGTTAGTTCCACCGGTTAAGGGACCAGTGGACTGAATTTGCCATCATAGGTTCATGTGAGGGCTGCATTCACTCTGACTGGTTTTAAACGACTTACACCTCTTCGCATAAACTCAAATGCCAACATAAACAAACCAAAAAAGAACAACAAGAACATCTGTAGCCTTCCTATAATGTCGGCCAGGACAGATGATCTGCTTCCTTCTGGAGAACTTTTTCTTGTAAGTGGAGTTGTATTCCATCCTGACAGAGAGAATCAACTATTAGAGAAATGCACCTTAACCAATAAATTAATGAAACATTATAGGACTTTGTGATATATGGAAGTTTATGTATCCTACAGAGAGACATTATTCCTCTATATCTTGTTCCTCCAAAATAGTCTTAGTTTCATGCTGCCGCTTCTACAAAAAATAGGAATAAGGAAAACCAGATATTACTCTCCTCCGTCATTTATGTGTCATCCCTTTTTATAAATAGATGGACCACAATACTTGTCATTTTATAAATGAACAATGTCTAAAAATATCCAATAGAGGTCTCTATTCCTTCTTTGAACCAAATTCTTCAATGGTTTTTGTTGTGAGTGTGAGTACATCTACAAATGCACTAAATGATGCACGAAGAAATCTTGCTTCAACAGCCTCAAAATTCCTGTAAAAACATTAGGAACAGTTCAGAAAGCTGAACGATGCAGCATTCAGAAATTTTGGTAAAGAAGAGAGAACATTCTTCATTGCTAATCAGAAAGCTGGGGGAGGAAGAAGCGTCATTTTGAACAAGGTTTGATTTAACTAGGAGATTTGCTATGAAGACAACTGACTGGTGCCAAGTATATTTCAGCAAACAAGGAAAGAGTTCACAAAGAACAGTTACATTACTACATCTGTTGCCTGTCAATTATGGCTCAGGCACGAAACCAAAAACATTGTTTATATCATCCAAAAGAAAATTCTAGCGTCATTGCTTGATTTCTATAGATGATAAGAGTAAAAATGAAGCAACTAGCACATTACAATTATGTTCTAAGAACTTGTACTTTTGGGTGCTTTTTCAGCAAATACAATATGAAGATGTGTATAAATTTTGATGAAGTATGAAGATATCCATAAATTACAATCAGACACACACATACACACGTATACATATATATATCCCGAACATTTAAGAAAATATTGACAACAATGACTCCTAACTGCAGTTGGAAGTTCAAAAATCAACTGGTTTCAATAAATTCAATTGAGTAGAAGAAGCATGTGCTCACACTGAAAGCTTCCCGTTAGATACAGACATATGCCTCTTCACTTTATCAGGCTGCAACTGCAATATTTAATTGTACAAACGTTGGAGCACTGGTGGATCGAAACAGATGCTACAAATGAATAAAAAACCTCAGTATCACTATACCTCCTTATCAACAGCCAATGCAGTATAAACAATATGAGCATTTTCTTCAGACCCAAGATCTACTTCCAAGTTGCTGCATAAAGTATACCTCATAAAATTCACTCCTTCGCCAAGGAATACAAATCACGAACACATTAACATAGAGTATAACTCATTATTGCTAGTGCCTAGATGTCACAAATTTGCTACTTTGTTCTTCAGTTCTGATTCATGATTTTAAAAAATGCATGAAGTCCCATTTCATTGCGAAATGGAACAGTAGATGGAGGTGTATAGTTCACACAAGACAAAACAGACAAGCAACAATAGAATAGATTAAGTAAACGAAGATACGAAGATAGGTTCGCATCAAGAAGAGATTAGACAAATTAGGAAGGACAATTACACACAACATGTCCCTGAAATTGAAATTTCTGCTCGCACAAATCAGTATGAAACTTTCCATATGCTCTCCACCAACAAAGCTAATACCTAACATTCAATTCACGCAGAGTCTCGACACCACAAGTTCATTCCTAGCTCAGTGTCAAGCTTCTCTACAAGTGTCTCAATGTACAATACATTAAAAATAATCAGAGAAAGCTCTACTATGACCCATTACTTAAAAACCAGCTAACCCCCTCATCTACCCCTTACACCATCAAAAAGAAGAAAAAAACATTAAAAAGGAGAAGTCTTTTTGATAAGGAACCAAGTAAAAACATATGGGTATGTTGAAATGAATGATTAAAACCAAGAAAAAAAATTTGCAAGAGCATAAATTAATCTTTTTAATATACATTTGTTCACCTAACATAAACACAAAAGCAAATTTCTTGATATAATAAGGATTTCTTAGTTGTAAGATGAAGAGAAAATACCAGTTGAAGTCCCATGGAGACGCCACACCATCCATTCCTTCAGTTGTTGTACAGCAGTTGAAATTATTGGTTGATTATTAGGGTTTTTGAATTTTGGGTTTTAGTGAAAAAGTACCAAAATCTATAAAACCGACCCACAAAATAATAAGTGGGAATCCTTATTAGTGTGAATCAGAAATAGGCACTACTCATTCGAGTCCGGAGCTGGATATAAAATACTAACAAAAATTTTAAAATGGTATATAAAATTTTATATTAATCAAAATGGTAAAATTGCTGGAACAACAGCGATTTCCTCCGCCGAATTTTTTTCAAGAAAATCGCTGCCTTTTTTAAAAAAATGTTTTTGAGAAAATCAATTCGATTTTGCTTTTTTCGGCAGAGGAAATCGTTGTTGTTCCAGCGATTTTGCCGTTTTGGTTAATATAAAATTTTATATACTGTTTTGAATTTTTTAAAAATATTTTATACCCTTTAGGCTCCGGACTCTTACTCATTCCGTCTCTTTTTACTTGTCTAATTTTTTTTTTATGCTTATCTATTTTAACGTATCAAAAAAGAATAACTTTTTTTATTTATTATATCTTTAAATGAGAAAGTATATGAATTTGAGTTCAGCCAAGTGCCAGTATTAAATATTGAGTATTGAATGGACAATGCCTTTGCCTTTAGAATTATCGTGATTTTTAATTTTTACCCCTCGAATTGATTTTCCTATTTTTTTTTTTTTTATATATGCTTCTCATTTAATGAAAATTTATGAATCAAAATATCTTTATTATAACCTGATTTTGCATAGACAAAAATTTAGATAAGTTATATAGTATTTACTCTGTAAGGTGAAAGTGTAGAAAATTAAGCAACATAATTTTGTGAATTGTGAAATTAAACTTATGTCTTATAACACATAATATGTGTCTTGCTATTTACAAAAAAATTTAAACAAAAGTTTAGTCCTCTTATAAGAGTCATGACTTTGTAATATTGAAATGAAACTTTTTTCTAGTAAGATATAACTTATGCTTTGCAAATTTTGTCTCTTTTTTTTTTTCGAATTTAGAAATATTATTGATTATTTTTTATTTATTGAAGAGAGGGTGGCGAAAAATAAAAATTAAAAAGCATAAATTTAAGAAAAAGATAAAAAGGACACGAATGTCTATTGAAACTTGAAAGGTATCTTATTAGTATTAAATTAAAATAACTTTGCGTAGTTTGTCTATATTAGGACGCAATTAATTTAAAAATTATGTATTAAAAAGAAGGAAAAGATAATGTAAAAAAATTGGTTGCGTGTGTTTTTAATTGATAAACTTGAATAAATGGAATTATGATAATTATATATTATAAACTTGACAAGCAATTTTAAAAATAGCATGATAGATAATGTTACTATATTATTCTGTAATTTATTAAATTTAATGCTTTCAAAAAACAGATTAAATATTAAATAATAAAAATAAGATCGTGTGTATAAGAATATTCCAGTGGTATATTACTCACTATTGGCCCATCTGCCACCTTATTGTTGTTATTATTATTATTATTGTGGGTATAATTTAGATGCCAATTTTAGCATCTTTATTTATACTCTTTCATTCATTTTCTGTTACCCTTTTTCATCTGTTAGCTATACTTCACACTAAAAAGACCATGAGCTCATGATGCATGTTGGAAAATCTCTTTACTTCTCCAATTGAATAAGTTAAATCAAGCAAGGCAAGTTTCTTCCATTCTTCCCTTTATATGTGTTAGTTATTTTTCGTCTTTTTATTTTACGATGGTTTTATCGAACGTGTTATCACACTTATCCTTACATACTAGTAATTGCAGTATTACTTTTGTAGTTTCCTTGTCCTTCTTGTGGTTTATTATTTGTTGTTTCTTGTATTATTTTGTATATTCTCGTCTTTCTATTGTTTATTTCATGTACTTTGTTTGTTGTATTATTTTCTGGTAGTTACTGTTCTACCTTTTTTTTTTTTTTTGAAAAAGCATATAGTAGTAATTTTTGCTTCGTCACATTCGTTATTTCTTTTACCAGATTGTTTTATTCTGCTTCACTTTGAGGCGAGGATCTATCATCTGTCAAGATAGGCGTCTGTGTACACACTACTCTCTCTAGACCCCACATTTGAGATTACATTAAGTATGTTATTATTGTTGTTACACATATCGTGAGATTACATTAAGTATGTTATTGTTGTTATTACACATGAATTATTTTATCAAGTATATGCTAGTTTTCGCCACCACAAGTACTATATTAGTTAATTACTTCTGTTTCAATAGTCTCTCCTAGTTTAAGGTTTGATTGTTGGTTCCTTGAACTCTTGATTCTTCAAGTATATGCATGTGAAGATCCATAAATAGAGATGATTCAATGTTTTTGCTTTTTGTTTGACCATTTAACTACTATTACTTTGTTTAATTGGCTGAGAAACTCCACTTTTAGGAGAAAATAAACAGGTTTTGTCCAACAGTATATATATAGCTTCCTGTTAATATTTTGTTGGTTGCCTGTAATGGGGCTTCTCGACTTTTAATTGTGTTTTAAGTTATATATACCAAGAAACAAAAGAGGTGAGCACAGTTTCACTTGCTTGGTAACCTCTTACCCCGTTAGAGATCGGAAATAATCCAAAGCTTGCAGACTTCAATCATCTGTACACCATTAGGAGTCCATGCAATTTTTCTGTCAACTTTTTGAGTCTTTGAGCAATTCTATAAGTATAAGCTTAATAATCATCCTTATTCCTACTTAACAGCTGGATTAATGATGAGTGAACATAGTAAAAACAGGAAACTCAGTTCTTGTTTGATTCATCAAAAAGGATAATTATCATTAAGGAAAAGGAACAATGGTCTGCATTTATCAATACAATGAAATTCAGAAAATGCTCTATGCCCTTAAGCAACTACAAAATAAAAAGTGGCAAGGGCGGGCTAAAATGTCTTGTTCTGATCTTTTTATCAGCACAGTGTAGCTTTGCCTTTTCATCCGTTCCTCCTTTCCCCTTCCTCCTTCTGTAATGTGATTCGTGTATGTGAAAAATGCTGTACAGTTAGTTCCACCGGTTAAGGGACCAGTGGACTGAATTTGCCATCATAGGTTCATGTGAGGGCTGCATTCACTCTGACTGGTTTTAAACGACTTACACCTCTTCGCATAAACTCAAATGCCAACATAAACAAACCAAAAAAGAACAACAAGAACATCTGTAGCCTTCCTATAATGTCGGCCAGGACAGATGATCTGCTTCCTTCTGGAGAACTTTTTCTTGTAAGTGGAGTTGTATTCCATCCTGACAGAGAGAATCAGCTATTAGAGAAATGCACCTTAACCAATAAATTAATGAAACATTATAGGACTTTGTGATATATGGAAGTTTATGTATCCTACAGAGAGACATTATTCCTCTATATCTTGTTCCTCCAAATAGTCTTAGTTTCATGCTGCCGCTTTCTACAAAAAATAGGAATAAGGAAAACCAGATATTACTCCCTCCGTCCATTTTATGTGTCATCCCTTTTTATAAATAGATGGACCACAATACTTGTCATTTTATAAATTTTATGCATAAATTACCATATTTTGCCTATTATACCCTTGATAGATTAGTTAATAAATCTTGAAAATGTATTCACCGTTTATTACAAAGTTGACTTAAGAAAACGTTAAATAAGGGTAGAAGGTAAAGCTACATCATTTCTTAATGCAAGTGCAAAGTAAAAAGATGACACATAAAATGGGACGGAGGGAGTAATACTTACCAGAGCTTTTCATAGGCAAATTTGTCCAGTCATACGGGCTTATCTTACTCGTGGATGCCTTGATCAACTCAAGAAGTGCGTCATTGACCTAGAATATTTAATAATTGTCATATATTTCTTCCATAACAATCAACACACCTATTACTACACCCAAACAAATCATTTGAAGCCACAAGGAGTGCTAAACCTTTGAGAATCTCATAACATATTATGCATATTGAATTCCCTATTTGTAACAACCAAAAAGTTGATTGGGCCTATTTGTGACCACCAAGAAGAGTAACCCCTCCCCAGGTTCTTAGGATGCTTTTCTTGACGTCCACCCTTAGTATATCTTTTTTGTTTTTGGTAACTATTCAGAATGAAGTTTTGTATTACTGGATGATTCTGTATTTGCATAATAAATATATAAAGCCATACCTCTTCTGTTCTTTCATGACTAACAAGATGTCCTCCGGGAAGCTCTACCATTCTAGAATAAGGATGTAACTTCTTCGCAAGCCTCTTTGCATGGCTTAACTGAGCAATGACATCATGCCTGCACAGAAGAAAATGTTGATTTATGTCTAAATAATGTATCTGGCAATTTGAGATTGGATCTAGTGGATAATGCATTTACCTGCCATGAATTACAGATATTAGGAATCCAGCAGAGCAGATGGATTCCAGATCAGCCCGTGATATCTTATGAGTCCAACAAGCATTTATCTGTCCATCAAATCCACAATTTGACTGCATCCCCGATGCTGATATGCCTTTCACGTATTCCTGGCACAGCCCAACATAATAGGGAGGGAAATCACGTAAGCACCTAAAGTCTTGTTTCTTGTAGATTACATTAAAATGGTTGGGGAAAAAAAAGATGGCCTGAGAAACATCTAGGTGACTCACTTGATATAATACTGCTCTGCGGGTTGTAGTTCCCACATCTTCCTCGAGGTATTCCTGCAAAGCACAAACCACAAATATGTTAAGTCATATATCACTCCCTAGTCGTCTAGTCGTGATAAATATTATCACTGATTAGAATATATATCTTTTTTTTGAGGAAGATTAGAATTTATATCGAGTGATGATAAACCAACTAATCAGCAATTGTACGAAAAGTAATGTGCATGAAACCATCTAGATACATTTTATGTTGTACAACAATAGATGGCATGTATATGCCACTTTGCAGTAGGGGGGAACTACGGAAGTGATAATTTACAACATTATTAAATGAACAATTAATCAACCTTTGAATAATGGGTGTCTAAATCAACAGCAGCCCTCTGTTCAGGAGTCTTTGCCTTCAAAAACCGGACAGCAATTGATAGAGTTTGACGATCGAGCTGCAGCAAAGAAAGATCACATGAGTACTAGAATCAACAAAAATAACTCTTCATTCCGTACAAGTATATAATGAGAAACATACAGAGGAAGCATTGTGTTTGAGGTATAACATAAATTTGTTTAGCATCTTTTGATACAATTAGCACTCATCAAAATTACAGGGTCTTATTCATAACTAGCATGTATCTGTTCAAAAAAAATTGTGCATCTCACATGATGTTGCCAGTTACTTTATTTTAATCAAGTAAAGTAATATAATTTTATTGATAATGGAAAAACATTAGTACGTAACCATCAATCAATTATGTCTTAGTTCCAAAAAGCTAGGATCAATTTATAAATATCTTAAATTCAAAAGACTCAGACATTCATGGCCAATTTAACCTGAAATTTTATTTGAGCGGTGGAAGAAACCACTAATGCTTGCATTAGGTATGCTGTCTATATCGCATCCTTTGGGGGTGCAGCCCTTCCCCTTCCACTGTGCTAATGCGGAATGTTTTGTGCACTAGACTGTCCTTTTCTATTCCTATATCATCAATTGGGGTGCAGTTGAGTTGTATAAATGTTTAGCCTACACCACAGCTAAACTAAGATATAGGTACTTTTTTTTCGTAATTTATTTTTCCCATAAGAGCTATTAAACACACTGGTTTTCACCATTACTCCATTGGAGAAGTACTTTTTCTCTTCTTATACAACATGAATCATCTCAACAGACTCATCCCAACCATCTATAACTCTTCGGAATTATTTTTTGTGCCTAATTTCCTTCAGTTTTATCAGTAGATGAATTTCTAACAACATTCAGTGCTCAGGTTATTGTTAAACAAAGATGTCTTTCCAGAGAGTACATTTTAACTATGCAAACATGACTTTATTATTTATCTGTCAGATAAACTGTTCGGGTCTTGTATGCTACCTAGTAGAAAAACATTGTGGAATTAGGAAGAACTCCATCAACTGGTCATACCGCCTATTGAAGAAGCAGACTGGCCTACGGCATTTCACTGGATTAAGAGGGGTCTCTCCTCACCCTTTGAGAAAAATGCTGAGTATTCCCGGCTTTTCCAGAGCAAAGGAGAGTTTAAGCTATAGTTGTGATATGTGTTTATCTCATATGTGATGTGACAATCTAAGCATACAAACTTCCACTTCCCTCCACATGGAATATGCTACAACAGAAGAACAAGAACAGTATTCCCTCCTTTCTCATACACAGACTGTAATCTCTCTCTCTCTCTTTCTCCCTCTCTCACACACACAGAGTGTCGAGAACACTCACAAATGGACAAGATGGGTACATTCTTAATAATTATGTACCACAACTTTATTTGGATAACTCTGTACCTAATATCACCTTATAAGCACTAAATACCTCTACTTTCTCCACTTAAATATTTGACTTTGGTCTGCTACAAGGTTCAATCTACACATAGCATTTCACACATTTACCATCATACCAAATTCAAGGGAGCTTGCAGTTTCCAAATTCCACCTTGCTGCTTTCATAACATGATCACTGATGCCATGTTATAAATCTTAAAAAATGCTAAAAACTTTCAGTAAGCTGATTTTTGTGTATCTTTTTTGATGAAGAGCTGATTTTCATATATCTTTCCTGGAAGGGGTATGCAATGCATAGGAACACAAAAACAGTTATTCAATTTTCAGATATAGCTCAACCATTCACTAAAATCTTTGAAGAATATGTCCAATGACCAATAGTTGAAGAGAGGATCTTACCCTGGGGATACATTCATAGCCTCCTCCCGTGACATTCAATAAAGCCAAAGACAAAACTCTCTCAGGCACCATTGCAGCCAATTTGCAAGAAATCATAGCTCCTGATTGATTGGAAAAGAGTCCAAGTAAGCACAAATGTTATCAAATAAGTATTTTCCCAGCAAAAGAAATGAACTTGATTCTCAAATATCTTGTTCCACATTTTACACAAGTTGTTCAGCTGTACCGCGATGATCAGTTTCTAAAATTTGAAATGCCTAAACTACTATCCGAAAGTTTAACTGGAATACTATATACGGCACATTTTATGCTTGAAGACATACCAAGTCATCATCAATAACGCCAACCAAAAGAACAAAATCAGAAACTCACCCATGGAATGACCAAAGACGTGCGCTTTTTCCCACCCCAAGTGATCCATTATAGAAATTGCATCTTTAGCCATAATACTAGTCCTGCTCCAACAAACATCCGACATCAATTTAACCTGCTAACTACTTAACCTTAGTTCTTAGCTAAGAAATAAAAGAAAAGTAGTTGAAGGTCTTCTCATATAGTATCTAATTGGAGCCCCACCACCAACAACTATATTATATCTTGAATTAGCTCCTATTAGGCATAATATTCTACAATAATCACAAAAGTTTTACTTTTTCTTACTCTATTCCATCACAATCAGAATTTTCCTCAAATAAATATTTCTGGTAAATGAGACTTACGTATATTCTGACTTTTTAGTAGGCACAGAGCTTAACCCCATTCCACGATTATCAAAAGCACAAACCTCCATACCCCCACCTTCACCGGAGCTCCGATCACCGGCCGCCGATTCAGAATCATTCGGCGTAATCGTCCCGGCGAGCGCCTTGATCTGTGGGTCCCATGAACTATGCGTTCCAGCCAATCCTTTAAATCATCATTCATAAACAAATAAAACCAAAATTCAATCCACATTAAGAAAAACCCAAATAGGAAAAAACATTGAAAAAATGTCAAGAAAAACGAAGAATACCAATAATCAATAGAACTTTGACCGGGCCTTGGCCATAAGTTCTGTAAAAAATCTTGGTTCCATTGTTGCCAGTTGCATCTACACCATTCTGGTATTTACCCACCTCACAGAAAGGCATATTTCGCTTTTCCCAAGAATAAAAATCAAGTCTTTACCGAAAATTTTCAGAAAAAAACAGCAAAATTGGAGAAGAAAACGAAAATTAAAATTGCGAACAAGAGTGGATTTTTTTTGAAAAAATGTGGGTTCCTTAAATCGACAATCTTAAGGCTACTCGGTTTTGGTTTTATTTATTTCAAAAAAAAATCAATTTTGGATGTTAAGTGGGGCCTAATGTATACGTGGCGGATAAGTAACGGTTGGATGGTAAAGTTAGTGTGGACGGTCGGCTTTAAGCAGCTCAGCTTGGGAAAAAGTCAAAAGTCAAATAAATCGCTTTGTCAAACGAGTTTTTTATTTAGATTATTTTACGTTGGAAATTGATTAAATTTAAATTTGTGCGAGAAGTTTCACATTTTAGGTGACTCTGTACTTGGGGACACTCAACTACGAGACCTCTGATTAAACATGAAATAACTTTTATACTATCACAAGTTCACAACCGTTATTAGTGAAAGAAAAAACCTTTGATTTTGAATCATCGTGAAACCTACGACAACAAATATATTTTGTTGTATTTTCACAAGTGGAGTGTGAAAATAATTGAATATAGTAAAATAAGTTTTATCTCTACAAATAGAAAAATTATTTCTGATAAACCATCTTAAAAGAGAAATTATCCATAGAAAGATTGAAAAAGAAGTTAATATATTAAGATAATTATCCACAGTAAATAAAACATATGAAAAACACATTAAAAATATAATTTATTTATTTTACGGATTGATGTAGTAGTAGTTGAACAATAATTTAATTTATGGTGATCATTTGATTTCCAACGTAATTGTTAGTCTTTGACAATCTTTTCTCGTTTTAAATGCTTTGTGTAAATAATTTATTTATTCCCTCCTTTTTCCTCACGTGTAACACATATTTTAACGTTTTTTTTTTCCATAAAAGTTGAAAAAAATAAAGATATTTAAATTTTAGAGGTCAAATTTGTTCCAACATAACTTTGAAGCATGTGGATGAGAGGAAATTTGAGTGTGTTTTGATGTTAAAAGCTGATTCAGCAAACACACAATTGCATCTGGACAAAATACCAACCTTTATCCACTCTTTGATTAAAAAAATTAAATATTATTTAATAATAATATTTTACTATAACAATTAATTCGTTATGTTATATTTCATTATAACAAGTATAACACATTGAATAAAACGACTTAATTGGTATTCACTCTCTACCAATTTGTGTCATCATTTTTTGTAAGTCCATTTTAAAGAGAACATTGTTATCCTATGATTGAAAACAATTTGAACATAAATTTTTATCGACCCTTAATAGTATACTTATATAATCACATAGATGTCAAATACTCTACTCAGTTCAAATTGTGCCACGCAAATTGAAACAAGGAAATATAACATACAATGATTTCACTTTTTAATCATCTGAACATAGAAAGTATATACAGCTAGCCCAAACCTGTTGAAATAATCTCCAAAGCATTCTGATATGAAAACACACAGAGCTTACATATGATATAAGACCTTAGCCCAACAATATTTACAAAAATGCATTTGGGATTGATGCGTAGTAGTTGTATATTTACAGAATATGCAATCCTATCTACTAGAATATTATATCTTCGACGTGATCTGATAGAAAAACGCATGAAACATACCTACGTGAATCTAAGCGAACCAGAAAGATGGTTTAGAGGGCAGGAAATAGCCATCCCATGGTCCAACCAAGTAACAAACCAGCACCAGCAAGACTCAAACCCAAGGCAAAAGCTACAGCAGACTTGTTTATCTTGAATTTTCCCTTTCCTGTCTTCTTCTTAATAGGCTTATTATATCTAAACTTCTTCAGTTTCCGTCCTTTGCAAGGGATAACGGGGAAGCTATTTGAATAGTTGATGGAATCTTGCTCATCTTTGTTCCTGAGCTGGAGGACCAGAGCTTCAAGCTGCAAAATTTGAAGCCACTGCCGGTAAGCAAAGAGCTGAGAAGCCTGCCTGAACAACAGCTTGATCACATGCTCCTTCTCGTTGTATGCTTGCTGTGCCAATTGTTCAGCTTCTCTTGCACGGGTTTGAGAATAGCATAGTGCTTCTAACAGTTGTGTTTTGCTGAGATCGCTTGATCCTGGTTGGGTTTCTGATGAGAGGACGTTGGCAATACTTAAATTGTCATCACCACTGGAATTAGAACAGTACACGTTAGTGTTCTTAATGATTAGAGAATAAGATGAGAAGGAAACTAGGTCAACCACAATACATTTTATGCAATTGTTTATGGAGTTGCATAATATTACAGACAACTTCAAAACTACCAAGAACTTCATGACCCCAGGACATTCTTTATTCATTTACTTAAAATGAAAAAATCCTGCAATGTTATACTGGAAGGAAAAAAAAAAGACCGAGTAACTATAAGAGATATGTTTTATCACTCTCCGGGAGGGAAAGAGCAGTCTATCTTTTTTTCTTTTCCTCAGTCTCTTTTGTACAGACAAGAGAAAAGAAAATTAATTTGGCTGAGAGAATACTTCTAGGAGAAAAAGAGTGACTCACCTGCATTCGTGTCAATGAAATTTCAACAAATTGAGGGCATTGCGACTTTAAGTTACTGATCCACATTACAGTACTAATTTACTACCTGAATATCCTTAAAACTGTGCAAATCCATATTTAAGGCCTATAATAGATTCTCTTTTATTGTACAAAGAAGAAAAAAGTTTTTCCTTTTCTCTCCTTCATACGGTGGAGGATACTTGCTTCCACTTCTTTTTTCATGTGCTGCATCTTGTTACAAGATTGACGAACTAAGTAAGTTTACTCTATTGTAATACCCCCTCCATCCTAACACTATTATTTCTTTGCTTAAAAGGAAAAGGCAGTAGTTAAATCCAAAAAGTCATATTAGTATATAGTAATGCTACTTAAAATTATTTTGAATTCGACATGACGTCATAGTACCTTTTCACATCTTTTAATCATTATAAGTCACACAATAACTTCTTCAAACATTTTTTCTTCAACCTCGGAAGAAGTCTTACCAGGTCATGTAAAATTGGTGAACAAAAATATGTTAAAAAGAACAATGTGGTGGAGAAAGCTAGTAGCTAGCACTTCAACCAGAAATGATAGTAGCTAGTTATAGTTGGATAAATACCTTACTGGCTGTCCTGAACGACGTGATAAGCACCCTTTGCCAACACACAATATCTTCTGTTGGCTTTGTGAAGGATGTTGTCTTGGACAATAATCAGGGGTAACCAGAGATTCCTTTTCTACCATACTAACCTGGTTAGAACAGTTATATGACTCACTTCTCAAAGGCTGACGCCATGAATGATCAGAATACATGATACATTCAGATGAATTGGGAGAACCTGAGGCAGCTAATTCCTTATCAGCTGTGCGCCACCATGGTTGAGCCTTCTGAACTCCAATCCATTCAGAATCCAGTTCAGAACAAGCCTTCTTAGTTTTTCCAGGGTCTAGGTCCATGTAATAATCAAGTTCCATCAATCCTCCGGAATCTGTATTTATTGGTTTTCTCTGGGAACCATCGCCCACAACATTTTGGAGCATGTGCAATTGGCTATCTTTGTAACTATATGCAGAGGGATCGTAGCCTTTGAGGTGGTGGTCTAGCTTTTCAACATCATCACAATATGTTTGAGAATAGAACTCCTCAATCAATTGGTTTCCTCCGCATAATTTCAGAACATGAACACTCTCTGCGCTCAAAACTTTGAGCTCTGACTCTAACATACTTAAAGGTTCATGTGAATTATCTTTCTCACACTCATGAAGTTCAAAATCCTTGCCGCCTAAAAGATCCTGTGACCCTCTTTTTGAATTTCTAGAATTGTGGTTGAACCTTAATTGTGCTGAAGACATTAGGAACAGAGAGAATGTTTGAGCTATCTCTTTATTTCTAGAGAGGAACGGGTTGACATTTCACTCTCATATGATCCCCATCTTTGCAGCCTTTTACCGTATGATCCTTCCTTGTTATCCTGAATAAGCAATAGCAGGATATAACCATATCAGCAACAAGATGAATACGGGTTAAAACCAAGCATCGAGAAGAAATAAATTATAAAACATTAAGAGTGGAATATGGCTTGGTTAATTATAAACCAAAATCTAAATTAAGCATCAGAAAAAGCTTTGACTTATCAACTGAAGTTTTCGCAACTGCCCCACAAATGGTGTCTAAGGAGGTTAGGATGCATTACCTTACCCCTACCTTTGTGAGGTAGAGAGATTGTTTCCGGCATTCCCTCAACTCAACAAAAAAGTCATTGAAGCAATGTATCACAAAAATATGCCAGTAAAATAGCAAAATACAAAGCAAATGAATGAAGCAACACATACTAATACACAATATAGAACAAGAGTTCAAACGACTACTAAATAGCCCCTACTACCACTCCCACATAGAGTGCAATAACGCTCAACTAATCACTAACCTTCTATCTAAATCTTGTAACATTCCAAACCTTCCTATCTATCTAGAGTCATGTCCTGGCAAGTTGGAGTTGTGTCATGTCCCCTCTAGACATGAAACACAAATTCACACAAAACAAAAAAAAAAAACCAGAACTAGCAAAATTTTACCCACAAAATCAAATCAAACCAGCTAAGGAAACAACATAAAAAATCAAGAGAAACGGATTCCACACAGCTTAGCTCCCCAGTCAACGCATCACAAACTATGATTTGCACCATTACTGTACCCCTTTTAGAGTTTTTTCTACAACTTAAATCTTGAAAGGAATCATAAACCTATAATCAACTAACTTCAAATCATCACACCTATAATCATCTTTACTTTACACCTTCCAATAATCATATATAATCACTAACTAAAAAAACCCCACCCGGAAAAAACCCTTTTCCATCACACCCCCACCAAGAAAGATTCAATTTTTTTTCAGTTCATGGACTCTCTATATGCTAAAATCAAGAATTACCAAACACCCTTTATCTAGTTATGCATAAATAACAGTCAGTCTTGTTCAAATCAGAAAAAAAAAACAGTTTTTAAATTCTATGAACAATCAAAAAAAGGCAAATAGAAGAGAGTATAATGGACAGTTGAAGAAATAAGTGAAGTAAGAAAGTACCTGTTGGATAATCATGGAGATGCTTCGAAGGAAAGAAATACAGTATTCTTCATTCTAAAATATCCATTTTTATATTCAACGTCTTACAAGGGATTTTTATCAAATTCAGTGTCACTATTAACTACCAATTAATTTTTTTTCTATTTGGGGTCCGATCACTATATTTAAAATACAGAATTCAAATCTTTAGGTGTTAGTTAAAAAGAGAAACGAGCTATTCATTTATAATTTATCCTTTCATGTAACTTTGATGTAATTTTGAATTAATTTTCAGATTCAAATTTTATGTATTGATGGAGAGAAAAAATGTATTTAACCATCCTATTACTTTCAAGGTAATAATGACATATCTATTTCTACTATTTTTTCGTAAGTGGCAATAAATACACGATGATCGATATGTGTGCTTCAGCTGTGTGCTTATTTTTATAACCAGCTATTTGGCATTGGATTAGAGTTGACATTTCAACCGTAAGGTCGAGGGTTCAAACCTTGCCAACATCACTTTTTATTTCTGTTTTAATTTCAACTTTACATTTTTTCGAAAGTCAATTTGATTAATTTTTAAAGTTAAATTAGATTATATTAATTTGATATTTTAAACAAAAAATTTCGATATCAAAAACTATATTGCAATTTTTTTGCATATCATTATGATAAAAAAAAATATTGAAAAATGTTAGTCAAAATTTTTATAATTTATCTACTAGTTATTTATAAGTGACAATAAGCACACAACTGATGGTCATGTGCGCTTAAGTTGTGTGTTTATTTTTTAACCAGTTAGTTGGCATTGGATTAGGCTTGACATTTCAACCCTAAGGTCTAGGGTCAAACCTTGCCAACATCACTTTTTATTTCTGTTTTTAATTTTAACTTTTTTAAGTGTCATATTACATTTTTCGATAGTCAATTTGATTGATTTTCAAAGTTAAATTAGATTATATTAATTTGATATTTTAAACAAAAAATTTAGATACTCAAAAACTATATTGCAATTTTTTGCATATCATTATGATGAAAAAATATATTGAAAAATGTTAGTCAAAGTTTTTATAATTTGACTTTAAAAATAGAAAGTATAACAATTAATAGTGGACGGAGAGAGTATTATTTTTTATAATTAAAAACATCTACATCTACTAATTGATTTACGAGATTTTCTTCTTGAAAAATTATGTTTTAATTAGTAGAGGTCTTTAATTAATTTCAACTTATTTGTTGATTCAAGGCTTTTGACATTACGTATACGTAAACATATTTCTTATTCATATTTTAGTTATTCAATCTCAACAACACGGGAAACAGCCAACATGTCTGCTTCACATGTGTGGTTCCACGCTATAATTAACATCATATTGATTCTTGATTACAACAATTAATAACTTAAAATTTTTAAAAAAATTAAAATTTAATTGACTCTTTAATTTTATCTGTATCACATAAAATGAAATAAAAAATAATAAATATTAGACTCTTACTAACACATGTATCTAATATAATTATAGGTATTAGTAATTGATAAAAATATGTTCACAATATCAATATAAATAACACATCCTATTCTTTTAAGCAACTCTATCCCTTTTACCCAAGACAAATTTTAAAATCCTACAATTTTTTCTCTATCTTATATTTTACATTTAAGCAAAATGAAAAGATCTTTTTTTAAAATATGTACAAGCATAGAGTAGGGCATAATTCTAGTCTCTAGTATTAATTAAAAATAATAAAACACCAATCTCCACCACCTAAGTCTCTAGTAAATGCGTTATTATATCTCCAGTTTCTCGAGAAACTTACGTAAATATATTATATTAAAAAAATATATTTACTATTTATAATAATATATTTTTTTTATTTGATCAACTTTTAATATATTTATAACATTGTTTTAATATATATTACAGAGAACAATTTATTATTTCCTTATAATACAAGTTTTATTGATGATTAATATATTTATCACACATTTTAAATACACTTATAATGCAATTTGTCAATTTTTTACGAAAGAAGCATAATATATTTTTTAAAATGGTTATAATACATATTTATTATATATATAATTCATTTTTAATACATATTGCAAATTTAACATAGTATTGCTATAAACGGTAATAAATAAAAAGTATCACTAAAATTAGTAATTATTTTTTAAAAGATATCAATCCAAGTAATTTTTCCAAAGTTTCTTCAATGTCCCCCATCTCTAATTTTTAAATTGTCATGGAGTATTATTGTTGGATATTTCAATAAAATCTTGATAGAAAATTTTTTCCCCTAATATATTGTATAGCCCTTAGCGAAATGACCAAAATTCCAAAAAGGAAACTTCCTAGATTAAGAGGGCCCCTGCTTTGGTCTTTCTACTGCAGACTTTTCTCTGCAGTCAGCATAAGATTTTCTAAACTATTTGATTTAAAAGTTGATATAATTTAGGAGATAGATAGTATTCCAAATATAATGATAAAATCAACAAAATGTTTTTTTAAAAGAACATGATTCACTATATTTCTGTGACAATCAATTTAACTTGATAATTCAGTTCCAAAATAAGAATAGCTCAAATACAAGAACTACAATGAACTTCAAGAATCTGGACATTGGGTAGTGCAAAATGTACGTATTTACCTTTAGAAATCATTAGTAAATGTAAGTTCAGTGATGTCTTTTTTCTATTCTTACAACATTCACATTGACAAGAAAGAGCATATGCGTCGTCAACCTTCAGATTAGCCAGTTATGTTGCAGGCTTGCAGCTGGAGTTTTTCTACAGAGCACCATCTGAGTTTCTACTCCCATGTTTAAAAGAGCATGTGCTTCTTCAACCTTCAGATTGACAAGTTACCTTAAAGACTTGCAGCTGTACTCTGAAGATTCTGTATGCACCACCAATGTTATTTCAACCAAGTACATCAATGTCACTATCTCATGTAGAGAGAGTCGAAAGGAGTCACCAGTGACATTTTTCATTGCCAAAAGATGATCAGGCTTGCTATCACTTTCCAGTGTTCAACTACATTGTACATTGTAGTCAATCAGATAGTAGTTGGAATGTGGAAACCGTCCCATTTGGTTCGACATGTCCAATGCAATTCCACACCTATAAGAAGCGAAGCAGTAGCAGGATTAGTGATGGTAAGCAAGGCTCTTTTAACACTTTCAGACAATGCATCAAGAACCTATATGATACCTTTGGTAGTATTCGTTTGACGGTAACTGTCCCCTAAGCTTTCATATCTGGTTCTGAATGTTCTCTGAAATATCACTACACTCTTGGATAGATATAGCTAAAACGAATTTCTTTCATATGCCTGTAAATTTGTTAGTTTTGGCTGTCTTCCTTGTCCACCATGGCAGGAAGAAACCCGGTCTTGTGCTATAGTCCAGGGTCTCTTTTCCTTTTGTGGCATGCGAACTCCCTGTAGGACATTTTTATCTTGCAACCACAATGATCCGAACTGTTAATAGCATGAAAATAATTACACGTCAAACATGCGGCCTTGTAGGATCTTTAATATTGAACCATTTGCTTAAATTTCGTTCGGAGCTTTGATAATCTTCTTTCCAGAGGGAGTCCCTCATGTTTCCTCCCCATCTTCTCCAAGTAATATACAACTTTTTTAAGTGTTTCCATGACTTCCTCACTGTCAGTACCGAAAGCTTTCTCTTGAATTTTCAGTACCCTCTTGAGCAACTCCAGCAATTCACCATCATCCTTCCCCAGCTGGGTCTGAATGGAGACCAAACAGTCAAGAGCCTCCCCTGCGTACATAAACTCTTTAGCCAATAGGGGAGAAATGAAAGAAAAGAATGTGAAAACACCAAACCAGCTACTTCTTTTTTTGTTTGATAAAGATAAAGAGGGTAAGCAAATAGTACATGAATGGTGAAACAGCTTGCAAACATATTGATGGCAAACATTTTTCCCTAACAGATCAAAAGATACTGCTTAGCAGTTAGCATAAAGCAATAGGGAAAAGGACAAGCTCACCAACTGGTAGAGAATCTTCTCCAAATGCCCTCTCCCGGATTCGCAGAACCTCTAATGCGTGTTTTTCGGCCTCCTCATTACGGTTAAGATAGTAGAGAGTAACTGCAAGATGCAGCATTGGGAAAGTAATGGATTGATCATCAGGTGAAACATTCTTATACATAATCTGCAAACTCATCCTTAGCAAGCGCTCAGCTTCTGCAAAAAGTTTGGACTGTGAATAAGAAGTGGCTAGATTCACAAGATGAGAGACTGAACTGGGATGCCCTTCACCCCTGAACTTCTCAGTTATCAACAAGCACTCCTCCAGTAGCATACGGCCTTCTTCACCTCTGAAAGATAAATTAGTGTTAAAGCAGTACTCAAAGAACAAAGCCCTACAAAGAAGCTTAAGGTTTGCACAGTTTAATTCTTAAGAACAATTTGGCCCTATTTTATATTATTCTGTAAAAACTGATATCTGAGTATTGAAAACCTTTTCAGAATCGGTTGTAATGTATCAAAATATAACGGAAATCTTCTTTTAAAAAGGGTTTGGAAAAAGTACATTTACCATAAGTAATATTCTACTTGATTAATCGAAGGGAAGAAAATCATGTAAAGGACCTAAAGACCCTCTTAAACTAAAAGCCACACACACACTCGGCCAAATTCTTAATTTATTTCATATAATTAAGTTGTGAAAAGTTCTATCTATTTTTATTTCCATGCTTCATATCTTCTTAATGGAAGTAGCTAACAATTCTTGAGCGCATTAATTTAGTCTAACTTAAGTCATAAGGGCAAGTAACTTAATATTAAAAAAATCAAAAAGGGAAAGTAAAAATTAAAAAAGTTCATCTGATTTTAGTTTTCAAGGAAAGGTTGCTGAGTAGTAAATAGGAAACAACTTTACTAAATGCAACAAAAAGGAATTTTTAAAAAATATAGATGGTAAGTTGGAATTTATTTTATGAAGGCCAAAATTTGTAACTCGTTAAAGTTTTAGAATACATTGACGTGATGAAAAGTAAGTATCAAACAATTTAGACATGGAGCTGATCCCATAATTTTATAATCACACGAAATTATGTGCCTTTGTTGCGAAAATCGAGTAAGTTTATGAGAGAAAAGTTTTTGTTAAGAAGGTGAAGGATGTTTATGTAACTAACCCTATGCTTAATTAAAACATGATCCTCACCTTCCAACTGCATGAAGTAATTCAGCCAAGTCTACCCTCATCTTCTCCATTATGTGATCATCTATGGCTATATAATCAGAAACCTTCAGCCTGCGAAGAGCCTCTTTATACAGATCAATGGCTTCATTCACATCTCCTGTAAAGCACGCACATGTGAAAACAGTACCCTTTATTGGAGCAATTGTCAAAACAGGAATAATTTAATGGACACGGAGCATAGAAAGCATCACAATTTGTAATCCTCCTACTTTTGGAATGAAAACCAGTTCATTATAATCTAGAACTTGCAGGAAGCTGAAAGTTACAACTTACAAGCAACTGGAATCTTTGGAACACAATGTCAAGTTCACCATTAGTTATTCAAATTTACTTAGCTCTTCAAGCATTAGTCCTATCTTGTGTTGCTTTTGGGCAGGTTACTTCACTATCAACCTTTTCATTACTTGCTTCATTACTTGAGTAATGGCAACCATAGACAAGGAGAAGATTATGCGACACCAGGAACAACAAAGTAAGAAAAAATTGATCCGACAAAGTAAGATAAAATTGATCCGCCACAAGTAGGAAAATCATTATATTCACCTTTTGCACATTTCACACGTGCAAGATAACTCATGGACAGTCCAACTCTGCCATCATTTTCTCCATATAACTTCATGTACGTGGTCAAAATTCTATATCATATGAAAAGAAAAGGGAAAAACAAGTTAGTATTGGTGACTACAGACACAAAACAGTAACGAAGCAAGATACATGAAAGAACAGTGATCACCTGTTAAAAGCATTTTCTGCATCAGTCACTCTCCTTTCCTTCAGAAGAAGATTGCCCATGCCAAATAAAGGCACTACCAGTTCCTCACTTTCTTCACCCCTGCTAGATTCAAGAATTTTCACTACGCGTTGATATGTTTCTATTGCTTTTTTGGTCTTTCCAGTAGAACCCAAAACTTTTGCCATCCCTAACAATGGAGTGACGACAAAAGAACTGGTATTTCCTGTAATGTAAAATAAAAGTGTCACCAAACTGCTTTCAGCCATTTAGAAAAAGAAGCAGTGGCTTGATAACAGTTAAGAAAGTTACAAATTTACAGATTTTACCAAACAACCGAATCATTTATTTCTAAACAGTAATGGAAAACCAAATCCAATCCCATAGTAAATGAGATAGAATTCTATTTTAAGAAAATGAGCAGCACCACCATCTCACACAAATATATCCAGACGTAAATAAGAAACAACTATAAAGTGAAAAAAGAATCTGACTTACCATACAGTCTCTCAACAACTTTGACAGCTCTTCCATACACACAAATGGACATCTCAAAATTTTCCAACTTTTCATACATATTACCCATATGAGTGAGTATCGAGTCCAGAAGAGGCTCCTCATCTTTCAAGTCATCAACAACCTCGCTCAA
The DNA here is from genome assembly GCA_027704765.1 of Solanum habrochaites. Classification (NCBI taxonomy): domain Eukaryota; kingdom Viridiplantae; phylum Streptophyta; class Magnoliopsida; order Solanales; family Solanaceae; genus Solanum; species Solanum habrochaites. The sequence goes on from JAKWJA010002491.1 coordinate 53,926,665, forward strand.
CTGTCAGTACATCATGCAGCCCACCCAACATACAGAAAAGGGGGACTAAAATGAGGACAAGTATGAACTCTAAAACAATAAAGTTATACTATTGCTTGAAAAGGGAAAGTTCTTATGTCAAGAAATGATTTTTTCTTCACGGAGAAAATTGGAGTTGGAACTTCAAAAGAAAATGTTTGAAATCGTGTCTCCGTGCTCTGGTTCTCCTAATTAATTTTTGCAGCTTATGTCTGTGCCATTGAAAGGTCACTTTATCCTTTCATGGATTGATGATACAGAAAGACTAGAATCAAGAATTAGCATATATGACAAGGGAAAAAATTTACCACATCCAACAGGGGTTTGACAGTCCTTATGTCTCCAAGGGCCATGTACCCCAAGGCTGTTACATCAAGAATAGCTGCTTCTTCTATACCCTTGAGGCCTGCATCAATCTGTTCTTTGACAGCTTCAAAATTTGCTAGAAGCAGATCTCTGGCCTCATTTTCCTTCCCTATTCTTATCATGGCATGGACTTCATTAAGTAAGTCCCTCAGCTGCTCCTCAAGAATACTGAGGCTGCTAGCCATGTCTTCCTTTAAATCTGTATACCTGCTGAAAACACATGGTGACATTGTAGTTCTCAATGGTTATACTACACAAGTCTCCTAAATCTATACACTCTTAAACAGTTAAACTATTGAAATGTTTAAAATTCATCGCGAATTTTTTGAAGGAGATAGTCTACGTGAAAGGACGGCTAATATATTCCACCAACTAATGGGAAGCTGGTAGATTATCCTCCATCTGAAGAAAATCATTACACCTCTTCACAAGTGACCTTTTGCAGAAACAATGATGGAGCTAAGTTGGTGTCAAATAGGTGCTTAAAGGTGATATACCAATTGGATCTTCCACAATGAGTTAAGCACCAAAATAACAGATGTTTAATTACTTAACAAATATAACAGCCTATAAAATGTTTCAGCTTTCAGATCTTCTGGTTATCTGTGCCAGACTTTGTATTATCTACTTCCTCACAATTAATGTTTACCATGAGTCAAATAGAATAAATAATATTATCCTCTTAAATTCTAGATTGAAGAGAAGAATATTGAAATAGTTGAATGCCCTATTGATAAAATTGTCAACCATTCTACGAAACTAGATTGTAATCCTAACTCAAAGTAGCATACTTAGTACGGCTTGAATAATAAGACATTTCTGGAATTTGCATCACCCTAAAATGTCATGAGTCAGACGTAATGAGGTGCTTCCCTGAGTTGTCTCATGAGACATGTGCCTCAATTATCTGGGGATAAGCTTGGAATGCCCAACCCCAAACACCCCAAAGCTTGCCTAATAGTTTTTGTGTGAATGGAGTGTAAAAGAACACGATTAACTGTATTCAACCTAAAAATCCCTCAAGTAGTATTGACCCTTAACTTCTCAAAAGCCCTTGCAGTGATTCTAAATACTAAGATTTAGAAGATGTGAAATTCAATGGAAGTCATTATATTGACATATCCTCCGCTTGAGATGATATGAGATGAGTTTTGTTGGAGCCTTTCATCTCAAAAAATTAAAAAATCTGGTTTCATGCCTTCACTCCCACTCAAATCTTCAAGTCTTTAGTTCTCTGTCTTTCCTCATCAAATTTTCTTCTTCTTTTTTCTATTTTCATCCATCTAGATAGCAATTTCTTTATAAGGTAAAGTTCTAACAACAATTAAAATTTGCCCTATGTACATTAATGGGTGATGAGACCGATAATTTTTAGTTGTTCTTTTTTTTTTCATAAACTATCTGTTAGTAACAACCTAAATACAATTCTGTCAAAATGCTACTAATTCCATTGATGAATACCGTTATGAAGAACTATTTCTAATTGTATTCACTTATTTTTAAAAAAAGCACAAAACTAGCTTCGTATTGAGTGCCTAGGGAATGAGACATGATTTTTTGCTAATTCTATCATGCTAGGTTGTACTCAACAATCATTTCTTCTATCACAAGAAAAACAATATAACTATCAAAATGTAAATAAATCTGCATTTAACAAGAAGCAAAGCCCATACCTTTGAGAATCAATACTTGAATTAATTCCTTTGTTTTCGTACAACTTGGATGAGGTAGCCGAGACAACACAGCACCTCGTGCCAAGACGTGAACACAACCCACTAGTGGAAAAACAAAGCTTGATATTGCAACTTTGAGAGGGACGGTGATAAAAGGAGACGGACAATATGCCTAAATGGGTATTTGAACTTATAAGATTCATCCTGAAATATGCAAACCCACAAAACAAATATACTCATTAATTTACCAAAAAAGCTGGCCCGAACACTACGCTAGTAGAAAAAAAATGAAGTTCGAAATGGAATTGACGGAACGGGTTAGGTTACCTGCCGGAGTTGGTGAGTTGCGAAGGAGTTGAACGGAGCAGAGAAGTAGACATTTGCAGTTTGCAGCAGCAGAGACACAGGAAAAAAATGAGGGAGGCAGAGAAATCATCCACAAATATGCGATTCTATCTCGGTTTTCTAATTAATTAAACACAAATTTTCATAATTAGCATTATTAATCACCCTTATTGCTACAAAAGAACAATACTAATTTTGTATAACATACAAATCTAGATAATAATACTCGAAACTATGGTGGGTAAGTTACTGTTATCATCATAACATATCATATATTATTATAAGTGAGAAATTCTAAGTTCAAAATTAGATTATGAAAATGCTCTTCACCAATTATTAAAATTAAAAGATCTTTTACTAATTTTTAAAAATAAATTAATAATAACAATTAAATAAGACCAAATACATGATTAGATGTTATGACTTATCATTTTCCATTTCTTAATAAATTTGATTGTTAAAGCTTTTTAATTTCTACCATTAAACACATTCATGCACAAACCTTTCATGTACTTAATTTCTCCCTTTATAAATTGGATAAAATGTATTAATCCATCACACTTTGTGTTTCATCATCCAATAGTTCTTATGTAAGGAGTATTTTTTTTTGTCACTATTTTTCATATTGATTTGTGCCTTCGTTCATTTTTATTTTCATGGTTTTTGGAGAAACACATAAATCTAATAGTTCTTCTAATTTATTTTTATTGGTCACTATTTTTCTTATTGGGTTGTGCCCTTCATTTATTTTTTTATTTTAATGTTTGTTGGAGTATTTATGTCCCAAAAAACTTCAGCCTTAGGACTTAATTATAACCTTACAAGTTGCTCATCATTCCTCAAAAAAAATTATTGATATTTAAGTTCTAGGCAGAAAGTAAACACTAAAAAGAGTGAAGTTCAAAATAAATAATTTTAGATTCGTGATTTTCTACTTCTTAACAAGTATATGTCTTATTTCTTGCCTTATCTTTACTTAATAAAGTAGGTTCGTTCAAAAAATCCCAATGCCATTGGCATATGTTCCACCAAAGCTAAAATACTTATTACTCTATCTATCTCAATTTATATGACACATTTTATATTTTGAGAGTAAAATAATTTAAATTTCATTGAAAATTTACTCATGAAATTTTCAATTTTTTTAAAATGAAATTTATATATTTAAACTACGTAAAAACTATAATGAGTTATGCATAACCGTTAGTCTACACAAATAAAGAAGCATAATAAACGCTTCGTAACTCCTACAAAATACTAACTGACACTACCGTTCAGCTTACGATATTTATTAAATAGATTGGTACTAATTCTTTGCATTGTAAAGCATGCCAAAATTTGTTTTGGAAGAAGAAAAAGAGAAGCGTCATTCAAAAGAAAAAAGCAATCACACTAAGTTCCCGCTACGTATATATCCGAGGAAGAGTCGAACCACAAGGAATCTTATGTTTCTTATGGCTCAAACTTAGGCAACTTTACCAGTCATATCAACATTTTTCCCTTCATCTCAGATAAAATCTGTCCAGTTCACTAGGCTTATGCAGCCTATACTAGACGAAAATATTCGGTATGACATAAGTCACGAAAACATGTTGTTTTGATGAAAGATGACTCGCATCAAATACCAAACACAATGCTGGTAAGTTCCATGTAACTCACAAGCCATCAACTCAAACATGACAGGTTATTTTACACCACTGAAAACGAATGCATTCTTGGTCCATACAGAGACTGGCATAGTAGCATACTGTACAGATACAGAATTTCTTAGGTGGGGGGCAAAAGAGGGTTCCGTTAGGGAGGAGGCTGAGGTTATCAATGCTGACCAAAACAGCCACTCCCCACAGAACAAGTTTTGCAAGTTTGAAGCTCACACAACGTAAAGGATGCTGTTTGCTTCCCACCTCCTGCGCGTCACAAAGGTACAATATAAAGAGAAAAGAGGAATGAAAAAGAAAAGGCGTTCCCTTTTTGTGAAAAAATAAGCACCAGCCTGAGTTTGCACAAAGGCTTAACTACATTCCTGTACAGTGCAGGACTGTTGATAGTACATTCCAAATACAACACAACAATTTGAGGTATTAAGCATTACATATAACAATATGCACCGATTTATATTGTACATTCTTACTTGTCAGTGCCTCGCGATGGCCTAGGATACCCTACTATAGCGGACACTTTTAGGAAAGTCGGCCTACAAAGGAAAATTGCAAGGCACCTCCAGGCTTGGAGCATTACTTGCCACGCAAACTTGTCACAGTGTTTCAGGGGCCATCTTCTAGAGCTGAAGAATGAAGCAAAGAATTAGATTATTTGTACTAGCACTCTTTTTTGTTCTCTTAACTCCCAATTTCAGGGTCGACCTGAACAGAGAATAAAGATACTTACTGCTTAAAATAAATCCTTGAAGCAGGCTTTGAGCTCTCTCTGCTTGCTCCGGAGTGCCTGATATCTGTATGATCTTATCTGTTACCTCTGGCCTATCCTCAATCAATTTAACATTTGCTCCTGACAACTGTCAGCAATAAAAACAATATAACTGTGACACTTGCTTTAGCCAAATGTAATTTTGAAATGGTGGGTGCATTGAAGAAGCCAAACTGACCTCACTAATCTGAGCAAGCTTATTTCTTGATTTTGTTATCAGTTTGGGCGCTGCATGTGGAGGTATGACAACTTCCAAAATACTTCTAGTGACCAATGTTACATGCATTCTGGAAAAAGAGAAAGTTAGGTTCAAAGACAGCAAACTAATATGGTTTAAGATAAATTAGAAAACTGTTACCTATTCAATCCGCTTGGAATATCTTCACGACGCTCACTTTCATTTTGCTTGGTTATTTCACTGGCAGATGCCCCAGTTTCCTACAAAATAAACACCTTTTTAGGAAATATAGCAAGGGTTCATTAATCCAGGCTATCCTGCTAACTTGAAATTTCTCTGAGACAACTATGACTATTTGGCATACTAACTTTCCAGCTCATTAGGATGTCACATTAAAGACTGGGGATTAGAAAATTTAGACTCATCCGGAAACAAGCAAGAAAATAAATTAACTCACTTTTACTGGCTGTGCGATTGGTTTGGCTGGTGTATTTTGATAGATTGAAGTTGGACCATCATTCACACTGTAGTTTTGTTGAGATGGAGATGTGCTATTGAAAGAATTTTTGTCTGCTCCAATAGTACTCCTAGCAGGGCTTGAGGCAGGTATTGCTGGTGAGGGTATATCCTTTTGAAAGAAATCCCGATAAGTAAAACTCCGAAGCCTCGATGTCACTTCAACAAGAGCTTCTCTAGCTGCTTTGATCTCTCCAACAATCTGGAGATATGAAGAATTACATAGCATGTCCAGAAAAAACATAAGCCCAACAATTGGAGCTCAGACTACTCTATCCAATGATTTGAATTCTCTTAAATAAACTTATACGCAACAACCAGGAATTTATACTATGACCATAACATTTAGGAAAGTTAGTAGCAGCTGATAAAATTTCAGACAACATTCCCCTTGTTGCACACTCTGTAACTTGCAAAAGGAATGCACTGCCCAAATATGCACCACCTCTGGTACACGTATCAACTAAAGAACATGAAAATCAAATTAGCTACCTTTTTATCCTCATATTAGAAGCTTAAAAGAAAATTGACAGACCTGTATAACTTCATCAGTCCTTGACACACATGGTGGAAGTTCTTCCTTTGGTAGAATCTTGACAGTAGCACCAGTTATTTTCTGCATATCAGATAATAGACCATCTCTTCCTCCCAAACATTCAACTTCATCTGTTTGCACAACTAAACGAGTTGTAATAACATTTTCCTTCTCCGGAACAAGATCAACAATGCGGGTTTGAATATGCAAAAGAGCTTCCTGAGCAGGAAACAGCTCATCATCTGGACCCTAAAAGACAAATGTGAACACCAGATATCTTTCAGAACCTTTTAAGCAGCATCCTAGAAAGATCATTTTATGAGGTATAGGGTGTAACAAATTTCATATATGAGGCTAAAAAGAACAAAGTTAATGGAATCCCATTCTAGAAACAAAAAACTCAAATTAGAACTTTCATAGTAAATTAACGGCAATAACTTACTGAGACCTGGACAACAAAGAGTAGAGGGAGTACCTCATCAGATGAAATGATTATGACCTGTTCATCTGAGCCGGCAACGGGATTCAAAATCTTCACATCCACACCAATCTCATTCTGAAGCAACTCTATAATTCCATCTGATTCCCCAGCAACAGTATCAACCTTGTCAACTGGACATAGAATTCGGAACACAAGATCTTCAACGTACATGACCTGCCCATTATCATTGTTGGGAGCGATTCCAGATTCAATGGCATATCCAGATGAGGATGAGGAATAGTTGTTGCTTCGACCACCAATCATACCAGCAGGCAGCCTTGATCCAAAAGCAGACCCATTTTCAGACGGCCTGCGAGCTGTACTGTTCATGTGGGGAATAAATTCGTCATCAGGAGGGAGAAACCGTTCAGGAGAATGTGGCCGACCAGGAAAGTGACCCCGATCACGATGCTGGCTCTCCTTCAAGCGTGAGGAAATAATTTCTACAGCCTTTTTCACAGCATTTACTTCCCCAACAACCTGCAAGCAAACAAGTCTCAGACACAACACATAATGCTGAGCTACTAATGATTGCTTTCAAGCAGGCAGTAATTATCTAATACAATCCACCACATTTATACATTTACCACAAGCAAGTCCAATATAAGGAATACCTAAATATCATGATTTATATGACTCAGAAATCATCAGTGATCGGACACAAGCAAATAAGCTTACAAATCAATAGCAGCAGTTCCACTATGACAATCTAATGATCTATAATTAGAAATCTCCTCTTTGTAATACATCAGAAGGAAAAATTTGTGCACTGTCTGAGAATTACCTTAATGGCAGCAATATATCAGAGGAACTATAAGGAAAGGCAAAAGAATCGCAAGCACAATATCCTTTTAGATGTTCAAATGAAGGCAATGAACTGCATAAATGTATCAATTTCCATATCTCTTTGATTTTTTGCAAAATCATCACGTGAAACTTCAAGAGGAAAAATTATATAGTCCAAGATGCAAATGTTTTGAAGGTTTCAGAAGGAACATTGAGCAGGATATGCTCCAACATAGAGATCTGCCATCAAACCAGAAAGTTCGGTATCTGCATGATCGCCAGGAGATACAAGTTCCTAAAGGAAATCAACAGTTAATTTGTTCTAATTGCTTTTAGAGCAAAATTTGTTAATGATGATTCAAATTTAAATTACACCTTGTTAAGCTCTCAGCTGAATCATTAGACTGAAAACTCATTTTGACATACACATTGACCTCCGACCAATTGGTAAATACTGGACATCAAATACTTCATTTGAAACACCCATTCAAGGCATTTCACAGGTACGACAGAGGAGTATGGAAAAGAGAAATCAGGCATCCTGATCGTCTGTTAATATGTACATACACTAGAACTAATATGCAACTAACACTAGACCAATGTCTATTTCAGAGATGAGTATGTGTGTCAGTGTGTGATATCACTGATATGCACTCCAGCTGATTCTATCTTCAGCTTGTTGCTATGCCTATGCCATCATCACATTTATAAAAAAGAAAGCACCATGTCTTTTCAGAAAAAAAAAGAGCCACTTTCTGGATGCAAGCTCCAATAATGACATAACCAAGGCCACAGAAATTTTACTGTGTTATAAAATGCTATAAATGTTACAGATTCTGCTTTAGTGCAACCTAAAATAAGTATCTCCATCCTTCCATCACACCACTTCCCTTCAGAACAACAGAACAAACCAGAGGAAGATCAGAGATAAGGACATATGGTATATATTTATATATATATATATATAGAGAGAGAGAGAGAGAGAGAAGATTGGATCTTCAGAAACACAATCAATCGCAAGAGAATCAACTGAGTTGATCCATTAACAGGGTTCATTGAAGAGAGAGTTGTCTAAGACACAGAAAAAGAGAAACGAAATTCAAATTTATTGAGGATTAAATGCGATTACTTAAAAATCACAAATCATTAATCACACAGGGGCAACATCTAAATTGCTTGGATTCTTAAGTTTTGGTGCCGTATCCGTGTCAACACGACATGGGTGTGGGATCCGTCCAGATATGGTCAATCGATTTTGGGTACTTTGACCCAAGTCATTTGAGAAATTCAGGACAGATCTAATGATTTCTATAATCAAAACAAAAGTTATAGTGAAATTGAAGAAAAACAAATAACTCGTATATAGCAAGTTTATTGAATAGCTAGTATATAGCAATTTCCAAGTCAGTCATTTTCCTTGTATCTCCTTCTAGGGTTCTATATTTTTTCCCTGGATACTTTTTACGTTTTCCACATAATATCGCACTATTTGTAGATTTTTGAATTATTTTTACCCGAACCCCCTTAAAACTTAGATAATGAAGGATCTGACCTCTCACGAGTCCGAGCAACTTAGGACAATAATACCATCCAAATTACTGATCAAAAAAGAATCCTAAATAATTAAGCTTCCCATGAATTATCTGGTTCACATCCAGCATGTGAGAGACTAACTTTTTACCAGAAGGGGTTAATGAAATGTTATGCACACTTCTTGACAAAGCAACTAAACATAGAGAAGGGAGATACCCTACTAAGTAATATTAGACTTAGATGAGCTTAACGGAGTGACATGGACGATTAGGATTCATATAACCAAGACCAATTCACTTGGAATTGAAGTGTAGTAGTAATCATAACTATTTATAGTCTATAGATACACTACTCAGCATATAGCAGAAAACGATTATCAAATATAATTACAACCTCGACGGGGAATCTTAGTAGCTCAGTTGGTTGATTACCTAAACTTTCAACTTCTTGGTGAGGGTTCGATTCCCCACATCGTAATCCCCTACCCCATTTTCCCTACCCCTATCCCCAATTTATTTTATAAAAAGTAATTACAACCTCGGCGGGGAAGCTTAGTAGCTCAGTTGGTTGGTTACTTTAGCTTTCACCTTGTTGGTGAGGGCTCGATTCCCCACATCGTAATCCCCTACCCCATTTTCCCTACCCCTATCCCCAATTTATTTTATAAAAAGTAATTACAGCCTCGGCGGGGAAGCTTAGTAGCTCAATTGGTTGGTTACTTTAACTTTCACCTTGTTGGTGAGGGCTCGATTCCCCACATCGTATTCCATTCCCCCATTTTCCCTTCCCTTACCCCTAATTTTTTTTTATAACGAAAGGTAATTACAACCTCAACCCAGTATTAACAAAACTCAGGAAAATAAATATAAGTGCTCAAAGATCATGGCTTAAAACATTAGGCATTCATTAAGTGTCATTAGTCATTCATTATTTAAGCCATTTTGATTCAAATCTTTATCATTTTGTATCTGATCTAAACTCAGGTATCATCAGTCTCATTGTTAAGTGAATAAGTGTTCTTTTCTACTTAAGATACATGTTACCACTCCAACTTCTTATGCAATAATATCAGATGATTCCTAGCTCCAATGGTAGGGAAATTTTTCAAAGCTATCTTTGTCATTAGTTTCTTTCTTTCAGCAACTATATATGTGCTTCAAATAATGGTATGGTTCTTGGTCACTTTATCAATAAGGATGTACAAAGTCACTGTATAAGGTCATGATTTTTGCTGGCTTGAAGTCCAATTCAAATTAACCTGAACAAGGGAATAAGATGTAAACCTGAACAATCTCCTCTGACATTGAAACGCAACGCGGCAAACTGTGATCTCTGGGCAAAATTCTAATATGTGTCTTAGTCTCAATCCTCATTTGCTCAATAATTTTCCCTCCTTTCCCTAGCAAACATCCGACATGCATTCTAGTCACCACCAACCTTGTTACGGCGCGATTATTCCCACTAACACCTCTCATCCTAAATTCCTCCTCCATATCCATCCCACCATTGTACCCTCCTCCACCACTATCACTATCCAAAATCCTCTCATGTATCATCAGCAATGCCTCCTGAGCTGGCGAAAACGCCGGCATTCTACCATCAGGATCCCTCCTCCGAGTGTCCGAAATCTCAATGATACGTTCATCATCTCCTGGAATCAGTTCATGTACATTCACCCATGCCCCTGTATGCTGCCTAATCGCCTTAATAATACTCCCTGATTTCCCAATAACACCACCCGCCTTAACATCGTGACATAAAATCCGGTAAGTAGTAGTAACCATAAGTGCAGGGTCCTGCATTTTCCTACCTCCTCCACCTCCACCGGAAACAGGACGTCGGTGATGAGCCGTCGGTGCATAATGGTGAGGGTTGTTGTACCTCTGTTTAGTCCTGGGTAAGTTCTCGGATTCATAATCCTGGTCGTAATAGTATCTCTTAGATCTTGATCTGTCCATTTCTTTTGGGGTTTTCAATAGTATATCTCAGTGAATCTCGGAAACCCCAAATTTACAAAATTAAGCTATTAGCGTTTAGGGTTTTCTTCACAATTTTTTCCAACACACACACACCACACCACAGCAGAACAGTACAGAACAGAGTTCAAAAAACCCTAAATCAACTTGCCATAATCAAGCTTTTCTTCCTCAATCTTGTTCAATGTGTTCCATCATTTTTAGCTTTATTTTTTTTATTTTTTTTTCTCTCTCTGCTTTATTCACTTGCTGTACGCAGCTTTTTATAATAATCTTTGATAATTGAAGGTATTTTTTGGCGGTGTGGGACCCAATAGAGTGGTGGCCGTGTAACTCACGTTCACCGCTTTTGACGTCGTCGTTTTGTTGGAAGAGTAGTATCTTAGTTTTAAGGAAAAGACGGAAGGTTCCTTCTTTGTTAAACTTGCCAGTCAATACTCATATCTGTTTGTTAGCTGAACTAATTACTTTGGCCCATAACTAACCAACAAATATATATATTATTAATTTGTTTAGTGTGTACTACTATCTTCCTCACATGATTTTTGCCACTATTTTAATTTATCAAACCTGTCTTTATATTTACGAATTATGATAAATAATGCATGTTGAAAAGATTTGAAATGAAATAACGTGAAGAAAATCACGTTTATATTATTTATTTCTTGTTAAGAAAGATTTTGAAGAATATAAAATTACTCCTTTGATCAAGGAATAAATATATTCAATGTAGGTAATGACTTAACAAAATTAATTACTTCAAGCTAATTTCTTAATAAGAAGACTTAAATCCATTTGTTGAAATTCATATTATTTGTTTTTGTTTATACAATTCATTCTTTTAACTTTTGAGGTACAACATGAAATTATATAAACATATCTTAGTTTTATATATATATACGCCCTTTTATCTTAATTTATTAAGCATTTTCGATAATTCATCATGGTTAGTGATAGTATACAAACTACAGTGAATACACATTGAAAGACCAAAATGGTGAATTGGAATATTCTAGAGGGAAATTCATATATACCTGTATTTTGTAAAATTCAGAGGATTTCAAGAATCTAAACTTACTCATTTGATCAAGAAAAACAAAGATTGACCAATTTATGGTGTTAAAAATTAATAATAACATAGCTACTATATTTATACATCTTAAATACTCATTCGATCAGAAAAAAAAAAGATGACCAATTCATGCGTTAAAAAATGGGGAACTTTCACATATAGCCACTTAAAAATAGCCTAATTATTCTCCATAGCTATAGTTTGATATTACAATTCGTAGCTACATGTTATAGGAAGAGAGAGGCGAGAGAGAGGGGGAGGGTCAGTTAGATAATTGTATATTATGCATATGCATTTGTATATATGGCAAGTGTTAGGAGAAAGAGGAAAGAGCGAGCGAGATTGGGAGAGTGAGGAGAGAGGCGAGCGAGATTAGGAGAGGGAGGAGAGAGGCAAGCGAGAGAGGGCAGAGAGTGGGAGAGAGATGAATTATATATGTATATAGGTTAATAATTGTATATTGTACATATGTATTTGTATTTTCTGTCGAATTATACATATACAAATGTGACTAATACAAACTTGAAGTCAGCCCACGTAATTAATGTATAATATTAATCGCGAGTGATAATTATAGTAAATTATAACTATAATGAATAATTAAATAAGTACTTGATATACACTTCTAACGTACATACAATATACATTTTAGATGATGGTTCCTCTTCTATACATATATATAAGTCATATTTTCATATGTATTGTACTTATTTTTTAGGAATACTTACTGAACTACATAACTTTACTTTACCTATTTCTAATATTTCTACTCTTTTATAAAAATTTAAAAATTCCTTTTTTATACCCAATGATACTTAACTTACTTTTTACATTGGAAATCAAAATTGGAACTTTCCTATCCCCAAAAATTTCGCCCAAATTTTTTGCCCCAAAAATTTTCGGATAAAATTTCAAGTAAATTTGAAATTCAAAAAAATTCAATTCCTATTCATCCGTTTTGGAGTTCAGAATTGGTTTGTCTTCTCCAGTAAGATTTACTTTTTACATTGGAAATCAAAACTGGAACTTTCTCATCCCCAAAAATTTCGCCCAAATTTTTCCCCTTAAAATTTTCGTATAAAATTTTAAAGTAAATTTGAAATTCAAAAAAATCCAATTCCTATTCATCCGTTTTAGAGTTCAAAATTGGTTTATCTTCTCCAGTAAGATTTCTTTCTTTCTATTTTTTTTAAAACTTTTTGTGTATCTAATGTTTTCCTTTTCTAAAAAATTTATAGTTTTTTTTTTCAGAATCGAAAGTTTCAAAGATTTGAGTTCTAAATCGTTGCATGACCCTATAGTCATGACAAATATAAGTTCTAGCAAAAGATCTTCTTCAAAGAACAGACATGCATCAACTTTGAAAGATCCAAAAACCCAAAGAAAAGGGGTAGAAATGCAGGCACCTCCAATTATTCGACCAACACTACCTACGGTATCTACATTTGTATCCCTATTCATCTTGATTTTTGTATTTTTTTCATTAGTTTGATGATTGCTCCTTTTCATTTAAGTATCGTTTATTTCAAATTTTTATTGCACTCATGGAACACAATTCTTTTTTGATACTTTTACGTCTTACACATAAATATTAATTTTTCATAGATAATATTTTTAAGTATCAATTTATTATTTTTTGATACTTTATTTTGTTTTCTATTTATATAACGACAAATGAAATATTTAGGTATTTGTGTATCTTTTATGTGTGGACAAGAACATTAACGTATCTAATCTGTTTAAGTTGGATGTTTTGTTGATATTTAGTATAAAATTGCATGAACATTATTGTATCTAATATATTGTTTAAGTATCATATTGGTATGTAGGTTTTATTTAGTATCAATTTTTATGAATTTTAATGTATCTAAAGTGAACAGAAATCACACTAGGAATATTAATTTTTGTGATGCTTTTTTTTAAGTATCAGTTTGATTATTTAGTATAAAATTGCATGAATATTAATGTATCTAATATTATTGTGTAAGTATTATATTAACTTTTACATACATCAATGTATGTTTTATTTAGTATCACTATTCAAGTACATTGATGTATGTAAAAAGTTAATAGTGATACTCATTAATGTAATGTTGTGTAACATTCTTCTTGTTATTTAGTATCAGTTAAACCACAACATGATTATATGTCGGTAATAGTATAGAAATTGTTCATATATGTTGGAGATTGATAAAAATTATTTATTTATTTACAAAATATGATTTATGTAATTAAACATATCCCAAGGATGCTCTAAAGTTTGGTCCAACCTACAACACCATTTATAGATTTTCATTGGGTGTTGGTTGTGGTTGTTTTAAAGAAAATGTTGATAAGAGTGTATGACTCATCTATGGGGTCAAGGAAAAGAGTGCATTCCATAGAGATAAAATCAGTTATCTGTAATGCTTCCAAACTATCTACATGATAGTGGTTCCTTTAATAAAACGGAGAGAATTAATTGATTGTTATTAGAGGAGTATAAAAACAAGAAAACGGGTGAACTGTTGGGTCCACAACATTCTTTTGCAGTGGAATATGCTCAAGATATTACAAAACAACAAAGCGATAGCCTGTTAGTATTGTAAATCAATTTATTTACTTAGACATTCAATTCTTTTTTTTAATGTATCTTTATTTTTTTTGCAGGGTTGTGGAATGTATGTAGCTGCTTATGCAGAATACTTGAGTGACGAAATCAACATTTCATCTGTTAGTTTTTAGAGTGAATATCTTCGCAACAGATACAGAACATTGTTATGGAAGTATGGTATGGACAAAGTCAAGACTGGATATGTTAGTGATACCGACGATACTGCAAGGCCAAAGAGTGGTTACACTACACAGGCAGAAGGTGGATTGGTTAGTATAGAGTATTTAGGTTTATATTATGTTGAAGTTAAGTTAATTAGTATTTTGTTTTATAACTTGTCCTTCTATTACAATATTAATAAGTAGTTATTAATTTGAAGAATTTTTTTTTTTGTCAAGAAATGTATATCAATTTTAATTTTTGTCTCCAGATATATAATTTAATTAACAATAACTCGCAATAAATTGATTTTGTAAAAGTAATATATACACAATTATTGCTGATACACTATAAACTTTGTTAACAGTATACATGATATTATATTTACACAATTATTACACAAAATGATACAGAATAATTAACTTAAAATGTTTAGTATGTCAATAAACCACATATTCATAGAGTTATTAAGTATATGATACACATTTTACTATCAAAAATAAATTTGTGTATCTTTAACAATTAATACACAATAATGTAATTAATATATTTAGTATCGTTCAACATGTTGCAACATATAAAACTCTATATATATTTAGTATCGGTTACAATTATGTATCTGATAACAAAAATTTGTTATCAGATCCATTATACTTTTATCGTTTTATGTAAATGAGACTATACAAATTATCAATATCATTACACTTGATATAATACAATCAAAATCGATATATTTAGTATCACTACACATTTTGTATCTTGTAACATTTACATGAAGTTATAATCACATAAAATGAAAAAGTTCAAATTTTATTAGCAAATTAAAAATATCAGAAACATTATTACAAATGAAGCATAAAACAACAACAAACAAATAATCATCAAGACTCTTTTGGAAAGAAGGTACATATTTTATATTGTGACCTTCTTGTCCACAACATCCACAACAATTACTTTTTGTTGCTAGAGAATACATTCCGAATCCAACCTCATGTTTCTTAATTTCTATGTACAATTTCAAATCCATATCAGTCTGAATACACAAAGGAGACGAATTACCTTCAACAACAAATCTAATCTCGATATTTTTTTTCGATTCATCAACACCCAACTCAGCCGCAATTGCTGAAATAAGATTCATGAACGAAATATTTCTCCAACCACTATCCCATTACTTTTGTATCGCTCGTATATAACATCACTTTCCCATGTTCCAGAATGTTTTAACAAGATCGAAATATTCATTATTTGAATCTTCACAAATTGCGTTCCAGAACTTTTTTAAGTCAAGCTTTGCGTGTTTTTTCGAAGAACAAAGTGAAGGTTTGACAATTTGAAATTCACTAATGCCATCAATCAGTTAGAGGTTTATGCAGATTAGACGCTGATTTTGTTAAACGTCGCTTGAATCGTGGGACAAATTTTATCCCTTTTTTTACACTATAACTAATAACAACAAATTAAATATTAAAGTATTTGTCCGCTCTAATTTAAATATCATTCCTCAATATTAAGTATTCAGATTCATATAAAAAAAATGATTTTTGATAAATAGATAAAGAGTAGGGATAGAAAGTAATTTGTCCATTAGACTATGTGATTTGCCTAATTTTTACTTTTTTTTAAAACACATGTACAAGTACGATTATAATTGTATATTTTTTTTCTTTTTCAAAATAAGTGTCGTTTTGGTTCATTCAATTTTCATGCTTATTAAAAAAACTATTATTTACCAAATTACCCTTAATTATACTTTCTTCATTTAAAAAAGAACGGAACATGACCTAAAATATCTTCGAAGTATTGGAAATAGTACAAAATTACCCTCCATTCATCTATTGGCTCCAAAATACCCTTTCCACCCACCCATTGGCTCCAAAATACCCTTGTGATTCACTTTTGCGTTCAAAATTGACCACTTATTTAATGATTTTAAAATTTAAACTATTTATATATTTTTTAAAATATGTGACACTCAACTATTTGCTATAATTTAACTTATTAGTATAATTTATAAATCAATCCACTACCCACTTTACTAATTAAACCCCACAAAATTAATAAATCCATCAAATTACTAATGCAATAACATGATAAATACTGTCAATGAATGTTTTAAAAATTTTGAGGCGAAAATATCTATAGAAGTAAATTATCATACATTCAAGTTTCTAAATAAAAATTACCGATAAATTTAAAAGTCTGACTATGTTCATCTTAATTATTCTTTCATCTCAATTATGTGATGTTACTTCATAGATAACTTTTTTTTTAAAAATAATATATTAAAGATTTAAAACAAATCATAAATATTTGTAAAATTATATTTTTAAAAATACATGAATTAATTCGGGATGTACTACTTCTTTACCTTTAATCATAAATTTTGAATTCAAACTCGAAAGAGAATTCTATTGAAAGTGTCCTCCTAAATAACCGGCTCAACTTAAATTTAATTGGGGTTTCGATTCGGACTCGAATAATTTTGGATGTCATTTTTAGGAATCTATCATTTCGTCGTATTTTAGTAGTGTTTATGACGATTTTGACGTTATAATTGGTTTATTAATTGGGTGGATTTTAGTTAGTAATGAGTGGGTAGTGAGTTGGTTTAAAAATTATATTAATAAATTAAATTATAACCAATAGTTGAGCGCCAAGTATTTTAAAAAATATTTAAACAATTTATTTTAAAATCGTTAAATAATTGGTCAATTTTGAACTCAAATGTGGATGACAAGGGTATTTTGGAGTCAATAAGTGGATGAGAAGGCATTTTGGAACGAATAGGTGGATGAAGTCTAATTTTGTATCATTTCAAATACTTAGAAGCTATTTTAGGTCCGAAAAAATAATCTTATTTTCTTTTAGTCTATTTAAAAAAGAATGACATTTTTCTTTATTTAGTAACATTTTAATTTCAACTTTCCACATGACATGTTTAAGGCCACAAAATTAAAGGATAATTTCGTACATTTCACATAACTTTAATTTAGGATCAAAAGATTCAAAAAATTTATTTATTTTCTTAAACACCGTATTAAAAATTGAGCACTATTGAAAAGCATATTTTTAATATAAAATGTAGTTTTTTAATAATTAATAACTTTAGTTTTCTTTTTTTTTTGGTTGTAAATCGAGAGACGGAGGAAGTATTGCAAAAAGAGGGCTTGTAGGATGTTATATTTGCGAAACTGCTCTAAAATTACGAAAATCAAGAAACAAATATGAATAATTAAGGCATAAGTGGAACATTTTTAAAACATCAGGGGTCTAACTGCCAATAAATTAACTTGCAAAGTGGGAAAAAAAAACAGTATTTGTGTTATCCCCTTTCATCAGAGGGAGAAGAACTCAATCGAAGGGCGAAAAACAATGGCAGCATCAACCCTGACTTTCAGTAGCTTTTCAACACTACAAACTTTCCCCGTAAGCTCCTCGTTCTATTTTTACTCTGTTTTATATTCGCCGGAATCTTCGCCGGTTTCCAGTTTGACTCTCCGTTCTTAATTTGTGAATCCGGAGAATGATAATTTGTCTTCAATGCAGAGAATTGCAGCACTTGAAAATAAAAAACGCATGAACTTGTCTATTCGGGCGCAGGTGATAGTTCTTCGTTGCAGTCTCTAGTTTATTTTCAGTTGTAATTATTTTTTTGCACAAGTGTTGAAACTTTTGTTCTAGTTTGGTGTACAGAGTGCGTCGAATTCTAAAAATGAAGGCCGTGGAGAAAGGCGAATATGGAGGCGGAGAAAATTGGTAAGCTAAGGAATTCTGATTCATGCTTTTTCCTGCTCGTTTCATTCTGTTTGTTTTTAATGTTTATTTTTCGATGTGCACCATTGAATTTACCGGAATTAGATATAAGAGTAGGATGTTTCGTACGTATTGTGCTTGCCTTGTATGGGCTATAGTTGAAAGGATCTAAGCTATATGCACAGTCGATTTTTATAGTCAGTTTCACTGATTTTGGCAGGTTACTTACATCAAGTCAGGCTTACTATAGAATCATAGGCATAGACAATTGTTTGTAGTTGGATTTTAAGTGAGTAGATTTGCGTAAATACCGTGGGTATATGAACTCAAGTGAAAACTATATTTGTGGTAGACATATTAGTCTATGCTTGATCTATTATTGTAGGCTGATAATACTTTTCTTCATCTTTGCTGTTGTTTTCGTTTTAAAGTTTGGACTCATATTTTCTTTAAGTCATTTTGGATGCCTTGATTTGCACGATAAATTTCTTGGTTAGTTAATTTTTGAATTCTTAGAATTGTTACTTGAGATTGATTGTATCGTCTTTAGAGGAGGGATGATATCCACATTTGATCTGAATCGGACCCTTTTACCCATTTTATGTGCCATATCAAGCTAGCCATCTTTCCTTTTTGCTTGGGTTTTATGTTTTTATTAACTACAAACCACTGTAGGCAAAGTGATAGATATTGAAACCTAACAGATCTCCCACATCAGGGGTTTACCAAGTTTGGAGAGTGTACTGTTATCCTGACTAGTTGTATGTCCGAATGATTTAGGCTGAACACTAGATCCTGAGTATCTGTGGCTTGAGATGTCATAATTAAGGCTTCTGATTCAATAGGGCTTTGTATGTATGCGGCTCAGTTCTGACTGGGTTCTTTTTAATAGTTGATCATGTCCATGCTCCGATATTCTGGTTTTGTGGTTGCTGCAAATGCAAAATGTTTTACCATCTGTGTATCATTTTTGAGCAGAATCTGAATTTAAGTACATGTCATTCCTTGGTAGATGGTTCTGTCTCGTGTTTTTACCTGCTATTAGGTTTTCGTATGAGGCCCCTAAGTAAAGAGTGAAAGCTAGCATATTCCTCATAGTTTCAGATTTTTTTGTTATTTCTTGATCTGTGCATGTCATCTTGCCTACAGGCATCCTAATCTTCTTTATGTCATTCCAGATTATTTGTTATTTCCTGGTTGTTCATGGAATAATAATATTTTTAAGGGGTCCTTTTACTGATGGTATAGGAACAATTGATCTCAGTAAAAATCTTGCGTTGGTCCATAGGATAATATAGCGTATGGTCAACCATATACGAAAAAAATTATCGCTTCATAAATAAAATGCAACATTTGGTTGGCAGTACTAAATAATACCTGAATTAAGTTATGCATGACTTTAATATTATTTATGCTTGATAGAATGTAAAATAATAGCACATGTAGTAGCAATGTAGAGATTAAACTATTTAAAGATAAATTGCCCTTTTAGACTAAGTAACTCATTTGTGACAATCTTTTCTTTACTAATAATCACTGCATAACAATTCTTTCATTATTGATCACATCATAAAGGATTCTTGCATTATAATCCTTACTAACCAATATGTGAACCAAACGTCCCCAAACTTTTTTACCCATATTTGTCAAGGTTGGGTTCTTGAGACAAACTTGTAGTTGTTTCAGCCTCTGCTAAAATTTTCTTTTTGTCCATCAAGCTTTATTGCACAACTTTAGGGTTTGTTATATTTTCTTTTCCTCCACAAATTATCCTTCATCTCTTGTTGTTTCTCACTTCATATAGTGAATCATCTCTTGTGGATCCACTAACATTTGGTGATCTTCTATGGTCTGACTAGGAATAGAGTGTATTTAACCTTGAAGGCATGCTTTGATGGTGAACAGCTGAGTTTATTGCCTAATCAAACATCTTTATAGTTCTTTAATAGAGGATTTGAGTGATGAAAAAAGGGGATAACTCAGAGAAAGTTATGGAGAAAATAGAAAAAGGTATTTTCTTATGTTTGAAAACCTGAGTAACATATCTGTATATCTTAGCTTTGTAGTAATAACACTGAGCTATTACTAATCCGTGAAACTAACTCCAAAAGCTAACAGCTAGCTTAGGCTCGCTTACTATATATATTAAGTTAATTACAAATAAATACTTTGAATATTTTGACTTCAAAGTAATCAGTATAATCAAAATTATGGAACTCAAGATAACCTGTAAGTTATGACTCTTGAATTTTCTTTAAATAATAGTTGAACTGTCAGCAATTCAAAGTACTACATGAACATGGAATTTGTTATGTGTTTTCCAGTCAGTGACTATTGATGGACCCCTCACTCAGGACTTTATCTGTATGTGTATTGTTGGTTGTTGGATTTTAATCTTTGTAAGGATGGAGGATGGAATCTTTAGTTCCAACATCTCTAAGCTTTTATGTGCAAGTGTGTTATGTAGCTTTTCTTAGCTGGTATTCTCTAGGCAAAACATTAACTTCTTACAAGCGCCCATAAGATAAACACAACAGTACTACTCCTTGATAATGGTTAACACAATTGTGACGAGATTGCTTACTTACGGAGAGGGGTATACTGAATTCCACAGTGGTTGACTTGTCATTTGTAAAACTTTGTACCTTTATAGATTAGGATTTGAAAACTTCTAGCCTTTCTTATTTCTCTTTCAATATGATGGTGGAAGGGCGAGAAAAGAATCTAATCTTTATCGTTAAATGTTTGTTTTGAATCATGCTGAAAACTTGTAAATCCATTACACTTATAGCCTGCTTGTTGTATATTCTAATTTTGGTTTCAGACGAAAAAAGATGAGACATTAGATGCCAAAATGGAAAGGATTCCATTCCTTGAGGAGCAAGTGAGGAAGATAAGGGATGGGGGTAAACTATTGACGATGGACATTCATAGATTATTACTGAACGAGGACAACCGGTTTGATTTTGTCAATGAGATTGCAGCAGAGGCCAAACAGTATGTCGAGAACAACCGAGATGAGTATGGTGCAAAGAAAGCTATCCTTCACGTGCTTAGTAATCGTATGAATGATGCTGGTGTTTATCGCTCAGAAGCATACATGGACTCTGACCCCTTCAAGCCAGGCCCTGGATATTTGAAAGATGAACTACTGTAGATCATTAGTTAGCTATACTTTCTGTATTCATATAGCACTTCTCTAGTATATACACTTTCTACTGAGGGATTTGATGCCAAAAGATGAGAGTTAAAAAAAATCATAGCACTTCAAAAAAAAAAAAAAAATACGATCTTTCATCGCAAAAAGTAGTACAATATTCTATGCAGATACATTTTCATTTCCATAGTAGCTAATTTCCCTTTTAAGACAGATAACTGGTTTCATTGGGTAAAGCATTATATATACACAAACAAAATTACTAACAGTTTTTGAGTTACTTAATCATTGGGCCACTTCTTAAGGAAGTTTTCAGCCCAAATTCTCTGGCCCAGAAACCACAAAAAGTACCCATCTGGCTATCAACTAGTGGTCAATAATTGGTTAAAAATCAGTTATGGATTCTGCCTTACAAGAGTTCTTATCCTTGGTTAACCTTAACCAAGCAAATTTCTGCTTACTGGGTGACGATCTTACACTAACTTCAGTCTGGTGAGAACCAAGACTCCTCCATATTTCATCAATGGCCTTATCTAGTCCCCACTTGCAAAAAGTTCTTTTAAACAAAATTTGCAGTTACAAAATTACATCCAAAAAGAGCATAATACAGAAGCCTCTTGGAGGAGGTGGAGGTGGAAGATGCTGCTCTGCAATTGCAATCGACGCGCCAGCTCCATTTACCAGTGTTTCTGGCATCAGATGGGGTTCAACTATGGTCCAAGGTCCGCGTGAAGAGATGGAAGATGATGCTGTTATCGTTCAATCGGATGATCTTGATGGCTTCACTTATGCTGCTGTTTTTGATGGCCATGCTGGCTTCTCCTCTGTCAAGTTCCTTAGGTATGTCAAAAATCGCATATGTAGTTGGCCCTTTCGATGTTGAGCTGTTGAATTGTGTGACTGTACTCTCGTCTAAAAGTCTTAAGCTTTAGGACTTTTTAATTGAGATGATCACATAATTCAATGTGATATCAAAACTGACAGATAAAGAAAGAATCAAACCTGCACAATGAGGTGTGTGTGTGTTAATGATATGATTAAGTGAGTGATTCTTTTATATGAAGGATTATATGATTCAACATAACTTACAGAGTTTCCGTTTTCTTTAGAGTGTCTTTTACTAGATAGCGAGATTTATGTAGTTTCTATATGTGATTTACTTTTGGAAGTTCTGCATAGTTGGATAACAGATGTACTATTAATAGGGAAGAGCTGTATAAAGAATGTGTTCTAGCTTTACAAGGAGGGCTGCTATTGAACAGAAAGGACCTAAATGCAATCAGGAAGGCACTACAAGAAGCTTTTGAAAATGCGGATAGGAAACTCTTGAACTGGTAAGCTACTGCAGCATGTAAATGAAAGAAAAAAAAAAGAATCCAGGTAGTTTCATATTGTATTCTGTATGGAATTTTAGATGCTGTTTCTTTTTGGAAAAGGCTTGAGAGTAGCGAGAAGGAAGATGAATCTGGTGCGACAGCTACTGCTCTATTTGTTGGGAATGATACATTGATCATCGCACATGTTGGAGATTCATCTGTGGTAAATGAGCATTCATTTCCTGCTGACAATGAAATGCTTATTGTTAGTATGTTCTTCGAGATGGATATGTTGTTTTTTTTTTACCATTGGAATCCCTGAATGATAATGCAGGTGTTGTCCCGATCTGGAAAAACAGAGATACTAACCAATTCACACAGGCCGTATGGAAACAACAAGGTTTCTCTCCAAGAAATCAGAAGAATAAATGAAGCAGGTGGATGGGTGTGTTTCCTACACTTATACCCCTCCCAGCGTCCCCTAGAATAGTCGATTGTTTTATTCATCTACTTATATTCAGGATTCTTTCTTGAAATACTGATCAAAAACTCAATATCTACAAATGCAAACAAGTAAATGACTTGCCAAAATAATATTCCCTCCGTTTCAATTTGTTTGTTTGGTTTTGACTTGGCACAGAGTTTGGGAAAATAAGGAAGACTTTTGAATCTTATTGTCTTAAACATGACATGTGGATAGTAAAAATTAAAGAGTTGCCAACAAAGGAAAGAAACATTCTTTTTGGAACGGACTGAAAATGAAAGTAAGACAAACAAATTGAGCGGAGAGAGTATATGAGATAGGGCAAATTATGAGTCCAGTATTGTTGCTTTCAGGATGAACATTGGTCACCATGCGTGTTGACATTGGATGTATATTATGTCTGCAGATTGTCAATGGAAGAATTTGTAATGATATTTCAGTATCCCGTGCTTTTGGTGATATGAGATTTAAGACAAAGAAGAAAGAGTACGTTCTTTCTGATTATCTGCTAAACTGATAGGAAGCATATGCTCTATTCATTTGCATTTCTTCGTTGCCATGGAAAAAAATTAAGGCATTCTTTCTGATCATTGCTTACTAGGATGCTGGAGAAAGGGGTTAAAGAACGCAGATGGTCTGAAAAGTTCATTTCACGGTAATTTCCATTTCTTGCTTGAGCTGCAAATCATACTGATGATAATGCTGCATTAGCTCATGCATCACCGAGAAGTACAAACTGTCAATTCTCATGTTCAAGATTTTAATTTTGACATTTATATAGCGTATTTGCCTTGGTAGTTTGAATTAGGGAACTCGACTAAGTAAACCATAGAGTACATCATTTTGACTTCTTGCAAGTAAAAGCTTTGTTTCTGTTTACTTTACTAGGATTCAGTTCAGGGGAGACTTGGTTATAGCATCTCCAGATGTTTTACAGGTGAATCTTGGATCAGATGCCGAATTTGTACTATTAGCATCTGATGGATTATGGGATTACATGAAAAGGTCTGGAAAAACAGGATCATTAGACACTACATCCAATTGACTCTTTCAAAGATCATGATCTCATTAGAGTTTTTCGTCTTACTTTTTCAGCGATGAAATAGTAGATTTCGTTAGGAACCAGCTTCGAGAGCATGGTGATGTTCAGGTAAGAAATATCATCTGCCTAATTAGCTTTGGTGCAATATTGTAGTACCATATATAACTTGCCTCTTTTCCCCCCCTAACAGATAGCATGTGAAGCTCTTGCACTGTTAGCCTTGGTACGAAAAATTTCTGCATTCTGTACTTAACAATCTCCAAACGCGCACACAAGTATATATATTTAGCTCTTTGATCTTGCATTTCAGGATCGACGGACACAAGATAATGTCAGCATTGTCATTGCTGATTTGGGGTATGCACTTGACCTTTTGCAACCAATGTACTTTTACTGATAATTTCAGAAACTTAAGGTGTTGGTAGGTGACTTGAGAATGAAATTAATAGTTCCTTTAAGGCTAGAGAGTTCTTTGGAATAAAAGTAGCCGGACTACGATTTTCATCAAAGTATAAAAAAGTAGAAACACAAAAAAAAACAAAGAGATTCAACATCTATAACATATACATAAAGAATAATTATGACTTTATATATACCGTGTAATTTACCAGCGAAAAGAGACCAAATGAGAACCCCTTGATATATAGTCAAACTTATTTAGCTGTGATATTCCTTTTGATCATCATTATCAACTACAAGAAAGTCAATATAAGTCACAAAGGGAAATACAATAAAGTTTTTGATGAAGACATAATGTGATTACACACCATTAGAAAAGGTCATTAAGTTATAGTGGCTTTTTTTTTCTTTTTACATTTTTGTGTGTGTTAGTTAGGCAGAATTGCAAAGATTTGACATTTTTTTCAGTCTTTTAGTACTTATAATATTGTGGTCTACATATCCACAAGATGTTTCTATTATACTTTTTTTTCCCTAACAATTTAGCACTTATATATTATAATGATTATATATTTACATTTTATTTGTTTCGATATATCGATAGGAGGACGGATTGGCGAAATTTACCAGTAAAGAAACAGAATGTTGTGTTAGAACTGGGACAAGCTTTAGTGACAATCAGTTTTGTGTCAATTGGAATATGGCTGTCAACAATGATTTCCCCTTAGAAGTTTGATAGTAATATTAGTTAATTGTATATAGTATTTTTGTATGAAAAGGAACATAAAGTTTCAATTATGCCTTGTACATTTACCTGTCAAGGTAATTAAGTTATGTAGCATTTTAGATAGTATATTCTAAAAATATGGAAAATTCCTAATTTAACTGTTGAAATGTGGAATGAATAGTGAACTAACACTAAGGGTCTGTGATGACAACTTTAATATATAATTCAAATAATCTTGGCCACCAGAAATATATATTTGTATAGAAAAAAAATGACACCCTTATAATGATAATTCTCATTTTAATGCTTTGTATATAACAGATAAAAAAATTATGTACTTTTATCCTATTTATACATCATAATTTTCTAACAAAAACGGTTCAATTGAACCCCTTGATGTTACATGACTCCAGCTATTTATATATGGAGGTAAAAGTCGATTGGTTTGAATTACATGTAAATTTATTTATTTTTTTTGAAAATCACTTGGATTTTTCTTCTACATCAATTATATTAGGTTTTAAAAATTATCAACAATGAAAAAAAGTTTTCTTGAGTAAATATGTATGCAACTTCAAAAAAAAGGTGTGATTTTTTAACCCATTGAAATAATTTAAGAATTTGAATGCTAGATTTGTTCCATTTATGCAAAAGAATTGTAATTACAACTGAAATATCAATCATTCAACCGATTACTTTACCAATAATTACGCTACAACTATGAAAGGGTCCACACATAATTTCTTTGGCTGATTCAATTACACAAACTCATGATTTATAGGTCACACAAAACAATTTTACCGTTGCTTCAATACTCCCTCCCTTCAAATTTTTTTTTGTAAAAAATGTAGAAATAATACTAATCGACTTCTTTATTTCACTATTTCAAAACTCAAACAACATAATAGTGCTAACATATAATACTATCTAACTTACATAACAGAGAGGCACAAGCCAAAATCAAGCAACATCTCATCAAGAGACTTGCAATTCTTATTATGCCCTGAGGCAACAATATTGTAAACAAAATCTCTATACTCTCATAGGAGGAATAAAGATATTGAAATTATGGATTCTGAATTCTAGAAAACGCAACTTACTAAGTTCTTAGACAAATTATTTATAAATATTTTACGTGATTTCTTAACATAAATATATAGAATCTGAATCAAAACTACTGATTCTTTTGAACCCCGGTATGCAAAGTTTCTTCAAGGGTGATTGCCACCTCTCTTTCTAGTGGGATCATGCCTGGGATTAGGTCCTGCATAGTCATAATCTAACATTGCATCCACCACCATCAACTTTCTTGGTATTTCTCTCATCCTCTGATCAAATTTTACAACAAAAGTTTAATCATAATAATTAGTCAAATGACATTTTAATAATTACTTGAGTTGTAAATGATTGTTCAAAGATTTTGAATTTTCTAATAATATACTCCCTCCGTTTAAAAAAAAAATAATCTACTTTCTTTTCTAGTCTGTTTTTAAAAAAATAATCTTTCCTTTTTAATAACACTTTAATTTTACTTTTCTTACGTGATATGTTTACAGGTTAAAAGAAGGATAAGAATCTATTTATTTTTTTGTTACATTGACATATATTACAAAATAAAAAGAAAAAAGAAATAAAAGTTTTAAATATTAGCAAATCGAAATAATGTCTTGATAAAACCTGAGTATTTAAAAATGTATTCCGCTTATGTTTTTATAGAAAATATTTTTCTGATAATAAATCAAACACTTAAAAATGATTAATTTTTTCATATAAAATATTTTATTAAAAAATGACTTTTATCGTAGGAATACCTTTTGAAATTTGTGAATGCGGTTTAGGCCATTGCCCAAGCTGCCTTCAACAGTACCTAATAAATAACACAAAAGGAAAAACAAAGATAATCAATAATATGAATATCATACACATTTTAAGCTCTATGCTAGTGGAAAAAAAAAGTGATTATTGTCATTTTTAGCAAAAAAAAATAAAATAAAGCAGCTTACACTACTAATAAAAATCCCTATTTTCCTGCTGAAAAAAATATCCAATGGCTATTTTCACTGATATTTTAATTGAATTACTGTGAAACGAAAAAAAAAATACTTAACAAATGTTTCATACGGTAAAATTAGAAAGATCCCACTTCTTATTTGCACCATTCATTTTTCCACTGAGCTGATAAAAAAAATATATTTTATATCATAAATTCTTCACTGATTTACGGTGAAAAAAACCTTTATTTCTAGTAGTGTGAAGTGTGAGTGTAAATTACCTGATGAGACAAAGATGAGAACCAAAACAAAGAGAACAAATGCTTTGGAAGTAGGTCTCATGGTTGTGTGCTTATTCAATTTTTCCTACTATAAGCTGAGTTAGCCAAATTAGTAAGAATAAAATAGATCAAGTTGAGAATTAAGGGGACTTGGAGTGGGGAGTAGTGAAGGGGTTTTATTGTGAGAGTTGAAGAGGGGAGGGGTGGGGGTGGGGGGTGGGGGGTGATGGTGCATCCCACCCATTAGGGGTATACATAATGATGATGAGTTGCAACACCTATATGCCACAAACAACAAGTCAAAGTTGCACTAATATGATACCTAATTTACTACATATCTAACATGTTACATCAACATATATATATAGGAGCCAACAATATAATAGTGCAATACCTAATGTGGTTATCAATGGAGCGGGGTGAAAATCAGTGTAAATCTCAACATAGATTAAAGTAAATACTGTTGTGTAATTCTTTCTATTTACATAAACATTTGATCGCAGAGTTATTCAAAAATTATGTTATTGAAAGGTAAGCAAATGTTCGATAAAATACCTTCAATACTACCAACAACTACAATAATTAATATTAATTATGTCTCATGAATTCCAATCAAGTTGGAAGTAGCTACATATGATATTATACAAAATAAAAGAATTAAGTACTAAAATTTCTTCACATTTTCTATAGGCATATATAAATCTCTGATAGGTTGAAAAGACACCTATATATATAAAGGCACTAGAGTAAATGTATGTGTTGTGACATGCCTAAAATATTGTAAAACCTATACAAATCTTGTCTTCTTGTAATAATCTATTTTTAGCTAGGCCTGTGTGAATTCAACGATATCTCCAAAAATAATAATATAGAAGCTAAGTGTTACTATATATGCATGTGGACACCTTTGACATTTGTATTGCATGGCTAAAGTTGTGCCATTTAGAGTCTAATATATTTTGCTCTCTCTGTTTACATCACCTTTATGAGAAGTCAATGTGCTTTTCTATAATGCTTGTGTACCCCAATAGCTCATGCTGTGTATCAATCCAATCCATTTTCACATAATGCTTTTCCATCTTTTCCCATATGTCCCCTAATATTACAATATCACTATCAAATTAAACCCTCCAAAGTGCTATTTAATTGCATGTTGCTCAACTCTTGCACTATTCATCTTTCTTTCTTTCTTTTTTTCCTGTGGAAAGGACTCATGACTTATCTCAAACATTTACATAGAATAAGAAAAATATTTGACGAATTTAAGATTTAAATTTGACATATTCAATTATATTTCATGTTAGAATGTTATTCTCATCAATTGATATGTACACCTCTTGTTACTTTTTTGTGTTTCTTTTTATTCGGATATAAATTATAATTCCATTCTTTTTAGACAGAATCTCGTTTCGTGAAAGTCTTTCATAGCTTCCTTATGGAAATATCTATCTAATTTGGGTTTGTATCTCTTTAGTTTTCGTGATATTTTCACCATATTTATGATTCCTATTTGTGTTTTAGTGAGTTGACAACTTTTGTCTATATACCGATTCTGAGCATCTAGCTCTGTCCTTGCACGCAAGGGGAAGTCGATTTCTTTTTACAACATCATCAATCCCGTTTGATTATTATTACTTATTTCGTCTCATTTTATGTGACAACTAGCATCTTTTCTTTTTTTGTTCATTTTTTTTTTAAGAAAAAAGCTACCTACTATAATTAGAAATAATTTAACTTCAAAATTTTTCTTTTTACCCTTAATAAAATGATTTATAGTTACAACAATAACAATATGTAAGAATTATTTTAAACCCACCAATTTTTTTAAAAAAATCTTATTTTAAATACCGTATCAAATTAAATAATGTCACATAAAAAATATTATATTTTCTTTCCTCAATAGACAAAAAGAAACACTTTTATCAAAGACAACTTTTCCGTAGTACCAAATATCAAATTAAAGTAAATTTTGTTAGTGCCCTCTAATCCTAATATTTCGGCTTTCGTCACTTTTGAAAAATCAATTATTTTATTTTTACTTATTTTATTATTATTGTTTTTGGGGACAAGAAATGGACATTGGCCTACAAATGAAATGAATGTAAGCCCCCCTTTTTTTAGAGGGTTGAAAATTGAATAAAAAAAGTCATAATGTGGAAGTGGAAGGCACTACCCAAAAAGGTAGACAACACATTAAATTAATTTGTTTCACTTAAGTCTGTTAATCATTCATTAAGACAAGGTTTAAATTAATCAAATGTTGGTAATGATGGTGTAACTTTAATTGGGAGAATTTGAGTACAATTATTAGGGGGAAAAAAGGTTTTGTTCTCCACCATGGTTCTTAGGTTGCCGGGGAACCTAAAACAACATTAGTACTACTAATTAAATGTTGAATTGCCAATTAACCACACCATAATAAAGTAGTAATAATCACATTAAATAATCATAGTACTAATCTTTATAACAGACAGTAAAAAACATAACAAAGTAGGAATTTTCTTGTTCTATGCTTTGAAGACAACAATGCCAGTTGGCAAAAACACTTTGTTTCCATCAGTGTTATTTGACACTCTTTTCGTTGAAATTCTTTATTTTTTACGTTTTACCTAGGTAGAAAGTAGTGATATCATCGAGAGTAGTTACATTTATGAACTATTTAGATACATGATAAGGTGACGTAAATGTTCATGATTCACTGAAATTCAACCCTTTTATCACCTTAATTCGTCAATTAAGTGTAGACAAACGTTAGTCTATAGATATTAGAGCTGTTGAAGCACTAACACACTGCTGAATATGGCAGCAGCTGTTCCTCTAGCATGATAACAAGTTCTTTTCCTTTAGAATTTCGTCTCTCTTTTTTTTTTGTCATTTACATTGTTTGGAATTACCTACTAAGGGAAGCATAAGCTCTAATGGAGTTTGACACTTCATGTCTTGCTTTTTCTCCACTTGTATTAAGTCACAGCGTCAAAGCTTTTGGCACGATATGTTTCCACCAAAAGTTTGGTCACTCAGTCACACTCCACGCACAAAACAAAGCTATTCAAGTGGAGTTTGATAACAACTTAAGGTCCATGCACATAGCATATGTCAATTCTGGGTCCTAATATATGTTATCTTAGCAGTTCAATACTAATTGTTTCCATTCCGATCAATCCGTCGAGACGGTTAGCATCATAGTTCATTTACTAAGATGGGGTGGGGAAGTAGTTCTACTAAGCCACCTCACTAGATAATGTATGTTCTCTTTCACATTTTCTTCCCACACAATCTTTCTTCTGGTAAAAGAAATTTGTTCCGCAAATGGAACAAATTTTTCGCCATCAGCATTTGTTTCTTTTTTCGAATTTTGACATAGTAAATTGAGGTTGAGCAATTAGAAGATATCAGTTGCCTCTAGTATCAAGGATACTGTGGAAACGATTTCAACATTTCTGAACTGGAAAATCAATGGATACAGCAACATGTAAATCTATTAAAAAGAAGATGTTCAATTCCCATTGCTTTGATGACATGCCCTCCCCAAAGCAACCAAATATATTACGATCACAAGCATGATCCTTTTCTTTTTAGGAGAGGAAAAAAACTGTATCGTAACAGAGCATGAAAAAGGTAGCTTACATGCTTTCATGGATGCACAATCTGCTGCTACTGATGTGCAAAAATACCTACTGCCGGAAAACAACCCAGAAAGAGAAATGTGAAGATGCAAAACACAATGCCCTATATAAAATTTTAAAACAAGTGGGTTACCCCATGACCAGTATATGCAAAAGAAATGAATGAGATGTATGCAATTTGAAATAAAGAAAATGCAGCTGCTTTGACCAATGACTGACTGACAGACCCAAAGAAAAAAAATAGATGGGACAATATCAAAGAAGCTTTGGCTTAAAGTATCAGGACTACCAAAACTTTGACCTTATACATTCTGACCCTCAAAGCCCTTGGAGAAGACGGCAGCACAGGGATGATACGGGACACCTCTTCTTAGTAGATAGACCAACGGAAAACCCAACAAACCAGTAGCCTGATTAGTTCCTTTAGTAAGTTACAGCAGACCCCTTCGACCCCAATAAACATCACCAGCAAAGTCACATGCTGAATGGAAGGACTTTCAACTCTTGAGTAGTTACCCCCCCCCCCCCCCAAAACAAAACCTCGACCCATGGTGCTGGCGCATGAGTTAACGACAACAAGAGTAGATTTCTCCAATGTCAGATAACATCAATGACGAGACTCTTGAATGCAATCTCAGACCCCAACTGGACACAACCATATGCATGCATGGACTTACTAAAAAAAAAAGTATGTACCAAAACGGCCACCTCAAACTGAAATGGCACGAGTGATGGCCAACTTTGCCCACTCAGCAGATTCCTTAATCAAATGGTCATCTGATGACAAGCATTCATTCAAGAACTCTTTGCTTGATAATGATTGTTGAATCAATGAACCAGCATTACTGCCCAGAGTATCTGCTAGATCTCCTAGAACCCCAATAGCAGTTTTCATCACCACATCATCCCTACAATTCGAAAGAAAATGAGGAAGGAAATCAGCACAAAGATCACATTATGAAAAAGAGAAGATGTACAATGCAGAGGGAATCATGCAACACTTACATGTCTTTCTCCATGTAAATGCTATCCAGGAATTGCAGGATGTGAGGTGCATATGGGATCAGAAGCTGCGTTTTAGGGGAATTCTTGAAGCCCTGAAATATCCCTGAATAAGCCTCCAAGATTCCATTCCTCAGAAGATTTGTGTATTCTACCATCTCATCATCTGCACCAGATGTGTGGGCAGACAGCTCAGCAGCACTCTGGAGCATTGGCATGGCATACATCAAGTACTTTTCAAAATTCTCTCCTATTGCCAAAGCTATGTCACCAAGGCATGAAAATATTGGAGGCTTTACAGATCGATGCAGCTGGTTACTTGACAGGTCCTTGAGAAGCTGGGTCATTATACCATCACAGTAAGGTAGGATCTTATCTTCCAAAGCTCTGCATACATCACCAACAACACCAACCGTAACAGCACACACTTGGTACTCCTCGAAATTCTGAAGGCCCATTTCCAGGTACTTGTAAAATTCAGGCATGTACTTGGCAAAGTCGGGACCAGTTGCATAGGCTAGGGCTCCAATGGCAAGCATGGCTTCCTCATGCACCGTAGCATTTCTACATGCAAAAACCCTAAGAAAAAGGTTCATGATCTGATCTGCATACTGCATGAAAACAAACTTTGTTGGCTCTGAAGCCCCCAATTTCTGAATAATGACCTGTAAGCAACCACACAGAAGACCTTGCAACTCACTCTGCTTCTCTCTCTCGTCAGATGAAAGCTTCTGACCTTCGAGAGTCTGGTGCAGCTCCGTCATAATGATAGGAGCCAGCTGCAAAACCATTGGAGCTGTTTCATCCGTTGAACACCTAACTACTTCATTCAATGCCTCATATGCAGCAGTCCTGAGTCGCGACTCACCAGCATCTTCTCTGTGGGTAACTGTAAGAAGTGCTTGCACAATTTCCTGGAAAAAAGGTGTCAAGGGAGATGATGCACCCATATCCTCATAGCCTTGAGCAAGGAAATAGAGAGCACCACAGGATTTTTCAGCAACGTTAGGAGCATCTTTCATGGCCTGAAGTAGAACTGTGATTATCAGCTGGCAATTTGCAGGAGTAATAATGGGTGTCTCCACTGTAGAACCATGAAGAAACTCAAATATCCTTCCCAGAGTCCATGCAGTCGTATCCTTCACATGGCTATTGGGATCCTTTGTCAACGCAGTAAGCATGAAGTTCAAAGCAACATTAACAAGAGGTGTCAACTTGTCAGGAGAAGGACCTTCCAAAATAGAACCAAAGGCATATGTTGCAGCCTCTCTTTGTCTCCAATCAGGCTTTGAAATGTTCTCTTGGATGAATGGCATAACGAGTGGAACAATCTCATCCCCTACAGTCCGGGCCACCAGACCAAGGCAAGTGCCTCCAGCCATTGCAAGATTCCAAGCACCTTCATCCTGGTCCTGATCTTCTTCCTGTTTAAGAAGTGTCTCTAATAGCATAGGCACAAGAGCAGGGAGAGCCTGCTTGATGAAATAATAGCAGGGAACATCAGAATCTGCAGTGAAATCACCCCCAAAATCTTCTAAAATATCAATCTCCTCATCACAGATTGAGCTCCAAAATTCAATAGCTTGAAGAGCAACAGGCTCTACATCCTCTTTAACAGCCTTTGCTGTAACGTTAAAAATATCTTGGATGTATGGAGCCAATTTCTCGTAGTATGTTGATGAAATGGAGACTAAACATTCAAAAGCAGCTTGTCGAATTTTGACTTCTGGAGATTGAGTAGCCTCACATACAACTCTCATTATAAAGTCACGCTCCATGTCATTGTTGAAGTTTGCTTGAGCAAAACTAAGAGCATTATATAATGCTCGGGTAGCAGCAAGCCTCACATCATTGTTTCCTTCTTCAGCGTTCATACCCTGAACTACAGCTGTAAGGATTTTATTTACTTGATCTTGATCCACAACTTCGGGAGAAACTTCTTCACATAAATAACCCAGTGTCTCTAAAGTAGCTTGCTTGACATGAGCAGGGACCTGGTGAATATTTGAAAGGAGTGACCCAATCAACTCAGGCCACTGCTTCTGAGGAAGCTCAATGCCAGCAACCTTAGCAATGACTTGTGATGCGGTTGAATGAGCATCAGGCACAGGAGAAGAGAGCGTCTGTAATAAACATGTCTTTATCTGGGCCTTCACTGCCATATCAAGTGATAGCCATCTTTGCACAAGCTCAAATTTCCTATGCTGTTCCTTGGCATCCAAGGCATTTTTAAGTATTAAACCAGCCAACTTACGACTGTCAACTGGCTTCTCTTCATTAGCAAGCTCTCCAGATAGAGACAACAAGAAACCAGGAAGATTTTGCTCCTGAAACTGTTTTAGAGTTTCCTCGGAATGTTTCCGCACCGTTGAATCAACTGACTGTGCATTAAGAAGGATCTGGGTGACTTCCATTGCCATATTATATCTGCAAAAACATGAAAAGGTCCAACTTAGATTCCAAGGAACATCCAAATGAAGGCACCCGAAGTAATGCTACTACAAAATCATTAGCCAGAACAAAAGTAGATAAATTTTATTAAAAGAAAAAAAACAGAAATAAGCATAGCAAATGCCCACCGGAAAACCATGTTGCTAGATTAAAGAAGTCTTTCTTAAACGGGAATAAATACAATCTAGCCTCAGCAAGAAGTTCGATGGAACCAACCAGTAGAATCGAGTTAGGGATAAAAACATGGTAAATTATAACCAAATCGAATCTAGAATAAGTAACCATATACAGAAAATCAACAGATCAGATTTACACATTACATAATATACCAGCAAATAGATTTTTTATTTTCTGGATAAGACTGTACACCCCACCTTACCCAGACTCTGAGGGATTACACTACCAGACTATACATAGCTAAAATATAACAGGACTGGACCAAAATATTAACCGATCCAGCAACAAAACTAATGGCCAGCCTATTGCCCAATAAAAAAGGCAACATTTTTTTCTTTCGTTAGTTAAGAACACAATAAATCACAAAAAACAAATCCTTCAACGATCAACCGAAGACAATGAAAACTCACTAAGCATTGCCAAAAACAAGTATAAACCATCATAGAACCCTCAAAACCAAAATTACCTCTTTATCAGCATTTCACACTACATCAATACAGTCAAAACTTTACCCCAAAAAAAAAAAAAAAAAACTTCAAAACTCAATAAATCAGCAAAAGGAAATCCTTTAATAACCCACAGTTATCCTTGCTGACACCACCAAACTAACTATATTTACGCACAAACCAAACTAGGAAGAAAATTGAACAGTAATAATAAGGTCAAAAAAGTATTAAATTAAAGCAAAAACGCATAGATCGTAGTTCAAACATCAAACATTCATTGAAACACGATACTTAAGAAAAATAAAACATCTTTGAAACTAATAGATCAAACATCAAATTCAGTTGATAAAACGTAATCCAAAATCAAATTAGATAATATTTGAAAAATAAACAAAAAAAAAAGTTGATAAATAACCTGAAACTTGTGAAGATCGAACAAAGCAAAAGCGGCGCCCCCTGAAACCCTAACAGGGAGAGGAAAAAAAAGAAGCAGAAAGGGAGAAAGTGAAGAGAGAGAAAGAGAGACAGGGGGAGTTGAAGAGAGAGAGAGAGGAAGAAGAAAACGCGGATGTAAAAGCTGGAATTCAATTATGCAAAATCTAATATCTGTTTAAATTTTTAATATTAATATATCACTCTATCTGTTCCTATTTAGTTATCCACTTTATAAAAAGCACACATATTAAAATAATGATAATTAACAAGTTATAATTTTACCCTTATTAAATATGATTTTAAAAAAAATAAATTAAATTATTAAATTTTTAAAAATTTATCAAAATAAATAAATAAATACGAACATCTAAAAAAATATATAAATAAAAATAGAAGTATATTATTTCTGCTTCTATTTGATTGGGTTTGCGATCGGCTATAGCCGCGACTAGCCAGCCTACTTGAGCCCCATGTCATAAGCGTGATAATAGATTGATAACTGATTAGAATTATGTAATTTATAATATTAGATATATATAATGCGAGCTTCTTCAAAATTATAAAGTAAAAATCATATTAACAGTATATATAAATAATTTATTTTTTTAACTATTTATTAAATTTTTTGTGATGAAAAACATATCTTGTCTCTTTATAATACTGAATATGATGTATTAATACTGATGAAAGAAATTGTTGTATAATTTATATGATGTTTGATAGCTAGATAGAAAGTAAGTTATTTAAGTAGAAAATTAATATTACATTT
Organism: Solanum habrochaites; assembly: GCA_027704765.1. Classification (NCBI taxonomy): domain Eukaryota; kingdom Viridiplantae; phylum Streptophyta; class Magnoliopsida; order Solanales; family Solanaceae; genus Solanum; species Solanum habrochaites. Next base: position 53,963,382 of record JAKWJA010002491.1, read on the forward strand.
GATCGATAATTTAAAAAACTGTATAACTAATATATTTGTAAGAGTATAAGTTATGACGAAAAAAGGTGAAATAAATAATATATAAACAGTGAATCTTTGCATAAAAACAATACATAATTTTGTCATAATTAATTATTTCTATGCGGTTAATGCAAATATAACTTTAACCATTTAACCAACTATCAAATAATTTCATTACTTGATTTGACGTATTTAGTTTGTAAAATAACTATCAATGGTTAAAGATCTAATTTAATAGGATAAACATTTGACAAAAAATGTCGAAATCATCATAACCTTTAGCATAAGTTGGCTCTGTCACACAAATCTGTAAAAGGATTAGGAAATCAAATTAATAAAACAAAGTGAGATGTCCCACATGATTTTACATGTAACCAAATTTAATTTTGAATTTGAACCCCTTTGGGAAAGTTGCCTTACTGGCAAGATATGATTAATCACATGAAAATTGAAATTATTGGATACAATATCAAAAATGTCAGATTGCCAACTTGACAAAATGCAAGCTATATCTATAGTCATCTCAAGGTTAAAATGGAGTTTTTCTTGATTTCATTTGAACAAGGGAAAAAGGCCTATATACCTCCGAAATTTTGTTATTTAAAGTTGGATATTTCTTGTTATAAAAGTAGCTTATATATACATTTATCGTTATACAAATGACTTGTATATATTTATGTCATTACAAAATAAGTTTATATATGTCCTTCATCTAACGGAAGTGAAAAATTAGGTTTAAATTTATTTTTATGATATTTATTTTATTTTAAATCATGTAGGGATATATATGATCATTCTATTAAAGTTCAACGTATATTTTTTGTACATAAATCATATTTTGATTTCTTTGATTATCATTATTTGAGTTTCTTATTATTTTTTTCTTTCTTTCATTCTTTAGTGTAAAAAAAAATTAAAACTAATTTTCTTGCAGTTATATTGTAATTTAGTTTTGTATTTGTAAAAATAAAATTGGGGCATTTTAATAAATTTTACGAGAAAATTAAATGAACATAAATAAACTTGACCTTTAAATCATTGAAACAAAAAAAAAAGTTTTTAAAAATAAGTGTGATGAGAATTAAATTTGTATACCCCAATTTGGATTATATTTTTTAAAAATTATTTAATAAATTAAATTTATTATTATTTTCACGTCCATTAGAGAAAAGGGATATATACTGTTTGCAACAAATTTTCGTAAAGCGCTGAATTAATGAATTATTGTGAGTACAATGTTGTTGTTCTCTTGATTCTCTCTCCTAAGTTTCTCCGCGATTGAGGGCATTACCACATTTCTCTAATTGTTTGATGATGTAGACCTCCTTGAGATGTTGTCGATCTTTGGGACGTCAAAAAGTGTTTCGTAGTTGTAAGTCGATCTCCGGAAAAAACTCTGTTGATCACTCCTTCGAAGAGATGTGAGGTTGATGTTGTAGCTTTCTCCAATTTGTTGAATGCTTGTTGAAGAGTTTTCTTGATTCCCCAAGAATGTCATTTTTATCCCCCTATTTATAGTTGTAGGGGTGGACAAGGTTGCTTGTGATTGGTCAAAGGATGTCATTTTGGCACTTGACGCATTGTAATTTGTTCTTGCATTTGATTGGTATTACCATCTCATTTGGATATGTGGCGTCACCTTGTTGGTCTTGGATGCCTAGTCACTGTGACACGTGGCATAGGTTTGAGCTTCAAGGTGAAATAAACCCTGGATTTGAATTTAATAAAAATAGACTTAGAGCATGTTTGGTTCAGCTTAAAAGCTGGTCAAACTGACTTACAAGCTGGTTTTTGACTTATTTAGCTGTTTGGCAATACTCAAAATAACTTATTTTAAGTTAAAAAAACTTATTTTAAGCCAAAAGTTAAAAGCTGGGGTAGGGGTGCTTTTTTTTTTTTTTTAGCTTATAAGCTGTTTTAAGTTGACCACATTTTTATTTTTTTGCCCTTAATATTTTTATACAATCTCCAAATTACCCACATAACTCTAACATCTCTTTCTTCCATTTTTCCATTTTCACGTTTGGCATAGCAACTTCAGCACTTTTATCCAAACGCATAATTGCTTATTTTAAAAATAAGTTTCAGCACTTTCAAAAGTACTTTTTTAAAGCTGTTTTTATTAAGCCCATCCAAACGGGCTCTTATTCATTGGTCTAAAACCCAAATTAACTATTCAGCCCAAATGAACTGGTTTTAATTTAGCGTTTGAATTCAAAATAACTTATTTTATTTAAAAAAATTATTTTAACCAATAAAGTAAATGAGTGCTTTCATAACATAAATGATCACATCTAAATATACAATCTTAAGGATTATATCTAAATCTAATTTCATATCAATGATTTAATCCAAACGATAATTATTTTAAATAGTTTCAGCACTTTGTACTTTTTTAAATGTTATTAACCCATCTCTATTATAAAATTAACTATTCAGCCCATGTTGGATTTAATTCAAAGTTATTGATCCATATAATTTTTATGTTAACAATAACTAGCTATTGAGTCAATTTCACCCCAAAATATATAACTCTAAATAGTAAAATTTAAGGACTATCAATCTAAATTGACATATCAATGAATTAATAGGATGAATACAATAAGGTTCAACAATCTATAAACTCTATAATAAATATGTTAGATCTAATATATATATATATATAATTTTTATATATGATATTATATATATATATATATATATATATATATATATATATATATATATATATATATATATAAATCAGATGCAAATAATTAAGAATAACAATAAATTAGCATGATTTTGGAGTTTTCCTTGATGAAGGCCATTCCAGAGGAGCTTCAAGCGTGAAGAACACTACAAGACTTTTGCTTAATATATAGGTATGTGACAATTGTTAAACTCAAACTTGGATGTCCAAAAATATGAAGATCAAATACCTTTTATAGGGGTGAATGCCAAGATTTTGATAATCAAGAATTATTTTCCTTTTAAATTACATTAAATGAATAATCAAATAACATTTAATTATAAGATAGTATTACCTTCGTGCACTTTTAATTGTCATAGTTTTCTTTTTTAGAGACAAACGATAAAAATTTTGTTATGAATCAAGTCCAGCCCAATGTGGATACTAGGGTCATGAAAGTAGTTATAGGCTGACAAGAGTTATTGGACCGATAACAAGCAATAGGGTCAAGTTAATTTGGAATCCTCGTTGAGAAGTGGGCGTGGGATCATTCCATTAAAAAGTGGTATGTGATTTGAAGATTCTGCAAATTGTTAAAGAAAGAGTGATTTCTCTCAATCTCTGTTCTTAGTCTAAGCTTCTCATCCTCTTCTATATATCTCTGTAATTTCAGATCGCCTTCCCCTTTGATTATATTTTGAGTTTCGTTTTAAGGATCGCTAGTGGCTACTTGCTTGTTGTTTCCATTTCTGAATTGTATTTTGTATTGTCAACGATTATAATAGATATCCTTGTTGTGTGGTAACTTGAGTTGTTATAAACTTTGATTAAATATTTTATGATGTATTTTTTATATGCAAAAAAAGTAAAATTTATAGTACTTTTCATATAATTTTTGAATATCCTGATTTTTGTTTAATATATCTAATTAACGTGATCTAATTTAATTTTAGAAAATAGTCAAATATTTCTATTTGCATAAATCAATCAAAATGGTAAGTATATAAAAATAAATGAAAATAACCTATATATAATAAGAAATAAAAACAACACATGTTGACAGGAAACAAAAAAAGTTTTCAATTAAAAAAATTAAAAGAAATAAAAATGGTCTAAATATAATAAATAAATAAATAAACTTATATATAGGACAACAATTTTTTCAATTAAAAATAATAAAATAAATTAACAGGGTAAATATGTAATTTATCACTTTAATACATATATAACTAATACCCCACATAACTTATTTCACTTTCTACCAGCATAACTTTTTAATTAGATTCTCGTTATGTTAGTATTAATTATGTAGTATTACAAAAATGCAACCAAACATGATATAAGTTATATTGACTTTTCTACCTAAACAAAAATTTCTATCGAACATAGTATAACTTAATATATTGTTTTATACATGAATAAAATATAAGTTATACCGTAACCAAACGGCCCTAAGTGATTACAAGAATAAAGATTTATAGGTTACACAAATTACAAGGATAAAAATAGAATGATGGGTGAGATAAAGAATTGGTAGTTATATAAGTTATTAACAACTAATGATCACTTTTCTTTCATAATTGATGAGAGTAAAAAGGTACAAATATAATGTCAACCAATAACGTAAAATGATATTTTCTCCGTCCGATTTTATTTGTCATGATTTCTATTTTTAGAGTTAAACTATAAAATTTTAACTAACATTTTAAGATGTATTTTTCATCATATTAATATGCAAAATATTGTAATTTATAGTACATTCATATAGTTTAGAATATCTATTTTTTTGTTTAAAATATCAAATTAATGTGATCTAATTTACCTTTGAAAATTAGTCAAATTGATTTTTGATAAGCGCAACATGACAAACAATCCAGATGAAGAGAGTACATAATATGACATCTGATATATTTTACTATTATTAAAATATCACACTAATATAATTCACACAACTTTTTTTGATAGAGATAAGCCTCACTCTAATCGATCAAAAACTTTGGATAACAAACAAAATTTTGGATCGATCACTTAGGCTTAGAGTTCAAATTTCTTTATGAACCCTCCTTTTCGAGTATACGGACTCATTTCTTTGCGATTCCTTAAAGTAGACTTCCATATAAAAATTCCTTCACAATTGTCAAAACAACTAAATAATTGGTATAATTTTGTGATAAAATTAAGTAATTAATTTTTTTTTGCAAACTAAGTTTGTCACTATAAAATTTATGTCATATCATAGAAAATAATAATATATACTAATTATTTTGAAATTCGAAATTCAACTATTGTGTTTAGTTATGCAAAGCATCAACACATTGCCTAATACAAACACAATCAACAAAGAGCACATGAATCCTACTTAGCTAGACTTAGTAAGGGAGTGAAACTCCGATCTAATCTTACTCGTGCGAGGACAGTTCTCTGAATAGAGTCTATTGCATCCCACAATAATCGACGGGCAGCCCTCGTACATTTAGCATAAATCGCTGAAAACTCGAAAGTCTGTCCACTCTGAATCATTTTATAAATCAAAATCTAGTGAGATTTGAACACATGAAGTAGACAACTTTCATGGAAACAAACGAGGCCTTAGATATCTTCAAGGCATTCAAAAATTACTGGGTTATAACACCTCTGTTAAATGTATTCAAAATATATTATTTAATCACTTTGTGTATTATTTTTTACTTATATACACAATATTATTTTCCGACGAATGGTGTCCAATTGAACACCTGATTATAACATAGCTACGCCACTGACGTTAGTAATATAAATATTAAACACAACCATATCAACAATTGTAGGATTCAAGATACTCATATGTATCATTGGACGCCACTAAAATAATTTTTGGCTATGAAAATTAGAAGACAATTAAGGTAATCATAAAAATTAAATCCTAGTATAATTGAGGAAAAAGATAATCAGAAGGAAATGTGATATTATAACACAAAAAGGAGACAAAGATATAATAGACTCACTCAAAACTTCAATATTATAAATATGAATCTTTCGTTCTCTTAATATATGAATACGTCAAACGAAATACTAAGCAAATATCTTTATTAATATGTCTCTATAAATAATTTGTTCCCTACAAAAATATATAATTATAATTTTCAAATACCCCTTTTTTTAAATTTTACAATTTTTATGTTCGATTACAAGTCAAGAAACCATGCTATTAAGTATCGTTCAATTATTATATTTTATTATCGAATATCTCTAAGGAGAAAAAGAGTTAAAAAGTATAAGTGAACGTTCTAGCAACCTCCTGAATACGTGGAAGTTCTTAGGTGTGAAGCGGTTCATAGTCTACTAAATACACCTCCATTTATCACCATTCATCACCCATTAAATTAGTGAATCTAACGGTTCAGAACTATCCACCTATTAAAACAAAGCTGATTGGCTCCTACCATGTCTTCCTCAATTCTGATTGGTCCACGTCACTAAACGTGACATGCACAAAAACAATCAGCTCCGAATACGTGCAAAATGACATGGCATAAATTCATTGGCTGTAGAATCGACTAGTCTTATATCTGATTGGTCCACGTCATCGTGAGTGACATTGTTCGTCAAAATTCAAAAAAAGAAGACCAACCTTCTTTATATAACAGAGGAGGAGACTCGCAACTATATAAAGCAGCCGCAGGGCATCATTTGTTGATCGGAAAATAGATAAACTACCTTTATCAGTCATCGGAGAAGAGAAACAAAGAAGAGATTGTTCGTTTGGATCTACGAGCTATGGCTACTGCGTTGACGAGACGCGCATCCTCGATCGTTTTCACAATCGTCCTATTAGGTAAGCATTGGTATCCTTTATCTATAGCTGCTTCGTTTCTGTGTATTGAGATTTGAGCTAGTTAAGTTTTTTTCAACAGAATTTCTGTGTAGATTAGGAGAATTGAACCGAGTGAATGCAACAAATGAACAATGACTAACTGCTAATTTGATGTGTATTACTTTTGATGTGTTAGTTGTGTTATGGCTATGTATATGTTTTAGTATCAGATCTGCTACTTTGTTTTTTCAATAGAGTTGCTGTATATTATTATATGCATGTAATTTTTTTGAGAGATTATGCAATGAGGAGAAGTGAACAGAGAGATGTAACAAAGCAACAAGGATTAACTGGAAGGATTAACTGGAAGGTGTATGTGTATTACTTCTTGATGTGTTAGTTGTAGTTAGTTTTGATATGACTATGTATGTGTATCAGTTCTCAGATCTGCTACTTAGTTTTTCAAAGGTATTGTTGTGTATTATTTGCATGTTTTGTTTTGAGAGATTATGCAATGAGTAGAATAGAATTGAATTGAACTCGATGTGTGTTAACTGTAGTTTGTTTTGTTATGAGTGTATAAGTTCTCAGATCTGCTACCAGTTGGGTTATTTTATGTGTATTTGTTTCGACAAAACCATCCAGATTTTCGGTTATTTTCTACTTTTGCGGCCATTATGATCGTTGACATAGTTGTTTTTGTTAAAAACTGTTATTGTGTAGATACAAAGGGTAACTTGAACAATGTTATTTGTACAAGCATTGTTCTTCTTTTGCTTCTCTTAATTAATGATGATAAATCTTCAACAATACTTGAAATATTTATTCATCCCGAGTTCTCTAGCCAGCTACATTTTTGTGTTAACAAGTGCTTTAATACTAAATTTCCGTAGAGAAAGAAAGAATAGATGATGGTAGCATCTGCGTTAAGAATAACATTTATTGAACTAGTTAAACAAGTAATAACATCCAAATTGCTCCCAACAATGTCTGGGAAGTTTTTTGATTTCTACAAATTCTTTTCCTTCCCCATGAAATTTTATCACTTATACTTCGCACTAATTGGGTTGTTTGGTTTGTCAACAGGGAGCTTGTTCGCATTCTCTATAGCTAAAGAAGAAGCTACCAAGTTAGGAACCGTTATCGGTATAGATCTTGGAACAACTTATTCTTGTGTTGGAGTTTACAAGAATGGACATGTTGAGATCATAGCAAATGACCAAGGTAATCGTATCACCCCTTCATGGGTAGCCTTCACTGATGGTGAGAGACTGATCGGTGAAGCAGCTAAAAATCAAGCAGCTGTTAATCCAGAGAGGACCGTCTTTGACGTCAAAAGACTTATCGGGAGAAAGTAAGGCACTGTTCTTTATTTTGTAGTGTGAGTCTATTTGATATAATCATGATAATGACGGTTTATATCTTTGACAGGTTTGAAGACAAAGAAGTACAAAGGGACATGAAACTTGTTCCCTATAAGATTGTTAACAAGGATGGGAAACCATATATCCAAGTTAAAATCAAAGATGGGGAGACCAAGGTCTTCAGTCCTGAGGAGATCAGTGCTATGATTCTGGTCAAGATGAAAGAAACCGCAGAAGCTTTCCTTGGAAAGACAATCAAGGATGCAGTTGTCACTGTTCCAGGTATCATCAAACATCCCCCGTTTCAGATAGATAATATCTGTTTCCAAACTTTTGAGTCATGCAATTGCTGAGCATATATGTTATCTCTTTTGAAAATGCAGCATACTTCAATGATGCCCAGAGGCAGGCCACTAAGGATGCCGGTGTCATTGCTGGTTTGAACGTGGCAAGAATCATTAATGAACCAACTGCAGCTGCCATTGCCTATGGATTAGATAAGAAAGGTGGTGAAAAGAACATCCTTGTCTTTGACCTTGGTGGTGGTACATTTGATGTTAGTATCCTTACTATTGACAATGGTGTTTTTGAGGTTCTTGCCACAAATGGAGACACTCACCTAGGAGGTAATAATGAAGTTCAAAGTATTAAAAAGAATTAATAACTTTCATGTTACCATCAGTCTTGTTCACAAGTTGTCTGTTGTTTCTCACAGGTGAAGATTTTGACCAGAGGGTTATGGAGTATTTCATTAAATTGATAAAGAAGAAGCATGGTAAGGACATTAGCAAGGATAACAAGGCTTTAGGTAAGCTCAGGAGAGAAGCTGAGCGTGCCAAGAGAGCCCTGAGCAGTCAGCATCAAGTCAGGGTAGAGATTGAGTCTCTCTTTGATGGTGTGGATTTCTCTGAACCACTAACCCGGGCTCGTTTTGAGGAGCTGAACAATGATTTGTTCCGTAAGACAATGACTCCTGTCAAGAAGGCTATGGAGGATGCTGGTCTGGCAAAGAACCAGATTGACGAGATTGTCTTGGTTGGTGGAAGTACCAGGATTCCAAAAGTTCAACAGCTTTTGAAAGATTATTTTGATGGCAAGGAGCCTAGCAAAGGTGTCAACCCCGATGAAGCAGTTGCTTATGGTGCAGCTGTACAAGGAGGTATCTTGAGTGGAGAAGGAGGTGATGAAACCAAAGGTAATGCTTCTTCCATACTTATTTTAGTCCTTTGATACTGGAATTTTCCTAGGCAAAACTAAAATTTTCTTCTGAATTTTGACCAGATATTCTTCTCTTGGATGTTGCTCCACTGACTCTTGGTATTGAAACTGTTGGAGGAGTGATGACAAAGTTGATCCCAAGAAACACTGTCATTCCTACTAAGAAGTCTCAAGTCTTCACCACTTACCAGGACCAGCAGACAACCGTCACAATTTCGGTATGTACTCAACACGATTTTCCTAATTTGCTGAATGTGTTGTGCAAAACTGAATGAGATTTTTATGGATCTTGTGACTTGAAATTTTCATCTCCAGGTCTTTGAAGGTGAACGCAGTATGGTAAAGGACTGTAGACTACTGGGGAAGTTTGATTTGACAGGAATACCTCCAGCACCAAGGTACTTATCCTCTACTAGTTTTGATAGAGAGCAAGTATTTTCCTAATTTGCTTGACTAATAATAATTTTTTTTAAAACAGAGGAACACCTCAAATCGAAGTAACTTTTGAGGTTGATGCCAATGGTATCCTAAACGTGAAAGCTGAGGATAAAGCCTCTGGAAAGTCGGAAAAGATTACCATCACGAATGACAAGGGTCGTTTGAGTCAAGAAGAGATTGAACGTATGGTGAAGGAGGCTGAGGAGTTTGCCGAGGAGGACAAGAAGGTGAAAGAAAGAGTTGATGCCCGAAACAGCCTGGAGACATACGTTTACAACATGAGGAACCAAATCAACGATAAGGACAAACTTGCAGACAAGTTAGAGTCTGATGAGAAGGAGAAGATTGAAACCGCCACAAAAGAAGCACTTGAATGGTTGGACGACAACCAGAGTGCTGAAAAGGAGGATTATGAAGAGAAGCTGAAAGAAGTTGAGGCAGTGTGCAACCCAATTATCACGGCTGTGTATCAGAGGTCTGGTGGAGCACCAGGAGGTGCCAGTGAGGATTCCAGCGAGGATGATGATTCACATGATGAGCTGTAATTCAATTTGTAGGCTTAATAGTTTTCTCTTGTTTCTCAAATAGATATAGATACTCTTTTTTCTTTTGGTTGTTATGATTTCATTTCTTATGTAATTTCGCCGTACGAAGGGGTGGAACGTAGAACAAGTTGGGAAGAAATCGTGAGTGAAGGACGTAATGTTGTCTCTCTGGTTTCTTTCCTCTTGTTCATTTTTTTCGTACACCTGTATAGAAACGTGATCTTATTCAGAATTTATATTTCTTATATCCATTGTGTCTTCTAATTTTTATTATTCCTAATTGCTTTTTAGTATATTAAAACGCTTCTCTCTATCTAAAATAAAATCAATTTCTTAATTTACCCCACAACTAAGGAGCTCCTGTGTCAAAAACAAAACACCTTGCTCGACATTGGTAACGGAATTCTAAAGGATTGAGAACCAGAGTTACTATACAAGAGTTGTATTTTCTACCCCTTTTACCTAGTCACATGTATATTTTCATTAGAAAAAGTTACACCGACTGTTGTATAATTTTTAAATATCTATTTCTCTTTGTTCAAAAATATCAAATTACCTCTTCAAGAATTAAGTAAGAACGAAGGATGATGAGTATTGACGGAAATGTAGATTTTCTGCGGTAATCATCTGCACATGACGAATAATGAATTGGCAGAGCGCTGGAGGTCGTGATCATGAGATGTTTTACATGTAAACAAATATTTAAAACAGAAAAAGATAATAATGTAATTGATAATATTTGAACTTCCAATTTTTAGAAACAATGTTACCCTGACATTAAGAAGGGTAAGCAACCAATGTAGTAAAAACCTCAAAAGCAAAACAATTGACCCAGTCATTCCTTTCTTCAAGTGGCAATCTTATTGCTCCATGCTCTGTTTTCAAGTGACAGCACAGAAGCTACAAAAGATAGCATGCTTTACTAAAATCTAGAAGAGAAAATCCATTCGATAAATAGGTAGCTACATAAGCATGTACAGCAGTAACATGATCGATCAGTAGAAAAGGAGGAAAAAAGACAAAGTATGCTGTACGTTAGTTGTGGACAGTGGCCTGCTGCAACCAAGGCCAGTGCAACTCACAGACATCACGAGGGCAGTCACCTTCATTATCCTTGATCTCTACGTCAGCACCATGCTTTACGAGAAACTCAGCAATATCTGCCCTTTCACAAACAGCAGCATAATGCAGTGCCGTTTGGCCCTCGAGGTCCTTCAATGATCAAAATAACAAGAATTTGTAATTCAATGCTTATAACTAAGTTCTACAAAATCTAACCTTCAGTTAGGAATTTTCAGACTCATAAAGCTCTAGTATAATATTTCCCAAGGTACAGAACCTTTGGGAAACAAACTTTGGAAGAAAACCACTTCGATTTAGCTCTCTATGATAGTTCCACTAGCCAAGAATTACATCATGTAAACCCATTTAAATTATCTTTCCTCTCTCTCTGCAAATCTTGCATCTATGTTGCTCTTTGCCTCTCTTTAAATTCCAATGATGACAAATTCTCAAAAACACTACATTTAAGAGAGTTAGGGGAAGAAAGAAAAAGAGGAGAGGGTACAAGAAAATTACAGCTACATCAAGTAAGGATACGACTCTTAAGATTTCAAATGAAACAAATCATGCAAAAAAATACAAGCCCCACAAAGCATATATATAACAAATCACAGAACCGAAACAAGATTAGGGGTTCGGCATAATGATGCAAAATTATATGCACCTTGGCTGCATTGAAAACTATATGTACCTTGGCATTTACATCCGCATTCCTGCTTAAAAGCAATTTAGTGATGTTGAGATGACCACGATCGACAGCCCAGTGTAAGGGGGCACGGCCCTCACTGTCTGGAGATCATTTCAAGAAACAATTTTTAATCAGGAAGAACCTCAAACAAATGGAAAGACAAAATAATCTGCAATACAAGTTCCTGGTAAACATCATTCAAACTCCAAGATTTTGAGTCACCTCACCCACCCTAAACATTCTCTCAGTTCTCCACACTACTAATTTTTTCTTCTTGGTATTAATGCAAGAGAATTATCTTGTTTCAAAGAAGACCCACCCATCCTCAGAATCGGTTATCAATTAAAAACCATAAGCAATGCACTTAATAGTGAATCAAAATTATCAACATTAAAGTACCATAAGTAGACTTCAAAAGAACTTATGTATCACATTGCGAACCAACCTTTCACATCCACAGGAACGCCACTCTTAATGCACTTAAGCAAGTTCTCGTCATCCCCTTCTCGTGCAAAGGCATGTATCTCATCCAATTTTCTGCAAAGAAAATAGTTAGCATGTGATTTATAAGATTTCTTCTTCCCTAAGTATTATAAATATTACTAAATACACACATATAGATAAAAGACAAATAAACAAAGAAGGTTTGCCTCTAAGTGCAGGAAAAAAAATTAAGATTGGAAGACAAATAAACTCTATAAACAAACAATAATATCAGAATGAAACTCCAAAGAATGTTTCTGCCTTTTGATGCCAAGAAAAACTAAATTCACAGTTTGTTGCGAATATAGTCCTGGAATAGAAGAAAGGGTGACAACAAATAAAAGAACTACACCATACCCAGTACCCATTTTGACAGAAGGCCAAAAGAACGATGCCTTCGTTAAAGTTAAAACTGTCGAGCCAACTGGTGAAAGGTCTTCAGGGTTAGAACTCATAATGAAGTTCAACTGATTCAAGCGAAGCTGGAAATTTGCTTCGACAGTTGTAATTTTAGGTAGAAATTTCAACTATAACTGGAGAAGGTAGGACATAAAAAATAAACAAAACCATGACATACTAATATACAACCATTTAATTCTAATTTTGTTTTCTTCTCCTTTACTGGTTTGGCAGTACTCCATATGCTTACTAGAAGAAGATGAGTAGCTTAGTCTTTGTTAGGAGCAAATTTGAATCCAAGGTATTAAAACAAAATCAGACTGCAAAGTTTAAGTTCAAACAAGTTAAAGAACCTTACAACTCATTTTCGGAATCCTCCTCACTGATGAAGGTACTGAAAACTGGTCCCATTGGCCCTCTAGTATCTGCATTATGTGCACCACTACTTTCTTCACCCTTCTTTTTCTATTTGAGCATGTCAAGGAGGCCAAACAGAAATAAGAAGACATCAGGCAGAAGAAAAAGAAGTAGAATATTTTTTTAGAAAATAGAACAGGAAAACAAAGACATGAATGCTTGCTATTAATAACAAAGATGCATGTCTTACATTTGCAGACCCATCAAGCCAGGAAGGAAATAACTCGGTCACGATATCAAGATACTTCTCCATGGCTTCTTCAGGAGGCATGGCACCCAATTTCTGCCATGCTTGCCTAATACATGATGAAAGCAAATCTTAGCATCAGTCAGTTAGAGAGACCAACCAAATATACTACTGACAGCATAGAAAACATTTGATCTATAAAAAAAACATGGAAAACAGGTTGAGAGGATTTTGCTTCTATGACCTTACTCTTTTCACCATTAAAGGATTTGAGAAAAGATACCAGCCTAGTATATGTTATATTTCAAACAGGATTACAATTGAAGGGGAGATCCACACATCCAAGAAGGTTAAGAGGATATCAAATACTCATTTGAAGTGATGAGCTATATGAAAAGTTACCGCCAGTATGTTTTAGAAAAAAAATATTTCTCATGCCAGATCGCGTCATTGAGATCTGAGAAAATGCCGTTCTCAAGCCTTGGAGGATTTCCTTTTCTAGAAGATAACTATAGCGGAATCATGCCATGAAGATGCCACAAGCAACTTTATTTGAAACAAGCTAGAAATGATAACAACTTGTATCTCCAAGCAAGGTTACAGAGAAGTCTTTTTGGGAACTTCCACTTACCTCATCCCTTACATCCTATTATTTAACATAACTAGCACTAAACTTTTGTAAATAAATTTCATGAGCATCGCTATTCTTCCACCTTCCACTAAGGAAACAATAGCATTTAGTTGTTTATCCAAATAAGTCTTAGCACAATATGATTCACTATAGGTCATATTGAATTACATCGCTATTCTTCCACCTTCCACTAAGGAAACAATAGCATTTAGTTGTTTATCCAAATAAGTCTTAGCACAATATGATTCACTATAGGTCAAAGTTACTTAGGACATTGCAAAGTGTATCCTCTTGCACCGGTAATTAAGCATCAGCATCTAGTCTTAGTACTCCTATCAAGGTATAATTCTGTTTAACAAAAAACTCAAAACTACTTAATTCACTAAAACATGTATCATAAAAGTTCACCATTTGAGATACTTTTCCTTCCTTATGCTGCTAACAAGGACATGTAACATGATATCTTATACAGATCCAATAGTGCTTGCTCTCTGTTTCTAAAGCAGAGTATCAGATTCATCAACAAAATATGTCAAACTATCTAGTCATAAAGCAAGCAAATGAAAATCTAAGCTGAGACAACAAAAACAATAAGAGGAGGATTGTGGAGAGCATTACCATTTGGCACGAGCAGTCATTTTGAGAGCCGATGGCTGTGGAGCAGTGCAAGGTCCCTCAGTCGCAATCTTATAAAGCCCATAGAGCTGCAGTTGAACCTCATTTGATACCTTATGCGACCGATCAGCTGCCGTAGCAGCCACAAACGCTGTCGCAGCACTAAACGCCTCATCCAACTCAGTACTTTCTACACCTTCCCAATCATCATCGCTATCTTCACCACCACTCACCGAACTCCCTTTCAAACCGCCGTCGTTCCTCTGAATCAACGGCTCAGTATCTTCTGAAACCCCGATAGTATCAGCTTCCTCCGGTGATGTTTTCTCTTCAGCCTCGGAAGAATCCGCGCGCGTAATCCGGAGATTTTCATCACGGAAAGCGAAGATGATAGAGAAAAGCTTGGCGAGAAGGAAAGAGAAAATGAGACCGAAGATTATCGACTGTAGATACTGCTGCCAATCGGCCATGATTATTGAATTAGAAACCCTAGATCGTCGGAAATATATATGAGCAAAAACTGAAAGAAGAAAAAGGAGGGCAGGGATAGTTAAGCTTGACAGTAGCGAAAAAGAGAAAATGAAATTGTTGGCAGTTGTTATCGGGATCGTTATATTATAAGTACACTACGTATTTATTATACGTACGCGATACACTTTGTTTTTCGACTTCATATTAAATTGCGATACACGTAAATTTGATTTATCAATTAAAATTGTGTATTGTAACAAATGTTTGTAAATTTTGTGGTCACATGAGAGAAGAATATTAAAATGTATTTAGTCATATATATAAAAGATTTGTAATTAGGTTAATTTTAATTTTACAAGGTACAAGTATATAATGATGTGTTGGTGTATGTACTGTTGGACATTTCAATTGCTCTGTCGCAACAGTTTTGGGCGTGCTGTTGTTGAGTCCGCCATGGACTTTTTCACTTTAGAGTTAAGCCCATGATTCATTTCTTTTAAGGCTTCGAGCTAGCTTGATAGTAAACATTCATAGGCATACATCGTATGAGCTCGAACAGTGTTGGAAAGAAAGCACGGACTTTCATATTGGATTTGTCTGCGTTGGAAACTATTTCCATTTGAAGAGCCCATCAACACAGATAGAAACGCAATCCACATTACTTAATTGATGTTCCTGCTTCCTTACCTGTCTCTGATTTCGAAAGACGCAATGTCTTCCCCATTGGGTGCCGGCATGGGCCTGCAAGCCGAAGTCAATTTCAAAAACACATCAAGCACACCAGCAGAAGCAGTAACAAATTGGTTCTGCTATGATCAGTATTGGCAGCAGCATTAGCAACCCTTGGATGTAAGATTCCTATGTCATAGACTGGCGTCAAATCAGGTTTGAACAGCCCAAAATTTCTCTCACATGTTGGCCCTGGCTTTAAGTCCTCGTTGAAGAGCGCAAAAATGTAGGTTTCAAATGTCCTGTTGGGCATTAGAGGTGTCCCAATTCCAGACATCACGTGTTGTATGAGCTTTCTGTTGTATTCCGCTGCAATTCCAGCGTCTACTCCTGCTTGCCCTGGATCTCCTCTTGATGGCCATCCAGTTTCAGCTATGACAATCTCAATGTCTTCGAAATCCAGGAGCTTCAGGGCTGAAAAAACTGCATCTAATTGTGCATCCAACATGTTTGTGTAGGTGAGTTGTGTGGTCTCGTCGAAGACCCCTGAATTTGGCCTAAAGAGTGCATAATCAAGTGTGTTATCAGAAGAATCAAAAAATGGATATGGGTTTACCATGAATGGTGAATTAGTAGCTCTAAGGAAATCAAGCAATGGCTTGAGAACATGGATGTCATATCCTGGTCTAAATTTCCCAGTAGAAGGCGGGCTTGAATTTGAGAGTATACCTAGGAAATGTGGAGTAGAAATTTGGATGTGACGATCCAAAGACTTTTCAACAAGGGCAGCATGGAGGGTTTCCATAGCAGGGACTAGGCTCACAATAAGTAACTTGTTGGCAGTTGAAATTACTTCGTTGCCAACAAGTATTCTCACTATGTTGGTGGCAGGGACGTAAGGCAGGACGTTAGTTTCCACCCATTGCTGGGCAAAACTCAACATGGTAAGCTGCGGAATTAGATCATTGGGGACATTAACAGTCACTGAAATGCCAGTGTTAGCAAATGCTTTCAAGATTTCTGGGTTGGCGTCAAAGAGCCTCACACGACGGATAAAGGTGGATTCACGGAGGAAGCTAGCAACTTGGACTGGGGGAGGGAGGTTGTCAGCAACTGTACCATAATTGACACCAATTGTTCCTTCAACTCCTATTACCAAAAAGGAAGTTCCAATTATATCCACTGACAGTGTATATAAAACACGCGCTGTGAATATAAAGCAATCACTTGCTTACCTTGAAGGAAAATTGGTGCAAGAAGAACAAGCAATGCACCGAGCAGATGAGCCAGGGGTGTGTTGAAAACCTTATCCATTGCTCGGCTTGGTCGTCACAGGTTGCTGCAACTTTTTTTTATGTCTGCATGTCAGCAGCTTGGGTGAAGAAAGGCACCTGTTTGGGATGCTTTCCTTCAAAAATGGGCGTTCCAGATGAAGTTCTGGAGTGTCAAATTAGGCAAGGAATATTCATATGGGCCACCTCCTATTGGATGAGAATCTTTTCTTTTTATGCTTTCGTCAATGTGGGATTGAGATATACCTATTGCGAAACAGTAAGGAATATACTTTTGAAGTTGGAAAAATGGCTTTATATACTATTAAAGTTTGGATTAACTTTCCCTAAAGAAATAAGGGAAAATTTTGAGAAAAAGAAATGCTCCAACGGGGTAACTTTAGGCACTTTACCATCGACAAGAAGTTCCACGGAGGGTAAGCCCCCCTCACTTCCAACGTGAAGGTTATGAGGTCGAGTCACCAAGGGAGCAAAAAGGTGGGAGATCCTGGGGAACGGGTAAAAAAACAAAAACAAACAAAAAAGTACTTCACTATCTCCCTCAACTGCGTAACTTTCAAGTACTTCGCCATCTCCAATTGTTAAGAGTTCCAATTTAGGAGGGGTAACAGTTTCTAACAGAGAACAACAATACTCATATATACTACCAATTCGCTTAAAATATCCTGTCAGTAACTTCCAAAGTATAGCTAGGCCTTTTGCCGTTAGACAGGTCTCCCATAATATCCCACTGTTCAAGTCCCCAGTTGCCTGATGCATATTTCTTGTCCGCGACAACAAATCATAAATGGAGCAAATTACAGAATGATTTGTTTCTAGAAAACCAAACATAAGTTCATCAGTTGAAAATTGATGCTTAATTAGACTATCAGGTATAAACAATGTAAGTTACAAGAAGAGTTGAATCTTAGTTGACATAACCAGGATAACTCACTCGCTCACTTTGCTATACCAAAATGACAAATATACAAGTAGTAGCTCACATTCAAGTATTCCACGGAGCATGGAAGATGAATCAAGTCCGAAAAAACTGGACAATAGCATAAGGTTATCGACATCCCAAGTTAACTCTTCCTTCTTCGTCAATAGTTTTATTCGTGCATATCTTCTGTAGATCAATGTAGCCAATGATTGTATCCTCAAAATCTGCACCATCAAGTTGTGCATTATTGAAGGTAGATCCAGATAGTACAGTGTTCTTAAATGAAGCTCCCTGGAGGTTGGCTTTCTCAAAGTTCACCCGATCGAGAACAGCATTCGAAAAGTCTGTCCCTGTATTCAAAACAACACATACACACATAGCTTAAGTCATTCTTTAGCCCTTCCCAGCGAGACATTATAGTGGTTGTTGCAAATTTACCCATGGCTACTGGCGAAAATCAGAGAAAGCCTCGTGGGTCAATACTACCATGATTTTCTAGAACATGTTTACTCCAAATATAAACACTTCAGATTCAATTGGTTTTGTTTCAGCGAAGAGAAGAACAAGAAAGCTAGAAAGAAAAAAAAAGCAGTACTTAATCTACCAAAACATGCACTCTCCTATAAAGATGCTTTAGCTTAACTTAAATTCAGACACACAACATCCATCCGATATGCAAGTAGTTTTGATGAGAAAAGAGTCATTAGTATTAGTCAATTGGCGAGGCAATAATAAGATAACAGGTGCTTAATCTCAATTTGTATTTTATCTTTCTCTAAAGAACTGAGTAGTTGAAAAGTACTCTATCAATGTGCAAATTTCTACACAATTCCTACTGTTTCAACCGGCCTTGACATTAGAGGCAAATTACAAATTAAAGGACAATGTATCTGTTATATAATCAGGTTAAGGACCTCATTATAAATATCATGAAATACTAATTTACCAGTACCATGGGCATGAATATTTGGATATATATGTCTTATAATAATTCAATCAGCTGCACTCAATATTTCCCTTATTTCTTGCATTTCTTTTAGTTTTAGCCTTTTGCTTCTTCAGTCGCCTTAAAAACACAGGGACGGAATATCTTCTGCAAAAGTGTAAAGTGAACTTACCCTTAAAACTAGCACCAACAGCATAAGCCTTAGACATGATCACTTCAGTCATGTCTGCACCATCAAATTTTGCATCAGACATGAGTGCTGCTGCAAGTGACTTCCCCTTAAGATTAGTTTTCTCATTTGTGTAATCACAAAAGCGCAGATCAAGTGGCTTATCGTAAACACCATTGGCTTGACCTATTGTGTTGCCAACAAAGGCCCGTTCACACCTATCTGGATCGGTTGATAATGGAGGTAATCTCTGCAAAATCAACCATAAATGTAAACAAAAACGGTAATCTTGCATACATGTATGGACCTTTGAAGCTATGACAAGTCCTGATATATTAATTCTGAGTCAAAATGCACGTAGGCTTATTTCCTGTTTTGAGAACATGAGCTGTAAAATGTTTTCTCCCATTTTATGAGGAGAAATAGCTCAACATTGCCGTTGTAGTATCAAAGTTGCTCAATGTTGCATTAGGCTTTTGGTCCATTTGTTCCTTGCAGTCACTAAATTGTCATTTTTTACCCTTCAATTTTCGACAATGCTTTAAAATTTCCCTCAATTTAGAGCTCCATTAGGGGTCAAGGATACAAAATAATTTTCACATTGGCAGCATTAACATTAGATCAAAGTCTAACGGATGGCAAAGTTGCTCAATTTGAAACAAAAAAGAGGCAAATTTGACCCTTTTCCCTTTTAAGACACTTCCGTAAAACACCAAATATCTCGAATCCCATCTAGCTCAAACCTAGATTTCCATGTTTTCACATAAATAATATAGTTAATGGAAGTCTTAGATACTTAAACGTACATATCAGGAGTTAATCATCACGCGGATCGAAAAACTATACAACTCACTTTGAATTTCTTAATGCCAACTGGATTAGGCTACTTATTTGCCAAACTAAAAACATAAATGGCGATAACTTTTGGGTAAATTGGCTCACACAATTTAGCTTTGGCATAAGTTCCCCCAGGAAAGGCATCTCGACTGATTCCAAAATCAGGTCATCGACCAGTAATGCGACTTGTAAGAAGACTCCCTTAGGCCCATCAAATTATCTATACGTACTTAGCTAAGAAAAGAACCGTCCACATATTTTAAAACAAAAAAAAATGAAACAGATTTTAGACCAAGTTTTAGATGAGATGCAATTAACAACACAATTCAATACCGTAACAACACAAAAGGTCAGCCCTATTCAGTGCTCAACCTATATGTAAACAAGAACACATTGAAGAAAGGCATTTGGCCCAACCTGACCAGCAGCAATAACGGGAGAAACAGAAGAAAGTGCCCAAACAGCAAGGAATCCACAAGCAACATTCCTAAGTTGCTTAAACTGAGTTGAACTTTCCTCACTGTTGGAACAATCCTTGGAAGCTGCCTCCAGGTGCATCAATCAAACATAGATCATAAACAAAATTCAGATGCGATTTCAGCTTGAACATTTATGAAAATTTTGAGTATGATAAAAAAAACGAGAATCGTACCTGAACATTTGGTTTGGATGGGTGAGTGAAGTTGCAAAGGGCGATAAACTGGGGAACGAAGGAGATAATGAGATTTATACGCTAAAGGAATAGATATTGACGCCATTTTTATTTTTTTTTGCGAGTATTATTGGCAGCACCTCCGTTGTTCTCATATCATATATGGACTTATCCATTCATAACCCCAGAACTGTAGATACATCTCTATCCTACGTGGCATCTAGACTCTACTCTTTTTTTCTTTTCTTTTTTAATTTGATTGTCTAATTACCTAGCTAAAAAAAATAATTAATTTTAGCTGAATTAAATATCATATTAAAAAGGATAACTTTCACCTATAGCAAATAAGAAATTCATATTTATATGTTATAACAAAGTTTGCATAATTGCGCTACATAGCAAACATAGAAACTGTATAATTCGCTATACATATATAGTTGAAGTAAATTGTATATAAAAAAAAAAAAGACACTTGAGCAGAGAACTGTATAAAAATGAAGTGTATAAAACGAATTGTATTATTATATGTGTATAAGACGAAAATATATATACTTGCATGTGTATATACAATTTTCTCACGCTTTATACAAACAGAAACGCAATCTATACATTTCGTTTCTGTTTGTATAAGTGAGAAAGGCGAGGGTGGCGAGCGAGATTCGGGAGAGTGGCGAGCGAGATCTGAAAGAGGGGAGAGAGGGGAACAAAAATATATGTTTTTATATAATTTTCTATGCTTTATACAATTAGAAACAATTTTTATACTTGTGTTTGTATAAAAAGTGAGAAAGCGGACAAGAGATTAGAGGAGAGTGGCGAGCGAGAGACTGAAGGAGAGTGGTGAGCGAGATAGTTGAAAAAGAGAGGCCTGATAACTTTTGTAAATATTTGCTATGAAGCAAAATTAAATCAAATCCTAACTACTCTATTTATATTAGATTATTAGTCTGCTATTATATATAATTTTTCAAACTTATATGTTATACACGACTCTTTAATTATGACTAAATATCGGGGGGAAAAGTTTGAAAAGGTATTTTCTTAAAAGTAATTGGCAAGACAAAGCTGGGTGTATATATATGAGAAGAAGCCACCAGCTGTCCTCATTGACCATTTTCGCCTTTGTTCCATCTCTATCTTTTCGCCCAACTGTTCACTTGATTAGGGTTTTTCTCTTTTGATCCATCAAATCTTTTGGCGAACAGTTCAGAATCCTACCGATCATGTCCTACGAGAAGCTCGACGGTTTGGCGAGGTGGTTTGGTACTAGTGTTGCATCGGCGTTTTTCGCATCCTTGGAACGATGCTCGTGTGTGAATCTCAACACTTCCGAATCAGACGATGAGGAAGAGGAAGAAGCTAAAGAGCGCCCTCTCATGATCTCCGCACTCCCTTCTCACCTCGATTCCTGCGCTGCCACCACTAATCCTACCTCCGCTGATAACCTCCCCGTTTGATTAGGTAAATTTTTTTTAAAAAAATTGCCTGTTTCTGTTGTGAATTTTGAGTTTTCGTTTGCTAGTGTCGTAATTTTGTTGAGAGGATAGTACGGAAGCAAGTAGGACTGTTTTGAGCTGATTTGCGCTCACGATGTAATGTATTTTACTTGAATTAGCTTGAACTACTAAAAAAGAGCAAGCTGTCAATTTTGTGAGCATTGTTATATTTTGGTATTGAGAATCATTCTCTGGACTTTCTGGTCCTGAAACAACATAGCATGTTTGTGTATTATGTGTGTCAATACATGAGTATGTATATGCAATGCTACTAATTTGTATTTAACACTATCGAATTAAGGTTTCGTCATCCTTTTTTCCAGTTTATGTTAGTTTAGGTAAGTTAACTTGTTCTAATGGTTGTTTATTGCATGTTTGTGTCATAAAATTCTGCTGTAGGAATATATAGAAAGTAAAGAGTGAAAGGCATGACAAGAAGAATGTGCACATATAGAAGCATATTTAATGCTTTAACAACTAGCTCCTAAGTTTCTTGGACTAATCACTATGTGTCGACATGACATGGGTGTGGGTGGGGTGTGGGAACCCGTACTTGGTCAATCAAGTTTGGTTACTTTGACCAAAAACAATGGAAGATTTTGGGACATATATACAATGATTTCTGTTGGATACTAAAATCAATGGAGAAATTTGGAACTGACAATGATTTCTGTTAGATGCCAACTTGAGAAATTTGGAAATATACAATGGAGGAGAGGACATATACAGGGAGCTAGCCTAAGTTGCATCAGCAACGACCAAGCAGCATCCTAAGTTTCTTAACACTTTGTAGCTTATCCTTGAATGATTAGTTTTTTACTGTAAGAGTTGTTGGAACAACCAGTGCTAGTTTCTCGACTGTTTGAGGAGAAATCACGGTTAGAAGTAGAAGCTCCTCTTTCATATGCAGGTTTAGGCTAAGAACAGTTCTATGTTTGCAGTGCAAGTTTGTCTGCCAAGTGGATGATATTTTGGTTTATGGAGCGTCGGAGACTGAAGTTAATTGAAGTACTCATCAAGTTGAACAACTCTTCAGGAATGGTAGGTCCTCTTGTGTCAGAAGGAAAAGTTGGAAGTGGGAAAAAAGAAGATTAAAGGAGGTGTATTTGATGGTTTATCCTCTTAAAATTGTAACTACATGGATGAAAGTGAACTTAATAGCCGCTATACCTAACTTTAGCAATGTGTTGATATTGTTTGATCAATGTTGTGTTACTCTTTATTGCTCTTTAGTTAGATGCCAGAGTTGTTAAATGAAATGAGGACTTCTTTGGGCTCTACATTTACTTCCATATTCTGTTTTAAGAGCTACTCCTTTTACATTGTCAGATAGGATTATGACATTGTGGAGTTGCAGTTCGTTAAGTGGATCTTAAATGTTGTTACTACACATGGTTCGTAGTGATCTATATAATTCCTATAGTTTAGATATGAGATGATTTGTGAATCTATTTTAGGTGTAGAACATCTTTGTCCTCAACTTGTCTTGATTAAAATGATTACAGTTGCCTTTGTGTTGACCTGGAAGGAACTATGGTTAACTGTAATTGTATTTACTCTAACAAGAATACTCTCGAGTGGATCTGCCTCGACTCTGTAGTTGTACTTGGTTAGATTATGCCTGTTCTATAAAGGGATTGGTCAATTCTTAAGTACAGAATAAACTTCCTGTTGGAATATCTAAAGAGTAAAGATCGTACTGAAATGAGGATTGTGTAGTGTTGCTCAGATAAAAGACTTTCGAGCCCTCTGTATATCCCAAACCAATGTCATCTTGCCAATCACAATTCTATTGATGAACTGTTGACTGTTTGCTTAGACTAATGGAAGAGGTCACTAGTGTTTTGGTTCTAGAAGAGCTTACCTGAATAAAAGGCTTGGTTGATATGAGTCGAAGACTTGGAACATTCTTGATGTCAAATTTTTGTGCTGTTTCAGACTTACATCTTTCGCAATGAAATACATAATAATGTATAGTTGATAATTTCTTTAGATAGTGATACCTACTTCAGCGATGCTTTTACCTTTTTCTTTTGATAGTTTGGTTGGGATCCATGGTTTGCTTCTTTTCTCATGTCCACCATACTTTTGCAGCCTTATCTCACCTAGACAACTTACAATGCTGCTTTATCTTTGTTTTTTCTCAGAACTGGGATCATGCTGCAAATATGTTGAAGTGGTCCTTTGGCTCCATCAGCATGGGTTTCATTCTTCTTCTCCATCAACAGAGTGGATTCACTCTGGTATAAGTTGTAACGTTTTAGTAGACTTGTGATAGGATTGTATAAAAGTGTGTTATCTGTTAAAAGTGTCTTTGTAGTACATTAAATGCACTGGTATGCATTTTCCTTCTCCTTCACCTCATCATATCGGAAGTTACGGTGACAGATCTATTTAAATTTCAAAATATCTACAGATTATAACTCGTGTTTATGCAGCATTTATCTATACATATCACACCTCCTTGGTGCCAGACTTGTGTTTGCTAATATTGAAAGAAAAAAGTAGCGGGCCGTGCCCGTGGGGCTACTTTAATGTTCATTTGCACTTACCTTTGCTAATAATATTTTTTAAAAAAAACAAGTAGCGAACTAGAAATGAAATGGCTTATAGATTATGTGCTATGCTATTCATCCCTTTTTTTGCAAGTTTCATATCAAGGAATGCTATCATGGACTAAATGGGTTTACAATAGACCCACAAGAAGAAGCAGAAGAAAAGAATAGATGATGAAAAATTTGATTGGTACATGAGATAATGGAAGAAAAAGGCAAGGCGTATGATGAACAAAATTCCAGTTAAGAATTTTTCAGCCACCAAAGAGTTCGGTTGTTTATTGACTCCATTCGGTTATGTGCGCTACTCGATCAATTAGCTATGGAGTCTCAGTTTAATCGATAATCAAATCAAATATGATATGTGTTGTCAATTAGTGCTTTAGGAACTCATGGACCAAATCCTTGCAAACAATAAACTGTCTCTGGAATATGCACAACCTTGAATGACTGTTTAATCTCAACTATTAGTTCCATGATATACAGTCAAGTTGATAAGAATCTCAATTATTATTTCCCACAACACTCTTGAGCCACATCCATATTTTCATGAAAATACTATTACAAATTTAAATTTCAGGAACATCAACGACAAGATTGGATACAAAAATTGACGAACCTCAACATGAGGTTCAATTGGGTGTAATTTTTTACTTTGTAGGAGAGTCCTTATAAACTCAATGCATATACAAAAGCATATACACTAACTACAACTACTACTGTACACAACTAACAATTGACGTGATGAGTCAAATTTCATACAAGTTGATTCATCATCAACACCATGACGCTACTAAATCTGACCTTTCTTTTTTCCTTTTTCAAAGATTGAAAGTACTAAATCTATCTTTTAAAGCTATAAAATGGAAATGACATCTATGTGTTAGTGTTATCCCGAGTCACAACGGCATACCCCTCTTAACTCCCACTTCTTTTATCAGACAGAAAAAGCACTTGCCTGGAAGTATTATCACATCTGTCGTGCAACTCAGATTCATGTACAATTCCGCAGCTAAAAAACCAGTGCACCAAGAGCTGCCCACCTAGGCTTCTCACTAGCGTCATTTGGTCAATCCCAGTCTTCGTTGAACCAAATAGCAGATAAAATAGTTCAATCATTCTGATGAGAGCCGACAACCAGCATGAACTGTGCAAGTATAAACGAGAGGATATGTATCAATTAGTGGCAAGGGCATGGTGCACACACACACTGTTGTATCCTTCCATTGAAACCCGGATGAGGAGTGTTCTTAAGCAGGGCGGCCCACAACATAAATTATCCCACATGAGGTTCCGAAAGAGGAGATAAGTACCTACTACTCAAAGTGGCAAAGGCAACCCATAATTATGAAATGATCTTATTCGCCCATCGTAGCCAGCAGTAACAATAACTAAACCCCAGGCATGAGAATTGGATGAGCTCTGGCAAGAACTCCTCAGAAGTTTATATTCAGATTTACACATCCCAGAAGACGTTGACCGAGGACTTGACATGGGAAGCTTCTCTTCAGGCCAGGTTGCGGATCCTTTTGGAATTGCCTCAAGGAACAACTCACTGCCCAAAGAAAGATAAGGAGAGGAAATGAAGGGTAATACGTTGTTTGAAGTTTGACTTAGTCCTCCTCCACAATGCCGTCCATTATCTGGATTTACAATTTTCAAGCCGGACCAGGGTATTGCAATGGTGGAATCACTGGAGAAGAACTCAGATGACCTCACCACTGTAGGTTGAGATTCATAATCTTTGGGAACGTCGCAACTCCATACATAGACATTAGAATCTTCAGACGCTGAGACAATATGCTTCCCATCCGAGGTGAAAGAGGCAGAGAGATGGTTTCCTGCAGTTCGCGGACCTATAGAACAGAGTAGAAGTAAATTAAAATCAGTAGAAGATAAGAAGCTGCAAGAAGTTTAGCCTAGAAACAACAATCCAGTCGCAAGTCGCAACCAGTACTGAAATGAAAAAAGAAATGTGTCTACTATACATCCCACTGTCATAAAAAAATCACACATCACTTTTGCAGCTATTCATATTGCCTTTATTCATTAAAGCAAGCATAAGGCACTCAAAAGACAGAGCAAACAGATATCAAATAGAATATTATCTGAAATAGGAGAAGGGAACAAACCTTTGTACTTGCCGATCACATTGACACCATCTAGGATTCTGACGTGAGAGTCAGCACAAGTAACCATAACTTTTGATGGGTCTTGTGGAAAAAACTGCATTCAGAAAGCAATGTATACACATCTCATCATAAGGTACATCAGAAAATAAATCTGACCAGAACAACAAATTGTAGTTTGGTGATGTAATATACCTGAAAGCCAGTAATCCTTTTGCAAATCGACTTCTTTTTATTTGCCAAGCACATCTGCTCCTCTAATTGTATCTCATGACCTGTCACAATACAACTTTGTCTCAACTCCAACTAAACATATTGTAAATTTTCGCTAAAAAGGCATGGACTGGAATACTGAGTCAAAATATTCCAAAATGTTCCTTGTAATCTTGCAAACAAATTTGACACTCCAGAAATAACACATCACTAAGTTATACATGATAGCTACAAATAGTAAGTAACGTCAGGTAATTTGTGTTCTCCTGAATAAATACTTCTTTAACTTCTATTAAGACTGTAATAAAAGAGGCCAAGAAGTGCAGACAACCACTAGAAAAAATGTCGTCATTTTCGAAAATCAAATCTTTCTTTTAAACAACAGCCACATTCCATTTAAATATGAGTAAGTTTGACATATAGTGTTGCAATACCATAAATTTAAAAAATGGACTCTGGGAGATACTAATGACGGCAAATAACAATACCACAAACCAAAGAGTGAATGTTACCTTCCAAACTGAAAAAACGACAACTGCCTGCCATTGAGCCAATAATCCCAC
Source organism: Solanum habrochaites (assembly GCA_027704765.1). Lineage (NCBI taxonomy): Eukaryota > Viridiplantae > Streptophyta > Magnoliopsida > Solanales > Solanaceae > Solanum > Solanum habrochaites. Next base: position 53,990,828 of record JAKWJA010002491.1, read on the forward strand.
CCTATATGAAGCAGATTATGTGTTTCAATAATTTGCTCAAGTTTCTGAGTCTGTACTACAGGGATACCAAGATTAAAAAGATGAAAATTAGATACCTTTCCATCAGGTCGATAGGAAACAGCAGTCACTATGTCTCTGATGTCAGTCCAATCCAATACTTGACAGCTGTTAATGGCCCAAATTCGAACTTTCCCATCTATTGATCCACTGATGAAGTATTCATCGTTTACTGGGTTAAACTGTATGCAAGTCACTGCAAAACCAAAGTGAGTAACGCAGCATGAAACTCAATCACTACAAACATGTTTAATCACAAAATAATTCTAGAGTGGAGTTTAATGAAGGCCTGTACATACCATAATTACTATGTGGAAAAACTCTGAGGCACAGATCATTTCCAACTTGCCACAGACGAACAGTTTTGTCAGTTGATGATGAGAGCAACCACTGCAGAAACAATACATAACAAGAAAGACGGTTACTTTCAGAATTTTTCAGAGGTTGATGATGAGAGCAAACACTGCAGAAACAATACATAACAAGAAAGACGGTTACTTTCAGAAATTTTCAGAGAACTGTTTATCAAAGACAATTTAATAAACTTACATTATTTTTTGACCACGAGAGATCCAATATCTCCCCAGTATGCCCTTGGAACACATGCAGTGGTTTTTCCAGAATTCGAAAGACCTTTGGAGGGAAAACGACACAAGCAGAATCTCTTGTTTTCTTAAGGCCCTTCAACTTACTACTACTTTTCTCTTTATCTGTCACCAGAGGAGCCAATTGAGAAAGATGATTCACCGTGAAATACATACACGAAGGATCCAACTCTGGGATATCAAATTCATTGGATCTCTCATCTTCAACCACTTGCCACACCCGCACAATCTTATCTTCACCAGCACTAGCTAGGTACTGTCCATCAAAACTGAATTTCATAGTTAAAATTGAACCCTCGTGAGCCTGGATATCCTGCCCCATGAAAAGAGCAGAGAGTTCCTTCAACCGTTTCTTACAATGGTGAACTTTAACCCTCTGAACTCTAGACCTCTGAACAGGGTTGGAATTGTTATCCTTCAATTCAAGACATCTCCCTTCGGCATTTGCTATGCACGTAAATGACCGTAGCCTGCTTAATAACCGACTCTTAACTCCATTTAGTTTCTTCGGTATGTCTCCATTTTTGTCCAGTTCTCCCTGTCCAAGTTCCCCAATAACAGGGGACGTACATGGAGAGTTCTCGAGCTCACGAGACATTAGCAGTCGTTCCAATCTGACAGGCCTGTCATTGCCCTGCTGGCCATTCTCTGCCTGAACATGTACATTGCACCCAATTCCACTATCAACGTTACCACTTCTAAATGAGAAATTCCGATTTGAACCCAACTGTTTAGGTGAATCCAAACCTTCGCCCCCACACAAACCAGACCTAGATGCCCGGTAAGAAGAAAACTCGTCCCTGTGAATTGAGGTTCGTAATACAGCTCTACTACTTTCCATAATTCTTTCAATTTCCCCAGTAGATAAATTGGAGCTTCCACCTATATCTACTGGATCTTCTCCAGACATTCCATCTAAACTCAAACCCATCCAACAACGGAATTGCTTACGTCTCTCAACAACACTTCTGGGGGTTTTAATCCACTCATCATAGTTAACACCATTGACAACCCCAGAGCCAGAATCAGGAATTGGGATAAAGTTAGAACCCAAATCAGAGCCCTGAGAAATACTCTCCGGGGCATCGAAAAATCGACATTCCCCTTCGTCATCACTGAAGCTACCCATGATACCTAGAGTTCACCCCATGAAACCCCACATCAAGAGATCATCTTTTTAAGCCCTAGGAAATGTGTTAAATAATCCATCCTTCATATAAACCTAAATAAACAAATGAAAGGAAATTGCATTTAGTAAACAAACACCAAAACACGACTACCAAGATGACTAAAACTGATTAAAAAATTCAAAAAACTCCATTATTCTAGTAACAAGAAAAACAATTATACTATCCCCTCTTAACCATTACAACAACAACAAAAAAAACAATAGATCCAGCATGGATCCCAATCCACTCACATTGAACCTGGTCTCCCCCACATAACATACTTCAATTTCAATAAAGGGTACTACCCCCACCCCCTCCCCTTCCCCTCTTTATCCATCTACATAGAAATATTAACCCTAACTTTCAAACCCAAATAAATAACAAATTTCAAACCCAAAATTAAAAACCCAACAACAATTTCGACTCTTTATATCATTTAAAGGATTATTCAAAACACCCATCAACAAGAATAAGAAAAAAGATCAAATTTTTACAATGATTAACATGAAAAATTTACTGATTCACATAGGAAAAAATCAAGAAAATATGAAAAATGAAGGGCCAAGAAGATTTTCTCACATGGGTCCGGCTTGTTTCAATGAAATTGTATGGATGGGAAAAAAGAAAATGTATCAGAGAGAGACAACACAACACAATACACTCTTCTTTCTCCTCCTTCTCCTCCTCTCTCTTCCCTCTCTGAACAAAGAAGAAACAAAGGACTGACCATTAAAATAAAAATAAAATTAAAGAAAAAACAGAGAATAGAAGGGTGTAATTAATGGAAGAAGAAGAAAGATCTAAAATTAGGAAATATTTTTTGGCAAAAAAGAAAAAGAATAATTTTTGGGTAAAAAAGAAAAAAAAGGAAAAAAAAATATTCTTGATATTCGTGATTACCGATGGCCCGAGAAACGAGATTTGTAGAGTAGTTATACTACCATCTCCGTTTTATTTTACTTGATTCTTATATTAAAAAAATAAATTACATTTTCAAAAAGACGTTAATAATATCGTAAGTTTAATAAAATATATTATTTTTAAATAATTAATTTATGATAATATGAATCAAATAATATAAAATAACTACGAAATTATTAGGGTCTAGTCTTATTCCTATGTGGTCTCTTTGGTACTTTTTTCTATTGTGCGCCACCCTATTTTTGCCCACAACTGTCTCATTTACAGAGTCCCCTTCTCTCTTTATTGTATTTTTCAGCTTTTTTATTTTGTATGGAATTATTTTGTTCTACTTTTTTTTTCTTATTTTATTAAATATTTTTTTATTTAGTGAAGTGGGTTAAATAGAGCAATATGACTATTGAAGATTTCTTAATGGTTAGGGTACATTTTTAATATTGGCTTAGTTTGAAAAGTGTTTTTCAAAAAAGGTATGTTTGGTGAGAAGTTTGAGTTTGACTAATTAATTCTAAAACATTTTTGAACAATACTTGATATTTGGTAAAAAATTTAAAACATGTTAAGTATATTGTTTTCCAAACAAATAATTTTTGAAAGGAAAAATAGTAAGTAACCAAACTCAATTATGGAAAAAAAGATCTTGCAGGAAAGCATATTTTTCTTTTAACGAGTTTCACCTCACGTGAATTTGAATTAATTGAAGTCATAATATAAGAATAAATACACAATTTGGAAAGAAAAAACTTATGTCTTTTTTTGGTCGAAGATTTTATTTCTAAATTTTAAATAGTATTGAAATCATTTCAACGAATTGTTAGTTGATTCGATTGATTGTTATTTTAATTTCAAACTTGAACTAATAGATTTTAAAGTTTTTTATTTTAAAAATAGTATTTTAATTTTTTTCGTTCATAAAATTTTAACTTTATATTCCTGTACGAATATAACTTATTTTTACATGCATTTAATTTTCAAATATTATTTCTATCAATTTTCAATTAAAATCATATCCAAATATTACTTATAAAATCTTAAATTTTTATTTATATCATTTTATTACTACACATTGGATTAGTTTGGTTTCCATGGTGTAGCAGTTAATTTCAGAATTAATTACGTATACCCCATGCTAACAGTTATTAGCATTTAATTATGCGTGCTTTAATTGGCTTGCATGCTAACAGTTATTATTATTTACTGTTAATAACGACGTTAAATAGTTTATTTGTTTGGTCTTAAACGTGGTATGTTTCATAAATATAATGACAACATTTATTCTTACTACATATTTTTTTAAAAATATTCATGACTAGTACTACCATTGTTTCGACTTGTAATGTTTGTCAATTTTTAGAAACTATCTTGTTTGGTTCAAGTACTATTAGATTCTTTTTTTGTTTGGAAAAAAAAAAACAAATTAAAATGCGCTCCTCCGTAACTCTGTTCATGAATAGTTGTTCATTATACTGTTTTAGAATGTCTAACTATACTTGTGAATTGTACTATTTTGTTACGTTGAACAATACTTATCCATTTTATGAAATTAATGATTAATTTTACAATTCGTTCCTAATTTATCCTTTGCTATTGATTATAGTCATTTCTCCATTGTATTTTTTTCAAGACATTGATTGTACTAATTATACTGAAAGAATAATATAATAAATTACCCTTCTATTTATAGTTTATTAAGTAGTGTGTAAAATCTATAATAAACAAGTATTGTTGCCTGTTCAATAGAAAAAATATGTACTACTCTATTCGTTTCATATTGATTATCACATTTTTGGTTCATGCGTTCTTTAGAAATTTATAAACTATCATTAAATCTTTTATAAATAATCATTAAAAAAATAAGAATAAATAGTCAATATCAAAGTTAATTGACAATTTTTAGTAATATTGATAATTAAATATGGAAGAGAGGGAGTATTTCATAAACCAAATTTAACCCTTAAGGCAAATTTTCACCAAATGCATATTTAAGGCAACTAGATATTATAAGATTTATTTTTCCTTTCTCAAAACGCATATTTCCAAAAATAATTCAGAATAGAAGGAAAATACAAACTAATCAGTGATTAGATATTAATATAGAAGAGGGTTTAATATAGTTAATTGTAATACAATATTACTGAATTAATTAGTTGAGTTTTCACGCTAAATTTTAAGATGTTATTATCTAAAATATTTCACCTTAAATGAGTAGTAATTGTAAGAGCTTTCCTACATAAAATGTATACAATATTAAGGAGTGACAAAATTAATCTTAATTCATCCTATGTTATTTATGAATTTAATCATGATCTAGTTATTGAGTTGATTTAATGAATTGAATTTAAAATGACAGATCAACAAATCGAATAAAAGTAATACAATCTGGCAAATAAAAAAAATATAATGCGCGCATATAAATTGAATTTCTCAAAAATAATATGTTTGTTTGAATTTAATTCATTATTTTGATTTTAGAGAAGAAAAAAAAAACTAAAGAACATTATGACTCTAAAGCTCAGCAAAATCATGTTGCTTAAGGGAAAAACCCAAAATGCTTAAAGTGGTATCTTTTTATTAGTGAATATTACACATATTTTTAGTATAATGATTAAAAAAACAAATAGGTCATGAGCTTCAGGATGAAACTTCACATGAACCTACCATGATCTAGTCTTGGCATTTAGCAATTGTTATGATTATTGTTTTAAAAGAAAGGGATCATGTGTTATGTTGTGCGGATTGGGTTATGATTCGTTATTTGAGTAATTTACATAAATTTTATTAGTTTAGCATGTAAATATCTTTCTATTCTTTCACTTTTCATTATTATGAAACTTAGCATGATTTAGACATTGTTTTAAACATATCATATTCTAGTGAATTCGTATCTATCTAATTTTCTATCTTGTTGGCTGCACTTTGAGTATAAGTGTCCTAGATGCATGTATCTAGTGTGATTCATATGTATCTGAATTAGATTGACTATTTCGTTTGTTTCCTTCTTATCTCACTCGCCTCTCTTCTTATTTTAGTGGTTTTAGTAGAAAAAATGATAGGAGGTATAAATTGAAGAAAAAGATGATTTATAAACATAGAGAAACGCTTTTCTTAAAGAGATATTGTTCATACACATATTGGAAAAAATACAAGTAACTTCCTCTAGGCCAGAATACAACAAAATTATTGTATTTACCTGCAGATTTTTCTTAATCTACTTTTACATAATTCTTGTATTTATAGAACTTTAAAGATAACTTTTCATAATAATCATGCTCTTTCATTAACTGATGACTTTTCGTAATTGTCACTTCTTCACTAATTGATGACATACTAGTCGTGCTCTTTCGTGAATAATGGCTTTTCATATTAGTCATGTTTCTTCATTAACAAATTACTTTTCATAATAGTCATGTTCTTTCATGAACAAATATATTTGTTCAATTTAAAACCTTTATATACTAGTACAAAATATTCAATAATATTAGAATACAAATACATATATCAAAATATATCTTACTTGAAATTTGATATGAATTTATTAATAATTTATCTACAATGTATAACAATTATAATTGTGCAGTACTTTTATCTTAATTCATTTTGATTCAAGCAAATTCCAAACTAACTAATTGAGTGACTTAATTACTAATTTGATCCGCTTAAATTTAATTCAATACGCACCCTTATAATATTGGTGTTACATTTTATCATGATGAATAGTGTAACAAAAATCAACAACTATGGTAAATTAGGTGATATTTCTTGAGGTTTTAACCAAACTAAGCCATTATATAATGTCATTCACCAAAATAATATGTTTTTCTAAAATTTTACAAAATTAGTATAAACGTATTCCACATATACGTTTTAGGATATATTTTATTTTTTAAAAGTTGATGGCGTCAGATTGATATATGTTACTCACAGTAAAGTTTTACTCCTAAAACGTTACTCATAGTAACGTTTTAGGAGTAAAACATTACTGAAAATAATGTTTTAGGAGTAAAACGTTACTTACAGTAACGTATATCAACCTAATGCTGTTAGTTTTTAAAAAATAAAATACACCCTAAAACGTTACCGTGAAATACGTTTATACTAGTTTTGTAAAATTTTAGAAAAATGTATTACTTTGATAAATTGTTTTATATAATGGCTTAATTTGGTTAAAAATTCGATATTCCTTCTTATTCTATTTCTCATGTGGAATAAATTAATTCATACATTATAATTTTAAAAATATAATTACAAAATAACTTAACCCACATATCAATACGATTTCAAATACATATGTGAATCTTCCAGTTAGTATTTTTTTTTAAGAAACTGACTATAAAATTGCAGGCTAAAAAATGTAAAAGGTCTTCCTATAATATAATATGAATTACTAACAAATTTTTGACGACACGATAAATGTGATGCACATATTTTAAATTAATGATATATTTAAAATAAATTTATATGATACACATATTTTAAATTAATAATATTTATATAATAAACTTGTGATATTTGTTGTACCAAATTTTATAGATGCAGACAAACTCATACCAATTCAAAGAAACAATTATATTTCTTGAAAATCTGGGATAACTTGAGCCATTTAATTTGGATTTTATTGTTGGCCAGTTCTTTAATTATGAAACTGCAACATGTCATTTATAAATGAAATTTAATAGCGTAAGTAATTGAAGTAAATGGAAAAAAAAATTGTTATTGAAAACGATTTAGATAATAACTAGGTAGTTGCGAATTAATTATATAATATTTTTTTTTACGAGTTCAAATAAATTGTTTTAAACAATGAAAGAGACGTATATTATATTTTATAATTTATTTTTATTCTTTGACTTAAATTGCAAATAACACCATAAATATATTTTATTTATTTAATCCAATAATTTGTATTTTGGGGGTTCTATTAATCTAAATTTATTGAAAAATATTATTATACTGGTAAAACATTTTCTATCAAATTCAACACAAAAAAAAAAAAGAAACTCTTGGAGCGTTCAAGTGTACGAGGCTAATTATTGATTTTATTTTGAAAGAAACTTTTTCTTATAATATGCTATGAGAAAATTACAAAATTTTACCCTTATATTTCATAATATGTTAAAAGTTGTACCTTAAATATCACTTTGACAGTTTTAATTCTCCAACTTTAGCAAACATGAATATTTTTGGTCTTCGTCGTCAGATATTTATCCCCCCATCCAATTATAATTGTTCACTATTAACTTGACACATCTCTTACGAGATAATAAATTTTGGGATAATATTATTATTTTATCTTCTGACTTTATTAAATTTAACGATTTAAGAAATGTGTTAAATGATAAATAGTATTTAATAACAAGAGTAAAATAGACACAAAAAATAAATTATCTCTTAATTTATTAAATTGAAAAAATATTGTCAAATAACTATTTTTAATATATTGGACAATTATTATTTGACGAAAGAGTATCAAATCTAATTGTTAAATTTAATTGAAACTATGAAAACATAATATTAATGGGGTACTTATATTGGAGGTATGATTTTTGCTCTATTTTTTAAGTTCCCTGCAATTTGTTCACTCTGTTCATTATTAATTGTCATACTTTTTATTTTTAGAGTCAAATTAGTAAAAAAAAAAATTGACTAATATATATAATATTTTTTTGATCATAATGATATGTACAAAATTGTGACGTATAATATTTTCGTATAGCTTTTGAATATCTAAATTATTTGTTTAAAATATCAAATTAATGTAATCTAATTTAACTTTAAAAATTAATTAAATTGATTTTTAAAAAACATAACATAACAAATAAAAATAGACGAAGAGAGATTAACAATTTTTATAATTTATTGACTATTATATTGTGTCCTATGCAATATCTATGTTGCGATTTTGATGGAATTTTTAAAAGTTTTTCCAATCCCGATTAACTTTAACAATCATTGGTAGAAAAATATCCCACGGAGAACAAAATTATTCATCTTTGATAAATTTTAATGACTAACTATTATTTATTATTATTTTGACTATTTTTATTCTCTATAATATTTATTACTATTATTATTCTCTTAATATTTGTTAAGGCTCTAATCAAACAGAGGGGGTGGGAAAAAAAATGAGGAAGTCAACGTGGTCAATTTTATTTTTTTTCAAGTCAAAGCACACAAATTGACTTTGACGTAAAAAGAAACAAATTCCGTAGGATCAATTTGACCACTATTTTTCATTTAGAAAATTATATAAATCACGCTTTGAGACAAATCATTTTATTTTTCAGTTTATTTAGTGTTATGTTAAAAAATATTATTATCATTAATAACAGATTTGGTGGAATGGTAAGTATTTCTTCGTTATTAATAAGAGATTTTGGGTTTGAATCATCTTTTATACGGAGTCGACTTTATTAAACAACACTTTATCATTTATGTTCCAACGAATTCAAGTTTAATCTAACTCCGACATGAATATCGAACATTTAATTTGGAAACAAAAAAAGTAATTATTCTGCCGTTAAGATATGATATTCTTAATTCATGAAAATGAAAAATAACAAATTATAGATTTCTAAAGTATGTAAATAAATAATGTGTTTGAAGATTTAATGAACTTATTCAGTTAATCTTTTTTATATATTTTGAGATGATAACCCTTCGTTATTTTATTACATATAAACAAATTGGATCAATATTTTATTTTTTAAAATTGACGAGTATAGGGTGCAGAAACTTTCAAATTTTATTTAATAGAAGCTCAATAATTTAAGCAAAAAGAATATCGAATTATGTGTGATTAAATAATGAGAATAAAAACCGACCAAAAAAAAATGATGAGAATATTGACAACTTATGCCAATCAACTAGTGGTGGAAAGAAGAAGTAAAAGGAAAATAAAAAATAAAAAATCATAGAAGCCATGGAATATTTTCCAACCCATATTATCTATAACTGTTTTATTTTATTTTTTATTTTAAAAAATTAATTGTCTCATGGAAATGTTTTTCTTTTTGTGATTAACAACTAGAAGCTTTTTAGTAATAATTTTGGTTGTCAGAGAATATATGTTTTTTAAATTTAGAATTTTTTTATGTTGAAATTTGAAAGTAAGGATTCAATGTGAATTTTCTCAATTTTTATGTCATTTTGTTTATTTATATAAATAAAATTCAAATTAATTTTTATTCTTTAGTTACATATTTAGTGTTTGATATTTATTTTATGAATTGATAAATATAAAATTTGTATTGATAACATGCGATTGATTTCCAATGCGGGTTGTTTAATAAAAAGATTAATAACATAAGAATTAGTAATGCAACTATTAATAATGTATAGATTAGCAAGAGTTTATTTTTTATTAAGTGCTTGGTTTATGATTTTCCACACAATATATTGTTTGGATAAAACTCTACAAAAAATTTATTGTCAGTCATATCTTATGTAATTCAGTTAGAAATAAATATAAAAAACACTCCTAAACTATTCACTTTTTTGAAGTTTTATATCTAAACTATTGAAAGTGTGAGTTTCAAACCTAAACTATCACTTTTTAGTTTGAGAAACATATCTCAGTGGTGTGTGTAGTCATTCTCTCTTTTATATGAAAAAACTTTGATACATGACATTCCACATAGATAAAATATTTTATCTAGATAAAAAATTAAATAATAAAAAATTAATATTAATTAAAAGTTAAAGATTACTATCTATATAAAAAATTAAATTATTTTTCTTATCTCACTCCACCACCTCCTCCACGTACCCCCCTCTCCCGCGACAATCCCATCCCTTTTTAAAAAAAGATCATTTATGAAATATTTTTAAAAATTTCATATTTCATCCCCCCCCCCCCGATAGAAATTGATATTATTTTATTTTAAAAAATCTATCTCATCCTATTTAATTTTCCGCTCCTAATTTTTATTTTTTTACGTTTTTCTTATTTTGTATTAGATATGCACGTATATATATTTTTAGAAAAAAATTCTACTAGTGTGCAACATAAACAACTAAAAAATATAAAAAGTCTTGAGGCGACAAGTAAAAAATATTTTCAATATGTATATGTAAATACTAGGAAAAAAATTGAAAGTGGAGAGTTAAGTGGGATTGGTAGAATTATATTTTTAAGAAAATAAAATAATATCTAAATTAGTATTTGATGAGGGGGAGGAGATGAAGCAAAAAATAAAATACTTTTATAAAAGAAATTTAAACAAAATAAAAAACTAACAAAATGGTGTAGGGTAAGAAAAATATTTTACATTTTAGTTTATAAAGAAAATATTATTTTTTTATAATAGTTTTTTATTTTTTATTTTAACTAATATTAATAATTTATTTATTTTTTATCAAAGTTGAATATTTTGTCCATGTAGAGTGTGATGTGGAAATTATTTAAAATAAAAGGAGAGAATGTATTTTACATATCATGGTGAGAGGGTATAAAAGAGAGAGGTGTGTTTCTCAAACTAAAAAGTGATAGTTTAGGTATGAAACTCAAATTTTCAATAGTTTAAGTATGAAACTAAAAAAAAAAAAGTATAGTTTAAGTGTGTTTTTGACACTTATCTCATTCAATTAAGGTATGAATAATTTTATTTTATTTTTTGCCTTCTAACTAGTTCGGAGAAGAACAATTTGATCAATATGCTTTCTCTTTTCCCACTTGGATTATTTGAGATAAATAATTGTCATCTTAATAAATTGATCAAGTGCAAAACATCAATTTTCAATTTTAAAAAGATAGACTCTCTACTTTTACAATCAAAAAATGCTAAACAATAGTAAAATTGAATAAATCATTTATATTCACACATAAAATTGTTGTTGTAGTTCTAATATGCGTGCAATTTTATAATCGTTCAAAATACAAATAATTAGAAAATCAAATATAAATAATTAAATAAGACATTCAATTAAGATCACAAACTTCACGTGATCATTATTTGCCTTTTTAATCAGTAAAATGTTAAACAACTCACATTACAAATATTATATTAATTTTGGGTTCATTTAGCATCAAACAATTATGTTTAATAATAAACTTTGTAAGCTAATTTATTTAAATAAATTTACTATACAAATATCAAACATAAAATAAAAAGAACTATACAAAATGATTATAAGGATTGTTTAGGGATTATTTTTATCTTTGCATAGATTAATTTCATAATTGACTTGACACGTTAATAAAAAAACAATAAATCATATGGATAATATTATTAAATCAACCTTATCAAATATAAGTCATTTAAACATTGAAAAATAAATAGTTTTTATTAAAAAGGGTAAAATAGACACAAAATAATAACTTATTCATTAATTATATAAATTGAACAAATATTATTGGACATTCCAAAATAGTATAAAAAATAAGTAAAAATGAACGGATGGAGTATATATTACTAGTACCATGTAGAATGTATTAGTTACAGAAGACTCAAAAATTTCTAACAAATCATAGTATACTTAATAAAATGATTTATAGCCAAATAAATTTATATTATTCATTTTAAATTATAAATTTTTTTAAATTTTTTTGTACCCAAATCAAACTACCTCATATAAAATAAATATTTTAAAATTAAATTATTATTTAATATAAAAATATATTATTCTTCTCGTAACTATTAAAAATATTTCATTCAATATTTACTAGTACTTTGCAATTTGTGAAGAATCAAATTGCATACATTGGTTGTGTAATAAACCGACAACTTGCAGCCAAATCCAGCATTTGGTCTTTATACCTTCTGATTCATTTTTTAAAAAAAAAAACTTTTTTCTGACATGGTTAGGTTTTGCCTTTTATTTCCAATTATTATCAGTTTTGATTTACTTCACATCATTTAATAGGATATAAAATTTAATAAATTTATCATTTTATCAGTCTTAATCCGCGTAGAATATGAAGTTTAACATATAAATTTAAAAAATTGTTATATTTATCAAGTTGTCTTTCTTAAATTTATTTTAGTTAATTTTTTTAACAACAAAGTGTTCAAATGAGACTCAATAAAAGATAAAATCAGTATAATATCATCCAATAGCTACTTTATTTATTCATTTTTAATTATTATACTTTATTTTTTAGAATTAAATTATAAAAACTTTAATAATATTTATAATATATTTTTTATCATATTAATATAAAAAAAGTCGCAATGTATTAGATTTTTTTTATAATTTTTTAATATTTAAAATTTTTATTTAAAATATCAAATTAATATAATTTGATTTAACTTTAAAAATTAATTAAATTAATTTGTAAGAAATACAATATCAAATTAAAAGTGGATGGGGAGAATCAAATTTTAAAAAAATGAAGTTTCTTGAGAAATGCACTGCAAAAGAATAAAAAATAACACGTCAATAAAGCAAAGAGATAGAATACTGGATTGTTATTATTTTTGTTTATAATCTACTACCAAATATTTATTTTGATATCTCAAGTAATTTATAGTATATTGAGTTATTATTAATTTTGTTTATAATCTTTTTACCAAATATTTATTTTGATGTCTGAATTAATTTATTTAAATTACGTTGCACAAGATCATTATTATGTAAGCCAATTACATGGAAAACACTTATGTGCCACGATTTACGGTTCACTTTAATTTGGGTTAATGAATTATTAATGCTTAGTTAGGTCGAACAAAACCTAGCTAGCTTTATCTTATCATAAAAAAATGATTTTTATCTTTTTTTCTCTTTAAAATAATCAACTTTTGTCAGTAACTTTTCATCATGTATAGTCCACAATGGTGATGCACACACGATTTTAATATTCATACTAATGATATTATATAGAAAAAAAGGTTCAAAAAATATTTCAATTTTATTCAAAAATGTCTTTGCGATACTAATTTTATGGAAGATGTTTTATTTTTGTATTTTTTTAATAATATATTTTAAAGATATATATATTTACGTAAATTCGTTACTATTTATAATTATAAAATATTTATAATGATCAGGTGGACACATATATACCTTTAAAATACATTATTAAATGGAGTAGAGGTAAAGGGTTATTTCTAAAGTTCGATATTGTTACAGCGATTTCAGCCAAAATTAAGATATATTTTATTTTTTTTCCCTATTTTATACTACAAAATGCAAAAAAAATCATTGCGCGCTTAAAAGTTAATTTCTGAATCAAAACCTCTAAAAAAATGTGATGATTAAAATTACAATATCCTCCAACAAGATATTTTATTAAAAATGAAAAAAATACGTATCATCTAATGACAAGTTCGTTTCTTATTAAAAATTAATTATTGGAGTAAAGTGTTTCTGTTTTTAATGGTTATACTTTTTGATTGCTTAGTGAATTGAAATCGACTTTTTAATGGAAAAGATAGTCGATAGGATTAAGATAAGTAGTGGGGTTTATAATTATTAATCAAATGGACTAATCCCAGAGTTAAAGCCTAATTTGGCTGTGTCTGATCTTTGACGTAAAAGACAAAGATGGTTAATTACAAAGTCAAGAAAGCAAGTTTGTCTTGTTTCCATTTTACCATACACAAAATGCCATTGATTACATTGTCTAAGTACACTTATGTTACCACTAATTTTTCAATTTTACTTGTAATCAAATTGATTACCGACCATATCATTTCAATTTGAAGCCTTTAGTACAGACAATAATCCAACATGGCAACAATTATATCAAGATTTCAAAAGGTAGGGTCTCTTTGTAGTTTTAACTACAATTTATTCTATTTTATTTTCGGTTCGATGTTTGATTTTTACATTAGAGTTTGACTATTTTAAATTTGTGTCGCAAGAAATTTTAAAGAAGTGCTCCTTACCAAGGTTTCCATATCAATGACTCAAATATGAGATCTTCGGTCTCTAATAAGGAAAAATCAATCATCTACTATACTTAGGGGTGTCGGTTCGATCGATTTCAATTTTTAAATACATTAAATCAATAAGATATTTTTAAATCGATTTTGATCCTTAATGATTCGATTTTCGATTTAACCAATAAGAAAATACTTAAAACATAAATATATGACTTCTCTAATAAATTTGATATGATAACACAATGAAAAACTATACTAGTGTAACACAAAAAGAAATTGAGAGGAATAGTGTTTTTAAATTTGACGTTTTGTATAATATAAAGTTATGAACTAAAAGTCACTTTAAAGTGTGAATTGAAGGCAAATGATAAAGATATTACCTAGTAAGGTATTGAGATTAATATAAATTGTAGTAACATTTATGTACAAGTAAATATAGTAAACTATTAGTATTAATGGATTATCGACTTACTCAATAATCCAATATTAAAAAATAAAATCAAATCGGTAATCCATTTTTTTATAAAACCATTAAAATCGCTAATTAATTGCCCAATAATAATAGATTAACCAATAACACTTTTTTCAATTTAATTAATTGATTCGATTTGATTTTTTCATATCCCTAATTATATCACATCCTTCAATGATGACTCCCATTAATTAGTAGTACTAGTTTGCTAATTAATGTAAAGACTTTTGATTTTATGAAAATGACCATTTCCAATAGTATTAGTAGCCGACATGTCCTTAATTAATAATTTAGATGACATATCACATATGTGTTTATCGTTCAAATATTAACAAAAGACTTGTATGCTTAATTTTCATAATCGGATATATTTGACTTTTTTTTCTCTTATAAATCATCTAATTATATTAATTGGTCAGGGCTCCAAAAAAAATTTAAAACATATTCTAATTAAAACGATAAATAGAAAAATATCTATTTAATTTCAGATAATTTAAAAGCATATTTAAACTCATCTCTTATGTGATTTTTTTTTTTGCTTAATTAGTTTGTTTCTAGTTTAATTCATACGAGGATTTGGTACTTCAACGATACTAACTTAAATTTTTTGATGATATTTTATGCATTAAATTCTATTTTCTTTTATATAAAATAAGCTATTGTAGCACACTTTCCTCGCATCTTTTTATATGCTTTTGTTTCATTTTTTTGGGAAAAAAATATAAGTATCTTCTTAAATTATAATCGAAATTTTAGAGACACATCTTAATTAAATTAAGGTCCTAGTACCTCCCCTCCTCGCGCCCGAACTTATTTATTTTGTAATTTTACACACTTTTTCTGTTAACGTGTCACACTTCGTGACTCCACGCAATTGAAGCGCGTAGGAGATATTTGGATGTCACGTAAGCTCAAAAGGTGCACAAAATTATAAAAATAAGTAAATTCAGAGAAGTAATTGGATCTTAGCTTAGTTAAATTGTGTCTCTGAAATTTTGATCATAGTCTAGGGGTACTTATGCATTCTCTATTTATTTTTTTAAAATTATCTTTATTTTTATTCGTATGAGGATTTTGTGTTTAAAATATTTCACGACATTTAATATATTTCACCACTTTTTATGACTTTTATATATTTATTAGAGAGTACTTTAGTTTCCTCTTGAATAATCTTATTTTTAATAAATCTTATGTAGTGAAAATTTGATTTAGTATTCATAAAATATTTACGAGACATTGTATTTAGATGTTGTCACTTAAGTTGTACCTATTTTTATTAATACAAAAATTGATAGTTTTATGCCCACTTTTGACAAGCTTACAAATCTACTCCTTTGCCGACATCACTGTCGTTTACAAAATCAAATCTCAAAAAAAAAAAAAAATCATTTATAATTAAATCAATGACGTAAAGTTCATATTTATATCTAAAATAAATAAATAAATCATATAGCTAAAATAAATGTTGCGTGCACTATTCACATTTGGTGAAAAACAAATAGTAATGATTATAGAGAGAGAAAATCAACTTACACGAAGCCCTTTTTTTTAAAAAATAAAATAAAATAAATTTAATTGTTTTAGTTAGTCTGTTGAATTTCGATCATATGTATATGAAGTTGGAAAAATATATGCTTTAATCTCAAGTCAAAATGTTTGAAGTTTGATTTTGCCAAATACATAATTAATTCAGTAAAAAATTGTTTCAAGTTAGACCTTCTCAAAATCACAATAACTTCAATAAAAAAATTGAACTTGACGCGAGCAATGTTAAACTTCAAACAAAAATATTGATGCTCGATCAGAGTGATACTTTAGACATACGTTGAATTCAAACGCAAATCTTCAACTTCAGTTGCATAAGTCTCATATTGTGTTCGAAACAGATAAACTTACAAAAATTTAAACGTCAAATATAATTTAAACGACAATCATAAAACTAGGTATTTATGCATTTACTCAAATTAGTTGGGATCTTAATTCGGGGAATACCAGGTGGAATTTTTATTTTTTTTCAAAAAATATGTATTCCCTTTGTTCCTATTTAGGTAACATAGTTCCCTTATGACTTTATCTAAAATCATTTATCTTTAAAATTCTCATTTCGATCAAGACGCGAGAAGTGTTTTATATCATAAATTTCGAAACTCTTAATATTCATTTTATATCAAGTAAAATATTATAAACGAAAGTAATAAGTTTTTCTTATACAATTAATCAAACATTATATGATTTTATATATTGGATATGATACTAAAATTAGTTTATATACTACAATCAAGCATGATATGCCAACAAATATTATTAGTTATTTATAGGAAAACACTCCAAGAAGCAAAGTGTTTGGGTTCAAATTATAAGTCTTGTCCATCTTAATATGTCTCCTACAAAATAATTACATTTCATGTTCTAAACATGTGTTTCCAACTAGTAGAATCCTAGGTTAGGTGCATTATTCAATTATTGTCCAACAAATATGTTCTTAATTAATCATACATAAAAAAAAAACTAAAATAAAGAACTTTACCATTCTCTTTATTCTTGTGTTAATCAGACAAAACATTATTATTACAAAAATATGTCATTTCATACCCCTTCTCTTTATTTTCATCATACATATTCATACTCCACTTTACAGCAATATTATTACTAATGTCCTTGTATTCATTCGCCATGATTATGTTTTATAATCTAACGATTAGTCTGTTTGATCAAATTTTTTTAGATAAAAAATATTAGTTTAATGCTTAGTCAATTTTTTTAGGGGTAAATAAGTGTTTTTGAAGAATGATACTTGTTTGGTAAAGTCAAAGAAGAAGCATAAAAAAAATAATTTTTTCTCAAAGCCTAAAATGTCATTTTCATATATACATATTTATCAATATATTTTTTATCTATAAATTAACATATTTCAAAAGTTTAGTTTAATTTCAGTTAAAAAAATTAATTTATTTTATGCTTATATATTATTGTTTTATGTATTGTATATTATTTAACATATTGTGTCGTAGAATTAGAATAAAGGTAATAATAATAGTTTTACGAGATCAAATAAAAAAAAGAAAAAAAACAACAATTAAAGATTCCAGCCTTTCAATAAAAGTTTAATACTGATTGAAAATTTAAACATGTTAAATTTTAATTTATAAAACAAATAAAAAGTTTATCTTTTTTTCAAAAAATAAAATAAAATAGTTTCTCTCAAAATAATATTCATATTAGAAGTACATTAATAGATATATTTTACTTATGTAGTTTGACTCGTAAAAATATTTTTTTAAAAAAATTAATCAAACACAATTCACTTATAAAAAACACTTCTTAAATGAATTAATCAAATACAAAATTGTTAATTTTTTCAAAAGTACTTTTTCAAAAAAAAAAAAAAAACATTTCATAAAAATGCTTCTAAAACAAGCTACATTTTAGCAATAATGCCAAAACATGATAAAGTGCAATATTTCATCACATTATTAGTAATTTGAACAGACTTTATATATTTATATGTACTATATTAAGCGATAAAGATGATAGCAAAATGGATTTATGTAAGTTAATGTACTTTAGCGATCTTAAAATATTTAAATTTTTTTATAATCAATATAAAATTTTGATTTTTTCATTTTATGTATCCTTAATAATAATTCTTGAAAATTGCAAGTATCTCAAGTATAATGTGTACATAAATCAATTTTTTTAATTAAAATTTTTTCTAAATAATATATAAATAAAAATATAATTTTTTTTATAAAATATTTTTTTTCCGGCTAATACAAAAAATATAGGTAAACTCTCTACATCTATATGTGCTACACAACAATTAGGGCATTAATTTCCTTTAAATATTATTGGGTTGTGTTAAATTAGGTTTTAAGCCTAACTCACACCCCAAAAGCTAGCTCAAAGGAAGGAGGATTGTCTAAGCCGTATAAGGAGTCCACCCATCTCATTAATCACCGATGTGGGACTTTTGTCATTCTTTAACACCCCACCTAATGCCCAGTGCTTAACATCTGGTGCCTGGACAATTTTAATTTTGGGGGTCCCAACATCGAGTGAGACGGGCGCTGCTCTGATACCATGTTAAATTAGGTCTTAGGCCTAACTGGTTGTAATTGGCAGAATTAATGAACAGAAAAAAAAAATAGTTGAGCCATAAATTTATGCTTGCCTTGAGAATTCAGGTGTTGAATTATTTACACGTGTTGATAACAATTTACGTTCGAATATAATTTTAAATTAAATTAATGTGAAGTTGGGATGAAATAGTTCAAATATATCATTACGTTTTGTGCTCATATATACTTGCATGACTTTCTTAAAAAGTCTCACGTTATTAAAAATGTTTTTCTACACTTTTTATGTAACTCATTTGTCTCGAATATAAATATAAGACTTTATTCGTATACTCACCAAACAAATAAATAAGACCAAATATATAGTTGAAAACAGAGAAAAACAAAACTAAAAGGAAGGTGAAGAAACAGAAAGGAGACAGAATCTATGGAATTATCTAACGTGGGGGACCTTAGGAGGTTGTGTTATTAGTTGAGCTAGCTGTAAATACAGAGAAAAACATTATCAGATGAGTTTGGAACGTCAGTAACGGAGTCAGAATTTTATAAAAAATATTCAAATACTAAATTGAATCTGCTTTTTTAAAAAAATGAAAAGAAAAATTACTATTAGAGAGATACGAACAAACAAACTGTGTTTTATTCTCTTAAGGCGCCTAAAATTATTAGGCTAAATCATATTGTTGGATCAAGAGTACGTATTCATAAATACGATATTTCGTCACTTTGTTTATCATTTTTCTTGTATAAATGGTATAGTTATTTGAAAAAGGGTGTGCAATTGGAAACCTGAAATAAGGATAGCTACGCCACTGAATAGAAAAAATAAATGTACATGAAGTATAGCGAGTCGCAAAAGCAGAGTCAATATTTAAAATTATTTGTTTAAATAAATATAGTTTTGTTATGTTAATAATTTTTTTAAAAATAAAGACAAATATTTAAATTAAAATTATTAAATTTTATCGAATTCTTAACCGAATCTCTAGCTCTGGACCAAGTACAAAGTAGATGTTCTTGAATTGAATAGGGTAGCCTGTATCTTAAGCAACAAATCATTTTTTAACAAAGTCCACGACACTCCAAAGATTTAATGCTTAATAATGTCTATATATTTAATTTATACTATATACTATACTTTTTTTTTTCTCTTTATTCAAGGAGTTGCATGCATATGTTTGCTTTGTTATTCTGAAACAGCACGCAGATTTTTTAAACTGTTTTACCATCCAATTTGTCAAATAATTTGTACCAGTGCTACAATTGACATATTGGATGATATCATATATAGTTGTATCACAGTGTTTCATACTAGTTGACTTTCACCAGCCACCTCCCAAAATTAAAATGCATTGTTATTATGTACATCTGATATTTATATGAATAGGCGTCTGATTAAATGTCAAAAAATTCTACATCGATTCTGTATTCAGAAAGATTCGAACTTGATTAATAACACTCCATCACAACTCTTACTGATAACACTTTATGAGTATAGTATTAAGTCTACATGTTTGGAGAGTTTTTTTTTTTTTTTTGGTTTTTTGAGTTATGTAAATTCACATGGACTGTTATAAAATGCCAAATTAGGGTTGTGAATAAAATTATAAGATCATCGAGAATAACATTATTTGTGTGACCAACGAGGATTGTGGTGGAGTTGTAATTACTCCTTCATCTTTAATCAAGAATTTTCGGATTCGAGCCCCCTTGAATACGGAGTCACTTTTGTTAGGGAGCGATTTACCCCAAAAATGGGACTTTTCAACGAGAATCCAAATTTAATCGAGCTCAAACATATATATCGAATATGAAAAAAAAGACAATATTTGTGCGAAATGTTTATTAAAAAAAATGACCTATTAGTATCAAAAAGAAAGAGAACTTTCCTATAATTTACAATATGATAGTGTCCTTTATTATTTTTATTTATTCTTCTGAGAGCTTTTGTCTTTTTTATTTTGTTAATGATTCAAATTAGGAGTATACGAAATCGAATTGAAAATTGAATTAAATTGTAAATTGAGTCAATTCAAAAGAAATTCAATTAATGTTTTGGTGTTGAAAAAAAAAATTAATTATATTTGGGTTGGTTTGATTTTAATTAAAAAAACCAACTCGGAACTAAATCAACCCTACATTATATATGGTATTTTAAATTTTATTTTATACATAAAAATATTTACTTTGATATAATTTTAAAACATTTCTTATACTATTTCATAGTTTTATTTTTTAATATATTATTTCAAGTTTAAAACTTAGAATTCGAATTGGTCCAATAAAGATTTTAGTTCGTTAGATGTTGATAGGTATAATAAAACTTAAATTAAAATCAAATTAATACTAATGCAAAAAGAAAATTAATTCAATATTAAGAATGATAATAATATTAAATATTTATTCTTTAGTTTTACATTGGTTTAGATTATTAAAATACATAAATTAATTTTAATTTTCTTAAATATTTAGTAATGTAACTAATACTTATTAAACTTATTTTAGCATGATTTAGTACTTTTAAATTATGATCATTTCCATTATGACTTTACAATATTTATTTTATATGATGATTCATTATTATTTTTAGTGAAATATTTTGTGTCATCAATACTCATCTCATATTTTGTATTATTTTTTTTTAACAAACACCTTAGATAATTGTATTTTTGGTTGGACTAAAGAAATATTTGAAGCACAAGTTAATTATATGTTTGTATGCAAATTTTACCGAAAAATTCAAAAATCTGAAAAAAGTTGAGGTTTATTATTTGGTGTAATCAATGGTTTGGTTTGGTATTTGAAAATCCGAACCAATCTGAGGTTGAAAACCCGAAAAAAATTGAATTTTATTAGTTTGGTTTGTTTTATAAATTTAAATTTTTTATAAAAATAATTCTATTTAATATTTTAAAAAAAACGAACCAACCCATGTACACCCTAATTCAAACCCATAATTTTAAAATTAGAAATAAACAATAATGTTTACGATCAGACTAATCTCTTTCTAAATGTATTGAGAATGAGCATTTGAGCAAAGACAAGAGTGATGTTTTCTAATCTAATACTAAATTCGTCTACTTTTAATTTTTAATATTTTTTTTAAAAAGTCAAATAATAATAACTTTGATTAGTATTTTACGATATATCCTTCATCATATTGATATATAAAAAATGAAATATATAGTACTTTTCGTATATATCTCTTGAATATCTAAATTTTTGTTCAAAATATTAAATATTAATATAATCTAATTTAATTTTAAAAATTAGTTAAATTTTTTTAAGTATAACATTTTTATTTTTATTTTGGACACTTCAAAAGAAGAGTTAATTTTTGAAAGAATATTTGTAGGTGGGGTTCGAATATGGAAAAATGTTAATGAGCTCACGGACTACGTATGCATGGGGGATATATATATTTATTATATTAATATATTATACTATATGATTAAATGGCGCCTTAATTTACTGCTTTTATTTTCTTATACCGACCAATTTTCAATCCTTGTCAACGTGTTGCACTTTTTTTTTAACATATCATCGTTTCTCTCATTTTTTATTTAATCTTATACTATACTTTATAATATTTTATCTACTACTTATAACATACTCCGTGCGCTCCATATTATATCATGTTTATACATTCCCCTCTAAAAAATATATTGGGTTTCTAAAATTATTTTACACTCTTCGTCTAATATTATTTGTAATGATTTTTATTTTTAGAGTTAAATTATAAAAAAATTTAACTAACATTTTAAGATATATTTTTTTATCATATTAATATGCAAAAAATTATAATTTATAGTATTTTTGATATAGTTTTAGAATATCTATTTTTTTATTCAAAATATCGAATTAATCTGATTTAATTTACCTTTAAAAATTAATTAAATTGACTTTGAAATAATTTCGGACGGAGGAAATAATTACGTACAACTCACTTATCTAGAATTAAAAAATTGTCCTTTTTAAAAATATATGTTCATAATTATGTAAAAGAACTATCTATATTGCTATAAAATTAATTTCACTATTTATATCAGATATGGCTAGAAAATAATTGTCAAATGTCAATTCAAACAAAAAATTCCACAGCCATATCCCTCAACGGGATCTTTAAGCCATGATTTAAATTAACGTCGATTTCATACAGAAGAAAATATTTTTTATTTTAAAAAAAATATGTTTTTTAAATAAAATTATTTTTTCTTACTGAAAATAGGAAAGCAGTTTTATAAGATATAATGTATGTTAATTGTCATTTTTCTATCTCGACAGTAACCCAACCCCTCCACCTTGTTATTTATATTTCATTTGTTTCACTTTATATTTCGAAATTCAAAAAAAAAATTGATTCAAGAACCTATGTCACAATATATGTCAAATCACAAGATTTAAAACATATTTTTGATATATTACGATGAATTGAGTCTACAATCATGATATTTAAACGATTTTTATACATCATATGTATATTTTTAATTTAATATTATAAGACAAAAAAGAGAGTTTTATTTTCTTTTAACTCATGCCATTCAAATTAATACACATAAAAGTTAAATAAAATAAATATTTAGATAATTTTTTTCTTTTCAAAATACCAATATTTAATTTCTATTAGAAAATAATTAAAAGAAATTTCTTCTTACCAAACACAGCCTTAAAATTACATTACAATTCCCATTATCAAAAGGGCCCCAAATTTATCTTTATCTTGGTCAGTACTGCCGATTTAGTGGACTATTTTTTATAATAATGAGAAGTACCTATCTTCAATTTATTTATGTTCAATGTGTTGTTAGATGGGGATTTGGAAGACGAGAGATATTTATCAATTCGATCAATTTTATTTTTGACGTATTATTTGGTTTTCAATTTAAATTAATGTTTAATTATTTTGAATTGATATTATATAGAATTTTATTTAGAAGAAAATTTTTTATATTAATATATTTAAACTTCTAAACTTAAATTTCATTAAAAATAAAAACAACTTATTTAAATATAACTTTAACGTAAAAAATATTTATATTTTTATTTATAAAAAATATATAAAAAAAATTATTAAATTTATCTGAATCGATAAATCCCTATCTAACTTCGCCCGACGAACCAAATATAAAGTGGGGAGAGAAAAGGGGATTGATGGCCACTTGATGTGACGGATGCCTTTTGTTCTATTCTCCGACGCTTCTAACAAAGTCATCCACATGTCATACGCACAACTAAATTGTCGACTTTCAAATTTTCTTCGTTTTATATTATTTGTTTATATTATATTTTTAATTAATTTTTAAAATTCTTTTCATAAGATTCTTAAAATTTATTCTATAAAATCATAAAGGTCAAATAAAGTCTCTTTATTAGAAAACATAAATTAGTTAGAAACTTAGAATATCATTTTAAGACTTCATGGTTAAGGATTTTGATATGATATATCTCTTTCAATAATTTCTTAATTCAATTTTTTGTGATATTATCATAAGATCAAATATAATTTTAACGTAGAATCATAAAATTTATAATTATTATTTCTTACTTAAACTATATGTGAAATCAAAACATATATTTTAGTTTAAAATCATAATGTTAACCAAAAAATATATATTTAGAAATTTCATATCCAATCAACTTAATTAAGACATGTAAAATGAATGAAAAGGAATTGTAACAAAGACCAAGTTTATTTTATGTGGAAATGGATTTCTGAATTAACAGTTTGGTTGTGTTACTTTCTTTATTTTAATTTGTTTGTTCATTTACTAGTTTTATTATGTTACTTTTTCTATTGAATTTGTTTGTTTTGTTTTTAGTTTATTTTTTTTAAAAATAATTTATTTATTTTTTTGCAAAAAAATAATAATTCACATGACATGTGCTTAATATCATAAAATTAAAAGACATTTTGGTATATTATAGATAACTTTTATTTTAAATTATAAGATTGAAAAGTCTTTTTTATTTTTATACTTCGTATCAAATCAAAATCGATCAAACAAATTAAAATAAAAAAGTACATATTTAAAAAATCTATTATGTTCAATAGGCTTTTGACATGCGATTTTATCTAATAATTTTGATCATCATGAAATCACAAATTCTTCAAAAATAATAATTAAAAAAAATTGTTTTGAAAATTTCATATCATGATTTGACGATAATAATAAAATCGACTTACGAATTTATATTTCATTACAACATCATCTTATATTTATTAATAATTTATTTCATATGCAAACAAGATTATAGTTTCTATTATCACTCTTATCAATCTTTAAATCATTTATATCAAATATACACTATAATAAAAATAACTTTTAGATATATATATTAACAAAGAATATTAAAATCTTTATCGATATTAATTTATTGTCATTATAAGCTTTAACAATATTTACAAAGAGAGCTAAATGTAATTTTCACTGATAACTGTTTCTAAATAAAAAAATATTTAGCGGCAACTCACTTCACACTAACAGAATCGTAAGCTTTCTTCTCCGTCTCAGCTTGACAGCTCCTTTCTACATCAAGATTAAGTTGTTCTGCTAATTAATTACCGCTAGAAATTATTTTTGATATAGTATAGACTAGTCATTACTATCACCAACCAAATTTATTATGACTTCAACAAGAGTAGTACACGACAACTCATATTCAATTTTACCTTTTATTGATCTAAAATTCGATTAGTAAATGTTGTAATTTTTCAAAAGAAATTTGTGATAATGTATTTTACTTTTTTTAGATATATTAAAAAATTATGGTAATTTTAATACTTTTCATGATTTATGAGGGTTTTACGTTTATGAAAAAAAAAAAACTTAAAAATTCAAATAACATGTTCAAACAAAACTTTAATCATATTATAATTTCAAATTACAATTCGTATTATAATTTTAAATTATGATTTCATCTCACGTGACACGTAAAGTGTGATTGAAGTAGTTAGAATAGAAAAAAGTGCTTTTAACAGCCGTCATCAACATGCAAGATTAATACCACTAGTAACAAGGCCAACTGATTTAACTACCTTTGTCTATATATAATAAGTGAATCCCAAGACATTCTTTGAAGGGATAATTTAAATTTTCAACTCTATAAATACTAATTAGATGAATTGAACCAAGAGACTTAACCATGAGAGTACCCTTATGCAATGAACATTACTACCCAAAAATTATTAGTTGACTTTGGGATATAATTGTTACTCTATATATACTCTATAGTTAATAATTGTAGAAAATCCACTCAAGATCCTCTTGGGATAAAGGGTCAAAAATAAGCCTAGAAATGAGCAAACAAAAGAACCAACTAAACATTGAATGAAGTAAACCGTGTGGTTGTCCATAGAAAATTGTATTTGGAGTTATGAGTAGTAGGTAGACAAAAACAAAAAAATTGCCAACCCATAAACAGATATACATAATGCAGGGAGAATATTGAAAATTCTTATATTTTACTCACATTTACCGTATCGAGAGTTAAAAAGAATTTTCTCTTTCAGTCGTAATTTATAATATGAAAAAAATACATATATCATATCCTGGTATCCTGATATCCTCGTATACTGAATTTACTGTGAATGTTTAGGATGATATAACGCTCGTACTCCGAATCGTATAAAGTGGGATGGAGGGAGTAAGATTTTTAAGGTTATCATATAAGTTTAAAATAAATTAAAAGGGGTGGAAATGAAGGTGGAAACGTATACATTTTCCACCCAACAAAGGGATATGGGGTGGTGAGTAATTTAGGTGTGGGCCTTTCTTGTGATGGTTGTATTTCTCTAAGAAGGTGTTAAGTAAGATGGGTACCCACTAACTACTTTGTACTTAAAACCATTTTACATGGGCCTGGCCCTGTTCTTTTGGGAAAGTTTTAACATATTTGGCCACTCGTCAAAATTAATTACGATCGCTAATTATATAGATATACACTAATATACAAAATATATACTTATCGGTTATTATTTTGATGGGAGGCTATACGACCTAAAAATCCTTTTTTTTTGTACTTGAATTGTGTTTTTGCTTATAATAACAAAGAGAGGCATTTAAGGTTGTGTACGTCTGGCATGGAGGAAAATGTTTTCTAGTTATTCTTTCTATCATATGTGTTTTCGGTTATTTTCATTATTTAGTTGTTGTTAGCGTTCATGTTATAAATTCTTGATCATTTATGTATTTTCTTTTGTAAATTGCTTTTCTAGACTCACGAGGTAAGGGTAAAATTCGTGTATACCTTATTTTTTTAGACATCGGAGATTGAGTAAAAAGAGGGTTTCATATGTCATTATATATTGAAGTAAGCTAATGAGATGTCCATGCAGTCATGCACTGAAAGATTGGTGACTAAATTATATGCATGGATAATGTAAAAACATATAATTAATGAGTCACTCTAGCTTTAGGTCACTTAAATAACGTAATTTTAGTTATATATATAAATACGTCGTTGAATTTCTTTGGCATAATTTTTTTTCTTTTGAATCCTTACTTGAAACTTTGGCTCCGTCACGTGCTAAATAAGTCCTACACGGTATAGTACTATAATCATAGCATGATTACCAAAAAGAATTGGATTTAACGATGAATAAAATTTATAGCTAAATAGTAAAATTTATCGCTAATCTTATTTTAACGTTAGGTTTTGATTAGCTACGAAGCAAAATTGCGATGGACGGGTAAAAAGGGAAAGAGAGAAAAATGAGCAGACAAGAAACTGATGATTTATGTTCAGAAAATATAATAAAAACAACAATGTACATACATATGTGAATTATGTCGCTAGAAAAACAAATGAAAAACAACAAAAGAGGGCACTTTTTTTATAGAAAAAAATTTGGTGAAAACAAACAAATTAAATAATGAGGGACACAATACAACTGATCACTGCAGTGGATCAACAAAAAAAATATAAAGTGGGCGGTTTGAGTACTATGTGTATAAATGTTGAGTAAATAATAATAATAATAGTTGACAAACTCTTTTTTTTTTTTTTTTTATCTTGAGATTTGTGTAAAAAAAAAATTTCTGATTACAAAATCTCTGCCATTTTTTTCTTTTTTTTTTGTCCACTTGGTTTAAAAAAAATGCAACATGAAAATTGAAGTACATAAAAATTACACCTTCTGGACCACGCA
Source organism: Solanum habrochaites (assembly GCA_027704765.1). NCBI lineage: Eukaryota > Viridiplantae > Streptophyta > Magnoliopsida > Solanales > Solanaceae > Solanum > Solanum habrochaites. The sequence continues at coordinate 54,019,098 of JAKWJA010002491.1, forward strand.
CCTAAAATTGTTGTGGGGAGGGTATCTCAAAATCTAACGGTTTAAAATTATCGATTACTCGTTCTGTTTCAATTTATATGACATAAATTGAATTAGTATAGAATTTTTAAAATAAATCGTATGAACGTTAAACATGTTATAGTATTTGAAAGGTGAACTCTTATGACCAAGTGTCTCGGAATTTAGGAGTGTCGTTTGTGAGATTAAAAAGAAAAGTGTGTCACGAGATTAAAAGGTATAGGAGGGATAGGATGTAAATGAGACAACTGTGATATGTTTGTCTTTGTGTATATGTGCTGTGTGTGAGAAATATACTGATTATGGTAAGCTAATAATTAATAAAAAGGACCACTCTATTCTGTGTTTCTGTTTGGTTTGGTTTTAAAACATTCAGAGCCATAGGGTGGTCCTTTCTGCATGCAGTTATATATACATATAGATCATTATAATCATAGGTTTTAAAGTGTTTTTATGGACTACTGACAATCAGCCCCAATTTTTTCTCATCTTTGGTACATTTTCACCAGTACTTGTCTTGGATCTGATCATTTTTTACAAAGGAAAAAAATTGAAGTAATTTTTTGCTAGGAATTAGGCTCCATGCATTTTGAGCATTAGAAAAGTTTCAGATTCATATTGGGCTTTGAAGCCCATTAGAGTTTTAAATCCAGCAATTCGGATTAGTAGGACTTCAAAGTGGACCAGATGAGAAACAAAAAGGAATAGAAATCTCAAACACCCTTATTATTAGGAATATATACGAACAACAACAAGTGAGTATAGAGAGGTTGTTTATGATAGACCTTCGACTCAAGAAATGTGAAGAAATGAAGGCAAAATACTCAACAAGGCATGACAGAACATTCTAAAAAGGGAACAACAGTGACTACAAAAAATAAAACGATAATCGAAGTACAAAGAATAATAAATAGTAACAGAAGTCGTAGAAACAAGGAACTACTACAAGAATAATGCTACTACTGCTAGTATAGAAGGATAAGCGCGATAACACTCAACTACTTAATAACTTTCTACCTTAATCTTTATCTCCTATATTCTCCTATCTAAGGTCCTGTCCTTGGTATGTACCGTATAAGCATCTCTCCCTGTATCTTGTCTTTAAGATACATTACCAACAGGTATAGTGAAGTTTTATTACTGATAACCAACTAACTATAAATGTCTAGTAAGAATGAATTAGCAACTTACAAAGTAGAGTAACTGATATACTTCAACAGTTGATCTTTTTGTTTATAACATAGATCAAATCTATAACCCCACATAAAAGAATCTTAAAATTCATATAAAGTGCAAAACATGTGCACAGAATGTATAAGTTGGTTGATGAAAAAAAGCATGGAAAATACCTGGTCTGGAAATGCAATTAAAAAACTCAATATCTATCAGAGAAATGTTACAATTGAAGTCACAAGGATGAAAAACAATAAAGAACCACTCTACAAAACCAATTACACAGCATTTAACCATAAGCCTTTGAGTATGCTATGCTTGTCATGCCTAACTTTAATCTACACAATAAAGTAGGCTGCAATGATTGTTCAGTAAATTCAGATGTAATAATACTAAGTAGAGATTGAACTTGACCAATTCAAATTCAAATTATAAGGATTTCAACAATTTCTGATATTGATGAGAAAATGCTAAAGTTCAACAATAGAAGTTTTTGCTTGGACAGCTTAAGGAACTTCTGTTTGGGGAAACATAAGTTACAAAGATCAGAATTTTCTGAGAACACAACTTTTTCTTAACTAAGCTTAAAGCATTTACATAACGAATCACAGATAGCTGACATTTGTACACAAAATCTTCTCATGTGGTCGAGTTCCATGAGTCCACTTAAAATATCTTGAAGGTTTGAGATGTGAAGCCAAAAACTGGGAATTCGTTTGCATTTGATGCACCCAAGACAAAATCATTCTTGTATACCCCTCCACCTTGCCCTTGTGTATACAGGGCTTTGCGCTATGTGCCAATAGATTAAAAAAATTTAGAAATCAATGCTGGACAAATCAGTTGGGATCCTATGAGGTCAAACAAAGTGCGCTGTTGGATATTCATTTTCATAACCATTGTAGTCATAATATAGCCTTTCTCCCTTTCGAATGTCTCTGTTTGCAACCAATAAAACACGGCATTCACCATCAACATCAAACCTCACACACTTCACATTCTGCTTCTTCTTCCCAGCGCTGTGTTAGAAGAAATATGTATCATTTAAGAACGCTCCAAAAGAAAAAACATACAATGCACGTATAAGGCATACTTGAATTTAACACTACCCATGTTTATGTTTAACTTGTGCATCCAGTTTTAGATTAAACTGCTTGTAATAATGAGATTTTCTGAAAGAGTTCAGTCTCATTCCACGAGAAAGAACACATGGATGCTTGCTAATTCATGATGTGTGATTGATGTAATTAAGAGTCGTACACAAAGAACCATATAATAAGCATGAGATATCATAGTAACTTCAAAAGGCACAAGTGTTTGATGGAAAAGAACATACCGAGTATGATTGTTTATCCCATTGATGAAGCGAGCAATATTACTGTGCTTGTCAGGACAAATGACGAGGTCTTTTGAAGGATCATTAGTAGTTAAAAGAGTCATCATGCTATCTCCATCATCAGCTTCCCGGTTATTCAAGTAATCAACATCTCCAACATACTCTGTAATTATTGTCCAGTCTTTTATGAATGCATCTGCTTCAACAGTAAATCTGACAAAGCAAAGATAAAAAGATAAATTAAACATCCCATATTAAGATTACACAAAAAAGAATGATAATATGTGAATACATTGGAAAGCAAAATAGTGATCAAATACATACCCCTCTTTGGGATCAAAAACAACCATGAGTGGTGGCCATTCACCCTGTTTCATCATGTTCTTGCACAACTGTAAAGTTTCTGTATCGTCTTTAGACAATACCTGAAGTTCAATAACAGAAGTCTTAAGATTTGAAAAATAGGTAATTCAAAGGATCATGCTAAGAAAGTTGGACATTTTTCTAAATAATACAGTGAAATAAAAAAAATCTTCCCACATTTTCTCCTTTAAAGGCTTATGGGCATACTAAGTAACTAGTTATTATTATCTCCTTGTGAAAATTTCAAGCATCACACAGAACTCAGAAGGCATGTATCTATGTAAACCACTCCAGTGGTTATGTGGCAAAACAACATAGAGGATTCCCCTCAGTCAATCAAACTATCCTGAACCTATTTAGTTAAGATCAGCTAAATAAATAATACGATATTCAGGGAGATTTGACCAGTTCTTATCTAACAATAAGATAGTAAGATGACATCTTTAACCACTACAATGTGCCAATGCATCTTTTTTATTTTTCTTCCAATTGAAAGTTTTGATCCCGCTCTAAGTTAGATTCAGTAATAGCATGCCAGTCTAAATCTAACACATTTGGTCAGTCAAAATGTTAAAGATTATGTTCTATTTTACCTGCATTCCTTCTCGCTCGAGTGCTGCATGATTAGCTGATCGTGGGGCCATACCTGGCACATAGGTAAGCTCATTGCTGAATTCTGCCCCAGCTGCTAACAAGGCAGTAGCAAGAGATGTCATTTGTTCCAATCTCCGGGTAGGATCCTTAGTCGGATTGAATTGCAATAATCTTCTTCTCTTCTTTGACATAACCAAGCTACTACCACGTTTTCTCTTTTTCTGGCAATCTGACAAAAAAAAACAACCAAAAGCAACACCCATCAGATCAAGTAATTGGAGCAAACAAATAAGATAATATCATCCGAACTATAGAGAATTTACCTTTGCCTGGACCACACTCATTAATCGAGTTAGACGGTCTCTCAATCCGGAAAAAATCAACAATCTTTGTTTGCACAAGAGGAAGTTCTGCACATTAGATAAGAACACATTATCAATCAATAAATTAAGTATTATCAAGCATTGGATACCCCTTATTCCTTCAAGCATAAAAACATTCCCCCTAGATCAGCTGTTAATACAAATAAGAGAAACTCCATCATAGCCATTTCTGTACAATCAATGTACTCTACAGACCATCAAAGCTCATCACACTTCATTTGAACCCTCCCATTTCAACACTCAATAATTAGGGTTGTTCTAACAATTGAAGGTTCTTGACATTTACTTGTTAACAATTTTTGCTGACATTAATTACTCAAACCATGTTAGTCTATAACAATTAACCCCATATCGTCAAACAATTAAAGATTAGGCAACCAAAATCAAGCTTCAATTTTTAGCAGATTTCAGAAACACCCAAATACAATTCTAACACAAAAAGGTTCAAAAATTGAAGAAACGAATAAAAAATGAAAACCCATAAACATACTTGTCGGATTCTTGTTATCATCGCAAGATGGGCAGAACCAGGAGCCTTTGGGAACTGAAGCCAGAATGGGTCTCAAGCAAAATAGATGAAATCCTCGGTCACATTTGTCACAAAGCAAAAGCTGAGCTGGGTATTCACCAGATCCACATTTCACACATGAAGTATCGCTGTATTCATCTTCTTCAACCATTTTCCTTGAATTCGACCTGTTCCTCAATGTTCTTCTTCCCGGTTTTGGAGCTTCCGTTCTTCTCCGCAACACAACTGTCGTTGAAGAACCCATTGTTAGCAAAAACAAATCTGAAAAGAAAAACTGAGAAGGTAGATACAATCGATGCTACTGTGAAAATGAAAACGAATTGGGGATTCAGTAGGGTTGAAATAAACAGCTAAAACGAATCAATTTTTTCCCGCGCTATTTACTGTTCGCGGGAAAAAGGAGATTAGCGCCAAAAATGTCACGCGGGTCGTAGAGATTAAATTAGAGTTGCGGCCTTTTAGGCCCATATCACGACCCGTTGCTAAAACGGAACTTCTATAATCACTCAATCTAAAAAGCTTTCCCCTCTCTTCTCCGAAAGTTATCTCTGGGTCGAAAGTTGGTTGTAAAGTAAAAATAAAATATGTAACGGAATTCTACTTATTTTGATTGAAAGGCGTCGACCAATCGCTCAATTTAAGAAGCTTTCCCTTCTACTCTACAAAAATTATCTTTAAATCTATTTCACTTCATTGGTCTATCACTATTAAAAAACCAAAAGTAGTACCTTACTATATGTATGTAGGTTTGAGAAGCCAAAAGAGTCACGTAGGATAAATAGCGTCCAAATGATAACTCTTGGTAGAGATTTATCGATGTGGGAAAAATTACTGGAGTGCGAAAAACGTAATTTTTTTTTTTGTATTAAAAATCTAAAAAGATAAAAGCAAACCTTTATAGAGGACTTAATTGAATTCACGTGAAAATGAATCTGGGAAATGAGAATATTAAAATTACATTCACGTGATAAGATTTAGGGAATAGGAATTTCATTGAAATTCACGTGACAAGAGATTGTTATATCTCAAGAGTTGTTCGAGCTCACATGACTAGTATGTCGTGTAAGCACACATGACTTAAGAGTCATTCAATATTTTACGTCTTTAATGTCGCAATCACTATTTAAATTCATCAAGCACTTAACTAAATTCACATTAAAAAAAATCTAGGCAATGGGCATATACAAAATTGAGCTCAAGTGAAAAGAGTCTACCACATTTAGAAAGTCGTGCAGGACACACGCAACTTAGCAGTTATTCACTACATCACTCACATCACAATCATTATTGAAATTCCTAAAGCATATAACTAAATTCATGTGAAGAACAATCTAGGGAATCGTCACACTAATAATTGAATTCAAGTGAATAGAGTATAATACATCAAACAAATGTGCAAGCTCACGTGTCTAATGTGTAATTACTACTTAAATTCCTAAATCATATAACTTAATTGAATCATTTTTCACATAAAAATTTAAGAAGGTAAAAGTAAACATTTATATAGAACTTAACTAGATTCATAAATGAATCCAGGAAACAAATATCAAAATTATATTCTTGTGACAGTTTTTAGGAAATGACACTTCATTTGTGTTCAGGTGAAAAGAGTTTATTATAACTTGAAAGTTGTGCAAGCTCGCAGGACTAGTGTGTCGAATAGCCACATTGGGACGGAGCTGCAGCATGTGGGTTGATCATCCTTTATCGAAAAATTAGATTGTATGTATATGTAATATATTATGTGTTTTTGCCTTGTATAAATAAATACACACATTTATGTACAATAGAGGTTGAGAGTTTAGTGATGAATATGTTTATTCTAGTATCCAACGTCTACGGTCCGATTCTTACTGAATCAATTTTATAACAACTTTTTTTAAGTTAGAAAAAAATTAGAAAATAAATAAAAATAAGTATAATTTACCTATATACACATCTTTTCTTTTCATAATCTCCATTATTCCCTACAAGTTTTAAATTTTTTCAAAATCCCTTATTTTACTCTCAAACTCCAAACGTTTGATACAGAAATCCTAACTCCCAAAATTAATATTTATTCCTTTCTTATTTCAATCCACAAATCACTCCCTATACCACACCAAAAATGGAATCAAAATTTCAGAAAATAATTTTTATTTCTCAACAATAGAATTTCAGATTATAATAATAAAAAGTAAAAATAACATCAAAGTTGATAAAAATCAATCGTTATTTCTAAAAAAAATCAAATTAAGAAAATGAAAAAATAAGATAAAAGCAAAAAACTTATAAAAAAGCAAAAAAATTAAAATTGATTGAATCATAAAAAAATTATATGTTGAATCAAGATTTAGAAAAACTCTTTTACTTTTTGGTGATGATTTTTTTTAAAAAAAAACAACAAATGATTGAGATTTGAGAATAACGTGGAGAAAGAAATAGGAAAAATAATAACAATAAAAATAAAAATCAACTAATAGAAAGAAAATCAATTGATTGATATACCTTATCAATCACAAATTACTATATTATGGAAGAATATTTGTTATTTAATTATATTAGGATTTCTTTTCATATTTGATTATTTTATTATTAAATAATATTTTTCTTATTTCATTCATATTGTTAGAAATCTTTTGTTATAAATCAAAAACTAGAAAGTCGTATTTGATTTGCAATGTTTATACATGTTCGAATTTTAAATCTACATTGAAATACAAGTTCAAAAAAAGAGAAAGAAATAGTTGGATCAGTCATTACACGATTATCACTGCCAAAGACACAATGTATCTCATTTATTTTGATTCTTAAATTAGTCTTGTTAGTGTTATTATTGATTCGATACATCACTGCTACAATCGTTGTTTGTTCCACGCATCTGATACTTAATTTTCAATGTATCTCGTTTATTTTGATAAAAACACTATGTATCAAATTAAATATCTTGATACATAAATATGTAAATATTGATAATCTTATTGTATCAAATACATAATCAACTACCAAATGATACCTTTATAGATACACTTTATTTCAGCTTACACACACTATTCTTTCACAACCTTATTGTATTAGATACATTATTATAAACAAAAAAAATTATAGAAAAAAACATCTGATCAACTTGAAATCTTCCACAATTGCATATTTATCATTCAAGGCAAACAATATATCTTTCTTTTAGAATCATAGACTGAATAAATATACTCTGATGATTCAAAAACCTGTTAACATTAAAGAAATTAGTGTTACATTCCGTAAAACAGTTATTATATGCATCAATCACAAACAATCAAGCAACTAAACTTATATACTTATATCAGGTACAAAATATAACTTTAATCTGATACATACCTCATTTTTGAACATTTTGATGCTTTTACAACAAAATATATGCATAATGTATTATCTATAAAGTATATTATTTCACAAACAACAAGATATACAAATAGTAATGTATCATGTTAGATATTTGGTAATGAAATAATAATTTAAATTAATATTGCATGTATCACACAGTAACTTGTTGATCTTTAATTCCAAGATTAGTTATTTAATGTATCTAATTAATAGGAGTATAGTACTTATCAATTTATAAAATAAACTCAAATATTAATGTATTACGATTGTATGGCCATCTAAAAAATATAAATAAAAATCGAATTAACAACACAATATATGTAGTTTAATACCTCTGATTGTCAAATCTATTTTACCATGCAATTAAAACTCTGATCTATTTTATACATTGCAAATCGAGACTCATATTTTTTCCAGATTTTTGAATGTTACATATTTTTTTTCTAGATTCTTTATTGTCTTAGCAAAATCAAAATATTCATGATGTAACTTTTCATTGTTTTTGTGATTTTGAATCAAAATTGAAAGGATCCTCGACGAATTGGAAGAAGAAATTTAAAATACCACTTATGTATCATTCATAACTCACCTTGATTTTCCAGATTCTTGAACGTATTCATGATTATGTATCGACTATTGTTTTCAACTTTTAAAATCTATTATGATTGGGGAAAGAATTGAAAGATGAAAATTTGAATTGTTTGAAACCATACGAATTTGGAATAGAATTGAGAGAAAAAAATTTAAATTTTGAATTGAAGGCGGACAGATTTGGAAGAGAATTGGAGAAGAAAATTTAAATTTTGATTTGATTAAATTTGATAAGATTTTGAAGAGATTGAAATCAATTAAATTAGCGTGATTTGAGGAACTAACAATCAATTTTATTTTCTCTTTCCTTTAAAAGTGTAACTGAATTTGTTTTAATGTATCATATTAAATGTATCCGACTTATTTGCTATGTATCCGAATAACATTATTTTTAAGGAATTTTCATAATTTTTAAAAAATAGGGATATAATGTAATTTAAATCTTACACTATGCTAACTAGTTCTTTATCCAAGACAATTAAATATATATTTTACAAGGAAATCAACTTTAAAAAAGATACACATTCCAATTTTTTTATTTCTTTACAGAAAATTACTGATTGAGCAAATTTATTTCTTTATATAATTAAATTTGTTTATTTTTCTAGTTAATAAAGATGGCTATTCAATTTTTTGTTTGATTTATAAAATAAGATATAATTTACTATATTGTGTTTATTTTATTTCTACTATTAAATACTATTTATTTCTCCATATTTAAATAACTGCTAATCAAATGGAATAATATAATTAAATTATCCTTCAATTTATTGCTTCTTAAGAGTGTCAAATCAAACAAACAAGTAAAGACGAACGAGGAAGTAGTAGTTAAAAGGGAAAATTGTATGAAATAACAAACTATTAATTTAAATTAAATGTTATAACCATAGTTTATTTTAGGGATAATTGTATAGAATGACAAACTAATAATATAAAATAAATATAGTAGCTACCCTTTGATTTATTTGTGTTCCATAGCAAACTGTTTGTCAGTCCCTCTCTCCCTCATATTCTCGCTTGCCACTCTCCCTCTCTCTCTCGCTTCCTGTCGCTCGCCTCTCTCGCTTATACAATAAAATTGTATAAATTGTGTTTCTAATTACATAAAATGAGAGAAAATTGTATAAACGCATGCAAATACATATATCTTCATCCTATACACTTATAACATATAAATATTTCCCTGCCCAAGTCTCTTTTGCTTTTCTCGTTTTAAACAAATTCAAATTGTATATAATTTCTCTCTTTCTCGTTTTATACATTCGATTCAATCATATATTCCTGCACAAGTCTCTTTTTGTTTTCTCTCTTTCTCTTTTTATACAAATTCAAATTATATATAATTTTTCTCTTTCTCATTTTATACAATTCAGTTTCGCCTTTCTCGCTTTCTTGTTTTATACAATTTAAATTGTATATAATTTATCTCTTTCTCGTTTTATACAATTTGCTTCAATTGTATATGGATAGCGAATTATACATATATAAGTTTGCTACGGAGCATAATATGCGAACTTTGCTATAGCATACAAATATGAATTTTATGTTTGCTATGTGAAAGTTGCCCTTTATTTTATGTATAATTCGCAACAAACATCCCATTTTTTGTCATCTAATTCGGTATACAATTAGCCATTTTTTGATATACAATTATCCATTTGGTATACAAATGTATAAGATGTATGAATGCGTTTATATTTGTATAAAACGAGAGAAAAATGTATATAAAAATACAAATACATATACTTTCATCCTATACACTTATAATTATACAAATACAAATCTTAAATAATACAAATTACAATGTATAAATGAATTTATGCAAAGTTGAATAACTTATATAAAATAGGATGTATCTAGTGAATTATACAAACCAAAAGCTCCACAGGATAGTAAAATTTGCATATATGAAGTGCAATTATGTAAACTATAGTTATAACATACAAATATGTTTTTTATGTTTACTATACGTTAAAGTTGCTCTAGTTAAAACTGTTTTTGTTGACTTTTTTAGTTAGTTTTGATTTATATAATTAATAGTTTTATAATTATAAATATTTACATGATTTAGTTAAATGATATTTAATTTAATTTTAAAACTAGATGCATCCACTCATTAGTAACTAAAAAAAATTGGACACTCATTGGCTAAAATAAAATGTACTCTTTAAATTTTGAACATCATTAACAAAATTTCTGCCTCCGCTACTACATGCTAAAATGACATAAGAGTCATTCACTATATTAAGCCTTTAATGTCGCATTCATTATTTTTATTCATAAAACATTGAACTAAATCACATGAAAAATCTAGAAAATGGGCGCATTAAAGATGTGAGATAGTTAAACATAACTAATTCGTGTGTGTCTACAGAACACACTAAACATGTAAGATCACATGAATTTAGTTAACTACTCTATGAATTTCAATAGTGGTTGCAACATTAAATGAGTAACATACCGAATGACTTTTAAGTCACGTGTGTCGCACGACATACTAGTCATGTGTGCTTGTACGACTATTAAGACGCTTCATCTGAATTTTATTTATTTTGATTGAAATATGTCATCCTATCGCTCAATCCCTGAAGCTTTCCCCTCTTTTTTACGGAAGTCATCTTTAAATATACTCTAGTTCATGGGTCAATCACTATCGTCAAGCCAAGAGTAGTACCTTAATATATCTATGTAGATTTCGTAGCCAAAAGAGTCATACTATAGGATAAAAAAATGTTCAAAAGATTACTCTTAGTAGAAATTTATCGATGAGGGAAAATTATTGGAGTGTGAAAAACGTAATATTTTTTTCGTATTAAAAATCTAAGAAGATAAAAGCAAACTTTTTTAGAGGACTTAACTGAATTCGCGTGAGAATGAATTTAGGAGATGAAAAAATTAAAATTAAATTCACGTGACAAGATTTAGGAAATAAAGACTTTATCGAAATTCATGTGACAAGAGATTGTTATATCTCAAGAGTTGTGCAAGCTCATGACTAGTGTTTCGTGCAGGAACACATGCCTTAAAAGACATTCAGTATGTTACGCATTTAATGTCGCAACAACTATTTAAATTCATCAACACTTAACTAAATTCAGATAAATATCTGGGGAATGAGCATAAAAAAAAATAGTTCACGTGAAAAGAGTCTGTGACATCTAGAAAGTCGTGCGGGCACACACAACTTAGTAGTTATTCATTATCTCATAAATATCACAATCATTACTGAAATTCCTAAAGCACATCAATTATAGGATTAAAAAATTCATAGATTTTTTTCACATGAATTTAGTTAACTACTCTATGAATTTCAATAGTGGTTGCAACATTAAATGAGTAACATACCGAATGACTTTTAAGTCACGTGTGTCGCACGACATACTAGTCATGTGTGCTTGCACGACTATTAAGACGCTTCATCTGAATTTTATTTATTTGGATTGAAATTTGTCATTCTATCTCTCAATCCCCGAAGCTTTCCCCTCTTTTTTACGGAAGTCATCTTTAAATATACTCTAGTTCATGGGTCAATCACTATCTTCAAACCAAGAGTTGTACCTTAATATATCTATGTAGATTTCGAAGCCAAAAAGTCATATTATAGGATAAAAAAATGTTCAAAAGATTACTCTTAGTAGAAGTTTATCGATGTGGGAAAACTATTGGAGTGCCAAAAAATATAATTTTTTTCCCATAAATAATCTAAGAAGATAATAGTAAACATTTATAAATGTCTTAACTGAATTCACGTGAGAATGAATTTAGGAGATGAAAAAATTAAAATTAAATTCATGTGACAAGATTTAAGGAATAAAGACTTTATCGAAATTTATGTGACAAGATATTGTTATATCTCAAGAGTTGTGCAAGCTCATGACTTGTGTTTCGTGCAGGAACACATGACTTAAAAGTCATTCAGTATGTTACGCATTTAATGTCGCAACCACTATTTAAATTCATCAACACATAACTAAATTCACATAAATATCTAGGGAATGAGCATATAAAAAAATTAGTTCACGTGAAAAGAGTCTGTGACATCTAGAAAGTCGTGCGGGCACACACAACTTAGTAGTTATTCATTATCTCACAAATGTCACAATCATTATTGAAATTCCTAAAGCACATCAAAAATTGAATTCATGTGAAAAGAGAATAACATATCAAATAAACGTGCAGACTCATGTGTCTAGTGTGTTGTACAAACAAACAAGAGATAAAAATTGTTAAGTACCTAAAGCCTTTGATGCACAATCACTATTTAAATTTTTAAATCACATAACTAATTTCCACGTGAAAAAGAATCCAAGAAACATGAAAAAAATTTGTTATATCTCGATAATTGTGCAAGCCCACATGACTAATGTGTCGTGCGACACACGTGGCTTAACTAAGCTCATTCCCTAAAAAATATGAGAATTTAGTTATGTGGTTTAGTAATTTTTATAGCGATTGCACATTAAAGATGTGATGTAGTTAATCATTACAAACTCATGTGTGTTTGCAGAACACACTAGACATGTAAGTTTGCACTTTTGGTTGATAAGTTATACTTTTTTTCCGTGATTTCAAATTTTTATGTGTCCATTCCCTAGATTTTTCACGTGTATTATGAATTTAAATATTGATTATAATGTTAAACTGTGAGGTACTAATTGATTGTGAATTTGATTTATTAGGTACTTGTTCTCTAGATTTTTTCACGGGAATTTAATTAATGTTGTTCATCTTGTATTCCAAACATACTTAGAACAAAACTTTGAACATCTTTGTAAGACAACAAAGTTTAAGAACATTTTACAACTAGAAAATTAAAACTAGTAGCGAAACTAGAATCAGAAACCGATAAAAAAATATACGAAATATTTTTTTCTTAAAGAAGAATTGTTGTTAATATGTGTCTAAAGAATCTTACTGATTCTAACAAACTTTGCAGAAACACGAAGTTACACAGTTTAATGAACCAGTGAAGAACAAGAATAGAAGAAAGAAATTAATTCACAAATCTAAAATTTTTAAACCACGTACCAGAATTTGGAAAAAATTTAATAGGAAAAAGATCAAGTCCACTAAATTCACAGTGTCCCCTTAAGGAAATTATTCCCCTCTATTATCCGAGGTTTGATTTGGAATATGACCTCCCTAGGTAAAATGATCTCAATCTCCAGAGTATAGATACCAAAAACTCCGGTGTCAGTGAACCACTCAACGGCAGTAAACTACACTTAGAATACTAGATTTAGTAGTTGAAGAAGAAGTCCATGAATTCTATATTAAAATGAGAGGAAATCCCTCAACTTATAGAAAACAAAGGGTAGTGCGAAAAGGTTCTTATTGTGCCTTACCGAAAAGGTCAGAAACCTTTGGAAAAGTCACAATCTTTCAGAAAGGTCGTCACCTTTCATAAAAGTCACAACTTTCCATAAATGTCACAACTTTTCATAAAAGTCATAACTTTTCATAAAAGTCGCAACATTTCATAAAAGTCACGACTCTTCATAAAATTCACAACTCTTCATTTTCCATTCACACCTTTTTAAAATCCAACAATCCCCCACATGAATGGGGAATGACTCGAAGACAAAGAAACGGACAATTATGTGTACTTTACAAGCAAGAATTAATTGCATCTGTATAAGTAGGTATCCCCTTGGACTTTACGTAGTGAACATATGTCGCATATACTCGGTCTATTGGTAGATGCGATATCTTTGAACCGTCGAACTTTGGTGTATACCTAGACAACCATATGTCACACAATTAACCCTTTACCGTTTATGGTTCTTACGGTTGTGTTCGTTTTAGCCATGAACACCTCATGGTTCCATGAGTGTATAGAGAGATGGGCTTTTGACAATCATCTTCTTTGAAGCGGCTTACACTTTACACTCACATAGGTGATTCCTAACCGTGTTATCGCGTAGATACACTATTTGGTCAACTCTGCCAAACTTAGCAAATCATTAAAATCATTAAGTTTTATTAACTCATTAACAAGCCTTAATGTTGTATCCTTGTCCCTGAGCATTGTCTTCATCATGAGAATGGATTGAGTTTGTTGACAATGTCGAACCGTCATTCACAACTTTGTTTTTCTCCTTGAATCTAGCTCTTGGGATCTCCAGTCTGCTAGATAGAGTTACCGCAATGATGACTTGTCCTAAGCCGTAAATTCATTCCCTTAGATGAGATTTTAACTTCCTCTCTAGTTAAGCCTTTTTGTAAGTGGATCCGACACATTATCCTTTGCCTTTACATAGTCAATTCTGATAATTCCACTAGAGAGTAGTTTTCTAACGGTATCATGTCTATGTCGTATATGACGAGACTTTCTGTTATACGTCATGCTCCATGCCCTACCTATTGCATCTTGACTGTAAAAGTGTATGCATACTAATGTCAATGGTTTGGGCCAAAATAGAATATCTATCAAGAAATTTCGGAGTCTTTCAACTTATTCACCGACCTTATCTAGAGCACTTAGCCCAATGATCATTGTAGAGCTAGCGATACATGTCTCTTTTGATATATTTCTAAGAGATTTCTCCTCTACCAATAGTAAATACATAACCACTCGTGAATTTTACTTCATGCATCTGATGATTCTATTTGCATCACTATATCTTTCAATATTGTTGGATATTGTTATAATTTAAGTATTATTTTAAATACTCCAAAACTATATTTATTGTTTGTTATCTAATGAATTTATTTGGGATCACTTGTGAACCGACTCAGTTTATAGAAAATGTTATATATGATCGCACACTATATGATATACATCATGCTTCCAAAAACTCTAGCACAATCCAATTGTGAGTCACTTTTGTTTTCACTCTTTTGAAATGCAAAGATCACATTTATTGGAGACTTGACAATATTGACATCCAAATATTTGAACTAGTTAAGTACCTTTTCAATGCAATGAGACCGTGAAAATGCTAAACATTATGGAGTTCTATGAATTCTTATATTTTAGATCGCATTAGCAACTCCAATAATTTTCATTCCATTTACTTTATAGCATACATTTAGTAGCATTTATGTCATTAGTGTCTCTATTGATGATCAATATATCACCAATATACAAACAAACAATGACCTTATGATTTTAATGTGAACACATTTATCACTTTCAACATTCTTCAATCCATTTGCCGACATGGTTTGATCAAATTATGTCATTATTTGGGTGCTTCTTTTAGTCCAAAATGTGACTTAACAAGTTCACACACTTTCTCTTATTTACCAGGAACCACAAAATCCTCAGGTTGTTCCATGTAAATTTCTTCCTCCAATTCTACATTTAAGAAAGTTCTTTTCACATTAATTTGATGATTTGGAGGTCATATACCACACTAATAATTTTTGCATCCGAATGGATGTAATTCTAATAACTAACGAGTATATATATCGACAAGATCAAAACCTTTTTTTTGTCTTAAGCCTTTGACACAAAGTCTTGCTTTATATTTTTCAACAGTTTCATCAACTGTTATTTTCCTTCTAAAGATTCATTTTGAACCCGAAGGTTTATTTTATTGAAGAAGATCAATTAACTTCCAATATTGTTTATTGACACCATCTTTCCAAAGGATGAGTCTACAGAAGACACATAAAATGTTACAAAATTATATTAGAAGGAAGTTAATGTCCTTTAACATTTACTAAGCCTCTGAATCTCTTTATTAAGTACATTATCATTTTCATTTCCTAGGCCTTTTAGACACTTCTCTAGACTACTCAAGTCTAATTTTACAGTCCACAGTCATAGGTCCTATTTTAATTCTTTTAGGAATAGGAACTTGGACTTTTACTAGATACCCCTACACTTTGAAATACTTCAAGTTGAATTTCCTTCCTTTCCATTTCTCATATGGAAAAGATTGTATTCTGATCAAACAAAATCGCTTTCATTCTAAAAAGACAACTTTTTGTTGTTCCCTTTTTGCAGTAAGGATAGTTCCTCCACACAAGTTTTGTGTAAACCCGAACTTATAAATAATGCATCCATCATTTCTTTCAACGTTCGATTTTTCATTAGATTGAGGTGAATATGGCAGTAGTTTGATGGATATTCCACTTTCCAAACATATTTCTACACAATGAGATTTACACTCTCCATTCTTATCACTTCTTATATTTTTTAACACTGATTTTCAACTTCTATATTACATTGTCTAAACATTTTTATTGCTTCATCCTTACCATTCAGCAAATAGACATAGTCATTTCTAATGCAATTCTCAATAAAAGTAACAAATACTTTTTCCCACCTTGAGATGGTGTTAACTTCATATCACAAATGTCAGTGTAAATCAATTCTAAGGGATAAGAATTCCTTTCAACATATTTATAAGAATGCTCAACATAATTAGATTCCACAAAAAACTTGACATTTTTATTTATTGCACTCAGAATTAGGCAAAACTTCTAAGTTGATCAGTTTTCCTTACAAGGGTTTGTAATTTACATGCCCCAAGTGTTCATGTCACAAACATTGACTCAAGCAAGTAAGAACAAATAAAAAATTGAGTTCGAAAAGCTCTTCGCGAGGTAGCTTTTTCCTCACTAATATTTTATTCCTATTTCTTACTTTCAATATGATTGTTATAGAACTACCCATGAACAAAGTTTCATCGGGTTCAATAAAGACAATATAGTCCAAATGTTATTTTTACAAAAACATAACAAATTACTATTCACCAATATTAATGTCTATGCAAATACTTTTATTATAATAGACATATCTTTTAATGAAAAATCACAACATTTTAAGTGATATTTTTTCCATAAAAGAATACAATTATTTTGAACAAGTATATATATAATTTGGATGTTTCATACTAGTCACACTATATACGTAATAGAGAAACTCAACAACCACAATATCAAATATACTCCAAGAATTTTGTGGGTATAACATAATACAAAAGTATCATTGAATTTCATATATTTTGCTCCAAAGTTAAATTAGACACCAAGTCTAATCTTAAGCAAATAACCCCCACATTTCAAATGTGATCTCAAAAATATTTTTCAAGTATTTGAAAATAGTTTTTCCACATATTTTAATGTTGGAAACATTTATTCTACGAAAGAATTATAGTGTTGCAATTCTCTTTGACAATGTTTACACAATGTCAAAGTTCATTCCATAGAGACACAAAATCACAAATTCTAAGTCACGGGTATTTTTCCTCTATCATAAATATACATACCACTTAGTATTTTAAATACTAACAATAAGGACACAAAAAAAATTGTACAATTTATTTCTATATTGCATTAAGGTTTATAGAAAATCAAAAGTACAACACCGACTTATTATGTGAAGTTTTCATATTTTTCAAACCAATTGCATAGTCCAATTTATCCAGAGTATAAAACCACAAAAGTTTTTAGCCTACAAAATCAGACACACTAACATTTCTCATGGAATACAAAATTACAAAAGTCTTTTTTCCCCTCCAAACAGAATAACACATTCTTTATCACATAGAAATGTTTTTCTTATCAAATAGTCTTCCAACTATAACATTTTGACATACTATTTTATCAAACAAAAATACGCATCTCTCATTTTTGCAAACTAAAGAATTTTAAAAGCAACAATATTTGCGAAGTAAAATTCATTCCACAACATATGGTTTGCAGATCTTTTCCAAAGATACACTTAATTAAAAAAATATAAAAAATCAAAGATGATAACTCTTAGAAACTATTTTCCTCCTTAGATAATTTAATAAGAAGATTACCTGGTAATCTTTAAAAGGAATACCATAAAAATTTTGTATTTACATTCTCACTTCGACGTTGCTAAACAAAGCAACGAATTATGGAGAATTAATGCATTTATCTTCTACTTTCACGATCAGATTCTCTCAATCAGTAGAATACAAAAAATATTAACAGTATAATAATTTCCTTAAGATTGTTGTTCATCTTGTATTCCAAACATACTTAGAACAAAACTTTGAACATATTTGTAAGACAACAAAGTTTAGGAACAACTTGAAAATTAAAACTAGTAGCGAAACTAGAATAAAAAACTGATAAAAAAAAATACGAAATATTTTTCTTAAAGAAGAATTGTTATTAAAATGTGTCTAAAGAATCTTACTGATTCCAACAAACTTTGTTGAAACATGAAGTTACCAAGTTTAATGAACCAGTGGAGAAGAAAATAATAGAAGAACTGAAATTAATTCACAAATCTAAAATTTGTAAAACACGTACCAGAATTTGGAAAATTTTTAATAGGAAAAAGATCAAGTCCACTGAACTCACAGTGTCCCCTTAAGGAAATTATTCCCCTCTATTATCCGAGGTTTGATTTGGAATATGACCTCCCAGGGTAAAATGATCTCAATCACCAGAGTATAGATATCAAAAACTCCGGTGTCAGTGAACCACTCAACGACAGTAAACTACACTTACAATACTAGATTTAGTAGTTGAAGAAGAAGTCCATGAATTCTATATTAAAATGAGAGGAAATCCCTCAATTTATAGAAAATAAAGGGCAGTGCGAAAATGTTCTTATTGTGCCTTACCGAAAAGGTCAGAAACCTTTGGAAAAGTCACAATCTTTCAGAAAGGTCGTCACCTTTCATAAAAGTCACAACTTTCCATAAATGTCACAACTTTTCATAAAAGTCGCAACATTTCATAAAAGTCACGACTCTTCATAAAAGTCGCAACTCTTCATTTTCCATTCACACCTTTTTAAAATCCAACAATTAAGTGCTCTATGAATTTCAATAATGGTTGAAACATTAAAATAGTAACATAAAGAATGATTATTAAGTCACGTGTGTTGCACGACATACTAGTCATGTGCGCTTGCACGACTATTAAGATGTCGTGCGACATACTAGTCATGTGCGCTTGACCGACTATTAAGACGTTTCATTTGAATTCTATTTATTTTGATTGAAAGGCGTCGACCTATCACTCAATCTTAGAAGCTTTCCCTGAAACATTCCCCTCTTCTCTACAGAACTCGTCTTTAGATCTATTTCAGTTTATGGGCCAATCACTATCGTCAAACCAAGAGCAGTTCCTTAATATATTAATGTAGATTTCGAAGCCAAAAGAGTCATATTATAGGATAAAAAATATTCAAAAGATTACTCTTAGTAGAAGTTTATCGATGTGGGAAAATTATTGCAGTGCCAAAACACTTAATTTTTTTTCCGCATAAATAATCTAAGAAGATAATAGTAAACATTTATAAATGTCTTAACTGAATTCACGTGAGAATGAATTTAGGAGATGAAAAAATTAAAATTAAATTCACGTGACAAGATTTAGGGAATAAAGACTTTATCGAAATTCATGAGACAAGAGATTGTTATATCTCAAGAGTTGTGCAAGCTCATGACTAGTGTTTCGTGCAGGAACACATGACTTAAAAGTCATTCAGTATGTTACACATTTAATGTCGCAATCACTATTTAAATTCATCAACACTTAACTAAATTCACATAAATATTTAGGGAATGAGCATATAAAAAAATTAGTTCACGTGAAAAGAGTCCGTGACATCTAGAAAGTCGTGCGGGCACACACAACTTAGTAGTTATTCATTATCTCACAAATATCACAATCATCATTGAAATTCCTAAAGCACATCAAAAATTGAATTCATGTAAAAAGAGAATAACACATCAAATAAACGTGCAGGCTCACGTGTCTAGTGTGTTGTACAAACAAACAAGAGATAAAAATTGTTAAGTACCTAACGCCTTTAATGCACAATCATTATTTAAATTTTTAAATCACATAACTAATTTCCACGTGAAAAAGAATCCAAGAAACATAAAAATTTTTTGTTATATCTCGAGAATTGTGCACAGCCACATGACTAATGTGTCGTGCGGCACACGTGGCTTAACTAAGCTCATTCCCTAAAAAACATGAGAATTTGGTTATGTGGTTTAGTAATTTTTATGGCGATTGCACACTAAAGATGTGATGTAGTTAATCATTACAAACTCATGTGTGTCTGCAGAACACACTATACATGTAAGCTTGCACTTTTGGTTGATAAGTTATAATTTTTCCCCGTGATTTCAAATTTTTATGTGTCCATTCCCTAGATTTTTGACGTGTATTATGAATTTATATATTGATTACAATGTTAAAGTGTGAGGTACTAATTGATTGTGAATTTGATTTTTTAGGTACTTGTTCCCTTTTTCACGCGAATTTAATTAAGTGCTCTATGAATTTCAATAATGGTTGCAACATTAAAAGAGTAACATAAAGAATGATTATTAAGTCATGTGTGTTGCACGACATACTAGTCATGTGCGCTTGCACGATTATTAAGACTTTTCATTTGAATTCTATTTATTTTGATTGAAAGCCGTTGACCTATCACTCAATCGTAGAAGCTTTCCCCAAAACTTTCCCATCTTCTCTACAGAACTCATCTTCAGATTATTTCAGGTCATGGGTCAATCACTATCGTCAAACCAAGAGCAGTACCTTAATATATTAATGTAGATTTCGAAGCCAAAAGAATCACATTTTAGGATAAATAATGTTCAAAGGATTACTCTAATTGAAGTTTATCAATGTGGGAAAATTATTGGAGTGCCAAAAAACACAATGTTTTTTTCCGCATAAAATATCTAAGTAGATAAAAGTAAACATTTATAGATAAATTAACTGAATTCATGTCAAAATGAATTTAGTAAATGAAAATATAAATATTAAATTCACGTGAAAAGATTTAGGGAATAGAGACTTCATCGAAATGCACGTGACAAGAGATTGTTATATCTCAAGAGTTGTTAAGCTTACATGACTAGTGTGTCGTGCAGAGACACATGACTTAAAAGTCATTCACTATGTTACGCATTTAATGTCGCAACAAATATTTTAATTCATCAACCACTTAACTAAATTCACATAAAAAATCTTGGGAATGAGCATATAAAAATTTAATTCACGTCAAAAGAGTCTCTCACATCTAAAAAGTCGTGCAGGCACACACAACTTAGCAGTTATTTCATTACCTCACACATATCACAATCATTACTGAAATTCCTAAAACACATCAAAAATTGAATTCACCTGAAAAGAGTGTAACACATTAAATAAACGTGCAGGCTCACATGTCTAGTGTGTTGTACGAACAAACACGAGATAAGGATTGTTAAGTACCTCATGCCTTTAATGCACAATCATTATTTAAATTTTAAAATCATATAACTACTTTCACGTGAAAAAAAATCTAAGGAAAATGAAAAGAATTTGTTATATCTCAAGAATCATACATGCCCACATGACTAATGTGTCGTGCGGCATACGCGACTTCAATGAGCTCATTCCTTAAAAAAATACGTGATTTCAATTTTTGATGTGTCCATTCCTAGATTTTTCACGTTTGTTTAGTTTTGTGCTTTATGAATTTATATATTGGTTACAATGTTAAATGTGTGAGGTACTAAATGACTGTAAAGTTGTCTGTGCCTTCACGACTTTCCTGGTGTAGCTCCCGTGAATTTGATTTTTTAAGTACATGTTCCTTAGATTTTTTTCACGTGAATTTAGTTAACTGCCCTTTAAATTAAAATAATAGTTGCAATATTAAATTAGTAACATAATGAATGATTCTTAAGTCACGTGTATCGCACGACATACTAGTGGTGTGCGCTTGCACGACTATTAAGACACTTCATTTGAATTTTATTTATTTTGATTGAAAGGTGTCGACCTATCGCTCAATCTAAGAAGCTTTCCCCACTTCTTTACGAAATTCATCTTTAAATCTATTCCAGTTCATGGGTCAATCACTACGTCAAACCAATAGTAGCACCTTAATATATGTATGTAGATTTCGAAGCCAAAATAGTCACATTTTAGGATAAAAAATGTTTGAAAGATTACTTTTAATAGAAGTTTATCGATATGGAAAATTATTTGAGTGCCAAAAAACTCAAAAAAAAAAATTCGCATGAAAAATCTAAAAAGATAAAAGTATATATTTATAGATGACTTAACTGAATTCACGTGAAAATAAATTTAGGAAATGAAAACAAGAAAAATTAAATTCACGTGACAAGATTTAGGGAACAAAGACTTTATCGAAATTCACGTGACAAGAAATTATTATATCTCAAGAGTTGTGCAAGCTCACATGACTAGTGTGTTTTGGAGGAACACATGACTTAAAAGCATTCAGTTGTGACACATTTAATGTCACAACCACTATTTAAATTCATCAAGCACTTAACTAAATTCACATAAAAAATCTAGAGAATGAGCATATACAAAATTTATTTCAAGTGAAAAGAGTCTGTCACATCTAGAAAATTGTGCAAGTACACACAACTTCGTAGTTATTCATTATCTCATGCATATCACAATCATTACTGAAATTCCTTAAGCACATCAAGAATTGAATTCACGTGAAATAACACATCAAATAAACGTGCAAGCTCATGTGTTTAGTGTGTTGTACAAATAAACACGAGATAAGGATGGTTAAGTACCTCACATATTTAATGCACAATCATTATTTAAATCATATAACTAATTTCACGTGAAAAATAATCTACGCAACATGGAAAGAAATTGTTATATCTTGAAAATCGTGCACTATCACATGACTAATGTGCCGTGCGGCACACGTGACTTAAATAAGCTCATTCCCTAAAAAAATACGTGAATTTAGTTATGTGATTTAGTAATTAAAATAGTGATTGCAAGTTAAAGATGTGAGGTAGTTAATCATTACTAACTCGCGTGTCTCTGCAAAACACACTAGCCATGTAAGCCTGCACTTTTGGTTAATAAGTTATACTCTCTTCGTGTGATTTCAATTTTTTTTTGTCCATTCCCTAGATTTTTCACGTTTGTTTAGTTTTGTGCTTTATGAATTTAAAGATTGATTACAATGTTAAATGTGTGAGGTACTAAATGACTGTAAAGTTGTATGTGCCTCCACGACTTTCCTTGTACGGCTCTCGTGAATTTGATTTTTTAAATACTTGTTCCCCATATTTTTTTCACTTGAATTTAAATAACTGATCTATGAATTTCAATAATTGTTGCAACATTAAATGAGTAACTTATTGAATGACTCTTAAGTCACGTGTGTCGCACAACATACTAGTCATGTGAGCTTGCACGACTATTAAGATGCTTTGTTTGAATTCTATTTATTTTGATCGAAAGGTGTCCACCTATCGCTCAATCTAATAAGCTTTCCCCGAAGCTTTTCCCTCTTCTTTACAGAAGTTATATTTAAATCTATTCCAGTTTATGGATCAATCACTATCTTCAAACCAAGAGTAGTACCTTAATATATGAATGTAGATTTCGAAGCCTAAAGAGTCACATTATAGGATAAAAAATGTCCAAAAGATTACTCTTAATAGAAGTTTATCGATGTGGCAAAATTATTGGAGTGTCGAAAAACTAAATATTTTTTTTTCGCATAAAAAATTAAGAAGATAAAAGTAAACATTTAGTTTAGGAAAATGAAAATATTAAAATTGAATTCACGTGACAAGATTTAGGAAATAGAGACTTTATCAAAATTCATGTGACAAGATATTGTTATATCTCAAGAGTTGTGCTAGTTCACATGACTAATGTGTTGTGCAGGAACACGAGACTAAAAGTCATTCAGTATGTTACATATTTAATGTTTCAACCAATATGTAAATTCATCAACCACTTAACTATATTCACTTAAAAAAATATAGGGAATGAGCATATAAAAAAATTTAGTTCACGTGAAAAATGTTTATCACATCTAAAAAGTCATGCTGACACACAAAACTTAGCATTTATTCATAATTTAACGCATATCACAAACACTATTGAAATTCCTAAAGCACATCAAAAATTGAATTCATGTGAAAAGAGTATAACATATCAAATAAACGTGCAGACTCACGTGTCTAGTGTGTTGTACAAACAAACACGAGATAAGGATTGTCAAGTACCTCATGCCTTTATTGGACAATCATTATTCAAATTTTTAAATCACATAACTAATTTCATGTGAAAAAGAATCTAAGGAATATGAAAAGAATTTGTTATATATCGAGAATAGTGCATGCCCACATGACTAATGTTGCGGCACATGTGTCTTAAATAAGCTCATTCCCTAAAAAATACGCGAATTTAGTTATGTGATTTAGTAATTTTTATAGCGATTGCACATTAAAGAAGTGAAGTAGTTAATCGTTACAAACTTGTGTATGTATCCAGAACAACTAGACATGTATGCCTGCACTTTTGATTGATAAGTTATACTCTTTTCACGTGATTTCAATTTTTGATGTGTCCATTCCTTAGATTTTTCACGTGTGTTTAGTTTTGTGCTTTATGAATTTAAATATTGATTACTATGTTAAATGTATGAGGTAATAAATGACTGCAAAGTTGTGTGTGCCTGTACGACTTTCCTAGTGTAGCTCCCGTGAATTTGATTTTTTAAGTACTTGTTCCTAGATTTTTTTCACATGAATTTAGTTAACTACTCTATGAATTTCAATAGTGGTTGCAACATTAAATGAGTAACATACCGAATGACTTTTACGTCACGTGTGTCGCACGACATACTAGTCATGTGTGCTTGCACGACTATTAAGACGCTTCATCTGAATTTTATTTATTTTGATTGAAATATGTCATCCTATCGCTCAATCCCTGAAGCTTTCCCCTCTTTTTTAAGGAAGTCATCTTTAAATATACTCCAGTTCATGGGTCAATCACTATCGTCAAACCAAGAGTAGTACCTTAATATATCTATGTAGATTTTGTAGCCAAAAGAGTCATATTGTAGGATAAAAAAATGTTCAAAAGATTACTCTTAGTAGAAATTTATCGATGTAGGAAAATTATTGGAGTGCGAAAAACGTAATATTTTTATCGTATTAAAAATCTAAGAAGATAAAAGCAAACTTTTATAGAGGACTTAATTGATTCACGTGAAAATGAATCTGGGAAATGAGAATATTAAAATTACATTCACGTGATAAGATTTAGGGAATAGGAATTTCATTGAAATTCACGTGACAGAGATTGTTATATCTATAGAGTAGTTCAAGCTCACATGACTAGTTGTCATGTAAGCACACATGACTTAAAAGTCATTAAGTATGTTACACATTTAATGTAACAACCACTATTTAAATTCATCAAGCATTTAAAGAAATTCACATAAAAAATCTAGAGAATGAGCATATACAAAATTTATTTCAAGTGAAAAGAGTCTTTCACATCTAGAAAATTGTGCAAGTACACAAAACTTAGTAGTTATTCATTATCTCATGCATATCACAAACATTACTGAAATTTCTAAAGCACATCAATTATAGGATAAAAAAATTCCTAGATTTTTTTCACATGAATTTAGTTAACTACTCTATGAATTTCAATAGTGGTTGCAACATTAAATGAGTAACATACCGAATGACTTTTAAGTCACGTGTGTCGCACGACATACTAGTCATGTGTGCTTTCACGACTATTAAGACGCTTCATCTGAATTTTATTTATTTTGATTGAAATATGTCATCCTATCGCTCAATCCCTGAAGCTTTCCCCTCTTTTTTACGGAAGTCATCTTTAAATATACTCCAGTTCATGGGTCAATCACTATCGTCAAACCAAGAGTAGTACCTTAATATATCTATGTAGATTTCATAGCCAAAAGAGTCATATTATAGGATAAAAAAATGTTCAAAAGATTACTCTTAGTAGAAATTTATCGATGAGGGAAAATTATTGGAGTGTGAAAAACGTAATATTTTTTTCGTATTAAAAATCTAAGAAGATAAAAGAAAACTTTTATAGAGGACTTAACTGAATTCACGTGAGAATGAATTTAGGAGATGAGAATATTAAAATTAAATTCACGTGATAAGATTTAGGGAATAGGAATTTCATTGAAATTCACGAGACAGAGATTGTTATATCTCTAGAGTTGTTCAAGCTCACCTAACTAGTGTGTCGTGTAAGCACACGTGACTTAAAAGTCATTCAGTATGTTACTCATTTAATGTCGCAACCACTATTTAAATTCATCAAGCACTTAACTAAATTCACATAAAAAAACTAGAGAATGAGCATAAACAAAATTTATTTCACGTGAAAAGAGTCTGTCACATCTAGAAAATTGTGCAAGTATACACAACTTCATAGTTATTCATTATCTCATGAATATCACAATCATTACTGAAATTCCTAAAGCATATCAATTATAGGATAAAAAAATTCCTAGATTTTTTTCACATGAATTTAGTTAACTACTCTATGAATTTAAATAGTGGTTGCAACATTAAATGAGTAACATACCGAATGACTTTTAAGTCACATATGTCGCACGACATACTAGTCATGTGCGCTTGCACGACTATTAAGACACTTCATCTGAATTTTATTTATTTTGATTGAAATATGTCATCCTATCGCTCAATCCCTAAAGCTTTCCCCTCTTTTTTACGAAAGTAATCTTTAAATATACTCCAGTTCATGGGTCAATCACTATCGTCAAACCAAGAGTAGTACCTTAATATATCTATGTAGATTTCGTAGCCAAAAGAGTCATATTATAGGATAAAAAAATGTTCAAAAGATTACTCTTAGTAGACATTTATCGATGTAGGAAAATTATTGGAGTGCAAAAAGCGTAATATTTTTTTCGTATTAAGAATCTAAGAAGAAAAAAGCAAACTTTTATAGAGGACTTAATTGAATTCACATGAAAATGAATCTGGGAAATGAGAATATTAAAATTACATTCACGTGATAAGATTTAGGGAATAGGAATTTCATTGAAATTCACGTGACAGAGATTGTTATATCTCTAGAGTTGTTCAAGCTCACATGACTAGTGTGTCGTGTAAGCACACACGACTTAAAAGTCATTCAGTATGTTACGCATTTAATGTCGCAACCACTATTTAATTCATCAAGCACTTAACTAAATTCACATAAAAAAACTAGAGAATGAGCATAAACAAAATTTATTTCAAGTGAAAAGAGTCTGTCACATCTAGAAAATTGTGCAAGTACACAAAACTTAGTAGTTATTCATTATCTCATGCATATCACAATCATTACTGAAATTCCTAAAGCATATCAATTATAGGATAAAAAATTCCTAGATTTTTTTCACATGAATTTAGTTAACTACTCTATGAATTTAAATAGTGGTTGCAACATTAAATGAGTAACATACCAAATGACTTTTAAGTCACATATGTCGCACGACATACTAGTCATGTGTGCTTGCACGACTATTAAGACACTTCATCTGAATTTTATTTATTTTGATTGAAATATGTCATCCTATCGCTCAATCCCTGAAGCTTTCCCTTCTTTTTTACGAAAGTCATCTTTAAATATACTCCATTCATGGGTCAATCACTATCGTCAAACCAAGAGTAGTACCTTAATATATCTATGTAGATTTCGTAGCCAAAAGAGTCATATTATAGGATAAAAAAATGTTCAAAAGATTACTCTTAGTAGACATTTATCGATGTAGGAAAATTATTGGAGTGCAAAAAGCGTAATATTTTTTTCGTATTAAAAAAGTCTAAGAAGATAAAAGCAAACTTTTATAGAGGACTTAATGAATTCACATGAAAATGAATCTGGGAAATGAGAATATTAAAATTACATTCACGTGATAAGATTTAGGGAATAGGAATTTCATTGAAATTCACGTGACAGAGATTGTTATATCTCTAGAGTTGTTGAAGCTCACATGACTAGTGTGTCGTGTAAGCACACACGACTTAAAAGTCATTCAGTATGTTACGCATTTAATGTCGCAACCACTATTTAAATTCATCAAGCACTTAACTAAATTCACATAAAAAAACTAGAGAATGAGCATAAACAAAATTTATTTCAAGTGAAAAGAGTCTGTCACATCTAGAAAATTGTGCAAGTATACACAACTTCGTAGTTATTCATTATCTCATGCATATCACAATCATTACTGAAATTACT
Organism: Solanum habrochaites; assembly: GCA_027704765.1. Classification (NCBI taxonomy): domain Eukaryota; kingdom Viridiplantae; phylum Streptophyta; class Magnoliopsida; order Solanales; family Solanaceae; genus Solanum; species Solanum habrochaites. The sequence goes on from JAKWJA010002491.1 coordinate 54,047,419, forward strand.
AAAGCATATCAATTATAGGATAAAAAAATTCCTAGATTTTTTTCACATGAATTTAGTTAACTACTCTATGAATTTAAATAGTGGTTGCAACATTAAATGAGTAACATACCAAATGACTTTTAAGTCACATATGTCGCACGACATACTAGTCATGTGCGCTTGCACGACTATTAAGACACTTCATCTGAATTTTATTTATTTTGATTGAAATATGTCATCCTATCGCTCAATCCCTAAAGCTTTCCCTTCTTTTTTACGAAAGTCATCTTTAAATATACTCCATTCATGGGTCAATCACTATCGTCAAACCAAGAGTAGTACCTTAATATATCTATGTAGATTTCGTAGCCAAAAGAGTCATATTATAGGATAAAAAAATGTTCAAAAGATTACTCTTAGTAGACATTTATCGATGTAGGAAAATTATTGGAGTGCAAAAAGCGTAATATTTTTTTCGTATTAAAAATCTAAGAAGATAAAAGCAAACTTTTATAGAGGACTTAATTGAATTCACATGAAAATGAATCTGGGAAATGAGAATATTAAAATTACATTCACGTGATAAGATTTAGGGAATAGGAATTTCATTGAAATTCACATGACAGAGATTGTTATATCTCTAGAGTTGTTCAAGCTCACATGACTAGTGTGTCGTGTAAGCACACACGACTTAAAAGTCATTCAGTATGTTACGCATTTAATGTTGCAACCACTATTTAAAATCATCAACACTTAACTAAATTCACATAAATATCTAGGGAATGAGCATATAATAAAATTAGTTCACGTGAAAAGAGTCTATGACATCTAGAAAGTCGTGCGGGCACACACAACTTAGTAGTTATTCATTATCTCATGCATATCACAAACATTACTGAAATTCCTAAAGCACATCAATTATAGGATAAAAAAATTCATAGATTTTTTTCACATGAATTTAGTTAACTACTCTATGAATTTCAATAGTGGTTGCAACATTAAATGAGTAACATACCGAATGACTTTTAAGTCACGTGTGTCGCACGACATACTAATCATGTGTGCTTGCACGACTATTAAGACGCTTCATCTGAATTTTATTTATTTTGATTGAAATATGTCATCCTATCGCTCAATCCCTGAAGCTTTCCCCTCTTTTTTACGGAAGTCATCTTTAAATATACTCCAGTTCATGGGTCAATCACTATCGTCAAACCAAGAGTAGTACCTTAATATATCTATGTAGATTTTGTAGCCAAAAGAGTCATATTATAGGATAAAAAAATGTTCAAAAGATTACTCTTATTAGAAATTTATCGATGTAGGAAAATTATTGGAGTGTAAAAAACGTAATATTTTTTTCGTATTAAAAATCTTAGAAGATAAAAGCAAACTTTTATAAAGGACTTAATTGAATTCACATGAAAATGAATCTGGGAAATGAGAATATTAAAATTACATTCACGTGATAAGATTTAGGGAATAGGAATTTCATTGAAATTCACGTGACAGAGATTGTCATATCTCTAGAGTTGTTCAAGCTCGCATGACTATTTTGTCGTGTAAGCACACACGACTTAAAAGTCATTCAAAATGTTACGCATTTAATGTCGCAACCACTATTTAAATTCATCAAGCACTTAAATAAATTCACATAGATATCTAGGGAATGAGCATATAAAAAAATTAGTTCACGTGAAAAGAGTCTATGACATCTAGAAAGTCGTGCGGGCACACACAACTTAGTAGTTATTCATTATCTCATGCATATCACAAACATTACTGAAATTCCTAAAGCACATCAATTATAGGATAAAAAAATTCCTAGATTTTTTTCACATTAATTTAGTTAACTACTCTATGAATTTCAATAGTGGTTGCAACATTAAATGAGTAACATACCGAATGACTTTTAAGTCACGTGTGTCGCACGACATACTAGTCATGTGTGCTTGCACGACTATTAAGACGCTTCATCTGAATTTTATTTATTTTGATTGAAATATGTCATCCTATCGCTCAATCCCTGAAGTTTTCCCCTCTTTTTTACGGAAGTCATCTTTAAATATACTCCAGTTCATGGGTCAATCACTATCGTCAAACCAAGAGTGGTTCCTTAATATATCTATGTAGATCTCGTAGCAAAAAGAGTCATATTATAGGATAAAAAAATGTTCAAAAGATTACTCTTAGTAGAAATTTATCGATGTAGGAAAATTATTGGAGTGCAAAAAACGTAATATTTTTTTGGTATTAAAAATCTAAGAAGATAAAAGCAAACTTTTATAGAGGACTTAATTGAATTAACATGAAAATGCATCTGGGAAATGAGAATATTAAAATTACATTCACGTGATAAGATTTAGGGAATAGGAATTTCATTGAAATTCACGTGACAGAGATTGTTATATCTCTAGAGTTGTTCAAGCTCACATGACTAGTGTGTCGTGTAAGCACACACGACTTAAAAGTCATTCAGTATGTTACACATTTAATGTCGCAACCACTATTTAAAATCATCAAGCACTTAACTAAATTCACATAAACAAACTAGAGAATGAGCATAAACAAAATTTATTTCAAGTGAAAAGAGTCTGTCACATCTAGAAAATTGTGCAAGTATACACAACTTCGTAGTTATTCATTATCTCATGCGTATCACAATCATTACTAAAATTCCTAAAGCACATCAATTATAGGATAAAAAAATTCCTATATTTTTTTCACATGAATTTAGTTAACTACTCTATGAATTTCAATAGTGGTTCCAATATTAAATTAGTAACATACCGAATGACTTTTAAGTCACGTGAGTCGCACGACATACTAGTCATGTGTGCTTGCACGACTATTAAGACGCTTCATTTGAATTTTATTTATTTTGATTGAAATATGTCATCCTATCGCTCAATCCCTGAAACTTTCCCCTCTTTTTTACGGAAGTCATCTTTAAATATACTCCAGTTCATGGGTCAATCACTATCGTAAAACCAATAGTAGTACCTTAATATATCTATGTAGATTTCGTAGCAAAAAGAGTCATATTATAGGATAAAAAATGTTCAAAAGATTACTCTTAGTAGAAATTTATCGATGTAGAAAAATTATTGGAGTGCGAAAAACGTAATATTTTTTTCGTATTAAAAATCTAAGAAGATAAAAGCAAACTTTTATAGAGGAATTAATTGAATTCACATGAAAATGAATCTGGGAAATGAGAATATTAAAACTACATTCACGTGATAAGATTTAGGGAATAAGAATTTCATTGAAATTCACATGACAAAGATTGTTATATTTCTAGAGTTGTTCAAGCTCACATGACTAGTGTGTCGTGTAAGCACACATGACTTAAAAGTCATTCAGTATGTTACACATTTAATGTTGAAACCACTATTTAAATTCATCAACACTTACAAAAATAATCATAAATATCTAGGGAATGAGCATATAAAATAATTAGTTCACGTGAAAAGAGTCTGTGACATCTACAAAGTCGTGCGGGCAAACACAACTTAGTAGTTATTCATTATCTCATGCATATCACAATCATTACTGAAATTCCTAAAGCACATCAATTATAGGATAAAAAAATTCCTAGATTTTTTTCACATGAATTTAGTTAACTACTCTATGAATTTCAAAAGTGGTTGCAACATTAAATGAGTAATATACCGAATGACTTTTAAGTCACGTGTGTCGCACGACATACTAGTCATGTGTGCTTGCACGACTATTAACACGCTTCATCTGAATTTTATTTATTTTGATTGAAATATGTCATCCTATCGCTCAATCCCTTAAGCTTTCCCTTTTTTTTACGGAAGTCATCTTTAAATATACTCCAGTTCATGGTCACTATCGTCAAACCAATAGTAGTACCTTAATATATCTATGTAGATTTCGTAGAAAAAAGAGTCATATTATAGGATAAAAAAATGTTCAAGAGATTACTCTTAGTAGAAATTTATCGATGTAGGAAAATTATTGGAGTGCGAACAACGTAATATTTTTTTCGTATTAAAAATCTAAGAAGATAAAAGCAAACTTTTATAGAGGAATTAATTGATTTCACATGAAAATGAATCTGGAAAATGAGAATATTAAAATTACATTCACGTGATAAGATTTAGGGAATAGGAATTTCATTGAAATTCACTTGACAGAGATTGTTATATCTCTAGAGTTGTTCAAGCTCACATGACTAGTGTGTCGTGTAAGCACACATGACTTAAAAGTCATTCAGTATGTTACGCATTTAATGTCGCAACCACTATTTAAATTCATCAATACTTAACAAAATAAACATAAATATCTAGGGAATGAGTATATAAAATAATTAGTTCACGTTAAAAGAGTCTGTGACATCTAGAAAGTCGTGCGGGCACACAAAACTTAGTAGTTATTCATTATCTAATGCATATCACAATCATTACTGAAATTCCTAAAGCACATCAATTATAGGATAAAAAAATTCCTAGATTGTTTTCACATGAATTTGGTTAACTACTCTATGAATTTCAATACTGGTTGCAACATTAAATGAGTAACATACCGAATGACTTTTAAGTCACGTGTGTCGCACGACATACTAGTCATGTGTGCTTGCACGACTATTAAGACACTTCATCTGAATTTTATTTATTTTGATTGAAATATGTCATCCTATCGCTCAATCCCTGAAGCTTTCCCTTTTTTTTTACGGAAGTCATCTTTAAATATACTCCAGTTCATGGTCACTATCGTCAAACCAATAGTAGTACCTTAATATATCTATGTAGATTTCGTAGAAAAAAGTGTCATATTATAGGATAAAAAAATGTTCAAGAGATTACTCTTAGTAGAAATTTATCGATGTAGGAAAATTATTGGAGTGCGAAAAACGTAATATTTTTTTCGTATTAAAAATCTAAGAAGATAAAAGCAAACTTTTATAGAGGAATTAATTGATTTCACATGAAAATGAATCTGGAAAATGAGAATATTAAAATTACATTCACTTGATAAGATTTAGGGAATAGGAATTTCATTGAAATTCACGTGACAGAGATTGTTATATCTCTAGAGTTGTTCAAGCTCACATGACTAGTGTGTCGTGTAAGCACACACGACTTAAAAGTCATTCAGTATGTTACGCATTTAATGTTGCAACTACTATTTAAAATCATCAACACTTAACTAAATTCACATAAATATCTAGGGAATGAGCATATAATAAAATTAGTTCACGTGAAAAGAGTCTATGACATCTAGAAAGTCGTGCGGGCACACACAACTTAGTAGTTATTCATTATCTCATGCATATCACAAACATTACTGAAATTCCTAAAGCACATCAATTATAGGATAAAAAAATTCATAGATTTTTTCACATGAATTTAGTTAACTACTCTATGAATTTCAATAGTGGTTGCAACATTAAATGAGTAACATACCGAATGACTTTTAAGTCACGTGTGTCGCACGACATACTAGTCATGTGTGCTTGCACGACTATTAAGACGCTTCATCTGAATTTTATTATTTTGATTGAAATATGTCATCCTATCGCTCAATCCCTGAAGCTTTCCCCTCTTTTTTACGGAAGTCATCTTTAAATATACTCCAGTTCATGGGTCAATCACTATCGTCAAACCAAGTGTAGTACCTTAATATATCTATGTAGATTTTGTAGCCAAAAGAGTCATATTATAGGATAAAAGATGTTCAAAAGATTACTCTTAGTAGAAATTTATCGATGAGGGAAAATTATTGAAGTGTGAAAAACGTAATATTTTTTTCGTATTAAGAATCTAAGAAGATAAAAGCAAACTTTTTTAGAGGACTTAACTGAATTCGCGTGAGAATGAATTTAGGAGATGAAAAAATTAAAATTAAATTCACGTGACAAGATTTGGGAAATAAAGACTTTATCGAAATTCATGTGACAAGAGATTGTTATATCTCAAGAGTTGTGAAAGCTCATGACTAGTGTGTCGTGTAAGCACACACGACTTAAAAGTCATTCAGTATGTTACGCATTTAATGTTGCAACCACTATTTAAAATCATCAACACTTAACTAAATTCACATAAATATCTCGGGAATGAGCATATAATAAATTAGTTCACGTGAAAAGAGTCTATGACATCTAGAAAGTCGTGCGGGCACACACAACTTAGTAGTTATTCATTATCTCATGCATATCACAAACATTACTGAAATTCCTAAAGCACATCAATTATAGGATAAAAAATTCATAGATTTTTTTCACATGAATTTAGTTAACTACTCTATGAATTTCAGTAGTGGTTGCAAATTAAATGAGTAACATACCGAATGACTTTTAAGTCACGTGTGTCGCACGACATACTAGTCATGTGTGCTTGCACGACTATTAAGACGCTTCATCTGAATTTTATTTATTTTGATTGAAATATGTCATCCTATCGCTCAATCCCTGAAGCTTTCCCCTCTTTTTTACGGAAGTCATCTTTAAATATACTCCAGTTCATGGGTCAATCACTATCGTCAAACCAAGTGTAGTACCTTAATATATCTATGTAGATTTTGTAGCCAAAAGAGTCATATTATAGGATAAAAGATGTTCAAAAGATTACTCTTAGTAGAAATTTATCGATGAGGGAAAATTATTGAAGTGTGAAAAACGTAATATTTTTTTCGTATTAAGAATCTAAGAAGATAAAAGCAAACTTTTTTAGAGGACTTAACTGAATTCGCGTGAGAATGAATTTAGGAGATGAAAAAATTAAAATTAAATTCACGTGACAAGATTTGGGAAATAAAGACTTTATTGAAATTCATGTGACAAGAGATTGTTATATCTCAAGAGTTGTGAAAGCTCATGACTAGTGTTTCGTAGAGGAACATATGACTTAAAAGTCATTCAGTATGTTACGCATTTAATGTCGCAACAACTTTTTAAATTCATCAACATTTAACTAAATTCGGATAAATATCTAGGGAATGAGTATAAGAAAAAATAGTTCACGTTAGAAGAGTCTGTGACATCTAGAAAGTCGTGCGGGCACACACAACTTAGTAGTTATTCATTATCTCATAAGTGTCACAATCATTACTGAAATTCCTTAAGCACATCTATTATAGGATAAATAAATTCATAGATTTTTTTCACATGAATTTAGTTAACTACTCTATGAATTTCAATAGTGGTTGCAACATTAAATGAGTAACATACCGAATGACTTTTATGTCACGTGTGTCGCACGACATACTAGTCATGTGTGCTTGCACGACTATTAAGACGCTTCATCTGAATTTTATTTATTTTGATTGAAATATGTCATCCTATCACTCAATCCCTGAAGCTTTCCCCTCTTTTTTATGGAAGTCATCTTAAAATATACTCCAGTTCATTGGTCAATCACTATCGTCAAACCAAGAGTAGTACCTTAATTTATCCATGTAGATTTCATAGCCAAAAGAGTCATATTATAGGATAAAAAATGTTCAAAAGATTACTCTTAGTAGAAATTTATCGATGTAGGAAAATTATTGGAGTGCGAAAAACGTAATATTTTTTTCATATTAAAAATCTAAGAAGATAAAAGCAAATTTTTATAGAGGACTTAATTGAATTCACGTGAAAATGAATCTGGGAAATGAGAATATTAAAATTACATTCACGTGATAAGATTTAGGGAATAGGAATTTCATTGAAATTCACGTGACAGAGATTGTTATATCTCTAGAGTTGTTCAAGCTCATGACTAGTGTGTCGTGTAAGCACACACGACTTAAAAGTCATTCAGTATGTTACGCATTTAATGTCGCAACCACTATTTAAATTCATCAACACTTAACAAAATAAACATAAATATCTAGGGAATGAGCATATAAAATAATTAGTTCACGTTAAAAGAGTCTGTGACATCTAGAAAGTCGTGCGGGCACACACAACTTAGTAGTTATTTATTATCTCTCAAATATCACAATCATTATTGAAATTCCTACAGCACATCAACAATTGAATTCATGTGAAAAGAGAATAACATATCAAATAAACGTGCAGGCTCAGGTGTCTAGTGTGTTGTACAAACAAACAAGAGATAAAAATTGTTAAGTACCTAAAGCCTTTGATGCACAATCACTATTTAAATTTTTAAATCACTTAACTAAATTCACATAAAAAATTTAGAGAATGAGCATATACAAAATTTATTTCAAGTTAAAAGAGTCTGTCACATCTAGAAAATTGTGCAAGTACACACAACTTCGTAGTTATTCATTATCTCATGCATATCACAATCATTACTGAAATTCTTAAAGCACATCAATTATAGGATAAAAAAATTCCTAGATTTTTTTAACATGAATTTAGTTAACTACTCTATGAATTTCAATAGTGGTTGCAACATTAAATGAGTAACATACCGAATGACTTTTAAGTCACGTGTGTCGCACGACATACTAGTCATGTGTGCTTGCACGACTATTAAGACGGTTCATCTGAATTTTATTTATTTTGATTGAAATATGTCATCCTATCACTCAATCCCTGAAGCTTTCCCCTCTTTTTTACGGAAGTCATCTTTAAATATACTCCAGTTCATGGGTCAATCACTATCGTCAAACCAAGAGTAGTACCTTAATATATCTATGTAGATTTCGAAGCCAAAAGAGTCATATTATAGGATAAAAAAATGTTCAAAAGATTACTCTTAGTAGAAGTTTATCGATGTGGGAAAATTATTGGAGTGCCAAAAAATATAATTTTTTTCCCATAAATAATCTAAGAAGATAATAGTAAACATTTATAAATGACTTAACTGAATTCACGTGAGAATGAATTTAGGAGATGAAAAAATTAAAATTAAATTCATGTGACAAGATTTAGGGAATAAAGACTATCGAAATTTATGTGACAAGAGATTGTTACATCTCAAGAGTTGTGCAAGCTCATGACTTGTGTTTCGTGCAGGAACACATGACTTAAAAGTCATTCAGTATGTTACGCACTTAATGTCGCAACCACTATTTAAATTCATCAACACTTAACTAAATTCACATAAATATCTAGGGAATGAGCATATAAAAAAATTAGTTCACGTGAAAAGAGTGTGACATCTAGAAAGTCGTGCGGGCACACACAAATTAGTAGTTATTTATTATCTCCCAAATATCACAATCATTACTGAAATTCCTAAAGCACATCAAAAATTGAATTAATGTGAAAAGAGAATAATATATCAAATAAACGTGCAGGCTCAGGTGTCTAGTGTGTTGAACAAACAAACAAGAGATAAAAATTGTTAAGTACCTAAAGCCTTTGATGCACAATTACTATTTAAATTTTTAAATCACATAACTAATGGCAGCCTAACTAATTTCACGTGAAAAAGAATCCAAGAAACATGAAATTTTTTTGTTATATCTCGAGAATCGTGCAAGCCCACATGACTAATGTGTCGTGCGACACACGTGGCTTAACTAAGCTCATTCCCTAAAAAATATGAGAATTTAGTTATGTGGTTTAGTTATTTTTATAGCGATTGCACATTAAAGATGTGATGTAGTTAATCATTACAAACTCATGTGTGTCTGCAGAACACACTAGACATGTAAGCTTGCACTTTTGGTTGATAAGTTATACGTTTTTTCCGTGATTTCAAATTTTTATGTGTCCATTCCCTAGATTTTTCACGTGTATTATGAATTTAAATATTGATTACAATGTTAAAGTGTGAGGTAATAATTGATTGTGAATTTGATTTTTTAGGTACTTATTCTCTAGATTTTTTTCACGCGAATTTAATTAATGTTGTTCATCTTGTATTCCAAACATACTTAGAACAAAACTTTGAACATCTTTGTAAGACAACAAAGTTTAAGAACATTTTACAACTAGAAAATTAAAACTAGTAGCGAAACTAGAATCAGAAATCGATAAAAAAATATACGAAATATTTTTCTTAAAGAAGAATTGTTGTTAATATGTGTCTAAAGAATCTTTCTAATTCCAACAAAAAGTTTAATGAACCAGTGAAAAACAAGAATAGAAGAACTGAAATTAATTTCACAAATCTAAAATTATTAAAACACGTACCAGAATTTGGAAAAATTTTAATAGGAAAAAGATCAAGTCCACTGAACTCACAGTGTCCCCTTAAGGAAATTATTCCCCTCTATTATCCGTGGTTTTATTTGAAATATGACCTCCCAGGGTAAAATGATCTCAATCTCCAGAGTATAGATACCAAAAACTCCGGTGTCAGTGAACCACTCAACGACAGTAAACTACACTTAGAATACTAGATTTAGTAGTTGAAGAAGAAGTCCATGAATTCTATATTAAAATGAGAGGAAATCCCTCAATTTATAGTAAACAAAGGGTAGTGCGAAAAGTTTCTTATTGTGCCTTACCGGAAAGGTCACAAACCTTTGGAAAAGTCACAATCTTTCAGAAAGGTCGTCACCTTTCATAAAAGTCACAACTTTCCATAAATGTCACAACTTTTCATAAAAGTCGCAACATTTCATAAAAGTCACGACTCTTCATAAAAGTCGCAACTCTTCATTTTCCATTCACACCTTTTTAAAATCCAACAATCCCCCACATGAATAGGGAATGACTCGAAGACAAAGAAACGGACAATTATGTGTACTTTACAAGAAATAATTAATTGCATCTGGATAAGTAGGTATCCCCTTGGACTTTCCGTAGTGAACATATGTCGCATATACTCGGTCTATTGGTAGATGTGATATCTTTGAACCGTCGAACTTTGGTGTATACCTAGACAAACATATGTCACACAATTAACCCTTTACCGTTTATGGTTCTTACGATTGTGTTTGTTTTAGCCATGAACACCTCCTGGTTCCATGAGTGTATAGAGAGATGGGCTTTTGACAATCAACTTCTTTGAAGCAGCTTACACTTCACACTCACATAGGTGATTCCTAACCGTGTTATCGCGTAGATACACTATTTGGTCAACTCTGCCAAACTTAGCAAATCATTAAAATCATTAAGTTTTATTAACTCATTAACAAGCCTTAATGTTGTATCCTTGTCCCTGAGCATTGTCTTCATCATGAGAATGGAATGAGTTTGTTGACAATGTCGAACCGTCATTCACAACTTTGTTTTTCTCCTTGAATCTAGCTCTTGGGATCTCCAGTCTGCTAGATAGAGTTACCACCATGATGACTTGTCCTAAGCCATAAATTCATTCCCTTAGATGAGATTTTAACTTCCTCTAGTTAAGCCTTTTTGTAAGTGGATCCGACACATTATCCTTTGCCTTTACATAGTCAATTCTGATAATTCCACTAGAGAGTAGTTTTCTAACAGTATCATGTCTATGTCGTATATGACGAGACTTTCTGTTATACGTCATGCTCCATGCCCTACCTATTGCATCTTGACTGTAAAAGTGTATGCATACTAATTTCAATGGTTTGGGCCAAAATAGAATATCTATCAAGAAATTTCGGAGTCTTTCAACTTATTCACCGACCTTATCTAGAGCACTTAGCCCAATGATCATTGTAGAGCTAGCGATACATGTCTCTTTTGAAATATTTCTAAGAGACTGATCCTCTACCAATAGTAAATACATAACCACTCGTGAATTTTACTTCATGCATCTGATGATTCAATTTGCATCACTATATCTTTCAATATTGTTGGATATTGTTATAATGCAAGACATAGTTTTAAGTATTATTTTAAATACTCCAAAACTCTATTTATTGTCATCTAATGAATTTATTTGGGATCACTTGTGAACCGACTCAGTTTATAGAAAATGTTATATCTGATCGCACATTATATGATATACATCATGCTTCCAAAAACTCTAGCACAATCCAATTGTGAGTCACTTTTGTTTTCACTCTTTTGAAATGCAAAGATCACATTTATTGGAGATTTGACAATATTGACATCCAAATATTTGAACTAGTTAAGTATCTTTTCAATGCAATGAGACCGTGAAAATGCTAAACATTATGGAGTTCTACGAATTCTTATATTTTAGATCGCATTAGCAACTCCAATAATTTTCACTCCATTTACTTTATAACATACATTTAGTAGCATTTATGTCATTAGTGTCTCTATTGATCAACATATCACAAATATACAAACAAACAATGACCTTATGATTTTAATGTGAACACATTTATCGCTTTCAACATTCTTCAATCCATTTGCAGACATGGTTTGATCAAATTATGTCATTATTTGGGTGCTTCTTTTAGTCCAAAATGTGACTTAACAAGTTCACACACTTTCTCTTATTTACCAGGAACCACAAAATCCTCAGGTTGTTCCATGTAAATTTCTTCCTCCAATTCTACATTTAAGAAAGTTCTTTTCACATTCATTTGATGAATTTGGAGGTCATATACCACACTAATAATTTTTGCATCTGAATGGATGTAATTCTAATTACTAACGAGTATATATATCGACAAGATCAAAACTTTTTTTTTTGTCTTAAGCCTTTGACACAAAGTCTTGCTTTATATTTTTCAACAGTTTCATCAACTGTTATTTTCCTTCTAAAGATTCATTTTGAACCCGAAGGTTTATTTTCTTGAAGAAGATCAATTAACTTCCAATATTGTTTATTGACACCATTTTTCCAAAGGATGAGTCTACAGAAGACACAGAAAATGTTACAAAATCATATTAGAAGGAAGTAAATGTCCTTTAACATTTACTAAGCCTCTGAATCTCTTTATTAAGTACATTATCCTTTTCATTTCCTAGGCCTTTTAGACCCTTCTCTAGACTACTCAAGTCTAATTTTACAGTCCACAGTCATAGGTTCTATTTTAATTCTTTTAGGAATAGGAACTTGGACTTTTACTAGATACCCCCACACTTTGAAATACTTCAAGTTGGATTTCCTTCCTTTCCATTTCTCATATGGAAAAGATTGTATTCTGATCAAACAAAATCACTTTCATTCTAAAAAGACAAAACTTTTTGTTGTTCCCTTTTGCAGTAAGGATAGTTCCTCCACACAAGTTTTGTGTAAACCCGAACTTATAAATAATGCACCCATCATTTCTTTCAACGTTCGGTTTTTCATTAGATTGAGGTGAATATGGTAGTAGTTTGATGGACATTCCACTTTCCAAACATATTTCTACACAATGAGATTTATACTCTCCATTCTTATCACTTCTTATATTTTTTAACACTGATTTCAACTTCGATATTACATTGTCTAAACATTTTTATTGCTTCATCCTTACCATTCAGCAAATAGACATAGTCATTTCTAATGCAATTCTCAATAAAAGTAACAAATACTTTTTCCCACCTTGAGATGGTGTTAACTTCATATCACAAATTTCAGTGTAAATCAATTCTAAGGGACAAGAATTCCTTTCAACATATTTATAAGAATGCTCAACATAATTAGATTCCAAAAAAAACTTGACTTTTTATTTATTGCACTCAGAATTAGGCAAAACTTCTAAGTTGATCAGTTTTCCTTACAAGGGTTTGTAATTTACATGCCCCACAACATTGACTCAAGCAAGTAAGAACAAATAAAACATTGAGTTCGAAAAGCTCTTCGCGAGGTAGCTTTTTCCTCACTAATATTTTGTTCCTATTTATTACCACTTTGTGTGATACAAACATTGTTTAGATTGTCAAATGTCATTTTCAGAAGGACATCCATAACTTTCAATATGATTGTTATAGAACTACACATAAACAAAGTTTCATCGGGTTCAATAAAGACAATATAGTCCAAATGTTATTTTTACAAAAACATAACAAATGACTATTCACCAATATTAATGTTTATGCAAATACTTTTATTATAATCGACATATCTTTTCATGAAAAATCACAACATTTTAAGTGATATTTTTTCCATAAAAGAATACAATTATTTTGAACAAGTATATATATAATTTGGATGTTTCATACTAGTCACACTATATACTAGTAATAGAGAAACTCAACAACCACAATATCAAATATACTCCAAGAATTTTGTGGGTATAACATAATACAAAAGTATCATTGAATTTCATATCTTTTGCTCCAAAGTTAAATTAGACACCAAGTCTAATCATAAGCAAATAACCCCCACATTTCAAATGTGATCTCAAAAATATTTTTCAAGTATTTGAAAATAGTTTTTCCACATATTTTAATGTTGAAAACATTATTCTACGAAAGAATTATAGTGTTGCAATTCTCTTTGACAATGTTTACACAATGTCAAAGTTCATTTCATAGAGACACAAAATCACAAATTCTAAGTCACGGGTATTTTTCCTCTATCATAAATAAACATACCACTTAGTATTTTAAATACTAACAATAAGGACATAAAAAAAAAATTGTACAATTTATTTCTATATTACATTAAAGTTTATAGAAAATCAAATGTACAACACCGACTTATTATGTGAAGTTTTCATATTTTTCAAACCAATTGCATAGTCCAATTTATCCAGAGTATAAAACCACTAAAGTTTTTAGCCTACAAAATCAGACACACTAACATTTCTCATTGAATACAAAATTACAAAAGTCTTTTTTCCCCTCCAAACAGAATAACACATTCTTTATCACATTGAAATGTTTTTCTTATCAAATAGTCTTCCAACTATAACATTTTGACATACTATTTTATCAAACAAAAATACACATCTCTCATTTTTGCAAACTAAAGAATTTTAAAAGCAACAATATTTGCGAAGTAAAATTCATTCCACAACATATGGTTTGCAGATCTTTTTCCAAAGATACACTTAATTAAAAAAAAATAAAAAATCAAAGATGATAACTCTTAGAAACTATTTTCCTCCTTAGATAATTTAATAAGAAGATTACCTGGTAATCTTTAAACGGAATACCATAAACATTTTCTATTTACATTCTCACTTCGACATTGCTAAACAAAGCAACGAATTATGGAGAAGAAGTGCATTTATCTTCTACTTTCACGATCAGATTCTATCAATCAGTAGAATACAAAAAATATTAACAGTATAATAATTTCCTTAAGATTGTTGTTCATCTTGTATTCCAAACATACTTAGAACAAAACTTTGAACATATTTGTAAGACAACAAATCTTAAGAACATTTTCACAACTTGAAAATTAAAACTAGTAGCGAAACTAGAATAAAAAACAAATAAAAAAAATAAACGAAATATTTTTCTTAAAGAAGAATTGTTGTTAAAATGTGTCTAAAGAATCTTACTGATTCCAACAAACATTGTAGAAACATGAACTTACCAAGTTTAATGAACCAGTAAAGAAAAAAAGAATAGAAGAACTGAAATTAATTCACAAATCTAAAATTTGTAAAAAAACGTACCAGAATTTGGAAAAAAATTTAATAGGAAAAAGATCAAGTCCACTGAACTCACAGTGTCCCCTTAAGGAAATTATTCCCCTCTAGTATCCGAGGTTTGATTTGGAATATGACCTCCCAGGGAAAAATGATCTCAATCACCATAATATAGATACCAAAAACTCCGGTGTCACTGAACCACTCAACGACAGTGAACTACACTTAGAATACTAGATTTAGTAGTTGAAGAAGAAGTCCATGAATTCTATATTAAAATGAGAGGAAATCCCTCAATTTATAGTAAACAAAGGGCAATGCGAAAAGGTTCTTAATGTGCCTTACCGAAAAGGTCACAAACCTTTGGAAAAGTAACAATCTTTCAGAAAGGTCGTCACCTTTCATAAAAGTCACAACTTTCCAAAAAAGTCACAACTTTTCATAAAAGCCACAACTTTTCATAAAAGTCACAACATTTCATAAAAGTCACGACTTTTCATAAAAGTCGCAACTCTTCATTTTTCATCCACACCTTTTTAAAATCCAAAAATTAAGTGCTCTATGAATTTCAATAATAGTTGAAACATTAAAAGAGTCACATAAAGAATGATTATTAAGTCACGTGTGTTGCACGACATACCAGTCATGTGCGCTTGCACGACTATTAAAACGTTCGTGCGACATACTAGTCATGTGCGCTTGCACGACTATTAAGACGTTTCATTTGAATTCTATTTATTTTGATTGAAAGGCGTCGACCTATCACTCAATCTTAGAAGCTTTCCCCGAAACTTTCCCCTCTTCTCTATAGAACTCTTCTTTAGATCTATTTCAGTTCATGGGTCAATCACTATCGTCAAACCAAGAGCAGTACCTTAATATATTCATGTAGATTTCGAAGCCAAAAGAGTCATATTGTAGGATAAAAATGTTCAAAATATTACTCTTTATAGAAGTTTATCGATGTGGGAAAATTATTGGAGTGCAAAAAAACTTAATTTTTTTTTCGCATAAAAAAACTAAGAAGATAAAAGTAAACATTTATAAATGACTTAACTGAATTCACGTGAGAATGAATTTAGGAAATGAAAAAATTAAAATTAAATTCAAGTGACAAGATTTAGGGAATAAAGACTTTATCAAAATTCATGAGACAAGAGATTGTTATATCTCAAGAGTTGTGCAAGCTCATGACTAGTGTTTCGTGCAAGAACACATGGCTTAAAAGTCATTCAGTATGTTACGCATTTAATGTCGCAACCACTATTTAAATTCATCAACACTTAACTAAATTCATATAAATATCTAGGGAATGAGCATATAAAAAAATTAGTTCACGTGAAAAGAGTCTGTAACATCTAGAAAGTCGTGCGGGCACACACACCTTAGTAGTTATTCATTATCTCACAAATATCACAATCATCATTTAAATTCCTAAAGCACATGAAAAATTGAATTCATGTAAAAAGAGAATAACACATCAAATAAACATTCAGGCTCACGTGTTTAGTGTGTTGTACAAACAAACAAGAGATAAAAATTGTTAAGTACCTAACGCCTTTAATGCACAATCATTATTTAAATTTTTGAATCACATAACTAATTTCCACGTGAAAAAGAATCCAAGAAACATGAAAAAAATTTGTTATATGTCGAGAATCGTGCACGCCCACATGATTAATGTGTCGTGCGGCACACGTGGCTTAACTAAGCTCATTCCCTAAAAAACATGAGAATTTAGTTATGTGGTTTAGTAATTTTTATGGCGATTTCACACTAAAGATGTGATGTAGTTAATCATTACAAACTCATGTGTGTCTGCAGAACACACTAGACATGTAAGCTTGCACTTTTGGTTGATAAGTTATACTTTTTTTCCGTGATTTCAAATTTTTATGTGTTCATTCCCTAGATTTTTCACGTGTATTATGAATTTATATATTGATTACAATGTTAAAGTGTGAGGTACTAATTGATTGTGAATTTGATTTTTTAGGTACTTGTTCCCTTTTTCACGCGAATTTAATTAAGTGCTTTATGAATTTCAATAATGGTTGCAACATTAAAAGAGTAACATAAAGAATGATTATTAAGTCATGTGTGTTGCACGACATACTAGCCATGTGCGCTTGCACGACTATTAAGACGTTCGCGCGCCATACTAGTCATGTAGAACACACTACACATGTAAGCCTCCACTTTTGGTTGATAAGTTATACTTTTTTCACGTGATTTCATTTTTTGATGTGTTCATTCCCTAGATTTTTCACGTTTGTTTAGTTTTGTGCTTTATGAATTTAAATATTGGTTACAATGTTAAATGTGTAAGGTACTAAATGACTATAAAGTTGTTTGTGCCTTCACGACTTTCCTGGTGTAGCTCCCGTGAATTTTATTTTTTAAGTACATGTTCCTTAGATTTTTTTCACGTGAATTTAGTTAACTGCCCTTTAAATTAAAATAATGATTGCAACATTAAATAAGTAACATAATAAATCCTTAAGTCATGTGTGTCGCACGACATACTAGTGGTGTGCGCTTGCACGACTATTAAGACGCTTCATTTGAATATTATTTATTTTGATTGAAAGGTGTCGACCTATCGCTCAATCTAAGAAGCTTTCCCCACTTCTTTACGAAAGTCATCTTTAAATCTATTCCAGTTCATGGGTCAATCACTACGTCAAACCAATAGTAGCACCTTAATATATGTACGTAGATCGCGAAGCCAAAATAGTCACATATTAGGATAAGAAATGTTCGAAAGATTACTTTTAATAGAAGTTTATCGATATGGGAAAATTATTGGAGTGCCAAAAAACTCAATATTTTTTTTTCGCTTGAAAAATCTAAAAAGATAAAAGTAAATATTTATAGATGACTTAACTGAATTCACGTGACAAGATTTAGGGAACGGAGACTTTATCGAAATTCACGTGACAAGAAATTATTATATCTAAAGAATTGTGCAAGCTCACATGACTAGTGTGTTGTGGAGGAACACATGACTTAAAAGCATTCAGTATGTGACACATTTAATGTCACAACCACTATTTAAATCTAGAGTATAAGCATATACAAAATTTATTTCAAGTGAAAAGAGTCTGTCACATCTAGAAAATTGTGCAAGTACACACAACTTCGTAGTAATTCATTATCTCATGCATATCACAATCATTACTGAAATTCCTAAAGCACATCAAGAATTGAACTCACGTGAAAACATTATAACCCATCAAATAAACGTGTAAGCTCATGTGTTTAGTGTGTTGTACAAACAAACACGAGATAAAGATTGTTAAGTACCTCACATCTTTAATGCACAATCATTATTAAAATTTTTAAATCATATAACTAATTTCACGTGAAAAATAATCTACGGAACATGGAAAGAAATTGTTATATCTTGAGAGTCGTGCACTCTCACATGACTAATGTGCTGTGTGGCACACGTGACTTAAATAAGCTTATTCCCTAAAAAAATACGTGAATTTAGTTATGTGATTTAGTAATTTTTATAGCGATTGCACATTAAAGAAGTGAAGTAGTTAATCATTACAAACTTGTGTGTGTATCCTAAACACACTAGACATATAAGCCTGCACTTTTGGTTGATAAGTTATACTCTTTTCACGTGATTTCAATTTTTGATGTGTCCATTCCTTAGATTTTTCACGTGTGTTTAGTTTTGTACTTTATGAATTTAAATATTGATTACAATGTTAAATGTATGAGGTAATAAATGACTGTAAAGTTGTGTGTGCCTGTACGACTTTCCTAGTGTAGCTCTCGTGAATTTGATTTTTTAAGTACTTGTTCCTAGATTTTTTTCACATGAATTTAGTTAACTACTCTATGAATTTCAATAGTCGTTGCAACATTAAATGAGTAACATACCGAATGACTTTTAAGTCACGTGTGTCGCACGACATACTAGTCATGTGTGCTTGCACGACTATTAAGATGCTTCATCTGAATTTTATTTATTTTGATTGAAATATGTCATCCTATCGCTCAATCCTTGTAGCTTTCCCCTCTTTTTTAGGGAAGTCATCTTTAAATATACTCCAGTTCATGGGTCAATCACTATCGTCAAACCAAGAGTAGTACCTTAATATATCTATGTAGATTTCAAAGCCAAAAGAGTCATATTATAGGATAAAAAATGTTCAAAAGATTACTCTTAGTAGAAGTTTATCGATGTGGGAAAATTATTGGAGTGCCAAAAAACTTAAATTTTTTTCGCATAAAAAATCTAAGAAGATAAAAGTAAACATTTATAAATGACTTAACTGAATTCACGTGAAAATGAATTTAGGAGATGAAAAAATTAAAATTAAATTCACGTGACAAGATTTAGAGAATAAAGACTTTATCGAAATTCATGAGTCAAGAGATTGTTATATCTCAAGAGTTGTGCAAGCTCATGACTAGTGTTTCGTGCAGGAACACATGACTTAAAAGTCATTCAGTATATTACGCATTTAATGTTGCAACCACTATTTAAATTCATCAACACTTGACTAAATTCACATAAATATCTAGGGAATGAACATATAAAAAAATTAGTTCACGTGAAAAGAGTCTGTGACATCTAGAAAGTCGTGTGGGCACACACAACTTAGTAGTTATTCATTATCTCACAAATATCACAATCATTATTGAAATTCCTAAAGCACATGAAAAATTAAATTCATGTAAAAAGAGAATAACACATCAAATAAACATGCAGGCTCACGTGTTTAGTGTGTTGTACAAACAAACAAGAGATAAAAATTGTTAAGTACCTAACACCTTTAATGCACAATCATTATTTAAATTTTTGAATCACATAACTAATTTCCACGTGAAAAAGAATCCAAGAAACATGAAAAAAATTTGTTATATCTCGAGAATCGTGCACGCCCACATGACTAATGTGTCGTGCGGCACACGTGGCTTAACTAAGCTCATTCCCTAAAAAACATGAGAATTTAGTTATGTGGTTTAGTAATTTTTATGGCGATTGCACACTAAAGATGTGATGTAGTTAATCATTACAAACTCATGTGTGTCTGCAGAACACACTAGACATGTAAGCTTGCACTTTTGGTTGATAAATTATACTTTTTTCCGTGATTTCAAATTTTTATGTGTCCATTCCCTAGATTTTTTACGTGTATTATGAATTTATATATTGATTACAATGTTAAAGTGTGAGGTACTAATTGATTATGAATTTGATTTTTTAGGTACTTGTTCCCTTTTTCACGCGAATTTAATTAAGTGCTTTATGAATTTCAATAATGGTTGCAACACTAAAAGAGTAACATAAAGAATGATTATTAAGTCATGTGTGTTGCACGACATACTAGTCATGTGCGCTTGCACGACTATTAAGACGTTCGCGCGCCATACTAGTCATGTGCGCTTAGACGATTATTAAGACTTTTCATTTGAATTCTATTTATTTTGATTGAAAGCCGTTGACCTATCACTCAATCTTAGAAGCTTTCCCCGAAACTTTCCCCTCTTCTCTACTGAACTCATCTTCAGATTATTTCAGTTCATGGGTCAATCACTATCGTCAAACCAAGAGCAGTACCTTAATATATTAATGTAGATTTCGAAGCCAAAAGAATCACATTTTAGGATAAATAATGTTCAAAGGATTACTCTTAATTGAAGTTTATCAACGTGGGAAAATTATTGGAGTGCCAAAAAACATAATGTTTTTTCCCGCATAAAATATCTAAGTAGATAAAAGTAAACATTTATAGATAAATTAACTGAATTCACGTCAAAATGAATTTAGAAAATGAAAATATAAATATTAAATTCACGTGAAAAGATTTAGGGAATAGAGACTTCATCGAAATGCACGTGACAAGAGATTGTTATATCTCAAGAGTTGTTAAGCTTACATGACTAGTGTGTTGTGCAGAGACACATGACTTAAAAGTCATTCACTATGTTACGCATTTAATGTTGCAATCACTATTTAAATTCATCAACCACTTAACTAAATTAACATAAAAAAATCTTGGAAATGAGCATATAAAAATTTAATTCACGTCAAAAGAGTCTCTCACATCTAGAAAGTCGTGCAGGCACACACAACTTAGCAGTTATTCATTACCTCACGCATATCACAATCATTACTGAAATTCCTAAAACACATCAAAAATTAAATTCACCTGAAAAGAGTGTAACACATCAAATAAACGTGCAGGCTCACGTGTCCAGTGTGTTGTACGAACAAACCCGAGATAAGGATTGTTAAGTACCTCATGCCTTTAATGCACAATCATTATTTAAATTTTAAAATCATATAACTAATTTCACGTGAAAAAGAATCTAAGGAACATGAAAAGAATTTGTTATATCTCAAGAATCATACACGCCCACTTGACTAATGTGTCGTGCGGCATCCGCGACTTCAATGAGCTCATTCCCTAAAAAATACGTGAATTTAGTTACGTGGTCTAGTAATTTTTATAGTGATTACACATTAAAGGTATGAGGTAGTTAATCATTATTAACCTGTGTGTGTCTGTAGAACACACTAAACATGTAAGCCTCCATTTTTGGTTGATAAGTTATACTTTTTTCACGTGATTTCAATTTTTGATGTGTCTATTGCCTAGATTTTTCACGTTTGTTTAGTTTTGTGCTTTATGAATTTAAATATTGGTTACAATGTTAAATGTGTGAGGTACTAAATGACTGTAAAGTTGTCTGTGCCTTCATGACTTTCCTGGTGTAGCTCCCGTGAATTTTATTTTTTAAGTACATGTTCCAAAGATTTTTTTCACGTGAATTTAGTTAACTTCTCTATGAATTTCAATAATTTTTGCAACATTAAATGAGTATCATACGGAATGACTCTTAAGTCACATGTGTCGTACGACATACTAGTCATGTGCACTTGCACGGCTATTAAGAAGCTTCATTTGAATTCTATTTATTTTGATTGAAAGGTGTCGACCTATCGCTCAATTTAAGAAGTTTTTTCCGAAGGTTTCCCCTCTTCTCTAAGTAAGTCATCATTTAATCTATTTCAGTTCATGGGTTAATCACTATCGTCAAATCAAGAGTAGTACCTTAATATATGTATGTAGATTTTGAAACCAAAAGAGTCACATTTTAGGATAAAAATGTGTTTAAAAGATTACTCTTAATAGAAATTTATTGATGTGGGAAAATTATTGGAGTTCCAAAAAAATTAATTTATTTTTTTTCGCATAAAAAATTTAAGAAGATAAAAGTAAATATTTATAGAGGACTTAATTAAATTTACGTGAATGTGAATTTAAGAAATGAAAATATTAAAATTAAATTCATGTGACATGATTTAGGGAATAGAGACTTTATCGAAATTTACGTGACGAGAAATTGTTATATTTCAAGAGTTGTGCAAGCTCACATGCCTAGTGTGTCGTGCAGGAAAACATGACTTAAAAATCATTCAATATGCTACACATTTAATGTCACAATCACTGTTTAAATTCATCAACTGCTTAACTAAATTTACATAAAAAATCCAGGGAATGAGCATATAAGAAATTTAGTTAACGTTAAAAGAGTTTGTCACATCTAAAATGTCGTGCAAGCACACACACCTTAGCAGTTATTCATTACCTCACACATATCACAAACATTGTTGAAATTTCTAAAGCACATCAAAAATTGAATTCACATGAAAAGAGTGTAACATATCAAATAAACGTGCAGGCTCACATGTCTAGTGTGTTGTAAAGACAAATACATGATTTTTTTCATGTGAATTTAGTTATGTGATTTAATAATTTAAACGGTGATTGCACATTAAAGATGTGAGGTAGTTAACCCTTACTAACTAATGTGTGTTTACAGAACACACTAGACATGTAAGCTTGTACTTTTGTTTGATAAGTTATAATCTTTTCACGTAATTTTTATTTTTAATGTGTTCATTCCCTAGATTCCTTCACGTGTGTATGTACAACTATCCGGATTTGGCACTCTTTTCACGTGAATTTAATTTTTTAAGTTATGATTTCCTAAATTTTTTTCACGTGAATTTAGTTATTTTTTTATGAATTTCAACAATGGTTGCAACATAAAATGAGTAATAACATACTGAATGACTCTAAGTCACGTATGCCGTACGACATACTAGTCATCTGAGTTTGCATGACTCTCGAGAGATAACAAATTATTTTCACGTTTCTTAGATTTTTTTTTCACGTGAAGTTAATTATGTGATTTGTAAATTTGACTAGTGATTGTGTATTAAAGACGTGAGATACTCAAACAATTCACATGAAAATATATATGGAATGAACACATAAAAATCAAATTCACATATAAAAAATATCACATTTAGAACCTCGTGCAAATACACACAGTTTAACACTAATTCATTACCTCATGCATTTAATATAACAATCAATAATTATATTCTAAAGCACATAACTATATAAGAGCTTTTTAGTTAACCTCTAAAGCATCTTGAGTCGAAGACTGGTTGTAAAATAAAGAAGAATGGTACGCTTTTAAATTCAATTTATTTTGATAGAAAGAAGTTAGGGTATCACCCTATCTAAACAACTTTCCCCTTTCCTCTGTGACAGTAATTATTAAATTCATTTTAGTTTTTTATCTGTTGCTCTCACCAAACTAAGAGTAGAAGCTTAATATATGTGTGTATAGATTTCGAAGCCAATAGAGTTACACTTTAAAATAATAAAGTATATTTAAAATGATATTGTTTATAGAAGTTGATCGGAAAAATCATTTGAGTGTAGAACTTAAAAAAACTTTTTTTTCACATAAAATGTTTAAGAAGGTAAAAGTAAACATTTATAGAAAATTTAACTTAACTCACGTGAAAATGAATCTAGAAAATGAGCATATCAAAATTAAATTTACGTGACAAGAGTCTATTATTTCTCGAGAGTTGTACAAGCTCACTTAAATAGAGTGTGTGCAGGCACACATGACTTTTTCACGTAAATTTTATTTTTAAAGTTTTGACTTTTTACATGAATTTAGTTATCTATTTCACGAATTTCAGTAATGGTTGCAATGTAAAATGAACAACATACTGGATGATTCTTAAGTCATGCGTGTCACACGACATACTAGTCATCTGAGTTTGAACGACTCTCGAGAGATAACAAATTCTTTTCACGTTCCTTAGAATTTTTTCATGTGAAGTTAATTATGTGATTTATAAATTTGAATAGTGATTGTGTATCAGTTTGCACATAGCTAAATTCACATGAAAATATCTAGAAAATGGATACATTAAAAATTAAATTCACGTGAAAAAAATGTAACTCATCAAACAAATGTGCAGACTCATGTGTCTAGTGTGTTTTACAAACACACGGGTTAAGAATTGTTAAGTACCTCACGACTTTAATGCACAATTACTATTTAAATTCCTAAAGCAAAAAACTAACTTTCTGTGAAAAAAGAATCTAAGAAACATGAAAAAAATTGGTTATCTCTCGAGAGTCGAGCAAGCTCACGTAATTAGTATGTCATACGACACACGAGAGTTAAGAGTCATTCAATATGTTACACATTTGATGTTACAACCACTATTTATAATCAAAAAGAACTTAACTAAATTTACGTGAAAAAAATCTAGCAAATAAGTCCATGAAAAAGAAAATTTACTTAAAAAGAGTCTTCACATCTGAAAGGTTGTGCAGGCACACACAACTTAACACACATTCCATACCTCTCACACATTTAATATGATACTTAACATTTAAATTCTTATAGCAGATGACCAAATCACTGTTTATATTCATAAAGTACTTAGTTGCGTTTTGGGCCAATGATATGAAAGAAAATAAGGGGTCGTCTGGTACAAACATTGAAAATATAAAGATTAGTAATGTAGAAATTAGTAATGCAGGAATTAGTAATGCAAATTATTTTTTTGTCAAGTGTTTGGTTCTATTTTCCACTTAATCTTGTGTTTGATTTAAAACTCTACAAAAAAATTTATTTCCTATTATACACTTGTATTATTATAAGTGTTTATTTCATGAAATCAGATTAATGTAACGACTGGCCGGACAATTATTTAAAAAAAAATTCTATTCCATTTAATTAGTTAAATCAACTACATATATGCATAGAATTGTCATTAATTTTAAGGTGTGGTGTACCACTAAAAAGATCATTGATGGCGCGGTGTAATTTTATTGATCAAATATATATTTTAAACTTAACATAAATTTAAGACTACTTAAATTATTCAATACCTAAAGCTTGTTTTTTTTTTTTAGAAAATAATTCAAGTGGGTAATCAACAAACTATCTTGAATAAAAAAAATAAAAAATTAGTGAAATCATTAAATTACACAAAAAGATTTGGAAAATTAAAAAAAAAACATTTATAACCATCTTAATATAAATAAAAAGGAAATTAAATTACAAAAGAAATTTAAGAAAATAAATTAAGAGTTAATTTAGTCATTTAGGGGTCTTATCCAAGATTTAACCACATGTGATGAATAAGTAATCTATGTAATAAATTAAGTGAAGCAACCAAATAATGTATTAAATGGACTAAATTTTAATCTATAGATTATTTTGTCTAATACAACCTACCAAAAAGGTCCTAAGTGTTTTATATTTATGTTATATAGTCCAAAAACTCTAATATATGTCTACCAAACAGGTCCTAAGTGTGTTTTGTCTTGATATGTCTTAGGTTCAAGTGTTCAACCTATCTATATATAAAGAAAATCCTACAAGAGTGACATCCCAAAATGGGTCATGCAATGTTTAAAACAAATCTAATGAAGAATCTAATACGACTTTGAAACACCGAATGAAAAAATAAAAATGCTAATATATGAAATTATGAATATCGTGAATGTAAATATTATTTATTTTGATGTGATATTCTATTATTAAATTTCTAAATATTAATTCAAGGGAAAAGACTCAAACATGCTATTAAACTTTCAGAGAAGGCTCATGTATGCCATCAGTTGAAAGTTTTGCTTAATTATGTCATTACCGTTAAAGAAAATATTCATTCACGCCATTATTTTTTAATAATAGAAATCATTTTTGACAGGTGACCAATTATAATCCGGCCACGTCATCAATTTTTTAAATAAAAAAATTAATTTAATTTTTTTTAAAGTATGATTTTTTAATAAAAATATTAATGACGTGGACGGATTATAATTTGTCACGTGTAAAAAATGACTTTGTAAAATCATTATTAAAAAATAATGACATAAATAATCTTTTCTTTAACAATAACAACATAAATAAACCAAATATTTAACTGATAATATAAATTAGTTTTTTTATAAAAAAAATTGATGCGTATTTTGAGCCTTTTTCTTAATTCAATTAAGATAATATAGTAAACGCAAAGGATCACTTCTCCGAACCCATGGAGTCCATTCACCTGGTCTCATCCCCTGACTCACACGAGTTCAACCATCTGACTCGGACATTGACTCATTCATCAGTCATCGGACTCGACGCCGAATGGAAGCCAATTCGAACCCATCAGTCCACTTTCCCCACCGTCTCGCTTCTCCAAATCGCTTGTCAGCTCCCCGGCGACGGCGACGACGACGACGACTCGTCGGTGGAATCGCCGGTCTTCTTAATTGACCTAGCGTCGATCCCTTTACAATCAATTTACCAGCTTATTAGGGATGCATTTGTCTCGCCGAATATACTGAAATTGGGATTCAGATTCAAACAGGATTTAGTGTATTTATCTTCTACTTTCTGCGCTCATGGCTGTGAACCTGGTTTTGATAGGGTTAGTTTTGTTTTTTGTCTTCTGAAGAATGCTTATTCGAGTTACTTCACAATTGTCGAAGCTTTTATTTTATATACCATATTGCTTTCAGATATGACTTCAAATTGCAAGATGATATGTTAATTGTGGTGCTTTGAAGTTTCATGATATTGATTAAGGAGCTTAACTTGCATAATTTTGTGTAGTGATATATACTGGTCAACACAACTTAAGCTAACTCTGCAAGAACTAAGTGGTAGCTCAATGACATACCCCTTAACCCCGCGCCCGGTATATGCGGTAGCTGTTTATGCTTGGTTGCTTAAAGAATGTCAACAACTTGATTAAAATTTATCCGGATTTTGCTTTTTAATCACTGTCCTAGATTGTAAAAGAACTGTTGAATTTATGGATATGTCATTGCTGCAGTTAGTATTTGTAGTCTACTAAAGTACTTGGGACTATTTTTGCTCTTGAAGCAATCTTGGTTCAACCACACATTCTATATGCTGCACACTCTTATGTTTCGTTACCTTTTTATAGGACTGATTTTTGTTTTGTCTGGTTAATGCTTGTCATATACTAGCTAATAATTGGTGACTAGGTGGAACCCTTTTTAGATATAACAAGCATATACAACAACCTGCAACCCAAACAACCAGGGAGAAGATTATCAAAGCAAACAAAGAGCTTGGCAACAATTTGCCAGGAGGTTTTGGGGATTTCTTTATCAAAGGTGTGCAGTCTTGATATTTGACATTTTATTTCTCAGGAATATAAATATGAATTTATTACAGATTTTTGAAATACTTCATTTGTTTTACTTTTTTGCATCTTGGTACAGGAACTCCAATGCAGTGATTGGTCACAGCGTCCACTGACAGAAGAGCAAATGCAATACGCAGCAGTTGATGCTTATTGTTTGATTCATATCTTTGAAGTCTTCAAGACTAAGGCGGTGACAGAAGGTTGGTGATGTACCTTTTTCATCTTCTTCCAGTGCATGCCCACGTGTTGCAAGTTGCAACCTCCATGAAGCAGCTCTGATACACCAGTAACGGACTTCCTTGATTGGAAAGATAGTTCTGTCTAGAAAGTTAGGTGTCTTGAGCATGTTCTCTAGGTTTCTATTGGAGTATATCTCCTTTTGAACAACAAAAGTGAGTTTGCTTGTGTGTGTGTTGGGGTAATACAGTATGCTCTTCTGAAAGAAGCTTCGGTATGTCAAGTGTTTGCAGCAGTGCAGTGATAGGAGAGAGATTAGTCCATATTTGGCCCTGACTTTGTACCCCAGATGTCCAATGATGTTTTAATTTCTAAATTTCCAATCTGCGATGCCCCAGAATAAACAGTAAACGAAAAGGCGAGCTATGTCCCATCAGTCATCAGGAGCTATAGATCATCATAGGCAAAAAAACTCCCTTTTTACTGCATTATATCTATCTTGTTTGTCCTATTTACATTTGGTAACCGGTCCATTTCAGGGAATTCTGTCGAAAGTGCAACAGGTCTCCAGTTGTCTCAGCTGGATCTTGGTTTGAAACAGATATTTGGCACACAACAAAACTCTAACAAAATGTGTGGTATCAAATTTGGTGAAGCTTTAGAGATGGTCCAAGCTATCCCGCCTAATTTTTGTAAAACCGTCCCCATATCAGATGAAGAGGTTACTGCACTGCCATCAGATCAAGCTAATCGGATGGATTGCGTGCTTTCACAAATTGTTAGGAAGTATGGTGATAAAATTTTGTTAAGTGAATCTGATAGAAAACCAAAAATCTCGAGAAAGAAGGTAAAGAAATCATCTGGTAGAGTAGCAAACACACGCAGTCCAACAGCAGGTGGTGAAGAATGGCAAGGTCCACCACCCTGGGATGCGACCTCCGGTGGGGATGGGTGTCCTAAGTTTCTATGTGATGTGATGGTGAGATACCATATTTTAGTTACAAATATTGCTTTTCTGTAAAACTGATACACCTAGGCTCTTTAATGCTCTCTCTTGCGTTAAGGTGGTGATTTCTCCACTTTCTCTTTCTTTGGGAGGCGAAAGTTTGACACAGTTTTCTTCTTTTTGTGGTTGTTATGGAGGTTGTGACTTGTGGTAATCTTTCAGGTTGAAGGATTGGCAAAACATTTAAGATGCGTTGGCATTGATGCTGCTGTTCCTTATTCAAAGAAGCCTGAATCGAGGTTTTGAATGATTTTCGATTCTTCATTTACTTGATTCTAAGTGGAAACTCAATAGACATCCGTTTTCCGTAGATGGTGTTGTGATAACTTTTCTGACTTTTTCTTCTTCAGGGATTTAATTGAACAAGCCTGTAAAGAGAAGAGAGTACTTTTAACACGAGATGCCAAACTCTTGAGACATGATTATCTCTTAAAAAATCAGATATACCGGGTGAAGAGTCTTCTAAAGAACGATCAATTGGTTGAGGTAAAATGAATGCTTCAAATTGTAGAGCATGGAGTTAGACATGAAAATGTTTTGAATGAATGAATAAAATGTGAGAGGAAAGGGGGATGGGGGGCAGGAGTGCAAGTGAACAGTATTAAAAAAATTTCTTTGACAATTTGTCAACCATATGTTCATGGCAATATTACCTTGCATATCTACAGGTAATAGAAACTTTTCAATTGGAAATTTCTGAGGACCAGTTGATGTCAAGGTGCACAAAATGCAACGGTAAGTTCATCCAAAAACCTCTGACAACAGAAGAAGCTGTTGAAGCAGCTAAGGGATTTCAGGTGATTCCAAACTGCTTGTTTAACAAGAATTTGGAATTTTGGCAATGCATGGATTGCAAGCAACTTTACTGGGAGGTAGACTCTCAACTTTACTGTGTATGTTCCAGATATAATTTTCCTCTGCCTCCCTACTATGAAAATTTTTTAGAGATATATACAAATGAAATTGAACTTGTAGTGCCTTTGGGTCACGACTGTTGAGGAAGTCATGTCTTATGTTCCATCAACCATGTTTACATAATGAAAGCTGTTCTTATGTGTGATGTTTCTTAGCTGTGCAAAGTTCTGGGTCTGTTGGTTCTTTTTGTTTGTAGTGGAAAAAGATATATGCACCCTACAATCTGTTCTTTTTCAGAGGAGGTGTCACAGCTATAAAGTTGGCACTGTGGTGAATTGGATTCTGTCTGATCTTTGGACTGGTTGGAGCATGTCTCCAATGGGATGGATGACTGGTCGAGGTATAGGAATAAAAACTCATAGATCCCATGTTTGGATCCTAGCTCGAATAATAAGTGGGTGTCCATTTGGTGAGCCTTGGTGGGTATGGTTATAGGCACCTGCATTTGTGAGTTGTAACAGGCTGCTTGATGGATTGACTGAGTGCGCATATACTAGGCTACTAGCTGTCCCTATCACCACCCTTGTCAGAATTTTACGAAGATAAAAGGAAATTACTAAATATCATTAATGTTACATGTAAGGCCTTCTTTAGGTAGATTTTATTTAGTTACCATTGTATCTCATTACTTGTTAAATTAGAATTTGGGCCCTAACTCAAACCTCAAAAGCTAGCTCAAAGGGAGGTGGATTGTCAAAGCCTTACAAGTAGTTCATCGATCTATTAAACCATCAATGTGAGGTTTTTTTGATTCCTCAACCCCCACCTCACACCCAGGGTTGGACATTTGGAGTGTGGACAATTTAATTTGGGAACCCAACATTGGGTGAGATGGGTCCTGTTTTGGTATCATGTTAAATTAGGTTTCACATGTAACTCACATCCCAAAAGCTAGCTCAAAGAGAGGAGGATTTCCAAGCCTTGTAAAGATATCACCCATCTTATTATAATCATCGATATGGGGACCATTTTATTGTTGTGAGAAGATGACATAGTATGGGATCTGATATTAATCATCGATGTGGGACCATTTCATTGTTGTGAGAAGATGACATAGTATGGGATCTGATATTGGCGTGTGGACTGTGGTTATGAGCCCAATATTAGCTTCAAGTTCATTACCATATCACATTACACTATGATGTTAATATAGTATATACCAGAACAGCAGAGTACCAAACATAGCCTGAGAAAGACCACTCTGCTACTATGACATTGCCATTGCCATTTTCCTTTTTCCTATGTCCTCATCTTAGTTATGGCGGTGCTCATTTGGATTTCTGCATCTACTTGTGCCAACAATATTAAAAGCTTCTATATTTCTTCTCCAGTTCGTGTTCTTTTTTATGTGGTGAAAACAGGTGATATTTTCATGGAAAAAAAAGACATTGAGAACTACTTTCAGAAACAATAGAACTATAAAAGATGCTTTTGCTGGGCTCCTAACATCATTAGCAGCCAAAACATCAGTGTAGCTTTGATGCTTTTCAACAGCCCCGCTCTAGGCTAAAGCCCTCAACAGTGGCTCCCCCTTCTCCCCCACCCCTCTCAGAAGATATAGAAAAGGAAGACAAAATAGTATTGTCAACCTTCAGCCCCCTCCTAGGCTCCTACAATACTCAAGACAAGTCCCTCACATCTCCACCTGAGGTCTATGGAACCTCGCTCCAGCTTCCACACTTCATATCCTGTATCAGCACTGCATCTTCTTTTTACAGTGTTTCTCATTCCCCTGCACACGCAATCTCCTGCTATAAGCTGAATAGTACCTTCCAAGTTCCAAGACACGCGGGGTTTGATCTATTGCAGTGATTACTGCTACCTTAGGTGGTCATTTATGTGGGACTGTTGTGAAATAACTGGTCCATGGTAAACAGAACTGTAGATTCAGAATGGAATGAATAGCCTTTACTTTTGGCCTAAGCTTTGGTTTAGTCTCAAGGATGCGGCACTTGATGTGTGAGTTAGGTGCATGTCCCAAGTTCAAATCCTACGGCGGACAAAGCCCCTAGTATTTATGTTGGGAACAAAAATAGAGGAGCAGACCAATACTCCCTAGAGTTATGAACCTGGTGCCAAAATTAGAACCAGAAGCTCACGAGGGATTTCGCCGATGCCTCCCCTTCCTTCCCCTCCCTCAAAAGGTTCTTACGCTAATAAAGATACATGTCTAATTTGAGAAACTAAGAGAATGTTATCACTCCCCTAGAGTTTTAAATTACATGTTCACAGTAGATCAGCGCATTGACTCAACGTTATAGATGTACATCTAAACAATTGCATCAATAAAGAGTATATTAGTCTCCAAGCCTGATTGCCCTGTTTCACTGTTACAGGGAACTCAATACCGCAATGCGGTGCAAAAGTTTGTCGATGTCTGCAAGCTGAAGGAATGAAATGTCCGTCATAATCCTGGTAAAACCATCAAGAAAACCCCCTATTCAACACTTTCGCTTGTTGTAACTCTTTAATTTATTCGTCATCAGTACATGCCATATTGCTTCCTGTAAGTTTATAGTGCGTCCTTGGCATCAAGAAAATGATTTCTACATGGCCGGTTTGTCTTATTCTTTCTTATGAAGTTAAAGGAATGGAAAATAAAATGGCTACAAACTCTGAAAAAAAAAGAAGCAGTATTGTGCTTAATGACCGTAATGTACGGACTTAAATAACTCTATTAAGAATAGTGAAAGTGGAGAACATAGATTACTTTGTTTGATATTTTGATTGAGTGAAAGGCACAATGCTCAAAAATAATTGGATAGATAAGATTAAGTATTCTTTAAATATGGGTTTTATTTGCTACATCGTCAAAGCACTATAAACATAAAAGTGACTGATGGGATATTTTTATTATAATAACGAGATAGATGGAAAGCACTATCAACAGCAATGGAAGAAAGTGGGAAACTTCAAGTAACCAACTTGTTTGTTGATTAATTAATAAATAAACGTAGTTCAATTCAACCCACTTATTACATTGTTCTTTTAATTTAATTAAAATATGAACACAGAGTGAGGACAAGACTTTCTTGATTTGAAATTTGGTAGTTGTTGTTTTTAGTTCTTTTCCATGATGTGCTAGTCAACTTAATTTACTCTTAAATATTTCATAATATTGAACTGAAAGCATGCTATTATTTACTTTAGGTGCTCGTATAAGATGATTAAATTTGTTAGTGTGGACTAACAAGTTCCATTACATCCACTTTCTAATGTAAAAATGGATGGAAAGTTAATAGTAATAACATAAAGAATCTTACAAAGTTTTCAATTTTTCAACTACTCGAACTTTATGCTAAGGATACTTATTAAGATATTATTTAACTGATAAATTGAATTGAAAAAAGTACACCATTGATTTATTGGTATGGGATTATTGGATTACCAGTTTTAAAACGGTTTTGTAAAAAAATATATTGGATTATCAATTTGATATTGATTTTATAATTTTGATTAATGGTTAAATCGAAAACTCTTATGTGATTATATTACAAGTATTATTTTACTCATTATATAGGGTGGGCGTTCGGTTTTTTGGGTTTGATCAAATTTCGGGTTGGTTCTTCGGTATTCGGTTTTAAAAAAGTGTGCACCATAGTTTATACCAAACTAGATCGGTGCGGTTCGATTTAGTTCAGTGTTTATAAATCGATTTTTTGGTGTGAATAAAATAAAGAGGGAATATGATAAAGTATTAAGAGTTTTATCATGTATTTAATAAAAATAAAGAGGGCATGAATGATTTTTTTAGCAAAGATGCCACAGGATTTGTTTCTGTTTCTTAGCATAGATGGCTTCCATTTTGCTAAAGCTTAAATGCTTTTTTCCAT
Source organism: Solanum habrochaites (assembly GCA_027704765.1). Lineage (NCBI taxonomy): Eukaryota > Viridiplantae > Streptophyta > Magnoliopsida > Solanales > Solanaceae > Solanum > Solanum habrochaites. The sequence continues at coordinate 54,081,152 of JAKWJA010002491.1, forward strand.
ATCGGAATGCTGAATGAATAAAGAAGAGAGCAGGCAGCCTAACAAGCACAATGTCACGATGAACTTTCGATCAACCAAAATATAAGGACTCACAATGTACAATTGTACATAAACAACAATAGTTCAACACTTAATTTATATTATATTTGTTGTCAATTAAAAATTTAAATAGATCATATAAATATTTTAAGTCGAAATTTAAAAGTGTATAACTATTATTAATTAAGCAATTTTTTTAAATTTAATAAATAAAATTTTAATTCTTCGATGCACTATAAAATCGGAACCCTTTATTGAACTCCAAATTGATGTTTCGAAAAAAGAAAATCGACATCGAAGCGATACTTATGCCAGTTATCTTAATAATTTACCATTACTATAGCAACACAAATTAGCGCCTCTATCTCTTTATTGTGATACTTTTTGTTTTCTCTACGCAAATTAGTATTACCTCCCCCCCCCCCAATTTTAGATTCAGTTTGCGATAAAAACAAATAATTTATATTGTTTTATCAATTTATTTCCTGAGTCTTCAGAAGAAATTCGAACAATAATATTTATATAAGTGATCAATGCAGAAATTTGTGCTGTACTTATGAACATTGAGGAATCATTAAAACCAAAAATGTTGATAAATCAAAAAGTAATTTTTCCTCCGTGTCATTTATGTGAGATACTTTAACTCGATATGAAATTTTTTTAAAAAAAATATTTAAAACTTATGATTTAATATTAATAATAAAAATAATGTGATCATATATCAATTTATCAAAAATAAAAAAAAATATTTTATAATTAAATTATTATCTAGTATAGAAATATACAAGAGACTAAAAAAATTGTAAATCACATTGAATTGAGTGATAAGTAACAAATATATTATTGAGTTCATCATCATTATAATATATTTAGAAATTAGAAATGAATACATTAAATAGATTTTCTTTGTTTTTTCACTAGGTTGAGTGAGGCCTAGTAAAAAGTGTCAAGATGAGACAAAGAAGGTTCATGTGACGTGGGATGCACCATGAGTATTATGATGATGATGATCGATGCGTTCGAACCGACATCGTTTTGGCGGCCTACCGTCAAATCAGCACCGCCTTCCCGGATTCCTCCTCTGATACAACTACAACATACAACTTTATTTTCGGCTCTCGACAATCTAAATATTCTTTCCCATTTTTTTTCGTTTATTGTTTGGTGTTCATATTTTTCTATTCTAGATAATACGAGAAGTTAAAATTTAAATTTTTTTGAAATTTATATCTGATAATTTTTTTATTAAAGCTACGGCATTAGCCATGACTTTAGCTTCTAGGTTTTTTATTTAGGTCTATGTTGTTATCTCTGACACTATAACAAAAATAACTTTTAGCGGCATTAAATATTGATATTAATAAAGAGTTAAATTTTTATTGGCATTAGTTAAGTGCCATTAGAATTATTGTCGCTAAAGGTTTTAGGAACATATACAAAGAGTAATAATTATTATTAAAATTATATATTTAGAATTAATTAAGAATTAAATGCGGCTAATAATTATATTTGTTGTATTGTGATTGTGTGTAGGATACCGTCGACAATATAAAATGCCTTCTGTTTTTTTTTTTCCTTCTGATAGAGTAGTGTGTAGATGATTTATATGGAATAACAGTTTAACGTCATTTTTCTGATATTTTATATTTTCTATTATAAATAACATAATGCCTAAATATGATTCTTAATTTGATTTTAGCGAATATTTATATTCTTCAATTTTGAATGTGCACAAGTAGACAATATACGTAGGATGCCATGTAGGATACAAAATTTCTATGTAAGGTGTCATGTAAAACGAATGTGTCCATTTATTTGATTTTATAAGAATTTAAATGTCTACATGTGTACAATCAAAATTAAATATCATACTTATCAACTGATACTAAGTTAAAAGGGTGCATTATTTCATTATAAATTCTCTTACTATCAAAAGAAGTTGTTTGGATGGTTGTTACATTGTTTTAAGGGAATAGGGTCAAATATGCTCCTAAACTATTCGAAAAGGTTTGGATATACCCTCCGTTTAAAGTTTGGTCCATTTATACCCTCGCCGTCCAACTTTTGGTCTACATATGCCCTTTTTGGCGTTAGTTGGCCAACTCAGAATATCCAACTCATTTTACTTTTATTTAAATGCCAAATAAATTTTCCACGTCATTTTTATGTATTATCACTTGACATTTATATTCAAGGGAAAAGGGTCAAATATGCCCCTAAACTATTCGAAAGGTCTAGATATACCCCGTTTAAAATTTGGTCCATTTATACCCTCGCGTCCAACTTTTGGTCTACATATGCCTTATGGATGTTAGTTGGTCAATTCGAAATATCCAACTCATTTTACTTTTTTTTAAATTCCAAATATATTTTTCACATCATTTTTATATATTATTACTTGACATTTATATTAAAAGAGAAAGGGGTCACTTATGCCCTAACTATCCGACCCAATTTTAAAACACATATACGACCGTCTTTTAAATGGTTCAATTATGCCCCTAATCCGACTCATATATGTGTGAATTATTCTGTTATTTACATCGTCATCGCCTGCTGTAGCTTGCAGTTGTGTCTGTAACGTTGTTGCGGTGAATTCCTCTGCTCTAGCCCTTGCCTGCCAGGTTTGAGCCCCCAGCTCTGCGTTGCGCCAAAACGCTTTTCAAACCTCGACTTCCTTTTCCTTCAGTTGTCGTGCCATTGATTCCTCGGCGGTTTCAATCAGAGCACGATAGTGTTCGCCATTTAAATTGTTCAATTATGCCCTAATCTGACCCATATAGGGTATTTTAAAAAAGGGGTCGGGTTGTATAGATTATTTAAAAGACGGGTCGTATATGTGTTTTAAAATTAGGTCGGATAGTTAGGGGCATCAAAAGACCCCTTTCTCTTTTAATATAAATGTTAAGCAATAATATATAAAAATGATGTGGAAAATTCATTTGGCATTTAAAGAAAAGTAAAATGAGTTGGATATTTCGAATTGACCAACTAACATCTATAAGGACATATATAGACCAAAAGTTGAAAGGCGAGGGTATAAATTGACCAAACTTTAAATGGGGGTACATCTAGACCTTTTTGAATAGTTTAGGGACATATTTGACCCTTTTTCCCTTGAATATAAATGTCAAATGATAATACATAAAAATGACGTGGAAAATCCATTTGGCATTTAAATAAAAGTAAAATGAGTTGGATATTTTGAGTTGACCAACTAACGCCCAAAAGGACATATGTAGACCAAAAATTGAACGGCAAAAATATAAATGGACCAAATTTTAAACGGGAAATATATTTAAATCTTTTCGAATAGTTTAGGACATATTTGACCTTTCTCCCTTGTTTTGATAATGTGGTGTTGTTATACTGTGAGCCTTTATAAGTCAAATGAGTAAATAAAATTAATTTTAAAATCCATATTAAGTGAATATTTGTACCTGATATTCACTTTTCTTTTTAATTAATTATTTTTGAAAAATGTAAAATAATTAGAGATTTTAGTCAGTGTGATGGACTTATCTGTGTCTGCTCAAATTTCATTTCCCACTCAGATTTTCAGAAGAGAATAGTTTTAAGAAAACTCTCTCCGGCCCATCACGTCTTTGTCTTACACTATTTGTTCTCTTTTACAAAACTTTTGATTCTTTTTACCAATTAAGGACTCAACATTAGTTAAAAAAATAAATTATGATGGAAAAAGATATCTAAATTTTTAAATTAACGAAAAATTAAATTGCAACAACAAAAAATATGAAAATATAAAAATATCTTATTTAATTGATAAATCATTATATTGAAGAGTGAAATTAAATATCGAAGCGTGAAATAGTGGAGTCAATTCTATTTTTGATGATATCAATAAATAAGTTTATTCAAGATAAAATAACCAAAAAGTAAAAAAATAATTTTGTATAGTTGTGAACTGAATCTGCTGTCAAGTTGTAAATTTGTAGCATAATATATAAAGTGGACAAATTATAGGAACTTTTGCTTTGATTAATTTGTTGTCTAAATGGCAAGCAGTGTAACCCCATATTCATAGCTTAACTCTTCATATGAGTTTGATTTGTCTTCTTCTTGTCCACTCACCAAACTATGTATATACTAATATATATAATATATATATATATATATATATATATATTATAGCATAGATATATATATATATATATATATATATATATATATATAAACTATTTTCTGCTAAATATTTCGTACATTTTTATTTATTTTATTGCACTTTTTAAAAGTTAATTTGATTAATTTTTAAAGTTAAATTAGACTTTATTAATTTGATGTTTTGAATAAAAAGTTTACATATTAAAAAACTATACGAAAAATATTATAAATTATAATTTTTCATATATCAATATGTTGAGAAATATATCATAAAATATTAGTCAAAATTCTTATAGTTTTATTCAAAAAAAATTATGACGAGTAAAAATAAACGAAAATAATATATAGTGGAACTAGAATAGGAATGTTGCAGTCGATGATTTCATATTTCACAACTAATTTTGTAGTGGATAATATTTTAATTGAATTGGCATGAAAAATAAATAAATAATGTTACTGTTATCTCACACTCAATAAAAAAAATAAAAAAGCTTTTTACTATTTTATAAGATTTTTTGCTACTATGCATTTTTCCAAATTCCAATAAGTTTGTTTAATGAAAAAATGAGTGGAAAAAATCTACTTTAACAACATAAATTTTTTCATTAATTCATAATGGGAGTAGTGTTCACACTTTTCTTATTGTATAATGTAGCAAACAGTTAATAATTTGGCTTTACTGCTTAAAATAATATTTATAATAAGATTTGACAAGTTTTTCCCGCACAGTTTCAATGACAGTTAACAGTAGTATTCCTTTTGGACTTATGCTTAATTTCTGACTTTCTTCTGCACAATTTCTAAGTTACTGGTGGACGGTGGTATTGTCCATGCAAGGTCAAAACGTAGTTTAATTTTTTTTTATTTTTCGTTTGGTGTTCAGTACTTATATTAAAATCTAATTCAGCGAGGACGATTTCATATAAAAAAAAAAATTAACTCGATCAAGACTTCTTAATTAAAAATAAAAGATCACTTTATTTAGTTATCACTCCATCACAATCCTTATTGGTAATACAGTCTGGATACTTATAGCGTGTTTAACAATTGCTAAGATTTTGACAACTATACCAATAAAATTTAATTTCTCTATTTTTATTTATGTGACACATTTTTTCGTCCAAGAATATTGTAAGTGCGTATTTGAGGAAGCATGTTTTATTCTACTTTTATAACATGTCCAAACTCCAAACACATACAATATGTTCAAGTAGTTACTATAACTTTGAAGTGGACTTGAATTGTATTTCCCCATACAATCCAAAAAAATTTTAAAAAGATTTTGGAATTTGTGATTCAAAAATGATAATTAGATGTTTATATGGTTATCAGTAACTTTAATAAGAGTAAAAAAACAAAATTTAAAAATTAATTATTTGAATTATAAATAAGTGACATTATTTTTATGAAAGGTGTATAAAAGAAATTACTACAATGCTAGTAGTCATAGTAGCACATGAAAGATATTATATATATGTATATTTGATTTTTTATCGAGTCTATGGAGGGCTAATAAATATTTATAATATGAAGATACCATTACATATGTGATTTCAAATCTATGTTTAGTCGCTCTAATAAATATATTTTTTGGAAGATGTTATTATTAAGTAAAGAGTGTTGATTCTTTTACGAACATTAATCAATTATATTAAATTTAATGTTATTATAGATTTTACAGATATTTATAAAAAGTGTTTACTGTTTATAAAAAATATATATTTACTGACAATTAAATTATTATTGTTAACTAATTACTTCTAACAATTATTTTCTAACTTCAAGTTGCCTGATTTTCAATTTCAAATATGCTTTAAAGATAGAATTCCTACTTCTAAATTATGTACGTAATAACATAAAAGTTTTTTTTTTCTTTTCAAAATATGATGTAATTATCTTTTTGATTCATAAAGTTAGCCGTGTCGAATTTAACTAACTAAAGAGGAGAATAGAAGTGAGTGATTGAATAATATTAATGGTGGTGCCATATATTGACAATTTGACATACAATATATTTGATGCGCCGCATACTCTGAAATGGAGCAAAAAAAGAACATATAATAGTCAACTATATTTGATATTTTATATACTGTCATAATTCGCTAGGTTATTTTTGTTGTTGGTGTGGTTGTTTAATTATTATTTTTGTTACGTTTTCAATTAGTTGCTATTATTTTTATTTAAACAGTTGAATTATAGTATATTTTGATAGAGAATTTGAATGTATTTTATATATATTTTCGTCTCAAATTTTTAGAAATACTCATTAAGAGTAGCTTTTGTGTTTTTGCATTAATAATGAGGCAGATTTATTAATTGGGTATGTTTAATTTGTAATGGGTGTAGATTGATTTATAAATTATATTAATAAGCTAAATTATAGTAAATAGTTGAGCACCACATATTTAAATAGTTTAAATTTAAAACTATTGAATAAGTGGTCAATTTTGAACCCAAAGGTGGATGAGAAGAGTATTTTGGAGCTAATAGATGGATGAATGATAATTTTATACCATTTATAATACTTAAAGATATTTTAGACTCTTTCCCATTTTTAGTAAGAACAACATGTAAATAGAAGCAGAGGAGTTATGTGTATAATATTTATTTTGTAATCGAATTCATTTAAATTTGCTTCAAAAAATCCAAAATACTTGTTATAAAAAAACATCATAACTATTAAACTTAAAAAAGATGGACACAACTTTTTAATAATCAAAATCATAAAAAAAAAATGCATTCTAGAAAGAAAATACTTATCTCAAACAAGCTATTCAAGGCACAATTTGTAAAATTCACAATTAAATCTATTAGATTTTGGTGTACACATGTTAAAACCTTCAAAATCGCCCAGTATAAATCAGTTGGAGTAATGCCTATTTACTAACTAGTACGCCAAACAAGTAAATACAAAATAAACCATTTAAATTATTTTCTCCTTCAATAATTAAAAAAGAAACTTGTGAAATCTAATATAAAATAATTTCATTTCCATCGATAAAACGTTTTTCATATGCTTATTACTAAAAATTCAAAACTCGATTAAAAATGAAGAAATATTTACGGATCGGTAATTCTCATTTCCAACTATAATATGGAACCGCCAAAGAGACATCTTTAAGTAGCTTTTTTTTCTCTCTTGTAGCTTTAGGACCAGTGTTTTCATCATCTGTCTAAAGACTCTTCTTTCTCATTTTTGCCTTTACTTTTTCGTCTCCGCTTTTTCTGTCCTTTGTTCAAATGGATACTTCTCCTCAGTGGCCACAGGTAAAAATTAAACTTTACTATGTTTTAATTCCACTCTATCATCATATTTTTCAATCTAGGGTTTTACAATTTTTTTTTTCATCTTTCAATAAAGTTACAGTTTCATTTGTTTTTTTTTTACTGTAAAATGGTGTTTTAATTTCATGTGAAAGGGTATTGGAATAGTAAAAGGTGTTGATGAAGCAAAGTTGGATCAAAGGAAACCGAGGCCACAAAAGGAGCAAGCGGTAAATTGCCCAAGATGCAATTCAACAAACACGAAATTCTGTTATTATAACAATTATAGTCTCACTCAACCCAGATATTTCTGCAAAACGTGTAGAAGGTACTGGACTGAAGGGGGCTCTTTAAGGAATGTTCCAGTAGGAGGCGGTTCCAGAAAGAACAAAAGATCTAACAGTATTAGTATCAGTTCATCCTCGTCTTCAACTACGTCATCACTATCATTATCATCATCGTCCAACAAATTATTTACAGATCTGGCGAACCCTAACGATCTCAATTTAACCTATAATCCAATACCCAGTAGTAGTACTACTACTGCGACCAATTTCAGTAACTTTTCTGATTTCATGGCGTTACCTTTGATCCATCCATCAGCTAATTCAGCTTCTACATTCATGACGACTAGCAATTTGTATCCGTCATCAACTACTGGGATTTCCAATTTACATGATTTGAAGAGTAGTAACGGTATCAATTTTTCTTTGGATGGATTTGAAAATGGGTATGGAAGTTTACCTTCTCATCAAGAGGCAAAATTGTTTTTTCCTATGGATGATTTGAAGATTAATGTTTCAACGGTTGGTGATGAACAGTTTGAACAAAATAGAGAGATCAATCTAATGGGTTTTGGAATGGGATGTTGGGTGGAGGAGGCACATCCTGGTAAAAAAAAATAATTAAGAATTACAAAGGTGTTGTTGTTTTAATTTTAATTTTAATTTTGTGCTTCTTTTTTTTTTTTTTAAAAAAGGTGATTTTCACTGAGTGACATATTTAGTTGGTTTAATTTCCAGTATTATCAGAAATACTAGTATTTACTACTACTAACAGATAGGATATATAATATATGTATGTGTTATTTTTCCCCTTTTTAACTCTTCATTTGTTTGTGCTTTGAAACTTTTAATTCTCTTTCATTTGCATAACTTTGATTTGTGTGTTGTGTTTGTAAAAGCTGGATATTCCCTTTTGAGTTCATACAGTTACCATTGTCTATATTAAAAAAAAAATACACCTCCAATATGTTTTTAACTTTTATATTAGGCAACAATGAGATTTGAACTCGGAACATATTGTTAGCTCTACTATTACGTTGAATTACGGAGGTAAAAGTTTAAGATTTGAAGTTTATAGATTCGTCATAATAAATTCAAAGCTAATGTATTGTGAAAATAGGAAGTAGTTAAATAATTATAGATGTTTAGTAAATTCTCAAAATATAAAAAATACATGTTGCAAAAGTATTGAGTTTATGAGAATATGTGATTTTCATTATAGACTTGCCCTATGCTAAAAGTATGTGAATATCTTTTTAAAATGTTTGTGCTTAGAAGCGATAGATAAAAGATATTTAAGGATATTGCATAAGATTAGTTGTCTTACTTTCAACATGAAATAGTTAATCCTATCATTTTAGTGATATATTATTACGAAAGAAAATAATCTTTGGCATTTTTATTTGATGGGATCGTAGAATCTTATCCTGCGTTTCAAACGATTATGTAATGTTGTCAAAAACTTGTCATCCAACCACTCTTCGACGGTCTAGCATGCTTTACTTTTGAGTTTGTGGACAGTTCACATATTACTAATGTTACTTCTTCCCAACACTATAATCTTTACTTTAATTTGTATATCACATTATTCCAATCACCTTTTATTCATGTTTCATTAAAAGTAGGATATTCTACTTCTAAGGATAGCAACCACCTATTAGCTAGCTAGGTAACACATGAGAACATACTTTTATCACATGCCAACACACTTTTTAGATAATTAAGTTTTTACTTTAAAAGAAAAATGAACTAGTTTGACATATAGAAATTTTTTTGCAATCCATTAAGTAGATAGAATGATGGCATATGTTTCTATGAATGATGTGTTTGAGCTGTATGCCTTTACTTTTTGTTTCACTCAATTATCTTTGTCACTACATTATATAACACCATGCACCTAAAAAAAATAAAATGTTTTGTCATAAAATAACACAAAGGGGTTGAGTGTATTGCATAATTTTTGTATGGGACCTACTCAAAAACATTCTCCTTGGTAACAATGTCACAAAATAAATTACTAATTGTAGCCAATTATGTTCAACAACAACAAAAAAAGGCCCATCTTTCTGGATTATAGTGGGGTGTTATTGGATATGCACATTTTTTTTATCATATTTATTTGTAATGTTTGGTGTGGTGCACCTGCTGACATCTACTCCATAATTTTCTGGAATGTTCGTTTCTCTCAAATTTATTCTGGAAAAGTGAGATATTCAGAATTAAATTTAGACTTGTTAGGTTGAAAATGTATAAATTTGTGCTTGTTCTAACTTTAACTTAAAATATTTCACCTTTTTATCTCATTAACTATAAGTAACATCATCATATCGAAAAAATTTAATATCTACTATATAAATTTTTATGTTAGTGATAACGGTTTGATTCTCCTTCTCCTATTACTAATTTCTTTCCTAAGGATTTCAAAAAATAATGTTGCTGTTATTTTATATTTGATAAGTCTATTGTTTGAAATTTATCACAACTTATTTAAATTTACAAAGATTCAAAAATATTTTTCACCTTCTTAAAATTCAGGGCGGAGCTAGGTGAGGGTTTACGGATAGGGGTGATCATTAGGTATTTCGGTTTGATTTCATTTTTTTTTTTAATTTTTTTGGTTCTTGCAAATTGTGTACCGAATACCGAATAAAATATTTCGGTTCGATTCGATTTTTTTTTTTTGGTTCGGTTTTTATTAATTCGGCTCGATTTTTTTATTTCAGTTTTTATTAATTGTGTACCGAATACCTGATTGGACTGGCAGCCGGATGCCGGTCGGCGGTTGAAGACTTGAAGTCGCTGCAGGCGAAGCTGCTACTACTGCCTGAAAGAGGAAGAGGAAGAGGAGGAAGAGTTGTTGCCTACAAGAGAAAGAGGAGGCTGCAAGATGAATATTAAAAATTTAATTAGGAAGAGGGACATTACATAAGGTTTCACATTCTTTTTTAAAAAAAGATTATTTAGCATTAATAATTATTAATTAATATAATATAAATTATATAATATTTCGATTTAAACCGAAATATCAAAAATTAAAATAATATGTACTGAAATTGAATCGAAATACCAAAAAATATAAAAAAGTAAATCGAATATCAAAACAAAAATTATAAAAAAAGTCGATTTGGTTGGGTGTTTTCGTTTTTTGGTGTTTATGCCCACCCTTATTTACGGGTTCAGACGAGTTTAGTAATTTTTTGTATATCCTATATTTATATTAAAAAAATAAAAATGACTTTTTAACACCTAATAAACTAATTGACAATTCATTAGTAAGAAAGAAGAGAAAATTTAAAACCTCCAAACTCTTAATATCTTCTGCTTAAACTTGGTATCACTTAAAATTAGTACACATAATTAAATTAAACCGAGGGAATTATTATTAATATCATAGTACATAAGTGGTGTTTGATTAATATGCTTGTGATTGTAATTCTTTGCATGTGACTACTTTTTCCTCTACTAATTTACATATAGAAAAAAGAGGGTATAGTGTACTATACATTATATGACACTCGTAAATATTAACCATTTTTGTTGTGTTAGGACAAGAGTGTCGTTTTCTTCAAATCTAACGTTAGATATCTTTGTCAGTCAGTTATATAGTTTACGTGCAAGAAATCAATGTTTTTGGCGTCTTGCTTACAAATTAATCTCCATGTAATCAAGTCAAAATCACATTAAACTAAACTACTAGAAAATACAAAATCAGCTATAGAATTTAATTTATCCGTAATTCTCAGCTAAATAGTTCATAGTTCAATTGTTCCTAGCTAATTAAATTTTCTTATGATCGGTCATTTTTTTTTGTTTAGCCATGTAATTTTGTGTGTTATTGATATTATATTTGTCTGATAATGATGAAGATAGGTTACGTACGTTTAGTTCAATCATTTTTGGTACGTAGATAGCTTCAGATATTTATCAAAATGAATAAATACATATACCATATAGTATGGTTTTTTCTGCGTATCTTGTTTGTTGATATAATAGTCAAATTTTGTTTTTGTTTTTGTATAAATACACCAAAGATTAAGGAACAAAATGTTGTTCCAAATTGGAGTAGGTAATGCATGTCCAAAGTGGTAACAGAAGAAACAACGTGTGAACAAAAAATTATGACCGGCAATTTTGTCGGTTAGCTGAAGTACTGTCGAATCACATGAAAAGGAAGATAAAAGAAGAATAAGTATATATCTAGCACCTTAATAAGGTTAAAAGTGAGTAGGTCGATTGGATAAGGGTTATGAAGGGGTGAATAAAGCATGCGAAAATTTATAATTTGTGACAAAGAAAAAAATTATTATAAAGAAAAATATTGAAACTGGAGAGATATTAAATTTTTATTTAAATAAAAGTCTCTTACAATTACATTGTGAAGTTTTTGTGTTCTTGATATGAGAAGAGAGATCTTCAATTTATAGATTTCTAAGTTTCTCCTTTAAGGATGGAATAAACCTAAATATGAAATAACATTATATTTTTCTTCAGAAAAAAAATATTTCTTTTTTATTTTAGATAGATTTTCCAAGTCAATTAAGAGGCAACGCCAGAATTAGAAGTTTGAAAATTCTAATCAATTTTGTTTGGAAATTCATATGTTAATATACATATATTTATTAAATTTGAAAAAAACTAAAACTAACGAATTAATCTGAACTCATAAAATCAAGGCTATATAAACTCCATATAATGAAGCATTTTGTTTTACCTTATAATATGGTTATAATATTTTATATGAAAAAGTTTCAAACCATAATATGTTTTTTCTTTCTTTCGTGTTTTAGCTGAGGGTAATTTTATCAAGATTTATCTTTGAATAAAAAAATGCCATTTCCAAATACTTCACAAACTTCGTTATTTTTATTCAACAAGCTAATAAAGGATTTTTCACCTAACCGTCCTTAGTTTGCCTTACTTTGGGTAATATAAAAACATAATTTCTTTATATTCAAATAGGAGTAAGGCTTTTTTAAAAAAAAAAAAAAATTTACTTGTAAAGTTTTAGTGAGTATATTAATTACTATTATTCCCTTATTTCAAATAATAATTGTTGTTCATTATAGTATTTTAAGACGTTTAGCAATATTTTTTTATTTTACATTAGTCATAATTTATTAATTATAGTCATTTCTCTATCATATTTTTTAAGATACTATATTTATTATTTTAATGATTGAAAATATCTTATTAATTATAATTTTTTTTTAAAAGTAGGCAAAGCTAAAAATGAACAAATATTGTTAAACTGATGGAGTAATATATTTAACCTGCTTGTTTTAAATTTGTTTTATCAAATTGCCCCGCTTCACATTATGCTCGAAATGGTACCCATTGCTCAGCCACTCCCATTACAGCCACCCAATGATTCCTTTAATTTCAGAGCTTCTAAGCTTTCCTTTAACAAATCAAACTTACCCCGGCGACGGGATTTTCCACCGCCCATTTCGACGGAGCAGGCTAATTTCTCTCCATTGGACGACGACTTTGTAAGTTCAAGCAGCTTTGCTTCAGTTCTTGATTCCTGCAAATGCCCTAACCTGGGTAAACAAGTCCACGCACAAGCACTCAAAAATGGGTTTCATGGGCACGAGTTTGTTGAGACGAAATTGCTTCAGATGTATGGCAAATGTGGTTGTTTTGATGATGCAGTCCAACTGTTTGATAAAATGCTTGATAGAAATTTGTATTCATGGAACGCTGTTATTAATGTGTATTTAAGTAATGGGCTTTCCAAGGAAGCTTTTGAGTGTTTTAGGCAGGTGCGGTTTGAGGAGTTGGAGTTGGAGTTTTTCTTGTTTCCGGTGGTCTTGAAGATTTGTTGTGGTTATGGTGGGGTTGAATTGGGAAAGCAGTTACATGGTACAGTGATAAAGTATGGATTTGCATCCAATGTTTATGTGGGCAATGCTTTGATTGATATGTATGGGAAATGTGGGAGTTTGGATAATGCAAAAGAGGTTTTGAACAAAATGTCCAAGAGGGATTGTGTTTCTTGGAATTCTGTTATTACTGCTTTCGCTGCCAATGGAATGTTAAGTGAAGCTCTTCAAGTTTTTAATAAGATGTCTGATGAGGACCATTTTACTCCAAATTTTATTTCTTGGAGTGCTTTGGTTGGTGGATTTTCACAGAATGGATATGACGAAGAGGCCATCGAATATCTCTACAGAATGCAAGTTGCTGGATTCCAGCCAAATGCCCAAACATTGGCGAGTGCGCTTCCTGCTTGTGGTAGATTACAAATGCTACATTTGGGAAAAGAAATTCATGGATATCTCACCAGAAATGAATTGATGTCTAACTCTTTCGTTGTTAATGGCTTAATTGATGTTTATAGGAGGTGTGGGGATATGGAGAGTGCCCTCCTAATATTTTCAATGTATTCGATGAAGAATGATGTCTCTTACAACACTATGTTAGTGGGATACTTTGAGAATGGAGAGATTTCAAAGGCTCAAGAGCTGTTTTATCAAATGGAACATGAAGGGAAGTGCGAGGATATAATTTCATGGAATTCAATGATTTCAGGTTATGTGAACAACTTTATGTTCAATGAAGCTTTGATTATGTTTCAGAAGGTAATGCAGAAGGAAGAAATTGAAGCAGATTCGTTCACTCTTGGCAGTGCCCTTGCTGCTTGTGCTGATATGGGGTTGTTACGACGTGGGAAGGAGATACATTCCTATGCAATTGGTAGGGGTCTGCAAACAGATCCTTTTGTTGGTGGGGCACTTGTAGAATTGTATAGCAAGTGTCTGGATGTTGGTGCTGCTCAGAAAGCTTTTGATGAGGTAAATGAGAGGGATATACCAACATGGAACGCTTTGATATCTGGCTATGCTCGCTCTAACGACATGGTTAGTGTTGAATTCACTCTTGAGAAGATGAAGGCAGACGGATTTGATCCAAATATCTACACTTGGAACAGTATTATTGCTGGCCATGTTGAGAACGCCCATAATGAGTCAGCTCTGCAGTTGTTTTTGGACATGCAATCCTCAGGTTTGAGACCTGATATATACTCGATTGGAACGATATTACCTGCCTGCTCAAGGTTAGCGACTCTTGACCGAGGAAAACAGATTCATGCTTATGCGATTAGGTTTGGATGTGACTCAAACACTTACATAGGATCAGCTGTTGTGGACATGTATGCAAAATGTGGATGTGTCAAGCATGCTAGACTGGCTTATGATAACATTAAAAAGTATAACTTGGTCACGGAGAATGCAATGCTTACTGCATACGCTATGCATGGACATGGGGAGGAAGGAATTGTGTTCTTTCGAAGAATACTAGACAATGTTTCATACCAGACGACATAACCTTCTTGTCAGCTCTTTCTTCATGTGTCCATGCAGGACTAGTAGAGACTGGGCTTGAATTCTTCAATCTGATGAGATCTTATAATGTGAAACCAACATTAAAACACTACACATGCATGGTTGACCTTTTAAGTCGGACAGGTAAGATAAATGAAGCATTGAAGGTCGTTAATGAGATGACATTGGATCCTGATACAGTGATCTGGGGTGCCTTGCTTGGGGGCTGCATTATCCATGGGAATCTTGAGGTAGGTGAAATTGCGGCAAACAAGCTTATCAAGCTAGAACCCGGAAACACAGGCAACCATGTCATGCTAGCAAATTTATATGCTTCTGTAGGCAGATGGGGTGATCTTGCCAAAATAAGACAACTCATCAATGAGCGGAAAATGCACAAAAATCCTGGATGTAGTTGGCTTGAAGATAAAGGTGAAATACACGTATTTGTAGCTTGTGACACATCCCATCAAAAAACAGATGAGATTTATGAAATGTTAAATATATTGACATCACAAATAAAAGCAGAAAACTAGAGAGCATTGTACTTTTGTATAGAACAAACAATTCACAATTATTCACATTGTGGTATTGTAACGTCACCAGAATTAACTTATTTCTATTGTAGCTTCTGGATAGCCTAGTGGTCGATCCTTGTTGCAAGGATATGCCTCCAAGTGAAATTGCCACCTCTCTGAGGCTTCTGGACATCACACAAAGACAAAAAAATTGCTGAAACTTTACTGTCAATAAAGATCTATTGACTCCATTACTCTACGGGCTTGAATTTGCAAAGCTGTCAATCTCTGTTCTGGATCAAGGGTTGAACCAAATTGACTAGCTGCCCATATCAATGATGCAGATTTCTCACCTAGAAATCGCCTTATGTCTTCATGAATTGTTGCCATGGGAGACCTCTCCCTCCCATTTACATGTCCAATGAGAAGCAGTAGAAACTCTCCACACTTGAGCCTGGGGAAATTAATAATTCTCAGAACAATTCAAGCAGAGTTGCTAAGCAAATTCAAGCTTTCATGTCACAGTTTTGCTTTTCTTTTGTTTACCTTTTTCTTTTCCTAGATTGAAATAACACTATCACACTCCCTAGGTATCAGCCATACACCACCAAAATATTTTCTAAGCCACCCGAGAGATGGCGGAGGGAGTACCAGCTCCAACTTCCACGAGGAAAAAAGGAAAGGGTGGAAACACTAGAACTAGCATGCAGTATGATCTTGATGTAAAAGAAAGTCAATATAATTAGAACGGCATGAACATTGCAAGAGATTTTATGTCGTAATTAAAAAGAAACGAGCTTAAAGAGATGAAATACCTCAATTTTTCATCTACTTGTTTGTCTCTAATGAGTATGGCAACTTCCTCAATGCCATTGCAAGCTCAAAATCCTAGTACATCACCAGCCAGTGGATTAAATAATGGGCTTAATTACTAAATAAACAAAGTACAGATCATCTGAGGTCTAAACAGATATGGAACTGCATAAATCTTGAATTGAAGCTACTTTAAAACCACAAGTATTTTTTATCTTGTATTCTTCAGTTAAATGAGGAAACATATCCAGATGTGGCCACATAGTAAACACTTTTTTTGGATGATCTCCTCAATGCTAACTGAATATAGAAAGCATCTCATACCAAACTCTTTTCAAATGAGTATTAGAGGTAAGAAGAACTGGTTCTAGGCCACTTCTGTCAATAGTAAGTCAAAAGAAAAGATATCTACCGCCTGATTGGCAGATGAATCCAGCATTATAGCAATTAAAGCATCCAAGCATGCTCCTTGTCCCAGTACCCCTCGAGTCGACAGTATGTTCATCAACACCTGCTTATTTCCAACCAAGTTAAACATGCCATCATTTTGAAGTGCTTATATTCATGAAAGCGTAAATTTGAGGGCATAAATGATCTCCAAAGGTAAATTGTCAACAAAAAGAGAGAGAGAGAGAAAAGCTAAGCTTCTTTACCAACTACCAAAGGTAGCTGCAAAAATGCCATGGAACAGATAATTTCAGAATCATTTGAAGGCAATTATAGTTTCCAGCTAAGTGAGAGCCATGATTAGAGAAGAAAAAAGGCATCAGAATTCAGATCAAATTCTGGTGAGAAGATAAGATGTATAGGGGAACTTTACCGGGATTGCCTTGTACTGATGGGCCAAAACATTACTCTCGCAATGAATTAGACAACAACCTTCCAGAACTCTAAGCGCTAGAGAAACTTCAGAATCGGTTGACGGGCTGGTTATTTCCATAGGTTCCACAGTAAATATGTGGTCTAGACTGGTAACATTCTGGTCCTCTGTATCTCTCAAGGAATGTCTGAAAAGAACTGGAACCACTGTGGCATAGCTCACAGTTAATAGCCTGATCCATTTTCTAAATTAAGCAAAGCAATCTTGAAACCAGAAGATTTTCTTATGTAAGTTTCAACCATTCAACAGAAACTAGAAGGTTTCACCCAAGAAAATTACAGAATAAGCATCAATGAGAATACAAGTTTATATGACCGGAATAGGTGTCACTGTCCCTAAAATTCCAAGATTAATTAGTAGTTTACTGCATTTCACTGCTGTTCTAGCTTCATCTGTATCCAGCATCCTTATCGAATCTGAACAAGTCAAAAACAACATTGTTTGACTTGTTTTAAATGGAATGGAACAGTAATTAACAGGCTTCCTTTACATGCAAATACCAAGTTATCTTTTACTACTTACACCTGAATTCTCATCAATACTAAAAAAGCATTCCAACTCGAGAAGAAACCAAATATTTGTTTGTAATTGTGCCTACAATCTTAAACAACGACTTTAATACCTTTTGAAAGCTTCAGAGTAGATTCAAAATATTGTAGTAAGAGCAAGAAATGCAGCTCAGATTTCATGCCTTCTGATAGCTGACATAACACCTAATTGAGCCCCTCCGTGAAGCCAAAACCAATTCCATAAGAGTTCATCTGAGGTATAAATGGATTTAAACAAGCAAAACTTCTTTTTTCCTTAACTCCTTGCAGCAAAGTTGTCAGAAAATGAACCTCAATCACATATTCCCAATTTCCCTTTAGTGTCATTATCAGGATTTCCACATTCACATCTATATAACCAACTTCTCTATCAATTTTTTGGTTAACCACCGGAGGGAGATAAGTAACATTCAATTATATGTTCATTAATTGCTGCAATTGAAACATAAATTAAACGAAAAATCATTGAACATCGAAACCCTAGGGTGCAGAGAATGGAGGAAAACCTTGAAGATCGGGAATGGATTGGCTGTGACAGAAGATGTTGATGGTAGTATCTGACTCGGCAACGGATCGGAGGAACTTGAGGATGACGCGGAGGCCACGAATACGGAGGAAGGAGAACTCAGCACGTGCATCATTGAGTCCTGTGCGGAGTGCGAGTGTCACCTCCCTGTATAGTCTCTGTCGTTCAAGAGAGCTTATTAGCTCCGCCACCGCCGACGGAGATTCCGTCTGAGATTCAGAGTTCGAATCTTTGCTCCAAAACGGAGCTTTTAGATACATTTCTTCGCTCCGGTGTCTTCACCGCTCGGCGTTAAAAGGAGAAACTGAAATTTCGTCTCTTTTCTCGTTTTTTCCCCTTTCCTTTAGACCCCCCAAAAAAAAAAAACTTTTTCCTTTTTCTTTTTTGTGATATTACACTAATCATTTAATTAGAAGTTTTGAAATAGAAATAACTTTGATGAGAAGAAAATAAAACCCAGAATATTTGTTTTCATTTATAATAAGTGATTTTATAATTCTTTTGAGTATTACTAGAGTAAAACAAATTTGATTGGATACATGGTAAAATAATTTAAATAATTTGTTGGGAGTGCATATGGGGTAAACAATATTTTAAAAAAGAATAATATTTCATGATAATTTTGTGAACACCAAATAATTTAGGTAAATACTTATAAAATGGTGATAATTTGGGAGAAAACAATAATTTCTTTTTTGTGGTGCAAGTGTGCTTATAAATAATTTTTCTTTTTGGGATACAAGTGTTTTTTCTCTTAATATAAATGTTATATAGATCTAAATAATAAAAGTGAACGTCTTTCTTTAATATTTTTATTTACCATAATTTAAGTAAAATTAATATAAAGTAAAAACTATTAATTTTAAAGTAATAAATGTTTAGGACTTGTATATAGTTCAAATAAGGAAATATTTTAAAAAAGTAATAGGACTTGTAATATAGTTAATATTTGAAAAGTAAAATGAATGGTGGCTCCAATCACTTAAAAAAAGGGGTTAGAAAACAATTATAAATTTATTTCCATAACTCTTCAAATTTCCTTACCTAAATAATAGTTCAAGAATCGAATTAGTAATAAATGGAAACAAAATCCATATATATAGAATCCAGCATTAATGAAGAAAGTTTTCAATGGAAACTAAATCCTACATTAATGAATGAAGCCTTTCCCTTCCCCTTGAACAAGGCTTCCAATGGCTGAAAACGAAAACGAAAATGATTGGGATTTATGGGCAGTTGTGAGAAGTTGCGGCAAGAGGAACAACTCTGTTCATGATGATATGAACGTTAATAATACCTCTGTTCTTGTCGATCACAGTGTTCATGAGGATCCTACTCATGGTAACTCTGTTAACAACACACACCAAGAAGAAACTGATGGTGTTGGTGATTTTACTGACTCGGAACACAAGCATTACTTTGGGTTAGATGAAGTTATCAGTCTTGCCAATAACCTGAATACCACCAATTCAAAAATTGAAAACCAAACTGAAACTATTCCAAACACACCACTGGTGGAGAAGAAGAAGAACAAGGTGAGATTCTCGATGCAAATTTCAACTACTGAGGCAGGCAAGACGTTTAGTTACCGCGGGAAGAGCACTGAAAGATATGAAATATTGGCTGAGAAATTGAGTGAGGCAGATCAATGGAGATGGAGAAAGTATGGGATGAAGCGAACTGGTGATTCGACTTTTCTGAAGAGCTACTATAGGTGTAATGAAGCTAACGATTGTCCGGCAAGGAAACATATTCAGAAAAGCTCAACAGATCCAAACAAGGTGATTGTAACTTACAGAGGCCAACATAATCACCCTCACATTGCAATGGTACACGGGAGTCCTAATGCTGCTGCGCCAGTGGAAGAACCATCTTTTCCCTCTTCTACCTAACAAGCCAGAGAATTTTTTTTCTAACTAGACTACTGCATCTTGAACTAGTCGCTGTTGAAACTGACATAGGATCTTCTATTTGAATTTCTAGTGTTATTCTTTTTAATATAGTAATCAAGCTTTTCCCTTTGCATCTCAAGAATCACTAGTATTTCCTTTGCTTCCTAGAAGCAGCAAGAACTGAACCTAATGATCAGTTAAACAAATATTCAGAAAATATAAGCTGAAACAACTTTGCAATGCAACCTTTTTGTGTTGTTATATGTTTCATTGACGCACAGCTATATGATTTGGACATCTTTTCTTCTTAAGGAGTGACAAGTTCCTCATATCATTGTTCACCAATTTTATTTGGTAGATATGAAGAAGGTTGACAAACATAATGAGAAACTTGTAGTGCAATGAGCCATACGTAAATTTGACCTGTTATTGAATAAGGCCATTAGATATTCACCCTCTACCTTAAGACAGATGAAGCAATTGCCTTGAATTCCTCGTGCTTAAAGCACTTTTAAAGGGCTCCCGGCTTGAACATAGGGCTACCTACAAAGGATGCACTCCGTACTACAGGCCCACCCTCGCATCCTCTTCTTTCTCTACAACTAACCTGTTCACCCGAGTTCTATGGACACTGCAGCTGGAGCCAACTAGTCTATCTACAAAACTTAAGGGAGAATGATTTAACAATCCACTGCCTTTGGCAGGTGTCACTTTGCAGGTGTCGGAAACATATCCAGAGGCGGCCCCTTATTGAAGCCTCAGTAATAACTGAATGTAGAAAACATCTCATACCGAACTCTTTTCCAAATGAGTATAACAGATAAGTAAAAACTGGTTCTAGACCACCTCTGCCAATGAGAAGTCAAAAGAAAGATATCTACAACCTGATTTGCAGAGCATTACAACAATTAAGGCATCCAAGCAAGCTTCTTGTCCCAGTATCCCAGTAACCCCCAAGTCAATAATATGTTCATCAATACCTGCTTATTTACAACCAAGTTAAACATCTCATCATTTTGAAGTGCTAAATTTCGTGAAAGCGTAAATTTTGAGGGCATATATTATCTCGAAAGGTATATTATCAAAAAAGAAAAAGGAAGAAGAAGAACCAAATTAATCCTATTCCAACTACCAAAAGTAGCTGCAAAAATGACATGGAACAGATAATTTCAGAATCGTTTGAAGACGCTATAGTTTTTTCTTTTTTTGAACATTAAAATCAAGGATTCAGTGGTACGAGCCTATAGAACAGATCCTGTTCAAGTAAGGTAGTTATAGTTTCCAGCTTACTAAGGCATGATTGGAAGAAGAAAAGTCATCAGATCAAATTCTGGGGAGAAGATGAATATGGGAACATTGCCTGGTACTCATGGGCCAAAACATTACTCACAATGAATCAGACAACAACCATCCAGAACTCTCTAAGTGCTAGAGAAATTTCAGAATCAGTTTCCCAGCTATTGTGGCTTCAGCTGAAGTCTCAGATCCTATCGAATGTGAACAAGTCAAAAGATAACATCGTTTGACTTGATTTAATGGAATGAAACAAAAATTGAATAGACTGCCGTGACATTCAAATACCAAGTTATCACTTTAATACTTACACCTAAAAGTCTCATCAATGCAAAACCAGCATTTCAACTCGAGAAGATACTAAACATTTGTTTGTAACTTGCTAATACAATTGTGTGTACAATCTAAGAATAGATTGAAGCTTAAACAAACGACTTCAATACCTTTTGAAAGCTTCAGAGTTGATACAAAATATTGTAGTAATGAAATGAAATTCAGCTCGAATTTTATGCAATTTAATTATCTTCTAATGAGCTAACATAACACCTAACTGATCCATCCGTAAAGCCAAATCCAAACCCATCAGAGTCCGTCTGAGTTCAAAATAGATTTAAACAAGCAAAACTTCTTTTCGCTTAAACTCCTTGCAGCATATTTATCAGAAGATGAAACTCAATTACATTTCCCCAACTTTCAATTAAATATCATTATGTCGACTGATATAACTACGGTTAGGTTATTAGCATTTTAATATTAATATTTAACATATTAAATTGCTTTATTTTGGAGTTATAAGAATGACCATTGGTAGGTATTAGTGTCTTAAACTACCACTTTAATCATGCTATTCATCTTTGACTTGATAGACATGTAATGCCACTACTTTTGGCTTTATTGGCTGAATTCATTGTGAGATAAAAACATTCCAATAAACATCGAAATGGATAACTTCTACGTCATTCATTAGGATTGGTTATCCATCACTTTATATCATTCTTAATTCCTCCATTACTCTTTGTAACCTATGTAACTCCTATGTAACCTATGAAACTCCTAAGGTCATTATCTTCACTATTTACTACCTCCATTATCTTCCTATTCAATGCTAGAAAGACTTCTTCTAGTATAAATAGTAGTGGTCTTCATTTGGTTTGTAACACACGACACACAAGAGAAAAATATAGAGTGAAAGAGTAAGTCAAAAAGAGAGTTCTTATTAGTTGAAGGGAGATGTTCTTTTTGTGGAGCTTTAGACTCAACTCTTGTCCAGAGTTGTTGAGTTATCTTTTGTGTATAGGCTGTTGTATCCTGGAGGGGACAAGTCAAAGAGAACTACTGCGGACTGGTGAAAAATATTTGCTGCAGTGGACTTGAATCTCATGAAAGAGAGCGAAATATCCGCGCCTCAGCTTTAAAGAAATTTATTTTCTTCGTTTCATTTTCAATTGTAATCTTGTATTTTATGTTATCTAGTAAGTTTTTTTTTTCACTAACAATTTTAAGGAGAATTCAAGATGGCTACAATTGAAAAAACCGCGGATGTTAAGATGGGAGATCTTAACAAGCCATTTTGGTTCAATGGTAACCATTTCAAGAGATGGAAGGGTAAAGTACTATGAATGATGATGAAACTATTTCTCATCTAGAGAAAGTAGAAAAGTACGATGGTGATTCCTATAAGTGTCGGTATTATCTTCTTAATTGTCTATCTAATAATTTTTATAATTATTATGATAGAACTTACTCTAGTGCAAACAAAATTTGGAAGGTATTGCAGAGTAAGTATGATACCGAAGAGGCTGGAGCGAAAAAAATATGCAGTTAGTAGATTTTTTCGTTTCCAAATGGTGGACAACAAATCAGTGGTAGATCAAGCTCAAGACCTCATCATGATTGTTGGAGAGCTGAGGTCCGAAGAGGTTAAAATTGGAGATAATATTATTGTTTGTGGCATAGTGGATAAACTTCCACCTTCTTGAAAGAAATTTCAAAAAACGATGCGTCACAAACAAAAGGAAACCTCTCTTGAAACCTTGATCATGAAAATCCACATGAAAGAAAAAGCAAGGGGCCAAGATGCACTTTACAAACAGAAGAGAACAACATCACATTGAAGATAAATTTAATCATATATTATTATAAGTGGGAACTCCTAACCTCAAAGTTGAATTACCATTTTACCCTTATTTTATCTCTAAAATAAATTAATATTAATATCTATTTAATTAACTAAATATTAAGTAAAAGTTATATTTAAATTCATGCATCAAATAAGATCTTAATGCATCATATATTCATGTACTAATTAAATGTAGATAATGAAGAGTCTAATAACCTTTCAATTTTAATTTGTAAGATAAGTGGGGGTAATGAAGAGTCTATCAAACACACTCACACCACATCATTTACATTTCTTGTTTATTCAAGTTTGTTATCATCTTGCATTCTGTAGTAGGTTAGTCTACATTCCTTGTAAAATTTGCATTACCAGTTTGTAATTATAAGAATTCTTACTATTTTATTTATTTGTATTCTTTAAAATTTCATGCATATTCATCTTCTTTTTGTTGAGAAATACGTAAATTATGATAGTTACAAGATGAAATACTCCAATATGAAGTTGTAAGTAAAAATTTATTTTTCATATCTCCATTGTTTTGAGTTTTTAAATATAACCTCGTAGTTGATTACTGTATTTTTGTATTCATCTTTTCTTCTATCTTTAGGATATATATAGTAAAGCTAATCACATTTTGTATTTATCATTAATTATTTTGAGGATAAACATGTTAAATCCCATAGAATAATAATTATGTCTATTTCATTGTTTGATGATCATTTATCTTTTTAAACCAACATATTTGTACTTTTTCCTTTTTATATGCAATCTCAAATGTTTAAAAAATTCATGTACTTAACTGTTATAGAGAGGTACCAAATAAGTGCAAAAGTAAAAATAAAATAAAAAATAATCTATAGTAAAAAAATGACTAAATGATATATTGAATAATATAGTTTTAGAATTCAGTTATATATATATATATTATATATTATATATATATATAGATATATAATATAATATATATATATATATATATATATATATATATATATTATATTATATATATATATATATATATAAAAGATAGCATCTATCTCATCCTTGAAAATGAGATAGATGAGCTTGATCTTAGCCAACGCCTCAAAACGGTCCAAAAATGGAATAAGGAGTCCGAAGTGGGCTCGGCTCCCGAACCGTACGTGAGCTGTCATCTCTCTCCGTCTATTCAAAGATCCGAGACTGCTAGTGTTGTTGGTGACATTGGTTCCCCGTCCCTACTCTCCTATCTCTCTCACCCTGGTTGGGCTCTGGCTTAGTGTGATTAAACTGTGTGATATATTGAATAATATAGTTTTAGAATTCAGTTTTTATATATATAATATATATATATATAGTTTATCTTTATTCTTAACATATTCATGCCTTCTTTTCTGTTTGTCTTATTTTTTTTATTATTATTATATGATTATAGTTTTTTATACATATGATATGTTTCGTCTAGAGTAAGTCATGTTTTGCCTAGAGTAAGTCGACTTTTAACAAAATGTAATTCAATTAGTATGAAAATATTTTTGTCTATATATTTTTATGTGATGTCTTTTATTATGGATGTCATGCTTTATTTTTTTCTCTTTTTTTTCATTTGAAAGTGTAATTTTTTCTATAAATTTGATGGTATACCACCCAAACATTTTGTAATATTTTTCATTATACGTATCTATTTTTATAGACAATTTCATTTTTGATTATTAAAACTTATGTTTAGTAATTAAAATATATTAACTCCTCTGATAAAATAAAATGTTTATTTTTTATGAAGTATTTAAAATATCAAACCTCCAACATCTAACACAAGATTTTCATGTTATATTTTGTGCAGAGTTATATTCTTATGTTAAACTTACATATGAAAGGACTTAGATTTGAACCTACCTATATAAATTAAAATTTTCTGATATCAATTAGGGGATAAACGTGTGATGCACATTTCGAGAACTAGTGTATATATACACATCTTCATACAATCGTAGGTTGAGATATTTAGGGATTTTGTAACATTGTTTCCTTAGATAGATTTACTTGTACACCTACGAATAACTCACTCTTGGAATAAATTGTACCATTTCGTCTTTATTTTACAACTAGTTTCTGACAACGTGCGTTGCACGTTTATTTTTTACTATTGTTATATAATTTTTATTAATTATGCTATCAAATAGAAAATATTTAAATCAACAATATTAATTTTACCAATTATATTTCATGTATGAACAAAAATAAATAAAAAGGGATTGCGCATTTGGCATCAAGCAAAAAGTATGTAAAATTAATTAACATAATATAGTCTCCTTTAACTTTGTATAAGTCTTTTTTATGATCTAAATATCAGTGATAACATTTTATAGCCATAAATGGATATTAAAAATACATCACACTTATTGATAAGATTGCCTATTTTATTTTAATGAGAAACGATAGAGTGAATTATTTAAGTAATGTTCTAAAATTAAAAGACAGTACTATCAAAATTATACAAGATTAAAAGCAATTACATTTAAAATATAAAACGGATAGATATATAATTTAAACACTGAATCTCATACATACATCTATTTCAAAAGCTCATAATAATAGCTAAAAGATTACAATACCCAATATTAGAAATGCAAAAGAAATTAGAAACAACAATAATCTTCGTGATGGGGAATATATATCGAAAGAGATATGAGGAGTTAGGCATGTCTAAAAAGAAGTCTTCAAGTTCTTCTCCCCACCTCATGTATTCTATTTTTCATGTCTTTTTGGTCAATCATAGATGTAATAGTTTTTTGATCATCAGTTGAATGATAATTTCTTTCATTTTTCAATGTTATTACCTAGTTCTTAAATAGTAGTAAAAATGTCTGTTTAAATTTTATATTTTTCAGTTCTAAATAATAGTCTTTAATATATAGATAGATGGAAAGATGAAAAATACAAATCATAGTTAGACTTAATAAGAGAATTAACATTACCACTAATAATTATTACTTTGAACTTGGAATCTAATCTAGTTTGAATGAATAATTAAAAAGATGAAAAACACAAATCATTGTAATTAGTAATAAATGAGGCAGTTACAAGTCATTCCAATAATTTATTACTAATTATTCATATATAATAACACACTTTTAATATCATAGTAATAATAAATAAAATAAATAAAATTAATGGCATTAATCGGATAAATGGGGGGTCACTCTTTTCATATGCCAATAATTATTTTAGGATATACATGTACAATTAAAATATATCTTTTCACATTCCAAACATTTAATTATTTGCTTATATTTTAATTAAGAATTAATTTAAGAAAATGCAAAAGTCATTTACATTTTTATTAAAATGATACAAGTTAACATTTAAAATAAATAATTAAATATTTTTATAACATTTTAATTTATAGTAAAGATAAATTGTAATTTAACTTTTAACTTTTTTTTGTTCCCGTATAATAATATATGATAAGCATACACCTTCTTTGTCATACTTCCATTTTTTGGATTGTAATTATACTTAAATCAACTTTTGAAAAGAAAAAAAATAAAAATAAATATTATATATATATATATATATATATATATATATATAAAAGAAATAAAGAGTCATTGGAATAATACAAATGCTATTGAATTCTTCTCTTCAAAGACAACTCTTTTCATGTCTGTCAGAACATTATTCTTAATAAAATAAATTGCAATTATTATGCTACTTCAACATTGTGGTTTCCATTAAGTTAATAAATTAACCAACAACTAATTAACATTATGATATTTATTAGTAAAAGATTAATCTTCTTATGTAGTTATTTGTAAATTGTTACCTCTTACATGTTTTAACTAATAAATAAATGTCATACCCCATGAACGTGAAGAGGACAATCTTGTTATCAATCTGACTTAAGTAACCAGAAAAACAGATTTGAAGACGAAAATATAGAGTTTGATTAACGAAGATTCAACTAAAGTTAAGACATATCGAGATGTTTTCGATAGAAGGTATTGTGAAATCTCTTTGTATTTAGCATTCGTGACTAAAAATATGTGACATTTGACTCTAATCTTTTTACTTGCAATTTTTTATACTAATTCTTTTACTTCCACAATGGGATGGAAGTTATGGCATTCCTCTTCAAAATCTTCTCACTTTTTTTTATGTTTCTAATGATTTGTCAATCATTAGAATAAGTTTTAAGAAAAACAGTTGGTGGAAAAATGCTTCCCACTAAGTATTGACCAAGTTTTTGATATGATAATAGTGGCTAACCATGAAGGATGTCACTTTGCTACTATAAAAACTAGAGATCTCAACTCAACTATGCAACACAAGTTTTAGTTTTATCCTTTTCTTTACAATCAAAATGAGAAGAAGCTTAGGGAATTTGGGGCAATTGCCTCTATTAGCATTTGCTTTGGCAATTTGCTTTGTAGCTAGCACTGTTGTTGCTGATTACTCTTATGGCTATACTTCTCCTTCACCTACTTACACCACTAAGAAGTACTACAAATCACCATCTCCATCTCCATACTACAAGAAACCGGAGAAACATGTTGAACATTCTCCGTCACACTATTACAAGTCCCCTACTCCTTCAAAGCATTTCTACAAATCACCGGTAGAAGTGAAGTATTACAAATCACCGGCTCCTTCAAAGAAATACTACAAGTCGCCTTCCCCTTCAAAGTACTACTACAAGTCGCACACCCCTTCAAAGAAGTACTACAAGTCACCATCCCCTACAAAGTACTACAAATCTCCATCGCCTGCAAAATACTACAAGTCACCTGCTCCATCAAAGCATTATTACTACAAGTCACCATCCCCTGCAAAGTACTACAAATCTCCGTCGCCTGCAAAATACTACAAGTCGCCTGCTCCATCAAAGCATTATTACTACAAGTCACCATCCCCTGCAAAGTACTATAAATCTCCGTCACCTGCAAAATACTACAAGTCACCTGCTCCATCAAAGAACTATTACTACAAGTCACCATCCCCTGTAAAGTACTACAAATCTCCATCACCTGCAAAATACTACAAGTCACCCGCTCCATCAAAGAACTATTACTACAAGTCACCATCCCCTGTAAAGTACTACAAATCTCCATCACCCGCAAAATACTACAAGTCACCTGCTCCATCAAAGAACTATTACTACAAGTCACCATCCCCTGTGAAGTACTACAAATCTCCATCACCTGTAAAATACTACAAGTCGCCTGCTCCATCAAAACACTATTACTACAAGTCACCATCTCCATCACAATATTACAAATCACCCGCTCCCTCTAAATACTATAAATCGCCGCCGCCGCCACCAACTTATTATGAGAAATCACCTTCTTACTACAAGTCCCCTCCACCTCCACCATACTACAAAGAATCTACGCCTTACTACAAGTCCCCTCCACCTCCACCATATTACAAAGAATCTACGCCTTACTACAAGTCCCCTCCACCTCCACCATACTACAAAGAATCTACCCCTTACTACAAGTCCCCTCCACCTCCCCCATACTACAAAGAATCAACCCCTTCCTACAAATCCCCACCACCTCCACCATACTACAAAGAATCTACCCCTTACTACAAGTCCCCTCCACCTCCACCATACTACAAAGAATCTACGCCTTCCTACAAGTCCCCACCACCTCCCCCATACTACAAAGAATCTACACCTTCCTATAAATCACCTCCACCTCCCCCATACTACAAAGAATCTACGCCTTACTACAAGTCCCCTCCACCTCCACCATACTACAAAGAATCTACGCCTTCCTACAAGTCCCCACCACCTCCTCCATACTACAAAGAATCTACCCCTTCCTATAAATCACCTCCACCTCCCCCATACTACAAGGAATCTACCCCTTCATATAAATCTCCTCCACCTCCCCCATACTACAAAGAATCTACGCCTTCCTACAAATCCTCACCACCTCCACCATACTATAAAGAATCTACCCCTTCCTATAAATCACCTCCACCTCCCCCATACTACAAAGAATCTACACCTTCCTATAAATCACCTCCCCCTCCACCAAAGTACTATGAGCAATCACCTACAAAATACAACTCACCACCTCCACCATCACCAATCTATTATTAGCAAACTCCCACCTATGCATCACCCCCATCCTCGCCAACGTACCACTAAACATTCAATAACTCTACTGTTTCCATGATTTTTACGGTCTATTTTGATTCCATTTCCCTTCCAAAATTTTAATGTATGTTAGTCGAAATGATCGACTTTATTTATCGTGTGTTCGATATTGTTTTGTTCAAATAGTTTATATGATGTATTACTTGAGAATTAATTAAGTATTCCTCATTGTATCAAGATTAATAGTTTGTTATTTATTTTCTCTTCTTTGTGTTATAGTTTTGTATTCAAATTGTTAAATGAAATGAGGTGGTATTGTCCCTAGATAATTTCTTCCCTGCAATAATTTGTAACCTATCTAATTTAAATAAAATGGTAAAATCTACTAAAATTATAAATAAATTTTAAAATAGAGTAAAATTGTGAAAAAGTTAGCATAGTTTTCAGAAATGCTAATATATGACTATGAAACATACAATCAACTTTATATAATATCATGATATACAACTCAACTACAAGGCCTAACAATCCAAAGATTAGTAGAAAACAATATATCACATGTTCCTCTTAAGAAATAAATATATTAAGATACATTTTCTTAACTGTATAATTTGAATCTCTCTCTACAATTAAACGAGTTGTGTTTGGACCAATTTATGTGTATCGCGACTATTCCAATCTTGCTTGAGATGAAATCAAGTTTTAGATATAAAAAAAATGTTATTTAGACTTCATAGGAAAGTTACAATTGCATAATACAACTCCAACTTTGTTTGGGTAAATAGTTATCTGTATGGGATATTTACATCAAGTTGATATAATTTATCGTAGTTAGATAATTTAATAGAGTGAATATATTAATTAATTAACTAACCATACACATTATATTATACATTTACTAATTTGATATAAACACTCGATCCGCAAATTAAAAAAAGACTTGGAAGAAGATAATATGGACTTATACATTCTTTCTAATTAGCGCACTTGCAAATTGTTTTTTCAACCACCAAAAAAAGATGTCACCACTAATTAATTACACTAAACTAATATTTGTTTGGACTTTGCTATGATCTTAATTAGTGGTTAACCATGAAACCATTACATTAATTTCAAGAAAGATGTTACTATAAAAAACAAAGATCTTAACTCATCTATGCAACAAAAGTCTTAATTAGTTATATCTTTTCTTTTCTCCAAAAATCAAAATGAGATAACTTACATAATTTTATAATTAACTGAACTTTGCAGCCTAATTAAATTAGCTAACTAATAATTAGGCTGAATATCTTACTACATACACAAACTATTGTTAAACAAAACGCATGCTTTTGCATTCCAGCAACTCACTAGACTTGAATCCTGAAATTTCAAAAATAAAGAATTAAAGTTAAAAGCTTTAAAGATGGAGGAGGTTGAAAATACATCGATATATATATATATATGAGAGAGAGAGAGGGAGAATAATCTTCTTAAGGATAAATATGAATTTGAATACTTGGAGGTCGCTACACACTAATATCTTTTGTTGTGTTTTTTTGTTCTCGTAGAAATTTTGTGTTCCAAGTTTACAACCATCCTCGACAACCATGCTGGATATTGAGTTGACAACATTATGTATATGATGGACAGTCCAATAACAAGTCCACAACCATAACCCATGAGAACCGCCTCCCAATTGATCATTGGTGAATCATCAGCTTCTTCTTCTTCTTCTTGATAGAGCTCAACTTGAATTGTCGCTTGTGCTACCCTATCATCACCACTACAATCTCTTGAGGGTGGCAATCCACGTAGTCCATCATTTCCTAGGTATGAATTATTCTCAAACGTATCAAATTGTTTTCCTTTGGGGATGCATCCAACAAGATGATTGTGAGAGAGATTTAAGACTTCAAGTGACGTGAGAGACACAAGTTGTTGTGGAATTTCACCATCTAATTTGTTGGATGAGAGATCCAATGATTCAAGTACAGACAATCTGTGCAGTGATGCTGGTATATGACCTTCCAAGACATTATGAGATAAGTTCAATGTACGAAGTCCAACGAGATCTCCAATAATGTTTGGTATATGACCTTCAAATCTGTTCTTTGAGAGATCGATAATTATTTGTGTAGTCAAAACTTGAGGAAGTTCACGATCCAGTCCCTTCGTTGTTACAATCAAAGAATAGTCGTAATAGTAAGAAAATATAGCTGCTACATACTCTCGGTTTCCACTGTTCTCACCAATTTTTTTCATGGCTTGAAAATTCTGAAACAAACTCACCGGTAAGTCTCCACAAAATCCATTGGATGAGAGATTTATGACTCGAATTTGAGCAAACAAGTAGTTTGTCCTTATAGGGCCATAGAACTTATTTGATCTCAAATTTAAGATCTGCAAATTAGGTAGGTCTCCCAACCATTTTGGAAACGTGTCATTCAACTCATTGTTACTTAAATCTAGAAGTTCCAATTTTTTACAATTGATCAAAGATGGTGGAACTTTCCCCTGTAGCTTATTCCTATCCAATTTAATGATGATGAGTTGGTTTCCAATATTAAAAGTTGTATTAATTGTCCCACTAAGATTATTGTTGCTTAAATCCAAAACTTTAAGTTCACTCATCTCACCCAAACATTGTGGGGTTGTTCCCTCCAAATTATTGCTTCTCAAATTTAGTAGTACTAATGTTTTCAGATTGCAGATAGCTGAAGAAATATGTCCACTGATATTATTGCGCGAAATTAGGAACTGGTGGTTAGGAGTGACTTTGGAATAGGACCTTCCAGCTTATTTTGTTCTAGACTAACGATATATAATGTTTTGGACTTGAACTCCTGAATTTTTCCACTGAAAGTGTTATCACTCAAGTTAAACACTATCAGTGAAGGAAGGGAGAATATCCAGGAAGGTATATGTCACGACCCAATTTCTCGAGCCATGAAGGCACCTACTAAAACCCATCAGTAGGTAAGCCAAACCACAACCCAGAACAACACATAATGGGTGTGAGGGTAGAAACTAAACAAGACTAAGAAAAATTACTATAACAACATAAGCAAACCAAAACATAAATACAATTAAGGATCCCTCTCAGAGCCTGGAAGTCACTAATACAAAGCTACCAACAAAACGAGTACAAGTCCCAACAGTGGACCACCGAAACTAGACTGTCTCGAAAAGTAAAAGACAAGTCTTTATATAAACAGATGGAGACTGAAATAGTACAAAACGTTGTGTGCTCACCCCTGTCTCCAGACTAGAAATGCTCCAAACTCGATCAACGCTGACTACTGGTGCTCGGACCTGCATCACGAAAATAGATGCAGAGCGTAGCATGAGTACCAAATAATAGGTACCCAGTAGGCATCATGGGCCGACTGAACTAGAAAAGTAAAGCACTATGAAAAACGGAATCACAAAACTAG
This sequence comes from Solanum habrochaites, assembly GCA_027704765.1. Taxonomy (NCBI): domain Eukaryota; kingdom Viridiplantae; phylum Streptophyta; class Magnoliopsida; order Solanales; family Solanaceae; genus Solanum; species Solanum habrochaites. Next base: position 54,114,279 of record JAKWJA010002491.1, read on the forward strand.
AGGTCAAGAACAGAAGGCTAAGTAACACAATAATGCACACGAGTGTATAAAGATCTAACTAAATTAATATAAATAATCTAACTACACCTAACTGGACCCACCATAAGTCCAGAAGGTACACTCGTGCACAAGTTTAAATAAAAACCCGAACGGACCCCCATAAGCCCGACGAGTACACAAAATAACTATAACTTAAGGAGAATAGAACTCGAGGCCAAAGAACACCGAACCAAAAAGTAGAATTTGACGTACGGAGGTCGGGCCTTGAACCGGACGCTCACCAGAATTACACAAGTAGCCAATTGCAAAATATAAGTAACTGAGGCCGGACCTCTAACCGGATCCTATACATAAGTATGTGGATGTTCGAGGCCGGACCTTAAATCCGGATACCTGACAAAGATGTCGATATAGCTGCTGAAAGAGTCTTTATCTATCCATAATCATATAAACCCGTGGAACACCATCCAGACTTAGCTAATCAATATAAGTCCTTAAAGCTGAATCGAACTCAACTTTAAATCACGGAGCGGAATTCATTGTCACTGACGTAACTCGAGAAGCCGTAACATCGAAGAAATAAGAGTAACTATCGCTAGAGCAAGCTCATCGTCTTTTTAAATACCAAACTATCAGACTCAAGTCTGCTACATCAGTCTACAAGGATTTAAGCCGGCCGAGCAACGTCGGGGCTAAACTAAGTCCTACCGACTTTGAATCATGCATTTCTAAGGAAAACCCTAGTCAAACCTAAACTAAGGCCCAACATACTTCTGATAACCAGTATTCAAACATACAAGTAATTCATATAGCAAAGAAGGTCAATTAATAACAATAAACATGCTCACAGTTACCCGATAATTCTCAGAAAAAGGTCAAAAATATGATTTTTAACACCTATGCATGATCCAATAACTACCCAACCCAAATCTCAACTAATCAACATGCATTCACATGTTCGAGTTCAATCTAAGAAGAGAAACTGTAGCCTACCTGAACGCAGATCACGCGCGCTCCAAAATTCACTTCCCCGGATCTTTTACTTTCTAAAAGGCCTCGAAACGTTGATACACTATCAGAAATAGAGTCACGACGTTATTACGGTCATTTAAACACTAAAATCGCAAGAAACGGAGACGGGTCAATTTCGCGGTCAAAATGGAAAAAGTGGGATCCGCGTTGAGAAATCCAGAATTAACCTCAAATAAAAGTCCTAAATAACTTTCGGAACTTGTATACCATAATGGAACACAATTCAGGACTCAAGACAGCCCCAACATGAACATGCAACAAAAAAATTCAAATTCTAAGCTAAAAATCAGCAACAATGGCAGCAGCTACTTACAAAATTTTACCAAAATTGAAGGTCCAACAGCCAAAACCAATCATACCACGACGATCCTCATGAAAAACTCCACAATATAGGCTCTTGAATCACTAGATTCGGACCTAAAATGGCCAAGAAATCACCTTAAAAAATTTCCCAAAACTTGTGCTCGAAAATGAGCTATGACAGCAGTTAAAACCCAAAATTTACCTCAAATCGGGTCTCCAAAGCAGATTCCAAGCTCACCAATGCGTTGCTCTCGAAAAAACTCACAACTTAGCCTGTTGAATCGCCCAATTTGGAATTGTATAGCTCAAAATATCAAAATTCCAAAATAAGACACAAAGGCTGAAAGTTGGGTTTTTATAAGGACGAACCTGGTCGTTAAAACCGTCGTTAAAACCCCAATTTCTGGTCGTTAAAAGGGCTGCACCAGATTCAGCTTTGCCTACTTTCTTTAAAGTCTCCGACGGGTGCTCGGAATCCGTTCGGAACCTGATAAAAATAAAACAGATATGCTACCCTACCAAAGTCGACATTCCGGACTCAAAGGCGCAGTCGAAATTTTCATCAGAGGTCATCTCGATAAAATGTGGGTCCCACTTCCATTGGCCATTTTAAGTCAAAAACCACAAAAGGGCTCGGAAAAATATCAAAAATCTCAAAACCCGAAAGAAGGGTCAAACTAGACCAAACTCGACATTCTGGAGCTAACCGCGCTGACGGAATTCTCATCCGAGCGCGTTTACTCAGAATGTTGACTAAAGTCAAACTTAACCTTTAAACTTAAAATTAAAACGCCTAATCACACCAACTCACACTGAAAACTTTGGGAGTCATGTCGACAATGCTACTAGACTAAAATGACCCTTCCGGAACTGATGGAATCGTCAGAATTGGATTCTGATATCATCTTCTTGAACTTTTGATCGAAAATGATCGTTCAAGGTTCATAAGCTCCAAAAATACTAAAGCTCACACAATAACCAAACGAATGACCAGGTGATCGATCTGTCAGTCCCAGCAAGTCATAAATGACTTGGAATCTCTATAGGAACGCTCTAAACGATGTACAGAAGATAAAACACTAAAAATGACAAGAAGGGTCATTACAGTATAGTCCCATTCAAGAGGTTTGATGACAAGTAGAGTGATTGTAGATTTCGTAGTCCACTTACGTTGGATGGAATTGGACTAGTAAGGTAATTGGATGAAAAATCTAATATTTCAAGCTGCGTCCAGCTTCTGTTAGAGGATAAGAACTCAAGTCTGCCATCCAAGTTGTTATTTCTAAGTGATACCTTGTTGAGTTTTTCAAATATGGTGGAGTGGGAAATTGGTCCTTCAAGATGGTTATTAGCAAGGTCCAAAACACTATGTTGGTGAGATTCCATAGAGGTTTAGGAATAGGCCCTGACAGATTACAATAACCAATGTTCAACTCATGTAGTGAAGTTAGATGGCTAAATGATGCAGGTATCCTATCAGCAATATTCACACTATGGACGTATAACTTCATGAGTGATGCACTGCTATTCCATTTTGTTGTGGGAAACCTAACAGTGAGTTGGGGATTGAATGATAAATCAAGGGATTCTAAGTCGGCTCTTTCGGGCAATAACCCACGTAACCCTGTGTTAAAAAGTGCTAAAATTGCTAAGTGAGAAGAGAAATTTGAAGGAATGGTGGAAGAGATGTTCACAGAGTTAAGGTTGAGCTCTCTTAATTAGGTCAAGTTCTTAAGGAGCAGTTCAAAATTGTGAGGTACAAGACTAAGCCCATATTGATCACCGATACGAAGAACGTGTAGTTTAGAAAAGTGACAAATTTCGGAAGGGATTAGACCTGTAAAATCTGAACACGACAAATCAAGATGCATCAAACTAGAGAACTCACCAAATTTAGGTGAAATGAGCGATCCAGTGAAGTCATTAAAAGACAAATCAAGCCTTTTGAGATTGAAGAGTTGAAAGAGGCTACCATTGGAATGAAACTTGCCTTGAAGTTGGCTGTAACGGAGATCAAGCTCAATCACTTGTCTTCTCACAATGAACTCCATCCCATGAGCAACAATCTGTACTCTTGTTCCAGAAAAGAGTTCTTGGATATGACTGAATTTCTCGGCCTGTTATCATGCTGAAACAATAATCAAAAGCATTAGGATTAATGGTGAACATGTTCTGGAATTGTAGAAGAGCAAGAGCTTGATCTTCAGGGCACAAATGAGGTGAGGATGACGAGAAAGCAAGTTGACAGAGAAAGGTATATAGCATAAAAAACACAAGTTTTACACAACCCATTTCTGCACTAAAAATGATCAAAACTAATCAAGTTGGTAGAGAAGAAATCAAGAAACGTTTGCTTTGTGTGTCTATTCAACAATTTTGATGACACATATATAGCACAAATTTAACGTATGGTCATTCATTGTATCACACAAGTGAATTCCAGAAACTATCAATAGTTCACATTCTTAAGTCCCCACCACTTACATATATAACACATTACACATGCATTTTGTGTGATACCTTATTATAGACAACTTAATTGGATTGCAGGAATAGGACCACCACACAACTCAAAGAGTATTATTTTACTTGGTGTATAGACTTTGAAAGAAACATAACAACTTTATATCTTATGAATAGGACAGTCACTTTGCTAATGCATTAAGGTTACACTGCCACTCTACTGATCTGATCACAGTGCCTTACATAGTGTGCCAGCTCGAGCTTATTTTCCACGACAATCGACCTGCTGATGGAAGACAGTGCAGGAGTCCATAAATTGCATGTTCTTCACAGATTCTTAAGTCCAACGAGATGATTATGAGAGAGATTTAAGACTTCAAAGTGACATGAAATATGCAAGTTGTTTCTGCATCCCTCTACCAATTTTGCTAAATAAGAAATCCAATGATTCAAGTACCGGTGCAGTTATGCTGGTATACAACCTTCCAAGCGATTAATTATGAGATAAGTTTAACGTATCGAGTGCAACGAGATCTCCAATAATATTGTTTGGAATATGACTTCAAATCTGTTCCTTGAAACATTTGTAGTCAAAACTCAGAACAAATTCAAGATCCAATCCCTTTGTTGTCATTAAAGAATCATAAAATACTCGCGCTCTCATCAATTATCATTTATCTTCATGGCTGGTAAATTCTCACTAAATCAATATAGATACATTAAGTAAGAATTCGTGGGATTACACGGGATATGTTGTGGTAATCTAACAACTGTATATCGTTTTTTTTTTGTTGTTGTTATAATATTCAAGTAAACATATATATTATTTCTAATTTAGCCCACTTGCAAATTATTTTTTCAATCATAAATATTTATGCTTGCCACTAATTACACTAAACTAATATTTATTTAGACTTTGCTATATCATCTTAGTGGCTAACCATGAAAGCATTACATTTATTAGTCTCAAGAAGTATGTTACATTGCTACTATAAAAACTAAACATCCCAACAAACCAATGCAACACAAGTCTTAGTTTTCATCTTTTTTCTCCAAAAATCAAAATGAGAAGCTTTGGAAATTTGGGGCAATGGTCTCTACTTGCATTTGCTTTGGCATTTTGCTTTGTAGCTGGCACTGTTGTTGCTGATTACTCTTATGGCTATAGTTCTCCTTCACCCTCTCCATATTACAAGAAACCGGAAAAACACGTTCAACATTCTCCATCGCATTATTATTACAAGTCACGTGCTCCTTCAAAGCACTACTACAAGGCACCTGTTGTAGCAAAGTATTACAAGTCACATGCTCCTTCAAAACACTACTACAAGACTCCTGTTGTTGCGAAGTATTACAAGTCACCTGCTCCTTCAAAGCACTACTACAAGACACCTGTTATAGCAAAGTATTACAAGTCACCTGCTCCTTCGAAACACTATTACAAGGCACCGGTGGTAGTGAAGTATTACAAGTCACCTACCCCTTCAAAGAAGTACTATAAGGCGCCAACTCCCTCAACGTACTACTACAAGTCACCATCACCTGCAAAGTACTACTACAAGTCCCCTTCACCTGCAAAGTACTACAAGTCGCCTGCTCCATCAAAGCACTATTACTACAAGTCCCCATCCCCTTCAAAATATTACAAATCACCCGCTCCTTCTAAATACTATAAATCACCAGCACCACAAAAATATTACAAGTCGCCAGTTTACTACAAGTCTCCTCCACCACCACCAACTTATTACGAGAAATCACCTTCTTACTACAAGTCCCCTCCCCCTCCCCCATACTACAAAGAATCTACCCCTTCCTATAAATCCCCTCCCCCTCCCCCGTACTACAAAGAATCTACCCCTTCCTATAAATCTCCTCCACCTCCACCAAAGTACTACGAGAAATCACCTACAACCTATAACTCTCCACCTCCACCAACCTATTCCTCACCACCACCACCTCAGGAGTACGAGCAACCCGTCATCTATGCTTCACCTCCACCACCACCAGCATCTCCCCCACCAACATACTACTAAACGCTCAATAACTCTATCACTTCCATGACTTTTACATCCTATTTTAATTTCATTTTTCTTCCAAAATTTAATGTATGCTTGTCAAAATGATGGGCTTTGCTTATTGTGTATTTGATATTGTTTTGTTCTAATGATTTGTATTATGTATTACTTGAGAATTAAGTAAGTTTTCCTCATTGTATCAAGATTAATAATGTTTATAAATTGTATCTGAATTGTTAATTGAAATGAAGTGGTATTATATCTAGAGAATTTCTTTCTGAAATCGTTTGTAGCCTATCTACTTAAAAAAAATATAGGAAAAGGATATGATATATATACTCGTTGTGAAAGTGACTCTTTGACTCATGACTCATATATACCTATTAGTTTCTGAGCACGTGTTTCGCACGTATGTTTCATGTGAATTTTTATAGATACGTTAGAATGACTAAAATTTTATGGAAATATATATGTAAATTGTAATGAATAATAAAATGTAACAATTAAAAAATAAGAATAAAGACTTACGGCAATGAAACATTCATAGAAAACTAAATTAAGAAGTCTAACAGAGAGAAAAAAGACAAAAATATAGACATTATTCTTATAAGATTGATGTATATATAGATCAAAAAATAAGTACAAAATTAGTACATAACTCTTTGAGTTCTTATTGACGTCTTTCATATCCTGTCAAAATTCAAAAGTCTTCATCATCTACTTTTACTATAGAATAAAAATAATAGCCTAATAATCTTGGTAGGGGTTTCATGAGATAAAGAAGTTGAATTTATATAAATAGAATTGAAGAAATATCAAAAGATATCTTAAAGTTTTAGTTTAAATATTTGGAGGTTATGAATATGAAAAGATGAATAAATGAAGAATATGAAAAAAAAATTAAAGTTAGCAAATCATGTAGAAAGAACAACTAAAGTTCTTATCGTGTAATTAAGAATCAATGAATTTAAATTTGTGAAGCTAGAGTCATTCTTTAATAATAATCAAGAGGACATTATCAATGTGTGTCTCCATTTTGTAGATTTGCACCCTTTAAATTATTAAATTTGGTTATTTATCATAAAAGATAATACTTTATCCACATCAATTATATTATTCATGAGAGGGGTTAAGGAAAAAGTTATAAGAAGATGAAAAGTAAAGGAATTTAGGTAAAGATTTTTTTTTTTTAAAAATAATTATTATTATATACATATAGATTATAGATGATAAATATCAATAAATTAGATATTTGATTAGGAATTAATCTTAGGAAGTCTAAAAGTCATTGACATTTAATTAAATTTATACAATCAAATATTGAAATATTTTATAACAATTTAATTTATAGAAGGGGTAAAACCGTAATTCAACTTTCAACTTTTTGGTTCATGCTTTTTGTAATATATGATACTATTATATGAATGACTTACATATATCTTTTTCTACTAACGAAAGTGAAAAGGTTATTTTTAATTTATTTTTAAAAAATATATAATCTACATGGGGTTTTGATTCTTCTCACACAATTTTTTTCACTTTTTAGTTCAACAACTAATTTAAATTTATTATTTTAATGGTCAAATTTATTTATGTTTCACTAGTTACTTCAAATAATGTTCCTCCTGAAACTCACAAAAATACTTCTTTAAAGCCTAAGAAGAAAAAATTCAAGAAAAATAATAGTAGACCTCCCAAGAAAAATAATGGTGAGAATAACCAAGAACAAAATCAACAAGTTCAAGAAAAGGGACCATGCTTTGTTTGTGGCAAGAGTAGGCATATTGCTCGATTTTGCAGTAATGATATACTATTTTCTTGAAGTAATTATTATCTGAATGATAACTGCGTAACTGATAATTTGGTTCAGTTCTTGCTTCTTCTAGGGACAATGGAAATACCACCAGTGATTCTTGAAAATGATAGTCATGAATGCCAAGGGAAAAGCTTGATTACTATATTAGAAAGTATTAAAAAATCGGAAAATTTCAGTTTCAATGACTAGATCAAGACGAAGTAGTAGTCGAGTTAGAAAGGATTTCTCTTGTAAAAAACTGAATTGTGTCTTCCACTGGTGCAGCAACATTTGGTTAGGACTTAGGACTTTGGAGGAGGGTGATTGTATTGGCCTCTGTAAGTTACAATCACCCTGTTTGGATCTTTTGAGCTTTGCTCAATATGTCTCTTTGCTGGACAATCTTCAACTTCATTACACGTATAGTAGTTCTTTCGGCCAGTTTGATTCGACCCATGCTTTTTCCATCTCCATTGATCCGCCTTCAATAATTCCTCAACCGATAATTCATGTGTTTCCAGTTTCTTCCCGAGGTTAGCAAATTGATCAGTACTTGAACTTAGCATCGAGTATCTCCCCTTCTTCTTCTCCTCATGTTTTAAAACCATCAGTGGTGTGTTTGGAATTGTTTCACTTTGGTTTTCAATTCTTGAATTGGTGGTATTCAGGTTATTGGCAAGACTGATAACTTCATTAAATTTGTCTTTTAAACTCTTGTTTATATGAAACAACAGAAAGTATAAAATCGCATTTGAAATTTTTCAGTTCAGCATGTTTTGGTTACAATGAGTGATATATAGATAGGATAAACACTATATTAGAGTCGTTTGATGTGAAGTATAACGTATAATAATCTCAAAATAAAACGTAGAATAATTTTATATTTGGTGGGAGGTATTAGATAGTCATGGGATTATTTATTTCTGTTATTTCTAGTTCTGATGATTTGACAAATCCAGGAACCTTTTAAAGGGACCTGGTTCATAATACGATATATATTCTCACTATCAGATTGGAAAAGGTACAAGTGGTTTGGTGCACAGTCTCCAACCTATGACAACCCAGGGACCTGGTCCACAGTTTGACATACTCCTCATTGCTAGGCTGGAAAAAGTACAGTCAGTTGGTGCATAGTCTCTAACTGTGGCAGAAAGGGCATAGACCTCGATCAATGGCGTGGTCTCGAAGGTGTGACTATTCTTCATTAACCTAATGTCCAATAGTCACAACCTTAGTTTTTGCAACTTGAAAACTCTCAAGACTCTTGCAAAGGCTGATCGAAAAGTGAAGATTCATCCTCAAATCAAACTCGAACCTATCAGAGTTGCTTAGTGATCTTAGGATATATTCTTCTAAACATATATTGCAAATATGATCCTACATCTATTAAAGACTCAGATAGTTATTTGGTGCTAAAATTCTAAATTAGTTAGAGGTAACTGATTTAGTCGGCAGTGTTGTATGAAATTCTAAATCATCTAGAATTAGGTGTTTTAGTGGGCGTGTTGTATTTTCTTAGAAAAAGTCTAAGTTATCTAGAGGTGATAACTTAGTGCACAGTGTTGTATCTGCTTAGTCTCTTCAAATAATAGATCGATTACTTGATCGTGAGATTAATAGGTTGAAAATCTTATGCAACAGGTCATGGTTTTACGCCCTTGAATAAGGAGGTTTTCACGTAAACTGCTTGTGTTATGCTATTATTGTTATTTACTTTGCAATATCTTTCTGGTTCAGTCAAGGGACCTAATCCGTTACTAGTAGTGAATGCACACATTCTATTAATTTTTCATCATTTATATTATAGGGATGGATAAGTTTTCCCCAACTTATCCTGGAATAACCTATAATCCCAACCAAACGACTCCTCAGTATTGAGATAAAGAATCAATAATGAAATTGGACCAATTCTCTTTAATGATTTTAGATGTTGAAACTTGTAAACACTAATTGATTTTTAATTAAAAGATCCGAAATAGAACTTCTCCTCATTTATCCGTACTTAATGTAGATTTGAGTGATTGGATCATTTGTTTTTTTCTCCTCTTCTGTCAATAATAAATCAATAGAAAAGATATCTACAGCCTGATTCGCAGATGAATCCAGCATTATAGCAAGGCATAATACATATATTAAACCTTAAATTTGACTTCAAATTTTAATTTTGATCTTCAATTTTCATAATGTACAAACAGGCATTTAAACTATCCAACTTTTAAATAAATAAACACATGCGTCCTGCATGGCACAATACACGACGTAGGACAAAAAATGACATGTAGGACATGTGTGTTTATTTGTTCAACTTTATACAAGTTTAAGTGTCTATTCGTGCACATCAAAAGTTGAAAGTCATGAATATAATTTAAAACCAAGTTATAGAGGTACATTTATGTATTATGCCTTATAGCAATTAAAGCATCCAAGCAAGCTCCTTATCCCAGTACCCCTCAAGTCGACAGTATGTTCATCAACACCTGCTTATTTACAACCAAGTTAAACATGTCATCATTTTGAAGTGTTAATTTTTATGGAAGTGTAAATTTTGAGGGCTAGTATCTTAAAAGGTAAAAAAACTTTAAAAAAAAAGAAAAAGAAAAAAATTAAGCCTTTGTTCTAATTAGAAAGGATTGGAATTATTTTCTTTTTTTATTTTAAATACTATTAAGAGAAGGACTGAAATTGTAATCATATTTGAAGTTAGTTTTGTCTGTAGCACCAGCCTATAAATATAGGATAATATAAGAGATTATTATTCCATTGCTCATTAGTATTGTCTTTGAAGGACGAGAGATTTTTTTTTGATAGAGTGAGAAAAGAGAGAAGATTTTGCTGCCTGTCTTTTTCTTCTACGGCCACCTTTAGATGGTGTTTCTGGATTAACTAACTGTTTGATCGAGCTGAAAGTTCGACTGAACAAGCCTTCCCCTTGAATTTCAATGGCTGGAAACGAAGATGACTGGGGTATACGGGCAGTTGTGAGAAGTTGCAGCAAGATGAACAACTGTGCTCATGTCGATCATACCGTTCATGAGGATCCTGCTCATGTCAACTCTGTTCTTGTCGATCACAATACTGTTAATGAGGATGGTAACTCTGTTAACAACACAACAGACACAAGTCTTTTTCGAAAAGAAATCAATAGTGTTGGTGATTTTAGAGACGCATTCCCCGTGGAAAAGAAGCGTTACTTTGGGTTAGATGAAGTTATCAGTCTTGCCAATAACCTGAATATCACCAATTCAAAAATTGAAAACCAACATTCTAATGGTGCTCCTTCTAACCAACATTCTAATGGTGCTGCTTCACAGGAAGACCCATCTTTTCCCTCTTCTACCTCTACTTTGTAATTCAGAGCCCAATTCTAATTTGGATTGGTTTTCAAATTTAAAATTAAGCCTAAAGTTAACTATTTTTGTATTATTTTTCATTATGATTTTGTTTATTTTTAATATTTAGACATCTACAATGAAATATATTTTTAAGTATTGTGTTGTATGTTTTATTAGTGGTTTATATTCAAAAGTATATTTAAGAGATTCAATATCATTACTTTTTATATATATATATAAAACTTTAATTATGTTTCTACTATACAACTAAATAATTGAACTGAAACAAATCAAACCACAAAAGAAAAAATCAAATTTATTTGGATTAGGTTACAGTTCTTCACAACTAAAACCCTTTAGAATGGACTAATGGTTTGGACTTGGGACTTCCATGTTGGAGGTCTCAAGTTCGAAATCCCTTACCAGCAAAAGCAAGGGATTTGCCTTCTGGGTCGAGCTCATCGCATCGGGCGTGTCTAGTGCGGATTACCTATTGTATGTGGTTTGCGAGCTATTGCATTATTTGCATTTTTAGAATGGAAATTTTATCCTGTGTGCACTCAAAAGGATAGCGGTTGAAGAAACTAGAAAAAAACAAACTAAAAACCAAGAAATTTACACCAAATAATACAAAATCAAAAATCAAAGTGAAAAACCAAATATACACCCTTATTTGTAAATTCAAGTTAGTTGAAATACTTTTGTGCCGTAGTAAGTCATACTGTATCTAATCAAGAGCGGAGGTACCTACTTTTTAATTTAAGAGTTGGATGGTCATAATTATGTTTATATATGCCTTCGACCACACATATGTTTCAATAGTTATCATGTTATAATACATAATTTATTTTTTTTCAAATTGGTTCAAAAACTTAATTAGTGTATTAAAATTAAACTTATCACGTTATTAAATCTTACCAGAGAAATATAATATTTGCCTAAACGACTATAGAAGCTTAATTAGATAAAGTAAAATGATTTTTGAAGAAAAAAAAAAACAATGACTACATGACAAATAAAGTCATGAAGTTTCTATGTTACGTTGCTACAAAGTCTTGGTAATATCTTATGTAAGCTAAACAAAATATTATCTCCATCAATTCAAAGACTACCCATTAATCTTACGATACTAGATTAAAATAATTTAAATATGTTTTTGCTAAAATAGCATACATTATAAAATAATATGTAACAATCTCTAAACAATGTAACACTTTAAAGGTCTAATATATTTTATAACATTAGAGATGCAATGTAAAAAAAAAAATCCAAAGCTGTTTTTGCCAAATACTCTTAGCAATATATCTATGGCCAAACATGTCACTAAAAGTAACATAGTGACATGATTAACATTTAACGGTGTGTTTGATGGGAGGAGAAATATTTTCCATAACTTCTTTTCTTGAAAAATAAGTAAATGTTTTATTTATTTTACTTTGTTCAGTAAGTTAGCAAAAACTATTCTTCTAAAAACAATTGTATATATTCGAAATGCTATGTAAGATAGGCGTAACAGAAGTTAGAGTAAAAACGAGGTCTATTAAAACGTAAAAAACACACACTTAAATATGGAATATTTCATGTAAAATATATTTTACCTACTTCAATGTTGAAAATCATTTTACTCGGATCTTTTTTTAAAAAAAAAGAAACTTAAATTCTTAGAATAATATTTTTCAAAAATTTTGACCAATTGAAAATATGAAAAAAAAATTTAAATATTTTTCTCCATGTCAAACACATCCTAAAAAAGTTGATCACTCATTTAGGGCTATGAATTAAGTGGAATTAAAATGTAAGAGCAATATTACAGAGTATTAAATATATGTACATAAATTGTTAGTTCTCAAAATACAATGTGATTAAGTTTCTGTTTCTATAATTCTTGAAATTTCGTTATAAGTAGTTAAAAAAGTGAACTGCCCATAACCGAACTGTTTGGGTTTGAAATTTCCTGCATTAGTGAATGAAGCCTTCCCCTTGAAAACAAAGTTGTCAATGGCTGAAAACGAAAATGACTGGGATTTAGGGGCAATTGTGAGAAGTTGCAGCAAGATGAACAACTCTGTTAGAGCTATTGTCGATCACGATGTTCATGAGGATGACAACTCTGCGCTTGTTGATAACAGTGTTCATGGCGATGGCAACTCTGTTAACACAAGTCTTTTCCAAGAAGAAAGAAACTGTGTTGGTGATTTTAGAGAAGCATTCGCCCTGGAAAAGAAGCGTTACTTTGGGTTAGATGAAGTTATCAGTCTTGCCAATAACCTGAATACCAATTCAAGAATTGAAAACCGAACTGAAACTATTCCAAACACCCCACTGGTGATTGTAGAACATGAGGAGGAGAAGAAGAAGAAGGCGAGATACTCGATGCAAAGTTCAACTACTGAGTCAGGCAACTTGTTTATTTGCCGCGGAAAGATACATGAAAGACATGAAATATTGGCTGAGGAATTGAGTAAGGTGGATCATGAGAGATGGAGAAAGAGAAGGACGAATCCAACTGGAAAGAGCTACTATTCGTGTACTGAAGTTAAAAATTGTCCAGCAAAGAGACACGTTGAGAAAAGCTCAAAAGACCCAACCAAGGTGATTGTAACTTACAGAGGCCAACACAATCACCCTCTTCCTTAACAAAACATTCCAATGGTACACAGGAGACCTAATGCTGCTGCACCACGGGAAAACCCATCTTCTTACTCTTCTACCACTACTTTGTAATTCAAGCCAGTTTTTTACGAGAGAAATTTTTTTGTGCCGTAGTAAGTCTCACTAGATTGTTACTAACTAGACTATCTGCTTCTTGATCTAGTCACTGTTGAAACTGAAATAGGATCTTTTATTTGGAATTTTGAATTTCTACTGTCATTACTTTCTAATATAGTTTTCCCTTGGCATCTCTATCATTTTCAAGAATCACTGGTATTCTTTCTGTTCCTAGAAGCAGCAAGAACTGAACCTAATGATCAGTTAAACAGATATTCAAAACGTGCTAAAGCGAGGCAACCTTTTTCTGTTGGTCAATGTCCGTCGACCCACAGCTATATGATTTAGGACATCTTTTCTTTCGAAGGAGTGACAAGTTCGTCATATCATTGTTCACCAATGTTATTCTAGTCTATCTTGGATCTACCAACTTAAGAGACAGTGATTTCACAATCCACTGCCAATAGGTTTAATGCCCTTGGCATTATTTAAACAGGAGTAAATTTGTGGTAATTGGTGCAATTCAAGGAGAACAAGTCCCCAAGATGCAAGAGAAGATAGAGCAATATCTGTCCTATTCAAAGCTTAAAAGTACCAAACTTGTACAGGTGAGTTGCCTATTACACCGTTCATTCCTCCAAAAAATGAAGTTTTATTAGACCTTAACTATGGGGAACAAGAGCTTCTACAAGCTCTTATAATAGGAAATTTCAATAGTCACAGCTAGCCTTTCTGCCATCTTAACCATTGCTTTTGTGACACCAGAACTGGCTGATGTAGACATACACAAAAGCCTGAATTTTTGGTTTAACATTGGCATCTTAACCAGCCATTTAGAGGGATTTCTACAATCGGCTCTGATTTATCGCAGAACTATACCACAGAGTATCACAGGCTCTTCAGGAAACTATCTATACTGTTTGAAGATAATTGTGAATAATTAAAACCTCAAGCAATAGTATAGCATTTGTTTATTAACAGAGTTGCATACCAATGAGTAATATGAAACAACAGAAAGTACAAAACTTCAATTGAACATTTGTAATTTTTCAGTTCAGCATGTTCTGTACAGTGTGAGTGATATTATAGATAGGATAAACATTACTTACATTGAGTATTAAGATAAAAAATCAATAATGAAATTGGTGGTGGACTACCAATTCTCTTTAACGATTTTAGATTTCTCGAGTATGAATTTCCCTTCCTTGTACTTCTGAGTTGGCTCATAAGCTCGTTCATATTTCCAGCCCAAAACCTCATTGCAATCCCCACAGAGTACATCAGCAACAGTATGAAGACCAGTCATGAGAGTTCTGTCTTCTTTAGCCCCAACAACAATATTCATCACATGAGTAAACAGAAAAGCTCTGCCATGCCTTCCCTGAAAAGCAATAGTATTTCTTTTCTTTGGACGAGGCTCAGAAACAAGATGACCCCAAATAAAAACTAACTAGTTAAGAATCATTTGATTCTTGAAGTGCAAAACAGAAAATTGCCCATTGTCAGCTCAATGTTGATACTTTGAATTCTTGGACTTAAAAATAACAATCATTACATCCCCGTGAGGGATTAAGTCGAAAAGTTGTAACAAGCATCAATAAGAGTGAGTTTACATTCCCCCTTATTATTCTTCATTTCTCATTTTGTTTTCCTTGACTACTAGTTAAACCCATCCTTCACTTTGAGCTCAATACAATAGAGGGATTTGGTTATTAATTTTCATCTGAAAGCACTGATCACATACAAATGAAAGGAAACGATAAATTGACCCCAACTAATTCCGTATACAAACGATAGCAAGCATAATGAATATGCTTTTGTAGTTCTAGTGACAGCAATACTATGACCTAAACCACCATACATGAATGAAGTTTCAAGAATCATAAATATACTAAACATAACAGTAAGTAATGAGGCATAGATATAAAACAATCACCTGAAACGCCTTAGAGATTATATCGTCGTGAAGAGAGACATTGTTTCGACATTTATAGCAGCTGTACAAGCGAGGTCCAACTAATTCATCCATTCGACAAAAATCCAATGACAAATTCCTCACCGATCACTTACCCCAGAAATTCAAATGACCAAATCCTAAAGAAAACAAAAGATTTAAACCTGAAAAATCAATAAAACTAAACCCTTTACCCTATTGAAGCAATAAGCCAATTGACCCAAAAAAAAAACAAATTTATTTACCTTAAAAGAGAAAATGCTTACAACCCAGATAGGTTTAACTTGCACGGCATCGATAGAAATTCTTATGAGGGATTTGGTGAAACTACCAATCACGAAATTGAGAAGAAATTTAAGGTGATATGACAAAGACAGGATTGCAAAAAAAAAAAAAAAACAATTCAATATAAAAATATTTATCAAATAAAGACTGCTAGTAATTAAAACAATACAATATCACAAGAATCTGAGCTGTAAAAAAACAAAATCATGTTTGTTAGGAAAAGCAGAAAATGGGAAAAAAGTAAAAGGTTTGTTATTCTTTGCTTGGACTCACCTACCAGCATGAAAATCAGGAAGGGATAAAGATGAAACAATTACTACGTAGGTATTCTTTGGTTGAGTTGATTTTGTTGGAAGATGAGAGCTTACTGTTGTGTACAGCAGTCGATTTCATGGCCGCTCTGCCGCCCATTGGTTTTGGGCCAAATATATATTATGGAATTGATGGACATGACCACGGTAAAGCCCAACAGTGAGCAGCATAACAACCTATCCGATGTAATCGCACTATAAATAATAAAATATTTAATATAATAATCACTATCTAAATAGATCTTATTATTAATTCGGGGAGGTAAAGTAAGACCGTTCAACAATCTCTGCATAGGTTATAATGAAGGATTAAATTATAACAATATTATATCAGGAATATATTTTTTGATAGATAATTTATTTTTTTTTGGAATAAAAATGAGATACAGAAGATATAGTTCTGATAACATACGTGTTTAGTTTTGTAATACAAATTAAAATAAATTTTATTTTAAATTTTAATCTTAACCTTAGTAAAGAACTTGCCTTAGGATAAGGGTGTTTTTAGGTTTTCGTTTCTGATTGTATAATTTTAAGCTTATGTAGAGAAGATTTGGGTGTTTGAAATGTTGAAATCGGAAAACAATTTATTTATTTATTTATTGATAAACCAAATTCAGACACTATTCTTGAAATTAAAATTTTTTTTTTACAATTATTCAAGATATAAAATTTCAATCTCAACCATATATGCAAGAGTTATTTCAAAAAATAAATAGAATATATATATATATATATATATAATAATATATAATATATATATATATATATATATATTGGGAGAGAGAAAAGAGGCGAGCGACAAAGGATAGAGAGATGAATTGTATTTGTACACATGTCAGAAAATTGTATAAATGTCAGTAGTATACATATGTACCAATGATTGTATTTATGTATAAAACGAGTGATATTGTGTGTATGGGGGGGAGCGAGATCGGGAGAAGGAGTAGACAGCGAGCAAGAAAGGCGGAGAGTAGAGAGAGGTGAGCGAAATTGCAAGAGGCAGGAGAGAGGTGAGTGAGCTTGGGAGAGGGAGAAGAGAGGAGAGGGAGGAAAGAAGCGAGGTGCAAAGGACGGAGAGCGGAGAGGCAAATGAGACTGAGAGAGGGAGATGAGAGACGAGCGAGAGAGGGCAGAGAGTGAAGAGAGAGAAATCGTATTTATATATCTGTTAGATAATTGTCTATATGCAACTAGTATACATATGTATCAAAGATTGTATTTGTATATACGCATAATTGTATGTATATAATTAGTATGCATATGTATTGATGAAAACAACAGTATTAATGAAATACAATTTATATCAATGTACAATTATATCAATTTATATTGTATATGTATAATTTGTACTTGTATATGTATAAGAGTGGAAAGAGGCGAGAGAGAAAGAGAGGTGCAATAATTATAGCTAAATGAAAACTATAGCTATAATACTCTCCACATATCTCTAATTATTTGTCCACTTTTGAATTGAATTAATTACGAAGTAAATGAATTAAAAAACTTGATTTTTTCGAGAAGTTTTATCTTTTTCAAAATAATTAATTGAAAATATAATAAGTAAACAAAACATCCTTTTTTAATTTATCAAATTAATCGAAATAATTAAAAAGAGAAAAATAGACAAATAATTAATAACAAAACAACTAATTAACTAATACATATTTCTTTATCGGTTTATATTTGTACACTTTGTCCGCTAGCTACAGAATTTTATGGGTCTACCGGAAAAATAATGGGTAAACCAATCGTATCCGATCCCCACTAATATTAGTTGACTCAAACGAAAGACACCATCATTTTCAGCTAAATAAATTCAAAAATTTAAATATGAAAAAGTCTTTAATAGAAATATTTTTAAAAACATACGAATTGAGAATAATCGAAAATATAAAACATGGGGCAAGAGACTTATCTAGGCCATACATTGTATATATGCATTTTGATGACTATACCAGATCATTAGCAAGTGCTTACCCTGTTTCTTAGTGTGAAATTAGGTCTTACGCCTAACTCACACCCCAAAAGCTAGCTCAAAGGGAGAAGAATTGTTCAAACCTTACAAGGAATTCTACCATCTCATTAATCACTGATGTGAAACTTTTGTAACACTTACCTATCAACAGCATTATAGATAACATACAAAGGACTAAAAGTAGTGTTTTTGCATGACCAGAAATCTTATTAATTTACAGTCGATCAAGCATTACTTGTTTACATAAATAAGTGCCGAAATCTTATTACTAATATTCTTTGAGAATTTTGGCAATCTCGATTATGAATCCGCCTTCTTTGTACTTCTGTGCTGGATCATAAGCTTTAACATACTTCCAACCCAATTCCTGCCCACACTTGCTGCAGAATATATCAGCAACACTGAAGGTACCTGTCATCAGTTGTCTATCTTCCTTTTTCCCCACCACCACATTCATAGCATGCCCAAAAAGGTACGCTCTTCCTGATTTCGCCTAATCAATGATCAATTTAACTTAAATACAATTTTACAAAGACGATTTGGACTTTTAAAAATAAAATAAAAAATCGGAAACAGTCTATTTTTACATTTCAGTAAGATCTGCCTACGCTCTATCCGATCTCACTTGTGAAATTGGACGGATATATGTTGTTGTTGTTGTTGTATGGATCAATTGAACTTAGATGCAATTTTTTAAAAAATGATTTGATCTTTTTTTTTTTAATCGAAAACAATCTCTCCTTTAATCAAGTATTGTATATTTTATACTTTAAAATAAAAAAGTAGAGAAAAAATAAGAGCAATTACCAGAAAGCGTTTAGAGAGAAGATCATCTCGAAGAGCGATGGGATTCTGGCAAATTCTGCAGCTAAACAAAGGGTGATTATATGTAGCAGTTTCCGCCATTAATTAATTAATTGATAATAGTATGTATATACAAAAACAAAGGAAAGAGAAGAAAGATAGAGAAGGGATTAAATAAGATGCAATTATATATAGGAGGAGGAAATTAGGGGATTATTGATTTAGAGATGCCAAATTCATTGTTCTACCGTGGAAAAGTAGCAATAGTATTAGTATTACTAACTCTGCAAGGAAGATTGAATTTTCTCAGCAATTGCTTTTTTGACAATGATGGAGGATAGAATAGGGGTGGAAAATACAATCTAGATAGGGACTTTTGTGTCTTATTGTGGAAGAGGTAGACCTCAAGTGAGACTTTCGCTTATTGTTAAAACTATTCATTTTGTCCAATTTATATGATATTTTTCGTCTTCCAAATTTAATTGAGAATTTATAGATGAAATTTTTAATTTTTTAAAAATGAAACATATATATTTGTAAACTATCAATAAAAAAAATTATAAGTCATAAACATTAATAATTTAAAATGTTTAAAAGATTTATAAAAAAATTACGATAAAAAATAGACTTGTTTGAGCTTCAACATTTAAAAAGTCAAAAAAATTCAACGGAAAGGATATGAATCAGGAGTTTTTAATTTATCCAATTAATATAATTTAATTTAGACGTTAAACAAATTGATTAGAATAGCAAATAGGTGGGATAGGATGGAGCGGAGAGAATTGAACTTGACCCATAAAAATTTTAGTCCGCCTCGCTCTGCTCCACATGTAAGCTTTTAAAAATTTTAAGGTGCTCCACTTTACGAGTTGGGAATCCAAATAAGTCACAAAAAAATAAAAGTCGTCTAAATAAGTCACTATTTTAGAAAGTAACTAAAATAAGCTTAGTGAAAGAAAAAATTTCACTTTATCCAATATTTCAAATGTTTTTCATTAGTCCCATAACGTTTGTATTCTAACATATAATGGAATTATTTCTTACATTTTATAAAGTGAAAGTTTTTCTTACACTTTGTAAAGTGTAACTTTTTCTTACACTTTATAAAGTGGAAGAAAAACATACACTTTACAAAAAGGAATATTTTGTTTTGCTCTCTTTATGAAATTTTTGTCGTATTGTCATACAACTGAGTTATTTTCCTATATATGCAAAAAAAAAATATAAATATTTATTACATGCAATTAACTTACTTGAATAAAAAATCAAGTGTTGGACATACTGATAATCATTTGCATAAAAAATAGGCGAGACATGAATATTTGAGAATGTCCCAACATTTTCCATAACTTGGAGTAATATTCCTATCTTGTTGAACTAAGCCACTGCAAAATATATAATAATAATAATAATAACAATAAATCATATAATTAATAAATAATTGAGAAGATGAACCAATAATAATCGAAATATAATTATTGAGCATTACCAGTCACTTTCATTGATAGTTTCATTCAAATCAAAATCATATCGAGCGGTAAGAATATTTCGTTAATGGGTCATATTAGAAAAATCAGTAGATTGAGTTATCGAAAATCCATCAAAGCTATTATGATTTTCTAATTGGGGATGAACATCGACCGATAAAGGAGAACATTGTTGGCTAGTCTTAGGCTTCTTTCTAACATAGATTTCAAGTATTGTTAACTTGATTTGATCGATGTAATCATCTGAAACCCTTAGAAAGTCGGTCAACGATTCTTCATTATAGAAAATCCACTCTCTAAAATTTACTTGTCTTTGTGATAAAAATGAAGTAGATGTTTTTCTACTATAATCATAATAATACTATTTATACCCCATTCTTTTATAAATTGGTGAAAGAAATATATGATATCGGATATTAATTGAATATTTAGTATTGTGTTTGGGAGGTTGATTATAATAAACGGTATTTTCATCATGTATATTTTTTTACTCCAATAAATTGAAACTCTAATTTTCTTATTAAGAAGACATTATTTTGTGATTGAAATGAAGAATAATAAAAGACTAAAGATGTTGAATGTGCTATATTTGAATGTCCTTATATAGAGCTTAGATGAACTTTCAGAATTAAAAAAAATTTAAAATACATGGTGTTATAATTTTTTTATTTTTATGATACATCAAATCAATATAATTGTATGACAAACACTACAAAAACATCATAAGGAGAGCAAAACTTGAAAAAATTCATCTTTGTAAAATGTAAGTTTTTCTTCCAATTTATAAAGTGTAAGAAAAAAAATCACTTTATAAAGTGTAAGAAATAGTTCCGTTATATATTAAAATATACCTTTTATGGACTAATGGAAAACGTTTGAAATAATATTCCGTTATATATTAAAATATACCTTTTATGGACTAACGGAAAACGTTTGAATATTGAATAAAGTGAAATTTTCTCTTTCACTAAGCCTATTTTAGTTAATTTCTAAAATAGTGTCTTACTTTGATCACTTTTATTTTTTGTGGCTTATTTAGGTTCCCAACTCCCACCCTACCCACATATACCCGCCTCACATGAATCTGTCCAACATGAATTTTTAATTATTTATCTTTTTAGTTAGGTTTGATAGTAAAAATAAATTAATATTAATTTAGTTAAATTTTTAAATTTCTGAAATCAAACGGAAAAAATAATTGTATGTTTCGTTTAGTTTTTCTAGTTTGTTCGATTTAAAAATAATAATTTTTTTGAGAAAATATGTATCTCGATAGACACAAGCACCTAGTATATGAATGATCCACATGAAAACAATTATTGATTTAATTAAGCAATAATAGAGTTATCATTACAAAAAAAAAGTGATTTAGTTAAGAGAAAAATGACTATTTTTTGTTAAGTAACGTAGCTAAAGACTAAAATGGATTTTGTTGGACTTAGGATTGTTATAGTTGGACTAAAGTGTTGGGTTTGAGAAAATGATAAAAGAGTTAATTACATGAATGGATTCCTTTTAAAAAATAATTATTTGTTTTATATATATTCTTTGATTATTACCATTTATAGCAATATATATCAATACTATATATTTTGTTAGAATTATCTCTGTCTATCGCCTCTTTATCCTTTTTCTCTCACATTTTTTTTATCGCTCTTTCTCCTTTTATTTATTTCTACTGTTCTATCTCCCTTATTTTTCTTTTATTCTCTTTCACCCTTGCTTTGTTTCTATTGTTCTTTCTCTCTTGCTTTCTGATGCTTTTTTCCTTCTCCTTTGGTTGTTATTTTTTCTTTTCTTTCTCTCTACTTTTTTTCATAGAGTAGTCAATAATTTGTAGACTGAATAAAAGTCGTATCAATAACTAATTAGACAAGTAATTCAATCGTAACAAATGAAGAGACTTAATAAACTGCAAAAAGAATTAAACTTAAATTTAAAATGTTGCAAACTGAATTAAACATGAACTAAAAATATAAATGCACATATTAAAGTTGAATTAGAAGAGAATTAAAAATAAATATGAAATGTAGCAAATGAAAGAACATTCTATGATCTGTAAACTAAATAAAACTTGCATCAATAATGAACTAAATAAGTAATCCGATCATAACAAATCAACTAATAAACTACCAAATAAATTAAACTTGTTTTAAAAGTGTATTATACAAATATTAAACTTGAACTAGAAGAGAATCAAGTAAGAATAAAAATATAACTTATGAAATAACATACATCGATCTATTGAGTGAATTAAACTTGTATCACTAATGAATTAAACAAATAATTTAATAGTAATAAATCAACCAAATAAACTGCAAAATGAATTAAATTTGCATTAAAAGTGTATTACACAATATTAAAGTTGAATTAGAATAGAGAAATAAGAATGAATGAAAAATGCAACTAATAAAAGAACATACAATGATCTAAGAGTGAATTAAACTTGTATTAATAATGAATTAAATTATTAATCCAACAATAACAAATCAACCAAATAAATTGCAAAATGAATTAGCATTAAAAGTGTATTACACAATATTAAAGTTAAATTAGAAAAGGGAATTAAGAATGAACGAAAATTGTAACTAACGAAAGACAAGACAATGATCTATAGACTGAATTAAACTTGTGTTATTCATGAATAAAACATGTATTATATGTGCTTATAAATTATTTTGGTTTTTATCCCTAAGAACGTAAGTAATGTTTGCAATATGTATTAAAAATGTATTGTTTATGATTTTAATACAATTATAAACATATCTAATTCAACTTTAACACAATTGTGATACATTTTCATAAACTTTACTTTTTTTGAGTTTCAATCTTATATTTCTCCTAAAATTAATTATAAACGTAACCAAACTCTCTAAAATTGAGATATAAACTTCAAACTGCATTTTCAATTATTTGTAGAACCAACCTATCCAAACTAATCACAAGTTCATAAGATTCATAAAATGAATTCAAAATTTGAAGCTTTATAAATGCCCATCAATGACGAATTCTTGTTACTGTAATTTTAGATATTTCAAGATTCTGTTTGAAAACATAATAATATTGTATAAATTTTGATTTTTTTATTTCTCTTTCTCATTATGTTCTTGGGTAAAAATAGTGAAATAGAAACACAAATTGATTTGAGAATAATTATTTAAATGAAAAGTTTAAAAAGAAGAAGAATAATAATAAAAAAAAAGAGAAGGAAGAGAAAGAATAAAAAGAGACGATGAAGAAGAAAAATAAAAAACAAGAAAATGGAAAAGAGAAAAAGGATAGAGAAAGAAAGCATAACAATTTTTTAATTCAAAAAAATATTTTATTTAGTTAGAAATTTTTTATAGATATAGATGGTAAATATTTTTTTAATATAACATATTTATGTGATTTATCCATTGTAAAATCAAAGATTTAAGTTAGCTAAATTTTAATAAAATATTTATATTTTATTTATGATTAAATTATAAATAATATATATATATATATATATATATATATATATATATATATCTAATAAATAAGTTCGATTTAGTTATTATTTAGCTATCTTTTAGTAAAATCAAAATTAAAAAATTTAAAATCAAACTTAACAAAATCAAATCAAATATTAATTTTCTTAATCGATTATATTCAAATTATAATTTAATCTTTTAACTATAACCATGAACACCCCTATCCATAATCCGCCCCAAACTATATTAATTTTGTAAAAAATTCATTTCAACCCAATCCTTACAATATTAAAATCGCCCTGTCCCATATAGCCTAAAAACTGCCCCCTATCTTGCTGGTTCCATGACTTTCTAAAATTTAACTTTCAAAAATTACAACAAAAAAGAAAATGGTAAAAAAGATAAATGAACTTTTGTTTCGTACTTTGTTTCCTCAAAACTTAGAACTACATTAGAAGGTGAAAAAAACAAACAGAGAGAAAGATCGCTGACGGATTTATAGCTACTGTAAAATCGGGGTATAACTCCGATCTTAGAGCAGCAAATCGAGTGTTTTGGGTCATTAATTCCTTTTTACTCTCCATCGAAATGGCAGATGCTTACTGGAGAGTCACCGACGGCCGGATACATCCCGTATCTCTTCCTCCGGTACCCTCAAAACGCCCGAGGACCGAAAATGGTACCTTTCATCTACTTCCCTTCGCTCTTTCAACTGATTAATTTTTGCTAATTTGGGTCACATCGTTGCTCTTTCCCTGAATTGGCAAAAGCTAGGTTTTTTTTTTAAAGGGTTATGTTCATAAATTAATTTGGTGTTACAAAATTAAAGTAGTAGGTGATTAGTAAGATTAAAGTGAGTAAAAAAAAGGGTTAATTGGTGTGATGATTTTATCCCAATGCTCAAGTTAAATTTCCCTTTTTTTTTAGTCCAGTCGGAAAGAAAATTATTTATTGTGCTAGCAATTGAAAAGAATTTTTTTTTAAGGACTTCATTCATAGAAGTAAGATGAACAAGTTAAAGATGTGATTTTTTGTATCGGTTGGCCTAAATTTGATGATCAACTGAAACTTTAACTTGGTTGCCGGGAATTTTTGTTTCCTCAGATAGAAATGGTTATCTATACGCAATGTGATTAATCTCAGCACTAAAAAAATGGGGGTAGGGGAAATGGGGAGGGGATTACATGGTGGGAAATCGAACACTTACCAGTGGAATGAAAGTTAAGATAGTCAATCAATTGAGCTACTAAGATCCTGTGATCTCAGCAGTTGATTAGGCCTTGGACATTTTTTTCTGAATTATTAAGAGGGGAAGTGGACAAATCTTCTCCAAGTAGTTGTCTTGGTTTTCATTCTGTTCTCTCCTGTTGATTCTGACAAATGTTTGAACATCATGTTGCCTAGTTTAGGTTACCTTTATTCTTGATTGTTTGTACATGTCTACCTATTAGCTTCTTTATCTGTGAGTGTGCTTATTGGAGTATTGCTAATTCTTCTTTATTGTTAAATAATACTATCATTTTATGTTGTCACCTCATAGATGTTCCAAGTGGTCCTGAGATGCCTGGCAGTCATAGCCACAATGATGTACAAGGAATGCATCATGCCGTTTAGAGAAACAGATCCTATTGAAACATCCTATGAACAATACTTACGAAGCGGGGTACTTAATCTTTGGTTCGTTTGTGTGTGGTTAATTTTCATGGCCTTTTAAGCTCAGTTCCTTGATGATGTATTAGTCTAACATATAGTTTAAAATTTATCAGCAAACTTCCTCTTATGCTGGTGGTGACTCTGCAAATTCCATTAGTAATGGAGTAGGCAGTCATTCTATTGACGGTCCACGTGTTATGGGTACTGTGGGATCAGAACCAGTTGCTGCTAGAAGCAGGACCATTGGGTTTGGAGGTGTTAGACCAGAAGTTCCTCTTCCACCTGAGGCTAGCAGTACATTGTTTGTGGAGGGGTTGCCTGCTCATTGCACCCGAAGAGAGGTGTCACGTATCCTTCTATACTGCTTCTCCCATTTCACTATTTTAGTTACCATTCTAGTTCTTTCTTTGACTCTAGTTTGCAGATATATTTCGGCCATTCGTAGGTTTCAAAGAAGTTAGACTGGTGATCAAAGAATCACGACATGTAAGAACACACCTGTATATTTCTTTCTTGTCGTAGTTCTGTTATGATGTTTTCTCAGGAATTCTCTGTTCCATCAACTTGTGTAGCCAGGAGGGCATCCATTTGTTCTTTGCTTTGTTGATTTTATGAGTCCATCCCATGCAGCCACTGCTATGGATACTTTACAAGGTGAGATTTCCACACCCAGCTTCAGTAAATTAATCTTGTGACTAATCTGTTTTTAAGCTTGTAGTATAGTCAGTCTTCTATCAGAGCTTACTTATAGATGAGATACAACCAAAGTTCGTAGGGATACACTTTTAAGAAGTTGAAAGACTGAGTTGAGTGGCTAGAGAGGGCAGGCAATTGGGAAGGAAGAGGTGTGGAATGTAGTGGACAGTTGTTCGGTTGTTAAGGCCTTGGGTAATGATGGCTATAAAATTAAGAACTACCTGGCATTTAAGTCAGTCTGTAAGGAAATGGAAGGTTAACATAGCTTCTAATTCAGGAAACTTATCTTTCTCTAGCAAGTTTTCCTGTCCTGAGTGCTTGTGCAAATCATGACCATTATTTATCTTATGCAGTACCCTTTAATTAGTATCTGTGAAAGCTAGCTCAAATGTTGCTAGTACTTTTTCGATCATTTCGTGGTATTTCCTCTCTTCTTTTCACTGGATGCATCTGATCTTAGACCCTATTTGATTGCACTCTTTATTTGGCTACGTGCATCTGAGACATAGCTTCTATGTTTCTACTATGAAACATTCTCCAGTTATTCCTGTGGAAAACAGAAGATTCCATAGACAAAAATGGCTGTTTTTATTATATGTAGCCCTAGACAACCAATTTAATAGATATTGTTCGTCTTATTTCTTCCCTTTCCGTTTGGTTAGTGGGGAGCAAATCTGCAGTCCGATTGAATCACACCCAAAAAAGTTATTAGTTGCCAAAAGGAATTATGTTTCTCATCTTTCTCGACTCTAACAAGGAGGGAGTAGTCATTTTTTATTCACCTCTTCTGTAGTTTTTCATCTTGTTTCTTCGAGTGACTTTCAGGTTAAACTTTGTTTTCTAGTAATTGAAAGGGAATTGGAGTTCCTTTAAGGTAAAAGAAAATTTGCCGGCCTATATATAGCTTTCACATGCTTTTGACTTTGCATGGCCTGATTGCATTCCAGTGCAAATTTCATGGGTTGGTTTCGTGCATTAATTTTATAAAGTGATCCTGTGCCAGTTTTTGGACAACAATAGATTACATGTTTGCGCGTCTGTACCTAAATTGTCGATGTGTGCGGCTTGAGATACTATGTCTCAATCTTGCAGGTTATAAATTGGACGAGCATGACCGTGATTCACCCAACTTAAGGCTGCAATTTGCTCGCCGTCCTGGTGCCAGGTCAGGTGGTGGGTATCGCGGAAAGCATTGAATTATGCATCTTTACAGGTGATATGCTAGACTATGTGCGCTTGACCTTATTACTAACGATCAAAGGCTATGTTACCAATTCATCGATCGAGCTAAATTTTGGAACGACCCTCTATGTAGGACCAACTTGAATTCGGAGATTACATGTTTAGATGTTATGCAAGCTTTGCGGTTATGTGTTTGACATCTCTCTCTCTGAATGGGTGGTTCATTAGAACCAGCGTTTTCTCCTTGCATGGGAAGAAATTGTAGTTTGTGTATTAGCATTTAACTTTCATTCCGTGTCAATTCTGCGCCGTCCTTTGCAGAACACGGGTGTTGTTATATTTCATATCCTGATTGCTGAAAGATGATTTTAGTTTTATCTGGTGCGTAGGATGTTATTTATAATACACCGTTGTAACTTAAATGAGAAGTGGGAAGTACTTTGTTCTATTTTTAGAATTGCTTGTTTGATCATGTGGTAAAAATCTCAGACTTGCTTCGTATAGTTGACACTAATATGTAGCAATGTTGTGTGGAATTTTTGTAGTCACAATTTTAAATTTTAAGATTAAAACTTTTTATTTGAATATATTCGATAATGACATAATTAAATGCGTTAAACAACATGCTTGTGTGCCTTCACTGATTCAGTCATTGGCTTGAATCAACAAGGTAATTTTACGACTGAGTCTTGAGAGAGTGGTGTGTATATGGTCTTACTCATGCTTACTTTGTGAAGATAAAAGATTTTTGATAAACCCTCAAATCTATAAAGACTAAAGCATATCAAAAGAAAAAATAATAATGAAAAAGTCGTATAAAAAATAATAGTAAGAAGAAAAATAGCAAGTAAATATTATAAGACAACACTCATAATAATAAAATTGAAGAAGAAGATAGTAATGACTAATGACCGTACATTAGCGATAACTTCCAAACATTAATTTTTGTCTCAAAACTATTTATTCTTATCTCTCACACTCCTAAATGATAGGGGTAATTTAACTAAGTCACACTTTAAATATAAGTCATCTAATTATTTAAAAATGAATATATTTACTTATAAGAGTAAAATGATTCAACATAGTAAATTATTCATTAATTTTATAAATTGGACAAATATTATTGAATATTTCAAAATAATATAATAAATAAGTAAAAATGGATGATGATACGTTTTATCACTCACCCTTTTAAAATTCAAATATTCACATTAATAAAAAAAAATTAATTGTTTGATAGTTATATATAGAAGATGAATCTCACAATTGATAACGTAATATTCATCATTTCAATTAATTAATTATTTACCTTAAATATCTCAAACAAATCCACACTTTAAATCACCAAAACAAATCTTCATATTCCTTTATATAGAAAATACTTAATAGTTACCTACCTTAACCCAAACACTACACCTTCCAAAGATAATGAATCATCACTTTTTCCTCTAAAAGTCTTATTTATAGCCAATTTTTATTTAAGGCTAAGTACTTAGCCATATTCTTTTTTTTACCAAATACGTATCATAATTAGGTACAAAAACTTTTAATCTTACCTTCATTCTATATAAACAATTTTTCTTGTGTTTTTAGAACAAAGTTTCAATGACAGAAATACAAGTTGATGAAATGAATTTTTCGAAAGAAGAGACTAATAATGATGATGAAGAATGTCCAATTAAAGAAGTTGAAATGACAGTACCAAAAACTGATGATCCAACAATCCCTGTATTAACATTTAGAATGTGGTTACTTGGAATCACTTCTTGTATTTTGTTATCTTTTGTGAATCAGTTTTTTTGGTATCGTACTCAACCGCTGACGATTTCATCGACAGCGGTTCAGATCACGGTGGTGCCCATTGGGCATCTAATGGCGAAAATTATAACAAAGAGAGTGTTTTTCGAGGGCACGAATTGGGCGTTTACGCTCAATCCGGGCCGATTTAATATTAAAGAGCACGTGCTGATTACGATTTTCGCTAATGCGGGCGCTGGAACTGTTTACGCTACGCATATATTGAGTGCTGTTAAGCTTTATTATAAGAGACCACTTGATTTTTTTCCAGCGTTGCTTATTATGGTCACAACACAGGTAATTTTTCTAGTTATTATTCTACTCTTTTTTTTATATATATTATATAAAAGGAAAAATATCTGTTTTTTTAATATGCTTTTTGTTATTTCATAGTATATTCAACTATTATATTTGACGTGCTCGATTAAATTTTGTTTTAAATTTCTTTCCATTGTTTTAATTTTGTTTGGTGCATTTGGAGTAAGATGTCAAAATTTCTAATATTATGAGGGATAAGTAATGTAGAATCTTCAAAAAAAATTTTGAAATAAAATCAATATAATTAAAAATTAAAGAAATTTTTTTTAGTATACAATTCCAAAAATTATGATGAGATAAAATTTACTTTGATCATTCCAAACAAATTGAAATGGAGTGGAAAGTACTAATTTTACTCATATTTACTCGAATATACATGTGAAAAGTTACTTAAATAAAACCATCGAATATTGGTGTGAATTAATCTTCTACTTTTTAAAAATCAAACTTGTGTATATATATCTAAAAAAATCACAATAGTTGTAAAACATTTAAACGACACATGAAATGCACATTTGACTCTTCAAATATTAACTTTATCGTAAAGTGAGACAGAAGCAATTAGAAAAATGTGAATTACATGGGATTCTTTCAGAGACTAATCTGACAATCCGTTGTAAATTTATTTTTCTGCAAATTTTCATACTAATCCCAAAAAAATTCACATGTAATTCACATTTTTCTTATAGTTAATAATAACAAATATAAAATTATGAATCCATAATCAAGTAATGCAATATGATAGCTTAATGAGTTGTTCAATAATTGTAGTTATAAGCCTGTATGAAATTGGTATTTACTAGCTAAATTGACACAAGTCACTAAAGCTAACATTCTTTCATTCCCCACTTCACTCTCTCTCTTCGGACTCCACTTATATGTTAGTTATTTATGTATCTACAAACAAATGGACAGATGTTAGGTTTTGGTTGGGCGGGTATTTTCCGGAAGCTTCTTGTTGAACCAGCAGAAATGTGGTGGCCAGGCAGTTTGGTTCAGGTCTCCTTATTCAGGTATATATGCATTTGTTTATGTTGCACCATGATAGTAGATTAGTTACTAGTTATATGATATTGTCTATATATTTGATTTTAAATTTGACACGAACTATAGATAGTTATAACCATCACTCATAGTGGTACTAGTAACATGGAAAATGAAATAGATAACATGTTAAATACACTGTTGTATGCAATTGTACAGATGAGTTTTGTACTTAGTATTGTATAATTGTGCAGGGCTCTGCACGAAAAGGAGAATAGAGCAAAAGGCGGTACAACACGAATACAGTTCTTCCTCATAGCATTAGTTTTCAGCTTTGCATACTACGTTTTCCCTGGTTACCTTTTCCAGATGTTGACATCATTTTCATGGCTGTGTTGGTTTGCTCCCAAATCCATCTTTGTTCAACAGTTGGGCTCTGGTATGCATGGACTTGGTATTGGTGCCATAGGATTCGATTGGACAACCATTTCATCGTACCTTGGAAGTCCTTTAGCTAGTCCATGGTTTGCCACTGCAAATATTGGAGTTGGTTTTGTACTTGTAATGTATTTCATGACTCCGCTCACTTATTGGTACAACGTTTACAACGCCAAGACTTTCCCAATTTTCTCTTCTAACCTCTACACGCTAAATGGGACGAAATACAACACTGAGGGAGTCATTGATCCACACTTTCAGCTTGATTATGCTGCCTATAATCAATATGGTCAGTTGCATTTGAGTACCTTCTTTGCCATGACATATGGTCTTGGATTCGCTGCTCTTGGCGCTATATTTGTGCACATTTTTCTCTTCCATGGAAGGTATGAATCACCGGATAAATTGAATATGTAACTTTTACATTATAATCTCTGCATTAGCAGACCATAAACGGAAGATCCCTTGATAATGTTTTCTTTTTTAAGCTCTGATTGAAAGAATGTGTATCTTGCAGTGAAGTGTGGAATGGATTCAGAGAAGTATTCGACCAGCGAAAAAAAATAGATGTGCACACAAGGCTAATGAAAAACTACAAGCAGGTTCCAATGTGGTGGTTCACTATTGTTCTTGTTGTAAACATGGCATTGATCCTCTTCATTTGTCAGCATTATCTCGAAACACTCCAATTAACTTGGTGGGGTGTATTGCTAGCTTTTGTTATAGCCTTTGGTTTCACTCTACCCATAGGAATAATCGTTGCTACTACGAACCAGGTAATTCAATCACCCAGAAACTGATATCTCTTTTATGTTTGAATTAGTATGTCATGCTCGTGTAGTTTTGACTTTGTTTCTGTTTTGAATCAGCAACCAGGTCTTAATATCATCACAGAGTATGTTTGGGGGTATATGTACCCTGGATTCCCTGTGGCTAACATGTTGTTCAAGGTGTATGGGTACATTAGCATGGCCCAAGCTCTTACTTTTGTCTATGATTTCAAGCTTGGTCACTACATGAAAATTCCTCCAAGGGCAATGTTTATGGCTCAGGTAATTAGCTTCTCTTGTACTCATGCTTTGTGTGGACAAGACTGGGAGCCTAAACGGGGATGGATCTGGCTCTGATACGACCTTACTCTAACATAGACTTCTATTTTTCTTTTCAGATGCTGGGAACATTCATATCAATAATCATATACACAATTACTGCATGGTGGCTCATGGGATCAGTGCCAAATCTCTGTGACATCTCGTGCTACCAGCCAACAGCCCGTGGCAATGTCCACAGGACCGTGTTTTCTACGACGCCTCTGTTATCTGGGGGCTCATTGGGCCAAAAAGAATATTTGGATCACTTGGTGTTTACTCCAATGTGAATTGGTTCTTTCTGGGCGGAGCTATTTCCCCTATACTAGTTTGGCTGGCACAAAAGGTTTTCCCTAAGCAGAAATGGATTTCCCTCATACACATGCCAGTACTACTGGGCTCAACAGCCATGATGCCTCCAGCAAGCTCGGTGAACTACACGAGTTGGCTGATTGTAGCATTCCTTTCTGGTTATGTTGTCTACAGACGTTGGCCACACTTGTGGGAACGTTACAACTATGTTTTATCTGGTGGTCTGGATGCTGGAACTGCTTTCATCGCGGTCTTGTTGTTCATTACCATACAATCGAAAGATATCAATATCGACTGGTGGGGAAATAATATAGATGGATGTCCGTTGGCTGCTTGTCCTACAGCTAAAGGGGTTCCAGCTAAAGGCTGTCCAGCCATTATGTAATCTATTTTAGCAGTATATCTTGAAGTCATTAGTTTCTGTAATTTTCATGAACTCGTCAGTCTTTTTCAACATCTTGTACAATCTTTTTCTGAATTTGCTCTTGTTAATTTAGGAGTTCATTAAGATTTCCAAATATTTTTATGTTTATATTATCAGTGGTGGCTTAGTTGACACATCAAACTTTCTTGTTATTTCACCACATCAACCTATACCATTTAATTTGAGGAACTGATCTCTTATGACCGGAAATGTGAGAGAGGAAAGTGAACTGAGTCAAAACTTGAAAGGACCAAATAAATTGGTATATTGAAACAGTACATGACAATTACTCATTGATCTTCAAATTTGCTTTTACACCATGAGGCAGTTTTACATATGAAAGACTAAGATTCATAATTGACAGATCCCATTCAAAAAATGTGTGTATTAAACAGATCGAGATACTAAAAATCAACTGTATGAATGTGCTATGCTTCAGTGTAGATGCGGCCGTTAGAAAAAGGAAGACTGTTCAGGAAGCACATTCAAGTGAGATAGAACTTTAGCAGCTAAAGATTTCAAGTCACTTCTTCCTTTCTGAGTGATTTCCACAAGTGGCATCTGGGCTGATGTCCCATACTTGAGCTTCAATTCTATCATTTGAAATAGCCTCTCCAAGGCCTTGAGAGCTTTTTCTTGTAAAATGGTAGAGGATGAGCTCAACAATTTTATGATTGGAGTGATGGCGTTGGCTTCTGCAAGTACCTTAGAACCATTCTGCAGCTGCTCACCTTCAATTATTGTCAAGATTGCATCTATAGAAGCTTCAGCAGCTGCAGGATCTGGCTCATCTACCACTTCCGCGAGGGGTCTGAGAGCATTAGCCTCTAAAAGGCAGAATGAGGATTCCACACTGCAAAATCCTAGGTGCACGGGACAGTTTTGTGTCGGTGAGGCGATACAGCAACTAAACATCCAATTTTTACTAGCTGGCTGCTTGCTCAGCTTTTGTGAGCTTTCTGAAAACTGCTTTAAAGAAGTAGCTGCATTTTTTTTGGTTAAACAACTGCCTGATGCTAGAAGGGATACTAGAAGAGGAATAATACCGGTTTCAGCAACTTGTGTTTGTGTTTCTGGATTTGTTGGAACAGTAAAACGGCAAAGGGCTCCAGCAGCATTCTCTACAATTTCATTTCTTAGTGAAGAATGGGCATTTCTACCATGCAGACAGTCTAAGATGACATCAAGTGCCCCAGCATCAAGAAGGTGCTGGTACATTGAAAAATCTTGAGGAAGATGAGAGATTATTCCCAATGCAGCAGCAATCTCTTCTTCATTATCTGAAGTTCTGATGATCCCTACCAAGTTCCCAATGCATGTATTGTTTACATGCTCTAAGAGAATATCATCATTACCGTCTTTTGCCAATAAATAGAAGAGTTTCACAGCATCAGCCCGTACCTCATGGTCATCAACCTCACACAGGTAGACTAGGACCTTAATTGCAGAAATCTGACAATAAAACGATTAGTGAAATGACAGTTGAAGTCAGAAGTCAAATTATGTTTATCTACTTGCACTTCAAGACCTGACAATAGTGTGAAATCTAGTTCATTGATTGTAAAGGAGGAACACTTGTTCAAGGACTGCCGAGCACTCTCCAGGTTATTAATGAAATCATTTCAGGTTATTAATATAAAAAAGGAGACCTCCTATACCTACTAGCAAGTCAGTTAACAAAATCTTAGAAAAACTGAAGTATCAGAGCCAAAATGCTTCCAACAGCTTGATAATGTTTAAGCTTTTGGTAGTCCCTTAATTCAGAACTTCATTCCCTTGTTATACAACCCAAAGCTTCAATGTCTCTTTCCTAAAGAGGATCATCAGTTTACAGTTTAAGTAGCTACCTTTAGAGGGAATTGTGTTCTTCTAAAAGTTTATGTCGTGGGGGATGGACTAGCTATCGTGTGCCAAGTTATATTCAATTCCGTTAGCTTGTGCAAACATATAAAAAATACTTTTATCAGATCTGCACACCTGTCTCAGTTTGGTCCGGATATCAGAACCAGCAGGAGATAGGCACATTGCTTGAAAGATACGAAGAATGCTTTGTTGCACATTAGATCTAGTCAACGATATAAGAGAAAAGAGTTTGAAGATGTCATCATGAGACTCCAACAATGAAACCTTCACATCCTCTGATCCTTGAGAATTTTTTGATATGGCAAGTTGCATAATTGTTGCTGCCACATTTTCCCGTATTTCTGTTGACAAGGTGTGACAAAATAGTAGTTCAAACAGCAGGTCACTGACGCCTGCCTTTATCATCAACTGACCATTTCTTGGGACAGTTGAAAGGCTTTGGAGTGCTTTGACAGCAATGATTTTCATCTCTGTATTGCTATGAGACAGCAGTTCAAGAAGTGGCTTCAGTGCCCCTTTTTCTGTGATGTGCAGCTTAATCTGGTCGCTCAACTGGATGTGTGACAAGGTTTTGGCCATGAGAATACGCTTACTTTCAGTTCCTGCACCAATGAGATAGTCCTTTAGAAATTGTGTTTACAGCTTATGAAAGTAGTTCCGAATTCAAACAACCAATGATCATCAACATAAAATCTGCCTTTCAAATTTACCAACCATAAGTCATCTATCACTATGTGTAGACACCTGAAATCAGGATTTCATTCTTGAATTGTATGTCATGCTGCCCACATAACTTATTGGTCCATACCCTTTTTGATGATTTAACTTTATAAAAGATATCAGAGTGCTAATGTTCTTTCATTAATTCTTTATGATGGCTTAATTTTCTTAACGGATAAGTTTTCTCATCCAGTCAAACAGTTAGGTACCTTGTGATTTCCATAAATTGCGGACACCTTAAGGTCTCCAGTAAAGTTTAGGAATGCATAAACCATGTTTATAACATAGTTTATTCTTTATATATGTGAATTACTAGCTAAAATAGTGCATAAATGCTCTAGTAGTGTTCAGGGTTTGCTGGATTGAGTTTAAAACATTTAAGTGGATCAAATACAAGACTAGATATATCATCTAAATTGATAATGTGTTCCATTTGCCACAAATAAGATATGCTTGTCTGTCATGATGACATTGATAAAGCTCCTGCTTAACCTTGCACCACATCCAAGAATATATTCAAAAGCAAACAAAAGAAAATGACCATAGCTTAAGTTATGCAGTAACCTTTGATCTAAAAATATCATTCTTTTCAGCTGTAAAATTTGATAGTTTGTTAAGAAAATACCTGAACATAGATGTTGTACTAAAGGTGCAACATAATTTAATCTTGCCATCTCAATAACATTCTGATCAAGGAACGAGAGATTCTCCAAAATTTCACTTGCATACTTTGCTGCTACAGAGTCCTCACTATTCATGAAAGTAACAAGTAGAAGGATGCAACCCTGGACATTGCCAATCAAGTTCTGAACTACACTACTTCTGGATAGCTCCAAAAGCAGATGCAAAGCCAATATGCTTTCTTCAGGTTTGCGTGCAAGAGATCGCACCACCAAACCAATAGCATTATCTACTGTACCTATTCTTTCCTGACAGGTTGACAAGATAAAATAGACATAAATCATTTGGAATAGGCCCAAGAATTTTCATCTTATTGAAGTCTTAACACTTAGTAGAGCATGTATCCATTTGATAACAATATTTATCTGTGGAAATTGTGTGAGATATAAGTGAAATTTGAACAAACGCCATAGTGCTACTGATGTATATGCATTATTGGATGGAGAAGAAATTGTAAAAGAGAATTGTGAAATGTACACTAAACAGTACCTTGCCTTCTTCACTATCCTTTGCGAGAGCGTAAAGTATCAATAAAGCATACTTTCTTATCTCAGTATTATTTGCACGTAGAAGATCTATGGTAACTGGTACGTAATTTTCCATCACGATCCATTCTCTCTGCAACTCACTCCTTACACAAAACTCCAACAACTTCTGTAAAGATTGAAGCACTTCTTCCTCTTTATCTGTTTGAATTTTCAGTTTTAGAGACGCAATGGTGATCATGATGTTTCTGTTTTTCCATTCTTCAATTGACTGACGCAGGGTTTTATTGGACCGAAGATCTGACTTTTTCAAGTGTTTTTTGGTCAAGGGACACAGCTTATTGCCGTCTGCTAACCACTTCTCGATTGCTGTCCTTTCAAATATCTGCCCAGAAGAAGTCTCCACCGGATCTTCCATGACATCTCCAGTAATTGGGCAGTAAAATGACTGCAAAGGTTCTAATGGTTGCCTACCCAAAGAGTTTCTTTTAGTCAAATAATTTGTTTGTTTTTCTTCTGCAGTTGTAAGCAAGTCAGCCTTGCCAAGCAATAGAATAATCTCTTCCATCCGTAATGTCTCCGTCAGGTTCTTCCCTTGTTCACTACTAGCAATTTCTGCCTTGAAATTTCCAAATTCTCTCTTCAGTACTGATTGCTCATTTGCTATTCCAACAGCTCTAGCAATACAAATGAGCAAATCATTTGCATAGTATCTATCAATATTCCTCTCTTGTATCCCTAATTCAATTTTCTCCGAAACTTCTTCCTCCTCTATAGAGACTTTATACTCAGTATCCAGCATGTTCTTGCATAGATCTTTAAGCTGGTCGGTGATTTCAGGTAAAACATTCAGATATTCCGAAGTTATTAGCAACAAAGTCCGACTAATATCCCTTGTACTACTCTCAAAATACTTGAGGATTCTCCTACAATTGAGTAAGAGATAGATTTTGTTCCTATTTCTGCAGTCCAAAGCTAGTTGTTTGATCACTTCTATCTCCAACTTGAGATCCTCTAAAGCTGGACTTAAGTTATTAATATCACGAGTTTCAGAACTAGATAACTCTTTCAGGACCAAAGCAATCTTCTCCAAGAATTTTGAAAATTTATTGAAGTTCTCCTTCTGCACAACAGCAGAATTTGCAGCCTCTATTGTTTCAAATACAAGTCGAGTTATGCCAGTGACAACTTCTGAAGCTGGGACAAGAAAAACATCGGTAGATGGATCCTCTGGCATGATATCACTCTAAGGAAGGCAAAAGAAAAAGCCAAATCCCTTGATCCTCCTTTATGCTAGCTCATTAGGTAGCCAAACTTTGGCCCTTCCGCGAAACTATGTTGCTCGGATTCTTATAAACGTCAACAAGTGCGTATTGAATTCTCCAAAAGTAATGTATTTTGAGAGAATCTGACAAGGATATTGACATCAAAAGTTAAAATTCAGCACAACTTAGCTTGGGGAACATGTAAAGATAGAATATCCGTGTTTAGGTCCCACAGGAGTACCTGCATCAATTTCCATCAATGCAAATTTTCAAGTTTGTCTCACACAGTACTCAAATTTTTATTCTAATTCAGGCGAAGAAATTTTTTAAATTTGTTTTAACTTATCAGTTTTATGAGATAAGTGTCAAAAGCACACTTAAACAATACACTATTTTTGAGTTTCATATCTAAACTATTGAGAATTCAAAATTTCTTTAGTTTTCATCATAATCGGGCAACCCGGTGGCAAATTTCAGTTTTGTTCCAATTGAAAACTTAAAACAAATAATTAATGTTCCTACTAGACATTTTTAGTTCAAATATCATTTTGCGTGTATTCTCAAGTGGGTATTACATAGTATACAGAACCCAATCAATATGAGTACATAAAAGCAATGAAATTGAAGTTGCAAAAGAAGCAATGATTAAGAACCGTAAGTTACCTCTTAAAAGAGTCAATATATTTTATGCGCAGTTGATCCAGCAGAGTCTTACCCCCGACGTTAAGAATTTTCCAGTTGTTTCCCCTGAATTTTGATTCTGATTTTGCCAGAAATCACAACTGTGAGACAGAATTAACAAGAGGCATTTTCTCTTAATTTGTCATTATGCAAAGTCAAGTAAACGTCTATGGTAGAATAAGCACGGCAATGACCCATGATGTGAGTTTCAAATTTAATTTTAAGAGAAATTTAGCTAACTAGTCAAAAAAACAATTATTTAGTGATAATATTTATGCTTTAATAATATTAGTAAACATGTCAAAAATGTCATTATTTTAAAAATAAATAATTATTCTGATATTATTAATATTTCTCTCTCTCATTATTTATACTCTTTTTTTCTCTCTCATAGATTACATATTTTCCTATATTTATGTTATTGGATAAATATTAATGTCATTTTAATTTTTCTCTTTCTTTTCTTAAGCTTATCAATTTCTCTCTCTGTCTTTCTAATCAAATTTCCAGATTTCTCTCTCTTTTCTTACTCTTATTTTCAATTTCTTTCTCTAACATTCTTTCAAATCAATTCCACAGATTTTCGATTCAATATATTAATATTTTCTATTATTCTCATTTAATTTCGTTGCAAAATTTGATTTGAAGATTAACATTGATTTGGGTATTATGTTTTTCAGATTCCTTATTTATTTACTTACTGATTTTAGTGATTTTTTTTTTTTGTTTTGTTGTTGTTCTTAAAACATTTTTTATGGTTTGATACTACATAATTCTCTCTACAATGGACGTTATCAAGAGATTTACTAGAGTTATTGGACAAAATAATCAAAGTTCTTCTGATTTTTCATCGTTTAATTTTTTCTCACTCAAGAATTAAACAACAATGTAGGTTCCGCTTCTAAATCTAAGAGGATATATAATGGGGGAAATGCCTAAATCCGTTGATGTGCAAAATCCCACACAAATTCATAACCATGAAGTTGAAGAAGACTAATTTGTTGGAGAAGAGTTTTTTTTTTTGCATGTTCTGTGTCTTGCATGTTTAGTTTAATTTGTTTAGTAATTTTTAAGATTCAAAAAAATTCATGTTACAATGCGTTTGGAAGTGTATAAGGAATTTTTATTATGTTATAGTTAGTATTTATTTTTGTGTTTCATATATTTATTGTATTTTGTGTTCTTTTTTTTTTGTTAGTTATGTCAATGTAACACATATGAGTTTGATTTTGTATATTTCATAGTTTTAATGTTTTTTGTATTCATAGATTTGGAAGTGTATATTGAATTTTGTTGCTGTTTTAGTCAGTATGTATTTTTGTATTTCATTGTTTTATTGTATTTTGTATCCATAGATTTGGAATTGTATTTCATATATTTAATTCATTTTGTATTCTGTTTTTTTTTTTGTGTGATAGTTATGTCAATGTACCACAGTTAGTATTTATTTTTGTATTTCATAGTTTTATTGTTTTTTGTATTCATAAATTTGAAAGTATATATTGAATTTTGATACTGTTTTAGTCAGTATGTATTTAACAATTAGTAGTTGTATTCGTTCAAAAATTATGTTGCATTGTTTCTGAATTTGACATTTTTTTCTAATTTGTATTAATTCTAAAGGTATGTCAACTAGTTATGCATTTTATTTAAGAATGAGTACACCAAATATTCAATCATTTCTTTTCAATTTTATATTTCATTCACTTTTTCTTCATACTATTTTTTTGTATTTTATATATTATTATACAAAATTCT
Source organism: Solanum habrochaites (assembly GCA_027704765.1). Taxonomy (NCBI): domain Eukaryota; kingdom Viridiplantae; phylum Streptophyta; class Magnoliopsida; order Solanales; family Solanaceae; genus Solanum; species Solanum habrochaites. Next base: position 54,154,547 of record JAKWJA010002491.1, read on the forward strand.
AAATAAAAACTAGAATAAATAGAAATACAATTAAAATACATATTTGAAATGAAAATATACAAGATTTTTGAAGAAAAAAATAACTATATAGGAAAAAAATATATGAATACAAATATATTTCTTAAATGACTATATAGATACATTCGGCATACCTATTGGAATGAATACAAACTAATAAAAAAACTATAATAAATAGAAATAGAATATATTGTGGAATGAATATAATTTTAAAAAGGTAAAAATTCTGGAGAAAAAAAAAGAACAAAGTTTAAATTTTATTTGAAAATGTAACTGATTAGAAAATTAAGTGATTCTTACTTTTTTTTTAAATATTTTCTTCCTTGATTTTCTCCCTTTTGTTATTAAATAATTATTTTCTTTAAATAAAAATAAATAATAAAAACATAAATAAGATACATAACAAACTAAAATTTGATATTTTTACTAAATATTGAAAGTGTTGCTAATGAGTCTTCTTAAATGTTAAAATATTGATATTTTAAAAAATTTCCCTAATTTTAATGGAATGGCCCTGCATCGTGGCCTCCCGCACAGAATTCACCTCATGGACCAAATCCTTACGGGCGTTAGTTGGTATGCTGGACATATTTTATTTATTTTTCATTTTTTTGTCATGTCATTTTGATATTATCACATGACATTTATATGAAAATGGAAAGCAATTCAGACCCATAAACACCTAATCTGATCCATAAATCAACCCCCTTTTAAATAAACTAACCAACCTGTTTTTAACAATTTTGTTTAATTTTTATTTTTTTCGATAATCTCAAAAATGAGTAATTGATTAATAAAAAATAGAAAAAAATTTATAAAATTAACGCTGAAAAATCACAAATAAATATGGTAACCTTATATTCAACAGTTTCAATAATTTTTATTATTTTTTATTTTTTCATATTTTCTTATTTTTTATTAATTAATTACTCATTTTTGAAAATTATCAAAAAAAATATAAAATTAAAAAATTTGTTAAAATTGTTGAATTTAAGGTTACTATATCTATTGTGAATTTTTGGCATAAATTTTATATTTTTTTTTTTCATATTTTGCTATTTTTTTATTAATAAATTACTCATTTTTGAGATTTGCTAAAAAAAAAAAATTAAAAAAATGTAAAAATTGTTTAATTTAAGGTTATTATATTTATTTTTGGATTTTTGGCGTTATCTTATTTTATTTTTCATATTTTTTATTAATCAATTATTCATTTTCAGAATTTATCGAAAAAATAAAAATTTAGAAAAAGTGTTAAAATTGTTGAATTTAAGGTTACTATATTTATTTGTGAATTTTTTGTGTTAATTTTTTTTTATATTTTTCCTATTTTTTATTAATCAATTACTCATTTTCGAAATTTATCAAAAAATAAAAATTAAATAAAGTTGTTGAAAGGTGTTTATATGTCAGAATTTTCCAGGGACATAATTTATCTTTTTCATTTTTTAGGAACATAATTTACATGGCAATTCCATGTACCATTTAAAGAAATAAAAAATGAGGTGGATATATCTAACATACCCACTAACGCCCATAAGGACATATTTGAGCCAAAATTTGGACGGCGAAGGCATCAGTAAGTCAAATTTTAAACAGATGGTATATCTAGACTTTTTTCGAATAGTTTAGAAACATATTTGACTCTTTACTTTTTTCTTTTTTTTTTCACTTTTGGAGTCCGACAGTCCACTTGGATTTTGACTGAAATGAATTTTTTACCTAATTGTACGGACAAATCAAATCTTCCACAAAGTAAATTAATTAACAAATATATATTGACCTCTTTACATTTAATAGTGTATTTTTTTTCTCGAAATTATTTAAAAGTGTATTTTAAAAGTATGTATCCACGTGGACATATTACTATTTATAATTTTACATTATTTTTTATGTTCATGTGGACAAATATAAATGTTTAAAATATTGTATTAAATAATTCAGAAAGGTAATAAATTCTCATGAAAGTTTAGTATCGTAACAGTTAATTCGATCAAAATTGAATATTTTTTAGACCGTTATCTTTTTTTTTTCAATAGCTATAAAAGACTATAATACATTTATTAAGATAGGATTAGTAAATATTTCGAATTAATTCTATAATAGAAAGTCTCATTAATTAAATTTTGTGGTCTCTAATGTGTCCAGAAGAAAAAAAATTGTGGTCTCTATTCTCTAATTGAAAAAATTATATTACATATAATAAATTTGTTTACTAGTTTCATGTATATGAGTGTCAATGACAATTCTTTGTGGGACTAAAAATGTCAATGTCTCTTCCTTTAGGCTCAAAATAGTGTTGGAAAAATGCGGATAAACACAAAAATATATATGGTAAAAGAAATGAAAATAAAATGAGAAAATAACGACACCAAGAAATTTACGTGAAAACCCTTCTCAATAAAAGAAAAAATCACGGGCCAAGAGGAGCAACTGATATCATTATAGTAAGGAATTTTACGCAGTGTAGTCACGAATACAATACTCAAAGTGACTACTACAAACTCAAAAAGAACAATACTCTTTTCGTTTCACCTTACTAAAATATCTCTCACACTCTATTTTTCTTCACAGACTATTTTTCTTGTATAGTCTATGAAATACTTCATTTTGCTCTCAAAGTGATTTTTCTCTCTAGCTTTGGTGTGTTCTACAAATGAACAAGAATGTTCTATTTAAAAAGGATAAAACCATGTCTATGTCACTAATGACATAGTAGCAAAGTAAAAAATGGTTGCAAATCTTACCAATTTTCCAACCACCAAATCTTTTATTTTCAACTCTAATTACTATTCTTTTTTAACAATTACCTGTACCAATTGTATAGCAAAAGTTGACCAAAAAATAGAATGGACTCAACAAATCTCCCCCTCCAGTCTCATTCACTGGAAGGAGGTATCTTCATCTTCTTTAGAGAGAGTCCATACCTATAAGTTCTTTGCATAACTCAAACTTGTCTTTCCGTATCGTCTTAGTCAGCATATCTGCAGGATTTTCACTTGTGTGGATCTTTTTGATATGAAATGATTCACTCTCCACTTCCTCACAAATTCAATGATATCTGACGTCGATGTATTTTGTCCTTGCATGGTACATGAAGTTCTTGCTCAAGTCTATTGCACTCTGGCTGTCAGAATAGACAATGTAATCCACCTAATTCAAACTAAGCTCTTAAAGAAATCGCTTTAGCCATATCATCTCCTTACCAGCTTCAGTAGCCGCAATATACTCAGCTTCAGTTGTAGATAGTGCAACAGAATTCTGTAACTTTGACTGTCATGATATAGCTCCCCCTGAAAAAGTGAACAAATATCTAGTGGTGGATTTTCTGTTATCAAGGTCACCTGTCATATCAACATCTGTATAGCCTTTTAAGATTGGATTTGATGTTCCAAAACACAAGCATTCATCTGAGCTTCCTCTAAGATACCTGAGTATCCACTTCACAGCTTCCTAATGCTCTTTTCTCGAATTTTTAAGAAATTTGCTGACAACACCAACTGCGTGAGCAATATCAAGTCTAGTGTACATCATTGCATACATTACACTTTCGATGACGAAGGAATATAGAACTTTGGCCATGTTCTCTTTTTCCTCCCTAGCTGTAGGACACATCTTCTTGCTCAACTTCATATGACCAGCAAGAGGTGTACTAACAGACTTAGCATTCTTCATATTGAAGTGCTCTAGTACACGTTCAATGTACTTATTTTGGGACGAATAAATTTTTCTTTTATCTCTAAGGCGAGTAATTCTTATGCCCAAAATTTGCTTGACATGGACCAAGTCTTTTATAGAAAAAGACTTACACAACTCTTTCTTCAGTTCGTCAATCTTGGGAGTATTCTTGCTCACAATCAACATGTCATCCACATACAGCAAGAGGATGATAAAATCATTGTCAGAAATTTTTTATACAAATACGCAATGATCTGAAGAAGTCTTCTTATAGTCTTGCTCCCCCGTAATAGATTCAAACTTCTTATATCCACTGTCTAGGAGCTTGCTTTAAGCCATATAGACTCTTTCTGAGTTTGCAAACAAAATTTTCTTCACCACCTACTTTAAAACCTTGTTTCATATAAATCTCTTCATCTAGGTCACCGTGAAGGAAAGTCATCTTCACATCCATCTGCTCAATCTCTAAATTAAGACTAGTAGCCAAACCTAGAACTGTGCGAATCGAGGACATTTTTACAACATGAGAAAATATTTTATCAAAGTCAATATCCTTTCTTTGACCAAATCGCTTAACAACAAATATGGCTTTGTACCTGGGCTTCAAATTGTGTTCTTCAACTTTAACTTTGAACACCCACTTGTTTCAAAGCTCTCATGCCCTTAGGCAATTTTACCAACTCATAAGTGTGGTTCTCATGCAAAGACTTCATCTCATCTTGCATGGCTTCAATCCAATGATCATTGTGCTCATCTTCCATGGCCTCCTCATAACATTAAGGTTCTCCCGCGTCAGTGAGTAACACATACTCATCGGGTGAATAACAGGAGGAGAAAATCAATGTCTTGTGGACCTCCGTAGCATAATATTTGATTTGTCCACTACTTCATGAGCAACAAGGTCATCAATAACAATATCATTGTTATTATCAACATCAACATGTTGATTCGATACATGATTCTGGGCGTCACCATGATTATCAAGCCCAACAACATCATGTACATTTGTGTGAGGAACGTCATCATGATGAACTACACCATCAAAACTTGAAGACTCTATCTTCTTCGCAATGTCAATATCTTCAATTGTTTGATTCTCCTTGAAAAATAATATCACAGCTTCTCACAAGTTTTCTTTTCAATTGGATCATATAGCCTGTAACCAAATTCATCTAGGTCATATCCAATGAAGATGCATTGCCTTGTCTTGGCATCTAACTTTGACCTCTCATCTTTCGGCACATGAACAAAAGCTTTGCAACCAAATACTTTCAAATGGTCATAGGAAATATCATTTCCATACCAAACACTATTTGGTACATCACTTTGCAAAGCAACAGCAGGAGATAGATTAATAACATGTGCAGCGGTCAATAAAGCCTCACTCCAAAATAAGTTCGGCAACTTTGCTTCAGAAAGCAAACATCTAACTCTTTCCATCAAGGTCCTATTCATTCTCTAAGCCAAACCATTAAGCTGAGGAGTCTTCTGGTGTCTAATACCTTGATGCTTGCGGTATTCGTCGAATAGTCCACAATATTCACCATCATTATCAGTACGAATACATTTAAGTTTCTTTTCAGTTTCTTTTTCAACTGAAGCCTGAAACTGCTTGAAGACACCTAACACTTGGTCTTTAGTCTTCAAGACATAGACCCAAAATTTTCTCGAGCAATCATCAATGAAAGTGACAAAGTAGAGTGCACCACCTAATGTCTTTGTCTTCATTGGACCACATAAATCAGAGTGCACCAACTCAAGCAACTTTGTCTTTCTCGAAGGGGGGTGGGACTTAAAGGAAAATCTATTTTGTTTGCCAGTCAAGCAGTGCTCACACTTTTCTAATTTAGCACTTTGGGAATTTGACAATAATTTCTTCTTGTCTAGAACATTAAGTCCTTTCTCGCTGATGTGTCTAAGCCTCTTGTGCCATAATATTGAAGATTTATCGCTCTCAACCGCACTCACCGTATCAACACAAGCAGAGACGGTAGTCCAGTATAGATCACGACGTTTGTTACCACGAGCCACAACCAAGGAACCATTAATGAGCTTCCATTTTCCATCACCATTGGTACTAACATATCCTTCATCATCAAAAACACCAACAGAAATCAGGTGCAAGATCAGGAGCATGTTTTACATTGTTCAAAACTAGTTTAATTCCAACACTAGTTTTCAAACAAATTGTACCAATACCAACCACCCTAAAAGCAATCTCATTACCCATACTCAAGGTTCCAAAATCACCAGAAGTATATAAAGAGAAAAAATCTTTCCTTGATGTCACATGAGATGCGGCACCAGTGTCCACAACCCAGCTTGACTCATCACAAGCAATATTTATCATGTTTGCATCAAGAACGGTAACAAGATCTTCGATGGTGACGGTGGCTAGGCAATTTTCATTGTCATTTTCTTTAGTTTCTTCTTTGTTTTTGTTCTCCCTCTTCAACTTCCTATAGAACTTCTTCGTGTGCCCTTTCATATCACAATGATAGCACTCAATATTCTTAAGTCTGCCTCTGGATTTGATCTTATTTTATTCTCTATTCTGAGAAACATGAGTTTTGTTTCTCCCCCTGGGGCCAGTTATCAGGACATCTGATGAAGAAGAACCTAGAGATTTTCTTCTCATCTCTTCGTTCAAGACACTACTCTTGGCGGAATCCATAGAGATCACACCATCCAGAACAGAATTTGACGATGACGTTCTAAATGTTTCCCAAGAGTCTGGTAGGGAACCAAGTAGAAGCAAGCCTTGAATTTCTCTATCAAATTTGATGCCCATAGCAGATAATTGATTCATGATCCCCTGGAAATTATTTAGATGGTCTGTCATCGGAGAACCATTATGATACTTCAAACTCAACATCTGTTTTATCAAGAACATTTTGTTGCTTGCCAGTCTTCCGAGCATACAAGCTTTCAAGATGCTCCCATAGGGTTCGAGCATGTGTCTCCCCAGAAATATGGTTCAACACATTATCGTCAATCCATTGCCTAATGAATCCACAAACCTGTCTGTGCAACAAATTTCACTCTCCATCTGTTTTATTATTAGGCTTTACAGTGATAAATACTGGTTTGTAAAAATGCTAAACATAAAACAAATGTTCCATTTTTCCCTTCTAAATGGCATAATTAACACCATTCAAAGTAACAATTCTATTTGTGTTGGCTTTCATTATTTTTCTCAAAAAATATTGTTATCGCAAATCAAAATGAATATTTTCTGATGTGAAAGTTCAGACTGTGCTGCAACTACATAGCATACTCAGATAAAACCTTTGTTCTGATACCAGTTTGTTGGAAAAACGCGGATAAACACAAAAATATATATGGTAAAAAATAAAAATGAAATGGGAAATGACACCAAGAAATTTACGTGGAAACCTTTCTCAATAAGGAAAAAAATCACGGGCCAAGAGGAGCAACTGATATCACTACAGTAAGGAATTTTACACAGTGTAGTCACGAATACACTACTCAAAGTGACTACTACACACTCAAAAGAAAAAACACTCTTTTGATTTTCATCTTACTAAAATATCTCTCACACTCTATTTTTCTTTACAGACTATTTTTCTTGTATAGCCGATGAAATACCTCACTTTGCTCTCAAAGTGGTTTTTCTCTCTAGCTTTGGTGTTTTCTACAAATGAGCAAGAATCTCTATTTATAGAAGGATAAAACCATGCTTATGTCACTAATGACATAGGTAAATATACAAAGTCAAAAATGGTTGCAAATCTTATCAATTTTCCAACCACCAAATCTTTTATTTTCAACTCCAATTACTATTCATTTTTAACAATTACTTGTAGCAATTGAATAGCAAAAGTTGACCAAAAAATGGGATGGACTCAAGAATTAGTGAATTTGAAGTTTTATTCATAGTAAATTCAACGATTGAAAGTTCTGTAATGTCAGTCCTTCTAACTATTTTTCGTTTTGAATGAATTATTGTCACTTTTTTCACGTTTTGAATGAATTATTTCGTTTAATTTTATGTATATTGTTAATAACCGAACCAAACCGAATCAAAATCAATAAATGTATATTATATAAGATTTAGTTTGATTTTGATATTTTTAAAATCGATTAAATTGATTTGATTTTAAATTTTACCAATAACAAATCCAAACCAACCCGTAAACACCTCTAATAATCGAAATTAATGATATCGAAGGTTATTAATATCATTGATTAGTTGCTCTTGTACTTGACAATTTAGCACTAATTGTTTATATTTCATGCAACTTGCAAGTATGATCAAATATAACCAATTGCTTTTGTTGTTTATGCTTGTATTCAAACAAAGACTACGATGGGAATTGTTATTAGTCAATGTCTCAACTTTGATGAACATGCTATTTGTTCAATGATTTTGGGCTGTAACAAATTGTGTAATGAATTTAGACAGAGTACTTGCAAACTATTACTTCCTATATCCATATTTGTTTGATTCCTATTTTTATAGTCAAACTATAAGAATTTTCATTAACATTTTAAGATATATTTTTTCATCATATTGATATGTAAAAATTGCAATTTATAGTACTTTTCAGTTTTCATATAGTTTTTAAATATCAAAATTTTTTATTTAAAATATCAAATTAATGTGATCTAATTTAACTTTGAAAATAAATTAAATTAACTTTCGAAAACTATGACAAATAAAAGCAGATGGAGAGGATGTTAAAAAGGAAAAAATATACTACCATTGTTAACCTTAAAAGATATTTATTAAATGAAATCATTAACAAAAGAAAAGTAATTCTTTTTAAAAAATAGGATGCATGAAGTTTGATGAATTCAAAGTGTTCTAGAAAGAAAGAGAATATAAGGAAAAAAAGATTTAGTCATTATCTTGGAAAAGTATACTAAATATTAAAGAGTTAGCACTTTAGGAAGATGATGACCTTACTGCCTTGATATTATATATGATATATTTTATTTATATATATAATATAAGTACGATATATATTTTTGTTACTATTATTGGTTTATTACTATTTCTTGAACTAATTGAAAACATAGCAAAGTAGATTAGGTACCTCACTATATATATAATAATAACTTATTTTATTATTATTAAATAAATAATTTTAAGACAAAGAGAAAATAAAAATAAATTTATATTTTATTTTAGAATTGTTATTCTCAAAATGACTCCAATAATACTAATGTTTTGGTCAACATCAAGCATTTTGGAAATTATTTAATTGTACTATATTCCTCTGCTTCTTGCGGTCAAAAAAAGTTGTTTCTTGTCACTATTTTATTAGATTATGTGAAGGGCAAATCTCCGGTATTAAGGGAAAATTTGAAAATAATAAATTAAAGTCAAGGATAAAATGATGTTTACATCAAATCATGTATATTATGTGTTTAAATTTATAATTTATTTTAATTTATTTTAATTTATTAAATTATGTAATAGTGCATTTTGCATTAACTTTGTGTAAACACCTAGTGCGAATAAGTCTTTTTCCTTAGAAATCGTTTGAACGTAAATATTTTTTTTATTTTAAATTAAAAAATAAAATAATTAGCTCCACATAACATGTATAACATGTATGATCTTTTTTTAACACAATTAATGAATTTTAAACAGTAAAAAGAAACGCATATCCTGATACTAAATTGTTTTCTGTTTGTTGTTCAATTTGACATTCGAAAAATAAATTAAAATTCAAAAAAATTGATCAAATAATACAATTTGCTTATTAAAGACTGGAAAAATTATTTCTCAAATGAATTGGCCAAATACATAAACTGTTTTTCTTTAAAAATATTTTTAAAAGCCATTTTTAATTTTTTAAAAATACTTCTCAAAAAGATAATTTTGATAACTTGACCAAATAACTAAAAGTTTGAAACGCATCTATGATATGATTACAATAATGTGTGAGCGCAACATATTTATTAAAATACTTTACTTTCCTGCTATTTCTAGTTTTCCTTGTCATGTAATGCAAGGTATCTTTCAGCCCTTTACATTCTAATAGCCAATAGATATATTCAAAATTCTCATTAGCAAATCTTCTAAATGTGATATTCCGTACTCATATAGAAACCTGATTAAATTTGAATTCATGCATTATATATGAGATTCATTTTGATTTTAGGATGGCGATAAGAATTTTTTTCGTTAGTCAAACCTGATACTTCTAGTTAAAAATAAAAAAGATGAATTTCAGCTATCATATTACAATTCATATATATACATCGTAACATTATATAATTCAGTATCAAGGATTTTGTCAATTAGGTCTTTTTAAATCATGAATAATTGTCTTTACTCAGATATCATCAAAGATAAGGAAGAACTTCCTCTGCTTACTGCTACATATTATTATTTTTATATATGCATAGGCTCAAACTATAATTTATACAAATTAAAATCAAAATGACATAATAAGATCTTACGTATCTGATTTGATATTCCTAAAAAAAAAATATTCACAGAATTGAAGTGTTACCTAATTTAAAGGACAGCAGGAAAATAGTTGCATGTTGAAAGTTAAAAGAAACTTAACAAAGTGAATTTTAAAAAAATATTTAATTTAATGGATTCTAGCTTTTAAGACTCTTGCTAAGAAGATGATTGCACATTTAAAATTATCATTTGTGATGGTTGAAATTTTGCTAGTTTTAATCCGGTGTTAAAATTATTGGGTTCAATTAACCAAGGTTGCGTCCTCCTTTTTAGGTCTTCAAATTTAAGGGATCTCATTTTTAATAATAATAGATTATAAGTTGTTATTTTTTAACAAATATAGAAAAAATTAACTTTTCATGAAAAATGAAGGAAATATTAGAAGAAATTTGACATATTTGAAGTACTATATTTCATGAAAAATAATTTAAAATAAAAATAATTATATTATTAATTGAAAAGTAGAAGAAATCAATAACATAAAAGCTATTAACAATACAACCTTAAGGCCCCGTTTGATTTTCCCTTTACGCTATCAATATGCTTGAGCCGCACCTGGTCAAAAGTCAAAGGAGTATCAATATTAATAATAAATTTATCAAGCTATATAGTGTAATTATATGATAAAGAGATATTGATTGACACCCTTGGAGTATATATCGCTCCATCACGAACCACTATTATTAATCGAGTTCGGAATCTAAATGGTGAAAAATGTAATAAAAGTTTTAAAATGGTTTATGAAATTTGTTATTAACCAAAATGATAAAATCGCTGACGAAGTAGCATGTTGACCGCCGAAAAAAGCAAAATCGCTGCTGTCGCAGAGATTTGTTAATTTGATTTTTTTTTTAAAAAAAAAATTAAACAAAATCCCCCCCAAAGGAGCAGTTTTCAAAATAAATCCTTTTTTAAATAATTTTTCTAATGTCGCTGCCTTAGCATCGACTTAAGTTTAAACTTTTTTTATTATTAACTTTTGCTTCTTTTTTTTTTTTTTAAAAAAAATTAATTCAATTTTTTTTTATTTTTTAAAATCAAATTTCTGTCAAGGCAGCGATTTTTAATTAAATTTATTTATTTAATTTTTAAAATCAAATCGCTAATTTTTTTTATTTATTTTTTTGATTTTTTTAAAGAAAAAATTAATTGAAAAAATGCTGGTGATACCGTTTTAGAATTTTAACTAACATTTTTCACCCTTTAGACTCCGAACTCATAACAATTCTACAATTAGTGATGACTATCAACCACATCCGTCACGACAAGTTACTATCAAATGCACCGCGACTACGATCACGACCACGACTACTCTATCATCGCTACCTCAACCACTATCACCGATCACAACCGCCACAACTTCAGACTTCCACCAATAGCACTATCACTTTTTACTATCTCATCAATCTTTCTCTATACCATCACAATCATATATTGCACAACCCCAAAACTTCAAATCCGCTAATACTTATCAAATAATTAGACATTAAGACTCCTATGAAGGATTCAGTGTCTAGGAGCATCACCACTGCCATTAATTCAAAGTTTCAAAATAGTAAACCTGTTAATAGTTAGAGCAATATTACTAACACAAATATAATTAACAAGAAAGGAAGAAGTTTATGTGACTTGTGTTTCCAATTAAGCGTAAAAAAAATAAAAATAAAAAGAGTACAAGGATCGTACGTACGGTATGAAGAAGAATACAAGAGTGATATTGGTTCGGCTCATCTCTTATCTGTTTCACGAATCAGAAATTAGTGAGCCGAACCAATATCACACCATGTCTGCTTCTCCATCATTTAATTATTTGTTGCTCTATATATATATATATGTGTGTTCGTCGCTGCCATGCCTCTCTTTATATGCATGCAAACGAATCTGACGCTACTGTATAAGATATATATATATATTTATTTATGGTTCACGGGTTCCTGCAAACAAATTAGTAATAAGCTGTTAAAACATACCAAAGGACATTATTATTATTATTACTATTTGTTGCCAAAAAATGGTGTGAAAAGATAAGAAGAAAGGACATTGTTATTGTTTAATTATACCATATATAGATCTACATATAGCTAGCTAGGGAACAATATATATATTATCTTGATCAAGATCTAGGAATCCACTAATCATTAATAATACATTTTTTCATCTGATATTCGGTACATATTAAAGCTTAATTATTTTAAATTTGTGTCGCGTATACGTTCTCTATCAAAGTTCTTGTTATATCTAAAACTCAAAAATGAAATATTTAATTAAAGGAGGAACAGTTTCATCAACTGTATCAGATCGTTATAGTGGTCACCAATAATGCATTTTATTATTTATACTAATTTTAATATGGCACGTGATTCATTGTCTGTGTGCCTCCTATATTTCTTAATTAGATTAGATGTGGTCAAACTTTATACAGTAACACTGTCAGTGGAGAAATTCTTTTAGGAAACATTTACCTAAACTTGCAAGCATCATAACTTTACAGTATGATCTAATATATACAAATATAGTATTATATATAGTGCTTTTATGTCTGCGTACAGGCTGCTAACACTATTCCAATGATCCACTTTATTATTTATAATATATATATATATTTATAAAAATGGAATATCTAGTGGAAATCTAAAGCACCAAATATGAGGGAAACAAACAGAATCTGCACTGGTTTATTTATAACTCGTTTCTTTTCTGTATGATAATTTAATTTAATTCACAGAAAGTTAAACTATATATATGTAGTACACTATGCAAATTGCAAGATGATGATTTGATAGTGGTCTCATGTCATGTCAATACCGATAAAAAGGACTTCAAATTGGATAATTTTTTATCACAATTTATTGAAATGGATTCGCTAATATTTGAATCACGATCATAAAAATAATCATCATAGTAATTTAATTTGATATATGAATATGACAGATTATATATAGTATTAATTCACAGGTTAAATTATAATTCTTGGTCTATCATCACTTTAATTATGAACTATTCTTTGAGAGTGATTAGTTTGATCGTTCATTTCTAATTATAACGTTTACGCTCGAGAAAATTAAAGTGTATGCTGAGGGCCCCAAATATATGCATATACTAGCTCACTAAAAAATATTAAGCATTCAAATCAACTTCTAAGAATATAAAAAATCAATTCATTATAATATCTTAAAATATACAACACCATATGCTTTTTTTTAGTCGTAAGCAAAAAAAAGAAGATATACCGTACCCCTATAAATAATATAGTAATAATATAATAATACTCCAAGACTTTATAATAACATAATCTCAATTACTTGGCTGTCAAACGAATCATATGCATACAGCTGGTTACTAATTAGGGCTAATTAATTAAAGATAGTCTATGTGATTTGATTAGCCGCCAGATCACTGTACATGTCAAGGTTAGGTGTCTAGTAAAGATTTTTTTTTTTTAATTTTGTAGTTTTAAATTAGAATGTATATTGATTATCAAAATATTCATGTTATTTTATATGTGGAATAATTAAAGAGTTGTTAATTAAATTAGAAAGATGTGTTATTTTAAAAAATTAAAAGGAAAAATAAGATAAAAAATAAATTAATAAGAGAAAGTAGTATACTTAAACTTAACCTTTTTCTGCCCACTTTTGGCGCTGCATCACCAAGCCCTAACTTTCTGATTGGTCACCATTAGGAGTGAATTTATAGGTTAAAAATAGAAATAATTTTTTAATAGTAAATTAGATATTTGATGTATATATTTTTAAAAAATTAATATGATATTATTTGGTAACATCATTTTCTACACTTACTTAGATGTTCGAGTTACTTATTTTCAAATATTCATTCTCTTTACTATATTATTCCCGCCTATGTTATTACATATTTACAACAAATCATCTTTTTTAATGAGTAAATTCTTTTTTCAATTTTGATCAACTTAAATATTTTTTAAATAGTTTTAATTTTTTGATATCATATCATTTTAATTTATTTAAATGGCAAGTTAAATTTTAAAATTTTAATTTTAAAACTCTTCAATGATGTATTTTGGTGGACCTCAACTCAAATATTTCTCTAAACAATACTCTTTAAATTTTAATTAAATTTATAGTGTAATAATCTTTCCACTGTACCAATTGGTTCTGATAAGGACCTAAACTCCAAAGCTAAACTATGAACATTGTCAACAACATTAAACCTCTTCTACTGTGACTGAAAAGTGTTTGTGGTATAGTAATGAAACTGTTTTATCATTAATTAGAGATTTTGGATTCAAATTCTGGGTATGAAAAAAAATCTATTGAGAGTCTCACCCCAAACAAGTCATGTAATGTATGATGCGAATTTTGTTAGAATTCCAATGTGAACTCCCGACACAATATGGAAAAATAATGGTCAAATACATAAACAAATCCCTAAATTTGTTGGGTTTTTCCCTCAGGTATCTCAACTACGTCATTTTTCAATTGAATCATTGAACTATCCATAATTTGTTTCTTTAAAACACTGTTGGTTGATTTTGATCATCTTTTCTATTGTAAATGTCTTCTATTGTGTTTGAATTGTAATAATTTTGATTGAAGGAATGAAGACAAACCGTGCTAGTCTCATTTGTTTTCTAATGTTTTCAAATGACTTAAGTAAAAGACAATTATTCTCAAATATTTTCACTATCAATTGGATTAATGATTTGTGGAACAACATATATATCCTCTATCAATACCCCTCACAAATCTGATTTCACATCAGACAACGTTGTTTGTTTAAACGGAACAAATTATGGGGTTCAATGATTCAATAGGAAAATAAACGTAGTTGAGATACCTGAGAAAAAAAATCCAACAAGTTTAGGGGGTCTGCTTATGTATTTGGCCAAAAATAATACTAATAATTACCAATGGTGCTTCTTCCATAACCAATCAAACCCAGTGGAAAGGCCTGACCTTTTAGTTCTTGAACTTGAATTATAGTAACACCCATTTGCAGAATACTGCAAAGAAATGATTTTTTTTTTTTATGATACGATTGAAGATTTGGCTTGGTGGGTCTCGATGGAATCATCAAGAAAGAAGATGGATTTTCTAGAGAAGTGAAAAAAAATTGTGAACTTCACTGGTTGAACGGCCAAAGTATCTATTTTTTTCTTAATTAAGAGCGTCATTCAATATTTTGTGAGATAAATATCACTAAATAATTTTATAAAAATATAATATATATCAATTTGAGAAAATTACGCGAAAAAACGAACATATTGTCCTCTTTTACACACACAGCCTCTCTCCGCTCTTTCACCTTTCTCGGTTGTCTCTCTTTCAAACGTGTTCGCTTCTCTCCTTCCCTCTCCCAATTTTTCTGCCGGATATACAAATACATATGTATATCAGCTATACATATACAATTATCTAATAGATATACATATTCAGTTCGCCTCTCTCCACTTTCTGCCCTCTCTAGCTCGCCTCTCCCGGTCTCGCTCGCCTCTCTCCTCCCTCCTCCCTCCTCCCTCTCCCTATATCGCTAGCATATATACAAATACATATGTATATTAGTTATTTATATACAATTATTTGACATGTATACATATACAATTTGACAAATACACATATACAATTTTGCCTCTCTCCATTCTCTGTCATTTCTCATTCGCCTCTCTCCTCCCTATCCAACCTCGCTCATCACTTTCCTTTCTATAATATGTAGCTATGAATCGTAATTAGCAAACTATAGCTATAAAGATTAAACTACTCTTCAATGACTATGTGAAATTTCTCCTTTATTTATCCTATTTTAGTTTGACACAAAATTTATAAAAATAAAGAAGAATGTTAACTTTTTACTTAAAATTAAAGTCATTTACATTTCTGATATCACCGTAAAATTAAGCACTTAAAGAATCTTTAAGTACTCAATTTGTACCATCGCTCCATTAAGGGGTGTATTTACTATACAAAATATCACAGGGAATTCAATTTAATTAGGGCCTAAGACGAAATTTTAATTTAATGCTTAAAGTACAAACAAATTTTATATGAATATTTATTCAAAAAAAGATTTTTCTTATATAAAATCTTAGTATTTAATATTATTTTTTTCAGTTATTAGTCCCAACAAGATTTTATCAAGTCAACGTTAAAAAACATTCTTTTAGTGACACAATTATTATATGAATTGTTAGCATAATTTTATAACTAATAAGTTGACAAATTTTAAATAAAGATAAGTGACCATCAAATCTGATTCAAGAACTTAATGACTTGGTATACCCTACTTTCATATGCTTATTGTAATGCTTGAAACTAAAATTTTGAAAGAATTTTTTAAAAATATAGTAATTCACTTTGTTAAACAATTTTCACTATTAATTCATATTTTTAATAAAGTACAAAAGACGTTAAAAAGATAAAATAATATATAATTTTTTAAAAAAATATATTTTTTTAATGATAAACAATCATTTTTGAAAGGGCAACTTTCACAAATAGCAAACAAAAAATTCATATTTGTATGTTATAGCAAAGTTTGCATAATTGCGTTCCATAACAAATATATAACTGTATAATTCGATACATATACAACTGTATGATTCGCTGGCTTAAATTTGTATAATTCGCTGGCCTATTTTACTGCAATTGTATAATGCGCAATTGTATAATTTGCTGACCTGTTTCGCTGCAATATGTGTATAAAATTTGTTTTGCATACGATTGAATCGAAGTAAAATGTTTGTATATTGTATAATTATAAGTGTATAGGAAGAAGATATATATTTTTCTCTCGCCTTATACAAAAACAGAGACATAATTTATACACTTCTGTTGTATAAAGCGAGAGAAAATTGTATTGCGCTGCAATTGTATAATTCGCTGGCCTTTTTCGCTGCAATATTTGTATAAAATTTACATTTTTATACAGTTGAATCGAAGTAAAATATTTGTAAATTGTATAATTAAGTGTATAGCACGATGATATATGATTTTGCATGTGTATATATAATTTTCTCTCGCTTTATACAAAATGAAAACACAATTTATACACTTCTGTTGTATAAAGCGAGAGAGGCGAGCAGAGGAAGAGTGGCGAGCGAGAGTTTTGGGAGAGAGGCGACTGACAAACTTTGGCAAACGTTTGCTATGGGGCACAATTAAATCAAACAGTAGCTACTCCGTTTATTTTAGCTTATTAGTTTGCTATTATATACAATTATCCCTTTTTAAAATTTAGGGTCCAAAAATTGGAGGGTTTAAGACATATGCCTTATTATTATGATTAATTACCTGAATATACAACTTAACTTTACATATTCTCCATATTTCCCTTATTTTTAAAAAAAATACTAAAATCCCTATTTTTTAATAAGTCTAATCTAACAGATACATTATTAAATTAGAATCCTAATAAATCCTAACCAATTAAATCTTACCCCTAATTTTACTCTTTATTTTCCCCAAATAAAGAACTCATTTACACCACTCCCAAAATTAATGCGTCAGTTTCTCAACTGTTCATCTTCTCAATTTTGAAAATTAAAATTTGTGCTCTCCATCCGTCAGCCTTCGTCTAATCTGTCCGCCATTTTTGTCTACTTTGTCAGCCTTTGAAAATCAAAATTGTGCTCTCCGTCCGTCCGCCTTCGTCTAATTTGTCCGCCATTTTTGTCTACTCTGTCCGCCTTTGAAAATCAAAATCGCCAATTTCGTCTACTCTGTCCGCCATTTTCGTCCAATATTCTTGAAAGGTATTGTGTTCTTCTTCGATTCTCTCTTTTCATTCTTCTATTTTTCTAATATTTCATGGATCATCTGTCATTTGCTATTGGGATTACTCAAATAATCACTTCAAACTCTAAACAAATCTATATTTTTGAAGATCCGAAATTGGTTGAAAACAAGTCTAAGAGCTTGCATAATTGATTTGCATTGTGTTGTTACAATTATGTATCAAGCACAATTTATGTTTCATGTATCATGTTAAAGTTTGTCGTTTATATAAAGTGTCAAGTAGACAGACTTATAACTATAGTTACAATTATGTATCAAGTACAACTTTGCATTTTTTGTATCATGTTAGTATCGAGTAGACAGACTTATAACTGTACTTATGTATCAAGTACAACTTTGCATTTTTTGTATCATGTTAGGCTATAAAGTGTCTGTTAAGTATCATTTTGACTGACTTATGATATGTTGTTAGAATTATGTATCAAGTTTATTTTTACATTTTATGTATCATATTAACAACTTTGCATTTTTTGTATCATGTTAGTATCAAGTAGACAAACTTATAATTGTAGTTACCTTTATGTATCAAGTACAACTTTGCATATTTTGTATCATGTTAGGCTATAAAGTGTCTGTTAAGTATCATTTTGACTGACTTATGATATGTTGTTAGAACAGATTGGGCAGCATTGGATGCATATAAAGACAAGAAAACTGGAGAACTTTTGAGTCCACAACATTCGTTTAATGTGGAGTTTGCTCAAGACAACATGCAACAAATAAATGATAGCCTGTGAGTATTGTTTATTATTTTATTTTATTTTTTGTATCTATTTCATCCTTATAATTAATCTTATTGTTTTTGTAGTGATTGCGGACTGTTCGTAGTTGTATATGCAGAATTTCTGAGTGACAAAATCAACATGTCATGTAATAGTTTTGAAAGTAGCTATCTTCGCAAAAGATATGCGATTCTTTTATTGAAGTATGGTCTCGACAAGATGAATGCTGGATATGTTAGCAACAGTGATGACCCTTCAAGAATGAAGAATGTATTAAACCAATCATCTGAAGATGAAATTATTAATGTAGGCTAGTTAGTTTTCAATGTTTGATTTTTTTTTTTGTTTTTTGGAGTTAAACAAGATGTTTGAAGTATTTATTAACATAACAACACATATTGTTAAATTATGAAAGTGTTTTGTAACGACCTGTTTAGTCGTTTTGAGCAACATATTTTATTCTGGAAAAACTGGCAGAGGTGACGGAGGCCACGACGGACCGTCACGGGCACGACGGACCGTCGTGGAGGTGTCGTTTCAAAACACTTAGAAAATCTGAAATTGGGTACTGAAAATCGACTCTCTGAACGTCGTGACGGAGTGGCAGGACGGACCGTCGCAGGCTCGACGGCCCGTCACAGGCCATCCACTTAAAAACGAGTCTCTGTAGCATGCGACGGACAGCAGGACGGACCGTCGCAGGCGCGACGGCCCGTCACGGTCTACGCAATCCCAGTTCGGGTCGGATTTCTTTATACGTTTTAAGGGACGTTTTTGACTATTCCTGCTTTAATTATAAAGTTATAGGGTTAATGTTAATAAGTCTAATTACTTGGGGGTTAAAAGAGGTAACCTTAAGTTAATTAGTGGGTTATTATTGTCATCTTTTATTCTTAATTATATACTAATTAGGGTAAAAGAAAGAAGGTTTGAATAAAGAAAATAGAAAGAACAAGAGAAGGAGAGAGAAAGTCAAACGAGAAAGAGGAGAAACGAAGAGAAACAAAGCTTGGGAAATTGCTTGCTTGATCACTAATCTTCGGTGGAGATAGGTTATGGTTTTTACACTATTCGTAGTAAACTCTTAATAGCGAATGATATGTGTTGAGTAGTATTATTAAGTCTTCTATATGCTTAATTGCGTGTATGCATGATGTGATCTTATATATATATATATATGTTGTGATAAAATAAGCATGAGGAAGCTATTGAATCTTAAATCTTGAAGAAACCCTAATCTACTTTGTTAATGATGATGCCTTGGTATAAAAGAAGGCTTGATGAACGAAAGTAGTGAGATTAGGGGATCGGGTGCCACGTTCCGGTACCAGGATAGAATATGAGGATCGGAGTGTCACGTTCCGACACCAGGATAGAATATGAGGATCGGAGTGTCACGTTCCGACACCAGGATAGTATATGGATCGGGTGCCACGTTCCGGTACCAGGATAGAATATGAGGATCGGAGTGTCACGTTCCGACACCAGGATAAATATGAGGATCGGAGTGTCACGTTCCGACACCAGGATAGTATATGGATCGGGTGCCACGTTCCGGTACCAGAATAGAATATGAGGATCGGAGTGTCACGTTCCGACACCAGGATAGTATATGGATCGGGTGCCACGTTCCGGTACCAGGATAGAATATGAGGATCGGAGTGTCACGTTCCGACACCAGGATAGTATATTGATCGGGTGCCACGTTCCGGTACCAGGATAGAATATGAGGATCGGAGTGTCACGTTCCGACACCAGGATAGTATATGGATCGGGTGCCACGTTCCGGTACCAGGATAGAATATGAGGATCGGAGTGTCACGTTCCGACACCAGGATAGAATATGAGGATCGGAGTGTCACGTTCCGACACCAGGATAGAATGAGGAGAGGAGTGTCACGTACCGACACGAGAGTAAATAATATAATGAATCTTGAAAGATACTAATATACTCAATCTAAAGAACATGTTTCTTAAACGAGTATGATGAGGAGGCGTGAGTCCTCATTGATGTGCTTGGTGTTGTAACCAAGGATTATGGTAATTGTAAATGCTGCATGCTAAGGATATTAGTTGATTTTATGATGTTACTTGATATATACTGTTTTCTATTTTGAGTTGGCCGATGATACCTACTCAGTACTTGTGGTTGTACTGACCCCCTACTTTTATGTTTTCCTTTTGTTTATTTGTGGAGTGCAGCAAACGTGCCGTCATCTTCGACTCAACAGTAGTTCAAGCCAGTCTTCGTCACACCGGATCTTCAGGGTGAGCTAACGCTTCTAGCTTGGACTGGATCTCCTTCCTCATGTCTTGATGCCTTGAAGTTTCGGCATAGACTAGCTTTTATTTGTTTAGCTTCTTAGAATACTCTTAGTTTAGTAATTTGATCATAGATGTTCTTGTGGTGATGACTTCCAGATTTTGGGGAATTAATAGAAGTTGAATTTTAGAAGTTATTGAATTGTCTTTTATTTATGAGTTTAAGTCTTCCGCATTACCTTATGTTAATATTAAATTGAAATGATAAGGTTTAGATTGGTTGGTTCGCTCACATAGGAGGGTAAATGTGGGTGCCAGTCGCGGCTCGGTTTTGGGTCGTGACAAACTTGGTATCAGAGCATTAGGTTCGTTGGTCTCATCACACAAGAACAGGTCTAGTAGGGTCTTAAAGAACGGTAGGGGGACGCCTTTACTTTTCTTTGAGAGGCTATAAGACTTTAGGAAAATTCTATTCTTTCTTTCTTTCTTTCGTGCTATTACTTGGATCCAATTGGTATCTACGTGATACAAATTGGTATCTGACCATCTTCACTCTATTTCGCCGATGGTTAGAACTAGAGCAACGACTACGCCAACATCAACATCAGCAAGACAAGATGCATCTGAGCCAGCACTTGGGCTGTAGCTCGAAGTGCAACAGTGGCAAGAGGCCGCGGTAGAGGTCGTGGGAGGACGTCCTCTAGAGGGAGAGGACGAGCACCTAGCCCATCTGGTGCTAGGGCGGTGAATCCTCCACCGACTGAGGAGGTAGTAAGAGAAGGGGAGGACGGGGAGAATGAACAAGTACGGAATGAGGAAATGCCACCCCAACCTACCCCAGAGATGATCAATCAGGTTCTCGCTTATCTTAGTGGGTTGTCTGATCAGGGACAGGCACCACCAATGTTTTCTGCACCAACACCTCCGGTTTCAGAGGTACAACATGCTGCCACTATGGCTCCACGTATGGATGCCTCACTGGACATGGGCATGTTTCCACGTCTGACTACTGGGCCTATAATGACGAATGATCAGCATAAACTTTTTAGTAAGTTCTTGAAATTGAAACCTCCAGTCTTCAAGGGTGCAAAATCTGAGGATGCTTACGATTTTCTGGTTGACTGTCATGAGCTACTACACAAGATGGGTATAGTAGAACGGTTTGGTGTTGAGTTTGTGAGCTATCAGTTTCAAGGAAACGCCAAAATGTGGTGGCGGTCACATGTTGAATGTCAACCAACAGAGGCACCACCTATGACTTGGGCCTCATTCTCTAGTTTGTTTATGGAAAAGTATATCCCCCGTACTTTGAGGGATAGGAAAAGGGATGAGTTTTTGAGCCTAGAGCAAGGTAGGATGTCGGTCAATGCATATGAGGCTAAATTTCGTGCACTATCCAGATATGCCACCCAACTATGTTTCAGTCCACAAGAGCGGATTCGCCGTTTTGTGAAGGGGTTGAGATCAGAGTTGCGAATTTCAGCCTTACAGGTAGCGGCTACGGCAAAATCCTTCCAAGAAGTGGTAGATTTCGTAATAGAGGTGGAAGGAGTGAAGCCAGATGAATTCACCACGGCGTCGACATCAAAGAGGTTTCGAAAGGGAGGTGAGTTTAATGGTTCTTACTCTCTAAGGACAGGGTTCCGGAGGTTACTCAGTTCGACCCGTTCAGTCTTCACTACAGACTGTAGTTGGGGGTCCACCTCAGACCGGTCAACATTTCTCTGAGAGACCTATGCGTGAATCTAGAGAGTGTTATGGGTGTGGGGAGACTGGGCATATCAAGAGGTATTGTCCAAAACAGAGTGATAGACCCCCAACAGTTAGAGGTAGAGGTGGTCATGGCAGAGGCCGTTATTCCGGAGGACGAGGTGGTCGAGGTAATGGTGGTCACCAAAATGGCCGGGGTGATGGGCAAACGGGAGCCACTACATCACAACATGGTAGGGGAAACGGACAAACAAACGAAAGGGCCCATTGTTATGCTTTCCCTGGGAGATCGGAGGCGGAGACATCTGATGCTGTCATCACAGGTAATCTTCTGGTTTGTGATTGCATGGCTTCCGTATTGTTTGATCCTGGATCCACATTTTCTTATGTATCTTCCTCATTTGCTAATGGTCTAAATTTACATTGTGAATTACTTGATACGCCTATTCGTGTTTCTACTCCGGTGGGTGAGTCTGTGGTAGTTGAAAAGGTATATAGGTCTTGTTTGGTGAACTTTGTGGGGAGCAACACTTATGTAGATTTGGTTATCTTAGAAATGGTTGATTTTGATGTAATTCTGGGTATGACTTGGCTTTCTCCGCAATTTGCAATCTTGGATTGTAATGCTAAAATGGTGACGTTAGCCAAGCCTGGAACAGATCCGCTAGTGTGGGAGGGTGACTACACTTCCAATCCGGTGCGTATAATCTCCTTTCTTCGTGCTAAGAAAATAGTTAGTAAAGGGTGTTTAGCTTTCTTGGCACATCTCAAGGATGACACTACCCAAGTACCTTCGATTGAGTCGATTTCGGTGGTCCGTGAGTTTCTTGATGTATTTCCTGCAGATCTTCCGGGTATGCCCCCAGATAGGGATATTGACTTCTGTATTGATCTTGAACCGGGTACTCGCCCCATTTCTATACCCCCTTATAGAATGACTCCCGCGGAGTTAAGAGAATTAAAAGCCCAACTTCAAGAGTTGTTGAGCAAAGGCTTCATTAGACCAAGTGCATCTCCTTGGGGTGCTCCGGTTTTGTTTGTGAAGAAGAAGGATGGGAGTTTTCGGATGTGCATAGACTACCGGCAGTTGAACAAGGTGACTATAAAGAACAAGTATCCTCTTCCTCGCATTGATGACTTGTTCGATCAATTACAAGGTGCTTGTGTCTTCTCTAAGATTGACTTGAGATCCGGTTATCACCAATTGAAAATACGGGCAACGGATGTGCCAAAGACTGCTTTTAGAACCAGGTATGGGCATTACGAATTTGTAGTGATGTCTTTTGGTCTTACGAATGCCCCTGCTGCGTTCATGAGTTTGATGAACGGGATTTTTAAGCCATATTTAGATCTCTTTGTGATCGTATTTATTGATGATATACTAATATACTCCAAGAGTAAGAAGGAACATGAGGAGCATTTGAGAACGGTATTGGAAATGTTGAGAGAGAAAAAGCTTTATGCCAAGTTCTCTAAGTGTGAGTTTTGGCTAGATGCAGTGTCCTTCTTGGGGCACGTGGTTTCTAAGGATGGAGTGATGGTGGATCCTTCTAAGATCGAAGTAGTGAAGAATTGGGTAGACCTACTAATGTGTCAGAAATAAGGAGCTTTGTTGGGTTAGCTAGCTACTACCGCCGATTTGTCAAGGGATTCTCTTCTATTGCTTCCCAACTGACGAACTTGACTAAGCAAAATGTGCCATTTGTATGGTCGGATGAGTGTGAGGAAAGCTTTCAGAAGCTCAAGACTCTGTTGACTACTGCACCAATTCTTACCTTGCCAGTGGAAGGTAAGAATTTCATTGTGTATTGTGATGCATCTTATTCGGGTTTGGGTGCAGTGCTAATGCAAGAGAAGAATGTGATTGCTTATGCTTCAAGACAATTAAAGGTGCATGAACGTAACTATCCAACTCATGATTTGGAATTGGCCGCGGTAGTGTTTGCACTAAAGCAATGGAGACACTATTTATATGGGGTTAAGTGTGAGGTCTATACGGATCATCGTAGTCTACAGTATGTCTTCACTCAGAGAGATTTGAATTTGAGACAGAGGAGATGGATGGAACTACTGAAGGACTACGACATCACTATTTTGTATCATCCGGGGAAGGCGAATGTTGTAGCGGATGCTTTAAGTAGAAAGGCGGGAAGCATGGGAAGTCTAGCTCACTTGCAAGCTTCTAGACGCCCATTAGCTAGGAGGTTCAGATTTTGGCTAACGACCTTATGAGATTAGAAGTAAATGAGAAGGGGGATTTTTAGCTTGGTGGAGGCAAGATCTTCCTTCCTTGACAAGATTAAGGAAAAGCAGTTTAATGATGAAAAGTTGATCCGAATCCGAGATAAAGTGTTGCAAGGAGAGGCTAAAGAAGCGAAAATCGATGAGGAAGGTGTTTTGAGGATTAAGGGAAGGGTATGTGTACCCCGCGTCGATGATTTGATCAACACTATTCTGACAGAGGCTCACAGTTCAAGGTATTCGATACATCCGGGTGCAACCAAGATGTACCGTGACCTAAAGCAACACTTTTGTGTGAGAAGAATGAAGCGTGATATTGTGGATTTTATTGCCAAATGTCCAAATTGTCAACAAGTAAAGTATGAACACCAAAGGCCCGGGGAGGAACACTTCAGAGAATGCCCATTCCGGAATGGAAATGGGAGAGAATTGCAATGGACTTTGTGGTTGGTCTTCCAAAGACATTGGGTAAGTTTGACTCCATTTGGGTGATTGTGGATAGGTTAACTAAGTCTGCTCATTTCATTCCGGTTAAGGTGACTTACAATGCAGAGAAGTTAGCCAAACTTTACATCTCAGAAGTTGTTCGATTGCATGGAGTTCCACTGTCCATCATATCAGATAGAGGTACGCAGTTTACTTCTAAGTTTTGGAGAACATTGCATGCGGAATTGGGTACTAGGTTGGATCTTAGTACTGCGTTCCATCCTCAGACCGACGTCAGTCTGAGCGAACGATTCAAGTGTTGGAGGATATGCTTCGTGCATGTGTGATAGAATTCGGTGGCCATTGGGATAGCTTCTTACCCTTAGCGGAGTTTTCATACAATAATAGCTATCACTCAAGCATTGATATGGCCCCATTTGAAGCATTGTATGGTAGGAGATGTAGGTCTCCCATTGGTTGGTTTGATGCATTCGAGGTTAGACCTTGGGGTACTGATCTTTTGAAGGATTCGATAGAAAAAATGAAATTTATTCATGAAAAGCTTCTAGCGGCGCAAAGTAGACAAAAGGAATATGCAGATCGAAAGGTTAGAGACTTAGAGTTCATGGAGGGTGAACAAGTCTTGTTGAAAGTTTCACCAATGAAAGGGGTTATGCGGTTTGGTAAAAGAGGCAAGCTAAGCCCAAGGTACATTGGTCCCTTTGAAGTACTTAAGTGAGTAGGGGAGGTGGCTTATGAGTTAGCCTTGCCTCCAGGGCTGTCCGGAGTGCATCCGGTATTCCATGTGTTTATGTTGAAAAGATATCATGGGGATGGAAATTACATTATCCGTTGGGATTCAGTTTTGCTTGATGAGAACTTGTCTTATGAGGAGGAGCCTGTTGCAATTTTAGATAGAGAAGTTCGCAAGTTGAGGTCAAGAGAGATTGCATCCATCAAGGTGCAATGGAAGAATCGACCCGTTGAAGAAGCCACTTGGGAGAAGGAGACAGATATGCGAGAAAGATACCCACATCTGTTTACAGATTCAGGTATTCCTTTTCGACCTTGTTTTCCTTCTTGTGATCGTTCGGGGACGAACGATGGGTAAATTGGTATCTATTGTAACAACCTGTTTAGTCGTTTTGAGCAACAGATTTTATTCTGGAAAAATTGGCAGAGGTGACGGAGGCCACGACGGACCGTCACGGGCACGACGGACCGTCGTGGAGGTGTCGTTTCAAAACACTTAGAAAATCTGAAATTGGGTACTGAAAATCGACTCTCTGAACGTCGTGACGGAGTGGCAGGACGGACCGTCGCAGGCTCGACGGCCCGTCACAGGCCATCCACTTAAAAACGAGTCTCTGTAGCATGCGACGGACAGCAGGACGGACCGTCGCAGGCGCGAAGGCCCGTCACGGTTACGCAATCCCAGTTCGGGTCGGGATTCTTTATACGTTTTAAGGGACGTTTTTGACTATTCCTGCTTTAATTATAAAGTTATAGGGTTAATGTTAATAAGTCTAATTACTTGGGGGTTAAAAGAGGTAACCTTAAGTTAATTAGTGGGTTATTATTGTCATCTTTTATTCTTAATTATATACTAATTAGGGTAAAAGAAAGAGGGTTTGAATAAAGAAAATAGAAAGAACAAGAGAAGGAGAGAGAAAGTCGAACGAGAAAGAGGAGAAACGAAGAGAAACAAAGCTTGGGAAATTGCTTGCTTGATCACTAATCTTCGGTGGAGATAGGTTATGGTTTTTACACTATTCATAGTAAACTCTTAATAGCGAATGATATGTGTTGAGTAGTATTATTAAGTCTTCTATATGCTTAATTGCGTGTATGCATGATGTGATCTTATATATATATATATATATGTTGTGATAAAATAAGCATGAGGAAGCTATTGAATCTTAAATCTTGAAGAAACCCTAATCTACTTTGTTAATGATGATGCCTTGGTATAAAAGAAGGCTTGATGAACGAAAGTAGTGAGATTAGGGGATCGGGTGCCACGTTCCGGTACCAGGATAGAATATGAGGATCGGAGTGTCACGTTCCGACACCAGGATAGAATATGAGGATCGGAGTGTCACGTTCCGACACCAGGATAGTATATGGATCGGGTGCCACGTTCCAGTACCAGGATAGAATATGAGGATCGGAGTGTCACGTTCCGACACCAGGATAGAATATGAGGATCGGAGTGTCACGTTTCGACACACCGGATAGTATATTGATCGGGTGCCACGTTCCGGTACCAGAATAGAATATGAGGATCGGAGTGTCACGTTCCGACACCAGGATAGTATATGGATCGGGTTCCACGTTCCGGTACCAGGATAGAATATGAGGATCGGAGTGTCACGTTCCGACATCAGGATAGTATATATGGATCGGGTGCCACGTTCCGGTACCAGGATAGAATATGAGGATCGGAGTGTCACGTTCCGACACCAGGATAGTATATGGATCGGGTGCCACGTTCCGGTACCAGGATAGAATATGAGGATCGGAGTGTCACGTTCCGACACCAGGATAGAATATGAGGATCGGAGTGTCACGTTCCGACACCAGGATAGAATGAGGAGCGGAGTGTCACGTACCGACACGAGAGTAAATAATATAATGAATCTTGAAAGATACTAATATACTCAATCTAAAGAACATGTTTCTCAAACGAGTATGATGAGGAGGCGTGAGTCCTCATTGATGTGCTTGGTGTTGTAACCAAGGATTATGGTAATTGTAAATGCTGCATGCTAAGGATATTAGTTGATTTTATGATGTTACTTGATATATACTGTTTTCTATTTTGAGTTGGCCGATGATACCTACTCAGTACTTGTGGTTGTACTGACCCCCTACTTTTATGTTTTCCTTTGTTTATTTGTGGAGTGCAGCAAACGTGCCGTCATCTTCGACTCAACAGTAGTTCAAGCCAGTCTTCGTCACACCGGATCTTCAGGGTGAGCTAATGCTTCTAGCTTGGACTGGATCTCCTTCCTCATGTCTTGATGCCTTGAAGTTTCGGCATAGACTAGCTTTTATTTGTTTAGCTTCTTAGAATACTCTTAGTTTAGTAATTTGATCATAGATGTTCTTGTGGTGATGACTTCCAGATTTTGGGGAATTAATAGAAGTTGAATTTTAGAAGTTATTGAATTGTCTTTTATTTATGAGTTTA
Source organism: Solanum habrochaites (assembly GCA_027704765.1). Lineage (NCBI taxonomy): Eukaryota > Viridiplantae > Streptophyta > Magnoliopsida > Solanales > Solanaceae > Solanum > Solanum habrochaites. The sequence goes on from JAKWJA010002491.1 coordinate 54,183,011, forward strand.
AGTCTTCCGCATTACCTTATGTTAATATTAAATTGAAATGATAAGGTTTAGATTGGTTGGTTCGCTCACATAGGAGGGTAAATGTGGGTGCCAGTCGCGGCTCGGTTTTGGGTCGTGACATGTTTTGATTTTTAAAATTGTTTATTCTATTACTTTAATTTTATTTTTATTACCGTTATGAATTCAGGAATTATGTATACTGTTATTGGGACATTATGTCATTATTGTATCAAAACTTAATAGTAATTACATTAATCTAATTATTGTCATAAAAAAACACTTATTATATATACGTAAATATATTGCATGATACAAAAAAGAAAATTATATACGTAATTATATTTTGTATATGATACATGAAATATCAAAATATATAATATCACAAACATTGATACTAGTTATTACACTAGATACACGCCAGTTTTTTTTTTTTAAAAAAAAATTAATATCTTTTGTACAAATAAGATATATTCAGTACTATGATTTTATATATTACGAACAATTATTTGTCCTTCAAATATGAAATTTTTTTTAAGTATCTACACACATGATACTATATTACTAAATTAAATTAAATTAGAACTGGCAATAATTGGGTGAAATATCCGCAATTAATATTGATTAAAGTAAGTTTGAACAAAGATTATAAAATAAAGTATTTGATATATAATATAATATAAAATTTAAATAGAGTTTAACAAAAACAAAAAGAATTAGTCTGCCAAAAAAAAGGGAAGATCACTAATGAAAAATTATAATTTAATTTAGAGTTTATATTGGGATAAAACTGATTTGAAACACACAAGTTAATGCCTTTTTTTATGGGATTATAACTGTAGCATATTAAAAGTAGGAATTATTCAAATTTCAGTTTTTAATCCCCCAAATCACTCAACAAACGGATAAAATGGCATAATATATAATGTATCCGACTGTTTTATTATGTATCAGAAACTTCTTAAAAATAGGGATTTTTTGTAAATTGAAAAAGAGTAGGGATAGGCGGTAATTTATGTTTTACACTATGTGATTTACATAATTTTTACTTATTATTACCAAGCATAGAGCTGGCCCTGCACATATAAACTTATGATCTTTCCACACAATTAAAAATGAGGAACTTTCACATATAGCCACTAAAAAATAACTTAATTATGTTTTATAACTATAGTTTGCTAACTAAAATTCGTAGCTACATGTTATAAGAAAGAGAGCGGCAAGCAAGATTGGGAGAGGGAGAAGAGAGGCGAGCGAGAAAGGCAGAGAGTGGAGAGAGGCAAATTATATATGTATATTTGTCAAATTGTATATGTATATTTTCAAATAATTGTATATACACAATTACTGTAATATGTATTCGTATATTTCGTGAGCGAGATTGAGAGAGGGAGGATAGATGTGAGCGAGATTGGGAGAGGGAGGGGAGAGATGTTAGAGAGTGGAAAGAGGGAGCATATGTAGTGGTTGGTTATTTCAATATAAGAGGGGATTAATATATAGTGGTTGGTTATTTCAATATAAGAGGGGATTATTTCAATATTTGATAAAACTTTTTTGTTGTGAATTTCTACTCAGTACTCCTTCACTCCCTTGTTTTTTTTATGTAATTATTAGTATAAGTTTCTAGTATGTCCATTCATGAATCTATTATTACTGTTCATTTCTTTCTCTTAGCTTTTGTTCCTAATTGCAGTGTTCTTTAACCACACCCCGGATAATGTCATTCATAGTTCTATCTTAAGAACATTCAACATGACCTATCAGATTCCTAGGAATTTACAGGTTAATCCATCGATACTTTTAAAGGGATAAGAGACTAACCATATACTAAGTAACATAAATTCATGTTAAAGAAAACTATTAAACAGTTTTTACATATTAAAATAAACAAACATGAGTTACATATATGGAAAGTTACTAGATCTTAAATATGAAAACTTACATAATTAACGGAGTGAAGTTTCCTTTCGGAAAATTCGAAAACTTACAGAAATATAACTTCTTCAAACTTAGTACAAACTTTATATTACGGAAAACTTTTTTTTATGCTAGGGATTTTTGAAGAGGGATTTCTGGCATAATTTCTTATTTTTGGGTTTTCTCTTTTTTTCTGCTCTTTTACTTTTCTTATTCTTTCCTCGACTGATAATGTCTGTTTTATAGAGATTTTCGTACTTCAAACTTTTGATTTCAAATAGAAAGAGAATCTTATCATCTCAGCCGGATACGCTTCTGGCCCTATCGTCAGGTGAAATGATGCTCCTTCTCTTGCATTATTGTCCTTGTGGTCTGGTATCTGTCTTATCCTTTTAAGCATGTCCCAACAGTTTTTCCACAGATGTGTGGCAGTGAGTAAAGTGGGACTCACAGATTGACTAAAGAGGCATCCCTCTTGATTACAAATTTTTTACAAAATACTTTAATGTATATCTATATTATTATTATTATTATTATTACTATTTTTATTATTATTATTATTATTATTATTATTATTACTATTTTTATTATTATTATTATTATTATTATTATTATTATTATTATTTTAAGTGTCTAAATTATGCAATGCTATAGAATCAAAACTCATCCTAGAGTCATCATCATTAGAATTTTGGGCAAATTGCATTGTCTCTAAGTAATCTTCTGAGTTTTCTTGACTACTTTTCTGGCTTGAAATTGAGCTTGGGTCTTTAATCATATGTTTGTCTTGTTCCTGTTTTTGTTTAAGTAATTTTTCTACTGTCTGGGTAATGAAAAATTCTATGTCTTTAGTTTTCTGGGCTTTTTTAGTTTTCTGTTTCAGGTTTTGGGTAAAAGATAGTGGTAGTCTTCGTCTATTATGGAAGAAGATGAACTTTCTTTATTTTCACTTTTTGGAAAAGTGATAGTCATAAACAAATTTAATAAGTCTTTACCGGCTACTGTTTGAACCAGACTAGCTGTATCTTTATCCGATACAGTGGATATCTTAACATTCAGTGGGGAATGCACAACCATCTCATTCATTTATATTAGGGATGGAAAACCCTATATATCTGTCTGAGTTTGTACATCTTGTTTAGTCTAACCTTTGCTTTTCATTTTTTGAGGTTTTTTCCTGCGCTTGGCATTTTCTTGCATTAGAGCTTCGTTTTTGAGATTTATCCTTTTAAATGCTTCGGTCATGGATGAGCAATGATCACAAAATATTACTTTGTATGTATCCTTATGGATGTTGTATTGTGGAGTTTTATTTGGGTTTTGTCTAAGGGCTGGAGAATAGAATTATAGTCATTTGGTCCTAATACCCTCTCTATAGTCTAATCTTCTGTAAAATCATTAAATCTTAAAAAAAGAGTTTTTTGAAAACCTTTAATAGAGTCTAGAACTTTATCCATGTCTGAAAAACACCATTTGTTTTACCATGAATTACCACATAATATTTAATTTTTTTTTATTAGTAAAATAATATCCTAAAGCATTTAAAATAACAATTACATATTTAGTGTCTTTTTTATTATATGTTATCCATATATTATCTATGAGGCATGTTTGTTGTTTGTCTAGTTAGCAATTAGGCAAATGTATGAATGTCCAGTTAGACGGTTCATGTGCTATTAAGTTTTGTTGTCCAAACTGCAGTCTTTCTATTCTGACATCATCAATTTTTTCTAGAGGTCTAAAATGTAAATTTGATAACATTGTATGTTTGTAAGAATCTGCATAGTCAGGGGTTGAAGGTTGAACTCTTTTACCCTTATCTGATAGTAATGGTCTCATTCTGTAAAATTTAAACTTTTATTAGTAATCTACTTAATTGATCGGCTATATGATTATCATTTCCTTTTATATGCTCAAATACTATAGATTGATAAATAGATATAGTATCTAAAAAATTTAACCATCGTCTTCTACTACTACTTTTATCATTAATTTTCTGATGAAATTTTTCTATAGCTTCACAGTCTGTCCTTACTAATCTCTGGTTTGTTTAAAATGTATATTCTAAAACTATTCAGGCCATATATTACAACTAGAATTTCAATATCTTTGCTAGCTTTATTTCTTTTTTCTTTATATTTTTCACTTTGGTAGACACATATTCTTTCTTCTTTGTCACGAATATATTTATGAGGTCTGGCTTTCTGGCTTTTAATACTGCTCCCCATCCTTCTAAACTACCATCTGTTTCGATAATTAAATAATATGATTCTAAAGACATATTAAGATCAGGAATATTTCTTATTTTATCCTTTATTTTTTGTACTAATTTTATATCTTATATATTAAAATTTCTTTGTCCTTTGCTTCCTGTCTTAGAATATAATGGTCCTGCAAGTTTTTCTAAATCTTTAATAAATGGTCTGGCATAGTTTATTATTCCTAAAATTTTTTGTAAGTCTTTTAAACTATTTAATCTATCTGGCATATCTAAGGCTTTTTTTGGCTATATGAGGTTGTAGTTTAATTTTTCCTTCTCCTAATGTAATTCCTAAAAAGTTTATGTAATTCTTATATAATTTCATTTTCTTTTTACTAATTATTATCCTATTATTAACAAATAACCTAAACACCGTCTGTAAATGTCCTAAGTGTTCTTTATATCTTTACTGAATACTAATATATCATTTATATATACTAGAACAATTTTTTTGTATTCTCCAAATATTTTATCCATTTTTCTTTGAAAAATTGGAGGCGCAGTTTTTAGACCGAATGACATGACTAACCATTCAAAATGTCCTTCAGGACATGTAAAGGCTGTCCATTCAATACTATCCGGATGCATTTTTATCTGTCAATATCCTGATTTACAATCAAACTTACTAAATATTCTTTTGCCTTGTATTCTATTTATTAGTTCTATTTTATCTGGTAATTTATATCCGTCTGTTTTAATGTTATCGTTTAATCTTTTATAATTTATTACCATTCTAGCTTTTCCTCTAACTATTTCATTATGATTTCTTACCATAAATGCTGTCGATCTATGTTTTGAGGTTGATCTTTTTATTACTCCTAACTCTAATAATTCTTTAATTTGTATACTAAAATCTTCTAGATCTTCATTGGTTGCTTGTATCGCAGCAGTTTTTATCATATATTCGGGATTTATAATGTCTAGTTTACACACAATTTTATTATTTTCTCATAAAGGCTTTTCACCTATTATTTCTATTTGATCTAGGATTTTTATAATGTTATCTTAGTCTTGTTGATTTTTTATTTGTCCTATTTTCTGAATTCTTGTTTTGAAATTATATAATTCTGTTGCCATTTCTATTAAGACATAATTTTTATCAAACTCATCTAAATCTTCTATTTCTGATAAATTTTTAAATTTTATATTACATAATAAAGGAGGCACTATTATAACAAGTGACAGAATAATTTTTCTAAAAAGTATCACTCATACATTGATTTTAACTAGTAAACCTAATACTAAAATAAGACACAAATTAAAAAAAATGTTGCGATCTCTTTTCATTTTTCTAATCTCGCTCGTCTCTCCTCCCTTCCCAAATCTCTCAGCAGATATTCAAATGCCGCATATTATATATATAGATATATAGATATATATATATATATATATATATATATAGATTATATATATATATTATTATCAACTTTACAAAATACCCCTAATTTATACATTCCCCAAATTTCAGTTAAAATTACCCGTCTCCCCTTTTGACCCGACCCTAACCCACTAATTTAACCCATACCAATTAAACCCCAAAACATTTTTTTCCGACTGATAGATTCAAACAGTCAAAGAAGTTGAAGCTGATGAAGGTTTAGGATCTCGAAGATCACAAATTCATAGATGGAAGAAACTGCCGGAGAAATCTTATTTGAGACACGACATCATGCTTCTAGCCCATATATTTCCAATTATCCTCCAAATCATCAACAGGTTTTACACTGATTTAATTCTGTCTTTCTTTTGATGAATCTTTCTTAATTTATCCTCAATTGCTTACATTCTTGTGTTTGGTGTAGTTGAATCAAGACGCCAAAGGCGGTTATCTTTCAAGATTGCTTTCTTCCTCAGGTACATTCAATTTTTGTTGAATTGGGCATTTGGTGAAGTTACTACAACTTAATTGACTGAATTTTGTTTAAACTGAATTTTTATTCCACATTATTTTGTTGCTGTTATTAACTGTTATGCTTTCTACATTGCTTTTACTTGAGTTTGATGCACTTGAGCTGAGGGGTCTCCCTACACTTTACCCTCTCCATACCCCACTTAGTGGGTTTCACTGGGTATGTTGTTATTGTTGTAAATTTAGAAACTTTTATGTTGATAGATGAGAAAGTACTGCCTTCTTTAGTTTCTTTTTCTTTGATGTGATTTAAATGCAAGTTCTTTTCTTTTGTTATACGAATGTGACCTTATTCATTAGTTGGTTGAATATTTGTTTAGCGGGATATATTCATCTTTTGGGTGTGAGTTAGATTTTGTTTTAGGTGAAATAGAAATCTCACCATGGATCATGAAGACGAAGAGAAGTTCCAATCGTTCTTCTTTTTGGAATTTGATTACAGAAATGGAATTGGTTTAAAATTAATACATTGGTTTATTTATCGAAACATGAAAAGAAGGTTTGGTGTTACCCTAAAAGTTTGTTATTTTAAACTATGCATTGAAATCACTATTCAACACTACTAAAGAATGACATGGAATATTGGAAGCATTAAACATCGAAAGGGATATAGGTAAATGTCCAAACAAGCGGTACATGGATGTATTGCATAGTAGCTTGAGACTCTCAGAAGGCTGCATTGCATTGTCCAGAGTATCTTATTTGATTGTTGTGATTTCCATATGCATAGGCAGGCTTATAGTGCATACTATCTCTGAGGTTCTTCACTGATGAGCTTCTTTTTCTTCTTTTGCATTTTGTTTTGGTTTCAGTCTCATTAGATTGGAGGCATTGTGTTGAAGGGGTTCGCATTAGTTTGCATGAGAAACAATCAGTTATTTCTTTCAATATTGACCCTCAAGTTAAACTATCTGTGGTTTACTAGTGTAGAGATTCACGAGAAGAAAGAATAGGTTATTATATTAAAGTTCGATAGAGAATAGATTGAATTTTTAGACTCAGCTGGACTATGCCACATAGTATCAGAGAACCTATGAATGCTGGTCTCAAATGAAAGTTGACAAATCCATCAGGAAAGTCAGGGAGACGATTCCTGTCTGTATATTTTGGTGTGTCTGGACAGAGAGGAACGGAATCACAGATGCTTTGATTGGTTTTCAACTCCTCGCCACACTCTTAAAGCTAGATGTCTTTTATGGTTATAGTAGTTGGAAAAATCTATCACAGAACTTTTTGTACCAAGCTGACTTCTCATTCCCCGTTTTGTACTTATTGCATCTTCTTGATTCCTATTATATAAAATTTCTTACTTCATCTAAAAAAGAAGAACAGATTGAATTAATAGGGTGAAAAGAGGTACATTATCTAGTTGAGAAACAATAGTATCTAAGTTACGATCTTCATAAAAAAAGTATCTAAATTACCATTAGATAGATAGTGGTAGTTTAAAATTCTTGAAGGATAAGAAGTTTTGCTTTTATGGAAATGAACCAAGGAAATTAGAAGAAAATAACGATGTAAAAAGAAATTAGGTCAAGCAACTTTATATGTAGAGAGTATTTGTTTTACTTCACTTGTTGTTCAGACCTTTTAGTTAAAATTATCAATTTTTGTCATGTATGAAGGTATATCCCAGCTCAAGGAGAGATGGAGAAAGCATGGGCATCCAACAAAAGTAAGGAGATATGCATCCTTGTTTGTTTCCCCAAGAGGTGATCTTGTGGCTGTAGCATCTGGGAATCAGATAACAATCCTGCAGAAGGATGATGACTACCATAAACCTTGTGGAATATTTATCTGTAAGTTTCAGGAACCTAAAACAGAAGGAACAAACGATTGTGGCATAAGTCAAGAATAGGGCAACTATTTTAACATGTCAAAGGTCTTCTTTGTTTTTAATGTATGAAAGCTGCCTTCCTGCCTGCCGGTTGTCAGTGTTTTTCTTGTTCTTTTGATCCTAGTTGGTCTTTGAGCCAAAATTAATTATTATTGCTACACTTATCTATTATTTACTGCCTCTGTACATCTAGGCAAAAGCATTACTTCATTCCATTGTGGGGCTTGGTCTGAAACTCATGACGTTCTTGGTGTTGCTGACGATAGTGACACAATCTATCTCATCAGAGCTAATGGTGAGGAAATTACCAGAATTTCCAAGGGTCATATAAAAAGCTCTTCACCAATTGTTGGCCTGATAGTGCAGGATGATGCTGATTTGAAGAAATCTTGCTTGTAAGTTCAATTATTTGTGGAGGTTTCTTCTCTCTCATATTTTTCATCTTATTTACTTAGCTTGTACATCTATTTTTGGTGGATAACTATTTTTCAGGTGTACCTTCACTATAATTACAGCAGATGGGTTGATTCATGACATTGAGATCAGTCAAGATCCAAGTGCATCTGTTTTCTCCCCCCTTGCCTCGAGCAGTGGGACGATGCTGAAGCAATTTCCACAGGATACGATCTGCCTGGATTACCAGCCAGAAATGAGCTTCTTTTCCATAGTTAGCAGTGCTGGCGGTTTACAGCTAACTACTAATGGTAGCTCAAAGTCTCTTAATATATCTGAACATATTTATGAATTGGTTCTTAATTTCATTTTAGCAGACACTTCGAATTGATGCAAGCTACCTATTACTTTTCTTTATCATTGATATTATTTCTTTTCTAGGATTATACAGTCTTTCTCTTTGCCGGAAAAGGGGAAACTTAGCCTTGGAAGTTGTCGTTTCTACTCAGTTTGAGGGTATCTTTTCTATCCCGAAAGATTATGTCGGTCATATAACTTCCTCTAAGGTGTCAATATCACCACAGGGAAGATTTGTCGCTACTCTTGATATGGGAGGATCTTTGAATACCTTTAAGTTTGATGAGGAACAGCGTTCTCTCTCAAAATGTTCTTATGGAGAGGGAAATGAATTACATCAGGGAAATAAGCAGTCAAATAAGGGGAACATTCTCGTGAATGGGGTTACCGATTTTGCCTGGTGGTCTGATGGTATACTCGCCGTTGCAGAAAGGAATGGCAACGTCACTATGATTAATATATGTACCGGTGCTAAGCTATGTAAGAAGGATGAGACTATGTATTCATTGCCCCTTTTAGAGAGAGTGCCACAGTTGTCGGGAAAGCTTTTTCTACTGGAGACAAAACCATCCATTCAGAACAATGGGTCGACTAAAGAAATTAGAGCAAGCAACTTTCAGCTCATGGAGTGTGATTATGGTGATATGAATAATAAGTTTGACTGGGCCAATTTCCGATGGAGCTTAGTTTCATTTTCTGAACGATCCATTTCTGAAATGTATGATATATTTATCTCCAGACAAGAGTATCAGGCTGCTCTCATGTTTGCCGATCAGCATGGGCTAGATAAAGACGAAGCTCTAAAGGCACAGTGGTTGCACTCCTCCCAGGGTGTAAATGAGATAAATACACTACTTTCAAATATCAAGGATCAAGTTTTCGTACTTTCTGAATGTGTAGGTCGATTTGGACCAACTGAAGACGCAGTTAGAGCTTTGCTTGATCTTGGTCTTCGCATAACTGACCGTTACAGATTTCTGAGCCTGAGGTTGATGATCATAGTAAGGTGTGGGATTGTCTTGTGGCAAGACTTAAATTGTTGCAATACAGAGACCGGATAGAGACATTTCTTGGGATAAGCATGGGCAGGTGATAATATTATTGTTCCCTGTTCTTTTTCTTCTTCGATTGTGAATGATTTTTGTTCTGGATTCATAAGGTTTATATTGAAAGACTGATTGGAATGTTTTGATGCTCACTAGCAGGCTTGTTTTTATTACAAAGCAAACATTTTCTGTTCTTTATTATTGTCTATGAAGCTTCTAAACTAATTAGAATTTTTGGAAGTGTCGACAAAAGATGAAAACTTCAAAATTGGGATGAGGTTCCTAAACTACCATGTCGCCTTTGACTTCCACATTTAACTTGATTTTGTGGTTGAGATGAGTGATGACAATTTTTCATTTTGAAACTGAAGCATAAACTTCTTCTAGGGGCTTAAAGTGGCTTGTCGCTCAATGACCCAACTGTGAAATTGTATGTTCTTTTTCTTTTGTTTAATTTTGTTCTTTTCCTATATTTCATTAGGTGTGCTTCTTATCCTGTCTTTTGTATTGGTTCTACTGATTTTGAAACAAGGACAAATCATCATGCTTTTAAATAAAGTAGTACTCGAATGGTTTCTACTGACTTGAAACTTAATGACTTAGCATTTTGCAGGTTTTCTTTACAGGAGTACAAGAAATTTTGTAGTTTGCCCATTAAAGAAGTTGCAATTGCACTTGCAGAAAGTGACAAGATTGGGGCATTAAATCTTCTCTTTAAGCGTCATCCTTACTCGTTAACTTCCTCGTTGTTGGATGTCTTAGCTGCCATCCCTGAGACTGTTCCGGTGCAGACTTATGGACAGCTCCTTCCTGGGAGTTCCCCTCCTCCAAGTATTTCTTTGAGGGAAGAAGATTGGGTTGAGTGTGATGAGATGGTAACTTTTATTATCAGCAGAGTACCTGAGAGTCATGAGAGCTATACTCAGATCAGAACTGAGCCAATTGTAAAACAATTTTTGGGGTCTCAATGGCCTTCAGTAAGTGAACTCTCGTCTTGGTACAAAAAGAGAGCCAGAGATATTGATTCCCTAAGTGGGCAACTTGATAACTCCATTTGCTTGATTGACTTTGCTTGTCGCAAAGGCATTTCTCAATTGCAGCCTTTCCTAGAGGATATTTCTTACTTACACCAGCTAATCTATTCTGAGGAGAATGAAGAAATGAATTTCTCCATGAGTCTTACTAGATGGGAAAGCTTACCTGATTATGAAAAATTTAAATTGATGGTGATTGGGGTCAGAGAAGATACTGTTATTAAAAGACTACATAGTAAAGCAATTCCATTCATGAAAAAGAGGTTTCACTCTTTGACTGTGCCTTCCAGAGATGAGAAAACAGATTACTCAGCTGAGTCATTTCTGGTCAGATGGCTGAAGGAGATCGCCTCTGAGAATAAATTGGAGATGTGTTCAGTTGTAATTGAAGAGGGTAGCAGAGAGGCCCAGAATAATAACCTTTTCCATAATGAGGCTGAGATTGTAGATTGTGCTCTTCAGTGCATATACGCTTGCTCTGGTACAGATAGGTGGAGTACGATGGCCTCCATTTTGTCTAAACTTCCATTTCCACGTGGTAAGCCTTCGACAAAATGCTATAATCCTGTCATTACCAACCCCCCTCCCCTCCCCCTCCCCCAACCTTGAGAACGAAGAAATTCCTGCTTTTTCTTCTTGTGATTTACTATCTTAGCAACCTGTGGCGGTTTTGCTAAGCTTCCACCTCCTCTTCTTTCTCTCTCTTCTCTCCTCTGCTAGTGTGGAGCTAAAAGTTGATTAAATATTAGTCTTAAGATTTCTTTGAAATCAGTTCTTATTACATGTAATTTAAATTTAATGATGGATATTCCATGTATTCTCATCTATGCTTTTCTTTTTTGGGTCATATAAGTAAAAATATGTCACAGGCTTGCATGAAATGAATAGAATTCCAAAAATTAGTTGATTCTTACTTGTGTTTGATTCAACATTTTTATTGAATTTTTGAAGTTTGATTGCTTATTGACTTTTCCCTTATTCTCCTTTTCCTTTTTTGCCCTCTCTTTTTAGGGAGGGGTGGAAGTTGCCATTTGCCTATTTATAATTTCCGGTTCGGATAAAAACTGTTGTTAAATGCTTGGCATAGCTGGTAAGTAATATTATCATAGTCGTATTGGTCCCATACTAGTTTGTTTCTCGTCTCACATATCTCTTTCTTTGTATTTTCAATGTCAAACCGCTTGTGACTGACATCAAATGAGTAGCTGAGTAATTGAATATTCTTATTTCACTTTTACTGAAGTCACACTAATCTTTTTCCTTAGAAGTGGTAACTTACAGAAAAAGATAAGAAATAATTGTTCAAATTGTGGTTTAACAGATTCTGAAGCGGCAAGTCTCAAGGAAAGATTGAGACTCACAGAAGGTCATATTGAAGCAGGAAGAATATTGGCGCTTTACCAGGTTAGGTTTTACCTTTGTATGTAGTAATCATGTATAACCCAGATTTTCTTTCTCTTAGCCCCCACAGGATACTGCTGTTTCCGTCTAGGCTAAGTTCCGCAATCTAGTGTTTTCATGATCCAAATTGTCATCAGGCATCTGTTGGATCATAATAGTACTCCCTGGAACTTCTTTTGTCATATTCATTCACAGGACGTGTTCTCTCACTCATATGGGGTGATTGTCTGTACTTCCTCATTTCCAAAAAATTGCTGCTTACAATCCTTTTTCTGGTTTAGCAACCATAATTACCCAGGCCTGGGTGCATCTTTGAATTGTTTAAAGCATATGCTAAATTGGTCTTAACTTCACTGCTATTGCCAAACTTTAAATCACAATGGTCAATATTCTGATGTTTTTTTTTTCTTCCCAACCAATTGTGGTGCCATAAAGACGCTGGCTTTACTACTTTATGTATATGCATCTAGTTTCTTGGTGTATACTTTGTATGTGTATATTTTTGAAACTGTGTTGCACGTGGATATCAAGTGGTGTAGTATAGAGTTCTGTAAAATAATATTCACTCTGTACCAATTCTTACCCTTTTAGTTTCTCCTAAAAGAATGCCACTTTTTTAATTTAAAATAAGGGAAAATGCTCAAATATGCCATTGAACTTTCAAAAAAGGCTCATTTATGCCATCCGTTAAAAGTTTGGCTCATCCATGCCACTATCGTTTAAAAAAAGGCTCATTCATGCCATTTTTTTTTAACGGTGGTTTTATAAAACCACTTTTTACACGTGTCAGATTTAAATTCATCCACGTCATTTTTTATTTATAATAAAAATAAAAAATCTGAAAAATTATTAAATAAAAAACCCACCCAAATTAAAAAAAGCCATATAACCCATTATAACCCATTAGTCCCAATTTTTCAATTCACTTTTACCCTAGAAACCCATCTAAGAATAGAAGTCAAAATATAATGAAACATGTTTTAAAAATGATAACCTTAGACCAATTCGTAGGAGAAGAAGGAGTTGGTCTTTTTTCACTTCTATTCTTAGATTGGGTTTTTTGAAAGAATTAAAAAATGGGTTACTAATGGGTTAATGGGATATTTTGTTTAATTTGGGTGGTCTTTAGGGTGAATTGTTTGGATGGGTTTTTTATTTATAAATTTTCAGATTTTTGATTTTTTATTACAAATAAAAAATGACGTGACAAATTTAATCTGACACGGTAAAAAGTGGTTTTGTAAACCACCGTTAAAAAAAAATGGCATGAATGAGCCTTTTTTTAACGGTAATGGCATGGATAGCCAAACTTTTAACGAAGGCATAAATGAGCCTTTTTTGAAAGTTTGATGGCATATTTGAGCCTTTTCCCTTAAAATAATGTACCATGAAAATTCTCATTTTGTTCTCAATGAGATGACTTATAGCCACATTTTATCTAAGTCTCATTTTAGGCTACAAATTTCAAATGTATTTTTGTCTTTCTGATTTTCCGTGCCGAGAATCTTAAGCCTCAATTTCTGCTTGTCCAATAGAAAATATTAAAAACATACTAGAGATTAAGTCAGTGGTACCGGTACCAACGGAAACGGTGTACCGGAAAACGGACCGTTAATTCGAACCGGTACTGAACCGGTACTGTTTATGTGTACCGGTTTAGTTCGGAACCGGAACCGGACCGTCCGGGAAACCGTAAAATATATTGTTCCGTCCCGGTCCGGTAGTAAACCGGTACTAGACCGGTACCGGAACCGGACGGTATCCGGAACCGAATTTAAAAATAAAAAAAATTATTGAATCTAATTTTTATTATAATTTAAATTTCAAACTTTAAAGTTATAAATTTAGATTTTCAAACTTTAAATTCAAATTTTAAAGTTAAATTTAAATTTCAAACTTTAAAGTTATTAAACTTTAAAGTTATTCAAAATTTTAAAGTTTCAAATTTAAATTTCAAACTTTAAATTCAAACTTTTAAAGTTTGAAAATTTAAAATTCAATTTTAAAGTTATAAAATTTAAATTTCAAACTCTTAAATTTTGAAATTTTTGAATTTAAAACTTTAAAGTTATAAAATTTAAAATTGACTATATCAAAAATAAATTTAATACAACAATATTAAAAAAAAATTAAGGCGAATAGCCTATATTTTTATTAATATATATTTGAACAATATTTTTTCCGAAATCCATATTAAAAAATTAAACGTGAGAATAAATATAATAAGAAAAATGTTATGCAATTATGCAAACAATAAATCACAAATAAATAAATAATTATTTGAATATAAATGAAACGTAAAATAAAAGTTAGAACGAATGTACCGAATGTCTACTTAAAAAAAGTAGACGTTTATGACCGCCGATAGCCGAACGTGGAAAGTTGAAAATTGAATTTTGAAGCTCCAAATCTAATTTCCAAAGACCAAGTAAGGCAACACCGAAATTTAAGATATTATATATTATAGAATTAGAGATTAGAGATAGAGAGTAGAGAGTTGAGAGAGTAGAAGATGAATAAATGATATTGTGATTTAAAAGAATGAAATTTAGGGGTATTTATAAGTAAAAAAATGGGTTAAAGTGTAATTTTTAAAACTTTAGGGTATTAAAAAAGTTAGGGGTGGGGTAAGGGCTTTATTGGATGAATTTTTCTTCAACTAGCCGTTGGGGGGGCCCACTAGCCGTTACCCAACGGCTAGTAACGGCTCTATTTAAAAAAAAATAAAAATTAAACCGGACCGGACCGGTAATTACCGGAACCGGTAAAAACCGGATATTCCGTAATTCCGTCCCGGTTCCTGTCCCGGAACCGGAAAACCCAAACCCTAACAGGTACTAACCGGTACCGAACCGGTACCGAACCGGACCGGACCGGACCGGGAACCTGTAGGTACCGGTTCCGCTGCCACTCTTACTAGAGATTATACATCAGGTTAGTTCAAGAATCATTTGGTTTGTGTAAAACACAAGCTCACCTTGATTTGTCCAAAACCACTCACCAAATATTGCTATTTAATTATACAAGCTTATTTAATTGCACTTATTAGTATGTTGTTCTAGTTACCTGCAACAGCCTTCTCTTTTCGAACTACTATTTCATAGGCATGATTTTTTTTTACACAGTTTAAATTTGCCTTTTACAGACAAATCCGTGGAAGTTGCAATATCAAATGAAGCCCTTCACATTAATTTTCCGTTAGTTACGGACCAAGTAGCTGCATCTCAAGTCATCTTATAAATCTAGTTGTCCAATTGTTTAAGAAAACTTGTCAAAATGAAAAAAATACTGTTTACACACTGAAGGACATACAAAGCACTGTTGTGAACACTGATTTTTGCCAAGGGAAAAAATGGAATATAAAAACCAGCAGGTAATCAAACATAAAAGTAAAAGTTACCTAATATCCGATAAGCTTCATATCAAAAACCTCCTCGTTGTTGTACAAAATGTCAATGATGAGGTCCACGTGACGACTGATCTGCTGTGTGCACAATAAAATTTTCATATTTATGAAGTTCCAGTTTATTTTTTTAATCTTTAAAAAGTACTGTATTAAATATCCAGCAACCAGAAGGTGTTGTGAGGAATTTACCAGGGGTAGCAACATTGCATATTGGTAATGAGCTCAAAAAATTTATCATGACCTCAATATCAATCATCTTGGCATCGACAAACAAGTGATGACGAGTCTCACTTATCACATGTACTCAAGTTTTTCATGTATAATTATCTAATCAAAGCATTAATTTTGTATATTGGTATTCCTTTACAAACTCGAATACTGTATTATTCGGCAAATGCAAGACACGTGGCAAGAAACTATTAATTTTTATACAAATGGATCATGTTGTAACTTGTAGTATTGACTACTGATTGTGGTAGTGAATCCTTCTTTGATTTTTGTCACAACCTGTGTAATAATTTCCAACTATTGTCCTGTAATTCTCAGGTCCCAAAGCCTATCAGCTTTTTCCAGGAGGCGTATTCTGATGAAAAGGGTGTAAAGCAGATAATTCGTCTCATTTTATCCAAATTTGTTCGCCGACAGCCTGGACGATCAGATAATGATTGGACAAACATGTGGCTTGACTTGCAGTCTTTGCAAGAGAAAGCATTTAGCTTCATAGATCTTGAGTATGTCTTGATGGAGTTCTGCAGGGGATTGCTGAAAGCAGGAAAATTTTCACTTGCGAGGAATTATTTGAAAGGTGTGGGTTCAGTGTCGCTGGCAAATGATAAAGCAGAAAACCTTGTTATTCAAGCTGCCAGAGAATATTTCTTCTCAGCGTCTAGTCTTTCTAGTTCCGAAGTAAGTTCATTTAATCTAATACTAGCATAGGAGTGATTATATGATCTTTATATTAAAGTTGCAAAGACTGTAGAAGTCTCTACTCGTTGATGAGTTGTCTTGCTCAAAAGCTAAAACCTGCACCCAGAACTTGCTATTCATTCTGCCTGATGTTCCACTCTTCCCAAAGGATATTGAAACAAGTCCTGATCTGAGACTTCTCTTACTGCTGATTGTGTGTATCATGTTCTAGTGAATTAGTGAAACAAATAAATCTCTTCTAATGTTGCCACTTCGGAAAAAAAAACAGATCGCTTCTAACATTGTTCATTTTGCTAAAAAATGTGGCAGTAGCTTTTGGTGTATCTGGAGAGCATTTTGTTTCCCTGACCAATATCAAAGAATTATTTAGAATCAACTTCTAGGGATATGGTTATGCTAGAATCTGGAAATGTTATGGAGGTGCACTATATCCTTAGAAGTGATGTTTGGATTGAATGAAATTGATGGCACCTTTGATGGATACCTTTGCCTTTTTGTCTTTAATGAAACCTGTTTTCCTTAATGACAACGAAGGACATGGTTGTTTTTGTCTTGTTACATGAGTGAAGGATGTTGTATTTGGTCTGCCAAACCTCAAATTTCGCACTCCCCTCCCCTGTAAAGCATTCAAAAGGGTGCTCTACTGTCTGTATTGACTTTAAGCATACTTGTTCAGACTAGATCTTCAACTAGTCAATAAACATGCAAGGGTCTGACTTAGTACCTTATTCCTTTTTAGTATGCCCTGTTCTGGTTATTTAAAAAAAGGCAAGTGTGTGGCTTAGTGGTCAATGTAGCGTATATTAACCTTGGAGACCAAGGTTCAAATTCTATCAGACTAGCAGAGACAAAAAAAACTAGATGATTTTTCCTATTTGACTAAGCTTTGGTGTGCAGAGTTACCTGGTAACTGCGTTGGTGGGAGGTAGCAGGTACCCGATGATATAGTCAAGGTGCACACAAGCTGGCCAAAATATTGTTGTTCTAATAAAAAATAAAGATGCATTCTTGCTTTAGTTAAAGTGTGTCCAAAGATGTTCCAGGAACTAATGCTTTTCACTGGTTGCACATATTCTTCGAAAGTAGTCCAATGTAAATTGAAATGACAATGTATTATGCTGCTGAATTCTGCAGATTTGGAAGGCTAAAGAATGCTTGAATATCCTTCCAACTAGCAGAAATGTGAGGGTGGAGGCTGATATAATTGATGCTGTAACTGTTAAACTTCCCAACCTTGGTGTCACCTTGTTGCCAATGCAATTCAGGCAAATTAAAGATCCGATGGAAATAGTTAAGTTGGTTGTTACAAGTCAAGGTGGAGCTTATCTGAATGTCGATGAGATTATTGAACTAGCCAAACTTCTTGGGTTAAGCTCGTACGACGACATATCAGCTGTACAAGAAGCTATTGCAAGAGAAGCTGCAGTAGTTGGAGATCTCCAACTGGCTTTTGATCTCTGTCTTGTTTTGGCCAAAAAAGGGCATGGTTCGGTCTGGGACTTATGTGCAGCACTGGCAAGAGGTCCTGCCCTTGAGAACATGGATATTTCTTCCAGAAAACAGCTGTTAGGTTTTGCTTTGAGCCACTGTGATGGGGAATCAATTGCTGAGTTACTACATGCATGGAAAGATCTGGATATGCAAGATCAATGTGAATCTTTAATGGTGTTGACTGGGACAGAACCTGAAAATGCCTTAGTTCAGGACTCAACTATGTCCTATAAACCACCTTGTACCCCAGATAAAACAGACTTAAAGGAGTGTTCTGACCAGGAAGCACAACTTAAGCAGATTGAAAATGTACTCTTTCAGGTAGCCAAAGATGTACAGGTGGATGGTGATTGGACCATTCCTTCCATCTTGAGAGAAAATGGAAAACTATTGTCATTTGCTGCTGTGTATCTTCCATGGTTACTTGAACTGAGTCAAGAAGCAGAAAACAATAAGAAATTCAAATCCAGCTTATTTTCAGGGAATCGATATGTCAGTCTAAGAGCACAGGCAGTGATGACTATCTTGTCCTGGTTGGCAAGGAATGGTTTTTCCCCAAAGGACAGTTTGATTTCCTGTGTTGCTAAGTCCATTATGGAATCGCCTGTCTCTGAGGAGGAAGACATCCTAGGATGCTCTTTCTTATTAAATCTTGCCGATGCCTTTTCAGGGGTGGATATAATTGAAAGAAACTTGATAACAAGAGAGAATTACAATGAAATAACAGCATAATGAATGTTGGGATGATCTACAGTTTGTTGCACAATTGTGGAATCAAGTGTGAGGACCCTGCACAAAGGAGGGACTTGCTTCTGACAAAGTTCCAGCAGAAACATAAACTGATCTGCTCAGGTGATTTTGTTAATTTTGACCTATAGATCTATTATTTTTTTACTGTAGGTGGAGAACTTTCTGTTTTTTCCTGGCATGTTCATTTTTCTTATTGCTATCCAAATGTCGTCTTCTAATTCAGATGAAAAAGAACAAATAGACCAAGCACAATCTACATTTTGGAGAGAATGGAAACTGAAGCTAGAAGAGCAAAAGCGCAATGCAGACAGTTCAAGGAGTTTAGAACAAATTCTCCCTGGTGTTGAAGCTTCTCGCTTCTTATCTGGGGACATGGACTACAGAGAGAATGTTGTTTTATCATTTATCGAGTCCATGACCCCAGAGAAGAAACACAGTGTGAAGGATGTACTGAAGTTGGCCAATACTTATAGCTTAGATTGCAACAAGGTATGCACTGTTCTTGAACATATTCGTAAATGAGATAATGAAATTACAAGTTCTAAGATGCTAGAGAACTAAGGGGTCACATTTGGTTTTGGGTATCAGCAAAAATAGTCAGTATAAAAACCTGTATTAGGTTCTTCAATGTCTGGTTACCATTTTCATTTTCTATATCGATAATACTTAAATAACTTATACGATAATTTCTGTATTATTTTATACAGGATGGAATAACTAGGTACTTGGATTAACTAAACTGGGATAAACCATATATAAAGGCAAATACCTTGATGTTATTGTACTCATTTTTCCAGACCACACTGTTCTTCTTCAGAGAAAAACATACTTCTGGAAAAAAAAACCAAAATAAAAAGGAAAATTGTGCTAAACTTTAGCTTAATCAACAGCTACCACATGCTAAAGTTGATTAAGCTAAAGTTGGATTATTTGATCTGACAATCAAAATACTCCATTCTTGGTTATCCAATGCCATGGTTAGTTTCAGTGTTTCACTGCAGACAAATGCATTGCCGCTTCACTTTCTTTCTTATTCACCGTACTTTTTGGCTTTTGCTGATCTATTTTTAAATAAAGATCTTAAAATGTAATTCATTACCCTTTTAATTTTAGCCATTTTTTTAGAATTAAAAATTAATTAAAGTCTTTTTATAGAATAATTTGTTTTACAGGACAATTTTATACAATAGGATATATGGAATATGGGAATTCTAGACCACTGGTGTTGATTGTCACTCCTGGTGCAATGCAGAATTCTCTAACCATAAATGAAAGAAAAAAGTCCTACAGAAGTACAAGGGTTAAAAGAAAACCAAATATTATACAATATTAAATCAAACACAAGTTTTAAGTGATACATCATATAGGTTATTTACAAAAAAAACCATCCATCGTATATCCAACTTTCAATACAATAAGCCTAACAGTCGACAATAGCTCCACATTATAAACCCTGCTTTATTAATCCCTGCATTATTAATCCCTGTATTACAAATTCCGCATAACTTACTGTTTCTCCCACTGCTCCTCTCTTATTTAGGTGCTGATGCATTATCTGAAATCTATCTTTGTTTCTGACACTTGGAGCACTGATGATGTTAGAAATGAAGTGTCAAATCACAGAGAAGAACTACTTGCTTGTGCTGCAGAAACAATAAAATGTATTTCCTCGTCGATCTACCCTGCAGTTGATGGACATGATAAGCAGAGGCTTTCTCTAATATATGGCCTGCTCTCTGACTGCTACTTGCAGCAAGATGAACAAAAGGATCCAATACATCCTCATTCTATTCATATTGCTCGTTTTTCCAAGATTGCTGAAGAAGAATGTTTCAGTGTGTCCTTTATCGAGGATCTGAACTTCAAAAATGTTGCTGGAATTCAAGGTTTGAACTTGGATTGCTTCAACAGTGAAATTTCTGCTCACATCAATGAAAACAATGTTGAGGCATTGGCAAACATGGTCAAGAACCTTCTTTCCGTTTGTGATGGTCCTGTGCCTGATGGTCTCTTGTCTTGGCAGTATGTATATAAACATCATGTTTTAAGTTTGTTGACAAAGTTGGAAGCTAGAGCTGAACGGGGGGTCGATATTCAAAGCTCTGAAAGTCTTCATTGCTTAATCAGTGAGATTGAGCAGACTTACAATACCTGCTGCAAATACTTAAAATTTGTCCCAAATCCTGCTCGTCTGGACATTCTGAAACGATTCTTGGCCATCATACTACCTGCTGAAGGATCTTTCAAGTCTCTTCCTTGTGGCTCAGGTTGGCAGGTGTGCCTTGCCATGCTTGTGGATACATGGCTCAGAATGTTGAATGACATGCATGAAGTTGCAGTCCTTGAGAATTCAGAAGAAAGATTGTGCTTAGAATGTATAATGATGTGTCTGAAAGTTTTTGCACGTCTAGTTGCTGGGGAAAAAGTTTCATCTAGTCAGGGGTGGGCTACAGTTATTGACTATGTAGGCTATGTTCTTGTTGGTGATGTCGCTGCTGAAATGTTCAATTTCTTCCGAGCGATGGTTTATGCTGGTTGTGGCTTTGGAGCCGTTGCAGTTGTATATGATGAAGTCATGGCTCACTTCCCACATGAAGCTGGATGGCTGACGGACTTAAAAAATGAAGCTGCCAGCATCCAGAATCTTCGATATCTCTATCTTAGTATCTTGAAGACCATCTTGCAGGAGTTGACTGACGAATCCTGTGAGCATCAGTGTCTACACTATTACTTGTCATCTTTGAGTAAATTAGATGGTGACTTGGATAATCTGCAGAGTGTTAGACAGGCAGTTTGGGAGAGATTGGAAGAGTTCTCTGAGAACTTTCAGCTCCCCAACCATGTTCGAGTTTACATACTGGAGCTTATGCAACTTATTGCAGCTACTGATAAAAGCAGCAAAAGATTTTCGTCCAAGCTACAGGTGGAAGTTCATTCTTGGGAAGGTTGGGAGAATACGCATAATGTAACTGCAAACTGCGAGAACACTGCCACTGATGGGATTTCAAATAAGATAGATACATCTAATAAGTTCACAAATACCTTGATTGCTCTAAAATCTACACAGCTGGTCTCCACTATTTCGCCCAACATAGAGATCACACCAGAAGATCTTTCAACTGTGGAATCTACCGTCTCTTGCTTCCTTGGAGTGTCTAAATTTGCTGAATCTGAATCCCATGTTGACGCATTATTAGCTATGCTCCGAGAATGGGAGGGGCACTTTAGTAGGGAAGAAATGGAAAAGGATTCTGGTGAGGTATCTGATGGTGGAAACAGTTGGGGTAATGATGATTGGGATGAGGGATGGGAAAGCTTCCAAGAACCTATTGAAGAAGAACCAAAGAAGGGTGCTAAACTTTCAGTTCATCCTCTTCATGTCTGTTGGATGGAGATATTCAGAAAACTACTAACTATATCCCAGTACAACAAAATGTTGAAATTGCTAGACAAATCAGTGGCAAAGCCAGGCGAAGTATTACTAGACGAAGAGAGTGCTCAAGGTTTGAGCCAGATTGCGGTTGAAATAGATTGCTTTCTAGCCCTTAAGTTGATGCTCTTGTTGCCATACGAAGTAATCCAGTTGCAGTGCTTGGAATCTGTCGAGCAGAAGCTGAAACAAGAAGGCATATCTGACAAAATTGGCGTGGATCTCGAGTTTTTACTTCTCATTTTATCTTCTGGAGTCATATCAACTATCATCACCAAACCTTCATATGGTACCACATTCTCTTATATTTGCTTTATGGTGGGGAACTTCTCTCGACAGTGCCAAGAGTCCCAGTTATCAAGTTCCGGATGTGGTGAATCTGCAGAAAGTGAGAGTATTTCAAAATATTATATTGATCTTTTCTCAAGACTGATCTTTCCCTGCTTCGTCTCGGAGCTTGTGAAGTTAGGGCAGCAGGTTTTAGCAGGATTTCTTGTTACCAAGCTCATGCATTCAAATCCTTCTCTTAGCTTAATCAACATAGCAGGTGCTTGTCTCACAAAGTATTTGGAGAGGCAAATACAACAACAACATGACAGCAACCCCTCCTTTAGAGATGGGGTGGGATCGTCTGAACCATTGGTAAATACGATATCCAGTTTGAGGGATAGGATGCAAAACCTGATCCAATCCTCACTAGCGTCGCTTTCACATGATCATAGATGATTATAATATTTGAGTTTTCCCTTTTGTTTTTGTTCATATGCCAGTCATTGTTCTTTGAAATCTTTGTACAAACTTTGTAGCCAGAACATTTTAGCAATTTTGCTGGAGCGTAAATGGTGATATATTCAAAAGGGAATGATATTTGTATACCAAAATTCAAGTACTTACATCCCTTTGTACATAAATATTTGGACAATGAATCTAGTTTCAGAACAAAAGGTTATCTGCAGATTGATGTCTTTAGTTTGTCGTTTCTCTACTCGGTTTACTAAAAAATTGAGTTGTCATAACAGGTGATGAGGGAATGAACTAGGGTCGTTTAGTACCGTGTATTAGAACAGTGTTGAATATAGTACATTAATAATGCTTGTATTAGTTAATGTTGAGATTATTTCTTATGTTGTGTATTATTTGATGTATTAAAAAATAACATGGGTCGCATAGTTTTTGTTTTAAAAAGTACACTCCACAAAATAAATTCTTTTCAGAATGAGACTTCAGAGAAATGTCAATTCCCATCCTTTTCTTCGTCTTCAGATACAAAGGACAAAATAAGTAGAAGCATCTTCCAAAGAACAAAAAGGTACTTTTATAGTACTAGTAAGTAAGCAATAATTTTTAGTTGGATAATTATAAAAAATTTGCCGAAACGAGAAGTCACATCCTATAGTTTACTTGTTAAAGTTGGTAACACCATATATATCATGTTTTATATAAAAGATGATGCGCAATTCTTGATATTGATGAAAGAAAATATTAGACAGCGGGATGAAGTGATTAAGAATTTTGATGTTTTAGGTTAAATATTAATGGAGATAAAATGTTTTAGGCTTAAATATTAATGGAGATAAAAGTATCACCTACTTCTTATTTTTTGTCTTGATGATCGAAGTTACCGATTATGGCTAATGGAAGGCGGATGTCCTATAAAGTTAGTTGGAATGCACAAGAATTGACTCAAACACAATGATCATTAAAAAAAAAAACATCAGACGAACTTACAATATCAATCATAAAACAATTCTGTTAGTTCTTTAAATTTTGTTTCAGGTATAAATCCAACATATACTAAAAAATAAAAGGAAAGAAATTTTAAAGACACTTTTAAATTTGATATGAATTATTAGTTTCATCCTTTAATTAACAACTTTAAAAACAATCATTTACTTGACTTACTGAAATTACATAAACATACCAAAATTCTCGTCTAATTTAGAAGAATTTTAAATACTTCTCTAAAAAATATTAACAATTTCATCCTACTATAAAATTTTAAGATCACTTACAATATCACGTGACAAATACTTTTAAATTATATAATATAGAAACGAAACAAATAATTTATGATAAATTAGTGTTGTCAATACTTCTATGTATCTGAAATGAAATAAAATGAGAGGACAAGTCCAAGTTGCAAGCAATGTATATATTATACTTGACAAGACAAAATATCCAGCACATCAAAAAGAAACAAAAAGGTGAAACAGTAAAGTGCACTCTACAAAACTGAACCAAGTTAATCTCATCCATTTTCTCAAGTCTCTTCACCCACAAAACTCTGATGGACAAGTTGCCACCTGAACTTTTTCTGAGAATTTTCTGTCTCTTGGATCGCCACAATCTTGCAACTGCACAATTGGGTTAGTTTTTTTTTTAAAAAAAAAAAACTATTTTTCTTATGATTCAGTTGTATCATATAACAAATTTGCAGTTTATATGAAGGGTTTTTTGTTCTTTTAACACTTGGGTATTTTTTCAATTATGCATTTTTTTGACTGAATTTAGCATTTTAAGATTGGATCGCTCTCTGTTTTGACAAGAAAAGTCAAAGTTTCATTCTTTTCTCCATGCAAATTAGTGAATGGGTTTTCAAGAATTGGGCTTTGATTGAGAATTATGCATTACTTGACGATTTCGAAATGAAATTGGTATTAAAAGATTAGATCTCTGTCAAAGTTTCGTTTTTTTTTTCATGCAAATGATTGAATTGTTTCCAAGAGTTAGGGAATTGTTGTATTTTGGTTTGATTGATGAAAATTGATGGGGTTTTTTTGTTTGAAAGTTTGCAGAAGATGGAAAATGTTGGGTTCAGATAACAGTTTATGGTTTGATCTGTTTATAGAGAGATGGGGATCAGATCAAGCCACTTTTTATGCCCCTTCAGATTCCAAATCATGGAAACATGTCTATATGGTTCAAGATCGTTGCGATCGGAATGGATTGTAAGCTTAAATTTTCCATAGTTCAACTCATTATACATGTTTTTAGTTTTTGCATTACAAACATAATACTCGGAAACAACCTCTCTACCTATAAGGTACGGGGTAAGATCTGTGTACGTTCTACCTTCCCCTTGTGGGACTACAATAGGTATATTGTTGTAGTATTAGAAACATAGTACTCGGGAACAACCTCTCTACCTTTACCTCACTCTACCCTCCCCGGAGCCTGCTTTGTGGGACTACCCCGGGTATGTTGTTGTATTAGAAACATAGTACTAACATTTTACATGGGATGTTTCTTCAGGGGATTGAAAATTATAAGAGAAGGAGATGACTACTATCTTATACACCAGGGTGAAATTCAGAGACATTTAGGTTCAAGAAAATCGAAAATGGAAGATTTATCTGTTTCATCAGCTGACTATAAAGATGTCAAAGAGGAGCTACCAAGTTTAAGCATCTTGGACAAGATACTTTTCTTCATTGGGGACTTGGAATCTGCTTCTGTCCAGGCTAAACGAAGCCGATTGGTGTAAAGAACTTTTCTTTTTTTTTTGAACAACGGTAGTATCCTGATCAGTTTACGTACACCTCAATTGTTTTGGATGGCTCCACTCCGCTCACCAAAGCTTAGGCAAATGTGAAGAAATTAGCTAACATTTTTTTGTTTGTATCTTGTTGAAATTGTTAGTTTTATGTAATAATAAATGTTTCAATATATTTTCATGTTTGTATGCAATTTGATGTATTCATTTAATCTTTGAAAGTGATTTTAAGCCCCAACTTAATCAGTATCCAAATAGTTGTGTGTAATGTTTTTCTTTGTTTTGTATGAATTTGAACTTGTGAATGTTGACTGATGAAGTTCAACCTAGATTTTGTTCTAAAATAGTTTTTGAGGCTATCCCAGTACTGCAGCAATGAGTATGGCAAATGTACCTTTGAACTTACTAGAGTGCATCAATCTCTTAAAACTACTATATATCTTTCTACCTATCATTTTCTCTGAGATGAAGATTGTAATCTCTGAGATGAAGATTGTAAGTTCTTTGCGGTTATTAAGTTCTAAATTAATAATTATTCGAATTGTATAGATCTATAAAGACAAATATTGGCTTTGGACTAGAACTGTCGAATTTGGCTGAACCCATAAGATATATTCTAGTAATTCTTTTTCCTTGTCAACGTGAGGGGGAAAAGGAGTTATGCTAAAGTATCAATTATCATCTTGTGCCAGTGGCAGGAAACCCTGTTCACTTATATTCAAGTGGAATTCACATATATGCAATGAGATTTGAACCTCGATTTCCCTGATTCTGGACCTACCTAGGTGTTACCTAAATACATGTCCAAAAGGGGTCGAAAATAATCACAATATTAAAAAACGCAACAAACTCATTTCTGCCATTTGCATGACATCTCAATCACATCCCAAGAATTGCATCTTTGCTAGAAAAGAATTGACTTGTATTTTTTCACTATTACATTGGGGAGATAAATTGTCAAAAAGATAAAAACTATGACATAAATATAGGCCTCCGTCAACAATTGAACCAAGGCCAAGAAAAACAGGGGGAAATCAGAGTAACTAATATAACTATCCCAGCAGCACGAAAATAGGGGAAGACGTTGATCGTCTTCTACCAACAACTACCAGGGAATGATAATAACACCACTAGCTCATCTGCCTCTTCCTTATCTGCTAGGCAGGAACAGCTCCATTTTTTAATCACATCGTCATTGCTCTTAAGATATTGTAAGCTCAACTAATATTAAACCCGGATGGCTGATTATGGTAATAAATAGACGTTTTCAGACAAATTTCCAGAGGATATTTGACTGCTCACCTTGATTAACTCAATCAAGGTGCATTCAATGGATCAGCCTCAGTGTCCCTTTCCTTCATTGCTGTCCAATCTTCTGCTTCTGCAATCAGAAATATTGAGTCAGTATAGTTCACCAAATAGAGTAAACGAAAAGGTGACACGACTGTAATAATAATCAAGTATAGTTCATGTGGGAGCAGTGATCTGGAGAATCCGGTACATACTTGGCTTGTCTGCAATGGCTGCAAGCCGTCTTTGCAAAATGGATGCAACAAAGAGGAAAATTGAACACATGCCAAACATCACAGTGATGGGGAAAGCATTGACCTACAAATTGACAAAAAAAAAACATCCATAATCAGAACTCTATGTGAAACATGAATCATATGTTGCAGCAGAATAATTACTTGGATAATTAAATGTAAGAAAAGGAACATGTGCACAAAAGTTACTTGGAGCAAAAGAATAATTACATACATTGTAAAGTACAATGCAGACGAACAGGTTGAGGGGAATCCTGAAGAAGTTCATTATGGTGCTCCTTGCTTCCTCAGGAATGTATTGAGACCTCATCTTCATGATGGACGGCCAGAAGATGCCAACACATGACTCGAAGGCACAGAAGCCAAGAAGCTGGATACTTCCAGCAAAGGTGATGCCTCCCCCTTTCACATTTGAAGGAGGTACCAAGAACTGATCCAATGAAAGATATTAAACAACTTCCAAACCACAAGGCATAAAATTCTAAAAGTAAAGTTGTATCCTACTTACAGTTGTCAGAATGGGAAGCATGAGAGCTGCAGAAGATACGACAAAAACAATCTGCATGTAGCTCTCAACTTTAGGTGAGTTCTTTGCCATAAGGCGAGCTGCAAATGAGCTTCCCAACATTGAAGCCAACATGAAAGTTGCAAAAATAAAACCATGGGGAATGTCTTCATCATTTGGGCTGAGGGCAGGCGTCCAGAGAAACACGAATGTATACATGGAACCTTCAAATAGAGATTGTATAGCACCGAGTAATGCAATCTTCTCATCTGTCACAAAAACCATCCAGAAATAAGCACAGCGTAGAAGTAAATGAAACAAACAAAACAAAGAACGAATGCTGACACGGTGCAAGACAAAGCTTGAATAAGGAAAACTTTTTTGAACCAAACATCAGTTGAGATATCAAACAGATATATCACAAAAGAATGCAGTATCAGGACAACAGGGCAAGAGGCAAGTCCCCAGAAGCTGCAACCTACGCCTTCCCTAGCAGCCCAATCTAATTTGGAGCTTTAAATCCTAACAGATAACCTGGTGAAGAAAAATTGTGTGCCTGTAAACTTTTGAATATACCAGAATGTAATTAAACTGATAATTGTCCAAAATCACTTCCCTATGCCCCCTTCCCAGAGTCTAGAAGTCCTCATCCTATGAAGCTCTTAATTATAACGAATATATTGGGAGAATATAGGAAATCTACATTGATGTTGAATCTCATCGGCAGGGAATCACTGTACCAACATACATCAAATGGGTTGAAAATTGTCTCATGAAATAAGACATAAGTGTTGCATATCCAACTATACCTGAGGCGATGGCAACAGCTGCACCCTTGAATTGAGTGAGCAAGTCTTTGCTCTCTGATGGGTCTCCGTAATTCTCCGACCATGATGATAATATGATTGCCATGCCAATGGCAAGAAAACAGGCAGCGGCATCAAAAGGAGACACAGGGCCGAGATTTAATGAATCAACAAGAAAATTTCCAAACAATCCAGCAATGATTGCAACAAGACCATTTCCAACAAATATTGCCTTGGAGAAAGTAAGTGAGAGCCATTGGGACTCAAAACCCCTCTGCATGAAGAAAGCAAGTACTATAATAAAATTTCTGAAAAAACATGATAAATTAATAATATGCCAAAAACAAAGAGCAGATAATTGATATGCTATTTCAAATGGTTGTAAGTGTGTATCTCAAGGACAACAATAGCAGAATCAACATTCCATAAAGATGTACTACTTAACAGTTCATACTACTTTTCCAGTTGATAGTCAGCTTGATAATAAGGATATGCACCTTAAAGTGTTCTGCTACAAGCCATGACTCAAATGATGAGAACAGTAGAGATGTGGCAATGCCACCCAAAATACGTCCAACCATAAGAATCTTGTATTGAGGGGAATGCTTGGTGACGCAGCTCAGTATGTAAGTGATACAGTAAGTTACACATGCCCTCTTCCGACCCCTGAAAGTTAAAATGCAAGGAAGATCATGTAGCTAGAAGCTTTGGGGTATTAAAAGATGATTGACACACAAATTCTGAGATCATACTGTTTGTCGGCAAGAGATCCAACAATTGTGCCAAAAAGCATGGAAGATCCAAATCCAGCAATAAATAGCTGACCGATATCCCCCTTGCCAAAGCCATAAGTACTGTAAAGGTAGTATACATATGGACCCTGTAGCCAATCACCAGCTATTGCCACACAACACACAAGGATTAGAAAGGAATCATCACCTTTCACACATGATGAATTTAATCGATACAACTAAATTTACGTACTACACCAACAAACAAGAATATCATTTGCCAAAACTCCAAGAATATCTTAAATTGTCCCTTCTACTTCTCAAAAATGAATCTAAAACAGAGTAGAACTTATATTCTTTCTATCACACACAACGAGAGCAGCAGAGCAATCACATCATAAAAACTGGACGTATCACCACTCATTGCTCATTTATACAATTCAATATAATTGCTAAATATCAACTGGTTCCAGCACAGGTTCATCGATAAGTGAATACTACGTCTCTTTTGCTTTTTAGATGAGTCCATAATCATTCTAGCTTTGCATCCATTGGCAATGAGGAAATGTATATATATGTACATAGTATGATTAACAAGGAAGCATTGAACAAAATGCTCATGCACACAGATCTGAAGATCATTAAGCAAATTGAACTGCATATCAGAACTTCGGAAGCTGATTCAACATTCATATAACAAAAATGAAATTAGGATCCCAAGCCACAAGAGAGCAGAACCAATTAGATTCCATATTAACGAAGAAGTTGAGAAGTATGAACAGAAAACTCATAATGGTCTCAGATCCAAAATCCAACACCCAAATTCCAAAATCCCACACTCAAATAACCAGATCGAGCACATCAATACAAGAATTCAAAATGCGAAAAATGCAGAGTTGAATCAATTAGCACAGAATTATTTTTTTTAAAAAAAAACCCAGATCTGAAAATCGAAAACAACGGAAAACGGAACGTACCCATCATAAGAGAGTAAACAAGAATGTAATTGTTTTTGAATGAATTGAAAGCCTGAGAAGTTGTGATTCGATCTTTGTTGGTCTTCCCACCCAGCTCAAGAACTGCCACAACAGCAGCCATGGCCCCAAACAACACATAGTAGAACAAATCCATTGCTCCTCTCTCTTCTCAACTGCCACTCTTCTTCTTCTTCTTCTTCCTACAAATGGGTGTGTTTGTTCGTTAATATATATACTGAAGCAACGTATACGCGGTTTCTTCTGCGCTGTAATCCTCTAAAAGAAATGTCACTTTTACTGTGACGATTTATCAGATGTAATCTCAGCCTTTCATTTTAGACTAAAAGACACGTGGCCATTAAGTATTGTGTGATATCTGTCGGTGGTTATGTACCCAACTTCATAGTATCCTTATTGCTCCCATCTGAACCAAAAATAATAATAATTGAAAAACATTTTTTTCAATTTTTATATTATAGAATTGTCCTTCGGAATAAGCTTTAGTGCGTCTCATTTAATATGAATTACTTTGACTTGATACGAAGTTTTTTTTAAAAAAAAAATAATTATAGTCAATCATTTTGTCATGGGTAAAACATACACTTTAAAGTTGAATTGCTTGGAGATATGAAAATGTTTTATCTTTTTAGATTGATCAAAAAGGATAGTGAATATGTCATATAGGATGTGCGTATTTACTGTTTTAATTTTATATAAATTTAAATATTTATTTGTTCACACCTAAGTAAAAGTATATTTATATAAATTATATATTATTTTCTCTAATTAATATTAAGTGAATTTATGAGGCAATATATATCTATTAACAAAAAATATGACATAAATTAAATATCATTTTCCACCTTTTTGCTCCTTTAATTATTGTCAAACTTTTTTTTTTTTTGAAAATAGAAATAATATAAAGTGAAATTATAAATATACACAATTAACTCGCTTGACCTTAACACCTAAAGAATATAAATATAAGACAAAAATAAAATACTAGAGTTCAAAATTTTATATTAAATTTTAAATAATTTACTTATTTTAAACTACAAAAATATTTTTTTTAAAAAAACTCATTTAATATAAAATATAAAGAGTAACAAGCATTTATAATATTTTTGGTCAAATGATCAAAGGTTTGAAAGTCTTTTTTGTTCATTTCAATTTCAATATTACACAAAGGGAAGCTTTGTCATGTTATTATTGTCTACTCCTGCCATCTCATTTTAATAGTCAATATAATTTAAATAAAAATTACTTTAGAATCTAAAAGTTTAAGAGAAAATAATTAACCTATTTCATTTATTAAATAAAAATAATTTAATAATTTTGTTTTTATTGAAATGTGAAATGAGTTAAAAAGAGAGAGCTGAGAGCTTAATTTTTTTATTTTTCATTTAAAATTTAATTAAATTCAAATTTATTTTAAGCCGTTCTACGATGAAGGATAAAATATTTTCTATTAAAAGTGATTTTCTACAAATAAATTTAAACCCAAAATTTTTATTAAAATATATTTATTTTCATTTCGCTTTCAGTAGCAGTATTTAATATCACATGGGCTTTCTCATGAACTTTTAATTTTTCGTTTCCCACTGCTAAATTCCATTGTCGATAACGTGTGTATTTTCCTTTATTTAATTTATTTTGGTAATGTCCATAACTGGTAAACCGACAGAATATAAGAAATCACTATTTTTCATAAGGTAAAGTCACGGTCTAGCCATAAATAAATAAATAGTAGTAATTAATAGCGAAACTAGGTTAAAATGCTTAGGAATTAATTATCGAAAAGTAAAGTAATTATATAGTATTAAAAATGGAATAAAATAATTTATATTGTTAGGTCAATGAGTTATTGAAAATATAGCAATGGTGCTATTTGTTTGTTTTTGGAACAAAAAATAGCATTATTATTATTATTATTATTATTATTATTATTAGCAGCTAGGTCCAGTAAATGTATTGTCTCTCCACTAATAAACTTCACATGAGATGCTAATTAACAATAAACAATAATAGTTTATTCAACAAAGTTTTTGAAAAGGTAGCGTGTAGATAAATTTTAAGATAAAAAAATTATTTTCAATAGATTTTGATTTGTAAAAATAACAAGAATGAAGAAATTAAGATAAATGAGCTACATAATAATAATAATAATAATAATAATAATAATAATAATAATAATAATAAAAAGGCTTGAGCCATCGATAGTCCCTTAAAGTTGTTCGCATAATTCACTTAAACACCTCAATTAGGATTATTACCTATTAGACATTTTAATATTAAAGAATATGTATCTATTGAACATAGAACGAATTTTTTTAAAAAAAAATTTTGCGTGTAATTCACGCGCATTATCTTAAAATAATGACAAATAAAATTATGACACTTGGCACATGGACCCAATCTAGAAATAAAATATAATTTTTCAGTTTAAAAAAATATTTAAAAAGAAAATCTCCTCCACCCACACCTAACCCTTTGACATTTCCACTATCAATTTCACCATTGATAATGGAGATAACAAAAATAAAAATCTCCCGTTCAAATTTATTATCCAATCATCTTTTATTTTCCATTCGTTTTGAGAGATTTTTGTGAAAATAAATAAACGTCAATAAATTATTTTTAAGATTCATGACCAAGAAAAATTCAAAGTATGTTGAATTTTTTAATATCATCTTTAATAAATTAATGAGTGGCAATGTTTGTTCAATCGGAGTGATCGAAATAGAGATGGACGAATATCTTCAATTTTTAACTCCAATGTTCAAATTTTTCTTCTTCTCACATATTAAATTAGCAGTTTTTTTTTACAAAAAATGAAAAAAAAAAAGAACGAAACAAAATGCTAAGAATTTTGAAATCATTAGAATGGTGGGGAAGAAGATAACCACTGGTGCATGGGTATGGGTGGGGGGGGTGGGGGTGGGATGGGGTGGGGTGGAGTGGGGTTGATAGAAATAGGGAAGAAGAAGAATTGTCCTTTTTTTTGTTAATTAAATTTTTTAAAATTAACTTAGGAGTATAAATTAAGAAAAAAAAAAGAAAAAATATTATTTTTAATAAGTTAACGCGCTCAAGAAAAGTGAATTACACGTTTTTTGTCATGTCAACATTTTGTGTCTAATAGAAATGATTTTTGAACAAATAAAGTGTTTAATTAACACAAGAATTAATTAAGATGTTTAAATAAATTATACGAACAACTTTAAATGGCTGCAGATGACTTAGGCCTAATAATAATAATAATAATAATGATAATAATGACTACTTATGAGTTATGGGTGATAGCTGCTATGGAAAAATCATGGAGGAGGTGTGCATGCATTGTCTGCTTTATGAGTGGATTTTATATAATTTATTAATAATTGTGTTAAATTGTTTGACTATTAATTTGAGCTAATTTACCAATTGTGTTGTATTATTATAGTGAATCGTGATTGCCTTTTTCTTAAACTTGAATTTTCAACTTAGCAAAAGAATTATTATTTAAGCTAATTTACATTTTTGTGTAAATGTTATGTATTACTTTTTCTTTGTTCATTTTTAATTGTTATAATTTTCTCTTTTAGATTTAAACGATATGATTTTTTACAATATATTTTTGGGATAATTATATAAAATGACAAACTAATAATATAAAATAAATATAGTAGCTATCCTTCGATTTATTTGTGTTTCATAGCAAACTGTTTGTCAGTCTCTCTCTCCCTCATATTCTCGCTCGCCACTCTCCCTCTTTCGCTCGCTTATTCCTGTCGCTCGCCTCTCTCGCTTTATACAATAGAATTGTATAAATTGTATAAACGCATGCAAATACATATATCTTTGTCTTATACACTTGTAATTATACAATACAAATATTTCTCTGCCCAAGTCTCTTTTGTCTTTCTCGTTTTATACAAATTCAAAATTGTATATAATTTCTCTCTTTCTCGTTTTATACAATTCGATTCAATTGTATAATCCCTGCACAAGTCTCTTTGTTAACTCTCTCTTTCTCGTTTTATACAAATTCAAATTGTATATAATTTCTCTTTTTCTCGTTTTATACAATTCAATTCTGTCTTTCTCGCTTTCTCGTTTTATACAATTCAAATTGTATATAATTTCTCTCTTTCTCGTTTTATACAATTCAAATTGTATATAATTTCTCTCTTTCTCGTTGTATACTAGTCACTTAAATTGTATATATATAACGAATTATACATATAAGTTTGTTAAGGAGCATAATTATTCAAATTTGTCATAGCATACAAGTATAAATTTTATGTTTGTTATATGTGAAAGTTGCCCTATATTTTTTTTCTCACATTGATATGTAAAAAAAATACTATTTATAATATTTTTTGTATAATTTTGAATATTTGAATTTTTTAATTGACACATAAAATTAATATAATCTAATTTAACTTTAAAAATTAATCAAATTAATTTTCAAAAAATATATCATGACAGTAAAAGTGGAGTACTCTTAAAAGTGTCACAGTATGGCGTGATTAGTTTCCAATGGCCATATTAATTAGTGCTCTGGCTAGTTGAAATCCCAAATTAATTAAATGAATGAAGAAACATAAACCTAATTTAGTGAGTTCTGTTTAGTTACTCAAAGCAAATTAACAGACAACACGCAACTGTCATTAATTAATATCAAAACGTTAGCTAGAATGGACCTTACTATTCTAGCTAAAATTTAAAATTATGAAGGGATATTATCGTTGAAAATCAGATGCGTGTCATATTTTTACAATATATATTGATAGTAAGTAGAGGATTCATTTTTGTTTACAAAAATAAATAAGTAAAATTTAAATGATCTACGATTTTTGAGTGGTTACACCAAAAATATGGTGAAAATTGATTGAAGATGATTTTATGAGGCAATTAAAATCAATCTTGAAAAGAATGAATTATAGCTCGTCTTCATCTCTAAAAAATAATAATAAGTGTTTTAATTAAATAGTAATGAATATAATAGATATGATATTTGGATTATGTAGAAATTTACTTATCTAAATAAGAATTAATTTGAAGAAAAATAATAACTAGTACCTTTTTGATTATGTGAAAAATTACTTGTTTAAATAAGGGTAAATTTATAAAAATAAAATAAAATGAAGTGATTATTACCTTCTGAATTATAGAAAATTTCACTTATCTAAATTATCCTTAATTAAAATAGTTACATGAAAATTCACTTAAAGTTATAGTACGTTATCAAAATACTTATATCAATTCATCAATAGTCTTCTATTTTGTGAAGTAATTTGGAGAATAAGTAAATTAATATACACGCTAAAATATCTAATGAGAGTGTAAGTTTTTTCTTAATTTTTCTGATTTTATACCTAAACTATTGAGAGTGTGAGTTTCCTAATTGAGCTATCACATATTAGTTACTGAAATACAGTTGGACTAATTTTTCATGATATGTCTACATTATTTTTTTTTGTTTGAAATTTTGTCACGTGACACTTCATGTAGAAAAATAATTACACCGAAGAATATTTTAATACATTAGTATTAATTAGTTTAAAATTAAGGTTAAAAATCAAAGCTATCACCGTATAAAATAATTTATTTCAATTGATATCTTCAATTTGAGTGGAGAGAGTTAGTGATTTGAAAGAAGATAATTAACAATATATATTAAAAAAATTAGGGTGTCTCTACATAAAGTTATTATATACGCTAGAAGGATGAAAATTTTATGAACAAATGCGTCAACAAACATTTTTAGACAAATATTTAGTCAATGTCTCGATTGTTTTGTTAATTATTGAGTAACAACTTAAATAGACAACTCAAACTCTCAATAATGTATATATAAAATCAATAAAATAAAATAGTTTAACTGTATATTTTATCTTTTTAACTTTAAGGAATCGTTTGTTGTGAAGGATTGTACAAAATAGTCATGAAACTAAATTGTAGTGTCACTTAATTTGTTGTTTGGTTGGCATGTAGGGGATAACTTATATCAGAATAAGTTATATTATCCCTCCCTTTGGGTAGTATAGTAATATCGGGATAAAATAAATAAATGACAAAAATATCCTTTAAAACCTTTTTATACATCATTTTTCACATTCATGAAGGGTACTTTTGTAAACAAATTAATTATTCTTAAGATCTACGCAAAGCCTATTATTTTGAATTCAGCAAACAACACTCAATAAAAAATATTCTCAACAACTCCTAGGATTATTTGGTTGAATCCTTAAATTAATTATTCCACTATATATATAAGATAACTTGTTTCCTCACTAAAGTATAAATATCAAGATAAAAATCTCATTAACTCCTAGGATTATTTGGTTGAGTCCTTAAATAAATTATTCCACTATATATATAAGATAACTTGTTTCCTCACTAAAGTATAATTATTTCGAGTGTCGCTTTGCGAATTCAATTATCTGTACCCACCGATTTCAAGGCGGGTACACCACGGTTAGTTCCTCTGGGAACTAGAGACGCAACCGATTCGTAATGCCTCTCCAGTGATCCTGCTGAGGCTCGAACTGGCAACCTGAAGGACTTTGTCCTCAGGCCTTTACCAGTCGAGCTACCCCTCAAGGTTGTCACAACAATCTAATAACTCCAATCAAATGCGAAATAAAATACTTCTATATATTAATTATGAAATTATTATACTTAATACCTCATACCGAATAAGCCATTAAAATAAACGGAGGAACATTTTTTTTTATATCCCATCCTATTTTCAGAGTTCATATTAGAGCTTCAATTAAATTTGAATCGCGCTCTAAAAAGCCCATCCGCGATGATGCTTCCAACAAAATTTTCTTTCATATCAAAGATTCAAATTCAAAATCTCTAATTAAGGATGAAATATTCCCATCAATGCACCACAATTATGTCGGTGAGGAATACTTTATTCAAAAACCTCCATAGGTAGCACATGAGTGCCTTGCACGAACAGCACTTGTCAACTACGATTTTCAATGATACTCTCAACTCTCATTATCTCAAAGTTAGGCTATTTCTGTTCCTATGAAGTAGTTAGGCACAAAACTCTCCCTTTACTCCGGGGAGCCTACTTAAATGACTATAGTCTTTTATCTTAATATTATTTTTTCCGTTTTTATATAGTTGTTATTATTTTAAATTTCTTATTCTAAAAAAAAACACTAAGTAAGTTTATTATTATAGTTTATTTGGTATTCTTTTGAAGTTAATTTTTTAATAGAAGTATGAATTAATTTGGTTTGATCAATTAATTAGATCAATGAACATTAATTAATTATTTTATTTTTCTATGTAAATTAAATGTATAATTTCAAGGGTAATACTCTCAATGGTAAATAGACAGAATAATATTATTTATGAATTAATTTTGTGAAATAACAATACTTCTTCAATCTCTATTTTAATGTCATCATTTTAGATTTCATGTTAGGTAAGTTTACTATTGTACAATTATTTAGTGCTCTTGATCTAAAGTCAAATACTCAATAAATGAACACAAATTAATTTATTTTGATTAATTAAATTGGTCTATGAAAATGAATTAATTATTTAATTTTCTTATGTTGGCTAAATTCAGATTTTCAAATTTAACAACTCTCATGTTAAAATAGAAAAAAATAGAGTTATTTATATATTAATTGATGAAATGATTAATATTAAAGATCATCTATTTTTAATAAAAACGTCATATAAATAAAAACATAGAAAATATTAAGAAACATATATTTTTAATAAGAACGACAACAATAAAAAGGAAGGAAATACTATTTTGATATCCTCGTGACATAAAATAATCTGTATATTAATTTTTATATTAAATTAATAACTTAAAATATTTATTTTATATCTCATATTAATTATTCATTTTTTTTATACGTTATTTTAAAATAAAATCATGCACTATGTAATTCTCTCCAATACTTATTTTATTCATTATTCATCATATCACTGGTGAAAATTGCTTGAATCATGTATGATAAAGATAACGAAACATTTCCCACATGTTTTTTTCGATATTTAGAATGATATTTTTTGGAGCATAATCAATTACTTGGGTAGTTTTTCTCTATGGTTAAAGTTTTTAGGTCCAAAAAGTTGGTTATAGATAACAATTTTTAAAAGAAAATATTTTATTTATAATCTTAAAGATTCTTGAATATTACTTTAAGATTAATCTATTCTGTATCAATATGAAAGAAAAATCTTTGATTTATATATAATCTCAAAGATTTTTTAATATTATTTAAATTCTATCTTTTTTTTTAATCCCGTCAAACCTTATAAATAAATTGAAACTCACGAAGTACTTATAATAACTATTCCCTTTCTCCATTTTTATTTATCATATGTATTTTTTGAAAGATTATTTGATTAATTTTTAAAGTTAAAACTAAATTATATTAATTTGATATTTGAAATAAAAAAATTAGATATTCAAAAACTATATGAAAAGTACTATAAATAATAATTTTTTGCATATCAATATGATTAAAAAAATATCTTAAAGTATTAGTAAAAGTGCGTATACTTTGACTCTAAAAATAAAAATTTGTCATATCTTAAAGTATTATATTTAAAAATCATGACGAATAATAGTGGACGAAGGGAGAACTGTTACTCAAGTAATAACGCTCAATTAAACTCAAATTGTAATTATATAAAGTATAATAAGTTGAACATAATTAAGATATTTGACTAACAAAAGAAAATGTTAGTAATATGTAATTAACCCCTCAATGTTTCTTGCCAGTGAAAGCCTGAAACTTGGGTTCCTCCTCTTTCACAGCTTCCTTCTATTTACCAAATACAAGCTTATGACTACTCGATTTTTCGGAGCAGCAACAGATTTCTTATCGCCATTATGTTTGCTTGGAGCAAAATCTACTTCACTCTCTCTCAATAATACTTATTCCATTACAAGGTTTCGTTGAATATAATATTTTTTTTAGCATTGTAACTCACCATAATACTATCTCCTTTAGTTAAGCCTTCGGATTAGAAATATCCATAAAATCCTTCGTGTGAGGTTGCAGCTTGACATATTTGACTTACATTTTTCATCGTCACTACATCAGCTTGTTCTTGTAAGCATAAATTTTGCATCATTTAATACGGCATTGAAGAAACCTTACCCCTAGAACAAGAATCAGGTTCTTGTAAATTGCTTTTAAGTCAAAACACAAACACCTGTTAGATTAAAAACCTTCCTCAATCAAGAAAGGAAGGAAAAGCCCCGTTTTATATACAACTTCCTTCCTTAATATATTTAAGATTTCCTTATCTGTAACAACTTGTATCTTTAGCATTAATCGATCTTCTCATCTGCGTTTGTTTACTGCTTGTGCTGGCTGCGTCAATTTGCTACAACTTACTATTTGCATTTCTTATCTATCATCAAAACAGCAGTATTATATTACTTGTAGAATACTCAGATTCTATCAGGCATGAATATTATTCCTTCTTCTGCAATGAACTCCAAAACATTGGATAATCAATGTTGAGATGATGCTAGACGATCAAGAACAGAGAGAGGCATTATAATTTTGTCTCCGTTTTCTATTTGTGGGTTTATCAATGAAAAATGGAGGATAGCACCGGTACGTCTGCTTGAATCATCGTCCATCCTATTCATATCCATTGTTAAACATGATTTCTAGTCCTGAATTATTATTATTTTAATAGTAAGGTATAGATAATCTTAAAACAGCCTAATTATCAAAACACAAAGTAAATAATTTTATATATTACATCTATAAAATTATTATACATAATACAAATAAAGGGAGGAGTACTTTAGTCAAAAACTGGATAAATTAGCACATGATGAGTGCCGTGCACGAACAGCACTTGTCAACTATGATTTCCAATGATAACTCTCAACTCTCATCATCTCAAAGTTAGGCACAAAACCCTCCCCCTTAATGATTATTGTCTTTTATCTTAATATAAATATACTCTATTTTCTTCATTTTTATTCGACCGTTATTATTTTAGATTTCATATTTTCTTAAGAAATTAGGTAATTTTATTATTATACTCTTATATTTCTAATTATATCCGAACTATCGTAAATGAAATCGGATATTCTCTACCATATTTTTGAGATATAGGTGCTCTTATTATTCAAAAACTAGAGCATATATGCCCTTCACTCTAATGGAAGACTAGATAGGGACACGTGACACAATCTTATTCGTCGATGCAATATTTAATAAATGTTAAGGTCGATATGAATTTCTCAATCAATTTGATAAGATTATGACACATGTAGGTCCGTCACTATAAAGGATGAATGCTCTAGTTTTTGGACGCAGGCCGCAGATGTCCCAAAGGTATGACGGAAGATATCTGCATACCATTTACGATAGTTCAAGACATATTTGCCATTTTTTCATTTTTTAATTAATAAACATGAATTAATAAACTTTGATTAATTAATTTAACCAATGAACATAAATTAATTACTTTATTTTTCTATACTCGTCAAATGCATAATTTTAAGGCTAACTCTCAAATGTAATATAGGAAGAATGCATTTATGCATTTGATTTTATGAAATGACAAATATTAATGAATATATATATTTAAGTAAGGACGACATGCAAATAGAAAAAAAGAAAATCTTATATATATATATTTATATTGAATCAATGAGTTCAAGATTAGAAGATGGGTTGAGGTTTTAATTTGGTACGAACTCAATTGTTTTAGTGGATCGGGTTTGGACTATAAGAGAAAATCAGGTTATTTTAGTCGAAATTGGAAATTTTAATTGATTTGTGACTTTCCATTCAATTGAGGGATACAAGTGCAATTATAGTAACAACAAGGATAAAAATAACTTTATTTTAATGACAAAGATAAGAATAACTCAATTTTAACTAATAAACCAAAATTGAGGGATATTTTTAGTCCTTTTTCTTGATAAGAATGATATTATCTTGGAGGATAACCAATTACTTAGGTATTTTTTTCCTATGATAAAGGTTTTTGGGCCTGAAAAGTTGGTTCTGGACTCCTTGATGATGATGAGACACAATTAGTTGGGCTCATATAACAAGTAAAGATGTGGGATTTGATTGTTGGCCCAACTCAAATGCTCCTTGAACTTGTGATCCTTGTGTATTAATGGAAAACCTTTAAGGTCAAAAGTTAAAACTTTTTAAATTTGAAGTTCGGAGCCCAAAAGTCTAAAGCTCCACAACCTTCAAGACAATTATTGTCAATCGATCGTTTTCAAGTAATTAAAGAGCAAAACTCTATGACTGAAAAAGAGTCGAAGATCAAATGGATGAGTTAAATTAAATTTGAATAGATTAAAATTGATTAAGATGATAAATGAACGGTTCATGCCATGTCAAAAAAACTATTTGGATTGTAATAAATTGAACTAAAATGTGCTGAAGAGCGTAACCCAACCCATTCAATTATATTTGAAATTATGTTAATAAAGTTTAGGGAATTAAGTGTGTTACATACAATTATCACTTCAGCTCCTATACTATTTCAACTTCTTTTAACAAAATGTACTATTTATTATTCTCAGAAACCTCATATTTATTTATTATTGGTTTTCTGCCCGATGTATTCAATTGAAGTCCGATTAAATTTGGATTCGGGTTAGAAAGTTTCACATTAGAGAATAAAATGTTTCTTGACAAAAGTGACTCAAACTTGAGATACCTTATAAGGATAAATGAGTACTTATCGCTCCACCACATTCATTTGTTAATGCTTAAATTTAAATAAATAACTTAATTACTGCAATAATCAAACTTTAATTTTAAATTATTTGAGATAATTCGTGAATTACGTGCCTTCACTTTTATCAATCAAAAGGAAAAGATAAATACCAGCAAAAAGACCTTTTCATAAATAATCATTATGAATAGATTTTATGGTGAGTGAGTGAAAATAAAATGCATAAGTTACTTTGAGATTATAATTGTTCATTAAAATGACAAAAGAGGAAAATATATTAAAAGAGGCATTTATTTTTTTCTTGAAAAAACAAGCTTTAAACTGGTGAATTTATCTATCCAATCCACTCTCCAATCTCCACTTTATAGCATGTGTATTTATGTGTACTACTACATTTTGGTCCAAAATAGTTATGGTTAATTTTTTAATTTATTTTAAATAAATAAGATTTTATATAACTGAAAAATCTTAATAATCTATTTCTTTTCTTTAGAAGTGAATAATTTGATGTGCACGGCACCAGAATACTAGTTGCTTCATAAATCTTTCGATCCATTTTACTACTTGTGCTTATTAAAAATAAATGGTCTCAAACTGTTTTTATCCTGAAAAATCAAGATATTCTTAATTGTTTATTTTCCATCTTTGCTTTACCTTAGTCATAAAAATATGGAAAAAAATTTGATGTGGTGCAAATGAGAGAAGTATTCTCTTCGGTTCATTTTTATTTGTCTGTCCTACGAAAAAAATATGTCCATTTTTACTTGTACCGTTTTGAAAATCAATTCATCACATCAGTTCTACCTTATTATTAATTAAGTCTTCTCTCAATGTATTTTTCATAGTAATGAATTTATTATATTCAAAATATGATATAGTAAAATTGACATTCTATTTATTGCTTCTTAAAAAAATTATCAAGTCAAATCTGGATAAATAAAATAGACAGAGATAATATTAAATTGGAAAAAGTAATTAATAAGAATAATTAATTCAATTATTGTTTAATTAGTATTTTTTTAAAACAAAGGTGCAAGACAAAACATGTGAGTAAAATAGACGATCTATTAGTTGCCACACTTTAAGTTGAGTTGTGGAGAATGGACAGTAGGGAAAATGTCATAATGATATCTCGATTTTTTTATACGAAGTGGATAGGTTATTGCCCACAAGTCAAAGAGGAAAAGAGCAAAAATAAATTAAAATATGGATTTTATGAAAAGTTTCCCTTTTTAAATTTGGTGAATTTATTGTATTATACTTTCTTCGTTTTAAAAAATTGACTTAGTTTGACTTGGAACGGATTTTAAGAAAAGAAAGAAGACTTTCTAATTTTGTGATTCAAATTTAAGTTAT
The DNA here is from genome assembly GCA_027704765.1 of Solanum habrochaites. NCBI lineage: Eukaryota > Viridiplantae > Streptophyta > Magnoliopsida > Solanales > Solanaceae > Solanum > Solanum habrochaites. Next base: position 54,226,284 of record JAKWJA010002491.1, read on the forward strand.
GTCAAATGTATCAAAATGTTCTTTAATCTTTTGGTTCTAAACATGCCATGTGGAAAGTTAAAGTTAAAGTGTTGCCAAAAAAAGAAAAAAAGTTATTTTTTTAAATAAACTAAAAATAAAAATAGAAATATTCTTTTTTAAATAGAGGAACTATTTTTTATTTTTAATTTTTGGTGGTTCCATTCATGTTCATTGTCTATTGTTCAATTGGAAAAGTCAAAGAAAAGATCAAGTTTCTACAATGTCATGCAATAAAACAACAAAGTCAATCACCTTTATTAATGGCTATTGATTCTTTTCTACCTTACCTAATTATTCAATGGGGAATCAATAAAGTTTGCTATCTTCAGTAACAAATTTCTTTCGATAGTAGAGAATGATACACTTCCTTTTTTTAACAATACGAAGACTCTTCTAAATAATGAAATGTGGATATATGTATCAAATTCATATTTTATGACTTTAAAAGATTTAAATATGATTTTGAGGGAATTATTTATGATTTTAAAAGATTTCTTTCATGACTTTAAAGGATTAGAAATATACTTAATTTCTATATATAATTATCTTATATATAGAAACAAATGCATTGAAATATTGAAAGAAAAATATTACTAAATTTCTCTCTATTTCTTTGTAGTACTAAATTTCTAATACTTTATTTTTATAACAAAGACATTATTTTTAAATTATAAATTTTTAAATGCGAACTCAGAAAGGAAGATAACTAGGATATTATTAGAGGCAGAAGTATGCAATCAAACTAGGACATTATTAGAGGCAGAAGTATGTAATCAAAATGGTGTTAACACCTTATGGATATTGCTTTCGTAGTATATCTTAGCATCAAACACATGTGAAAAAATGTACTAAAAAGGTATAAATTAAACGATAAAAATTAACACATTTCCTTATGTGGTTCAGTTTAGTACCTTAACTTTACTTTAGACATCATGGTGAACCCGCTAGATATACAATTATTTTTAATTTAAAATAAAGAAAAAATACATTATCAAAGATTTGAACAGATATTAGCTTACTTGTGCAAAAAGACTAAGGTACGCGTTGGACAAGTGCATCAAATAAGCTTTTGTGTTTCAAATTACTTAACAAGATATATGATCCTTCTTTTTAAGTGTGTATATATACATAATAAAATCACAATAAACGAATACACGAACTCTGCTATATTTAGTTCCTCAAACTTCAGAGGGGTGAGGAGTGGAGGTTTGGAAGAGGTGACACGTTATTATTTCAGTTCCCAATTACTTTAAAATGACGAAATGGAAAGGCTATTTTATTATATAAATTGAACTTGCTATTTGTGATGGGATTGTTTTTCTGGCCAAGAACTCAAGCTGTACACAGAGGAAAATACAAATAATGTACTTCTTAGTTTAGCAAGTTCTCAACCTGTAAGACAAAACTTTGGGTGAAACTGCTGCTTCTTGGGTGAGAAAATATATTAAACCTACTAATAATTAAACACTTGATACAGATAAATTTATATATATATATATATACGAGTGGCCTAAACAGCGAGTAACTTTGATCAATAATATATTAATCAATATAAGATAATGAATTTATGTTAAGTCAACTAAATAAATCACTCACTATGAAAAAATATCAACTTTCAAATTATAAGCTAAACTAAACTAATGATTATGCAGGTAAGGGTGATTATTTATGCCCAAAAAACAAAGATATGTTAATGTTAATTATCATGCCTTGAATTATCTTTATCTGACGTATCAAATTCGTAGGATGAATCTTTTCTACAACTCCTTACTCGTAGAAGTCCATATAGCTTCTTGAACTCTCTGAGATTCTCTTTGCAAAAAATACCCGACTCACCCGTTTCCTCGGCGGCTCGAACCGACCCGCTCTCGCTCAACCGCCGTGCATGCCGAGTCGCCGCCCTCGACTCGGTGTTGATTTGCAGAGCTGAAATGACTGTTTTCAATGCCCGAGTCGGCGAGCTCCGGTTTGATATCATAATCTCGCCGATTTCAGCCGGGCTGAGAGCCGCCCCGGTTTGAAAAATCTCCTCTACCTGTGGGAAAAGCTTGTGATCTTTTAAACCCAAATGGCTATTCGCTAGGGTTTTGAAAGAGTTGAAATTACATAAAGGGAAGTGTATGTGAACGTCGATTCTTCCTGGACGGAGAACCGTCGGATCAATTTGATCTTTGTTGTTGATAGTGTATATCATGATTCGCTCTTCCCCACAACACGAGAATATTCCATCCATAAAGTTGAGAATTCCAGATAAACTTGGAGCTGTTGATTTGGTCCCAAGGTAACGATCGAGATCTTCGATAACAATTAGCGACTTGTTCGTTGTTTGTAACAGAAGCATTTTCAGATCCGAATCGTCAGTGACTTTGGATAAATCGACGTCGTACACGTCGTAGTTCAGCAAATTTGCTATTCCGGCGATGAACGTTGTTTTTCCGGTGCCGGAAGGTCCGTAGAGGAGATAACTCCGTTTCCAAACTCTGCCGAGTCGGTGATAGTACTGTTTTGATTTTTGAAACGATTCCAAATCGGATTTCACCTTGTTTTTGAGATCCGTGTCCATCACTACCGTATCAAAAGTTGCTGGATGTGCGAACGGCACCGATCTCCACCGTCCGTTTCTCTGAGGTTCATTATCTACATTGACGAATAATCTCACCTCCTTTTTCCTCTGCTCAATTTCATCGAACACAGAGTGTATATACTGAAGGTAAGGCTGTAAAATTCGACGCTTATCCTTTTTCCTAATCTTCATAACAAGCGATTTCAAACCAGTAAATTCATCCTTCTCATTGATCCAGAAAACTCTAGCGCCGAGGAATTTGTCAACAACAATTTGATTTGAATCCAAAACAAGGCTAATTTCATTGGACTTATCGCCGGATATTAGGTTGGTGAAATCAGAATCTTCAACACAGGGGAGAGAATTCAGATAAGTACAAACTTTTCGATACAATTGATTTTCCTGCATGTTGTGATTGAATTGCGGTACCCTGTAGAACTGATAGACATAACAACCATCCTCCAAAAACCTCCACCATTTTTTCACAATTTGCAGTACAGAAGTTTTCAACAGAATCTTCAGAAACAAACCTGAAGCAATTATTGCAATCAAATACCAAAACATGATTGAAAAAAAAAGAAGTAAAAATCAAACAGTTAAATGAAGTATGATGATGAAAAAGGGAATTTGAGGGGAAAATGATGATATTATGAGAAGGTGGATGTTGTAATAATGAAAGTATATTATATAGTATACTATATATAAAGTGATGAGAAAAAGCATAAAGAAAGGATTATAATAGTATATATAAATTTAAGGGGATGGGGAATTGGCAGGTAACAGCATATTAATTATTAGTATTTTATATTAACGAATAAGTCTTTATTAATTTGTTTGTTTGAATTTAAGAGACGGCTTGCAGACGGGGACGGCATAATTTGCTAGGTTTTATTGGTAAAAACAGGATTAATGAGATTTATTTTCTATCCTTTTTTGTTAGTCGAAATTGATCTATTATAATCTTAGTTGGTTAGAAATTAGAATTATAGACTACTAATTATGCAATAATACACCAATTCCATTATAACTTATTCCATAAGTAATAGCATGTAGCAAGTTTGAGAATAAATTATGTTTTTTTTTTCTTTTTATTCTATCAAGAAGATTTGATTTTTTTATGTTCAAAATTATCCTTGTTTTATACAAGAGATTTTAAACCATTAACTTAAATTATGTTTGATTCGTTGTTATCCATTATCAGTAGCGTAACCAGAAATTTTATGAAGGGTGTCCGAAAATCTTGTAACTCATAAAAATAATTTAAAGAATGGATGTACTTAAATTTTGTAAATCAAACAATATAACATTAATGATTATTTTTTAAAATTAAAATATATCAAAAATTTTAAAATCAAACTACATAATATTTAGCTTTAATGTTCACGTTTATCTGATAAGAAGTAAACCAACAAAGAAATAGAGATATATTTCAGTTTAGAGTGAAATCACTTTTTTTATACTTCAAGATTTCACAAATCTCTGATGACCAACAACGAGAAATGAAAAAAATAAAGAATAAAATCAAATGAGTTTTATTAAAAGAGAATTTATATAAAGTATTTTCACTTTTAGTAGCTTTATGAAATAAATAAATAGGATTTGCTTATTAACTTTAAATTAAATAATTAATTTTAAATTTTATTTAATTTTTTAATGAAAAAAAAATTGGTTATTAACTTTATATTAAATAATTATTTTCAAATTTTATTTAAATGTTTAATGAAAAGAAAAAATCAAACTCAAATAACGGGAATCGAACCCGTGCACCGCAAGTTGCAAAGAACTTGGTAATAGTTGAACGATTAAAACCACTAAGCTAGAATTTTTTTAATATTTTTCAAGGTTCTCCAAACTATGTTATTTAACCATTTAAATTATTATTTTACTTATAAATACGATGTAATTTTCTAACGAAGGGTGTCCAATTGGACAACCTTGCCAAAGGGTAGCTACGCCCCTGTCCATTATATTGTATTGTATCGTTACCATACTCACTATGTTTGTTTTGATTGTTACTTACAATATATTGTATTGTATTGTTAAATTTAGTTGTTACATAACAAAAAGAACCCTATTTTATGGAACAACCGATTTGGTTTTTTCCTGTTGTTACTTAATTTCTTTTTTCAAGTATATCTTTAAATAATATTTCAAAATACTATTTTAACCTTTACCTTAATTATTTAAATTTAGTCAAACCTCCTGCCCTAAAATAATTAAGTATATTTTAGTAAATTTATAAGTTACAATATAATACAATTCAACTAAACAATTAAAATATTATTAAACAACAACAAACAATATAGTCTAGTTAAACATTGTATCTACAGTATAATAGAGTACAATACAATTCAATACATTATGAAATAATAGGTAACAATGATTCAAACAAAGTGTTAAAAGAGTCGCTTCTTTTTCCCTTCATTTTATGATGGGTAAGATATTAAAACACTTTTTATTTGCAACATAATATTAGGGAATCTATGTTTTATATTTATGCTAACATATAACTAAATTATATATAATTAACATCTTTTACAAAGTAAGTTATAAAATTTATCATAATTTAATCCTACATTATTAATATTGATATAACTTTAACTAGTGATCAAACTATTCCCTACAAATTAAATAGAAATAGAAATAGAAATAGATTATTTCAAATCTTTTATACATATAAAAATATTTCTTTTTGTTATATAACATTCTGTTGTGAAAAGGACATAGAATTTAAAATAAATTTATAAAGGACCGGAGAAAAAAATCTTCCATTTTCTTCGATGTACTGCTTATTGACTAAACAATTTGTATATGTGAGACCAATTAAGGTAATACGATATTCTTTATGACTAGTAAACATATTCTGAGTATTAATTAATGTATTCTATATTATTATTAAGGAGGACTAGAGATTTATTTCCTTGTGATCGAGTGTATTTTTCAATCTTAATTATTCCAGATGGTCATATTTAATTTTGACCAATATAATCGAAGCAGCAATCCATATACAAATTAAAAGTCGCGTTCAACATTCAAATTGTTTTATCCGCTTTATAATATGCTTATATCCATTTATGTCTTTTACTGACATTCTTCTTTTTCTCTTTTCCCAATAAAAATAATGGAATCATACAGATCCACATACTCATATTTACTAATTACACATATTCATATTCGTCTAGCATGTATTATGTCACGTAATATATGTGTATTTATTGATATATATTTTAGTGTCAGAATATACATATCAGCTAAAGTTAAGTTAAAAAATATATTTATGTATATGTCAAATAAGTGTTAAAAACTTAAAATGGATAAGGTGTATGTTATTATTATGTTTGGTATAAATATATTTAGTGTGAAGAATAATCAGATGGGGAATTATAGTATTAGGCTAAATTTGACGTTTGAAATAAAAGAATGTTTGGACAGTTTCAACCATGATATATTTTCAACAACACCAAACTCTGCCTTACGACTTTTAATAGTTTGGAATTAGGTTCAGTAGGGCTAAGTTCAACAAAAATTAGTCCACTTGAAAATTTGTCTACATAATAAAGAGTTTTCACGTAATGTGAACTTTTTGTCTGGAAATTAACGTGGATGACTAGTGTTGTGTTTTTGGCCAAATTAGGCGTCTTAACTTTTTATTTTCAATTTGACCATTTTGTATTTGGAATTAGTAGTTCGACTAATTTAATTTAGTACCTTTACATATAATAAATTCACTAAATAATACGTATATTAAATAATGGCTGGAAGCACACATGTCTTTCTAGCCATTAAAATTCTATTAGAGGGTAAGTTGATCATTTTGGTATGAAATTTCTTAAAAATTTATATATTTAGAGACTAAGTAAAAATTGTTATAACTCATAATAATTATTATTAAAGAGTGAAAAGAAATATCTAAAAATAGTAATATATTTGATTGACTTTTGAAATTTCCTCAACACCACATAAATTGAAAAAAGGGAGTAACATTTATAATGTGTAATTAACTTAAGAACTACTATAAATTGAAATAATTGACAACTTACCTATTCTTTAGAAGATAAGGAGGCAATCCTTTCCCCAGAGCTTAACCTAGATTGGTCTGAAATGGGCCCCCGCTTACTGGATGACGTAAGTAAGGTTTAGAACAGCATGGCATCACTTCTAGTAGGAAAGTCAAATTTCTCTCGAGTTCTAAAAAATAAGAGAGTTAATCGTGCAAGTTGGCTAATTCCCCGTCTTTTTAGTTTAAACCTGCCTTTCACTCATAGAAGTCTATTTTGAAACATCTATTTTGAGAATTCCCCTGTCTACGCATTGAATGAATTCCATTAATTCAAACTCTATAAAAGATTTTTGATTACTTTCGAAACTCCACCTATACCACACAAATTGAGAAAAAAATACCCTCAGTAGGTTTAAATTATTTTGGATTTAAGATAGATTGACGAGTCTGACATGGGTCTAAAATGGGGTTTGGGTCATTTTTTTAGAAATCGGTTTTTTTTTTTATTTGGAGATTTTCGTCAATTAAGGAGTATAAATGGTGAATTATTAATAACGAGGGTATAAAGAACTTTTTTAACTGTAGAGGTTTAGTCAACTAATAAACTGTAGTTAAAAGGTATTTTTGACCCTTTTTCCTAAAAATTACTATGAATCACAACTTCAAGTATTTTCATTGACTCTCAAAATTTCACATGTATTTGGAACAAATGGATCAATATATATTATGTGAAAAATCAGATATAATATACTATAAAATCATAATAACTAACTTTTAGCTTCACATTTCATTCGTGTCACATACTAATACACCGAATGAGTAATATATGATAGCAGGCTATTAACTAACATCTTTTTTATCTAGTAGCGAAGTTGCAGATTTTATCAAAAATATCCAATTTCTAAAATACAAGTATGAATTTTTATATATATTACATTAATTTTTTCGAATTGACCACCTTAAGTTTTGCATGGTACGCTACTGTTTTTAGCATAAAGTATATTTCTGGTAAAGCAAGAAAACGAAAATTGTTCAGTTGATAACATCTTGGAGTATTTAACCAATAATTAAACAGATTGTTCATTAATTTCTGAATGATGACACAAACAGTAACTTAAAGATGGAAATTAGAGAAAATCAATATGTGCATACATCATTGCAAGTACTAAATAAGATTCGGATCAATTTGTTTGGTGTGTAGTATTATTAAAGTTTTTCTGTCCAGAATCCTACAACTGTTGGGGTATTCCCCTGCAATTATAATCATTCATTTGCATTTATTTGTACATGAACAGCAATGACTGTCACAGGGCCCAAAAGCAACCAAGTAATTCCAAAACTTAAAAGAGGCAAAAGGACATTCTTCCCAAACACTAATTAGCACCACCAAATGATCGCGTAAACATGTTTTTCCTACTTCAATTAAGGGAGTCAATTTCCTAATTGCTAAGCAACTTATTTTTTTGTTCCTGAAAATTCTTTTCCTCGTACCAAACACGCCCATTGAAGAACATGTAGACTCGAATGTAGGCTAAGCTTTTGGTATTAATGAAGTGGGAGAAGTTGGAATTCACATTTTTAAGACAAAAAATATTAATAATTAAAGTACTAACTTATTTTTACCTGTCCAATTTTGATGAGCCAGCTACTTGATGTTGGTACAAGATAGCAAGTGTGGTGAACAAAATAATTGATATAAAGAAAAACGTGCAGCCTTGCTAAAGTGATAAAGAGTAGTCAGTGCCCATCATCCCTATAGAATTCAGCAATGATTGTTCTCCCTAAGGATGAATTGCTGAGATTTGATACACTACACTAGGGGGCCTAGGCAAATCAGCAGTTATGGGCCCTGTGTCGAAGGATAACTGGTCGGTATCAAAGTTGTCAATAACCTACACAAGTGTCCCAATTGAAGTCGAATGCTATTCCAAATTACAGCTAAGTTCTGATCAACTATTCTTCTCCTTTATATAAAGAAAACATATGCATGCAACTTCACAACGCCAAGCCAATTAAACGAAATGAAACATGTTACTCTACCACCCAGGATAAAAAAAACTGTCATTTTTAACCACTATGCCGTGAAAATCATGCAATGCTCTTACAAGTTAATAGCTGAACTACAGTGGTCTAAAGGAATTCTGCAACATCCACAATAGCCACCAAAAATGAAAAAAAATCAAACTTTAGACAGACTGATGATTTATAGGAAATCAAATAGCTGATTAAGAATCCTAGTTATCTGACTGGACATTCAGAATATGGGAAACCACAAGCTTAGAAATCTCGTTAATTGCAGAATCTGAATCTGCACGCATTGAACTTAACCTGCTGTATTCACTTGCAGCAACCTTTGTCTTTTTTGACGTAGTTAAAACCTTTTCCAAATCCGATTCCAACAGCGGCCTCGGCTCCTGCTTAAAGAGAAACAAGGATACTCAGACCCAGCCTGACCCAGATAAATTGCTAATGCCCCTCTCTATTTAAGCAACCTTGATAATCTAATTTGATAGCTTTACAGCTTAGTTCTATCAACACAATGTGTAGCAATAACAATATAGCAGTTGCAGATGCAGAGTTCATTTAGAGAGAATAAAAAGAAACAAAAAGATCCTTGACTAGTCCTTCTGTTTCTATATTTATTTTCCAGGTGGTGCCTGTTACATAGTTAAATCCGACCCCCAAATCTATTTGATATCCACAAAATTTTAAAGGGTGGCTGTACAAAGGAGATTTATTGGTTCAGTATCGGAGGAGACATCTGAGAAGGTTCCCTCTCTAGGAAAAAAGGCAACACTATCTGCAGTGTACAGACATGTTAAAGCTTTGGAGGAGGTCTAAGCAGTTCAAGTGGACTAGCTGTTATTTGTAGCCTAAAAAGCTGTACTTCCATCTTAATTTTCCCTGTCTATCCTTTTTTTTTTTATATGCATTCATCAGATAAGGCGAAGTCCCTAAAACTTCATTTTGTGTCAGTAGCCATCACATAACAAATTTTTCTGAAGGAGAGTACAAGTTCTAAATAGAAATTTGATAAAAAGAATACAATACTAACCGCAGTTCGCTTTCCACTCTTCTCATCATTAAGCAAGTCCCGGATGGGGAAGTAGGCAGCTTTTTTACATAGCTCCAGAAGATCAGAACCAGTGTATCCATCACAGAGACTAGCAATGCCGTCATAGTCGATGGTATCTTCTACCTTCTCGCCTCTCAGGATCACCTTCAAAATCTCAGCTCTTTCTCTGCAGTTGGGCATTCCAATCTCAAAGGCTTGAGGAAGACGTCGAAGAATTGCTTCATCAAGCTCAGATGGTTGATTAGTAGCAGCAAGGACCATAACTCGTGCATTTTCTACATAAACATAACCACAGTAAATAAAGTCACCAGACCCTCCTTGGTTATATCATTAACTAGATAAAAGACAACCATCTCAAATTGCATAATTTCTTGGGGAAATGTTGCAATATACGTGACGGTGATGAAAGCTACTAAATAAAGAATCATCTCATAAAGGGGTGCACCTACGATCTGTGGTAAAACCATCCCATAAAGCCATGAATTCAGTCTTCATGTTTGTTGACGCCTCATTGTCAGTGGACTTGCGCTGACCCAAAAAGCTATCCACTTCGTCAATGAATATAATTGCTGGCTGAAGTTTATGCGCCAAACTGAACACTGCAGCAACTGTATAAAATATAGAAGGAGAAATCAATGAAGAAGTCTTAACATTCAGTTGAATAACTAACCCTATATGAGCCATTTTGAGTCACTTAACGCAAATCAGCAACACGGGCAATCACAAATAGAATTCTAAGAACAAGACTACAATAAGATCTTTCTCCTTCAACGCTTTAAACAACCTCATCTTGTTTTGGGTGGGGGTGGGGGGTATTTGTAAGATTTCTAGGTGAAATTTTTATTTTCTGTAGCATAATTGAAGCTTCTCCTAGAAACATCAAACTCACTTTTGTTATTAAGACAATGAACACCTGCCACCAATGTTCAGTCCGGAATCAAACCTCATGTCAAACAAAATAACCTTATACTTTTGCTCCTTGGCTTCACTGCAGAGGGGCTGCCTAAGGTATGCTTAAACAACCCTTTGACAACACTAATCAATCAACATCCATCCAAATTAGTTGTAGTCAGTTATATGCACTCTTTGTATCCTTCAGCTCTATTCAAGTCCATTTCAATCCAATACAAAATAGAGCATCATTAACTACAATTTGCACCAACTGACAATCTACAACAATCTTCGTTACCTATCAAGTGTTTTCACATGCCACTAACCTCTCCTTGCAATATTTTCCCTTCATCCTTCCCTCTTCTCCAAAATGTCTCAATGTTGAGGTCACCAGCAAACATTACTCGGTGCTATGCAATCAACACTCTCCTCTCCGAGTTTAATTTTCATCTCCCCTATAACATCATGCTGTCTCACCTCTCCCGCTTTTTACCTAAGGTGGAGATTCAAGATTATTTTTTCATAACAAAAAAACCCCAAAGGGCGTTGGTGCAGGGTCCAAAACAGATTGGACAGTGAGGCCATCAGTCTATTCTTCTTCACTTAAATATTAGACTTCTATCTGCAGTAAGGTTTGAACGTGTAACTTGCACCTGACCCACACATTGGCATTGTGCTCTTATAACAAAGACCAAAGCCTGAGGACTGTGGAGTCTCAAGATTTGACTAAACCCAACAAAATAAAAGAATTTGTAGATCTGATGCTTGCAGTTTGACTTCATAGTGGTAGATAGAAATTCGTCATCAGCTTCTTGCAACCTGTGTAGTAGAATTCTTTGAACCCAAAGATGAATGGGTCAATACATACAATGTCTATACAAACATTCCTATAAGAAGTGTAGAACAAGAAATCTGATAATTGCTTTTTTGATGTTCCAACCCTTTCTCCTACTTCACTTATTCTATTTTTGTTTTGATAATCTATGATTCTTTATCCTAGTCCTACAACTCAGAAATGAAGCATGCACTTGAAAAGTGTCTCTTATCGCAATAATCATTATCTTGTGTTTCATATCCTCATGTTGAGCAAGTTAGGACTTTCCATGCTGTTTCTTGGTATTTGCGGCAAGAAACTTTTTAGCAACTGAACAGGTTACTTTGTGGATCACAGGTTACAATATTAAAAGAACTACTTTAAAACTGCTAAATCATCTCAAACCAATGCAGTTGCAAATCCTAGTAGAATATGTTCACTTTGAAATTTTGATTTCAAGAACTACAAATGACAGCTCCATTTGAGATTTATGCAAAGAACACACAGGAAAAACAGTGTGCGCTATACTCTTCACCCCACTCAACAAGAATAAATCAGAATGAGCAAAATACCATACTATAGACAAAAGAAAAAATTACAACCGAAAGAGATATGTATCCAAAAGTGCATTTCATGACTTGGCCTTCTGATTGTGCACAATAATATGGAAAGAATGCAATCAAAACTTAGCAAGAGAGACTTGAAATCCATCTTTTTGTTTATGCCCTAAAAGACTTTGTTTGAATGGGATAATTCCATAAAGAATGATAACTACACAATTGGTAGGGACTGGCCAAAACTAAGCAACTCCTCCTCTGATGAATTTTAATGCCCTCAAAAATAATCAACTAATAAAGTTGCAAACCACTATGGTTTCTTGGATATCTTATTCCAGTGGAATAATGCTTGTCGAGCCTGAATTTCCATTGAGACAAGATTCAAAAGTAAAACAAGGGCCAAGCAAATTTGAATAATCAAAACAAGGAGAAGAATCTTGAAAGAGTAAGGGCAAGATCTAACTCACCGAGTTTTTGGGCATCACCAAACCATTTGCTCATCAAATTCGATGTTCTCACATTAATAAAAACAGCACTTGATTCCTTAGCAATTGCTTTGGCAAGCATCGTCTTTCCAGTTCCAGGGGGTCCATAGAGCAAAACTCCTTTTTGAGGACCCAGAAGCTTCCCATAAAAGAGTTCAGGCCTTTTCAAGGGAAGAATTACCAATTCAAATAGAGCTTGCTTAATAGATTCCAATCCACCAATGGAATCAAATTCTACATCTATATGATCAGGGTTGATTACATCACAGGCTATTACATCCTGTTGACAAAGCACAAGGGGGCTTAAATAATTCAATATGAAAATGATTGCTTTTGACTGCATGTTAAGCATACCAATAAGGAAAGATAGCATACCAAATTAATAAAGAATGTCGTTATAATTAGTTGTCATAACATCCTTGTGAACCAAAATATTTGAAGGGAAAAAAGCTCTCGTAGACTAGTAGGAAGTGATCACAATCAACCAGAACACAAATTGATCCCAGCTCATCAAGAAATATTAAATTAAAATGAAATATATGATCATCATGTAGATCAAACTGAGTGACACAGGATGAAATAAGCAGTGCAAGTTTTAGGAACTTTGGGTTCGGGTGCATTTGGTATGTACGGAAATGTTTTCCATGGAAGGTTTTGGAAATTAATTTCTATCAACTTTCCGTGTTGGTTGAATATATAGATGTGGGAACCGTACAAGATTGAGAATATGAGAAACGGATAGTGTTTTAGTAAAATCTGAAACAGTGTCTAATTGTTGGTTCAAACAAGTGATTTTTTGAAAGGAAGAAAGTGAAAAAAAGTAAAGATTGAGATAATTCTAAAGAAAAGGAACTTTTTCCCAACAGTGAGGAAAGTCTTCCCATTTTGAGAAAAAAACGTTTACTTTGGGTACAAGTCGGCCAAATACTTTAAAATGATTGGAAACACTATCCTCCATACTGAACACAGTCTGTCTGTTTGACAAGCAAAATGGCATGATTATTGCTCGACCAACAGATTTTTCGCTGAATAAAGGATGGTCTAATCAACTTAATACTAATTAATAGTAGCATATTTTGCCATAGAGACTCAAACTTTTCTATTAACACTTTATTTATCCTACTGCTGTAATTTCAGTAGTAATTACATCAGTAGTATAGAGAGAACAACCAAAAAAAGAAAAGATCTATCACCTACACCCCTCCTAAACTGTCTAAAATATGGGCAATATCCTCCACCTCTTTGGGGAGAACATGGATACACCAAAATAAAGGTCACTAAGGAGTTCATCGTCAAAATCCAGAAAGGGATGCTCTTGTTTTCAAATCATCTCTGATTCCTTTCCTTCCATATTATCCACCCATCAAATGAAGGTAGAGACAATCTTCCATCTCCCTTTATGGCCCGACATATTCCCTTCTCTGTTCCGGCATGCTAGAACAACTTCTGAAGTATCTCTTGTCATGTATCACCACCTGATGCCCCTCAAATATGGGTAATATCTATTGAGAGAACTAGAGCTGGTCATAGCATTGCTCCTTCCATCTCACAACGATACATCCATGACAAGCCAACTCCCTTCCCCCACCCACCCAAGACCCAAAAACACACACTATCTTCTTATCCATTTATATTTCAGCTATCTAGCATGCTTGTTCCATTCTAAACAGTACTGCACAATAGACCATAGTGATCAGTAATGGAAATCTAAAGCAAAGAAAAAAAGTATTGGCCCCGACTAAATACGGATATGCACCCTAACCAAGTGGACTCAACCCCGTACATCCGATTAAGAATGGATGATCAAAACTAAGCGACTCTAACTATATGATAAAACCATGGAAAATTGAAAAGGGGAAGTACAGAGAGGAGATTGGAGAGTAACCTCATAGGAATTGGTTTGAATGATAGGTCTACCAAGGCGCTTCGCAAGTTCCTTCTTGTTCTCAAGAGCCTTTTGGGAAGCTTGTCGATTCGGGTCAAGTTGTCGGAGCCCCACAAACAAAACAAGGCTGCTCAAAGCGGCGCTGGCCGCATAGAGTAACAATTCTTTCAACAACTTCGTCTCCGATGAACGTCTCTTCATCTTTCTTCTCACTACAGTGGCGTTTCAAACAAGCAAAGTTTCGCATCCATCTAAGTGTTTCAATTATTTAGGGTTTATTTCTCATAAGAATCAATTTGACTCACAGAATAACTACTTTATTAACTTACCACTTCATAATTCAAACTCTCAATTTATACATGGAATTCGCATAACTTAACCCGTAAAATTTTTAATTCGCCTTGCTCTGCCCCATTCAATATCCACATAATAATTCTTTTCATTTTCAACCCGTCCATTCAATACAAATAAGAAAACATAATCATGAAGTAAAAGTTAAAAACAAAACAAAAAAAGATGCACAAAGAGAACAGATACAACACTATTTTTCTATAATTCATTTAAAGATGAACCACTGCCTTCTATTGTACAAGCAACTTAACACTTCATTTTTTTTCTAATTTGTAATGCAATTTGGCTGCACTTTTCAATTAAAAATTTCACACTATCTTCTTCTGTTCAAAACTTCAAATATTAACCTTTTGATTTGAATCTTATATTTTATTGCTCTTTTTAAATTTTTGCTTAATTTGCTCTTTATAATTGAAAAAGATATGCATAATTTAAAATTCAAATAATTCTAAACCTAAGGTAATTTAATTATTAGACTAAAAAGGAAAGTCCTGTTTACTGTTTCTAATACATGGATCTCCCTACTACAAAAAGCTTCAATAGATTCCCTTCCCATTGACTATAGTAAAATACTTTCTCAATTCTTAATTATTTATCTATTTTTAAATTCTTATATTTATTAAGAAATAATAATAAATTTTTTATTTTCTTAATTTATCAAAATGAAGTAGTAAAAAGAAAAAATTGAACGAGTAATTAGGGGAAACTAACACAAGTCATCCTCCAATGCATGTTCACATTATGACACATTTCTTCACTATAATGTACTAACTGTTTGTTCCTACTTGCTATGTACACTCTACTATTTACATAATGATGACATATTATATTAACGATACTAATGGTTTGCCTTAATTATTGCAATGTATTTTCTCTTTCATGTGAAAGTAGTATACTCTCACTTAAATAGCAAAAATAAAAGAAGAAAATTTGTCCTTTGGATATCCTTTTCACTCAAATTGAGAAGACAAGTTCTTATAAAATACTTGGAAGAAGCTTTTTGAATCCAAACTAAGGTACACTTATTCCCACTAATCTTTTTTATTTTAATTCATTTTGCTGTTTTATGTTTAACATATTGTATTAATTTTTGTAATAATTAATTAGAGATGGGATTTTTCTTCTTCTTACATTTCTAAGGAATGATGAAAATTCAAAGTTACCCTATGTTTATATGGATGAATATATATCTCTTTAACGAGTAAATATAGTTTTGAAATTTTATCAAGAGTAAAACGATAAATTTATTATATTTTTTAAATAGGTATATGCCGAGTTAAAGATGAACTAGGTATTTAGAGTATTGACTTTATAATTTGTGTTCTTTTTAGCATGCTTATTTGATTATATTCATCCATTTATGTCAAAGTAGAAAATAAAATCTTCCTCCTCACGCCATGTGATAACACATTTGATTGATCAGTGAAAATTGATGTATTTTATAAAAGATCATGACATTAATTTTTTCAATCATTTATTAATTTGTTCATAATCTTTATCAATATTAGTTGGTTGTTGCATGGCTGGTAGTACAGTACTACTATTTCTCATCCATAGTAAATTTTTGAGGTTTAACAGAAATTTTCATATATAAATAAAAAGTTACTTTTCATTATTACTTTTTGATATTCTCTTGTCCACTATTATTTGTTATGATTTCTATTTTTAGAATCAAATTATAAGAATTTTGACTAATTATATCAGATATTTTTTTTTCATCATATTGATACGCAAAAAAATTGTAATTTATAGTACTTTTTATATAGTTTTTGAATATCTAATTTTTTTTGTTTAAAATATCAAATTAATATAATCTAATTTAACTTCGAAAAATAGTTAAACTGACTTTCGAAAAATGAAATATGACAAATAAAAATCGACGGAGGAAGTAATGTCTAAACTATTTTCTTGAAAAATGTATAAAGTAGTTAAGAAAACCTATTAAAAAGAAAATAAAATGAAAAAAAAAAGTCCCAATAATTTTCTTTAACTTTAATTTTATTTTATTTTAATTATGAAAAAAACCTTGATAATTATTTTAGTAATATCGACTAGAGGAGCATTTAATTTTATTATTTTTTTTGATTTTGTGAGGTAGTGGGGTGGGTGGGGGATAAAGTAAGAGACTTTTTTTCACAATATGAAATGATAATTCGTTGATTGACAATATATATATATACTTCGTAAATTATTAATCATAAAATTAATCATTGATAAAGACAGAAAACTACACGTGGACTCTTTTTAAAAGTAAAAATGTTCATAAAAATCGTGCTACAACTATACTAATATAGTAAAAAATTCCACTTTTAAGGAAAAAAAAATTTGATTACATCATTCTCCAATATCGTTTCTAACATGCATACTTTATTTAATGAACAAATGGTCAACCATGGCGGATGCAGCGTAACGTCAATTTAGTAGTTAGTCAATTTAATTTCCCTTATTTTAAATAATAATAATAAAAATAATATGCAACCACAACCATACCCAACTTATCAATTGCAGTAATCGATTAAATCTATAGTAACGACCGAATAACTTATTTTGCGATTATTAATTTTAATATATTTGATGTTAACTTAGGCACCGAACAATTGATCGATAAATAGCTTTTGCACTTTTATTGGCTAATAAAGTAGTGATTTTTTTTCCAAATAAGAGACAAATAAAAGAGTTGAAAATGAGAATTGAGTAGCATTCTCATCTAAGCCGACCACCTGTTACATAAGAATCACAACATTTATTTCAGACCTTTATTGTTGGGATTTTGATTATTTTGTACTGCAAAAACATATTTTTGGGTTTTTGTACTACTCATGCAGTACATCAATTCCCTTCTCCTCTACATATTCTTCAAATTCCAACAACCTCCACATTCCATGGGTAAAATATTTATCTACAATTTGAATTACTCTGTAAATCTTGTCCAAATTCACCGTTTCTCGTGGTGGATGAGATCGCAATAACTCACCACCAAGAACAACTGACAAATCCATTTCGGCACTCTTTTCAAGAATCACCCAGAAAGGGATTTTTCCCTA
Source organism: Solanum habrochaites (assembly GCA_027704765.1). Classification (NCBI taxonomy): domain Eukaryota; kingdom Viridiplantae; phylum Streptophyta; class Magnoliopsida; order Solanales; family Solanaceae; genus Solanum; species Solanum habrochaites. Next base: position 54,243,971 of record JAKWJA010002491.1, read on the forward strand.
CATTTTTAGGTACCCTTTCATGTTTTGTTTTGTGTGTTTTTTGATTTGTTGTGATTGAATTGAAAAAATTTACAGGGAGAAATGAGTAGAGTTGGGGTAGAATTAATGGAGATTGAAAGAGAAGTAACGGAAGAAATGAGAGATGGTGATGATGAAGTGAAGAGAATTCCTCCGTGGACTAAACAGATTACAGTACGAGGAATTGTTGCGAGTGTTTTCATTGGAGTTATTTATAGTGTGATTGTAACGAAGCTTAATCTCACCACTGGACTTGTACCAAATCTCAATGTTTCAGCTGCTCTGCTTGCTTATGTGATTCTACAGTCATGGACTAAGGTTCTAAAAAAGGCGAATTTTACATGTACTCCGTTTACTAAACAGGAGAATACTATTATTCAGACTTGTGCTGTTGCATGTTACAGTATTGCTGTAGGAGGTAACTCTCTTTTTGTCATTTTGTATGTTGATGATATGAAATGAGCTTAAATTAAGAAATGGGGCAGTCCCCGATTACTTGTTTGGAACTGAAGCGTAGTGTTGTCATAGCAGATATATACTTCACTTAGTTTAAATAAACAAGTGAGAATTCATATTGTTTGGGACCAAGGACTAGTTGTTGTTGTAGAGATATATCATTTATTTAGTATGATGAGGTTAAATTAAGAAGTGAAGATTCGGAACTTGTTTGGGACTGAGGCGTGATTGTTGTTCTAGCTGATAATATCTTACTGTATGCCTTTTTGATCGGCGTGTTTGAGAAATTCAAAATTGGGATTCATTTGTTTTTTTCTGGTTTCTGTTTGTCTGTGCTAATTTAGGTGGCTTTGGATCATATCTTTTGGGACTGAATAAGAAAACATATCAGCAAGCTGGGGTTGATACAAGTGGCAATACACCAGGGAGCTATAAGGAACCAAAACTTGATTGGATGATTGGTTTTCTCTTTGTTGTTAGTTTTGTTGGGCTATTAGCTCTGGTTCCTCTTAGAAAGGTATTTTCCAATCTTTAATCTGTCTTCGTCTTGTTCACTTGTTAAAAGACTTCGTAGGCACTTGGACATGAATTGGTTGATATTTGAAATAAATAGCACCCTTTTGAAATTGAAATAATCTTCAAATATTGTTTCGGATAGTAGTGATGATTCATCACGTATTCTCATAATCAAATCTTACTAGTACATAATCTAGGTACACACCTTCAACTGATTCGTGAATTTTTATTTATTTGTTGTGGTGCAGATCATGATAATTGACTACAAATTACCTTATCCAAGTGGAACTGCGACTGCTGTTCTAATCAATGGATTTCATACACCCAAGGGAGATAAATTGGCCAAGTATGCAAGATCATAATTAGGAGTTAGGACTAACTTGCCTTGTAAAACTAGCCTTTCTTGAGAAATGAAAATTGTGTTCAAATTTTCAGGAAACAGGTTAAAGGGTTCATGAAAGTTTTCACATTCAGCTTCTTCTGGAGTTTCTTCCAGTGGTTCTATTCTGGTGGAGATCACTGTGGATTTGCCAACTTCCCCACGTTCGGGTTGAAAGCTTGGAAGCAATCGTATGTACTTGATGATATATTTTTTAGTGACTCATGAATGATTTCTCCTATACAACGAACAGTAATTTATACCATTGAAATATTTCCAGGTTTTTCTTCGATTTCGACATGACTTATGTGGGAGCTGGAATGATTTGTTCTCACCTTGTGAACTTCTCTTTGCTTCTTGGAGCTGTGCTCTCTTGGGGTATCATGTGGCCTCTAATTACTGATCGCGACGGATATTGGTTCTCTTCAACTTTACCACAGAGCAGTATGAAGAGTCTAATGGGTTACAAGGTTTGTGGGCACTTAATTTGTCCGATAATCAAATAAGCATTCTACCTTTTTTCTCATTAGACCATAAAATTTTGTATGCAGGTTTTTATCTCCATTGCTCTTCTCCTGGGAGATGGCCTTTACAATTTTGTCAGGACACTTTATTTCACTTTTAGAAACATATATGCCACGCTGAAAACAAAAAGGCCTGAATCATGTAAGTGCTATCCTCCATTACTAATGAAATTTGATGGTAACGTCAAGTGTCAAAGATGTGTGCTCCAACAAAGAAGTTGAATGTTGAACGGATTTCATGTTAGCTAATGAGAAGAGGGGCAAAACATTGTCTCCTTTTGTTGAAATTCTATTATTAACACTCCATTTTTTGGCAGCACCCTCAGAAGCCAAGAATCTTCCACTTGAAGAGCTGCAGAGAAACGAAATATTCATCAGAGAGAGCATTCCCTTCTGGCTAGCTTGTATTGGCTACTTGATCTTTTCCCTTATCTCCATCATTGTCATTCCAATTATGTTCCCTGCGTTGAAGTGGTATTATGTGCTCGTTGCCTATGTTTTTGCACCAGCTTTGAGCTTCTGCAATGCTTATGGTGCTGGTCTAACAGATTTGAATATGGCATACAATTACGGTAAAGTAGCTCTGTTTGTGCTTGCTGCATTATCCGGGAAAGAGAACGGTGTTGTTGCTGGACTTATTGGATGTGGACTGATTAAATCCATGGTTTCTATATCCTCTGACCTGATGCACGATTTCAAGACGAGTCATCTGACCCTTACATCCCCGCGTTCCATGTTACTCAGCCAAGCTATTGGGACTGCCATTGGCTGTGTTGTAGCACCTCTTACATTTTTCCTATTCTACAGATCTTTTGATGTAGGGGGTCCCAATGGGGAGTACAAAGCTCCTTATGCACTCATCTATAGAAACATGGCAATCTTAGGTGTTGAAGGATTCTCAGCTCTGCCTCGCCATTGCTTGCAGCTCTGTTATGGTTTTTTCGCCTTTGCTGTACTTGCCAACTTGGTGAGAGACATGGCCCCGGAGAGAGTCGGGAAATTGGTTCCTCTCCCAATGGCTATAGCTGTGCCTTTCCTTGTTGGGGCTTCCTTTGCAATTGATATGGCTGCGGGGAGTTTGATCGTATACGTATGGCATAAACTCAACAGCAAGAAGGCAGATTTGATGGTTCCTGCAGTGGCTTCAGGATTTATTTGTGGTGATGGATTATGGATTCTTCCATCAGCACTACTTGCTTTACTCAAAGTTAGGCCTCCAATTTGTATGGCTTTTACAGTCGGACAGACATAGTGAAATTTCCTGATTCTTGAAACTAAGGAGCAGGTGTTTCCCCCCCAAAAAAAAAAAACTATCTTAGAAGTATAGAAACTGGATATAGCTTAGAAACGTATTTTAAGGATTTACCAAACAAATAGTTCTATCATAGGTACAACATAGAAGAATAGCTAGCCTTAGCTTACAAAAGGCAACATTATGAAAATACATAACATAAAAGTTGTCTTTCTCTAAGAGAACTTCGGATAGTCATCGGCCTGTTCGATTTATTGATCGGTTTTTCACACCCGTAATCTACCGTCCAATAAATTATTTCTTCGGCATGATCAAATGGTATGTATTATGACAACTTATTTTCACCTTTTCTTCAATTTCTAAAAAATACATTTGGTCTTAGCTTCCAAATTAACTTGAAGTTAGAATTTCAGAATTTTCAACAATTTTAAAAACAAGTTCAATTTGTATTTCACTGAATACAAGTTTTCCAATTTTTAAAAAATCAATTTTCACTTTAAAAACAAAAAATTATTTTAATTTATTTTAAATTTCACAATAAAACATGATCTGCTCGAATAAATAAAATTGCGTGGAGTACTGAAAAATCTTTCCATTATCAGTGAAAGCGTGAGTACAGAAGAACGCTTGTTTTTGCGTGGAAACAGAATCTTCTTTTTGTTTTGATTTAAAATTGGAACTGACTTACTAAGTTGGGGAATTTGAGAACCAAGAATAATTTTTGTGAACCCTCAATTTTTTGGAATTTCGAACATGCATCAAATCGAAATGATGAAAAATATTCTTTTAGACCCATGACGATGGATTCTAGTGGGACTGATCACAGATTTGAAGATTTTTATTTTATCACTATACTAACCACTTTGTATTATTGTATCCAAAAAGATTCGTACTACTACAGAATCCGTGTTTGGGTCCTACTGAAATCACTCAGATCCACAAAATAAAAAAGTGTTTGTGCTGCTGGAACTGGCTTTAAATGTGTTTTTATCATACATTCCAGAAAAAAGTCACTTTCAACTGAAAAATCTACCTTCTGGAATCATCTTTAAGCACAAGACAATATACAACTCTAAATCACTGCATAAACAGAAACCTAATAAGAAGAAAAACAAGAAGCCAACAGCTAATCATCACATAAATACTCTATCAATGTCGAACTTTGCAGGTCAAGAACATCTACTATTCGTCTAAATCAATGAACTCCATCACAGAGCAAATGACTAACCAACCTTGTAATAATTCACATTTATGCATAACTTGTTTCCGTGAACTATTCATGTGTTAATAATTCCATCAAATGAGAATTGAATATAAATCTCCGGTTCCTGGGCATCAATGTATAAACAGAAGATGTGGTGGTAATCTCTTCAACAACTATTGCAATAATGATAGAAAAAATATATTCTTTTCAGTGCAAAAATATGTACAGCAAAACAAGATCAGCCTCTCTCTCTTCAAACGAGCATGAAGGATTATATTGAATCGGTATGAGAGTTTACATTAATATAAACGAGAAATTACACCAGGGAACTGCAAACATATACATTTGAAACAAATATCTCTCATTTCTTTCTTCCCACACAGCCTGAAAAATGCAGGAAGAATATGCTTCTATGTAAACATCTAAGATACGATGATTTAACTATTCAGGGAGCTGATGTCAATGTCTTGAGGTTATTAATCACTCGGCAATAACTAAATATTCACAGATAAATGTAATTCAACAGAGTGCAATAGAGTTTACACTTGAGCAGTCAGCTTTCAGCCTCTACCAGAGGCAGTCACCTGGATCCGCAGAGCGATTGAAGAAAATTTACAAAGCAATGAGGAATATACAAAAGATAGCTTAACTCTTACAGTAGAATATACTTTGATAGCGAACATCAAAGAAAATCGGATAGACTTGCCTTACCAGAAACAACATACATCTAAAGAACAATAAACTTGGATACAAATCAGGTAACAGTTCTGTTAATATCTCAATTTTTGCCATATTGCTTAGAGCCCCACAACTAGACTGTAAATTTTACTTTTGGGCTTATAGGGTTTGTAGATTCCTTGGAATGATTAGTTAAAGCACGCTTAAATAATCCAAAATGCCAAATCAAGTTTCTCAAGATAATAGAAGCTGCAATAGAACTATGAACTCTAGATTCATACGGTGATATTTTCAGCTGCAAATGTCACTACATATATCGATTTACATGTAGTAAATCCCACCCACAAGTATATACCATGGAAATTTCCGGAAGTTTTACCTTTTGTCTCGTCTGAGCATAATTGCCATCATAATATCAATTTCTAGCATTTACTGTATGCTTTTCTTAAGCATTTCGCGCCAAAATCGACCTCACTACTAGTCCTCATCATGGCAGATTCTCAAATAACAAAGAAAGGTTATAACAAGTTAAGGTTATGTATTCACATCATGCATATATGTAACAAGAAAATAATAATGAATTCATTGCTATCTGTGTGGGCACGCGAACACCAGTCTCCAAGGATTGGAATGAATTAGTAATTCCCCTGCTGCTGCATTATTGAGCTAACATAACAAGAAGTTCACTTTGAATGAATCAAAATAATAACCAAATGTCAAAATTTGAGCATTATCATAGTTCAAAACTCAAGCTATTCTATTGAACAGAAAAAAAGAAACATCTGTATTTGGGATGACGATTACTTCACCATAATTCCTAATTACAATTAAATAACCATTTTCCAAATGAGAATGTGCCAAATTCTAATATACAAAGCTTGAAATGAACGTAGTGCAACTGACTCCTTCGAAATTAATATTATTCTTCAGAATTCAATCACCAAAAACAACAAATTGATTAACCTCTTCTTCCTCTTTTTTTTTTTTCTTTTTTTTTTTTTTTAAAATTTTGGGGGTAGGAAGGTTATAGGGTCAATCAATAAAACCTGTTCTCTGAAATACAGCATTACGAACACGCCGCAAATCCCTTCCTTTTAGCGTCCTCCCAACGCCTTCAAAAACAGAGAACGTCACGTGCGACTGCGCCACCATCACGTGAGGAGGAACCATTTCCTCCCCTTCCACTTCATCTTCCACCTCATCAAATTGGTCTAATCCACCCACCGGTCCATCCTTCTTCTGCCACACGGGCACGTTTACCGGAGCAGATTGATGAAATTTAGGGTGAGAATTAGGATTTGAATTCTCCGAACGGAACACCGGTGGAATCATCTTCGCAGCGGATGTGGCAGATACGGAAGGGTTGAGGGTAGATTTACGACGGACAAGAGGGTGGTGGTCGTCGGTAAGAGCAGCAGAGAGACCGGAATTTGAAGATTTGTAGAGGGTAGGGGGACGTTGAGGGCGGTGGCGGGTAGGGGTAGGGGGAGAGAAGGAATTAACGACAGCGGAATCAGGGGATTCAGACCAGAAAACATCGCTCTCGTCGAATTCATCTAGGCTGTTGTTGTTAGGGTTGGAGTCAGGTTGTTTAAGGAGACCCATGAAGCGGATGGAGGAAGAAAAAGAAGAAGTATTGGTGATGGGAGAAGGCATGGAGTGTTGACTGAGGATCAATGGTGAGAGAGACACAAAATAGGGGACTCAATTTATCTTTTTTTTATTGTTATTATTATTTTTAAGATTTACGGTGATAAAAAAAATAATGAAGTGCACAACAAGATTAAATTATTTGTAAATACCAAAGAAAGAACAAAAAAATATGTCCATGAGACACTAATTCGACTTCAGGTAGCCACACGTTACGTTGATGTCTTGTAAACCGCCGTCCAACTGATTCTGATGTTACGAATTATTGTCACTTTCCGATTTTTTACTATAAATACGATAATTCATAGTTTTATTGGAATTTCTTCTAATAATTCTAAAATTACTAGAGGGGTCAATATTTATAAGTATTTTTTAGTCTAATCTTATGTTATATAGATAAAAGTTAGAGAGTTATTCAAATTTTAATATGATTTTTAAATATTTTAAGTAATTAGTTATTATAATTTATAAATAGTATATATTTCTTTGATCAGTCAATAATAATCTTTTATTTATAAGTATTTTTTAGTCTTATCTTATGTTGTATAGATAAAAGTTAGAGAGTTATTTAAATTTTAATATGATTTTTAAATATTTTAACTGGTTAGTTATTGTAATTTATAAATAGTATATATTACTTTTAGTTAATAATAATCCTTTCCTTGGTCTGTTTAAAAAAATAATGATTTTTTTCTTTTTTTTTTTAATAACTTTTCATGTGATATGTTTAAGGCTAAAGATAAAGGGTAATTTAGTACATTCGACATAACTTTAATTTAGAACCACATGAAAAGTCTTTCTTCTTTTCTTAAACATATTATCAAGTCAAACTAGATCAATCTTTGTTAAACAGGTTTAGAGAATTTTATTGCCTTAAAATATATATATATATATAGAATATCATTTGTGCAATTCCAAACCCAAAACAATTACAGAATGGAAGGCCCAAGTGAAAATCATAGCACGATTTGTTTGTTTCTCTCTTCATCATAAAGTTGTGTAAAAATTATGTAAATCACATAGTGTAAAACATAAATTACCTCCTATCCCTACTCTTTTTCAATTTACAAAAAATCCCTTATTTTTAATAAGTTTCTGATACATAATAAAACAGTTGGATACATTATATAGTATTCCATTATATCCGTTTGTTGAGTAATTTGGGGGATTTTTATCCGTTTGTTGAGTAATTTGGGGAATTAAAAACTGAAATTTGAATTAATTCCTACTTTTAATATGCCACGGTTATTATTCCCTTAAATAAAGGCATTACCTTATGTGTTTCAAAACAAGTTTTATACAATATAATACTCTAAATTAAATTATATTTTGTCATTAGTGATCTTCCCTTATTTTTGACAGAAAAGATATTTTGATTAGTGATCTTCCATTTTTTTGGCATAAACGATATTCAAAATTTCCTTGAAGGTAATTTTGTATCCGGTTTCGTAATGAATATTACGATATTGCTAAGGCATTCAGTAATATGGGAGAGTGAGGTTAAATACAATCAATACAAAAGTGATGGGATAGTGGTTGGGGAAAATATTTCATATATGAATCTAATCTCAGCAATTGCTACTGAATTAAATATTGATGAATTGAAAAAAAATATTATTATCCGATATATTGTAGAGGGCAATTTTTCTCCGATGATAATTAGGAATGATATGGGTGTGAAGCTGTTTATAGAAATAAAGAAGCAAGAGGTTGGATTCAGTATGTATCCGCTTTGCGTCGATACAAATGATAAAAGTACAGAGGAGTTACAAATTTTTGATTCAAGCAGTGGTGCAATTATGTGTATTGAAGGTGGACAAAGAGACGCTAATGCTCTAAACGTTGTTGAATCAAACATTGGTGATTCTTGTTACATACCCGAGATGGAGAAAGAAAATTATATATCAGATACAAATATATCAAATGTGGAGACGAAACAATTGTACTTGATACTTAACAGACACTTTATAGCCTAACATGATACAAAAAATGCAAAGTTGTACTTGATACATAAGTGTAACTACATTTATAAGTCTGTCTACTTGATACTAACATGATACAAAAAATGCAAAGTCGTATTTGATACATAAGTGTAACTACAATTATAAGTTTGTCTACTTGATACTAACATGATACAAAAAATGCAAAGTCATACTTGATACATAAGTTTAGCTACAATTATAAGTTTGTCTAATTGATACTAACCTGATACAAAAAATGCAAAGTTATAGTTGATACAAAAAATGCAAAGTCGTACTTGATACATAAGTGTAACTACAATTATAAGTCTGTCTACTTGATACTAACATGATACAAAAAATGCAAAGTCATACTTGATACATAAGTTTAACTACAATTATGAGTTTGTCTAATTGATACAAACATGATACAAAAAATGCAAAGTTATAGTTGATACAAAAAATGCAAAGTCGTACTTGATACATAAGTGTAACTACAATTATAAGTTTGTCTACTTGATACTAACATGATACAAAAAATGCAAAGTTATACTTGATACATAAGTTTAACTACAATTATGAGTCTGTTAGTATTTTTCTGAATCAGATAAATAATCTAAAAAATATAATTGATACAGAAAATTAAAATTATATTCTTATTAAAGATCTATTAAGCATAAACCCCAAAAGGAGGTGACAACCAAGAGGATGTGCAACTGGGTTTTGATTTACAATAATTTTTTTTTGAATTTCAACTTATTTATACATTATTCATACTTAATAAACAACATGTACAAAAAAAATAGTATTTTCTGAATCAGATAAATAATCTAAAAAATATAATTAATACAGGAAATTAAATTTATATTCTTATTAAAGATCTATTAAGCATAAATCCCAAAAGGAGGTGACAACCAAGAGGATGTGCAACTGGGTTTTGATTTACATAAAAAAAAAAATTGAATTTCAACTTATTTATACATTATTCATACTTAATAAACAACATGTACAAAAAAAATAGTATTTTCTGAATCAGATAAATAATCTAAAAAATATAAAAATATTTTTTCTGATAATACAAAAAGTCATTGCATGTGACAAAAAAATTAAAAAAAATAAATAAAATCAAAATACGTGCAGTGGAGGTCTAGATATGGCCATTGCAAGCTTTCTACCCCTCTTCTTGGGTGTCTTTGCATGTGCCTCTTTTTGTGTTTTATGATTCTTCGAACTTTGGTTATCCATTGTTGGAAAAAAATGGCGGACAGATTAGACGAAGGCGTACGGACGGAGAGCACAACTTTGATTTTCAAAGACGGACAGGTAGAGAAAAATGGCGGACAACCTAGAGTAAGTCGGACGGACGGAATAAAGAGATTTTGATTTTCAAAATTAAGAAGATGAACAGTTGATTAATTGGTTAGTGGGAGTGGTGTAAAAGGGTTCTCTATTTGGGGAAAAGAAAGAGTAAAATTAGGGGTTAGTATTAATTATGGGAGTCGTGTAAATGGGTATTTTATTTGGGGAAAATAAAGAGTATAATTAGGGGTAAGATTTAATTGGTTTGTATTAATTAGGATTCTAATTTAATAATGTATCTGTTAGATTAAATTTATTAAAAAATAGGGATTTTAGTAATTTTTTAAAAAAGAAGGGAAATATGGAGAATATGTAAACTTAAGTTGTATATTCATGTAATTAATCCTAAAGTGGAAGATGTTATGGTTTATCTTTGTTTTTTAAACTGGGTGTAACTAAAGATCTTTTTAGATTATAATTCATAAATTTCTTTTGATTAAACTAAAATTTGTGTGAGAAAATATTAAATACAATCAATATTTCATCATATGAGATGATAAGTTGATGTTTCTTGGTCTTAAGAAATATCATTTGCACAAATGTTTTAAAGGACAAGATGATATGAAAAGAAGAATATTTGCCTTAGTCCAGTCTTTCTTATCTTCTCTATATTTAGCACCATGAAACTCTCATCTACAATGATATATGTATTTTTATGTGGCTTAAATTTAATTTTAATTTTTACATGTTATAGCAATGATAAAGTATTATTTACTAAGATAATTTTTTTAAAGTTATTATAGTATTCGAGATAGTAAATAAAAATGATTTTCAATAAAAAAAATAATTTATTTTTTAATTAAATTAATGTAACTTGATGAAAAAATGAATTGATTTTTATAAATTTTAATTTAGTATCAAACTTATTTAGAAAAAGAAAATATTAAAAAATTATGTGGGTGCAGGTTGAGGTGGCGGGGTTGAAAATGAAAAAAATGTTATGTGAAGCAGTATAAGACAAATTAAAAATTTTACGGGTTAAGCTTGATCTGATGGGCCCCGTGCCGCACCACCCCTTTGCCATAAAAGATTCACGACTTTAAGACCCGCATGCAAGGGCAAATTCGATTATTCTTTGAGATGACAAGACTTTCCACTAAACACAAATGGCGAAGTCAAAATTTTCATTAAGGGGGTTCAAAATTTGTTGAATTAGACACACGGATTAGCCGAAGGGGTTCCACGCCTACTATATATATAAAACTATTATTTTAACCATGTATAAATAGTATAATTTTCTATCGAAGGGGGTTAACAAGGTGGCTCCGCCCTTGAACGCAAATTGTTGAATCAACACTAGGTAATATAGGAGTGCTTTCTCTGATCGATATTTTCTAGACCAAAACGAAAATGAAATACCAAATCTCCTAAAAAATTAAGATTTTTGGATAAATTTCAGCATCCCATTTATTTCTTTTTATCAAATTTCTTAAATTATCAAAATCTCTTATTCAATCATGACCAAGAACCCCGTTCATTCGTTTATAGGAGTGACTTCCCATTCTCCTTGGGGCCCTAATCTCCATTTGCTCAACCAATTTATATCGCATTATGATTTATATGTAGGCCAAGCTTCCTGGATCAACTAAAACACGTTTAATTTGAAAATGATGATGAATATACAATACTAATACACCGATTATGTATATTATATTTAAATATATACATTTGATGGTTATTTTAACAACTAGATTATCACTTTTAAAAGTCTTCTCGTATTCTTGACCAATAAACTAGACTGTCCACATAAATAAAGTAAATTAAAGCTCAATCAAATTTTCATATGAAAGCCAAGAAAAGTTACTTCAGAAATTCCCATGAAAAGGATCTATAAATCTTGAAGAAATATTAGTAACTCTTAATTTCATTATAATTTCTCATAAAGTTAGAGCATTTTAGGAAGACTATTCAAACGGTAAAAAACTTGAAAACTCTAATCTTTTGAAATATGAACTTGTAATTCAAACGGTAGAAAAAAAAAGTGAAGCAAATGGAATCCACTTGTAATTAGTCAAAAAATAGAAATTACATTACTCCTACCCTTCCCAGAGACATGGTACTAAATATTTCTCATATTATCTTATCATTTATTATATTAAGAAATAATTTTTTTTAATTTATCCCAACCATTAATATAACCTTTTGGAAGTTCAACCAATTATTTTTAAAGACAATATGAACAATGGATAAAATAATTAAATTAATTAGTTAATAATTTCTTAATTTTCGTATAAAATAGAAAGTATCTGATGTTATATAGAAGGTAGAGCACAATTAATAGTTAAACCTAGTGGTGTATTTAGTTTTTCGATTTTTGATTTTGTAAAAGTGTAACTCAATTCGATCCAAAATAAATTGATTTGATTTGATTTGGTTTTCCTCTATTTGATTCAGATCTTTTCGATTTGATTATTTAATTATGTTAACAATTAATAATATAACCAAAGTAATAATATTTAATCTCTTAAATATACAATATAAATCATTAGTAAAACTTAAAATACAATACTTACAAGTATACCTTTATAGACGTAATTCAAACATAAAATATAAACATAATCATCATGAAAGACAAAAACCAAAAAGGGACAAACGAATATATATATATATATATCATTTTTTTAATTTTTAAATCTTAATTTTTTTAAATCTGATATCAGATCAAAAAATCAAAAAAAGTGATGTAATTTATTAATCCAAAATCAATCAAAAAAATTTAAAAATTAATTTAAATAAAATTTAATTCAATTTAAATTAATTATTTAATTTAATTCAAATAATACATACCCCTAATTAAACCCCAAAAATAGATTCTCGCTGGCTGGCTGGCACACGTCATAACAATGGACAAAAATAAGAAAATGATAATACACACGTGACTTTCACTGTTGCGTTGTTATTAAATAAAATAGATGGATCACAGCCTCCCAGCTATATTAAGCTATATTGAAGCACTATTAAATATAAATTATATAAAATTATATTATTTATGTTTGACTATATTATTATTATTATATTTTAATATTTATACGAAAATGGTGAAGTTACAGAGAGGATGAAATAACAAATTTCATAAAATGTCCTTTAATTTTATCTTATATAATCACAAACTAAAAAATGATGTGTCTCATATCTTATTAATTGAATAAAAAAATTAAAATTTTTATATATATAAAAAAAATAAATTAAACAACTAAATATAGTTCATTATCATAATTATATATTATTATTATAATCGTCAATGCATTTAAAATATTACACATCTTATCATTAATTAAAAGTTTCTCACATATATCTTATATTTAAATACATAAATTTTTGCTATTAATTTATAAAAATATATTTAAATACATAAATTTTTGCTATTAATTTATAAAAATACTAATATATGTATATGTAATATCACAAATAAGGATATAGGTCGGTAATTAAATTTTGAAGTAAGTGGAATTTTTAGGTGAGATTGCAGTATAGTACGTCAAAGTCTTCAACAACCAAAATGGGGTGCGTAATTTGAATTAAAATTGAAGGGCAATTCGGTATCTGAATTTCTATATTAATATTGACCCTGTACTTCCGCCTCCACACGCAAAAAGGGTGTTGGGTGCACAATCGGAGAGAGAAACAGAATCCAAAGAACTCTCTCTCTCGTGAGTGTTCATAGAGATGCTCAATTTCATCTGATTAGATGCAGTGTCTATCTATGTAGTTCGATTTGTTTTGTGTTTTAAACTGATTTTGCCGGTGTTGCAGTAGCAGGAAAAAATGGCGTCGGATCGGAAAATTCATGCATTTGAGGAGGTCGCTAAGCACAACAAGACCAAAGATTGCTGGCTCATCATCAGCGGAAAGGTTAAATCTCGTCCTGTTTTTTTATTTGTTCTTTCGATTGATTTGATTTTAGTTTTTTCATGATCTGTGTGCTGTTATTTTCCTGGTATTTTGAATCGGTTTGTTTTATGAGTTTTCTCGATAGATATATCTGAGTGGTTGAAGTTGCTATCACATTGGAATTATCGAATTTTGGTGATAGCTTTGATTTGGTCTAGTTAGTTAATTTTACAATTCCAGTTGAATTTTTGTTTTGCAATTTTGAGTAGTTAACGTACTCCGTTTTGGACTTTCTTTGTACCTGGTGGTGTTTTGTTGAAGTGACCAATGGAATATGTGTGGGATCAGTAACTTTCCTTAGACTCAACTGGAAAATACAAATAATTGATTTTGCTCAATAATAGAAAGTTCAAATCCTAGAACCACCCCATCTTGGAACAGGATTAGGAGTTTGACTTATAAGAAAAGACTTCCTCATGGAACTAAAAAGAGTTTGGGTAGACTTTTAGCCACCCGCGGCGGCTATGCGCATGTGTACCAAAGTGACGTATATGTTTTTGTAATGGATATACTTGAGAAAAAAGGTCTGGAATTCGACCTCCCTTGTACATTACAAAAAGGAGTCATGGACTCCTTTTTTCTCCCTAATAAAATGAAGGAGTTAGGTTGTCTATGCATAGTAACTGTCCTTATCTGTGTGTTGATGAAGGTCATGTTGGTAAATATGAATGATAGTTTGGTATCTATTATTGAAATACACTTGGAGATTTCAGTCTTTCATCCTGGAGAACAGGGGTAGTTGGTATTTTAGAAATAAGATGCAGAGAGGTTAGTACTGTGGATATGGGAGTGGAAAGTAAGAAATTAAATTAAATTTATTTAGTTGAGAAAACAGACAGCTGAAATAACCCCCCTCCCCTTTCCTTGGATCCAAGCCGAACAGTCAATTTGTTTTCCAATTACTTTTGGTACCTTGAAAATAGGGAGTAATATTTTAAGTTTGGAGAGTCAGCTCTTTATCACTGAAATTTTGTGGCGCAGATATGAAAACAAGCATTTGACACTGAACTTGCATATCTGAAGTTCAGTATTTGCAAATAATGGTTGTCATCATTATCTGCTAATATTGGACTTTAGCATTTCAAATGCTGATGTTTCAAAAGAGTGGGAGTAAATCAAGTAGAGTAATGGTTTTTGCTCACGCAACTTCCAACTTTCAAGTGATTTCTGTCCGAACTTACTTTCAACTTTCAAATATACTCTTTCAATCAATCGAACATTTTCCGAACTCCTACTAACATGAGCCCATGAAGAAGGGTATTTGTTGAAAAATTGAAAACAAACTGCAGATCAGATTGCTTCTTAAAAATTTCTGGGACTTAACCTAAAGTAGATCTTCAATCTAAAAGTATATAAAATATACCTCTACAGCTCAGGGACCTGGTTTCTGTTAGAGATGGTTATTTTGAACCTTCTGGTGTGAATGAGTTGTCCATTTTGATCAACAGATTTTTGCATCTTATCTTCTCAAGTTGACTGTTCTTCATGAAGTGTTCGATGATTTGTATATTAAGGATAGCAAAGTCAAATATATCTAATGCTATGGCTTGAAGGAGATGTCTAGAGATGGGAAACATGTTTTGGTTATTCATCTCGTTTGTTTTCATGTCTTTTCAAGTCCTGTGTCCTGACATGTGAATTTTGTTGAAAATATGCTTGTGGAGAAAAACCTTAAATAAATCTGAAAGGTGATATGGCATTGCAAAAAGGACGTGTTACTCATGTGATGGTTTTAGTTGCTCAATTGGGGGAACTGCCTTGATAATTCCACAAAAGACCATTTGCGTTGGAGGCTTATGTGCACATTGTCTCTTTTATCTTTGCTATGCAGTAATATCTTTCATTATTATGATTAACAGTGTTCAAGTCAGTGTAGACCAACTTATATCTCATGTTGGATTATTTTCTTTAAGGTCTTAAAGAGTTTTTTGTTTTTCCTTCCCTATAATGAAATATGAATTTATGTCTGCATATTAAAATGCTTTCAGGTGTATGATGTAACTCCGTTCATGGATGATCATCCAGGTGGTGATGAAGTTTTGCTTTCAGCAACTGGTAATACTTGGTTTTATTCACTTATTGTTTGTTCTTTGGGTATTAAGTGTTGATAATTTTTTTGTGACATGAATTCTGATCTTTGTTCTTTTACCAAAAGGGAAAGATGCAACAAATGACTTTGAAGATGTTGGCCACAGTGATTCTGCTAGAGAGATGATGGATAAGTATTACATTGGGGAAATCGACATGTCAACTGTTCCCCTAAAACGTGCTTATATTCCATCAGAACAAACAGCATACAATCCAGACAAGACTCCAGAATTCATTATCAAAATCCTACAGTTCCTTGTACCCATCTTGATCCTGGGCTTGGCCTTTACAGTACGACACTACACCAAGGAGCAGTAATTCTTCTGAATTCCAGTCTGTCAGGCCCTCTTTTCTTGATTTATGTAGTTGTTGAAAGAAGACTTGGTTTATCTTGTTTTAGTTCATTATCGAGCTGCAACAATTGAATGTGGTCGTCAATTTTGTACTGTGCTTCACAATTGCTATGTGCGATGCCCCTTGGCAGCATTAGACTTGACTTGGTTCGTGTTCATTAGATATTTGAGAATATTTATCCTTCATGTTTACATTTCTTTGTTTCTTCTGGTTAATTTTGTTGCAACCAGCCTTGCTAAATTTCAGGGCTAGTCTATTAGAACTTTTTTATTGCTCGTGCCCGCCCCTTGAGACGACTAGTCTTGCGCTTTTACCTACACTGGAAATAGAATTCAGCTGCTTTCGTTTCTCAGGACATTTATCAGTACTAGCTTGTTGCCTTGTCCCCATTATTCATATATACACATTAATGGGAAAGAATAGAGTTCGGCTACCTCAAGCATTACCATATTATTACTGATATCGATTATTTCAATCACGTATCCTGTTTTAGGCATAATTTATATAAAAGGAAATGAAAATTTTATCAGATCAAAAAAAATAAAAACCTATTTATGCGTCCTGCTTAGTAGACTTCTGCTGGTCTGTGGTATCAGTATTACTAGGATAGATAATGCTTAGTGGTAAGTTAACTGGTAGTCCAATTTCCACTGTCGTCTATCCGAGTAACGGAGGTTTTAGGCCCAATTGTTTTCCATTTACCCTTCGAACACATCTCATTTTCACTTCTACTCCACAGCCCCCTTCACCACATCTCATAGTATTTGTCTTTAACTTATTCACAGAATGATAATTTTTGCTTATGTACCAAACACAAAAAAATAAATAAGAAACTCAAATGTTTTCCCTAAAAACATATATTCCAAGTAAACCTTTTCCATAAAAGCATTTTTCTTCATACTGAACACACCCTGTTCACTTTAAGGACAATCATTAGAGAAGTTACTACTACCAAACTGCCTCTACTCCTTTTTGGATCAACCAACGTTAAAGTGACCTGCCTGTGCCCCAACTTGTTCTCTGATCATTAGTCACTATTAACGTGCCACAGGACTGGCATGAACTAGTTTATGACGGAGCGCTATCTTTCTGGAAAAATTGTAACATAACAATTTTGTGAAATTTGCAATATCTCGCAGATTTAAGAGCTGCAGAAACAGCGCTTCAATAGCTCAGAAGAGCATAAATATTATGCAGCAGCATTCGAGCTTGACATCATGTCATTTAAGGTAGTAATGCTTATGATATAGCTATTGCTTTGATGATAAAGTTACAAACCAACCACAGAGCGTGGAAAGGTATGCTATTCTAGCATCCACATTCAAAGAGAACATTCTAAAAGAAACCCCATTTGCCTTGGGGAGGTTGGGGCAACAGGAGATAAATACTCCAAATAAAAGGCCACCTTAGGAGAACATTAACAAGAGAACTAAGTTAAACAAATTCAATATCAAGCATGGTACACCAATCAGGATTCCAGCGAATTGCTACACTGAATTCAAGCAATTTGCAAGTCTGTATGTAGGAGATAGTCACATAAAGTTATTCCCCAACTTGCAGATTCTTATCTGACATTTGCGCATGTTCTTTAGCAAAAGAAAAGCAGCAGCATTACTTGACCATAAGCTGTCTTCAGTTCTTCCTGTGTACCGGAGATGCATGCAGTGTTTGGTAGCATCATCCCACAAAATAAAGTTCGAGCAGCAAAGAGAATAAATTAGTGTTAAGATCTCCATAACAAAGATGTCTACATCTTGTCATGGAGAGTCACCACCAAGTCATGGGCATCATCTAGAAGCTTCCATACATCCAGTTGACCAGCCATGCTCTGGCACTCCCTTAAAATTTCATCCATGCTACTATACTTCTCTATGATCTGTTTCCTCCGTTGCAATACAGATGCTGCAATTGCATAAAGCAAGAGATCATCTGTTGGTGGGGCACGCAGCCTAATCCTACTCCAGGCAGACTTGCCAATCCCAGCCCTAATAGCAGCCTGGTCTGCCCACATTACTTCCCATAGGCAGAGCGTTTGCTCAAAAGATAATTCCCGCCTGAAAAGAACTACCACCATTCTGTACACAAAAAAGCAATCCTCTGCTTGGAGCTTCTCCAAGTGTCGATAGAGATGTGAATCCTTTTGTTTGATGATCTTAGAAATAATGTTCAGCTGCCTCCTGATTCCAACCTCATCAAGCCTGAAGTTATGCCTAGCCTTCGTCATGAAACCAACAAAGCACCAAAAAGCTTCATGGTCCTCTGTCATTACAGAAATTATGGGTGACAGCAAATCGCTCATCCCCTGGCAATAACCAATTTCAGGGTCATATAGCGCATAGGCTTCAAGAATGGAGACTAGCCGAGCAGCATGTAGGATCCTAGGGGGCTCTAGGTGTTCATAGTCCTTCAACCCAACAGCCTCTGCAAAACGGTGTGCCCTGCTTTCTGATACAACAGCTTGAGATGGGGAGTATGCTATCCATTCGGCGTTAGCACGAACTGCATCAAGCCGAATTATTCTTTGCCATGTAGCAAAATCTTCTGCATTGCAGGGTCGTGACTGAACTTCTGCCTTTGAAGGAGAAGAGTCCTCCTTAGAGTTCACTTCAGCAGTATTCTCATCCATGCTTTCTGCCGAGGGGACAGTTTGACTGATATCAGGATCTGCAGAGGAATCTGAGTCTGATGACTCGGAATCAGAGACATCATTTGGCTCCGTCACTCGTTTGGAACTGGAAAATTCATCTGACATTGTACCACCGGGATTATCAGAATCCTCGACATATGTGCTCCGGTCCTCACTGGAGAGAGATTCCCGGGCAGTAACAACATCGTCATAATCAGGGGAATCCATCCCTTCAGTGATATTTCCTTCACCATCGCTTCCCATTCCACCAGTTTCCCTCATTTTAAAGGTCCCATTGCGTTTCAGCAGTCTGCGACATTCTCTACGATAGCTCTCATATTCCCTCCTGCAATCACAGATCAACTACAGTGGTAAGAAGTATGAATCATGCAGCCAAAAGGTAATTGGAACAATATTAACACAAGGATAACTATGACCCTGTCAACTGAATACATACGAACCCTCTACATTTTTACAAGATAAAAATAAAGAGACTTTCTTTCATCTTAATACTTTTTTGGGGCTGGGGAGGGCCAATTATCTGGTTATAATACCTCTTTTGATTTCTTATACAATCTCTTTCTTCTTTAGAGCTGTTCAACTCGTAGCTGCAGAGAGAAATAAAGTAGGTCAATTTAACTGTAACCAAAGCATTCACTGTACAGAAATAACGGAAAACAGCAATTGCAGAACATTTTTTGACAAATGTCACAATGTTTTTATTGTCACAGAACTTGACACATATGATAAACAAAACTATCTACAAAAGTAATTGGTTTTTATCTGGACAACCTTGTATAAATCATTGTACAGTAGCAGCTGACATTTGGAGTGTGTTTTGTCAGTTTTGGAATTGACTGGGTCATACCAAACAGTATCAAGGAAGCTTATCAGAGGTGGTGATGTTTTCATGGAGAATTGGGATATCCATCAAAAAGTCTTGGGCAATGGTGCCTGGTTCTATTTTTTGGTGCATCTGGAATGAAAAGAACCGTAGATGTTTTGATTGAATTTCAACTTTTAATCGTACTCTTAAAGCAAAATATTTATAGAACTTATTTAGTTGATTCAATCAGTCGCCTGTAACTAGTACTGAACTTTTTCTGGACTTTGCCTGCTCCTTGGTTATTCCGTATGTTTTTGTACAGGTGCAGACATACTTTTTTTTTTTGCAACTTTTGCTACGCATCTTCTTGATGCTCTTTAATGAAATACCCTTGCTACATAAAAATAAAAAATAAAACAAACTTGCGACAAAGTAATACTGATGCAGAAGCCTGGAAACTGCTCTTAAGGCTTCATTTGGGTGAGGGATGCATTAATTAAAGAATAAATGACAAACCATACAAATTTATTGCCAATTAACGTATCTTGTCTTATTTAGACTTTAGAAACAACTATTAAGGTAAATGTTGCAATTTATTATGTATATTTTAATAAAGAAAGTCTAAACAGCAGAGAGATATTTCCAACAATTTGGACTTTATCTTTGTTGGTTTACTATCTGGTGTCCCTAACACATTCACGCCGTAAAAAGCTCATTGTATGGGATTTTAGCAATCCCTACCAAAGAGGATTCCATTCCCATTTTGGAGCCCTGGTTATGGTAAAAGTGGGTCGAAATTTTAGCAGTAGAGATAAAGCTGACTTTCAAATATCTTCTTAATATTAGAAGATAGAATAAATGTTGAAAAGTGCAAGGAAAAAAGTAACCCTTCTAGGGACATAGACAGGTGAGGGTCCAGCCAAAATATGAAATTCTTCACCAAGATGTTCCAATTTTTATTTTTATTTTTGCAGTTTATACATTAATTTTCACTAATAAGCACTTTTTTGGCAAGAGCTTAGATTTGGGCCTAAAATTTATGTGCCTTATAAAACACTACCTCAATCTTTCGAAGCAAACTATTAAGTTCATGTTTACATGGTTAACTAAATACTAAACATAATTTGAAATATAACTGCAGCAAACAAACACGTGATGATGTTCTGATATATTATTTTCCAAATAATACAAAATTTTAAGGTAATACTTTTCCTGTAAAAACTATACCTCTTAACACTTGTCTAAACACTACTGCACTCACCATGACTTCCATGTAAATTTGACTTTTTTCTTTTTTTTTTTGACCTGCTTTGAAATATTTTTCATTGAGCTCTATGTATACTCTATACCCTCCCCAGACCCCACTTGTGGTTACACTGGGTATGTTGTTGTTGTAAACAGTAGTACACTCCCAATGGGAACTTTTAAAAAAAACCAAAAAAAAAAACCATGTGTCACTTCAAAAGGTGTGTACATCTACATGGTAAGGGTAAAAGAATCCAGGACCTAGATTGTCACCAAATGAAGTACTCTTAGCACTCCACGAACAGGGGTTAACTTCCACACAATCTTCTACAGAAAAAAATCCCCACATATTTGAGACAGAGCTAGTGACCCTAACATGTATAACTAGCGGGGTCCAGCAATAGGATCTGTTTAAAGAGTGACAAAGCATGAGATTACTGGTCTCAAATCTGAATGAAGAACCATGGGAGGTGATTATTATATAAAATTAAGGGAAAGAGCATGGAGATGATTTTTATCAGTCACTAAAGTAAATGTCCAGATGATAAATAATTATTCATAATATAATATAATTCCCCTGCCATCTACTGTGGAAATTAAGCAGCTAGAATTGGCTAATCAAAGTACAAGAGGACAATAAAAAAGAATAGAAGAAAAAAAAGAAAACAAGCAAAACTCAGATTACCAATCTTAACAAGATTAAGTTTCAAAAGAAAATTTATAACAAGACACATTATTACATGAGAAGGAAATACTTACACTCCCAGGAGAAATGGCCAAACCTCGGCCCTGATACTAGGATCAACACCCTACATGAAAGGGCCAATAGATTAGTCAACATAATTGCTCTTGTTTGGAAAGCAAGTAAGAAAAACTATGATGTTAAAACTTTCCATTTCCTTTTTTAGTTGTAAAAAGCGAAGAGTTGAATGGTTTTCACTAGGTCACAAAAAAAGAGATTTATTCCTCTTGGAAGAGAGAGATCTGAAAATTTAGAAACTAGTTGCGTAATTCACAACTTCCTTCCACTCTTTTTTGGATACCAAGCAAGACAGAGTGATTTTTCACCATCTATCTCTTAACCACACAAGGTAAATAAACTATTTTTTTTTCTTTTCCCTTTGAGAAATGTATCAATTGAAAATTAATGAGAGTTGGCAAATTTGTGATTTCTCTTCATGTTCTTATGTCCAAAAAAGAGGAATGGGTTTTCTCGACTCAATCTTATGTATTCCCTTGACCAAGCAAGGGAAATGAGATCATTTTATCTTTCATGTTCCTCTTCTGAACCCCTACCTTTCATTCCTATCTTCCCAAACCAACTTTTGAGGTTTATTTGGCCTGATGATCTTGGTGTACATTGAAATAAGAAGGAAACAAATCAAAAAAATTAAGGTGGGCCAGAAACTCACTCCACTTCGGACTTTCTTTAGAAATTTAATTCCACCATCACGAAGTTTTCCTTCTGGTGTGAAAAAGCTTCTCCACTGTTGGGGCGCAAGAGCACGTTTTCTTTTTCTACGAGACCATGGTGATTTGAGATGACCTCTGAAATAAATCATAAACATGAGTAAGCATCTTGACAAACAAGAAGGGTAACAGTATATTCTTTTTTTGTGTTAAGTGCCAAGGTAACAAAATCAGCAACTCAAATTAGATTCATCAGACAAGACCGATATTTAGCATGATTAGCAATTTCATCACTTCAAAACCAACTCACTCAAGAAAACGAGAGCTTTGCAAAGTTTAACCATCAAGACAAGAATAGAATAGAAGAAGTAGGGTAACAGGTAACTGCAACTGAGAATGAAAAAAGAAAATAAACAACTGGCAAGACCACAAGTTCACAACCACAAATTAATGTGTTGAAGGTAATGAACTTCAAACAACTAGAAAGAAGGAAGTAGTTGCACGATACATAGAGTTCAACAAGAAATTTGTACATCACTTAACTGCAGAATATAAGAAATTAAGAACATAATCTATCCATCAGTCTATCTCTAAAAGATGTGATCTATCAGCAGTATAGGCAGACCTATTCATAATTCACTGTTCAATCAGAATATCCCAAAACAAAGGACTCCTAATTACCTCCAAGAACACCTCACTAAGAAACCTGCAGAATCTAAGGGTGAGACTGCACCATGAAGAGTCGTACTATGTTGCTACTTCAATCTCAATCTCTTATAGGACTGCGGCGACTTCATGCTAAATCATCACATTATGCTAAACATTTACCAACACAACTTATTTAAAAAAAATTTCATCATTGGAAACATTAAATGTAAGCACAATATACGGAAAAGACCACTTAGTAACACTGCTAAATATCCCATCCCACTGTTAACAAGACAACCCATCCAAAAACCAAAAAACAGAAACAGTAACTTAAGAGTGAGACCCTGGCATAGAAACTTAAAAACTGACATCAAAACCTAGATACTACCTACACCGGAAATTCCCTTTCAACTAGTGAAACCTCACCCCAATCCAAGCCCCAAAAGCCTCCAGATAAAAATATATAACATCCCTGTGTTGGGAAAGTTGGAGAAGAGTTACATATCATATCAATTTGCCATTTCTTTTGTACACTTAATTCATCATCAAGAACACAAAGTTGGAAAACTTGGTGAAACTTAAAACACAAGGTCAACCTATTTGTGTCACTGTGACAAAGTAGAGGAGGAGAAATCAGCAAGAGGTTGAAAGTTTCGTAGCTTTCAGAAGTTCTGATCAAGTAAGCATACAAATATAGAAATATAGTCCACACACATTCAATAAAAAAATGTATCACCTAATGAAAGTCTCCACCCTTATCTAATATAAATCGAAGACATTACCCTGACTTGTTCAAAGCTTAGCTGAAGGAACAAATCCACCAGGTTATTGACAACAAGAAATCCAAACAAACTACAATACTTTTATATTTTTTTAAAAAAAATTCCAACACAACTGTCATAAAAATCAAATTTATACTCAATAATAGCAGCAAAACGAATAATTTAACAAAACATATTAGAGACTGAGATTGAGCAATGGGTTGAAGGAATGAACTTTATCAGTGGAGCATATCCTAGACAGAAAAAGAGGACCTTAGATCGGATCTGAAAAGAATAAGTATGCTTATAAAAAAGGCAGAAGAATCTTATAGAAAGTGAGAAGCAGATCGAAACATTTTTAGAAGAGTGAAAGACAGGAGAGACTAACCGATTAGAGGAAGAAGAAGAAGCTGGTGAGGAGGCAACAACGAATAGAACTGATCTCAAATGAATCCACGACGATGTCGATGATGATGGTGATGATGAAGACGGTGAAGAGGAATTTGAAGATGACGAAGTCTGACTTCGTCTGAGAGCTCTCATCTACTTCTACACTGACTGTTTTAACTGTGGATAGAAAAAAAAAAAAAGAAAGAAAGAAAGATCTACTCTACAGATGATTTCTAGGGTTTCAATGATTCCAGTTTCCTTTTTTCAATAATTACTTCTCGTAAATTTCAGCCGGAGGTTCTTTTTTTTAGTTTTACCTAGTAGTGTAGAAAACGGCGGCGGCCAAGGCGAGACCGGCCAAGGCCGTGACAGCAAAAGCTATACCGGCATTCGAAGGTTGACGGTCCATCCAGAAAGCACCACCGTTTCCTCCGTTAACGCCGACGAATACTCCACCGAGCTTACTGATTCTGGTGCCGATGGATTCAACCACATTAGAAGCGACGACGGAGGTGAAGAAGAGATTGAGCATGGAGATGGAGAGAGAAAGGAATCTATAATGACGATTCTGCCCCTATGCTTCACCTTGCCGATTAGATTTTCCACCATAACCAACCCAACCCTCCCTTCTCAACTGCTTTTTTTATTTCTTTTACTTTGGTTTGGCTCTTCTTCTCATGAGTTTTTATCAGTGTGTGTTTTTTTCTCTTTCCTTTCTTTCTTTCTTCTCAGTGGGTTTTGTTGTGTGTCTGTTTCTCTTTTTTATTTTAGCAGAGAGAAAATAATGCACGCTTTTGCTTTTTTTACCGTGTGGCGTTATTATTATGGTTAACAATCATCCAAATAAAGAGTTGATATTTGGCTTACTACATGATTAACTTTTTACCCTAGTAAACATATTTTATTTAGATTAGTATAGTGTACTTGTTTTTTTAATATCATATTATTTTTTATTAAATATATAAATAATTTATTTAAGATATTATAAATGATTAATTAAATATATTCTATATTATTAAAATACTTTTTATTTTATAAATTTATGGATCTAAATTTGAATCTTGTGAATTTTTAGTTCAACATACAATATTTTTTATTTATTAGATTGTAATGAAAATCGTGATAATTTGTTGTGGTGATGGAGGCTCATTCCTCTGATCAGATACAAACATAAAATAATTGACTTCAATACTAATAAATTGGGATTTATTACATTAATTTTTACAGATTATATTTCTTCATTTAAGTTCAATATTTATGTCATTAATTAATCAAGACATGTGTTTATAGCATATGTGGTAATGTGGTATCTTAAAAATGCATGTGGCCTTGCATATGTGATTATGGAGATCTAAACACTTTAATTATTTCTTGTCCCAAAATAATGTTTGATCTGTATTATTTCAGGTAATGTACATTAATTTTTATAATGATTAGTCATATTTTTTATGATAGGTAGAAAGTATTTATATTTGCATTGTTATTTCAGAAGTGAGCTAGAAAATAGACTATAAATTATTTTGAAGATTGAAACATAATGTTGAATTAAATTTTAAATTTTTATGGTTAAACGTTGATTTTAATTGGAGTAGAATATTATCTAAAAAATGCAAATAATAATTTTTTATAGCTAATCACATAATTTAAAAGGAAAAATAAATAAGCAACTGCACGACGACACAAATCCTTTTTTATCTTTTTCATGTCAGCACATAAAGAATACGCGATTATTATTTCTCAGGATCTGCTATTGATATTCCTCTTTCTTAGACAGTAAAACTTTAACTACTTATTGTTTGAATGATTATTTCAAAACCTAAAATTGTATATCAATTAATATAAAATTTGTGATAAAATAATTATTAATTTAAGAGACATATAAAATTTGAAGTTAACAAATAAAATAAATATAGCAAATAAAATTATAGAAAATATAAATAAAACAACATAAGTAATTGAGTAATTTCCCTAGATAGTCATTCATGTTTGGGAAATTACCTAGTTATATCACTTATGCTTGTTTTAGGACTACAATATCATCTAACTTTGTCTATTTTTCTCAAAATATACTTGACACAAAAAATACATTATTTCTCTCCTACTAGGATGTCATTGTCACATTTTTTAATTTATTATTAATATTTTTCTAATTCTTTTAAAGAACCGAAGGAACTCATATTTTCTTGAAGTACCGGAGGAGCTCATATTACAGTTCTTAATGTAATTTTTTTACTGGGTATAATATGTGGATTTGTCTATTTTTTTAAAAAAATCTATCTATATATAATAGAAGTAAAAAGTTTCATATGTCAGCACCACAAAATATTCAAGAATTTTAATTTTTCAAAAAATACTTTAAATATACTCTAAAAATACAATTAAAAAACAGGAATTTTAATATAGCTATTTTAAATAGAAAATAAAAGTTCTTTTATTTAAAAAAACTGTAACGGCAAAAAATGGATGATTTTAAATGCCTCTAATTTCAATTAAAGGAAAAAATGAAATAGAATTATTTTTAAAAAAAAAACAATAATGGCTATCATGGAAAAATTGAAATATTTTTAAATGCTTCAAATTTTAATTTTAAGATTTTTTCAAATGCTTCAAATTTTAATTTTTAAGGTTATAAAATGAAATCTGAAAATTGAATTATTTTATAAAATAAACTGTAATGTTATTTACACTTGCAGTAATTTTCAGGGAATGCTTCAACAAAATGGAATATAGAAATATCTATCTAAATAGGAGAAGAAAAAGTGCACCATAAAAAAGCTTTAGTTA
The DNA here is from genome assembly GCA_027704765.1 of Solanum habrochaites. Lineage (NCBI taxonomy): Eukaryota > Viridiplantae > Streptophyta > Magnoliopsida > Solanales > Solanaceae > Solanum > Solanum habrochaites. The sequence goes on from JAKWJA010002491.1 coordinate 54,270,988, forward strand.
TTATTTTGAAAATTAATTTAAAAACTTATAGTAAAAAATAATAATTATCATTATAAAACTAAAAAACTTATTTTTAAAAAATAGTTAAACAGTCCATTAGTAGTTAGTCGTAGAAATGATACTATTTTTTCATTCATTTTTAAATTTATCTTTATATATCTAAAAAACAAAATATTTTAAAAAAACATAAATAGAAAACAATATTTAAAAAAAAACATATTGCAACCTAATGTTTAAATATGTATAAAGCATATTTTTTAATAATAAAAAAATAAATAATGTGACATGATATTCTAATAGGTATTTTTTATGTCAAGTATAGTTTAAGAAAAATAAATAAAATTAAATGATATTATATTCTAAAATAAACATAAGTAATATTCTTAAATAATTTTCTAAACAATATCTAGAAAAATTCCTCAAAGTAATTTTATGAATCTCATATAATAAAAAAATAAATAGACAGAAGCACAAACAAACTTAAACGTGATTTAAATCTTGTTAAAATTCTCACTCCACATCTTCAAGACCTCAACTACTAGACCAACTTTGTGAAAACTTAAACGTTATATTAAACTAGGGAATTTGGCCGCGCTTCGCGCGGTCTTTAAAATAAAAATTAAAGGATTACTTTTTTTTAATCAATTATATAGTTCTCTTTATTTCAAACGTAATATTATCACTTTATTTTTTTTACTATATATTAATTATGAAGATCGTTTTGAGATGACGATCAAAATGAAACTTAACAAATTTAACATCTATAATCTATTAAATGAGGGATAGTACATTATTAATCAATATATCAAATGTCAATATATATTTTCTTAGTAATTTTTTTGTTTGGACATGTAGTTAATATGTCACTTTCTACATTTTATTGAAGTATCAATGAGTTTGAATATTTATATTACAACATATACTCCGATGTACTTTTTTTCTTGAGTATATAAGAATTATTATAAATAACTGAAAAATACTAATAAAATACATCTACACGTCTTATTATCCTTTTTCACATTGATATGATAAAACTCCTTTGAATATTTCATTTTTCAATCGTTTTTGTTCCTTTTTTAAATATACAATTTAAATTTGTATGATTTTTGCATGAATCACATCTATTGGTTTTTTAGATTCTTAAGTTGCATCTATATCAAATATAATTGTTATCATTTGTCAAATTTATTTTTTAAGAATGTTATTCAAAATGTTACGCCATTATTAAGTTTCAATATATTCAACCTCGAATGAGAATATGTTTTTTTTTAAAAATTATTAACTCGTTTACTATATTTTAATCTATATCTTTTATATGAAATATAAAGATAAATAGATTCATATAAACTACGTAAAAATATTTTAAAGATAATAAACATCTTCACATATTATGTATATAGAATAATAAAATTCAAAAGTTAATTAAATTGAATACTCTAATAATATGTTTCATTTCAACATACTTCTTGCATTCTCAAATCAATGATTGCACCTCTTTCTATATTAAATTAATACATGAACACCCTAAGATATATACTCATTACTTAGTATATTAAAATAATTTAAAATTTTAATCATAATTTTGTGTTTTTTAGTCATACTCATATGAAAAGTTTTTATATACAAAATTTGTGTTTTATTTTAAAAAATATATTAAAAATCAAATCAACTTATTTAGTCATTTGTATTCATCTTTTATTTAAAATTTCAAAAGATACATATTTAACAAAAATAAATTAATTTATCAAATGCGTGAATAAATTTTTTTGGCATATACGTTTGTCCTATTTTTAAATTTCATAAAATGTATATTAAATATTTATATTCACTATTTTATTTATTTTGATCTATATTTAAATTATACTTCAAAAGAGTTACAAAATATGATTTTCATAGTATATAAAATACAAGTATTTAATATTATAAAATATTCACGTATAAGTAAACCAAAGCAAAAAGAGAACAATTTGGACTAAAAATTTTACAAAATCTTCAATTATGAGATCAATATTTTCATTTATTGGATTTTATTTTTCATTACTTTGAATAAAACGTGAAATAAAAAATAGATAAACTAAAGTGGGATTAAAAAAATAATAAATAAAATAACAAAAACATGATTCATAAAATTATACTATTTTTTTCAATTGTTATTTTTTATTTTTATAAATAAATTAAATATCTTCTATCACAGGTTCATATATATATATATATATATATGTATGTATATATATATCGTGAAATAAAAAATAGATAAACTAAAGTGGGATTAAAAAAATAATAAATAAAAAAACAAAAACATGATTCATAAAATTATACTATTTTTTTTTAATTGTTATTTTTTATTTTTGCAAATAAATTAAATATCTTCTATCACAGGTTCATATATATATATATATATATATATATATAAACATTTTCCTCATCATGAGTACATCAAATGTGAATTAAAATACATTAATATTTGTCTCAAAGGGTTATCTTACAATACACATTTATATAGATATTTATTAAGAAAAACAATAAATTATCATAAGTTTACACATTTAAAATTTGAGAGTTATGAGGGGTTATAAAGATTATGAAAAAAAAAATTAGAGCATAAGATTCAGATTCTGTGGTCAGGAATTGATCTCTTGAACATGACTAACTAAAAAGCAAGAAAAAAATCAATATACATAATTCATAAGATTTTCCTCTATCATGAGTACATCAAATATGAATTAGAATACAATAACATTTGCTTAAAAAAGAATTGTCTTATAATACACATTTATTTAGATATTCATTGAGAAACACAATAAATTATAATAAGTTTACACATTTAAAATTTGAGAGTTATGAGGAGTTAGAGATTATAGAAATATAAGTTATGAAGATAAAGAGATACATATTTCTTAGTTTAAGAAGGGAAAATTAATGAGATTAATTTTAGGGAATGCTAAATTCAAAGTTCCAATTATGTTTGTAAGATTAGTTTCTCCCTTATCTATTTAATAGGAGAAAATGAAAAGGTAAGAAACTTAAAAGGTTATTAATAACAAATTACAATAAAAAAAGTTCTCTAATCAAAATTAATTTTATTAGTCACAAATTTACATATATTCTCATACGGTTTCATTACTAACTTAAAAAATACAAACTTTATATGTTTAATTAAAACAACAACAATGTAGTGTATTCTTACAAAGTGATACCGGGTGTGCTCAATTAGAATATATCATTAAAAATATTCAATACTAAAAAAAATATTTATTCATTTATTTTGTGATTGATTACTAATATAATAGACCATATCATATATTTTTAGGGACAAAAATATTCAGTAGATATTAAAAAAGTGTACCATAGATAATATACCTTTAATTCAACCATGGAAAAATCTAAAATATTAATTATATATATATATATATGTGTGTGTGTGTGTGTGTGTGTGTGGAATAATCATTTTTTTGTTCAAAATGAAGAAATAAAATAAAAGAGAACAAAATTATATTAGTTGAAATCAAAATAGTACAACAATGAATCTTCAAAATGTTTGAAAATCAATTAAATTTTTATACTACTACAACTCTCTATGCATGAATCTCCAAGATAATTAAGTTTATTTCTTCATTTTGTTGAACTTGTACAAAGTGAAGATCATATCGTGACATCATCTTTTCTATATCTTCTTTTTTGATTACTTAACTACATGATTGATGAAGAAAATGATGAAGAAAATAAAATTAAAAAATTATACTACTAAGAAGATAGAATGAAAAAATGAAAATGAACATGCAACATCTCCATAAATGATTGGTATTTATAGATAAAATAAGTCATAAAAATGGTTAAAAGGAGATCAAAAAGACATGCTACTTAAGTAGAGAATATCAATAGATGGGGGTTTTTGGTAACTTATTTCATATGATTGAATTTTATAATTAATAAAAAAATATTTTATGAAAAGAATAAAAAAAAGACAAAAAGAAAGAAGAAACAAATGGAAAAATTTAATACTAAAAATAAGATTTATTCATTTATTTTGTGATTGATTACTAATATGATAGACCACATCATATATTTTTAGGGGCAACAATATCCAGTAGATATAAAAGAAATGTACCATAGGTAATATACTTTTAATTCAATCATGGCAAAATTTAAAATATTAATTAGCTATAAATTGACGTATATATAAATAATAATAAAAATGTGCATCTTTTCATCTTCAACGACAACAACAATGAATAGAATATTCATTTTTTTGTTCAAATCAAAGAAATAAAATAAAAGAGAATAGAATAATATTAATTGGAATCAAAATAATACAACAATGAATTTTCAAAATGTTTGGAAATCATTCAAACTTTTTTAATAGTATGACTCTATCTTCCGGAATCTCCAAGATAATTATACTTCCTTCTTCATTTTGTTGAACTTATACCAAATAATGTGATGAATCTTGAAGAATATATCTATGATCTTCATCAAAGTGAAGGTCATATTGTGACATCATCTTTTTTATGTCTTCTTTTTATTATGTACATGATTGATGAATAAAAGAGAAGAAAGAAAATTAAAAATCTATACTACTAAAAAGAAAGAATGAAAAAATGAAAATGAACATTCAACATCTCTATAGATGATAGGTATTTATAGATTGGATAAGCCATAAAAATAGTTAGAAGGAAATTGAAAAGACATGCAATTTAAGTGAGAATATCAATAGATGGAGGTTTTTTTGTAACTCATTATATGTAATTACAATAATAAATATACTTAAATTTTTTTAATTAATAAACAAATTATTTCATGAAAAGAAAGAAGAAAAAATGTTTAAAAAGAGAGAAAAAAGAAAAAAAGGAATGGAGGCCATAGAGAGGTGCCACATCAGCTTGTCTATGGTCCTCATTTATATATATATATTGATTTGTAGAATAAATTAAAATACATATATGATAAAATTTATATTCTTTTTAAAAAGAATTTTTGTTTGGATAATTTTTTTTTTCTCATCTTTTATTTCTTTGAAAATATGATTTTGCCTATCGGGATTAACAGTGGTGGAGTCAAAATTTTCATATTTATAAACCAAATCAAATCAAATTAATAAAACTCAGATTTTTTTAGATTTCTCAATCTCGAGTTGGTTCGAATTTTTCAAATACTAATCAAATCATCGTGTCAAATTTTTAAATTTATAAATCAAACCAAACTAATAAACTTTGATTTTTCTAAATTTTTAAATTTTTCAATAAAATTTACGTACGAACATATAATTAACTAATTTAAATCTATAACTTTTTAAATAATATTGAATAATTAAATTTCGATTTCTAATGTAAATGATACAACTCAAATAAAATGCATTTCCTACTAACCTTGTATGTGCATGGATCATCTAGTCAATCAGACCAAACTTCAATGTAACGGGTGATTTCATGTGGTATTTTTTTTTATTATTATTATTTGGTGTTGGTATCTAAAATAAAGATCATTTAATTTCGATTTATATTGTGTAAGGTTTTATTCGTGAAGAGTGTTATTTTTTACTAATTTTTTTGTTTAGGACTTGAATTTGAATTTCTGATTAAAAAAAAACAATCTCATTCATTGCACCACATCTTTTAATAGTAATTTTAGTAATTGTCAGTTCTTGGTCATTACAATTTACACCCTTACTCAACATATACTTAATGATCTTAATTAGTATACTCCCTTCCTCCATTTTCACTACATGTTTGGCCTGACATACTATTATTAAATTTATTTATTTTATTTTTCAAAGTGAAAAGTTATTTTGTATTACCAATAAATTATAATTTGTGTAAAATTATTTTAATTTCGATTAATCAAATCTCAATACATAAGGGAAATAAATAATTCTAGTAATAAAAAGAACGTGTTATTATATGAGAATGAGATTTGGTACTAAATAGTTCATTATAATACGAATGAATGTTCACCATGATTTGCTTTTCAATTTTTACCAGACAAGCGAGCTTTATTGCGCCACATTCGGCCTTGGGTTGAAAAGGTTTTGTCACTCACAACCAATTGCAACCTTTCTACACACGCAAGCAAAAACACGTAAACGTGTTATCTACGTTGTGATGGAATGATTGAGATTTTTTTATCTTTAGTAAAAAAAATTACAATTAAGCTCCAAAATTAGAAAAAGAATCATGTTAGAAGCTTTCGAAATTGGACTCTACAATACACAATTTCAATTAATCAAAATTTTAATATAAATATCAAACATCAATTGAATCCACGACACGTAAACAATATAGGTCGAAAAAGGTAGTATTTCAACTTTGTAGTACTAGTTATATTAATGGTATTTCTATGCTTTAAAGTCTTAACTATTTTTTGTAGATAAGAGACACGAAACAAAAAATTACTGTTCCATCCACCGATCTTATAATTTATTTGGCCTAACTTCTTCAAAAGTCAAAAACGCTTAGTAAAAAAAAAACTGACTTTGAAGAATTAAAGTTTAGCTACAATTTTCTATTTTCATCTTACCTCAAAAAAAAATTTATTTTATTTAAAAATCATTATTTGATCATGAAAATTTTAAATAAATTTTGAAACTATATTTAAAATTTGAAAAACATACAAATATTCGACAACCAAAGGATTTTATTTTTATAACTTCTAGATCACAACATTTTTTGCATATTGTTTTTGGGTTGATTATTTATGCATATCACATGAACATTTAATATAAATATATACTTCAAATTAAAGTTATTGAATTATGTCAACTTTGTTATTTCACTTATAGATCAACATAATAATTCATAGTTTTTACTTTCCAATCATGTTTTTAAAATAAAATTAATTGCATGATATAATTTATGCTTGACATAATTAAATATGTAAAAATTAAATTTATTTCTCGTGAAACAATGAATTACATTTCAAATCATCTTCTCCTCTCAAATCATTTGTTTGAGTACTTCGTTTTTGAGAGTTTTGCAAATTGTACATAATTTACTACAAAGTAATATAAACATGAAATGTAAGTATACTTCTTTGTTACTCCTATTAGTATTCTTATCCAAATTTTTGTGCTCTTTAATTTTGTATTGTTTAAATGGACCACTTTTTGTGTTGGTAGGAATATACAGCAGATTATTTTGACTCAAATTTGCATCTTTTTATTTGTCCAAATCGAGATGACTCTAAACAATGTCTTTTTTATTTTATTTTCTTAATTTTTTTGTTTTTCCTTTTGCTTTTGATCGATAAGGTATGATGGTGTTCCCCTTTGCTTTTTTTTTTTGGGTACCATTTCTAACTTTATTGAGAGCAACGCCCATTCCTCCAAAGAAAAAGAAAATTTGCGTCGCTTTAATATGTTTTTGATTCAACTTTGTCATTAAATTATACACTTGTCGACCAACAAATAAAGTTTTAATACAAAAAAGGAAATAAATGTGCTAAAATTGGAAAAAAATCAATTGTTTGAATGATTGAATCCAAAAATACGTTTAAACGAAGGTATAGAACTTTAGGAGACTTATTTATCGTTATTAGAGCTACGTATCAGTCGGTTAATTTAATTTCAAAATTTATCAGAATTTATGAATTATTGAATTGTAGATATTCTAAATAATTGTTAAATTATTAGCATATCAATTTTTCAGTTATTGTTCTTTATCAATTATTGATTTAACTATTAAGATTTCACACAAAAAAAAATCTTTGAAAATGACTTTAAAGTAAGGGGATAACAAAATAAAATGAAATGAGTTGACAGATTACATTGTTCAAAGCAAATACTGATACGTTAAAGAATTATCAAAAGTCTGAGTCAATGAAAAATGAAAGTATGAAATTAAATATTAATAAAAAAAATTATAATATAAATGTAACTTATTAATATACTATTTCCTCCGTTTCAAAAAATAACATTTTACTTTCAACTTTTCAGGTGACATATTTAAAATCACAATATTAAGAGCAATTTATACATTTGACACAACTTTTATTTAAAACTATAAAATTTAAAACTCTCGATATACTTGGTTAACCAATTACCAACTACCAGTAAACTAATATTTTTCAATGGTAATTATTAAATTTAGTTTAGTTTTGTATAGGTCATCATAAAATCATGATGGATGAGTAGACTGTGGACTGACGCGTGTCTTTAACAACTAACTCTCTTTAATATAATTAGTATTATCAACTAATCAGTTATCAATATACCAAAAATATGCTCTTGATGACGTACGTAGCTTAATTAAATGATCTCTTTTATTTTATATTTTCGTTTTTTACATTTGTCAGAAAGAATACAAATAATTGCAATATATATAAGCTCAAGAAGTGAAACATGCCACCAATTTTATAATTGTACGTTTTTAGTTTTTTTTTTGGATAAATAAAGATAAACTTTAGTATTAAAAAATTGACAAATGTTTTGCATTTGTTGAAGCATCCAGCTACAAGAATCATTTTGATGATGATAATTAATTAAAAATCTATATATGGTGGATCAGTGGCTTACAAATATTGCAATAATGTAATAAATAAAGGCCTTTCGAATGTATTGTTTGGTCCATATATGTATATTACCTTATTATTAAACGTATTTTATTATACATTAAAACTACAACAAAACACAATTATTAAGCCAAACAACATCCACTCCTAAATTAACTAGGAGGACATTTTGTTTCCTTTTATTTTCAAACACTTATCACACTACTCTGCTTTCTTTTGTCTTAATTTAATTCAAAGGTGAATTCATAATTAAAATATTTATATAATTATAAAAGGAAAAGGGACAAATATATTCTTAAATTATCATAAATTATAATGCAGATATCATATTGTTATACTTTTGGGTCGTTGATGTCCCTATCGTCCGAAAATTAGAGCATACATGCCCTTTCACTCTAACGGAAGATAAAATAAGGACAAGTGGCGTAATCTTATCCATCACTCTGATAATTATTAAACACGTGTATGTTCATTAATATAAAAGGTATATATGATTTAATTTTTGGACGGTAAGTATACCAATGTCTCAAAAGTATGACAAAGGATATCTGCATACCATTTACGATGATTCGAAAGTATATTTTTCCTTTTTTCTAATTATAAATCTAAATATATTTTTTACTCGAGTTTAATGAGATAAACAATAGAATTTGACTAATTAATTGTAAATTAAATTTCAATGTATCTATACCTTCTACTATACCTCTATTTTGGTTGATCCCCTAAAACTATATGATTAAAGATTGACTGAACTATCGTCCAATTGAATATACAGATTAAATAAAACTCTCATGTCACATGCATAGAAGTGGCACTTCCACTTGAATCTTAATCAATTGTGGAAAAAAAAGAAGAAGGTATATTTAGGGAATTGGAATTGTAGCATAAAGGCCGTAATTTATTAATTTATTTACATCGACGATCTCAACAAACTACAAAGAACCAAAGCCGTTCAGTTCTTTATAGTCTATAGTTTATTTACAACTCTCACTTTCTTAATCTTATATAATAAAATAAACACTAATTGTGCAAGTTGAAGTTTCATTAATTATTTGCAAATTACTTGGATCTCTCTTTTTGTCGACAAGATCAATGAACAAGTCTTGTAGTAAGTAAAAACGATTAACCAAAATAGGAAATATTTTTGTATATTGAGGTGTATTGAATTAGATACGGGATCAAGTAATATAAAACACGTAAAGAAATAAGTGTGGATAAGTAACTTTACAAATTGAGGTGCTTTGTCCATGCATCAAGAAAGACATAAAAAGGATAAGAAAAGATCATATTGAATCATATTTAAGAATTATATATACATATATAGTATAGTATATATTTTTGGGGACAAGGAGCAATTGCTTTAACGACAAGGTACGTAAATTTTTTTAATAATTATTTCAACTCTTTAATTTAGAGATCCCAACAACCGCTACTAAATAATAAAATAAGAATACGTATAGAGAGACATATCCTATCTATAAGAACAACTCTGTCTTTGCGTATTATATGTCTTGCACTTTGATCTACTTGTGCAAATGGGACGCACCATAAATAGAATGGACAATCAAAAAACTTAGAAAATTAAGTTTTACGCATATGTTTCATGTTAATTATTCAGTCGCTTGAATCAGACTCAATTACTTTTTAAATTTGAAGGATCATTTGTTATCACCCTTTTGCTATTTCCCGTAGAGAGCATAAAAATCAAGATACGTGCATCATCATATAGAAAGAGGCAAAGCATAGCAATTCGTGTTATTGTTATAGTAACATATATTTATAATGTTAACCAATGAACAGAAACATAAATAAGATGAAGCAGAAAATACATAAAATAAAATACAAGAAGTAATCCGAGTCTACAGAAATTACTGTGTGTCCTTAAGAAATTTAATCCCCTCACTATATCCAAGGTTATAGATGAATTTCTCCCAAGATAAGACGGATTAAACATGTTAAAGAAATAGCGGTACCTCAAATTTCTTTAACTTCAACGAACTTCAGAACAACGACAAGTCACACAGACTCAGTCGATCGACACTTTGATTTTATTTGAGAGAAAAATAAATGCAGAGAAGGAAAATTTTCAGTGTTTGAAAAATCGAAAATTGACTTCCTTTTATAGCCATTTTCAGCAAGGAACGTGTCTGTTCAGAGAAATCTGTTTAGACCCGTTTTATTCAGAAAGTTGTGTCTTTTGGAAAAAATAACAACTTTTCGAAAAAATGTGTCCGTTAGGAAAATAACGACTTTTCGGAATGTTACCGTTACCCGCAAATTTATAAGAGATAATATTAACATGATTTATTTGATTTAACAAAAACTGATTAAATAAATTTTCTCCAAAAATTTTATCAATCAAATCATTTGCCGAAGCCGAGGCAAGCGACGGCGACAGCGCGAGAGGGCATCTTCTTCTTAGCTCTTTAAGAAGTAATGGAAGTGTTTCCTTATATGAGGATAACACTTTCCCTTTCTTTTGCCGATATGGGAGAAATGACTTTTCATTTGCACTTTGCAAATGACTTTTCATTTTTCCTCCAAAATAGTTCCCTCACTTTTCATATTCTCTCTTTTCTTTTCCTATTCACACTTGCTAAACCCCAACAATTCGTACCACTAGAAAAGTTTCGCTAACCATTAGGCAATAGAATCTGTTGGGCACAAAAAGAAATCACATAGATAAGCTCTTACCTTTGAGTGCGTGGATGAACAGAGTAGATGATGCGTGAAGGAAATAAAAGTCTGAGCAGTTGTTGAAAGAGTCGGTCTTAAAAAACATATGACTTTTAACGATATCGAGATATCTAAGGTTCAACTATTCACAAGGTCATAAGTACTCGATCTGTGCCTTATAGAAAAGAACGAATTTGATCGATTCAAATCAACTTAACTAATATGATAGATGGAATGATCGTTTGTGTTATATTAAGTTAGGACCATATCTCCCTTTCGTCTACAACACAACAAATTTTACCCTCATTCCTATCTCTCATATTATTAGTCTAGATTATATTCAAGTGTTTTCAAATGATATTTTTTACTTACTTACCAAAACAAAAAAAATGAGAGAGAAACCAACTTACTTTTCTGAAAAATATTTTCCATCGGACCTAACACACCCTAAATATGCTTCTACAAGTTGCTTTGAGCAAGTTTGAACTTTCAAGTTTGGGCCTCAAAGAAGAGCCTGTTGGGCAAATGGAAAGATAACTAAGTTCCATCTAATTATTCGAAACAGTGCTAGTTTAAAATAATATGTGCAATTATCAGTTGAAATCATTGACTACTATTGGAGACAGATATCATCTAAAATATATTTTGTTTATACATAATTTAAATTCATATTAAAATCAAGTGAATTTTTAACGTTTAACGTTATAGGCAAATAGCCTTTTGCATTTTCATGGATTAGTTATCCATACTTTAATATCAACTAAAATGTATAACTAAGTTTGCATTAGCCATAAATCAGTTGAAAAAAATCAAACAAGTCTATTGATTTCCCTTCAAATTTCCCATGAGGGTAAAAAAATTGAAATTTCAAGGTTAGATAGCTTGTGTTGGAAAAACAAAAAGGGAAACAATTCACCACAAGTTGAAGATCGTTTTGGCTCAAGATGCATACTGTAAGGTAAATTAGGAGTTCAATGCAAAAATATCATGGAGGCACACTTTTTGACAGACTCCTTCGTTCGAAGTTCACCTACTATTACAGTTACGTATGTATTTTATTTTCCACCTGAACAGCTGACTCATTTTGACACAAACTGAATGTTTGACACTGTCAAGTTTTGGATGTATGTAAATTGAGCAATAGTAATATACAGAAGTAACAATCTATGTATAGCTATCACTTCTTTTATTGCTGACAAAGGACAGCAGCTACTAATCTTTGCTTTGAACTTTGGCATATCACACCCTGTTACTGATGCAAACAATCTGCCTAACTTGTAGATAAAAATAAGCTGCAGTTTTATTACCGAGTTCCTGATAGTGAAGGATCCTTACAGAAACAAGTGAGGAAAAAACTGCCAAAAAGTGGATCATGGCATATGAATCCTCAACATTTTACAGACAACACTGGGAAAAACAACCCTTCTTCAGAATGTATTAGAATAATAAAATACAGACAGGAGTGAGACAATAATACGCAACTCACACGTCTTCATCCTTACAGCTTCGAAGCTGCATCCATATCTAAATACCAAACCAATTCTCCTTCGGGTGAAACCATCTGCACAGGCAGCAGATCAGAACTTTTATCACCGCCTAGTGATTTCTGCACTACATCTGCCTTCCCAGCACCTACTATAGCAAGTGCAATATTTGCAGATGAGTTTATTACAGGGAATGTAAATGTAATTCTGTTCGGTGGAGGTTTTGGAGAGTCCTTGATGAAGGTGACCCACTTTTCTTTCTCATGGACAAGAGGATGCCCGGGAAACAAGGAAGCTATATGTCCGTCTGGACCCATACCCAAAAGCATTACATCAAATTTTGGAAATCCACTCTCTTTAGAGATGTCTAGAATCTTGCTCTTAACTAAGTGCCTTAGACAAGTCTCGTAATCATCTGCCGCAGCCTCTGCTGATAATGCATCATTTATGGCATACACATGACCAGCTGGAATAGGTATCTGCCAAAGAGAAGTAAAGGTGAAGTTAGAAGTTTGGTAGAAAGAATTAAAGATGTCAACTGAGAATAATGATGAAGTAACAGCTATAATTATTCATTATAAGATCAAACAATGTGGGCAGTTGACATGTGAAGCAAGCACTATGAGCAATTTGAAATCCAAAATGATGCCCTTGGCAATCATGCATCACTAATCATCTTTTCTGATAATTTAGTTCACAACCATCTTTGTTTAAATAGTATGTGCTTAAGAGCTAGTCAGACTGTCAAATAAGATGTCACGGCAACCCAACTTGTTCGGGATAACGAAGAGCCTTAACTGAAGGTAAGTAGGTCAACATTGAGGGTGCAATTCAAACCCACTTTCTTCCTTATATATATTAGAAGGAATTCAGCGAAGTCAACATAAAGTGTCCAACTGATCTCATCAGCAGCTCCACATGTTATTGAGTTGGCAATTTTTGCTCTTTAGGTTTCCCAAAATGCACAATTGACAATTGTGCTTAAGCTATAATTACTTTTCAGTTGATCCTCCAAATCTGAACCCCACTAAACTCTTCTAGCTACAAAAATCTCCAAATCATTTCTCATTAGGTAATCTCTACAATTGCAAATGTTTGAAGTATTTTGCTAATATTCCATCATTTTTCATAATACAAAACCCCCCCACAAAAGAAAAAGGGACCTCAGTTGTTTAAGGAGGGCTTCAGGGGTTGATAGGGTTCTATAAGAATTAATTTTATATCAGACTTATGTGAACCAAAAGCAAAAAGTGGATTCTGTTTATTCCAACATTTTCTACAGTGCAAAGATTTTCTTTTTCATTTGTTGTTTTTACATGAATTACTTGACATCATCACACATCTTAAGAATATGTAATCTAAAACTTATTTAACATATTGCTTCTCCTCAGAGTTGGTTCCATGTTAGATATGATCATGTATAGCAATTACTTGTCTTTGTCACGTATGACCAACCCCCCTCCCCCCCAAAATAAATAAAAAAGTAATATCTATCTATCTATCTATCTATATATATATATATATAGGTAGAGATTGTTTCTTCCGTCCATCTTGAAGAGACTATTCAAATGACAACCCACCAACCCACACCCAAAAGATCTAAAAGTGTCGATTTACTACACTTTACTTGCAAGGATGTTTCAAGTATAAAACTTGATCTGGCTAACTAGTGTTATTTTCTATCAAATAAAAAGAGAGGGGATTAGCTTTAGTAGGAGCGAAAAATGGGTTCATCTTCACTTCCCCTTCCAAGTCAAAAAACTGAAACTAATAAATTGGTTAATTATTTTTTTTTGAGGATAGTAACACTAATCTATATATTCACAGGGGTATACTACATCCAAAATATGTAGTTCCCCTTCAAAAGGTATTACCGACTAATCATATAGCCGCCTATCACCTCAATTTCATACAAATAATCCAAAACATCCAAGATATTATCTGCTTGTACTAAAATATTCTGCTTACACAAAAAATAAAACAATGCTAGATAAATTGGTTAATTTTGCAGAATAGCTTTGTACATTTTTGATCGAGTGTGCCAAAAGATAGGGCCAATCAACAAGGAGCTAAAGCCAAATGGCGACATCCCAAGGGGGTGAATAGGGGTATCAGTTGCAGGGCTCATGGTTTTTACGTATAACAAGTGCTTCTCCCCTGCACCTCAGTGGTAGGTTCCGCTTTCCCATAATTTGTCAAAAAGCTTTTGGCAAACACTCATTTATCTTGTATGACATTTTTTTTCCTTTCTCCTACCTATGAAATCGAATTACTAGTGAAGGCTTCTCCTGTCATTTTAGCCCATAGCAAAGCATATGTTTCTCTCAAATCACAATAGAAATTGTGAAATTCTCAAATGTAAACGTGCGAAAGCAAATATTGTACACCCCATAGAAGGAGAAAGGGGAAGCCGTTTTACTTTCTGCATTGCCATCTTTTACGATGTCAAATACCAGCCAAGCACCTCAGTCACCACACATTTAATCAAATAACATCGACCGCCTTTGCTCTATCCAAGAAGAGGCATCTATCTTTGGTTGCAGCTTACCACAATGATCTTTACTTCCTTAAGATTTTGGAATAGTAAGGTCCATAGATCATCAAGCTGAATCTTGAGAGGTGCTTCCCTGGAAGTTTCTTACTCATAGATCTCATGAAACTTAAATGATTTTAGTGCTAGCACGTAAGAGCAGCATTTATTATTTGATCTATTGACATAGAGTGCACAAAATGTGTTCAAGATAGAAATATGATGTGAATTACATATTAACAGAGGACATCATATTGTTTTAGTTCTCACTGATACATTAGCAGGCTTATCTTACTTAACTTCTTAATCGATGGAACTGCGGAAAGTTATATGTTTATAGTATGCATGACTTGTATTCCTTGTTACCACTGGCCTAATGCCCTAACATAATTACTTTCTCATCTGATTTTCCCAAATGTTTCATCTGGAGTTGATGAATGAGAATCTAAGTAACTCTAGATGTATTCTCCATCAATGCTGCGCACTTTAATCTCTATTCACATTTCCCCCTAAAACTTATTTCTTAAAGAGATTGAGACCATCATCATAGCTCATAACTAGAAAAAAGAGAATCTTTTTATAACCGTGGTATCCGGGCACCTCTACTGATACTATGGGGTACCTGATTGAAATCACTAGTGCAATAAACCAATTGCGTCCTACATTTTGATCGGGTTAACAAGCAAAAGATCACAACAGTTGGGAAAAACAACAAATAAACAGAGGAGAGGTGAAAAATGATGCTAATGAAGTAACTACACAATACACTGAGGCAGCAGCAACAATAAATAAAATGAATACAAGGGCAGCAAATATACCTTGGATAGAAAACCATCATAAGCAAGCAAATAATTGCTGTCAGGATGATCCTTTGGAACCACTCTCTCATCCACCCAGAAAATGTGCCATTTGGACCAGTCTATTGAATTAATATATGGTGGCTCCACCAATTTCCTGCAACAAAGATTAGCAATCCAAAAATATATACTAGTAGAAACGAATAGAATTAATCAATCAATCAATACCTGAGAGACTTGATAAGTGAACCACCAGAAACAACCACAGTAAAAGCATCTCTCTCTTTGCAAAATTTCTCCGATAAATCGGCAGTGTACTTGGCTAGAGCCATAGCAAGTTCCTCCTCGGAACCGTACAGTTTCACTTCCGGTTTACTTTTCCCGGTAACACTCTCAGCCATTGATGCTTTTGTACGACACTGATATCTCCAGGAATTTGTACTCAACACTGAGCTTGTCCGATGAGGGTGAGAGCAAAAAAGTGGCTTTCCAGCAACAGAGGAAGAGGTCAACAGAACAGATCGGCGGATAGGAGAGAATCGGGTAGGTGAGATGCTTGAGAGAATGGGAGAAGAGGAGGCCAGGCTCAGTGCCATGGTATTATTAAATAAGAATGAAGTGACTGCTCCATCGGCGACACACAAAGAAACAAGTTAAAGTCTGGTGGAGGTTTTGGGTTGGTGAGCAGCTGGGCGTGGCATTCAATGTGGTTTTTTGTTTTGTTTGTACAAAATATAGACAAAACGATCATGCTCCGTATTTTATTTTGATCTTCATATTTGGTTCAAACTTGAAATAGTGAGAAATAAATAATCAAATTGATTAATTTGAAGAGTAACAAAAATTGTACTTTGATTTCTTATAATTTTAATTTTCATATTACTAATTCGGCTCCTATCAAGTGGATTTAACATTAAGTTGGTCCAGTGCCCCTTTCATTTGCTGACATCTATTACATAATTAATCTAAGGGTGAATAATTATTCAACAAGAATAATCTCTTAAAATTCTTTCACTGGACTCTTTTTGAGTTGTATTGATTGGAGCTGACATATCAAGTGATTCCTTTCTTTCTTTATTTCCTTTTGCTTAGCAATCATCTCATTCGCACATTTTATAATTAATTCTTATATTTCTTTGAATTCTGAAGCTTCAATTGAAATTTGGATAAAAGTATGGCATAAATATCTATACCTTGCAGTAACTTCAAACTTATGGATGAATGTCTTTTTCTACTAGAATGACATTCATATCATTTATATTTGCAACATCTTTTGTCCACCTCTTTAGGGCTTTGGTCATGCAATATGATATCATAATATGAAATTATGGGAGGAAACTGAAGTTTTGTTTAATCATGCGATATGAAATATTGATGTTGTATATTTTCTCAAATATATCCTATGTTTTTATAAAAATATGAAATACAATGTGTTTATATATACATATATATTCTGCAAACCCACAAGCACAATGAAACGATTGATCCGAT
Source organism: Solanum habrochaites (assembly GCA_027704765.1). Lineage (NCBI taxonomy): Eukaryota > Viridiplantae > Streptophyta > Magnoliopsida > Solanales > Solanaceae > Solanum > Solanum habrochaites. The sequence goes on from JAKWJA010002491.1 coordinate 54,288,468, forward strand.
GGAATCTGCGCACCCGATAAAATTGTTCGGTCTCCACTGATCAAGTTTATGTAATTTTACAAAAATCTAACAATGTAAAAAATAGGAAAAAAGTATTTGATTTTTACTCTAATACAACATCAGACATTCAAAAAGTCTAAAAAACCAAAAATTTCCCCTCAAAAGTTAGGGTTCTAACTTTTATTGTTGATCCAATTGTTACCTTTCAAAATCTTGCTTCCGATATGTGTTCTTGTTTCTTCCTTTTCATTTTTTTCTTATTTTGTTTGTTTTTATATGGTATGATTATCTATTCAAAACTTGAATTTTAATCTTTAATTCTAGGGTAATCTCACATATGGGTAAATTATTATATTAAAATAATTGTTATTTGCTCTTGAAAATTTTAATTTTTGGTGGCAGACAGCAGTAATGGTTAAAGGTGATAGTGAAACTAGTAAAAATATTTGTTTTAGGTGCAAAATATTAATGGTGAATTTAATAATTTTAACCTTACTTAAAACAATATTGAAGATTATAGTAAAAATATTCAAAATTTGACGGTTGTTACTTAAGGTTCAAAATCGTTGTTCATTTTTAGAAAATTTAGAACCCATTGGCAGGGGCGAACCCACCCTATATGGAGGGGTGCATGTGCACCCTCTAATTTTCGAAAAAATATATGTATATCTATTTTGAAAAACTGATAGAAATTAGAATATAGTTAACACTACAACCATAAAAAATATGAAAGTACTCTTGTGCATTTGGTAGAAGTTAGAGATATTATACCCTTTAGACACGGGTTTGAATCTCACTTAAACCTGTTTTATGTTTTTATTTTAAGTTTAGCTTAAACCTCACATATTTGAGCTATGTTTATATTGATGCACCCAAAGTCTTAAACTTATTTTTATTTTAAGTTTACTTTAGACTTGATATATGAGCTATGTTTATATTGATGCACCCAAAGTCTTAAACTTATTTTTATTTTAAGTTTACTTTAGACTTGATATATGAGCTATGTTTATATTGGTGCATCCAAAGTCTGAAATCCTGATTCTGCTTTTGACTCGACAGATTAATTCAAAATAAATTCTTACATAACTAATACTCGTACAATTCTAACCAATTATCAAATAATTTCTATATCTTGTACTCGTTTTGTAATTTAAATAATGAAGGTAAAATACTCACAGACATATTACTAAATTATATTTAAATGTATGCATTTTTATTTTTAATTATATTGCTTGATGTAGCGTAAATAAATAATTACCATTTCTACATCTAAAGCATAATGTCATATCAAAATGCACAGGGAGGTGAATATAATTACAAAATTTACACAGTGCCCATACATTAGCACATTTGTGCGACGTCGTTTTTGCAAGGGGAAATCCTAAACCCTAAAATCCCCCAATATAAGCTTCCTGAAGAAAAAAGCCCTAAACTCCATCAGAGAGATAAGATGCAGATCTTCGTGAAAACCCTAACAGGGAAGACCATAACCCTTGAGGTTGAATCCAGCGATACAATCGATAATGTCAAAGCGAAGATTCAGGACAAGGAAGGTATTCATCTGTTGGAAATTTGATCTTTTTTTGGCTTAATTTCTTCTTGTATTTGATCTGTGGAACTGAAATGGTGTTCAAATGGAACTAATGAATGGATCTCAACAAATGAATTAATGGGTTCTCTGTCTAGGTATTCCACCGGACCAGCAGCGACTGATCTTTGCTGGTAAACAGCTTGAAGATGGGCGTACACTGGCGGATTATAATATCCAAAAAGGTCTGTGTTGGATTAACAGTTCGCAATATTAGCGATTGTTTTATTGTTTATTAGCTTGCCTTTTTAATGGATTTTATTTTGTATAAAACAGAATCGACTCTGCATCTTGTCCTGAGGCTCCGTGGTGGGATCATTGAACCGTCTCTTATGGCCTTGGCCAGGAAATACAACCAAGAGAAGATGATTTGCCGCAAGTAAGCTCTATATTTAGCGCTTTGGTTTACTTATCTCTATCATTTGATGAACTCCACATATCAAATTGTTGTTGTGGGAAGATTTATATATTTCAGTTGAATATGAACTCCTTAAGATGGTCTTTACAAGGATGTTTTTGTGTTAAAATCACAATCCTTTTATGAATGTGAGCATAGATTGCGTGTGGGTGTCAATGTCTTGACCTTTGCTAAGGTTGCATTTGGATGTCAATGTCCTGATTTTTTCCACAGATGGTTAATAATAAACTTCCAACTCTGTGATGAAATGGATAGAAAGCTAAAAATGGTGGATGGGAAGCTGTGAGTTGGGTTTAGTCCAAAAAAAACAAAACATCTCTGGTGCAGCAGCACCTTGAACACTAAACTAACAATATTAGTAGCTGTTTTCTCTCTGATTCTAGCTTGCACACTTTGAGTTGTGTGCTTTGGCTAAAGGAAAATTGAGGTTTTCGGAAGGTATCTAATGTGTGAATCTACCAAATATTATCAACTGCTCTCAACCCTGTTTCTAATCCTCCACTATAGCCACTTCACACATTTATGTTCTAATATCATTTTACCACATGGGGCGGGTTAGCATGAGAAGGTGCTTGGTATGGTAATTTGGAATACTGGAAGTAGGTTGTTTGCTCAAGAAACTGTTGAACACGTCCATTTTCTCTTCAGTTATTATTATATCATTTGAGGGTCACATGCGTCCAGAACTCCAGTTTAATCATGTTTTTTTCTGCAGGTGCTATGCCCGTTTGCACCCACGTGCTGTGAACTGCAGGAAGAAGAAATGCGGTCACAGCAACCAGGTAACTTCTTGAGGATTTTCTGCAATATTTTGTATCATGTATATTGTTCAACTTGACTCCGTACACTAAACTGTTTCTTTTGTTACTTGCTTTGCAGTTGAGGCCAAAGAAGAAGATTAAGTAGACAGTCGGTTGCATTTCATGTGGAGATGTTATGCCAATTGCATGATTTTGTAGTTCTTTTGCTTAGCTCACATTTTGCTGGATCTATTGTTGTCTGTTTAACTGTGGTACAACATTTGTTTAGACTCCAGTTCCATTTACAAAAAGAATTTATTGCTCTTTCGAGTTTGTTATAATTATGGGCTGTGTTTGTTTTCTTTATCTTCAATTAAGTGCTGTTGGTTCTTTGTTTGGCATATCTTGAATGTTGTGATCCTGCTCTTTGCCTTGAGACAAATACATCAAATATTTTACCACCGTGAATAGGATATAAATTACAGCTTTGCACAAAGCTATGTTGCAGATATTTGAGAATATGCATTTTGGAAGAGCTAATGATCCAAATGTGTTGATTGATATTGCCTTCTATAAGTATCTCTTCCTAAACATATTGATTATTTGGAGAAGTTGTCACTTTGTCTGAAATACGTTTTGGATCATCTTCTGTGGAGAATCAAGAGCTGCGTATTCTAATTGGAGCAATTCATCAGAACTGAGTTGCCACCCAAGGGCTCCTAGGTTCTCTTCAGTTTGTTTTACAGACTTGATTCCAGGGATAGGAATTGTACCCTTGCATATACACCAGTTGATAGCTACCTGCGTGGCGACTTTATGTCAATAGGTGTACCTCTTACCCGTTGATTTGAAGGTGCTAAGTTCAAAGGGAGTAATTATTAGTGAAGTAAAACTATATGTTACCTGTGGTATTGTTTTCCGACGTCTTTGAGCTATTTCTCTCAGTGAGGTAAGTAGAGGCTCCAATCCAGGCAAAATTTGTCTAAAGAGTAATCCCCTACAAGTAATGTTTTACGTTGAGACAAGTATCAAATAATTGCGAAAAATTCAACTCTGAAAGAAATTGTGAGTTTGTACCTTGGCCCAGGTGGAAGATTAGAGGGCGTATATTTACCAGTGAGCATACCAAGACCCAGAGGACTGTATGCTATGACCCGTATGCCTAGTGAATCACATATATTTTTTATCTCCATCTGATCACTTCCCATACTCAGCAATGAAAATTGTACCTGATGTTGGGGAGCTCACTGGCTTAAGATTGTGGAACCAAAGCAAGCAATTTAAGTACAAACTGGTCATATTGGTATTTGATGACAATGCTTGAAGCGGTGGTGTTAACAGAGATATCAAGCTTAACTAGCACGATCTCGACGAATCTACTGGATACCTGCAACATCCTACTAGCACAGGTACTAGGCAAGTCGGTTCTATTAGAGCTGACTATTTTTTTTTTAAAGAAGTTGTATATTGTTGGCTTTTACCTCTTTTAAACAACAGAGCATTCCACACCGATGTTAATCTAACTTGAGCATTGTGCATATAACAAAATTGTATTTGCTTCTGAAAAGAAAGGTAACTGTATACTTCATGGTAAATTAGAAGAAGACTCAGCACCTGGGCTGAGCGCAAGGAACTCCTCGGTCATCAAGATATTTGTATATTTTCAGCAGCTGCTTTGGTCCATAGTTGCTAACTCCTACTGCACGAACTAAACCCTGCACAAGAGAAAATTTTTGATTTGATTATGCGCAATTCTGCAAATCTATCGAGTATTTTATCCATACGAGATAATGGTGAACATATTTAGTAGAAAGTACAGTATCGCTTGTAAGAATGACAGAATAACACCAAAAATCAAAATGTTAGATCTCCCCTCACACATAATAGTGAAACAATGCATACAATCCCAAATAATACTGAGTTATTAGTAACCTTCTCGTACATGGCAACTAAACCATCCCAAAGAGCTCGTTCCTGCAGAGGTGCATAATTTGCAGTTGACCAATGCAATTGTCCAATTCCAATCTGCTCAATTTCCATCCTTTCCAGAGAAGACCTGTCACAAAGTTCTATATAGTAAAATCATCTTGTTGCTTCACAAAGAACAAGCAAATTATGAGCCTAATGTCTTTCTTATAAGTTTGCCGTACTGGATACACAGTAGATAAGAGTAACTCAGTGCACTTCTAACAATCATGTAACCTTAATCAAATGAAAATCATAACACATGTATTTCCCCCCTTAAACTGGACTTTTGATATTCTGATTATCAGTTTGTTCAGAAGACATGAGGTTGAGCAATACTTGCAAGCATTCACAAATTGTCCGGGTGTTAGGCGCCATGGGTATGCTGCAAATTTTGTTGCAATAACGATATCATTCTTTACTTGCTTGTCTCCTGAAAACATGATAAGTTAATAACTTAGAAAACAAAAGTGAATTCCGGTACAAACTTACTGAGCACAAACCCTCACATAGAAGTCCAACCAAGAATGAAAAGTATTATGTAACTCAAAGTTTGAACAATGTTGCAAATTTACATAATTATTTAGAATTGCAAACAATTCTTCAAAAGACATACAAAAATAAAAAGAACAATTGGGAAGCTAAACTATAAGCTCAATTGCTGCTTTATTTTTCCATTAATGTGAAGCAATTAAGATAAAATGTAAGTGTCCTGTGACTGGATCACCCCGAATCACCAATGTAATTCTACTCTTAGTTCTTAAAGAGAACGATTTAAAAGTACTTGAGGAGGCCTGGACACCGCCAACGCCACCACCATAAACATACTAGTGTAATCCCACAAGTAAGTGAGCTCTGTGGAGAGTAGTATGTACGCAGAATTACCATACGTTTGTGGTCTTGTGGGAGGGTGGCCTAAACACCATGGTCATAAAAAGATGATATATAAAATTTGTCTATTCAAAACTTCCTGATGAATTTGCCCATGAAATGTTCAAAAGCAAGAATTGGTTTATTTCCCTAATGACAGTCTCCAAACATGAATATACTAGTTTCAATGAGAAACAAGAACAAAACAATGTGACCTGGAAACTCGCGAATGAATTTTCCAAGAAGTTTCTCACTTTGTCCATTTAACTTTCCAGTCCCATAAGAATCAGCTGTATCAAATAGGTTAATCCCATTCTCCACAGCAAGATTGAAAGTCTGCTGAAGTTCAGAGTCCATGGAATCTTGATATCCCCAGAGAAGCTGATTGCCCCATGCCCAAGTACCAAACCCCATTGGAGATACTGTCAAAGGTCCCATATTTACCTGTAAATTCAGCTCAATTAACCTTTATAAGCTCGAAATTTGTGCAGCTAAGCAAAAGGAGATGAAACGGAAAATACCTTTTGCCATGGCCAGAAACGGGGAATTCTGAGGGATTTGAAAACAGAGGAAGATGGAAGAGGATCACTTGTAGAATTGCTGCATCTTATGTTGAAAGCAATGGATTTTGAAGCTGAGAGGCAGAGAGCCATTGCTTCCAGGTGAGGAAGACAACCTTTGGATAAATTTAGAGATCAAAATTATTAAAAAATTTAATAAAATAAAAATTAGGGGAAAAATAAAAACACTGACGGCTGTGGGATTTGAACCCACGCCCTTTCGGACCAGAGCCTAAATCTGGCGCCTTAGACCACTCGGCCAAACCGTCTTTGAGTGACATCAATGATCTCTTAATTGTATTTATTCTGTTTAACATTTTATTTAAAGTGAAAATTTAGTCAGATATGATATCTGATTAATCATGTTAATCTTTAATTAGTTTGACATATTTTGATCCTAATTTTTGTGATTATTTAGAAATATAATAAACTATTAAGCGCGCTATATTATTTAATTACTTGTATTTATGTTAAAAATATTATTATAATGCTATTTCATATTTGATATCATACAATTTTAGTTAAATAGTCTGAACGTTATATTTTCGTTTATATCATATTTTAATTAATTGAAGTTTTAATTTAGTTAGACAACATCATTAGAAACAAAACTAGAATTTATCTTTGTTTTCCCCCATTGTCTCTTATTATTGAATCTTTCTCAAGTGAATCTACTCAATTGTGAAAAAACGTCAGCAAATTGGTAGAGGTACTTACATGTATCTCTACTCTAGTGGTGTTACTATTAATCTGCTTAATTAGAGTTGTCTTAAACTTGATAAGTAATCTACTTTCATTCACACAAAATTAGCTTCAAGTATCCTATATAATGGGCAATTTGACTATGGTCACACAACAAAAATATTACATTTGTGTATGTAGCTAGGTAAAATTATTTATATTAACGTTTCTTGGCTTCTACACGAAGTCTTTCTCCACCACTACTTTGCATTGGTATTTACACTCTTTAAGAGTGTGATCCTTTATCAATCCCTATGCTAACGCAAGATGCTTTATGTAATGTGCTACCTCTCTTTTCCTCTTTCGTTGCATGTATTTTTTTTCTAGAAGAAGCTTTCTTGTGAACAATAACAAGGCCTCTGTTTTCATGAAGTATTCTGATTCTTTTTCACAATGGGAAACAGAGATATATAAATGTTCCTTCCTTCTATTCTACTATACTACTTTTATGAAAATTTATGTACAATTTGTGAGTCTCAAAAGTCCCACAACTTGGAATTGGAAATACTACCTAAGCCAACACACCAATGTTCTAAGGAATTATTATCTCCTAATTCCTCCAGGTTCCAAAACTCTGCTTCTTCTTTGGGAGTGAAGTATTTATCTCTTCCTTCTCTTGTGTCATCATCCTCTTCATTTACACTCTTGTGATCAAATCTCGAACCTGAACAATCCTTCAATTCTAACTCTCTATGCAACAGCATTTCACTTTCTCTTGAATCTTGACTTCCGCTGCCTCTAGCGTTGTTGTTCTCTACCTGATCATTTAATGTCTCCAACTGTTTTGAAACAAAAAAACAAATTGGATTCCTTTCCATAAATTGCGCGGTAAAAAAGACAGCAGTAGAGTCAGAATCTTCGCTAAAGAAATCAAGTACGATACCTGAACGAGTAATCTCTCCTTTTCTGTCTTCAATGATTCAAATTGCATATTTAAATTGTCAAATTTCGATTGAAGTATGCGATATTCGTGTTCTAATTGCTTCGATTTCCATCTAGCCCTTTTGTTCTGAAACCAAATAGCTACTTGGCGTGGTTGCAACCCGAGTTCTCTTGCTAATTTCAGCTTCTCTCTTGGCTCTATCTTTGTTCCGAGCTTAAACATGGACTCAAGTAACTTCACTTGCTCATCAGTAAACCTTTTAGCATTTTCACACTTGTTCTTTTTTTTGAAGTTGGAAATCTCAGAATTATCAAGTTGTGGTTCCATTTGTTTCAAGTTCAGAGAGAAGTTTCAATTGTATATTATTTGTATTGACAAGAAATTATTTTTAAAAATTGGTGAATATGTGTCTTTAACTGTTATATAATAACAAAAGTATATAATTGTGGTTGCTTTCATTTGATGGGGACTTGTGGTTTGCTGGTTCATTCAAGCCAATTGTCTAACAAGTCGTGTATCTTTTTCCAACTTATTTCTTTTGGATATTTGTGATATCTTTTTAATTTATTCATACCTTCCATATGTGCAGTGCTTTATTGTTGCTAATACTGTGTATATGTATCGACTTTGAGGACTTATCTTCTAAAAAAAAAACGCCGATTCAGGAGTAAAATAAATTAATATGCCTCATATGATGACTCAATTATCAACTTAATCTCATAAAGTCACTATACTTTGATTTGTAACACAAAAGTCATTCAACTAAATTACACTGAGCATATAGAAAGGATTTCTTGATTTAAGTCTCTAATTAAGATATGAATTACAACTAAGTGATTGTTAGATTAGGTTTTAAACATAATTCACGGCCCAAAAACTAGTTCAAAGAAATGAGGATTGTTCAAGTCTTATAAGAAGTTCATTCATCTCATTAATCACAAATGTGAGATTTTTTGTCATTCTTTAAGATTAACGTTGTGGTGAAATGACAATAATTCTAAGCGATTTTATGAGATTATTATCAGCGCAAAATAAAGTAGAATGAATTTTTTTCTATTACGTCAATATATCAGCTGGATTAGGGGAACCATGACAATTCTGAATTTTAAATGTGATCTCTACTCACAAAAATGGAAAATTTTGATCCTGTTTTTAATGTCATATACATATATATTTTGAAAGTAAAATAGTTTAGAAGTCCTAAACTGTACATAACGACAGTAAGATCAATGGATATATATATGGTCGCCTAATAACTACAAAAAAATTATAGCTTTTTTATTCTTGTATTATTATTTAATAATCATATGGAGGAAGAAATAGCTAATTTTAGGACTTTAGCTTTGACGCAATATTCCCAATTCTTTTGATTTTAAGCACACCACGTATGCTTTTGATTTCTAACTTTGGTCCTCTTAAATCATTTTTTGAAATAATTGTGTTATTTAATAGTTTTCATCGATATAAATATCAGATAATTTTTTTATCAATTCGAATAAATCACAAGAAATTATTCATCATTTTTATCTTTGAAGTTGATTTAATATTTATTTTATTGACCAAGCATGATTGTTACCCTCTTTTACTTAATTTTTTGTTTGATTTTTGGTGTAGTTGCTTGTTCTTATTAGATTTGATGAAGTGTCTCCTATACTATATACAGGTGTCATATGTTTTATGGTATATTTTCTTTATTGTATCTTTATGTAGCCGTAAATGTTGAATTTTTTGTCATTCTCAATAATCTTGTCATAATTGTTGATAAGCTTTAGAATTATTAATTTAGTGAGGAAGAAGCTACCCTCTTGTGGTAGGTGAAGTTGCTATTCGTTACTAGTTATAAACGTGCCTGATGAGTTTTTGTGTTATGCGTAAGATAATTGAAAAATTGTGACAAGTCTAAAATTTTAAAAAAAATTATAAGAACGAATTTTATTATAATGTATATCTGATTTTTATCTATGCCTCTGCCAAATTTGATTTATCCCTTAATAAGGATGAATTAGTATTTGCTAAATATTCTGTTGATTATTTAAAAAAAAAAAAAAAAAAAAAAACAAATCTATATTATAAGTGTTTAAAATGATTAAAAGTGTATTTGAAATATTTAAATGAAATTTAATACCAAATTTAAATGATGACTAAGCCTTTTTATCTTTTAACTCTTGTTTCATCAAGTTCTTTGAGATTCAATAAATAAGTTTAAAAAGATAGAAAAGGATACCTCATAAGTCATCACTCATCGCTACTATGGTCTATGGTGTATGTGCATGTTTCTTTAGTGGGGACTCACAAGTCTTTTTTTTAGACTTTTTGAGTGACTTTTGAATTATTTGTGTACTAATGAACCCATAAAGAGAACTTTCTAGAAACCATTAGGATTAGAGAGATAAATTTTCAGGGCAAACTAAAACAGACTCTGCATTGGTATTTTTGTCCTATTTTTATGTGTTGTTCAATATTCATTTTAGGATTGTGATTAATGTGAATTCACATTATGTTAGGCAACTAAAGAGGAAGTTGTGTAGGTCAAAACCCAAATTTGATTATTGAATGTATTAGATGGTGACACGTGAAGATTGAATACAAATCAAGCTAACAAAAGTACTAGCCTCGGTATTATATGAGCTTGTTCAGTATCATTATACATCTTATAATCATTCAGTAATCTTAATTTTTGTGTCCTTGAAACACACTATTTCCTCTGTTCGGTATTGTTTGTCATGATTTCTAAGAGTCAAACTATAAAAACTTTGACTAACATTTTAAGATGCATTTTTTCATCATAGTAATATGAAAAAGTTGTAATTTATAGTACTTTTCATATAGTTTTAGAATATTTAATTTTTTTTGTTTAAAATATCGAATTAATGTGATCTAATTTATCTTTGAAAATTAGTCAAATTGATTTTCGATAAGCGCAATATGACAAACATTTCTGGACAGAGAGAGTAATAAATACTTAAAACAAATCATTAATTAAGGGATAATCCTTTAATACTTTCTATCGAGATTTCTTCTATTTTCAAATTTAAAATCTAAATAATAATAAAGAGATTTTATTCGTTTTGCCGATAAACAAACTTGACGGCAGACCTTGAGTTTTATGCTTGTGGGAATCAATAGAACTGTGCCTACTTTACAAACTTTGTTGGTGCATTGCACCTTATATCAAGTACCAACTCCCTGAAAATGACACCCAAATTTGTCCTAAACGACCATGATTAGACTATCCTTTTCAATTATAGTATGACATTGCCTAATTAATAGTTTTCTACTTCTCATTTTTATTGGAGAGACACATGTTAAAACTTTTGGAAAGAATGCTTCTATAAACTAGAGTGAATTAATGTTAAAACACATACCTAAATGACTATTTCTTATTGTGTTTTATATGATCCGATTCGATTGCCGATTTGATATAATCTTTAAATTTTCTTTGGAAACACCTTGGTTTGATTGTTGATTTAATATGATTTTTTGATCTTTTTTTAACGTTTTTCGATTATCGGTTTGATGGTTTTCTTTGAACACTCATGCGCCATAGGAGGTGGTATTGGTTAATTGGAAGGATGTTGGAGCACGAGTTTCGTGTGGATAATTGTAGTAAGATTAAATGGGGTGGTCCATAGTGTGTGATGTTTCACTAAACGTGGAAAAAGGATAGTGAATGTGGGGTTGTATTAGGATAACTATCCCAATTTCAAACCCTATTTGGGCAACTTTTTGACTACTCAACCTATTGAAAGGTTCTTTCTTGTACTAAAAGATCAAGTAACTTTATAGTAATAATGAAATAAAAAACTTTGTTAAATTGTGTACTAACATATTCCTAGATCTTGGAATATGTACAACATCGACTTCTTTAAAGAAATTCACAAGCTTCCAAATGTCTCATAAGTAATTTGTATTGTCCATAAAATTGTTAGGATTGAGAATAATTAGGTGTCATGTGAAAGCTAGCAAAACAAATTTCGAAAGATCACGAGTAAGAAGATAAACAACAAATTTTATGAAAAGACAAAGAGTTAATATGGTTTGGTCAACCAACATATATCCACAAAAAAGATGAGCCACTACTAGAAAATAGGTCTATTGCAACACAAGAATAATCATTGTCATAGACTCAAAAAGTATTGCAATTGCATTATGGCAACGAAAATCGGCGTGTTGCATATAAGTTTGTTGCGATATGTCTATAGTAACGGTTTTACAGCAACAGTTGTAAACTGTTGCAACACACTATCTATAGCAACAATAATTCTTTAGTTTAGAACGACATTTTTCTATGGTTGCTACAATAGTTGCGAAACATTGTACAAGACCTATATCAACAACTTTATTATACAACTCGCTTACTCTATTACAACAGTTCTTCTAAACTATTGCAACAATGTTATTAAACTATTGCAATAGACTTTCTAAATGGTAAACTATAATATAATGATAGAAAATATTAAACCAATATGTACTTCAACTAGTCGCATTCATATATTAAAGATAAGTACACATGATCTTGATTTACAATTCAAGAGTTAACATACATTGATGTTCACAAAAATTAAGCCTAAACATAAAAATAATCCTAGAATGTTCAAGAATTGGCATTCATTCAAGTTCACAAAATTAGGCCAAAAAGTAGAAAGTACTGAAGCCTTTAGTTTGCTCCTGAGTTTCATGGTCAATCTCATAGGCCTTTATATCTTCTGCACTTCACTTGTATATGCTCCACCTTCAATCAGTGATGCAATTTTCTTCAAATCTAAACCATCACAAATATACAAAAAAGACCATAAAAGAAAATATACTTGAAAAAAAATATACTTGCTAAAGGGGGAATTTTCATTCTACTTTCAAAATAGTTTAAAATGCAAAACTTTGACTATCAAATTCAACTCTGCCAAAATTAGGATAGAAATATTGATAGTCATGTCTGATAGAACTTGTCTCCCCGGAGGAGAAGGTGGTTGCGTCGGAGTTGCTTACTCGTAACTCGCTGACCAGAGAATGGAAAAGAGAAGACCAGACGATGGCCATCTCCGTCCTGCTATTGTTCATCGCTGGAGCTGCTGGAAAAGAGAAAAGAATGGAGGGAGGCGCTAGGGATATCGCTGACTCCCGATGTTGTTGTTCTTTGTCTTTGCCGGAAGAGAGAAAGAGGTGACGCTGCCTTGAGCTCGCTGGCCGGAGCTTGTTGTTTTCGTCGATAGAGCAAGTGGCGGATCTAGGATTTTAAGGTTGTGGGTGCTCTGAAGTGAAACTATAAAAAATATGTGTTAACAATGAGATTCGAACCTTGGTACAACAACATTAAAAGAGTCTTAAGTACCCATCCTAGAACTATTGGGCCAACTATATGATTTATTCATTGGGTGCTCTATGTTAATTTTATACAAATACCTATCGATTTCTACATAGATATATATATTTTGTAACGAAGTTAATGGGTGCTCGAGCACCCGGCGGACACCATATGGGTCCGCACCTGGATAGAGCCTGCTCGCTGGAGCTTCTGGCTATTGTTTCTCGCTGGGGGAGAAAAGGGAAGCAGCGATGAAGAGGGAAGGAGAAGAGATATCGGGCGCCGCTGCTATGGTGAAGGGTGGGGAGTGGAATTCTTTTTAGGGTTTTGTTCTTGGTAGATTAAAATAGGTAAACCAATTATTTTGATCTATATTGTTGATTATTAAATAGATGTAAGGCTGAGATTAAATACTAGAGATCAACGGTTTGGATTAAAAATGAGGCTCTTTTATTTTAATTTTACAATTAATTTTAAAAAGAACTCTTTTGGCGGGTGTAGTGAAATAAGTGGAGGAAAATAATAGAGGGAAAATAATTGGCGGAATTGTTGCCATAGAGTACCTAAGGCGACAGTTTGTACGAACCGTTACAATATAAAGATACTATGGAAACAATTGCAATACTAATGCAACGATTTAATTCTCAATGTGTTTCATTAGATCTAATTTTCTATTGCAAAGGTTATAATCGTTGCGAATAAGTATCTATTGCAACACATATTTAATTGTTGCTAAATAATTGTTGCTACAGGCATGTTTTTAAGTAGTGAGCAATCCCTTATTAATATGACAATACAAAATATTGAGAGAAATAACTTAAACCAATTCGCTCAAAATACAAGGAGGTTCACAAATTCTCTCCATAACCAAAACCCTCAAAACTGTAGGACTACATGATGATTAAGTTAGATGCAACATTATAGAGTCCTACATCTTTCCTATAAGAAAAGATCTAGTCAAATCTTAGAACTTTTTTTTAAAAAAAATTATTTAGGGTAAGAAACTCAAGACAATTAATACCCAACAAAAACTACATTTCTTTTGAGTAATGTATCCTTTTTCACATTTGATAAGACTTGCATCTCTGACAGGGGTGGAGCCACCTTGTACTAAGTTTGTTCATCCGAATCCTTTTCGACGGAAAATTATATTATTTATATATGGTTAACTTTTTTTAAGTATATATAGTAGATGTCGAAGCCCTTCGACTACTTCGTGAGTCTAATTCTATAAATTTTAAATCCCTTATCGAAAATCTTGTCTTCGCCATTGATCTTTGATTAGTTCTTTCCATATTGTGTTCCATCACCGTAGATTTTGTTGTTGCTTCGACAATTATGATATTTCAACAAAGTGAATTGGGGAGCCAAAGACTTGAAGTAGATCAACGGGAAAATAATAAACAGATCCCTAAACTTGTCAGGTTTTCCCCCTTAGGTACCTCAATTGTGCTATTTTCCTATTGAATCTTTGAACCACCCCATAATTTGTTTCATTTAAACACCGTTGGTTGATGTAGAATCAGATGTTGTGAGAGGTATTAATAGAAGATACATACATTGTTCTAGAATTCTTAAGTATTAGTGTGAAAATGATCGAGAATAATTGTGTTTTACTTTAAGTCATTTGAACACATTAATAAAACAAAGGAGACTACCTTATAAATTGTTTTCATTCCTTCAATCAAAATCATTACAATACGAACACAATCGAAGGCATTTATAATAGAAAAGTCGATCAAAATCAGTTAACAATGTTTAAAAGGACAAATTATGGGTGGTTCAATGATTTAACAGGAAAATGACGTAGTTAAGGTATTTGAGAAAAAACCCGACAAGTTCAGGAATTTGTTTATGACTTCGACCTAGATCAACATTTTTCAATAACCATCATTCAATGTTCAATGATTCAATAGAAAATGACGTAGTTAAGGTATCTCAGAAAAAACCCGACAAGTTTAGAAATTTATTTTTGACTTCGACCTAGATCAACATTTTTCAATAACCATCATTCCAATACTTGACATCTACTTCTCCTTTTGTAAACTAACATCTAAACATAACAAAATCATTTGTGTGCTATATTATATTTCGAGTTAATATCTTAAAAAGTTACGTAACTATGAAAATTTATGTTATGAAGTCATCGAATTTGATTTTATATCATAAAATCATTCAATTTAGAATTTTTTCTTCCAAAAACACTTAACCAAATTTATCATTAAAAAAATTATAAATAATTTATTTATTTTATATCAACTAAACATATATTTCACAGACGAAAAAAATTAAAGAGAAAAAAAAAACACGCACGTTTTTCTTGCATTCACGCCCACACACTCTCAAATTAAAATAACGGATATAACTAGATTGGTAAGTTAAAACATTTTCAGTGAGCATTATTTTAGCAAGAAATCTGCCATATTTAGCTCTTTAATACTATAATTAACTGTAGTTAAATAATACAAAATTATTTTTAAAAGCAGGTACCATACCGTATAAAATAAATTTTACAGATGCTAAATGCCTGCAATATTTATTTTTTTCCGTTGATTTTGACTTTGTTTTAATTACTTCTATTTGATATCAGATTTTAGAATATAAGAGCTATTTGGATTGACTTTTGACTTATAACTTATGAGTCAAAAGTCATAAGTTAGAATTTCTAGCATATGACTTTTGACTTATTTTTGTTCTTTTAATTTATAAGCATTTTTTAACTTTATTCAAATACTTTCAAAATAGCTTAAACGTAATTTTGGCTTAAAAACACTTAAAATAAATCACTCCAAACGAGTACTAAATATCTATATCAATATAATTATATAAAGCAAAAACATAAACATGGTGATGTGACACCTCTATGACCTCATTCATATTTATCTCTTTTCTTCCTTTTTTGACCATTTTTCTTCATTTAATTATTTATTTTATTTTAATAACTCATAAAGTT
This sequence comes from Solanum habrochaites, assembly GCA_027704765.1. NCBI lineage: Eukaryota > Viridiplantae > Streptophyta > Magnoliopsida > Solanales > Solanaceae > Solanum > Solanum habrochaites. The sequence goes on from JAKWJA010002491.1 coordinate 54,304,488, forward strand.
TTTATATTCAATTACTCAACTTTTCATCTTTCATTATAATATTATTATATTAATATATCTTCTTTAGTAGATATAATATGCATATATTCACGACTTTCATAATTTTCAACTTTCATATACATAACCATCTCCCACCATAATATATCTTCTTTATTAAAAGTTAAGATACCTAATGATATATTTCTATTATTATATAAATTCATTATTTCATGAGTTTTTTTCTAAAGTCATCCTTCATTTCTAGTGTAGTATTATATTCATGTTTTTATTTAGCTTGAAACTGAAGAAGAAGAAAACTTTTGAATATTAATAGGCTGGTGAAGTGGAAATTGACAAAAATTTGGATAATTATGTATTGATTTTTTTTCTTCTATTTTTTAATGACACGTGTATTATAGTATTCCCTTCTACTTTCTTTTATTACTCTTTTTCATATATATCTCGATGATGTATATTAAATTTAATTTTTATACTTAAAAAAACTTTTAAATAGTGATAATGATATATTTGTGAAGTGGATATCAACAAGAGTGATTGAGTCTTTGCTTTTGTTTGAGTTAAAAAAGAAAGAAAGAAACTCTGAAATATTGATAGGCTTGTGAAGTGGATATGACAAGATCTTAGACAATATGTATTTATTTTGTTTTTTCTTCATTTTTTATATAATTACCAAATCCAATACATATCACCTATTCATTAAAACTATATTAACTTATTTCTTCTTCTTTAACGGAGTAATATCCTATATATGAA